>JADMNL010000022.1:282652500-284046500 GCA_016271365.2 Neoceratodus forsteri | reverse complement strand
GGAAAGTTGACTAGGGGGGAAGCAGGAGACCGTGGTGGTTAACGGGGTCAAATAGAAGGAGACGGAGGTCACAAGTGGGGTGCCGCACAGGTCAGTCCTGGGATCAGTGATTTTCAATGTGTTCATCAGCGACATAAGAGAAGGAATACTGGGCAAGATGTATCTCTTCGCAGATGGCACTTCCACAGCAGAGTAGACAGTGAGCAGGGAGTTAGGGATTCTTGCAGAGGGACCTGCAACGGTTAGGGAGATGGTCAAAGGTTTGCCAGTTCCAACACCAGTATGTGCAAGGTGATATACATGGGGAATAAAAATCCCAGGACAGAATACTGGATGGGAAGCTTTAGGCTGGCCACTACTTCAGAGGAAAGGGGCATGGGAGTCATCATTAGCGTCTCCCTAAAACAAAGTTGCCAATGCAACAAGGTCTACTACAGGGCAATGAGAACATGAGCGTGTGCTTGAAGGGGTTTCGATAGCAGGAGGAAAGAGGTAATGCTTTACCTCCTGATCATATTCCTGGTCATTTACCTCATTATTATACACTTACAGGATCTGTTTCATTGTTATGTCAGACGTCATACTATCTTGTTCCTTTTTGTGTGTGTGTGTGTGTGTGTGTGTGTGTGTAACAGCCCTTTGACTCACCTTGGCTGCTCGGGGGGCCCTCAGGGTGGTCCCGAACACAACTCTGAAGGGGGGCTAGCCTGGGTTCTGCAGTGACAGCTCGTGTGGCATGGTGCCTCCACCTGGGGTAATGGCAAGGGAATCCTGTGGATAAAGAACAGGTTACCACCCCCCAGAAAATAGTACCGCTGCTCCCCACACAAATTACAGTTTCCACAATATGGCCCCATGCCCCCCCCCAGCAGCACTCTTCAATAACACAGGGGCAGTGAATGAAATGCAAACAGTAACCTTATTCACTGGGGGGGGATCAAGGAGGAGAATATCAAACACAGTTCACTCTAGGCAAAATACCTTCCCCAGTATCAACCCTTCTCACCACCCCCTGGGTTCACCCAGATTGTCCCTGAGAGGTGGTGCAGGCCTGGGGTCTTTCGTTGGGGCCCAGTTGAACACAACACACGTTGAATTGATTATCTTATACTGGCAGACTTGAGTGTCTCTTAATAGAGGTGGAATGGTTTACCCGCAGAATCCTGTCTGATTGGCTAACTAAAAAACTCCCCAGAGCCACAGCTCGGGGTACTCACGGTTTGAGTCCACTCTGGGGGTTCACAGCCAGCTGCGTTGCACAGTACCATGGAGGTTTTGACATAGGTTGTGCACCACTGGTGGGGAAGGTAAATTGGATGGTTCCAGGGATGATGAGCTTCACCTGCCTGGCCTTGCCAGCTTCACCTATGGGCCTTTGTTGACAGACTTCACACATGCAGGCCTGTTTCATCGTTCAGCCAGGTGCGTCGATATCTTTAGTCCAGGGAACCAAGTTTGCTTATGTTCCCCAAACCCTTTCCAAGCATGCAGGACCACCCTCAGGACAAACGCTGAGCAGTAGTGCTTCCACAGTCTCAAAATCTATAGCCCCTCACCTTGAGAATACTTTCACAGCATGTTGGGTCCTGTTGCAGCAGCTTAGATCAACACTTGCAGACTCTCCCCTGGCTGAAATGTCCACTTCACTTAATGATTTCTGTGCTGTGGGGAGCAGGGATTATTTTCAAAGCCCACAGCCCATCTCTTATATTTCTCTGTTAAACTGAAGTCCAAACTAGCTGGGCTGCTATAAACTCTGCTTTTCTCTACCCTGTTTCAGTCTCACAGGCAACTACTTTTCCTCCTACACTCAGCTTGGCAGACGGAGGTAGACGGGGTTTGCACAGCCAGTTAGACTGTATTCATGAGAGCAGTCTCTCCTCTCACATCCACCCTGCAGTTCCTCTTGACCTCCAATCCCTTTTCGGTGCCAAAAAACAGCCTTATACTTCCCCTGAGCAGCTACTCTATTATTGGCTGCAACTCCCCAGGTGATCTCCAGGCTACCTCTGGGTATTTTCCCAGCAGCAACCAGTTTGCGCTTCTTTAGGGAGCTGCCCTTTTGTCTTCCTGGCAGGCTCCCTGAAGTCGAGCCCCAGATTATTTAATTTAACCTGTTAACACCACAGCTGTTCAGAGGATACCTGGTAGAGGGTTGGAAGGCCATAGCCCTACCAGGAAAGCCCGTATTCGGGGGCTGACACACTCCCCTGGCTGAATGCTTTGTGCCCCAACAAGCCACTCTATCAACCAACATTTTAGCATGCACTTTTCTAACCGGACACCTGATTCCTAACTAACACCAACAATAATCACATATTCATCACATTTGGCATCCCACCAGTGATATCTGTTCAAACAAACACAGGTTAACTATATACAGGTAACTACAGGTATGCACATACACCTTCCCACCCCATCCATTGGGCAACACCATGATGAATAAAGAACAGGAACCACAGGCTTCTGAATAACATGGAGGGAAAGGTCGGAGGAGACACCCAGGGCATCATACGTAAGTTTGACAATGGGCCTGGGCTGTCTTGCCGTCGTCCTAGGCAAAGCTGTGTCAGGTATGGGCATCTCCCCAGGAATAATGGACAACCCCACCTGGCTAGGTTCTACAGACACCCCGGGGCCTGGTCAGGTACAGCTACACTACTTTGATCCTGCTCTGGTGCTGGCACAAGAGCAGGGCAAGGTGTGGCCGGTGCATCAACTACAGCTTCGGGGGGGGCCAAGTCATTGTCATTGTCCATATCAATGTCCACATCAGGCTCTTGCGTAAGGATCACAGGCCCCTTCTCTGGAATGAAAGGCATAGCATTTGGATTCAAGGAGAACTGAGAGTCTGGAGGTTTGGTGCTGGTGGATGGAGGTGAGTTTCGACAGTACCATTCCAGAGGACCAAGGACAAAGTTCAAACTCCTCCTCCTCACTTTCTTCAGAAGAACTGCTGGCAGGCCACTCAGGAGGCTCAGTTGGACCAGTGTTCAGGTTCAATGTGGTCCTCACAGGGGGCATATATACAGCAGAATCAGCTCTGTGAGTCCTCCCAGAAAGCGCAGTTGGACCAGTATTCAAGGTCAATGTGTTCTTTTTCAGAGGCCTGGATGGGCTTGGGCTTTGTTGTCATTTCTGAGCAGCCTGACTTCGTGTCATGGGCCATCTTGCAACTGGAAGTTTAGGACCAGGGGCAGGGTCAGGCATAATCTCGCTGATGGGGAGTACATGGTTTCGGTGGACAGTCTTTCCTAGACCCCGACCTTTTTCTTGTTTGATTCAGTACACTGGCAATTCTGGCAGCTTCTCAACCACAGTGTAACTTTCTGGGGCCCACCGATCTTGAAGCTTGTGTTTGCCTTGCAACCCCAAGTTTCAAAGCAGAACACAATCCCCCGCTTGCAACTCTTGATAACGAACTCTGTGAACATACCTCTGCTTGTTACTCTGGTTACTGTGAGCTGCTGCTTCAGACACTAGCTAGTATGCATTTTTAAGTTGCTCTCTTAACTGATGTGTATACTCCAGCTAGGTTTGATGGGACCTGCCGTCAGCAGACACACCAAAACAAAGATCAACAGGTAGCCGGGCTTCACGGCCAAATATGAGGTAGAAAGGAGAGCGTTGGATGGCGTAATTCTTGGTGCAATTGTATGTATGCACCTGATAGCTTACTTTCTGACTCCAGTTTGCTTTGTCAGCTGGGTCCAGGGTACCCAACATGTTCAACAGAGTTCAGTTGAAGCGCTCAGTTTGAGGGTCTCCCTGGGGGTAGTATGGTGTGGTGTGAGATTTCTTTATACCGTACGTGGCCATGAACTCTCACCAGTCAACTTTCAAAATCTCGACTTTGATCAGAGTGAACTCTCTTTGGGATGCCACAGTGCTGTACAAACTGCTGCAATACTCTGACCACAGTGCTAGCCTTTTGATTCTTTGGTGGGAAATGCCTGGGCATACCGGGTACAGTGATCAGTAATAACTAGGATATTAGCTGTGTTTTTGCTGTCAGGCTTGAGGGACAAATATCCATGCAGACTAGTTTGAGGGGCCCACTGGTACTAATGTTGACTAGAGGGGCAGCTCGCTCTGGCAGAGTTTTCCTCTGTATGCACCGCAGGCAGCTTTTATAGTGTTTTTCTACATCAGTCTGCATGCAGGGCCAGTAAAACTGCGCTCTACACAGATCTAGGATACGTTCATAACCCAGGTGACCCATGTCATCGTGCAGAGACTTTAGGACTATATCACGGTACCTCTGTGGCAGTACCAGCTGAAACTTGGAACGTCCAATGTTGTCTTTGTCATGTACCTTTCGCAGTAACAGTCCATCTATTAGAATTAGCTTTCCCCATTCTCTCAACAGGTGTTTGGTGCCAGGGTGACAGCTACACACTTGGTCAGCTAAATGTCTCTTTTCCAGGGGCCCAGATTAAGTCTTGGATAGCAGGGTTATATCTCGGTGTCTGCCATAGTTCAGGCTTACTGGGTCGGGGCAGTGAAGACATGTCCAGCCCAGTAAAATTCAGATATGCCAGTGGGATAGTTTCGGGAAAGGGCCCCAGCATATCTATGGATCTGGTAGGGTTCACAACTGGATCATCAGCAGGCAAGACAAACTTGGAACACAACACTTGTACCACAGCACTCTCAATTTGAATGGGGGGGGGGTCAGAAGCATCACCATGTGAGCGTCTTGACAAAGGATCAGCATCTATATTAGTTTGCCCACTTCAATACTCAAGGCTGAAATTATAGCTGGAGAGAGCAGAGAGCCATCAGTGCCCTACAGAATCCAGTTTAGTGGTCGTGGTGACATAGGTCAGGGGGTTGTTGTCTCTTCTGACTGTAAAAGGAACCCCATACAGATATTAATGGAACTTGTCGGTCACGGCCCACTTTAATGCCAGGAATACCAGTTTATGCACTGGGTAGTTTCTTTCAGAAGATTATGGCTAGCAAATGCCACTGGCCTATGCCCTTCAGGATACTCCTGATACAGCACAGCTCCCAAGCCATTTAGGCTGGCATCAGTGTGAAGAATATAAGGTTTGTTAGAGTCAGCAAATGCCAAAACAGGGGCCTCACTTAGTCTCTGAATTATCTCCCAGAAAGCAGCTTCACATTCAGGGTCCACCGTTCTCCAAAAGGTTCACCAACTCGCAAGTGCTCTCTTGCCGGGCTTGTCCTGGACCCTGGAGCTCTCTTCTTGTGGTTAGTTGGGGGATAACCTTGCATCAAATCATTAAGTGGGCATACCGCCATCGAGTAGTCCCTTACGAAGCAACGGTAGTAGCCACAAAACCCCAAAAAGGACTGCAGAGCCTTTAAATTGGGGGGTCTAGGCCAGGTGGTGAGGGCCTCTACTTTAGCTGGATCAGTTTGCATGCCCTCTGCTGAGACGATGTGCCCCACATACTTGGCCGCTGGCTGACAGAACTGGCACTTGTCAATTGATACCTTCAGGCCAAACTCTTCAGGCCAAACTCTTCCAGTCAATCCAAAACCTTCACTAAACGGGTCTCATGTTCTTCCAGGGCATGACCGAATATGATCAAGTCATCTAAGTAGACAATAACTTCAAGCAAGTTCATATCCCCCACAGCCTTCTCCATCAAATCAATCAATCAAATCTTTATTTGTCCAGGCGAACATCATTGAGCAAAGCTCATTTACAAGCTGGACCTGGTTAAGGCCAGTCAAAAATAAAGTTACAAACAACAGTGACAATACATCATTAGGGCAACAATTAAATACAGAACTCATTTACAGGATGGGCCTGGTTAACACCAGGACACAATTGATTTAAATACAACAGTGACAGTGCATCATTTGAAACAATAAAACCAGGTAGGTGTTCAATGCAGCAGCAGAGTAAAACAGGAGGGAAAAGTAAGGGTGGGGAGCTGGGAGGGTATGGTGGGTACAGGAGAGCATAGGGGAAGGAGGCAGGGGGGTTTAAGCCGAATACAGAAGCAGCTGCAGCTGCAACCTACTTAAGGCAGCAAGAGTTCAAGGGTTTGCTCACAACCTGTGATGGATCCATAGGGCCAGCAGTACTCTAGTCTGCACTGAAGGCTGCTGCGAGCTGGGAGCCTAGGAATCAGGATAGGTTATAGAGTGAGGGAAACAGTTACAGTGTTCCCTCACAGTATGAGCAAATAAGGTCTTGAAGGACTCCAAGCTGATGGGTATGCTAAATTTCAGAGATTTTTGCAATTTATTCCATAAGGTTGGCAGCACAAAACTAAGTGCCGCCCTACCAAAGCATGAAGAGACCTTGGGAATACAAAGTGTGAAAGAAAAGGCGCTTCTTAAGGCTTAAGCTCCTTGTGTGCTTAGCTGGAGACAGTCAGAGATATAATGCAGAAGCTTTTTTGTGGAAGCTCTAAGAGTCCAAAATGCAGCATTTCTATTTCTTCTAAACATAGTGGAGGACTACCCTACGGCGGCATAAAGCAAGCAATGGAGGGTGGAAAGAGGAAGGCCTGTTATAAATCTGATAGCTCTGTGATAAAGCATGTCCAGTTTAGAAAGGGAAGCTTTTGGGCACTGACTGTATAAGAAGTCTGCATAGTCAGCCAGGATAGGAATGTTGATTGGACCAGGCGCTTTTTAGCATCTGTAGTCAAGAACCGGTTAATCCTAAAGAAGAGGCCCAGCCTCTGCCTTAGCTTCTTAAGCAAGTCCTCAATATGCTCCAAAAATGAAAGATTTTGGTCCAGCCACACTCCCAGGTATTTGAATTTTGTGACAAATTCCAAGTTTTCTCCGAGGACTGTAGTGATCCAAGTTAGCGCTCCAGTACTAACTAGGTTCACAGCACAACTATGGGGTGAGAAAAGCATCACTTTTGTTTTTTTGGCATTTAACAGGAGTTTTTTGAAGAGGAGCTACTTCTGAAGATGTTTGAATTCCTCCTGGAGGTCTGCACAGGCAGCATCAGGAGTCGGGCAACTGAGGTACAGAACTGAGTCATCTGCGAACAGACGTATATTTACCTTGGATATGCTATCCTCAATATTATTAATATAGATAGCGAATCTTAGGGGGCCAAGTATAGACCCCTGTGGCACTCTCCTCTGGAGAGGTTTTAGTTGGGAGAGCTCACCCTCAGTCTTAATCTGCTGGAACCATCCTGAGAGGTAATCGGTGAACCAAAGAAATGATACAGTGTTCAGTCCTATGTTCTTTAATGATGAGAGAAGCAGGCTATGATCCACAGTGTCAAAAGCCTTGCTTAGGTCTAAAAATATGGCACAGATGATTTTTTTACTGTCCAGATCACGGTACCAAACATTGGTCAGTTTAGCAAGTGTCAAAATAGTACTGTGTCTTGTTCTGAAACCAGATTGCAAGGGATTTAAGAGCTTTTTCGATTCAAGATAACTCCTGAGCTGGGTACTCACTATTTTTTCTACAAGTTTTGATAAAACTGGCAAGAGAGATATCGGTCTGTAATTGTTCAGATCACAAGGGTCACCTGACTTGAATAAAGGAATGACCTGCACAATTTTCCATAATACGGGACTAAGCCCTTGTGACAAAGACAGATTAAAAAGGTGAGTGATTGCCACGGCTAGGATATGATAAGCAATCTTAATGAAGTAAGCATCTAGTGAATCAGCACTCGCACTTTTCTTCGAGTCCAGCTGGAAAAGGAGGTCTTTGACCTCTGTCAGAGACACAGGTTGGAAGGAGAAATCAGGAGCAGGGACATCAGAGTCATCATCTTGTACTCCTCATTGCAAGCGTGCCAGATATGCAGGAGAGTTATAAAATGTAAAACCAGCCATAGCAAAATGATTGTTAAAGGAGTCAAGGATCCCCTTTTTCTCACATATGTAGTGTTTCCTGAAGGGATTTTTGTAGGTAGGGAGTTGTCAGGTGTGTGCCCCGACATTTCCTTAATAGTACTCAGAATTTAGAGGGGGGTTTTGCGGCAGAGTCCGGTTCTTTATGGTAGAAAGCAGCTTTCCCTTCTCTGAACATTTTTTTAAAGAAGTTCCGTGCCTTCCTGAACTGACACCAGTCTGTGACCAACTTGGTTCTGCAAGCCTTTTTCCAGAGTTTGTCTCTTGCTAGCATTGCAGCCTTCAGCTCAGCCGAAAACCAACGGCAAGTTTTGTTCCTTACATGAATAGTTGCCACCGAGGCATGTCTGTTTAGTACCCCGATCAGAATTTCATGAAATATATCATATGCTAAGTTTACCGTGTTGGCTAAGAAGAAATCTTGCCAGAGTAAAGAGTATTTCAGGTCATTGACATATGCAAACTGGTCGAAGTTCTTCCTTGACCTTTTTGTGTTAAATTTAGCTGATGGTACTGAGTTATGAACTGATCTAATACCAACAATGAAACAATGGTCGCTGACAACAGAGAAAAAAGTGCCAGAATAAGTGAATAGGTGGGGCTTACTAACTAGTATGACATCTAAAAGGGTACTATTATTCTGGTTCTTTTTGTTCGGGCATGTAGGCTTACTAATTGTTTGTGTCACCCCATGAGAGTCACAGAAGGTATTCAATGGAGTTGAGATCCTAGATAGCCAGTCGAGGTTGAAGTCCCCTAAAATAATTGTTTTGAGGTTACCTTTTGCTAGTAAAGATCCAAGATAATTTAGGAGCTGTAGCCCAGCTGAAGGTGGTCTATAACAACCTATTATGCAGAGCACAAGGGAATTGGCTAGCTCAGTCTTAATGGTCAAAATTTCAAATTCATTTTTGACAGTTGCTGAGTCAAGGCAGGATACAGAGCATTTATCCTTGACATACATTGCCACACCTCCTCCTCTAGTCAATCTATCTGCTCTGAAGAGAGTATAAGAAGGGATGTTGATCTCACCATCAGGAGTAGCAGGCCTAAGCCATGATCCGGAGACCACCAGTACGTCTGGCGAGATATGGCTAAACCAAGCTTGGATCAAGGTAATCTTTTTCAAGAGACCACAGACATTAACATGCCAGAAGCTCATTCCTTTCAAATTTGCAGTATTGGAGGGAGATGACAGGGCTGCAGGAGGACCAAGTTCAGTTCAATATTACCGGAGCATAGTAGAAGAAGTACGAGTATCCTGGAAAGCGCAGCAATCGTTAGCTTGAGTATTTTAGCCATGGTTCGCCTGGGCAGTTTGCCAATAACTGATTGCCAGACATCAAGTGCTGGAAAGTGGCTGGTGCTCTAGATATTCCCTGTGGCATACGCTTGAACTGGTAGAACCCCAACAGGCAGATAAAAGCAGTTTTTTTCTTTGTCCTCTTCCGCCATGGGGATTTGATAATAGCCGCTCCAGAGATCCAACAGAGAGAGAACCACTGGCTCCTGGACAGGCAGGCCAAGGCATCTTCCACCCAGGGCATGGTGTATTGGTCCAGGATGGTCTTCTTGTTTAGTGTGCAATAGTCTATTCACATCCTCATGGCTCTGCCCTTCTTCTGGGCCACTACAATAGAGGAGGTATAAGGGCTCCAGGACTCGGTTAGTATGCCGGTATACAATAACTCCTGCAAGTGTTGCCATACATCCTTAATGTCACCCGAGGCCAACCTCCGAGACCTCACTCGGAAAGGCCGCTCGTCCTTTAGATGAATCCAATGTTCTTTGCCTTCCACACAGCCCATGTCCCACTCATGCAGCGAGAAGACCTTTCGCCTCTTGGTCAATTTTTGACTTAGACTCCAACGGTAACTGGCAGGTACAGGGGAATCACCAAACTCGAATAGATTTGAATCTATCTCTTCTTCAGTGGCTACCATCGGGTTCACTGCAATTACACTGGCCCAGGGTGTATCTGGAGGAGGCAGTACTCCTCTTTGCACCAGCAGCCCCTCGGGTAAACTGTCAGGTGGTGGAGCATCGATGATGAAGGCATGTCCTTGAGATGGCTGAGCAAACTGCACAATTCCCACAACTCGGCACTCTGAACTTGGAGGCAGAATCAATTCTTTTCCATCCACTCGGCACACTACACCAACACTTTCCTTCACAGTTTCTTGCATTTGCCACAGTCAAGCCCACTTTCTTTACCATAACTTTTACCAAAGGGTTCACCAGCTCATCAGTCCCACCTCTTTTGGTACACATTTTCACCAGCCTCTCGAACATGTCAGCATTTGTCGCAATTAATACTGGTGTGTCTGTCATCCCTTGTGGCTCCAGGCATATCAAAGCCAATGTCTCAATGGTGGGGTGCTCGTCAGGACCCTTCAAGATGGAAGCTATTCATACCAGGCAATAACCACCATAGGGGTAATCTGAACTACCTATCCCCCACAGTGACAAACTAGACAGGGGCAGGAGGGGCAAATGCTGCAAATGTCTGTTATAGAAAGTCCGGTGAATGATGGTGACCTGTGACCCACTATCCAGTGGAGCGAAACAAGACACTCCCTCCAGCAAGATTTCTGCATCAGCCTGGGGGTCAATCAGGCCTGGTGGCACCCGGCTAGTGGAGGGAATTTGGGGGTCAGTCCACTTGGTGGAACAATGCAATGGCTGGGGCCCAGGTAGCTCCATTACTGGTCCCCACTGGCATTTCCCTGGTCTATTTGCCATTGTTTTTCAGCCATTAACTGAGGATTGTCAGCACCAAGGCAACCACGTAGAGTATGACCATCTTGTCCACATCTGAAACAGAACCAGTCCTCTCGAGGTCCAAGGGGTATTCGAGGTCTCAGCTTGGGGGCAGAATATTGAGCAGAATGCTGCCTAGGCATGGACACAATAACACTTTGCAAAGGCTGGGACTCCCATGCCAGCTGCAAGGCTTTCACAGTCTTTTATTTCTCGGAACTCTGCCATAATAGGGGTGGGAGGTGTTTCTCTCATTCCCTTGAAGTCCTGCGCACAGTCTCTTCACTCTTTCAGCACGTTCCCCAACTCGATGGAGCAAGGCCCAAATTCTGCAGGGTTTGGGGTTGCAGGGTGACACTGGTAGCTGTGGATGTCTGCAGCGAGTCAACAACATCTCCCTGAGCTTCCTCCTCCTTCACCTCATCCAACAACTGCTTGAAAGATGGGGATTTTGTATCTGGTCCCTTAATTGGAGGGAGATTAGAGTCAATCGTGAGTGCACAGCCCCTCTAAGGATCTGGTCAAGTCTCATCTTAGCTGCTTGCTCTGGGGACTCTCCACCATCTTCTGCAATCTTGAGCACCATGGGCTCCACCCTGGTGATGTACTGCGACAACTTTTCGCCATACTTCTGCATGGTGCCCCACAATTCAAACAGGATGGCCTCTCTCTCTTCTTGACAACTCCAAAGGTGCTTTTCAAAATGGCCACATGGTCATCTGCGGTACAGTTAGGCTGGCTGACCTGTAAGGACCGAATCACATCCAAAGCCATGACTTTTAAGCTTTCAACAACCCTCTTGCATTTTTCCTCATCTGAACACCTCCAGACTTGGACCATTTGGGTATAATGACTTATCCAGGACTCAAAGTCATCTTCCCTAGCTGCCGTGGGGATTGCCCCTGAGAAGGTACACAGTCGTTTGTACTGCTTGTACGGTACCACTACATAGGGAGTCACTCCACTGGGCAGCCCTATAGGGGAGGGCCCCCCCTCCCAGGAACATAGCCTGAAGGTCTTTCAAGGACTTCCCTTCACTAGCGAGCAGGGAGTCCACTTTAGCTTCAAAACTCCCTGGGTCAGAGGACGGGGGTTCTTGGGGGGTGGACTACCAGGAGGTGGACTAGCCTGACTCCCTCTCTTCAGCACCACCCATGTCTCCTGAACCCCTTCCAGTGTTACAGTAGAGGGTAGGTCAACAACACCTAAATCCTTATCCATCTCTATTATTAACTCCCTAAGCCCAGTGCTGGGGTCCTTGGTCACCCTTTGAATTTTTATTCTCCTACACTCTGTGAGGGCTCCATCTAATACTTCCAGTATAAAGTCTTTTGTCTGTCCCCCAGTCACATTATTTAACAGCAGCATCCTCTGGGGGTCAAGGCCCTCAAAAGCACACCAATCCTCTACTTCCTGGAACACCATTTCATTTATCCCAACTTGGGGGGGTACCAAAATTTTCAAACTGCAGTTTCAGGGATAACCTCTAGGAGGCAGCAAATCCCAGTGGTGCCTCCACTTGTAACAGCCCTTTGACTCACCTTGGCTGCTCCTGGGCCCTCAGGGTAGTTCCAAACACACCTGTGAGGGGGCCGGCCTGGGTTCTACAGTGACAGCTCGTGTGGTGCGGTGCCTCCACCTGGGGTAATGGCAAGGGAATCCTGTGGATAAAGAACAGGTTACCACCCCCCAGGAAATAGTACCCTGCCCCAACAATATGTTCTCCACACAAATTACAGTTTTCACACTATAGCCCCACACCCCCCGGCAGCACTCTTCAATAACACAGGAACTGTGAATGAAATGCAGACAGTAACCTTATTTATTGGGGAGGGGGAACAAGGAGGAGAATATCAAACACAGTTCACTCTAGGCACAATACCTTCCCCAGTATCAACCCTTCTCACCACCCCCTGGGTGCACCCAGATTGTCCCTGTGTGGTGGTGCAGGCCTGGGGTCTTTCGTCGGGGCCCAGTTAAACACAACACATGTTGAATTGATTATCTTATACTGGCAGACTTGAGTGTCTCTTAATAGAGGTGGAATGATTTACCCGCAGAGTCCTATCTGACTAGCTAACTAAAAGACTCCCTAGAGCCACAGCTCAGGGTATTCACAGTTTGCAGTCCACTCCGGGGGTTCACAGCCAGTTGCGTTGCACAGTACCGTGGAGGTTTTGACATAGGTGGTGCACCATTGGTGGGGAAAATAAACTTGATGGTTCCAGGGATGATGAGCTTCACCTGCCTGGCCTTGCCAGCTTCGCCTACAGGCCTTTGTATACAGACTACACACAGGCAGGCCTTTTTCATCCTTCAACCTTGTGCATTGATGTCTTCAGTCCAGGGAACCAAGTTTGCTTATGTTCACCAAACCCTTTCCAAAGCATGCAGGACCACCCTCAGGACCAATGCAGGGCAGTAGTGCTTCCACAGTCTCAAAATCTGCAGCCCCTCACCTTGAGGATACTTTCACAGCATGTTGGGTCCTGTTGCAGCAGCTTGGATCAACACTTGCAGACTCTCCCCTGCCTGAAATGTCCACTTCACTTAATGATTTCTGTGCTGTGGGGAGCAGGGATTATTTTCAAAGTCCACACAGGGATTATTTTCAAAGTCCACAGCCCATCTCTTATTTTCTCAGTTAAACTGAAGTCCAAACTAGCTGGGCTGCTATAAACTCTGCTTTTCTCTACCCTGCTTCAGTCTCACGAGCAGCTACTTTTTCTCCTGCACTCAGCTTGGCAGATGGAGGTAGGAAGGGTTTGCACAGCCATTAGACTGTATTCATGAGAGCAGTCTCTCCTCTCACATCCTCCCTGCAGTCCCTCTTGACCTCCAACCTCTTTTCGGTGCCAAAAACCAGCCTTATATTTTTCCTGAGCAGCCTCTCTATTATTGGCTGCAACTCCTCACGTGATCTCCAAGCTGCCTCTGGGTATTTTCCCAGCAGTAACCAGTTTGTAGTTCTTTAAGGAGCTGCCCTTTTGTCTTCCTGGTTGGCTCTCTGAAGTCGGGCCCCAGATTATTTAATTTAACCCATTAACACCACAGCCATTCAGAGGATGCCTGGCAGAGGGTCAGAGGGCCATAGCCCTACCAGGTAAGCCCGAATTGGGGGGCTTACATTTGTAAACTTCATTTAACTTGGGAACACACACAGACATTATTTCTCCTCTCCTCCAACAAAAAGGAGGGTTGGCAAGGTTACAATACATACAGAGTTGTGAAACAGGCATTTAAAATCATAAAGTGTAGGGCTAGCACTAAGTATATATATCATGGCAAAAAACTCTGTTTAATGCATCAGTTAGGCTTGTTCCACAGTGACGAAAGTGAGGAAATTTGGTGTTAGGGTTGAAAGGCCCCCCTTTCACCCCCAGCCCACCCCCAACCGCATCGGGTGCGTTGGGGTCATCAGCTCTAACTCTCACCCCATTCCATGTTTAAACAAGCTGAGGTGGTGAAGTATAGGAGAATGGGGTGAGAGTTAGGACCGATGACTCAACGCACACCCGATGCCGGTTGGGAGGTGGGCTGGGGGTGCAAGGGAGGGGCTTTCAACCCTAACACCGAATTTCCTCACTTTTGTTGCTGTGGAACAACTCTAACTGATGCATTAAATGGAGTTTTTTGCCATGAATTTCCCTTCTTTTTGAGAATGAGGACTATAAATAGTGAATGGAATGTGGTGGTGGGAGCACAGGGCACCACATGATTTTTTGTCACATAGTAACAGTAACTGCAATGCAAATGCAAGCGCAAATGGTTACACACATGGTGACGCAAATGTAAATGGGAAAGCAAACGTTAATATAAACGCAAGCGCATACGGAAACTCAAACCGTAATGCGCACAGTCATGGTACCACAATTGGAAATGCAAATGGTAATGGTAACAGCAACAATAATGCCAAAGGAAACAGATACGGAAATGCAAATGCAAGCATGTACGGAAACGCTAACCATAACGTGCAAAGTCACTGTACCACAATTGCAAGCGCAAGTGGTAATGGTAACAGCAACAATAATGCCAAAGGAAACAGAAACAGAAATGCAAACGCAAGCGTGTAAGGAAACGCAAACAGTAATGTGCATGGTCACGGTAACGCAATTGGAAACGCAAATGGTAATGGTAACAGCAACGATGACGCAAAATGAAAGACAAACACAAACAGAAGGGTGGCCGCAAATGCAAATGGTAATACGCACGGTGATGCAAATCAAAATGCAAACACAAACAGTACTGGAGACACAAATGGTAACAGTGACACAAGTGCAAATGAAAATGCAAAGGGTAACGCACACAGTGGCGTACACGTGAACAGTAACGCAAACGGGTACAGAAGCGCAAATGGAAACACTAAGTGTAACAGTAACTGGAGCACACACCCTGGTTTTCCCCAACAACTGCATAGAGAAACACAGTGACTACAAAGAATGTATGCATAATAATGGGCCTCGGACCAGAAAATGAGCACTTAGAATACTAAATTGCTTATATCTCAGGAACCGTACGACATAGAAAAAAAATTTAAATTTCATATGATTCACGACTTTCCTGGCTAGTTTTGTATTTAGCTCCTTGGTAGGGGGCTAAGCATTTTTCAGATGAAAAGTCCGTATCTCGCACCATTTCCGAGATACAGGCCTCGAAAGGCACGGCGGATGCCGCAGTGTTAGTTTATGGGAAAAAGCATCAACTTCGGAGTACTGTAACTTTACATCCCTGCAATATTTTTTCACCAAGCCACCAAAATGCAAATCTGTGGGATATTGGCTTTCTTCCACCAAACTTTCAGCCCAAAAGACCAAACCGTTGTTCTACAGCAGGGTGGCAAACAATTCCCATTATTTTGGCCATACTGTTGCAAAGTAGTGTCATGATTTGCGACACTTTCGCAAAAAAAATCATGAAAGTGTAGTAAGTTCAACACTACTTTGTGACACTACTTTTTCCAAAAATTTCAAAAACATATTTCTGGGGTGTTTAACCCAAAATAAACACATGCCTAGCATAATCAGGGCTTGACTAGGTAGACACAAAAGGAATTGTGTCCCTAGAGGGTCCCAATTTTAAATGCCAAGCATTTCTGTGATCAGTAACTGATAAAAAAATGGCAGATTTGCGACACTAGTGGGGTCATTTGCGGCACTAAAAACTGCATTTGCGACACTGTCGAACTTTTTGTTAACTTTTCCCATTGACTATACTGGGAAAGTTGTTTTTTGAATAACTTTTGAACTGTTCAATATTTTTTCATGAAATCTACAAAAGGCACATTGAGGACCCTGGCCACATGTTCCCTGATGTTTTTGGACCAGTCGCACAAACCGTGCGACCTGTAGGCATGAGTAAAGAATGCACAAAAAAGCATAAATGCGCTACGGAATGTTGCTTAATAACTCCGCAACCGTATATCCAACTGGTATGAAACTTGGCTGATCCCAAGATCTATGCTACTACTCCATGTTTGCCACATTTCAGGCAAATCTGTCAAACAGTGGCAACATTATTAAGGTGAAAAATTTCACATTTAACCTTAAATGGGGTACTCAACCCTAACTATAGTGGCACTACTATGCCACTATAATATATATATATATATATATATATATATATATATATATATATATATATCTGCTCTGCCCCAATCCAGGTACAAAAGATATAATCTCGCCATCACTCCAGGTACAAAAGGTATAATCTCTGCCCTCACTCCAGGTACAAAAGGTATCATCTCTGCCCTCACTCCAGGTACAAAAGATATCATGTCCACCCCCACTCTAGGTAGAAAAGGTATCATCTCCAACCCCACTCCAGGTATAGAAGGTTATCATCTCCACCCCCACTCCAGGTACAAAAGGTTTCATCTCCGCCATCACTCCAGGTACAAAAGGTATCATCTCCATCCCCACTTAAGGTACAAAAGGTATCATCTCTGCCATCACTCCAGGTACAAAAGATATCACCCCCAACCCCACTCCAGGCACAAATGGTATCATCTCCACTGTCACTCCAGGTACAAAAGGTATCATCTCTGCCCTCACTCCAGGTACAAAAGGTATCATCTCCACCCCCACTCTAGGTACAAAAGGTATCACCTCTTCCCCCACTCCAGGTACAAAAGGCATTATCACTGCCCCCACTCCAGGTACAAAAGGTAACATCTCCACCCCCACTCCAGGTACAAAAGGTATAATCTCTGCCATCCCTCCAGGTACAAAAGGTATCATCTCCATCCCCACTTAAGGTACAAAAGGTATCATCTCCACCTCACTCCAGATATAGAAGGTATCATCTAAACCCCCCACTCCAGGTACAAAGGTTTCATCTCCCATCACTCCAGGTACAAAGGTATCATCTCCATCCCCACTTAGGTACAAAAGGTATCATCTCTGGCATCACTCAGGTACAAAGATATCACCCCACCCCACTCCAGGCACAAATGGTATCATCTCCACCGTCACTCCAGGTACAAAAGGTATCGTCTCTGCCCTCACTCCAGGTACAAAAGGTATCGTCTCCACCCCCACTCTAGGTACAAAAGGTATCACCTCTTCCCCCACTCCAGGTACAAAAGGCATTATCACTGCCCCCACTCCAGGTACAAAAGGTAACATCTCCAACCCCACTCCAGGTACAAAAGGTATAATCTCTGCCATCCCTCCAGGTACAAAAGGTATCATCTCCATCCCCACTTAAGGTACAAAAGGTATCATCTCCAACCTCACTCCAGATATAGAAGGTATCATCTAAACCCCCACTCCAGGTACAAAAGGTTTCATCTCCGCCATCACTCCAGGTACAAAAGGTATCATCTCCATCCCCACTTAAGGTACAAAAGGTATCATCTCTGGCATCACTCCAGGTACAAAAGATATCACCCCCACCCCCACTCCAGGCACAAATGGTATCATCTCCACCGTCACTCCAGGTACAAAAGGTATCGTCTCTGCCCTCACTCCAGGTACAAAAGGTATCGTCTCCACCTCCACTCTAGGTACAAAAGGTATCACCTCTTCCCCCATTCCAGGTACAAAAGGCATTATCACTGCCCCCACTCCAGGTACAAAAGGTAACATCTCCACCCCCACTCCAGGTACAAAAGGTATAATCTCTGCCATCCCTCCAGGTACAAAAGGTATTATCTCCACTCCCACTCAAGGTACAAAAGGTATCATCTCTGCCATCACTCCAGGTACAAAAGGTATTATCTCTGCCATCACTCCAGGTACAAATGGTATCATCTCCACCGCCACTCCAGGTACAAAAGGTATCATCTCTGTCCCCCATTCCAGGTACAAATAGTATCATCTCAGCTCCCACTCAAGGTACAAAAGGTACCATCTCAGCCCCCATTCCAGGTACAAAATGTATCTTTTCGGACCCAACTCCCGGTACAGAAGGTATAATCTCCACCCCCCCCCCCAATTCCAGGTACAAAAGGTATCATCTCTGCCCACCATTCCAGGTGCAAAAGGCATAATCTCAGCTCCCACTTGAGGTACAAAAGGTACCATCTCAACCCTACTCCAGGTACACAAGATATCATCTCTGATCCCATTCCAGTCCACAGAGACTACTACAGCTGTACTTTACAACCTGCCTGCCTGTTGTTACTAAACAAGCAACTAACCTTTACTGCCAACATATTTTAACTGATTCTGAGAGACCAGGAAATGCTATTCTGTCACTCCAGTCTTGCTGTTGCCACCACCCCTATCGCTGCTCCATATCTGATACCTACTTTGGTGAGGTGATGTGTGTCTGATGCTGCTGACTTTGCCCACAGTGCCCCATTTACCAATCAGCTGCCTGTGCTAACTTTGTTTTGCTGCCAGGGCAGAAGCAGTGTAACTGAATTACACTTGATTTGCTGGACTGCTTCAAATACTGTAATATGGTCTGGTCTGCTTTCAGATCTACCCAATATGACATGGACTGAGTTTTTTTACAGGTGCCTTAGAGCAGTAATCAAGCTGTTACACTTACTAGAAAAGCCTAAATTGATTTCTACACTAAGCAACAGGAAACTTATAGCAAGTCCCCCAAAGAATCTTTGGCAGTAGTCAACATCCTTCTTAGTGAGCACCAGTCCCAACCAATCACACATCTGCACAATAATGACATTCTAGTGATTGACACCCTTGGCATTCCCAGCTGCGTACATTCACACTTCACCAACTTAAACCTGGCACTACCAACAGCTGCTGAACCCACCCAACTGGTCTTCATCTGCCTAGGACTCATGCACCTGCCAGAATCCTGCTCCTTCGCCTCCAGCCTTTTAACTTTCAGAAATCTATAGCAGTGCAGTCTTAGAACTACTAAAGGAACGATGTGGCCAGAATTGTGGGAACCGATGAGCTGAAGCTGAGAATTGTTAAATCAGCTGCAGAATACGCATCTGCAACAGTAGCAACTCTTCAACCTCTCCCTTCAAACCGGTCAAGTACCTGCTACCTGAAAAACAGCTATTGTTAACCACCACCAACCCCCCCCCCGATCCAGACTTAGTTCAAACTCAATTACAACTAGTCTCTGTGTTTGTAGTTTATATGCATAGAAAAAGGCAATAAATGGTTGGTTTCACCTCCAAAGTGTGCTGCTCATTGATTGTTATTTCTTCACTTCCATGCTGCACTTTGTGTACAGTGGGTTACTGTGTCTTTAAATGCCATTAGTTAAGAGAGGCTCGACTGTTTTCCAGCAATCTTTGAGAAAGCTCTTTGGAGTGAAACACGTTTCACCTTCCTATGGTCTGGGGAGACTGGTAAGTCAGCTTGGCTTTTTATATAAGCACATGTTAATTTCCATCCATATTCACATCGTGAGGTCCTGCAACTGTACAAAGAAAGGATTTTCTACCATACTGAATTCTGATGCACCAATAAATGGGCAGCACACTTTGTAAGTAAAATCAACTGTTTATTGCCTTTTTCTTTACTGTCAAAATGTTGGGCTATGAATGAAATTGATTTAGGCTGGTGCTGGCTAACCATACAAACTGCAGTTCCCTTTCATTTTGACCACAGCTGAGCTTCTGGTGCAGTGTCACATTTCTCTAGGGACAATTTCTGTGTTACTTGCCTTTGGTGACATCTTGAGAAGATCATACACAGGCAACTCATGGAACACATACTAAACTATAACAGACGCCCAGTCGTGTTGTTGACCAAGCCTTCAACAAGCATGGCTCACCCGAAGGTCACAAGTGACATACCAATTACACTTGACTCAGGATACCTCACAGGAACCATTTTTAAAACTCCTGCCAACATCTTTGTTAGAGTAAACCACAACGTTGTGCTCTCCAAAGCTGATAAACGGAGACTTTCAGAGGAATCATTAGCTTGGATTATGGTGAGATCTTCTCTTCTAAATCATTAAACCATGGTGTGCCACAAGGCTCAATTCTGGTGCCCCTTCTTTTTAATCTAGTCATAAATGATCTCCCCTCCTTATGTATGAACTCTAAGATCAAACTTTATCTGTATGTTAATTAAACTGTCATCCATGCAATATCAGTCTGCAATGGTGAACTCAATATTCCAAGCTGTCTTCAAAGTCTCTTAGATATGGACACCAGTTGTCTCTTACTTAATAGCTCCAAGACCAAGACTAGGCTCTTCAGTGGCAAGAAGCTGCCCCCGAGCTCACTTCAAATACTACCACATTCAAGTCTCCCACTTCAAATACAATTATGTTCAAGTCTCCCACTTCAAATACTATCACGTTCGAGTCTCCCACTTCAAATACTATCACATTCGAGTCTCCCACTTCAAATACTACCACGTTCAAGTCTCCCACTTCAAATACTATTACGTTCAAGTCTCCCACTTCAAATACTACCACGTTCAAGTATCCCACTTCCAAAACTACCACATTCATCTCCCACTTCAAATACTACCACGTTCAAGTTTCCCACTTCAAATACTATCACGTTTGAGTCTCCCACTTCAAATACTACCACGTTCAAGTCTCCCACTTCAAATACTATTACGTTCAAGTCTCCCACTTCAAATACTACCACGTTCAAGTTTCCCACTTCAAATACTATCACGTTCGAGTCTCCCACTTCAAATACTACCACGTTCAAGTCTCCCACTTCAAATACTATTACGTTCAAGTCTCCCACTTCAAATACTACCACTCATCTCCACTTCAAATACTATCACGCCTAAGTTTCCCACTTCAAATACTATGACGTTCGAGTCTCCCACTTCAAATACTACCACGTTCAAGTCTCCCACTTCAAATACTATTACGTTCAAGTCTCCCACTTCAAATACTACCACGTTCAAGTATCCCACTTCCAAAACTACCACATTCATCTCCCACTTCAAATACTACCACGTTCAAGTTTCCCACTTCAAATACTACCACGTTCAAGTCTTACACTTCAAATATTACCATGCTCAAGTCTCCCACTTCAAAATGTGCAACATTTCAATTTATTGGGAATCTGATTTGGCCCAACCCCCATTGAGACCCACCTTCCACCCCACTGTCTATTCAGGATTTGATGCCTCCTGTATGCAGAGAGATGTGATTGTCTCACAGTTACTGGTAACATCAGTACTGTTCCTGACCCCACTTTAGGAGCTGTGGGAGATACTGATCGAGTTGCAAAGATAGAATCCTCCCCTTCTCCGTGTCTGATAGAGCTGCCTCCACAGCTAACATCCAAGTGTCTGACAGGTTAGTGCAATGTACTTATAACAACACCTTCAAGCAGACTTAGCTTTATTGCTTTAAAAAAAGACTTTCTGCTCTGAAACTCCCCACCCCCCTCCAACCACCGTAGCAGTTTTTTCCTCTTCTCTAGATTGTGCAGAACAATCCCAGAACTTGAAAATGTAGAACAAACAAACCCCACAAAGAACACCTCTGAAATGTGTATAAAATACAGACCTTTCAAATAGAGAACTTATCTAAAAGAGGAAATATGCTAGGTGCAGGATAGAGAATTTGTAGTGTAAGTTTTATTGCTGGTTATTTCCTCTACTGCCACCCTCTCATAGGTTAAACAGAAGTTATCAAGAGGGTTGCAGACTGTGAGCTACATGGGAATGTGAAGTATAATCCAGTACAATCCCTAGTTTGTATAATGGCTTTCGTATAAGCCACACTTAAAAAGAAAATGCAAAACAAAACCATTATCAAGGGCCAGGGGTGTAAAACCAACCAGTGCTGTAATAGTCAACAGTGGCGGCATTTTGGTGGAAAAATACAAAGTAAGAACATTATGACAGTATAAAAATTAAGGAATGTAGTAAAATAGTTATGTATGTTACTGTCCATGGTAAGAGGCAAGTGTTGGTAATAACAAATGGAAGCTTCGCCTAGGGATCACAGACAAAGCAAAAAGAATATAGCCTTATGTAATGGTCACCTCCTTCCACTAGGAGGAGAAGAACATCGCTTATCCTCTGGGAAGTGTATTCAAAGAGTGATGATCCCAGAGGAAGCTTCAAGTCTGTGTTCAGTTTCCAGCTGGAGCAGTGGGCGAACCACAGACACAACTGTACAGTTCGGGAACTTGCCTCTTAAAGAGAAACAGTGCTAATTTACTAAAATCAAACCCCTCCCTTGCTAACCAACCCTATAAGACCTTTTTTTATGCAGTTTTATTTTTGTGACCAACAAACACGAGAGACGTGATGATTTAGAAGAGGATTTCTCCTTGACTACCCCCTGCCAGTTGTATTTTTCACACGTAGCACTCCGCTGTTCACCATGGACTTAATCTGTGCCCCATTCCTCAGCCCCAGTAGTGACACCACTTCCAGACCAGGTAGGTACCCCAAGCCCTGGTACTGATACAACTATCAGCCAGGCTGGCTTACCCCAGCCCGTACTGTCACCAATTCCAGGTCAATAGACTTACCTCAGCCCCAGTATTACCACCACTGCCAGACCCAGTAGGTACCCCAGTCCTGGTACTGTCACTACTTCCAGGTCAATAGACTTACCTCAGCCCCTACCTACCACCACTGCCAGACCCAGCAGGTACCCCAGCCCTGGTACTGACACCACTACCAGGCTGGGCAGGCTTGCCAGCACCAGTACTGTTACATTTCCAGGCCAGGCAGGTATACCATCCCCAGAATTACCACTACTTCCAGACCAGGCAGCAGGCATACCCCAGCCCTGATACTGACACCACTTCCAGGCTGGGCAGGTTTATCCAGCCCTGGTGCTGACACCACTACCAGGCTGGGCAGGTTTATCCCAGCCCTGGTACTGACACCACTACCAGGCTGGGTAGGCTTACCCCAGCCCCAGTACTGACACCACTACCAGGCTAGGTAGGCTTACCCCAGCCCCAGTACTGACACCACTTCCAGACCAGGCAGGTACACCAGCCCGGGTACTACCACCACTTCCAGGCCAGGCAGACATACCCCAGCCTTAGTACTGCCACCACTTTCAGGCTGGGCAGGCTTACCCCAGCCCTGGTGCTGCAACCACTTCCAGGGAGGGTAGGCTTACCCCAGCCCTGATAAAAAAACCACTTCCAGGTTGGGCAGGTATACCCCAGCCCTAGTACTGACACCACCACTACCAGGCTGGGCAAGATTACCCTGGCTCTGGTACTGCCATCACTTCCAGGCCAAGCAGATATACCCCAACCTCGGTACTGCCACCACTTCAAGGTCAGGCAGGCTTACCCCAGCCCTGGTAATGACACCACTTCCAGGCCAGGGAGGCTTACTCCATCCCTTGGTAATGACACCACTTCCAGGCCAGGCAAGCTTACCCCATTCCTGGTAATGACACCACTTCCAGGTTGGGCAGGCTTACCCAAGCGCTTGTACTGCCACCACTTCCAGGCAGGGCAGGTACCCCAGCCCTGGTACTGACACCACTTCTAGGCTGGGCAGGCTTACCCCAGCACCAGTACTGCCACCACTTTCAGACTGGGTAGATTTACCCCAGCCCTGATAATGACACCACTTACAGGGTAGGCAGGCATAGCCCAGCCCTGGTACTGACACCACTACCAACCCAGGCATGCTTATCCCAGCCCTGGTAATGACACTAATACTAAGCTTGGCAGGCTTACCTCAGCCCTAGTAGTGACATCACTACTAGGCTGGGCAGGTATACCCCAACCCTGGTACAGACACCACTTCCAGGCCAGGCAGACATACCTCAGACTCAGTACTGCCACCACTTCCAGGCCTACAGGCTTACCCCAGCCCTGATACTGACACCACTGCCAGGCCAGGCAGCCCTTCCCCAGCCTTGATACTATCACCACTTCCAGGACCAGCAGGCTTACCCCAGCCCTGATACTGACACCACTTCCAGGCCAGACAGTCCTACCCCAGCCCTGGTACTATTACCACTTCCAGGACCAGCAGGCTTACCCCGGCTCCAGTACTGCCACTGCTTCCAGGCTGGGCAGTTACCCCAGCCCCAGTACTGCCACCACTTCTAGGCTGGGCAGGCTTACTCCAGTCCTGGTACTGACATCACATCCAGGTTGGGCAGGCATACCCCAGCCCTGATGCCAGAGGCGTGCACAGAGTCAGTGAACAAGGGGGGGGCCAGAATCCCCACAAAGCTAGGGGCATATATAATTATATTATATTATAATTTAGTTGGAGGATGATTGTTAACAGGGGGGCTGGGGCCACTGTATCTCCCTCCCCCCCCCGCGCATGCCTATGCCTGGTGCTGCAACCACTTCCAGACTGGGCAGGAATACCCCAGCCCTAGTACTGCCACCACTTCCAGGCTAGGTAGGTAGCCCAGCCTCACTATTGACACCACTACCAGGCCGGGCAGGCTTACCCCAGCCGTGGTACTGACACCACTACCAGGCCAGGCAGGCTTACCTCAGCCCTGGTACTGACACCACTACCAGGCCGGGAAGGCTTACCTCAGCCTCACAGTACTGAAACCACTACTAGGCCAGGCAGGCATATGCCATCCCCAGTACTGCCACCACTTCCAGGCTGGACAGGCTTACCCCAGCACTGGTACTGCCACCACTTTCTGGCCAGGCGGGCTTACCCCAGCCCTAGTACTTCCACCACTTCCAGGCCAGGCAGGTACCACAGCCCTGGTGCCACGACCACTTCCAGATTGGGCAGGCACCCCAGCCCTGGTACTAACAACACTACCAGGCCGGGCAGGCTTACCTCAGCCTCACAGTACTGAAACCACTACTAGGCTGGACAGGCATACGCCATCCTCAGTACTTCCACCACTTCCAGGCCGGGCAGGTACCACAGCCCTGGTGCCACGACCACTTCCAGACTGGGCAGACATACCACAGCCTCAGTGCTGACACCACTACCAGGCCAGGCCAGGCAGGCTTACCCTGGCCTCTGTACTGCCACCACTACCAGGCCAAGCAGGCACACCCCATCCCTAGTACTAACATCACTTCCAGACTGGGCAGACACACCCCAGCCCTGGTACGGACACCACTACCAGACTGGACATGCATACCAGCCTCGCAGTACTAACACCACTACCAGGCCAGACAGATAAACCCGAGCCTCGGTACTGCCACCACTACCAAGCTTAGCAGGCTTACCCTAGTGCTCGTACTGACATCACTACCAGGCCAGGCAGGCACACCCCAGCCTCGCAGTACTGACACCACTACCAGGACAGACAGATATAGCCGAGCCCTAATACTGCCACCACTACCAGGCTTAGAAAGATTACCCCAGCCCTGGTACTGACAACACTACAAGGCCGGGCAGGCATACCCAGTCCCAGTACTGACACCACTTACTTGAGGCGGGAGCCAAGCACTACAGCTGGGAGCTGCTGCTCACACTTTGCTCTCATTGTAGTCTCAGCTGAACTGAAAAATTCTCTGCTCTCAACCTCATTTTAGCTCCATGCAATTTCCTGTTTATCACTAGCTGACTGCAGTGGATTCCATCTTTAGACATTAATAACCTTCTACTTACTGGAACAGTTTACAAGCCCAAGGGGCACTTTAGGTAGCTCATTTTTTGCTGGAGGGGGTTACATTTATGTTATTTTACAGGTAAACCAGTCTTCTTTTCAACACCCCTAAGCACATTCAAAACCAGGAAACTGTTAACATTTACTTGTTATTTATGTTAAGTGGGTCAACTGTGACGTTGCAGCCAAGTCCTTTATCATTGGTTTTGGCTTAACTTTCTAGCCCCAGTCAGGCCTTTTCACATAATTATCAGCAAAAACTACTTTGTCACACAATAATACAGTGGCTGTGGTGGAATTTCAACTTTGTTCTCCTGATTCACAAACTTATATTCTAGCCACTACCCCACACTAAAGACTCCCTGTGCTATACTCTAGCCACTATACCTCACTACAGTCTGTGCTATACTCTAACAACTACCCCATACTACAATCTGTCTGTACCACTACCCTACACAAGTCTGTCTGTGTTGTACTCTAGCCACTATCCCACACTACAGTCTGTCCTTGCTAAACTCTAGCCACTACCCTACACTACAATCTGTCTGTGCTATACTAAAGCCACTAAAGCACACTACAGTCTGTCTGTGCAATACTCTAGCCATTACCCCACACTACAATATGTCTGTGCTATACTAAAGTCACTACATCCCACACTACAGTCTATCTGCACTATACTCTACCCACTACCCCACACTACAGTCTGTCTGTGCTATACTCAAGCCACTACCCCACACTATAGTCTGTCTGCACTATACTCTACCCACTACCCTACACTACAGTCTGTCTGTGCTATACTCTAGCCACTAGACCGCACACTACAGTCTGTCTGTACTATACTCTGCTCACTACCCTACACTACAGTCTGTTTGTGCTATATTCTAGCTATTACCCCACACAACAGTCTGTCTATGCTATACTCTAGCCACTACCCCGCACTACTGTCTGTGTGTTGCACTCTAACCACTATACTACACTACAGTCCCTCTGTGCTATACTCTACCCACTACCCTGACACTACAGTCTGTCTATACAACACTCTAGCCACTACCCTACACTATAGTCTGTCAATGCTATACTCTAGCCACTCTTCCCTACAGTCTGTACTATACTCTTGCCACTACATCCTACACTACAGTCTATCTAAGTTATACTCTTCCCACTAGCCCACACTACAGTCTGTTTGTGCTATACTCAAGCCATTACCCTACTCTATAGTCTGTCTTTCCTATGCTCTAGCCACTACCCTACAATACAGTCTGTCTGTGCTATACTCTAGCCACTACCCCACACTACAGTCTGTCCTTGCTATACTCTAGCCACTACCCTACACTACAGTCTGTCTGTGCTATACTGATGTCACTAAAGCACACTACAGCCTGTCTGTGCAATATTCCAGCCATTACCCCACACTACAGTCTGTCTGTGCTATACTAAAGCCACTACATCCCACACTACAGTCTATCTGCACTATACTCTACCCACTACCCCACACTACAGTCTGTCTGTGCTATACTCAAGCCACTACCCCACACTATAGTCTGTCTGCACTATACTCTACCCACTGCCACACACTACAGTCGGTCTATGCTATACTCTAGCCATTACCCCGCACTACAGTCTGTGTGTTGCACTCTAACCACTATACCACACTACAGTCCCTCTGTGCTATACTCTACCCACTACCCTGACACTACAGTCTGTCTATGCCACACTCTAGCCACTACCATACACTATAGTCTGTCGATGCTATACTCTAGCCACTACTTCCCACACTACAGTCTATTTGAGCTATACTCTACCCACTACCCCACACTACAGTCTGTTTGTGCTATACTCAAGCCATTATCCTACTCTATAGTCTGTATTTCCTATACTCTAGCCACTACCCTACAATACAGTCTGTCTGTGCTCTACTCTAGCCACTACACCCCACACTACAGCCTGTCTGTGCTATACTCTAGCCACTACCCCACACTACAGTCTGTCCTTGCTATACTCTAGCCACTACCCTACACTACAGTCTGTCTGTGCTAAAGCACACTACAGCCTGTATGTGCAATATTCTAGCAATTACCCCACACTACAGTCTGTCTGTGCTATACTAAAGCCACTACATCCCACACTACAGTCTATCTGCACTATACTCTACCCACTACCCCACACTACAGTCTGTCTGTGCTGTACTCAAGCCACTACACCACACTATAGTCTGTCTGCACTATACTCTACCCAATGCCACACACTACAGTCTGTCGGTGCTATACTCTAGCCACTACCCTACACTACAGTCTGTCTGTGCTATACTCTAGCCACTAGACCCCACACTACAGTCTGTCTGTACTATACTCTGCTCACTACCCTACACTACAGTCTGTTTGTGCTATACTCTAGCCATTACCCCACACAACAGTCTGTCTATGCTATACTCTAGCCACTACCCCACATTACAGTCTGTCTGTGCTAAACTCTAGCCACTACCCCACACTACAGTCTGTGTTATACCCTACCCACTACCCCACACTACAGTCTGTCAGTGCTACATTCTAGCCACTACATTCCACACTACAGTCTATCTGCGCTATACTCTACCCACTACCCCACACTAAAGTCTGTCTGTGCTATACCCTAGCCACTACACCCCACACTTCAGTTTGTCCATGCTATACTCTAGACACTACCCAACACTACAGTCTATGCTATACTCTAGCCACTACAATCTGCACTATACTCTACCAATTACCCCACACGACAGTCTGTCTATGCTACACTTTAGCCACTACCCCACACTACAGTCTCTCGGTGCTATACTGTACCCACTATCCCACACTACAGTCGCTCAATGCTATACTCTACCCACTACCCAACACTACGGTCTGTCTGTGCTATACTAAAGCCACTACCCACAAAACAGTCTGTCTGTGCTATACTCTAGCCACTACATCCCACACTACAGTCATTCTCTTGTATACCACCCGCCACCCCACACTACAGTCTCTCCTTGCTATACTCTACCCACTACCCTACACTGCAGTCAGTCTGTGCTATACTGTAGCCACTACTTTTTACTACAGTCGGTGCTAGACTCAAGCCACTACACCCTGCACTACAGCCTGTCTGTGCTATGCTCTAGACACTACCCCACACTACAGTATGTACATCCTATTCGCTAGCCACTAAACTACACTACAGTCTGTCTGTGATATACTCTTGCCACTACACCCCACATTACAGTCTGTCTGTACTATACTCTAGCCACTACCTTACACGACACTCTATCTCTGCTATACTCTAGCACTACACCTCACACTACAGTCTGTCCATGCTATATTCTAGGTACACCACACTATAGTCTGTCTTTGCCATATTGTAGCCACTGCACCACAGTTCAGTCTGTCTCTATTGTACTCTAGCCACTACCACACACTACAGTCGGTCTGTGCTATACTCTAGCCACTACTCCACACTACAGCCTGTCTGTGCTATAATCTAGCAACACCACACTATAGTCTGTCTTTGCCATACTGTAGCCACTGCACCACAGTACAGTCTGCCTCAGTTGTACTCTAGCCACTATCCCCCACTACAGTCTGTCTGTGCTATACTCTACCCACTACACGCCACACTACAGTGTGCGCATGCCTTACTCTTACCACTACCCCACACTACAGTCTGTATGTGCTATACTGTAGCCACTACCCCACACTACAGTCTGTCTGTGTTGTACTCTAACCACTACCCTACACTACAGTCTGTCTGTGTTGCACCCTAGCCACTACACCCCATACTACAGTCTGTCTGTGCTATACTTTAACCATGCCCCACACTACAGCCTGTCTATGCTATACTCTAGCCACTACCCCAAACTACAGTCTGTCTGTGTTGAACCTCAGCCACTACCCCAGATTACAGTCAGTCTGTTCTATACTGCCACTAACCTACACTAGTCAATCTGTGCTATACTCTAGCCACTACCCTACACTAGTCTGTCTGTGCTACAGTATACTCTAGCAATAACCCCACGCACAGTCTGTATGTGATATACTCCAGCCACTACACCCCATACTATGGTCTGTCTGTATTATACTTTCACTCTCTACCCACGCTACAGTCTTTCTTGCTATACTCTAGCCATTACCCCACACAACAGTCTGTCTATGCTATACTCTAGCCAGCCACACACTACAGTCTGTGTGTTGCACTCTAACCACTATACCACACTCAGTCCTATCCTGGCTATACTCTACCTACTGCCCCACATTACAGTCTGTCTATGCTATTCTCTGGCCACTACCCCCACACTACAGTCTCTCTGTATGCCATACTTGTAGCCAATACACCCCACATTACAGTCTGTACTATACTCTAGCCACTACATCCTACACTACAGTCTATCTGCACTATAATCTCCCACCTACCCCATACTACAGTCTGTCTGTGCTTATATGCTAGCCACTAATCTACACAACAGTCAGTCTGTGCTATACTCTAGCCACTACCACACACTATAGTCTGTCTGTGCTATACTCTACCCACTATCCCACACTACAGTCTGTCATTGCTATACTCTAGCCACTACCCTACACTACAGTCTCTACTACACTTTAGCCACTACATCCCACACTACAGTCTATATACACTATACTCAACCCACTACCATACACTATAGTCTGTCTGTGCAATACTCTAGCCACTACCCCATGCTACAGTCTGTGCTATACTCTACCCACTATTCCACACCAGTCTGTCTGTCCCATACTCTACCCACTACCCCACACACAGATCTGTCTATGCTATACTATGCCCACTCACCTCACACCAGCCTGTCTGTGCTACTACTAAAGAGACTATCCCACACTGTAGTCTGTCTGTGCAGTCACTCTAGCCACCACCATGCTACAGTCTGTGCTATACTCACCCACTATTCCACACTATAGTCTGTCTGTGCTATGCTCTACCCACCACCCCACACTACAGTCTGTGCTATACTCACCCATTACCCCATACTACAGTCTGTCTGTGCTATACTCTAGCACTTCATTCCACACTACACTCTATCTGCACTGTACTCTACCCACTACCTCAAACTACAGTTGTCTGTGCTATACTCCAGCCACTACACCACCCAAAACTACAGTTTGTCCATGCTATTCTCTAGACACTACCCCACAGTACAATCTGTGCTATACACTAGCCACTACACTTGATACTAAAGTCTATCTCTGCCATACTCTAGCCACTACCCCATACTACAGTCTGTCTGGCTATACTCTAGCCACTAAATTCCACACTACAGTCTACCTGCGCTATACTCAACCCACTACCCCACATTAGAGTCTGTCCATGTTATAAACTACCCACTACCCTATACTACAGGCTGCCTGTGCTATACTCTAGTCACTACCACACACTACAGTCTGTCTGTGCTATACTCTGCCCGCTACCCCACACTACAGTTTATCTATGCTATACTCTAGACAGTTCCCCACACTGCAGTCTGTGCTATACTCTAGCCACTACACCCTGCACTAAAGCCTATCTGTGCTATACTGTACCAACTACCCCACACTAAGCCTGCCTATGCTATACTCTAGCCACTACCCCACACTACAGTCTCTTTTTGCTATACTTTACCCATGACCCGCTACTACAGTTGGTCTATGCTATACTTCTACTCACTACCCCACACTCAGAGTCTGTCTGTGCTATACTCTAGCCACTACCCCACATTACAGTCTGTCTGTGCTATACTCTAGCCACTACCACTAATACAGTGTGTCTCTGCTCTACTCTAGCCACTACACTGCACACTCAGTCTGTCTCTGCTGTCCTCTGGCCACTCCCACACTACAGTCTGTCCCTGCTGATACTATACCCACTACCCTACACTACAGTCGGTCTGTGCTATACTCTAGCCACTACACTCCACACCACAGTCTGTCTGTGTTATACTGTAGCCACTATCTCACACTACAGTCTGAGCTAGACTGCAGGCACTACACCCCACACTACAGCCTGTCTGTGCTATATTCTAGCCACTACTCACACTGCAGTCTGTCCGAGCATTCTCTTGCCTTTACCCCACACTGCAGTCTCTCTGTGCCATACTCTTGCCAATACACCCCACATTACAGTCCGTCCGTCCTGTACTCTAGCCACTACCCTACACTACAGTCTCTACTATACTCTAGCCACTACATCCCACACTACAGTCTATATACACTATACTCAACCCACTACCATACACTACAGTCTCTCTGTGCTATACTCTAGCCATTACCTCACACTACAGTCTGTCTGTCCTATACTCTACCCACTACCCCAAACTACAATCTGTCCATGCTATACTATACCCACTACCCTACACTACAGCATGTCTGTGCTATACTAAAGAGACTATCCCACACTACAGCCTGTCTGTGCTATACTCTACCCACTACCGCACACTACAGTCTGTCTGTGCTACACTCTAGCCACTATCCCACACTACAGTCTGTGCTATACTCTACCCACAACCCCACACTACAGCTTGTCCGCACTATACTCTAGCCACTACATTCCACACTACAGTGTATCTGTGCTATACTCTACCCACTACCCCACACTAGTCTGTCTGTGCTATACTCTAGCACTACATTCCACACTACACTCTATCTGCACTGTACTCTACCCACTACCTCACACTACAGTCTGTCTGTGCTATGCTCTACCCACTACCCCACACTACAGAATGTGCCATACTCTACCCACTACCCCATACTACAGTCTGTCTGTGCCTATACTCAGCACTAGCATTCCACACTACACCTCTATCTGCACTGTACTCACCCACTCACCTCAAACTACAGTCTGTCTGTGCTATGCTCTACCCACTACCCCACACTACAGAATGTGCTATACTCTACCCACTACCCCATACTACAGTCTGTCTGTGCTATACTCTAGCACTACATTCCACACTACACTCTATCTGCACTGTACTCTACCCACTACCTCAAACTACAGTCTGTCTGTGCTATACTCCAGCCACTACACCACCCAAAACTACAGTTTGTCCATGCTATTCTCTAGACACTACCCCACACTACAATCTGTGCTATACACTCAGCCATCTACATTTGACACCAAAGTCCATCTCTGCCATACTCTTGCGACTCACCCCATACTCACAGTCTGTCTGGCTATACTCTAGCCACTAAATTCACACTACAGTCTATCTGCACTATACTCAACCCACTACCCCACATTAGAGTCTGTCCATGCTATAAACTACCCACACCCTACACTACAGTCTGTCTGTGCTATACTCTAGCCACTACCCCACACTACAGTCTGTCTGTGCTATATTCTGCCCACTACCCCACACTACAGTTTATCCATGCTATCTTCTAGACAGTTCCCCACACTGCAGTCTGTGCTATACTCTAGCCACTACACCCTGCACTAAAGCCTATCTGTGTTATACTGTACCAACCACCCACACTAAGCTGCCTATGCTATACTCCAGCCACCACCCCACACTACAGTTCTCTTTGCTATACTCTACCCACGACCCCACACCACAGTTGGTCTGTGCTATACTCTCTACCCATCACCCCTCACTCAGAGTCTGTCTGTGCTATACTCTAGCCACTACCCCACATTACAGTCTGTCTGTGCTATACTCTAGCCACTACCACAATACAGTGTGTCTCTGCTCTACTCTAGCCACTACACTGCACACTACAGTCTGTCTCTGCTATCCTCTGGCCACTACCCCACACTACAGTCTGTCCCTGCTATACTATACCCACTACCCTACACTACAGTCAGTCTCTGCTATACTCTAGCCACTACATTCCACACTACAGCCTGTCTGTGTTATACTGTAGCCACTCATTCACACTCACAGTCTGTGCTAGACTGTCAGGCACTGCATCCCACAACTACAGCCTGTCTGTGCTATATTCTAGCTACTACTTCACACACTACAGTCTGTCCGAGCAATTCTCTTGCCTTTACCCTACACTGCAGTCTCTCTGTGCTATACTCTTGCCAATACACCCCACATTACAGTCCGTCCTGCTCTGTACTCTAGCCACTCACCCTACACTACAGTCTCTACTATACTCTAGCCACTACATCCCACACTACAGTCTATATACACTATACTCAACCTCACTACCATACACTATAGTCTGTCTGTGCTATACTTTAGCCATTACCTCACACTACAGTCTGTTTGTCCCATACTCACCCACTACCCCACACTCACAATCTGTCCATGCCATACTATACCCACTACCCACATTACAGCCTGTCTGTGTTATACTAAAGAGACTATCCCACACTATAGTCTGGTCTGTGCAGTAATCTAGCCACCACCCCATGCTACAGTCTGTGCTATACTCTACCCACTATTCCACACTACAGTCTGTCTGTGCTATGCTCTACCCACTATCCCACACTACAGTCTGTGCTATGCTCTACCCACTACCCCATACTACAGTCTGTCTGTGCTATACTCTAGCACTACATTCCACACTACACTCTATCCTGCCTGTACTCTACCCACTACCTCACACTACAGTCTGTCTGTGCTATGCTCTACCCACTACCCCACACTACAGTCTGTGCTATACTCTACCCACTACCCCATGCTACAGTCTGTCTGTGCTATACTCTAACACTACATTCCACACTACACTCTATCTGCACTGTATTCTACCCACTACCTCAAACTACAGTGTCTCTGTGCCATACCTCAGCCACTACACTACCCAAAACTACAGTTTGTCCATGCATTTCTAGACACACCCCACACCACAATCTGTGCTATACACTAGCCACTACACTTGACACTAAAGTCTATCTCTGCCATACTCTTGCGACTACCCCATACTACAGTCTGTCTGTGCTATACTCTAGCCACTAAATTCCACACTACAGTCTACCCATGTTTATACTCAACCCACTACCCCACATTAGAGTCTGTCCATGTTATAAACTACCCACTACCCACACTACAGTCTGCCTGTGCTATACCTCAGCCACTACCCCCACACTACAGTCTGTCTGTGCTATACTCTGCCCACTACCCCCAGCCACAGTTTATCCATGATATACTCTAGACAGTTCCCCACACTGCAGTCTGTGCTATACTTAGCCACTACACCCTGCACTAAAGCCTCATTCATGCTTATACTGTACCAACTACCCACACCAAGTCCGCTCTATGCTATACTCTAGCCACTACCCCACACTACAGTCTCTTTTTGTTATACTCTACCCACGACCCCAAGACCACAGTTGGTCTATGCTATACCTCACCCACTCACCCCACATTAGAGTCTGTCTGTGCTATACTCTAGCCACTACCCACATTACAGTCTGTCTGTGCTATACTCTAGCCACTACCACATAATACAGTGTGTCTCTGCTCACTCTAGCCACTACACTGCACACTCACAGTCTGTCTCTGCTGTCCTCTGGCCACTACCCCACACTCACAGTCTGTCCCTGCTGTACTAAACCCACTACCCTACACTGCAGTCAGTCTGTGCTATACTGTGGCCACTACACTCCCACACCCACAGTCTGTCTGTGTTATACTGTAGCCACTACTCCACACTACAGTCTGAGCTAGACTGTGGGCACTTACCCACAATACACAGCCTGTCTGTGCTATACTCTAGCCACTACTCATACTACAGTCTGTCTGAGCACATTCTCTTGCCTTTACCCTACACTGCAGTCTCTCTGTGCTATACTCTGCCAATACACCCACATTACAGTCTGCCCGTTCTGCACTTTTTAGCCACTACCCCTCACTACAGTCTCTCTGTGCTATACTCAGCCACTACAACTCCACACTACAGTCTGTCCATGCTATACTCTAGCTACCCCACACTATAATCTGTCTTTGCTATACTATAGCCACTGCACCACAGCTCAGTCTGTCTCTGTTTAACACTAGCCACTACCCCACGCTACAGTCGGTCTGCGCTATGCTCTAGCCACTACCCCACACTACAGACTGTCTGTTTTATCCAATAGCTGCACCACATTATAGTCTGTCTTTGCTATACTATAGCAGTTGCACCACAGTACAGTCTGTCTGTGTTGTACTCTAGCCACTATCCCCCACTACAGTCTGTTCCTGCTATACTCTACCCACTACACTCCACACTACAGCTTGTCCATGCTATACTCTTGCCACTACCCCACTCTACAGTCAGTATGTCCTACAGTATACTGTAACCACTTCCCCACACTACAGTCTGTCTGTGCTATAATTTAGCGAGTACCACACACTACACTCTGTGCGTGTTGTACTATAACCACTACCCCACACTACAGTCTGTCTGTGTTGCACTCTAGCCACTACACCCCACGCTACAGTCTGTCTGTGCTATACTCTAAAGACATCCCACACTACAGCCTGTCCATGCTATACTCTAGCCACTACCACACACTACAGTCTATCTGTGCTGAACTCTAGTCACTACCGCACACTACAGTTTGTGCTATACTCCAGCCACTACCCCATACTGCAGTCTGTCTGTGCAATACTCTAGACACTACACCCCACACTTCAGTCTGTTCGTGCTATACTCTAGCCACTACACCTCACACTACAGTCTGTCTGTGCTTTACTCTAGGCACTACCCACCACTAGTTAGTTTGTGCCCTACTCCAGCCGCTACCCTACACTAGTCTGTCTGTGCTATACTCTAGCCATAACCCTACACTACAGTCTGTCTGTGCTATACTCTAGCCACTATCCCACACTACAGTCTGTGCTATACTCTACCCACAACCCCACACTACAGTCTGTCTGTGCTATACTCTAGCCACTACATTCCACACTACAGTCTATCTGTGCTATACTCTACCCACTACCCCACACTACAGTCTGTCTGTGCTATACTCTAGCCACTACTCCCACACTACAGTCTGTCTGTGCTATACTCTACCACTGCCCCACACTAAAGTCTGTCTGTGCTATACTCTAGCCACTACACTCCACACTACAGTTTGTCCATGCTATACTCCAGACACTACCCCACACTACAGTCTACACTATACTCTAGCCACTATACCCTGCACTAAAGTCTATCTGCACTAAACTCTACCAACTACCTCACACTACAGTCTGTCTATGCTATACTTTAGCCACTACCCCACACTACAGTCTCTCTGTGCTATACTCTAACCACTATCCCACACTACAGTTGGTCAATCCAATACTCTACCCACTACCCCACACTACAGTCTGTCTCTGCTCTACAATAGCCACTACACCCCACACTACAGTCTGTCTGTGCCATACTCTAGTCACTACCCCACACTACAGTCTGTCTGTGTTATAATGTAGCCACTACTCCACACTACAGTCTGTGCTAGACTGTAGCCACTGCACCCCACTCTACAGCCTGTCTGTGCTATACTCTAACCACTACCTCACATTACAGTCTGTCCATGCTATTCTCTTGCCTTTACCCTACACTACAGTCTGTCTGTGCCATACTCTAGCCACTACTCCCCACAGTACAGTCTGTCTGTGCTATACTCTAGCCACTACTCCCCACACTACAGTCTCTCTATGCTGTACTCTAGCCACTACCCCACACTACAGTCTGTGCTATACTCTACCCACTACCCCACACTACAGTCTGTCAGTGCTACACTCTAGCGACTACATTCCACACTACAGTCCACCAGCACTATACACTTCACACTTCCCCACACTAAAGTCTGTCTGTGCTATACTCTAGCCACTACACCCCACCCCACACTACAGTTTGTCCATGCTATACTCTAGACACTACCCCACACTAAGTCTATGCTATACTCTAGCCACTATACCCTGCACTAAAGTCTATCTGCCTGTACTCTCACCAACACCCCACTCCAGCTGTTCAGCTGCTATACAGCCACTACCCCACACAACAGTCTCTCTGTGCTGCTACTCACCCACTATCCCATGCACAGTTGGTCAATGCCATACTCCACCCACTACCTCCAGCACTACAGTCTGTCTGTGCTATTTCTAGCCACCACCTCACACTACAGTCCGTCCTGTGCTATACTTCTAGCCACTACATCCCACTACAGTCTATTCGGTTATACCCTACCCACTACCCTAAACTACAGTCGGTCTGTGTATTCTCTAGCCACTACACCCCACACTACAGTCCGTCTCTGCTATACTGTAGCCACTACCCTGCACCACAGTCTGTCTATGCTATTCTCTAGCCACTACCCTACACTACAGTCTCCCAATGCCATACTCTAGCCACTACACCTCACATTACAGTCTGTTCTATACTCTAGCCACTGCATCCCACACTACAGTTTATCTGCACTATACTCTACCACCTACCCCACACTTCAGTCTGTCCATACTATACTCTAGCCACTACCCTACAATATAGTCTGTCTGTGCTATACTCTAGCCACTAATCTACACTACAATCTTTCCATGCTATACTCTAGCCACTACCTTACACTACACTCAATCTCTGTTATACTCTAGCCACTACACCCCACACTACAGTCTGTCCATGCTATACTCTAGCTACACCACACTATAGTCTGTATTTGCTACACTATAGCAACTGCACCACAGTTCAGTCTGTCTCTGTTGTACTCTAGCCACTACCCCACAATACAGTCGGTCTGGCTATACTCTAGCCTGTACCCCACACTACAGCCTGTCTGTAAGGTCCTTCAGCAACAGCACACCATAGTCCTGCCCTTGGCTACACTGAGTAGCCACTGCACCACAGTACAGTCAGTCTCTGTTGTACTCTAGCCACTATCCCCCACTACAGTCTGTCAGTGCTATACTCTAGCCACTACACCCCACACTGCAGTCTGTACATGCTGTACGCTTGACAGTACCCCACACTACAGCCAGTATGTGCTGTACTGTAGCCACTACCCCACACTACAGCCTGTCTGTGCTATACTCTAGCGAGTACCCCACACTACAGTCAGTCTGTGTTGTACTCTAACCACTACCCCACACTACAATCTGTCTAGGTTGCACTCTAGCCTCTACTCCCCACACTACAGTCTGTCTGTGCTATACTCTAACCTCACCCCACACTACAGCCTGTCTATGCTATACTCTAGCCACTACCCCACACTACAGCCTGTCTGTGTTGAACTCTAGCCACTACCCCACACTACAGTTAGTCTGTGCTATACTCTAGTCACTAACCCACACTGGTCAGTCTGTGCTATACTCCTACACTACCCTACACTAGGCAGCACGGGTTACATCTGAGCCACTATCCCACACTTTTGTCTGTCTGTAAGCTATGCTCTAGCTATAACCCCACGCTACAGTCTATCTGCAGGATATCTCCAGCCACTACACCTCACACCATAGTCTGTCTCACACTCTACTCACTACCCCAAGGTACCGTCTGTTTGTGCTATAATTTCAGCCATTACCCCACACAACAGTCTGTCTATGCTGTACTCTAGCCGCTGCTGCACACTGCAGTCTGTGTGTGTTGCACTCTAACCACTATACCACACTACAGTCTATCTGCTTATACTGTACCTATTACTTCCCACACTAGAGTCTGTCTATATGCACCCAGAAACATCACCCTACACCACAGCCTATCGATGCCATACTCTAGCCACTACACCCATTAGTCTGTACTATACTCTTGCAACTACATCCTACACTACAGTCTATCTGCACTATACTCTACCACCAACCCCACACTACAGTCTGTCTGTGCTATACTCTATCCACTACCCTACAATATAGTCTGTGCTATACTCCAGCCACTAATCTACACTACAGTCTGTCTGTGCTATACTCTAACCACTACCACACACTGTAGTCCATCTGGGCTATACACTATCCACTATCCTTCACTACAGTCTGTCCATCAAGCACTCACCATGCCTCACCCTACACTACAGTCTTTCTATGCTATACTCTAGCCACTGCACCCACATTATAGTCTCTACTCTACTCCACTACATCCCACACTACAGTCTATGTATGCTATATTCAATCCACTACCCCACACTATAGTCTGTCTGTGCTATACTCTTTCCACTACCCCACACTACAGTCTGTCCATACTATACTCTACCCACTACCCTACACTACATTACATTCTGTCTGTGCTATACTAAAGCCACTACCCCCACACTATAGTCTGTCTGTTCTGTACTCTAGCCACTACCCCACGCTACAGTCTGTGCTATTCTCTACCCACTACTCCACACCATAGTCTGTCTTTGCTATACTCTAGCCACTACATTCCACACTACAGTCTATCTGTGCTATACTCTACCCTACCCACTACCACGCACTACAGTCTGTCTGTCCAATACTCTAGGCACTACTCCCCACACTACAGTCTGTCTGTGCTATGCTCTACCCACTACCCCACACTACAGTCTGTGCTATAATCTACCCACTACCCCATACTACAGTCTGTCTGTGCAATACTCTAGCACTACATTCCACACTACAGTCTATCTGTGCTGTACTCTACCCACTACCCCACACTACAGTCTGTGCTATACTCTACCCACTACCACATACTACAGTCTGTCTGTGCTATACTCTAGCACTACATTCCACACTACAGTCTATCTGCGCTGTACTTTACCCACTACCCCACACTACAGTTGGTCTGTGCTATACTCCAGCCATTATACCACCCCACACTACAGTTTGTCCATGCTATTCTCTAGACACTATCCTACACTACAATCTGTGTTATACTCTAGCCACTACACTCCACATTTAAGTCTATCTGTGCTATACTCTAGCCAGTACCCCCACACTACAGTCTGTCTGTGCTATACTCTAGCCACTACATTCCACACTACAGTCTAGCTGCACTATATTCAACCCACTACCCCACACTAGAGTCTGTCCATGCTATACCCTACCCAGTACCCTACACTACAGTCAGTCTGTGCTATACTCTAGCCACTATCCCACACTACAGTTTATCCATGCTATACTCTAGACAGTTCCCCACACTGCAGTCTGTGCTATACTCTAGCCACTACACCCTGCACTAAAGTCTATCTGCGCTATACTCTATCAACTGACCCACACTACAGCCTGCCTATGCTGTACTCTAGCCACTACCCCACACTACAGTCTCTCTTTGCTATACTATACCCACTACTCCACACTACAGTCGGTCCATGCTATACTCTACCCACTACCCTACACTACAGTCTATCTGTGCTATACTCTAGCCTCTACCTCACATTACACTTTGTCTGTGCTATACGCTAGCTTCTACCCCATAATAGAGTGTGTCTGTGCTATACTTTAGCCACACCACCACACTACAGCCTATCTGCCTTATACTCTACCCACTACCCCACACTACAGTCTGTCTCTGCTCTACACTAGCCACTACACCCCACACTACAGTCTGTCTGTGCTATACTGTAGCCACTACTCCACACTACAGTCTGTCCTAGACTGTATCCACTGCACCCCACACTGCAGCCTGTCTGTGCTATACTCTAGCCACTACCTCACATTACAGTCTGTCCATGCTATTCTCTTGTCTTTACCCTACACTACAGTCTGTCCGTGCTATACTCTTGCCACTACACCCCACATTACAGTCCGTCCGTGTTGTACTCTAGCCACTACCCTACACTACAGTCTCTCTGTGCTATACTCCAGCCACTACACCCCACACTACAGTTTGTCCATGCTATACTCTAGTTACACCACACTATAGTCAGTCTTTGCTATACTATAGCCACTGCACCACAGCTCAGTCTGTCTCTGTTGAACACTAGCCACTACCCCACACTACAGTGGGTCTGTGCTTTTTTCTAGCCACTACCCCACACTACAGCCTGTCCGTGCTATCCTATAGCTACACCACATTACAGTCTGTCTTTGCTATACTATAGCTGCTGCACCACAGTACAGTCTGTCTGTGTTGTACTCTTGCCACTATCCCCCACTACAGTCTGTCTGTGCTATACTCTACCCACTATACCACACACTACTGTTTGTCCATGCTATACTCTTAAAACACACTACAATCTGTGCTATACTCTAGGCACTGCACACCACACTAAAGTCTATCTGTGCTATACTCTACACACTACCCCGCACTTCAGTCTGTCTATGCTATGCTCTAGCTTACTACCCCACACTACAGTCTGTCTGTGCTATACTCTAACTAGTACCACACACTAGAGTCTGTCCATGCTATACCTCACCCACTACCCTACACTACAGTCTGACTGTGCTATACTCTAGCCACTACCCCTCACTACATTCTGTCTGCACTATAATCAAGCCACTACACCACACTACTGTCTGTCTGTGCTATTCTCTAGCCTCTACCCTACACTACAGTCTGTCTGCGTTATACTCTTGATATTACACTCCATATTACAGTCCGTCTGAGCTGTACTCTGGTCACTACCCTCCACTACAGTCTATCCATGCTATACCCTACCCACTACCCTACACTGCAGACTGTCTATGCTATACTCTATCATCACTACCCCAAACTACAGTTTGTCTGTACTATACTCTAGCCACTACACCCACACTACAAACTGTCTGTGCTATACTTTAGGCAATACATCCACACCTAGAGTCTATTCTGCTATACTCTACCCACTACCCTCACACCACAGTCTGTCCATGTTATACCCTACCCACTACCCTACACTACAGTCTGTCTGTGTTATACTCTAGCCACTACCCCACACTGCAGTCTGTCTGTGCTTACTCTCACCCACTACCCCACACTACAGTCTGTCTTTCTATACTCTAGCCACTACATTCCACACCACAGTCTATCTGTGATATACTCTCACCACCACCCCATACTACAGTCTGTCTATGCTATACTTTCACCCACTACGCCTGCACTACAGTCTGTCTATGCTATACCCGAGCCACTGCACCACACACCACAGTCTGTACTATACTCAAGCCACTACATCCCACACTACTGTCTGTATGCACTATACTCAATCCACTACCCCACACTACAGTCTGTCTGTGCTATACTCTAGGCATTACCCCACACTACAGTCTGTCTGTGCTATTCTAAAGCACCTACCCCACACTTCAGTCTGTGCAATAGTCTAGCCACTACACCCCACACTACAGTCTCTCTGCACTATACTCTACCCACTACACCATACTACAGTCTGTCTGTGCTATACTCTAGCCACTACATTCCACACTAGAGTCTATCTGCGCTATGCTCTTCCCACTACCCCACATTACAGCATGTCTGTGCTATACTGTCGCCACTATCTCACACTACAGTCAGTGCTATACTCTAGCCACTATGCCCCACACTACAGTCTTCTGCACTATACTCAAGCCACTATCCTACACTAAAATCTGCCTGTGCTATGCTGTAGCCACTACTTCACAATACGGTACCGCATGTCTGTGCTATACTCTAGCCACTGCATCACACTTCAGTCTGTCTGTCTGTCTGTGCTATAGTCTAGCCACTACACCACACTACAGTGTGTGCTATACACAAGCCACTACACCCTGCGCTAAAGTCTATCTGCGCTATACTCTACTGACTACCCTACACTACAGCCTGTCTATGCATTAATCTAGCCACTACACCCCACACTACAGTCTGTACTATACTCTAGCCACTACATCCTACACTTCAGTTTATCTGCACTATACTCTACCCACTACCCCACACTACAGTCTGTCTGTGCTATACTCTATCCATTACCCTACAGTATAGTCTGTCTGTGCTATACTCTAGCCACTACCCTCACATCAGAGTCTGTCTGTGCCATTCTTCAGCCACCAGCCCACACTACAATCTGTGTGTACTATACTCTACCCACTACACCACACTACGGTCTGTCCATGGTATAGTCTACCCACCACCCTACACTACAGTCTGTCTATGCTATACTCTAGCCGCTGCACCCCACACTACCGTCTGTACTATACTCTAGCCACTACATCCCACACCACTGTCTATATGCACTATACTCTATCCACTACCCCACACTACAGTCTGTCTGTGCTATACTCTAGTCTCTACCCTACACTATAATCTGTCTGTACTATACTCTACCCACTACCCTACACTGAAGTCTGTATGTGCTATGCTCTAGCCACTACCCCACACTACAGTCTGTCCATGCTATACTTTACCCACTACACCACACTACAGTCTGTCTGTGCTATACTCTAGCCACTACACCCCACACTACAGTCTGTGTTATATTCTACCCACTACCCCTACCAGTCTGTCTGCAATACTTTAGCCACTACATTCCACACTACGGTCTATCTGCGCTATGCTCTACCCACTACCACAAATTACAGTATGTCTCTGCTATACTCTAGTGACTACACCCCACACTACACTTTGTCCTTCCTATACTCTAGACACTGCCCCACACTACAGTCTGTGCTATACTCCAGCCACTACACCCCACACTAAAGTATATCTGCGCTATACTCTACCCACTACCCCACACTACAGTTTGTCTATGCTATACCCTAGCCACTACCTCACACTACAGTCTGTCTGTGCTATGCTCTACCCACTACCCCACACTACAGTATGTCCATGCTATACTCTACCCACTACCCTACACTACAGTCTCTCTGTGCTACACTAAAGCCACTACCCGACACTATAGTCTGTCTGTGCTGTACTCTAGCCACTACCCCACATTACACTCTGTGCTATAGTCTACCCACTACTTCACACTACAGTCTGTCTGTCCAATACTCTAGGCACTACTCCCCACACTACAGTCTGTCTGTGCTATACTCTAGCCACTACACCCCACACTATAGTCTGTCCATGCTATACTCTAGCCACAACATTATACACTACAGTCTGTCTGTGCTATACACTACCCACTACCCCACACTACAGTGTGTCTGTCCAAAACTCTAGGCACTACTCCCCACACTACAGTCTGTCTGTGGTATACTCTACCCACTACCCCACACTACAGTCTGTCCATGCTATACTCTACCCACTACCCTACACTACAGTCTGTCTATGCTATACTTTAGCCACTACACCCCGCACTACAGTCTGTACAATACTCTAGCCACTACATCCCACACTTCAGTATATATGCACTATACTCAATCCACTACTCCACACTATAGTCTGTCTGTGCTATACTCTTGCCATTACCCCACACTACAGTCTGTCTGTATTATACTATACCCACTACCCCTCACTAGAGTCTGTCCATGCTATACTGTACCCAATACCCTACACTAAACTCTGTCTGTGCTATACTAACGCCACTACCCTACACTGTAGTCTGTCTGTGCGATACTCTAGCCACTACCCCACACTACAGTCTGTGCTATACTCTACCCACTACTCCACACTACAGTCTGTCTGTGCTATACTCTAGCTACTACATTCCACACTACAATCTATCTGTGCTGTACTCTACACACCACCCCACACTACAGTCAGTCTGTGTTATACTCTAGTCATTACTCCTCACACTGCTAGGCTGTCTATAGCATTGTCTAGCCACTACTGCACACTACAGTCTCATATACTTACCCACTACCCCACACTACAGTCTGTCTGTGCTATACTCTAGCCACTACACCCCACTACAGTTTGTCCATGCTATACTCTTGAAAATACCCACACTACAATCTGTGCTATACTCTAGCCACAGCACATCACACTAAAGTCTATCTGTGCTATACTCTATCCACTACCCCACACTTCAGTCTGTCTATACTATGCTCTAGCCACTACCCCACACTACAGTCCATCTGTGCTATACTCTACCTACTACCCCACAATGCAGTCTGTCCATGCTATACCTTACTCACTACCCTACACTATAGTCTGTCTGTGCTATACTGTAGCCAGTACCTCTTACTACAGTCTGTCTGTGCTATCATCAAGCCACTACACCACACTACTGTCTGTCTGTGCTATTCTCTAGCCCCTACCCTATACTACAGTCTGTCTGTGCTATACTCTTGCCACTACACCCCACATTACAGTCCATCCGTGCTGTACTCTAGGCACTACCCTACACTGCAGTCTCTCTGTGCTGCACTCCAGCCACTACACCCCACACTACAGTCTGTCCATGCTATACTCTGGCCACACCACGCTATAGTCTGTCTTTGCTATACTATAGCCACTGCACCACAACTCAGTCTGTCTCTGTTGAACACTAGCCACTACCCCACACTACAGTCGGTCTGTGCTTTTCTCTAGACACTACCCAATACTACAGCCCATCTGTGCTATCCTATAGCTACACTACATTACAGTCTGTCTTTGATATACTATAGCCGCTGCACCACAGTACAGTCTGTCTGTGTTGTACTCTAGCCACTATCCCCCCTACAGTCTGTCTGTGGTATACTCTACCCACTACCCCACACTACAGTCCATCTGTGCTATCCTCTACCTACTACCCCACACTACAGTTTGTCCATGCTATAGTCTTGAAAATACCCCACACTACAATCTGTGCTATACTCTAGCCACTGCACACCACACTAAAGTCTATCTGTGCTATACTCTACCCACTACCCCACACTTCAGTCTGTCTATGCTATGCTCTAGCCACTACCCTACACTACAGTCCATCTGTGCTATACTCTACCTACTACCCCACACTACAGTCTGTCCATGTTATACCTACCCACTACCCTGCACTACAGTCTGTCTGTGCTAAACTCTAGCCACTACCCCTCACTACAGTCTATCTGTGTTGTACTGTAGCCACTACCCCCACACTACAGTCTGTGCTGTACTGTACCCACTACCCCACACTACAGTCTGTCTTTGCTATACTCTAGCACTACATTCCAAACTGCAGTATTCTGCGCTGTACTCTTCCACTACCCCATACTACAGTCTGTCTGTGCTATACTCCATCCACTACACCACCCCACACTACAGTTTGTCCATGCTATTCTCTAGACACTACCCCACATTACAATCTGTGCTATACTCTAGCCACTACACTCCACACTAAAGTCTATCTGTGCTATACTCAGCCACTACCCCATACTACAGTCTGTCTTTACTATACTGTAGCCACTACATTCCACACTACAGTCTATTCATGCTTATACTCAATCCACTATCCCACACTCAGAGTCTGTCCATGCTATACACTACCCACTACAATACACTACAGTCTGTCTGTGCTATACTCTAGCCACTACCCCACACCACAGTCTGTCTGTGCTATACCTGCCCACTACCCCACATTATAGTTTATCAATGCTATACTGAGTCTTGGCACGATTTTCAAAATGGCGGCAACACTGGGCTAGCTTTGGGAAGCAGAAATAAACTGCTGTTATTTGTTTTAATTTGTTTTTACTTTATTGGTAATAAGTCGTTGTGTGGAACTGTATTATTTTTTGTAACTGCTGTTGAAGTCTAGAAGATTGAGGGATTAATTATAGCCTGTTTGGATCGGTGCAGTGAGTTTTCACTGTTTATAACTTGTAGCTGATTTTATTATAAGAAGCTGGAACACATCGAGAGAACGTGGAGAAGAATGTGGGTTATTATTGGGATTTATGGCATCTTGATCCTGTTAGAGGAGTTTGAAATGGGAGACTGTTGTCTGAACTTGTGAGCCCCAGTGAAGTTCATCACAGGAGAGTTGTGCTGGGTGAGGGACCCGTCTGTACCTTTGGGAGCTGTGGCCCGCTGTTCTGTCCGCGACCAGGCAGGAGTCGACTTGTTTGACCTCTGGGGAGACAGAGGGGAATCGAAGCTTCTCCTAAGCTGCCTTGGGAGTCAGCCGTGGAGTTGGGTCACTGAGACGTCTGTAACTGTGGGTCGCAGGTGGACAGGTGGGCGGCTGGCTTTGGGCATTGCAATGGAAGGTGTTTATTCATCCACGCTGTTACTGCATTCTTGGAGTTTCTAACTTTTGGAGTAACTGAAGAGGATTCAGAATGACTGCTGTTGTCGTGAGGACTTTGTTGGATTACACATGAATTTTTTGGATCATGTTTTTGGACGTGAACTGTGTCTTTGGAAAATTCGATTTGCCTTCTCTCCTGGCTTTCGTTATTTGGATATATGGTGGTGAGAGTGCTGCACACACTGTTCTACTGTTTTAGTACTAAGTTACTGAATTTTAACTGGAGCTATTTCGGATTAATTTGAAACTCTTCCCCACCATATGAGAGGTGGTGTTAGGGGTATATTACAATTCCAATCTAAGCTATATATTGCTCGATCTTGCTGGACTTGCATGCATGTGAACTCTCCCTTGGTCTGACCTTCAAAGACTTGCTGTTTCATTTTTATTTTTTTCAGTGTTACATTATTTTTAGGTACTGTAATTACATTTTTGTTTGAAGCAGTGACAGAGCTTCGTTGATACCAGAGATTCATGTACAATTTAATTGCAGTTGCTGTGGTAGTGAGAGTGCCACAGTTTTCAGTTTGATTTATTATTCTTTGTTGTGGTAATGAGAGCGCCACATTTTTCTCAGTTTGGATTCATTATCTTTTGTTATATTATTTTTCTAATGAAACTCAGCAACTTTTGAAGACATTGGACATTGCGTTTTATTGGACAGTAAGAAAAAAATTACTCACCTTAGTAATGTTGTTTCTTCTAATGGAGTCTTGCTATATTATGACAATTGCAGTGAGTCCCCATCTTTGAACTGCTCCGGAGGTGAAATAGTTAACTTTCCATGCAGGCATGGAACTTAGAGCACGAGCTCGGTTGAAAACTCTGTCTGTTGTTCTTCAAACGCAAACTGTCAGATCTTTACGAGCTAAAACTCACTAAGGTTCTGTGTGAAAGCTGTAAACCTACACTAGCCAACTGGCTACTAACATAAACACTCATTTTTTGGCCTCAAACAAAGACTCAAGTCAGGAGACCCAAAAATGCAAAAACACAACACCAATTCACCCAAAAAGGAAGGTGAAAAAACAACAAGGTGGCCATCAAAAAAGTGCCAACCCTGTACTGCCCACCCACATCCCAAAACAGAGGTTCTGAGAGGGGCAGGCAGGGAGGGAGGTCATAATATAGCAAGACTCCATTAGAAGAAACAACATTACTAAGGTGAGTAATTTTTCTTCAAACAACATGAAGTCTTGCTATATTATGACAATTGCAGACTACACAGCAGTACCCCCATGGAGGAGGGACAGAACCTACTTAGGGAATAGGCTCTGAAGCACGGCTGTGCCAAACCAAGCATCACTCCTATCCTGGATGTCCAGGGAGCAGTGCTTGGTAAAAGTGTGAACTGTTTTCCAGGTAGCTGCTTGACATATTTCTAGAATAGGAATGTCTCTGGCAGCAGCCAGAGAAGCAGCTGTACCTCTGATAGAGTGAGCCCTCAGGCCTGAGGGGGGAACTTTACCCAACTTCTCGTAGCAGAATTGGATACAAGAGACAATCCACCTGGCAATGGATCTTTTAGTGGCTGGCTTCCCTTTACCAACTTCGCCATAAGTGAGGAACAGTTGGAGGGAGTCAAACCTATGACCCTCGGTACACTCTATGTAGTAACTAAGGGCTCTCTTCACATCTAGGCTGTGCAGCCTCCTCTCACCAGAGGAGGAGTGGTCAGTGAAGTACACTGAAGAGAAATAGATTGATTAAGGTGGAAATCTGAAACCACCTTAGGCAGGAACTTTCTGTTAGTCCAGAGGACCACCTTATCTCTGTGAAAGAGATAAACTCCTGCTCCACTGACAACGCTGTAATTCACTTATGCTCTGGCAGAGGTGGTGGCTACCAGAAACACAGTTTTCCAAGTCAAGTACTTGAGCTCAGCTGAAGACGGGGCTCAAGGGGGTTGCATAAGCTGAGCAATGCAAACATAAAGATCCCAGGCAGGGCAGGATCCCTGAATGGAGGGTTGGTGTGAAGCAACCCCTTAAAAAACTTGGAAATACAGGATGAGCTGAAAGAGAGAGGATTTACCTGCTGAAATAAAAGCAGACACAGCTGCCAAATGCACCTTCAGGGTAGCTGGTCTCAGCCCCAAAGAATTCAGATGGACCATATAATTCAGGACTGTGGGTAGATCAGCAGAGTCTGGGAAATATGTTTTTCGAGCACCATATGGAAAACCTTTTCCATTTGGAATTGTAAGTAGCCCTGGTGGAAGGCTTCCATGAGGCCTTCAATATATCCATTACACCTTGGGAAAGGTGAAATCAGCAAACTTAACTCTTCAAGAACCAAGCCTTGAGATTGAGAGATTTGAGATTCGGAAACCAAACCCATCCCTGGGCACAGGTTAACAGATTGTGATTCCTGGGAAGGCACAGGGGAGGATGGACTGCTAAGGACAGCAGGAGTGGATACCGGGGTTGTCTGGCCCAATCTGGAGCTATCAGAATGACTTTGCAGGATTGGGATCTGATTTTGACTAGCACTTTGAACAGGAGAGGAAAGGGAGGGAAGGCATAGAGGAACTTCCCTTCCCAACTGAGGGCTAAGGCATCCAGGGAGAGTGAGCCCAACACTGGGGGCCTGCAGCAAAAAAGAGGAAGTTGGTGATTGTCTGGGGCTGCAAAAAGATCTATCTGCTGGGTGCCCCATCTGGCAAATACTACTCCCAAGACCAGGGGATCCAGTGACCATTCGTGGTGGCCCTGGGAAATCCTGCTGAGAGCATCTGCCAGGACATTGTCCTTGCCTGGGAGGTGGACTGCCGTAAGGGAGGTGTTCAGGGAGTAAGCCAGAGACCACAACTTCATCGCTTCGGTGCACAAGGCCGTAGACCAAGTGCCCCCTTGCTTGTTGATGTACCACATTGTAGTGGTGTAGTCTGTTCTGACCTGAATACTCTTGTTCTGAACAGATTTGGAAAAGCTTGAAGTGCTAGAAAAACTGCTCTGAGCTCCAACAGGTTGATGTGGAGCAGAGATTCCTGGGGAGACCACAGACCCTGGGTGGTGAGGTCACCCATGTAGATCCCAGCCCAAGAGGGATGCATCTGTGAGGATTAGAGAATGAGACTGAGTGACAAAAGGAACCCCTCGTCTCCAGGTTGCTCTGATCCTGCCACCACTGTAGGGCTTGGATCAGGGTTCGAGTTACTGGGATCAACTTGGTAAGAGATCCTTTCTTTGAGACCAAAAGCTCTCAAATGGAACTGGATGTCCCTCATCTGAAATCTTGCTCCCTGCACAACTGCTGTGGAAGCAGCCATGTGTCCCTGGGAGCTGCAGAAAATGCCTTGCTGGCCGGGAGACCTGCAGGGTGAATGAGGAGGCCAGAGAGACTAGGGTCTTGCCCTGTCCAGGGAAGGAAGGCCCTGGCTTCCTGTGTGTTCAGTTCCGTGTCTATGAAGGTAAGAAGCTGGACAGGCTCTAGAACTGACTTTGAGAGATTCAGAAGAAACCTAGAGAGGTAAGCAGTTGCTGCGTTATCTGAAGATGTAAATTGACCTGGTCTGGGGACTGGCCTACTATGAGCCAATCGTCCAGGTAAGGAAAGATGGCAATCTTTGCCTTCTTAGGTAGGCAACTGCTACTGCAGGCATTTGGTGAATACCCTTGGGGCAGAAGTGAGGCTCGAAGGGCATTGCTCTGAACTGATAGTGGCCTGAGGGCAGCTCGAACCTGAGGTACTTTCGATGGGAGCTTCTGAGATCCAGGATGGGACGCCATTCTCCTGTCTTTTTTGGGGTAAGGAAGTACCTGGAGTACAAACCTTTGCCCTGGTGTAGGGGAGGAACCCTTTCCATGGCTCTGAGAGTCAGGAGGGTAGAGACCTCTGCCTCTAGGGCGAGTGCCTCTGATGGAGTTGCAGGTGGAAAAGATCTGGTTCTCAGCTTTGGAAATTTTTTAAGCTGAGAACCAGTCCCTGACTACTACTTCCAGGACCCACTTGTCTGATGTTAAAGACTTCAGTCCTGGACAAAGTAAGCCAGCCTGCCCCTAGGTGAGAAGAATCGGCCCTGGCAATCCCATCAGGGTGCCTGCTTGGCAGGGGCTTTGGGCTGAGGGTGGAAGCAGGCCTGCTTGTACCCAGTCTGCCTCTCCTCTAAGAACCCCCTCTGAGCATGAGCGGAGGAGGAAGCTTGGGTTTGGTAAAAGGCCTATGAAAAGGCCTGCCCCTGCCTCTAGGAAGCTGCTTTTGAGGATGGCCTGCCTTTCCTTGGCCTGTGCTCTCCATAGGTGGTCCTATATTCATCCATTTTCTCATGTAATTCTCTGTTTGCTCCCCAAACAGAGAATTTCCCACAACAGGAAAATCCATGGCCTTAGACTGGGTATCCTGAGACAGGGTAGTAAATCTGAGCAAGCTTTCATCTCATGGGAGTCACAGATGTAGCCATGACTCTTGATGAAACATCATTAGAGTCCACTGTAGCATGAAATTGCACCTGGATGCCTCAATACCATCCATAGCCACCTGTTCCAGCTCCCTGGCAAGCTGGTCAGGGACTTGTTTTGCTAGGGCCAGCACAGTATCCCATCTGGATTTCTGGTACCTAGCAGCATAAACCATATAATTTGCCTGTCTGAGTCCCAAAGATGCTTATGTACTGTTTCTTTGCCATAGCATCAATCTTCCTGGAGTCCTTCTCGGGGGTGAAGCTAGGGGAATATTAGCCTTGTCACAGGCTGCAGCCTGTACTACCCCCACATGGCTGCATTGTTGGAGGAGGAAATCAGTGTCGAGCCTGATAAGTTGCATACCTTCGTCCATCCTTTTATCCACAGGAGGTATAGTGTGAGGGAGTTTTAAAACTTTTACTGTCTGTTTCCGAAAGATTTATGCAAAGAATAGACAGTCTCTAGACTCTGGAATATCCATCATTTCTACATAGTCCAGCTCCTCTTGGTCATCAACAGCTTCCTCAACAGGGAGCTGAGAGTTTCAGCAACTTTTTATAAAACATGAAATGAGAAGGGGACTCAGAAAGCCTTGGAGGAGAAACCCTAAGGGTCTATCTGGAGATGTCCGTTCAATGAGCACATCCAGATCTTCAAAACCATATTCACTCTCCTCATATTCCTCTTCCCCTCCTCTGGTTCATAAAATCCTCAAAATCATAATCTTGAACCGGTGGAACAGCTCGAACTCCGCCTCCTGAAGGTGTCGGTTCGGTCGGAACTGGGAGAGAGACTGGACAATTTAATTGTTTAGCTATTTCTTTAGCAGTTGGGAGAGAACTTTGGCTCCACACTAGCTGACTTTCTAGTCCTTTTGCTGGAACCTGCCTCAGAAACGGTCTTCGTTTGCCGAGGAAGTATTGCCCTGGTCAGAGGCACTCCCCTCTGGTTCGGTTGGTACCGAACCGGGCTGTCCAAGGGTCAGCGGACTTTGGCCTCCTTTCCCTGAGCCTACCTATCTCTTATCTATAGTGGCAGCAGGGAAATTTGACAAATCTGGCAGTCTGAATTGAGGTGGTCAAACCCCAGACAATAGAACATGTGGTGTGGTGGCCTTAGCAAAGCTTCCCCACAAACACTACAGTGTTGAAACCAGTGGGTCCGTTTTTCTTTGGGTTTCTCAGACATAATGCCAGCCTAACCAACTTGCCGTTTATGGCAATCCGTAAACAAGACACCCTTATCGGTTCCCAACCGTGTCACGGGTCGTGGAAAAAACCGTAATGAAATCTGTTTTTTTTAGAACCGATAAGAACCGGGAACCGCACTCTAAAAAGGACTAGTAGATTTAATACAACCTGATCGGTTCAAACCGAACCGATAATGAATTACAAGTTCCACACAGAAAAACTAAATGTAAAACCTCTCTATTACTTACATTACCACAGACAGAGTTGAACCGACCGGTTATGTGTTTAATTTCGCTGAAAACCGACAAAATAATACTTTTAAACCGACAAAATGAACCGAGCAGAAGGAGAAATCTCCGGAACGACTGTTCAGTGAGTAGAGTAAAGAATCTGACAGTTTGCGCTTGAAGAACAACAGACAGAGTTTTCAACTGAGCTCGCTCATTTAAGTTCCATGCCTGCATGGAAAGTTAACTATTTCACCTCCGAGCAGTTCAAAGATGGGGACTCACTGCAATTGTCATAATATAGCAAGACTTCATGTTGTTTGAACAGATGATTTCACTTGCTGTTGCAGTTATTAAGATTGTATTTTATTGTTATTTTGGGGTTATATTTTGGGTTGGGGTTTTATTTTATTTTTTTTTCTTTAATGTGAATGTTTGGTTTTTTGTTTGATCCCCCCATGAGAGAGAGTGGAGGAGTGAATTATTATTTTTGGTTATTTGATATTGATAGGTTTATTTTCACTTATTATTTTTGTTTTCCTCTCCAGTTTATTTGTTTATTTATAATGTGTTGGGGAGGTTCAGTGATGGTTGGGTATTGTTCCCCCGCCAGGCTCAGGGAATTATGTCCCTTTGAATGTCCCCCGTTGTCATCCGAACCCTATTTTAGGTGTCATGCATTGGGCATTCTTAGGAAGCGTAGGCGAAGGTGGAGAGCTGGGCCTGCTGGGGGACAGGAGTGGGGTGGGCAGATTGCGGTTCTGGGGTTCAGGAGATGCCCTGGGGTGAAATGGGGTAAGGATAGAGGTTATTCTTGTCTTGTCCCCATACCCAAGGGTTCCATTTTAATGGACAGGTGCGAGGTCTTCTCGACAGCTCATCCCACTCAGGTGTTATGCAATGAGAGCTCTATTAAAAACAAGACAGCTATTATAGCTGATCTTGTTGGATCAACTGATCTGGCTTGCATCACCGAGGCCTGGCTGGATGAAAATCCAGGCCCTATATTGGCCTCGGCAATTCCAGCCGGGTTCTCGGTGATATACCGTCCAAGGTTGGATTGTAGGGGCGGGGGTGTGGCCATGATGTTTAAGACTGAGCTGGGCCTTGTGGATGTGCCATTGGGAAGTATCAGATCCTTTGAATACATCCTGGGAGAGGGTGTAGGCTGTGGGATTCTCCTCATCCACCAGGTGACGGTGGAGAATTCCTGCAGGAGGTAGCAGACTTCATCATCAACACGGTGCTGAGGTTCCCCAGACTGATAGTTCTGGGGGACTTCAATGCCTGGATCAATGATGAACTCTCACATTTTGGTCAAAATCTCCTCCAGCTGATGATGACACTGGGCCTAACACAGGTGGTTACCTTCTCAACCTATGTAGGGGGTCATTCATTGGATCTGATCTTTTTTTTTGAGTATGGAGATCGCTGATCTGGGGGTGGAACCAGTCATCTGGTCTGACCATCACACCACAAGGTTCAGTTTCAGGGCCCCCAATAGGTCTGCTCTATGGAATGGTCGGTACAGCCCTTTGTGGGTATTTACCCCAGTGACCTAACTGGTGTACTGGATCTATCGGGCTTGTCGGTGAATGCATGAGTCCAGATGATCTCGTACTAGCCTCAATAAGGCTGTGGGTGATGCTCTGGACAAATTGCCTTGTTCATGTTCGGCCTCTCACCCTCCGTCCAAGGAGCTCTTGGTTTGATGGCTCCTTGAAGGAGGCATGTTGGCCGAAGGTTGGAGAGTAGCTCATGAAGTCCGCCATGATGCTGACAGGCTTAGGTTGATTTACACATTATGATGGCTATCAATCTGAAATCACCCGAAGATGGCAGAGTTCCTATCCAGGGGATTTCTGCTGCAGAATCGACCTCTCAGCTTTTCGGCCGCGGGACAGATTGTGCAATCAATCTGTCTCCAGCCCAGAAAGCTTTTTCTCAGCTAAGATGCGAGAGTTCACTGATTTTTGCAGATAAGGTTGCCAGCATCAGGTCTGGCATCGGTCCGACCTCCCATGGGGACTGCAGTGGTCGACAGGAAGTGGCACACCGTCTGTCTGTCAGATTTTTGGCGGCTGGAGTTCAGTGACATTGAAGATCATCCACATTATTCGATCAACTAGTTGCAGTTTGGATCTGGGCCCTACACCTCTTAGTAGATGTAGAAGTTATCTGCCCAATCCTTGCTGACATTGTCTGAAGTTTTGGAGGGGTCTTTCCTGACCCCTCATGAGGCAGTCGCTCGACCCTTAAAAATTCTCCTTGGATCCAGATTGTCTAGCTAACTACCACGCCTATCTCTAACCTGCCATTTGTTGGTAAGAGGTGGTTATGCTTGCAACTGGATAATCATCTTATAACTCACAATGTCTATGATACTTCCAGTCTGGTTTTGTGTAGAAGCGATAGCATCGGAGACTGCCCTTGTCCGGTATTGAGTGACCTCCTAATGGCTAGAGATCGAAGGCATGTACTATTTTGGTCCTTCCTTGTCCTGCTGCATTTGACACTGTAGACCATGGTGTTGTTGAGCACCTTGCGGGTTTATTGTGGGCTGTCTGGTACAGTCCTCAAATGGTTTCTATTCTTACCTCAGACAGGTCTCAGAGAGTTGCCACTGAATTTATTCTCGCGCACTCCCTGCCTTGTGGGGTACCTCTAGGTTCATTTTAGCTCCCATGTTGTCTTGGTAAGAGTGTATGCTGTTGGGAGAAAATTATCAGCGATACAGTCTGGGTTTTCACGGCTATGCAGATGACACTCAGTCGTATTTGTCCTTTCTGCCTGGTCAGGATGATGCACCTCTTTGCTGAATAACTGCCTTGCTAAGATTGTAGACTTTGGATCTGCTGCAGCTGGCTGAGACTGAACTGATAAGACTAGGTATTGGTAGTGGACTACAGGTCATCTGGGGGCGGGTTTGAGACCTGACAACCATCAGGTCTGTCACTTGGTGGTATATCACACTCTACCCTCAGATCAGCAACTAAAGTGTTTTTGATGATGGTCTGACCTCAAAATCCTCAGGTGTCAGCTGCTCATCAAATCTTCTTTACCATCTGAGGAATATCATCGGGTGAACACCTGGTTCCTCCGGTGAGCTTCCCACATTGGTCCATGCCTTGTCACTTCACGTCCTCTGATTACTGTACCTCTCTACCTAGGGCTACCTGTGGTTGATATCCGCTGCCTGCAGCTAGTGCAGAATCTATGGTTAGGCTTTTGACTGGGACTTAGAACCAGTCATATTACACCTGTGTTCGCGAACTGCATCTGGCTGCCTGTTTGTGGCGGATCATCTTTTTGCTGCAGGTTTACTAACCTTGAAAGCCATACATAATCAGGGCCCAATTACCTGGAAAGATCTCCTGATTCCCTCATTGCTCCTCCATCCTCCTCCGCTGCTCCACCACGCAGGGATTGCTGGAGATTCCCAGGGTTTGATTAAAGACATCAGGATCACGTGCTTTTGCTTTTTCAGCACCAACCCTGTGGAATTTCTACCTCGTTGGTTGACAGAATGCAACCATCGATAGTTTTAAAATTGGTTTAAATACATATTTATTTAGTTTAGCTTTTGCTTAGCTATGGCTGATAGGTTTTAATGTTTGTTTTAATTTTTATTATTATCTGTTATATTTTTATGCTGCTTTCACGATTTGAAAGGGTTATAAAAACTGTGTTGGATTTGTATAGCTTCAGACAGTTCCCACTCTACATCTCTGTTGCAGCTCTACTACTTATCCTGCACTAAAGTCTGGCTGCACTACTTTACCAACTACCTCACACTGAGTCTGTCTATATTATACTCAGCCACTACCAGCACACTCACAGTCTCTCTCTCTGCTGTACTTCTACCCACTACTCCGCAATACAGTCAGTCCATCCTATCACTCTACCCACTCACCCACACTACAGTCTGTGTGGTGCTATACTCTAGCCCTCATCAGACAATACTGTGTGTCTGTGCTATATTCTAGCCACTACCCCACACTAGTCTCTTCAGTGCCATACGCTACTACATCCCACACTGCAGTTTATCTCCCTATACCCTACCCACTACCCCACACTACAGTCTGTCTCTGCTCTACTCTAGCCACTACACCTGACACTCACAGCCTGTCTCTGCTACTCTCTACCACTACCCCACACAACAGTCTGTCCTTGCTATACTATCCACCTACCCTACACCTACAGTCAGTCTGTGCTATACTCTAGTAACTACACAACACTTAGTGTCTGTGTTATACTGTAGCCACTGCACCACAGCTCAGTCTGTCTGTTGAACACTAGCTACTACCCCACACCATTTGGTCTGTGCTGCTCTCTAGCCACTACCCCACAGTACAGCCCGTCTGTGCTATCCTATAGCTACACCACATTATAGTCTGTCTTTGCCATACTATAGCCTCTGCACCACAGTACAGTCTGTCTGTGTTGTACTCTAGCCACTATCCTCCACTACTGTCTGTCCGTGCTATACCCTACCCTCACACCCCCCACACTACAGTTTGTCCATGCTATACTCTTCCTCTTCCCCCCACTCACAGTCTGTCTGTGTGAGACTTAGCAGCACCCACACAATACTCTGTCTGTGTTGTACTCTAACCAGTACCCTACACTACAGTCTATCTGCGTTGCACTCTAGCCACTATACCCCACACTACAGTCTGTCTGTGCTATACTCTAACCACATCCCACACTATAGCCTGTCCATGCTATACTCTAGCCACTTCCACACACTACAGTCTGTCTGTGATGAACTCTGGCCACTATCCCACACTACAGTCAGTCTAAACCATACTCTACCCACTACCCCACACTACAGTCTGTATGTGCTATACTCCAGCCACTACTCCATACTGCAGTCTGTCTGTGCTATACTCTAGCCACTTCTCCCCACACTTCAGTCTGTCTGTGCTATGCTCTAGCCACAACACCCCACACTACAGTCTGTCTGTGCTATACTCTAGCCATTACCCAACACTAGTCTGTCTCTGCTATACTCTAGCCACTACACCCTACACTACAGTCTGTCTGAACTATACTGTACTCACTACTCTATACTACAGTCTGTTTGTGCTATACTCTAGCCATTACCCCACACAACAGTCTGTCTATGCTATACTCTACCACTACCCCACACTACAGTCTGTGTTTTGCACTCCAACCACTATACTACACTACAGTGTATCTACGCTATACTCTAGATACTACCCCCACACTAGAGTCTGTCTATGCTATTCTCTAGCCACTACCCTACACTACAGTTTGTCTATCCTATACTCTAGCCACTACTCCCCACATTATAGTCTGTATTATACACTAGCCACTACATCTTACACGACACTCTATCTGTGTTATACCTACCAACTACCCACACTACACTCTATCAGGCTATACTCTAGCCATTACCCTACACTATAGTCTATCTGTGCTATACTCTAGTCACTACCTCTACACTACAGTCTGTCTCAGAGTTATACTCTAGCCACTATCCAACACTACACTCTGTCTGTGCTATACCCTACCCACTACCCCACACTACAATCTGTCCATGTTATACACTACCCACTACCCTACACTACACTCTGTGCTATACCCTACCCACTACCCCACACTACAATCTGTCCATGTTATACACTACCCACTACCCTACACTACACTCTGTCTATGCTATACTCTAGCCACTACACCCCACACTACAGTCTGTACTATACTCTAGCCAATACATCCCACACTACAGTCTGTATGCACTATACTCAATCCACTACTCCACACTATAGTCTGTCTGTGCTATACTCTAGCCACTACCCCACACCTCACACTAGTCTCTCTGTGCTATACTCTAGCCACTACATCCCACACTACAGTCTATCTGCCCTATACCATACCCACTACCCCACACTACAGTCTGTCTCTGCTCTACTCTAGCCACTACACTCACACTACAGACTGTCTGTGCTATGCTCTAGCCACTACCCCATACTTCAGTCTGTCCTTGCTATACTATACCCACTACACCACACTACAGTCAGTCTGTGCTATACTCTACCCACTACACCCCACACTACAGTCTGACTGTGTTTTACTGTACCCACTATTCCACACTACACTCTGTGCTAGACTGTAGCCACTACACTCCACACTACAGCCAGTCTGTGCTATATTCTAGCGACTACCTCACACTACAGTCTGTCCGTGCTATTCTCTAGCCCCTACCATACATTACAGTCTCTCTGTGCTATACTCTTGCCACTACACCCCACATTACAGTCCACCTGTGCTGTACTCTAGCCACTACCCTACACTATAGTCCCTGAGCTATACTCTACCCACTACACCCCACACTACAGTCTGTCCATGCTATACTCTAGCTACACCACACCATAGAGTGTCTATGCTATACTATAGCCACTGCACCACAGCTGTCTGTCTCTGTTGAACACTAGCCACCACCCCACACTACAGTCAGTCTGTGCTACTCTCTAGCCACTACCCCACACTGCAGCCTGAATGCGCTATCCTATAGCTACACCACATTACAGTCTGTCTTTGCTATACTACAGCTGCTGCACCACAGTACAGTCTGTCTGTGTTGTACTCTAGCCACTATCCCCACTACAGTCTGTCTGTGCTATACCCCACACACTACACCACACTACAATATCCATGCTACACCTTGCCACTACCCCACACTACAGTCTGTGGTGTCCTATACCGTAGCCACTTCCCCAAACTACAGTCACTCTGTGCTATACTCTAGCCGCTACCACACACTAAAGTCTGTCTGTGCTGAACTCTAGCCACTACCCCACACTACAGTCAGTCTGTGCTATACTCTACCCACTATCCCATACTACAGTCTGTATGTGCTATACTCTAGTCACTACCGCACACTACAGTTTGTGCTATATTCTACCCAATACCCCATACTGCAGTCTATCTGTGCTATTCTCTAGACACTACTCCCCACACTTCAGTCTGTCTGTGCTATGCGCTAGCCATTACACTCCACACTGCAGTCTGTCTGTGCTATACTCTAGCCACTACCCAACATTAGTTAGTTTGTGCTATATGCTATATGCTAGTCACTACCCTACACTAGTCTGTCTGTGCTATACTGTAGCCAAAACCCTACACTACAGTCTGGCTGTGCTACACTCTAGCCACTACACCGCACTCTACAGTCTGTCTGAACTATACTCTACTCATTACCCTATATTACAGTCTGTTTGTGCTATACTCAGCCATTACCCCACACAACAGTCTGTCTATGCTATACTAGCCACTACCCACACTACAGTCTGTGTGTTGCACTCCAACCACTATACCACACTACAGTCTATCTGTGCTATACTCTACCTACTACCCCACACTAGAGCATCTCTATGATATTCTCTAGCCACTGCCCTACACTAGAGTCTGTCTATCTTATACTCTAGCCACCACTCCCCACATTACAGTCTGTACTATACACTAGGCACAACATCCTACACTACAGTCTATCTGCGCTATACTCTAGCCACTACCCCACACTACAGTTTGTCTGTGATATACTCTAGCCACTACCCCACTCTACAGTCTGTCTGTGCTATATTCTACCCACTAACCCGCACTACAGTCTATCTATGCTATACTCTAGCCACTACATCACACACTACAGTCTGTACTATACTGTAGCCACTACATCCCACACTACAGTCTATATGCACTATGATCAATCCACTACTCCACACTATAGTCCGTCTGTGTTATACTCTTGCCATTACCCCACACTACAGACTGCCTGTGCTATACTCTACCCACTACCCCCACACTACAGTCTGCCTGTGCTATACTCTACCCACTACCCCCCACACTACAGTCTGTCCATGCTATACTCTACGCAATACCCTATACTAAAGTCTGTCTGTGCTATTCTAACGCCACTACCCTACACTATAGTCTGTCTGTACTATACTCTATCCACTACCCCACACTATAGTCTGTGCTATACTCCACCCACTACTCCACACTACAGTCTGTCTGTGCTATACTCTAGCCACTACATTCCACACTACAATCTATCTGTGCTATACTCTAGACACTACCCCACACTACAGTCAGTCTGTGTTGTACTCTAGTCACTACTACACACTGCAGTCTGTACTATACTTGAACCATTATCCCACACTACAGTCTGTCTGTGCTGTACTCTAGCCACTACACCCCACACTACAGTTTGTCCATGCTATACTCTAGAAAATACCCCACACTACAACCTGTGCTATACTCCAGCCACGGCACACCACACTAAAGTCTGACTGTGCTGTACTCTACCCATTACAACACACTGCAGTCTGTCTTTGCTATGCTCTAGCCACTACACCACACTACAGTCCGTCTGTCCTATACTCTACCCACTACCCACTACTCCACACTACAGTCTGTCTTTGAAATACTCTAGCCACTACATTCCACACTACAGTCTATCTACGCTATACTGTACCCACTACCCCACACTACAGTCTGTCCACGTTATACTCTCCCCACTACCCTACACTACAGTCTGTCTATGCTATACTCTAGCCACTACACCACACACTACAGTCTGTACTATACTCAAGCCTCTACATCCCACACTACAGTCTATATGCACTACACTCAATCCACTACACCACACTACAGTCTGTCTATGCTATGCTCTAGCCACTACCCCACACTACAGTCTGTGTGTTGTTCTCCAACCACTATACCACACTACAGTCTATCTGCACTATACTCTACCTACTACCCCCACACTAGAGTCTGTCTATGCTATTCTCTAGCCACTACCCAACACTACAGTCTGTCTATCCTGTACTCTAGCCACTACTCCCCACATTACAGTCTGTACTATACACTAACCACTACATCCTACACTGCACACTATCTGCGCTGTACTCTACCCACTACCCCACACTACAGCCTATCAGTGCCATACTCTAGCCATTACCCTACACTATAGTCTGTCTGTGTTATACTCTAGCCACTACCACACACTACATTCTGTCTGTGCTATACTCTAGAAACTACACCACACTACAGTCTGTCTGTACTATACTTGACCCACTACCCCACACTACAGTCTATGCTATACTACAGCCACTACACCCTACACTACAGTCTGTACTACACTCTTGCCACTACATCCCACACTAGTCTAAATGCACTATACTCAATCCACTACTTCACACTACAGTCTGTCTGTGCTATACTCTTGCCATTACCTCACACTACAGTCTGTCTGTGCTATACTCTAACCACTACCCCCACACTACAGTCTGTCCATGCTATACTCTACGTAATACCCTTCACTAAAGTCTGTCTGTGCTAAACTAATGCCTCTACCCTACACTATAGTCTGTCTGTGCGATACTCTAGCCACTACCCCACACTACAGTCTGTGCTATACTATACCCACTACTCCACACTACAGTCTGTCTGTGTTATACTCTAGCCACTACTCCCCACACTACAGTCTGTCTGTGCTATACTCTAGTCACTACTGCACACTACAGTCTGTGCTATACTCTACCCACTACCCCACACTATAGTCTGTCTGTGCTATAGCCAATACACCCCACACTACAGTTTGTCCATGCTATACTCTAGAAAATACCCCACCCCTGGTCCCTGATATGGTTGTTGGGGTATTCCCAGCAGGAAATTCACCCAAGACCTGGAGGTTTCAGTGGAAGTGTGGGCAGTGGGGTCCCCTAGAAGTAGTTCGACATTTAATAATTTCAACACTTTATTTTTTTTTTGCAATACAGTTGAAATCATTGGCTGGATTTCATTCTGGCACCACTACGTAATCAAAGTCTATACTCTTTGCATCACATTCCTTGGCAAGTCTTTGGTTTGACTGGACAGGAAGGCACCCAGGAGGAGGTGTCAGTCTGCAGCATGCGCCTAACATCAGCTGTCTTGAACTGGCCTCCTTATGACTACTAAGCCTCGATGTGTCGGAGACGGGATCACGCTTGGGGGCGGTCCCTGCTGAAGATAGCTAGCTAGAATTTTTCCGTGGGGTCCTGACGCCTGCCGGCTTCAGTCCTAATGGTGTAACCTGCTGCAAGAGCTGTGTCTCGAAGTAAGATCACTGATATGCAATTTCTGCTCCAGGTGAGACCAGCTACCCTAGGTCCTGTGAGACCCTAGGTGGGCACCCCAGCCTGCACCTGATACATCCGTCTTTAGAGTCTGGGTGGGAGGGTTGGTGCAGAACGGGACCCCCCGGGTGAGGTTCTCCTGAACCGTCCACCACTGCAAGTCCCTGACCATTGGGTCTGACACTAGGACCTCATGGTCCAGGTTGTCTTGAGATTGGTCCCATGGAGACCAGAGAGTCCATTGGGAGACTCTCATGTGAAGCCTCACTAAAGGGACAGTCAGAATGGGCTGCTGCCATGAGTCCGAGAAGGCGAAGGACCTTCCTGGCTCTGACCCATCTGAGGCCGAACAAGAGGCGAGTCTGGTTTAAGAGAGTTTTGACTCTGTCCGGGGGCAAAAAGGCTTTGCCTAGGGTCGCATCCAACAGAGCCCCTATAAACTGCAGCCATTGGCAAGGGACCAGATGGGACTTGGTTGACTGTAATACGCAGGCTGAAAAAGACCTGTAGGGTAACAGAAAGGGAGTGTAAGAGTTACCCCCTGGACTGAGCTGCCAAAAGCCAGTTGATCAGGTAGGGGAAGACCTGCACTCCCTGGGTACGCCATTGGCATTTGGTAAATACTTGGAGGAGCCGAGGAAAGACCAAATAGGAGGGCTCTGAACTGGTGGTGACCCCTGGAAACAAAAACGGAGGTATCTGCTGTGGGAAGGGCATATAGGGATATGGAGGTATGCATCCTGCATATCCAAGGCGCACAGCCACTGTCCTGGCCGAAGCATGGGAAGAAGGCCCTGTAGAGAGAGCATTCTGAACTACTTGTACTCCATGTACTGATTCAGAGAGCTGAGATCTAATATGGGTCTCTGGTCTCCGATCTTCTTTGGTACTAGGAAGAAGTGAGAATAGTAACCCATCCCTCGAAAGAAGGGGGGGACAGGTTCTATGGCTGCCTTCAGAAGAAAAGAGCGAATCTCCTCTAGTACCAAGGGAAGATGAAGAGGGGAGTGCAAGGACGGAGGGGGAGGTCTGTGAGGAGGCCTTTTGGTGAACTCTATTGAGTGCCCTGCTGAGATCAGCTGAAGCACCCAAGCATCTGCCATTATCCTCTCCCAACCAAGCAGATGGGAGGAGAATCTCCCCCTGACTGGTTCCTCTGGAACAGCCAAAGGAAGAGAGAGAGAGAGAGAGAGAGAGAGAGAGAAGCAGGGAGTCAGGAGGCAGTGGGCAAAGCAGCGGCTGGAGCTCCAGAGGCTTTCTTGCTGCGGGAGCTTTGGCTGCTGGCATGGCTCTCACGTTATTTGGACGTCAGACCTCGTTTGTTTTGATTTGGCACTGAAAAGGACCTTTCTGCCCCTGAGAGGATTTGTACATAGTCTGAACAGACTTAAGTGTCAGACCCTTCTCCTGCAATTGGTTATGATGTCCTTGACATCACCTCTGAATAGTACAGATCCCTGAAGGAGCATCCTGGATAGCAGTCTGCACTTCAGTTCAGGGTCCAAACCTAACACACGAGCCAGGCATGGCGCTGCAAGCTCTGGCGAAAGTTCAAGCCCCTACCTGCAGTGTCCATCGCATCATATGTAGCATCGTATACGTGCCTACAGGCTGAACACGTGGAACGAACCAGGTCTCTCAGTTCCTATTAGGTCTGGGAATCGAAGAGTCCAGTTTGGCTTCAACCTGACTGAAGAATGGACTTGGTAGTCCCCAATGTGTCCAATATAGTTTAGAGCCCTCATACCCAGGGTAGAAGATGCATAGATCTTCTTCCCGAACTGGTCCAGAAGTCTAGATTCCTTGTCAGGAGGGGACGAGCTGAGATGCTTTGGGTTGGAGGATTGGTCGTGATCGGCGTTAATCACCACCGAATCTGCCTTGAGGTGAAGACTGAGAAAGTCTTTACCCTCCGGAGCCTGATATAGCCTGTCTGCTTTTCTAGGAAGAGGGGCTAGTGAGGAGGGTTGTTTCCAAGTAGTGGATACAAGATCTGCGTGAGGCTCAATCCTGGGTGAAATCAGTGTGGGAGCGGTTTCCGGGAGATCCAGGTGTGCAAGTTTTTTTGCGTTATGGATCTGGCTCCACTGATCGCCTCTCACAAGCTGCCTGGATTTTTCTTAGCAGCTCCAGAAAAGAAGGATCCTCCAGAGGAGATTTCGGAGAGTCCTCAGGCCTGGGGTTTTCTGGAGTGCGTGGCTCGTCCCCAGGGTCAGAGTGATCAAAATCTGTGTCTGAATCTGATGGCTCCAATGGAGAAGAGGAAAAATCCTCCCTATTGGGTAGATCGACCCCTCTAGAGGTACCCCGGGGGTGCATGTTCTCCCTGATCTGAGATCCAGATGGTTCAGCTCTGGCAGGCAAGAGGGGAGGAGTCGCCTGTCGCCAACGTAGGGACCGGCATCGGTTAATGGCTCTTGACCTCTCTGGTGAGTTGGGTCTTAGCCTCTGCCCACCAGGAGGCCAAAACCTCCTTCAAGTCCACCTGAGGCTGCAGGGGTGGTGGTGGTAGAGAAGGAGGAGGAGGACTTGGATACGGGTAACCGGGGAATCTGTGGAAAGGGTACCCGTAACTTGATGGGGGAGACCTGGCATCGGGTATTGAGGCGCCGGGTACTGCGGCGTCGGATAGTGCAGCGTTGGGTACTGTGGAGTCGGATACTGTGGCATCGGGTATCCAGGCGCAAGGGTCTCTGATGGAGCAGAAGGTTCTGGCATCGGCCCAGCAGGAGGATCGGACAGTTCAGGTGTCGGCCCGGAGGGCCTAGAGTAGGCAGACCCACAGGAGGGTCTGGGAGCCCTGCCAGTGGAACAGGTCTGTCGTCAGGTAACTGTATACTGGAAGGCGACATCAGGTTAACTGGTGTCGGGTCCGGCGTGTGAGGATCCGATGTCGGGAGGGCACCCCCAACGGCGCGCCCCTGTATCCTCGACCCCAGCTGGGGAACAGAGAGAAGAAACCCCAGGGGCAGTCTGAGGGACAGAGGGGCCTCAGAGGGCAATGCAGCAGGAGATGCGTTACTGACTCCCAGAAGTCAGACATGGTTTCAGAGCCTGATGTGGAGTTCTGCGAGCTGGGCGGTCAGAGGTGCCAGCGACTGGCTTATTAGCCTTGTCTGGTGGACATTGGCGGAGCCAGTGCCCGACTTACCAGACCCACTGTTACCGTAAGCAGAGAGGGTTGAGTGGCGTGGCAGTGGAGGCCTCCTCTGCCGTGGAGGCTCCCAGCGGCTCCGAGCGCAAACCCGGCGGGGTGATGCCAGTTTGTAAACTCACCAAGGCGGCTGGCCGAGATTGGTCCTCCGGAGGGGAAGATACCTTAAGAGCCGCGGTTCCAGCCGAAGTCACGGCAGCTGTGGACGACGAGTCCCGGTCATGATATTTCTCCTTGTCCCTCTCTTTCTTGTGGCCTTCGGGGGAAGTGGACACCTGCCTAAATTTCTTAAATTCCTTTTCCATGGATACCATTTTCTTTTTCAGCCAGTGAGCGTCCAGGGACTGCTGCCTCCATTTGTGGGTGGCGGAACTGAATTTTTGGCAGTGCTGGCACTCCTCCACACGGTGGTCAGGGCCTAACAGAAAAGGAATAGAGAGTGGCCGTCCTTGTGAGGTAGCTGGGAACCGCACAAGTCGCACTTATTCTTATGCGATCCAGAGGGCATCAGGGACAGCATACACAGGTTGATGTTCAAAAACTATACAAGAAGAAAATCGCAAATTTAAAGTTGAAAAGAGTAATATTCATCCAAAATGGTGAGACAAAAGGGCGCTGTTCTTCCGCAAGGTACTTTCGCAAACCGACAGCGGGAAAGAACTGGAGGGCGGTGTGGGGGAACACCCCTTTATATTGATGTCAGATGATGCCGGTCACCTGATGTGGGGGCGGTCCCCTGCCAGAGACTGCTAGCTAGAGATTTTTCCATGGGGTCCTGATGCCTGGCGGCTTAGTCCTGTCTGTGAATATCTACTTGAAGTAAGATCAAGTGCCATCCAAGAACACTGCACTTGATTCGACTGACAACCTTAACAAGTGCTACCAAAGAACACCACCCTTCAATTCGTCTGACAACATTAACAAGTGCCATCCAAAGAACACTGCACTTAATTCGACTGACAACGGTAACAAGTGCCATCCAAAGAACACTGCACTTAATTCGACTGACAGCGTTAACAAGTGCCATCCAAAGAACACTGCACTTAATTCGACTGACAATGTTAACAAGTGCCATCCAAAGAACACTGCACTTAATTCGACTGACAGCGTTAACAAGTGCCATCCAAAGAACACTGCACTTAATTCGACTGACAATGTTAACAAGTGCCATCCAAAGAACACTGCACTTAATTGGGCGACAAGCGTTAACAAGTGCCATCCATAGAACACTGCACTTAATTCGACTGACAGCGTTAACAAGTGCCATTGAAAGAACACTGCACTTAATTCGGCTGACAGCCCTGGCCGCCCATTTTCAAGAGTGTGCCAGGGCTGGAAAATGCCAGAAACCAAAATATACACAAGGAACAAAAATACATACAGGAATATAAACAGAGGAATACACATATATAGGATATAACATGGGTGGGAGTGAGACAGCACAAATATCTTCACGAGCTGTCAGCCACGAGTGGGATACAAGAGTTCAGTGATAGCGAGTGAAGATATTTGTGCTATCTCACTCCCACCCATGTCATATTTGATTTGTATACTAACATACTAAAATGCCAGCAGAATAGGCCTAATGGTCTTTCGTGTCTGCTTGTTTGGTCAGTCCCCAACCTGGGTGCTGACCTTGCTGTCCCCCTCGCCTTCTCTGGCTTCTCCCTTCCCAGTTCCGGATATTCTTGCTGCATTGGATTTTGCTTCCAGAACCCTTCCCCTGTACCTGTCCCACCCCCTCTTGAACCCCTCCACTGTCTCTGCCTCCACCAGCCCCTAGGCAGTGCATTCCATGGCTCCAACACCCTCTCAGTGAAGTAGCACCTTCTCCTTTCTCCCTGAATCTTCCCCCTCCAGCTTCCAGCCATGCCTCTAGTGGCCCCTTCCTCCTTCCTTGAAGCACCCGACTGTTCCTCCCCTATTTACCCTCTTCATGTACCTAAAGACCTCTATCATGTCCCCCCGGTCCCTTCTCTCTTCCAATGTGTACATATTTAGCTCTTCGAGCCTCTCCTCATAGGTCCTGTCCCCCAAGCCCCAAATCATTTTGGTTGCCCTCCTCTGGACCCTCTCCAGGAGGTCAATGTCCCGCTTAAGTGTGGCCTCCAAAACTGCACGCAGGACTCAAGGTGCGCCTCACCAAGCAGTTACAGAGGAGTATCACTCCTCCTTCTGGAGGATCCCCTAGCGATGCATCCCAGCATCCTGCTGGCCTTGGCTGCTGCCCTCCTACAAGTCTCAGAGTTGTTCATCTTGACATCCACCACCACCCCAGGTCCCTCTCAGCCATCGAGACTTGTAGCATTTGCCCCGGGTGTACACTTGACCTGGGTTTCTGGCCCCAGGTGGAGTACCTTGCATTCCCTGCATTGAACCTCAGCTTCCACTTTCTAGACCATCTTTCCAGAGCCTCCAGGTCCCCTGTAGGGCCACCCTCCCTCCTCCCCATCCACCACCCCCAGTTCTGAGTCATCTGCAAGAGACTCATCTCCTCCCTGATTCCTGTCCTTATGTCAGATACGTAGGCGTTGAACAGAAGGGGCCCAAGGACTGATCCCTGTGGGACCCCACTAATGACCCTCCTTGGGGATGAGACTATCCCACCAACTACGACCCTCTGGGTCCGGTCCTGGAGCCAATTGCCTATCCATCTGATCATCTGGTTCCCCACCCCCATTTCTCCCAGCTTATCCAACAGGCCCACGTGAGGAACAGAGTCAAATGCCTTGCTGAAGTCCAGAAAGAGGACATCCACTGGTCTACCCAGGTCCAAGGCACTTGTCACCCAGTATGACAAGTGTGGGTCTCTCTTTTTCCGTTTTAAAGTTATTTGCATTTGTTTGTTGCAAAAAGCGAAAAAAATATTCTGCTGTTTTTTGCCAATTATAAAAAAAAAAAAAACTAAAAAGTATCTGTAAATGAAACACCACTAATTTTGTAGGTCTTTTTGTGCTGAACAAATTTCGTAGCTCACAGTACCATGCTATCATTTTTTGTTTTAAAGTTATTCACATTAGTTTGTCAAGAAAGTGAATAAAACATTGAATTTTCTGCTGATTTTTGTTAATTATAAAAAAATAAAGGTAGCTATAAATGAAACACCACTCATTTTTAGATATTTTTGTGCTGAGTTAATTTTAAAGTTATTTGACTTTAATCTGTTAGTACTGTTACTGAGGCCGAACATTCTAAATGAGTTCCAAACTCTTGCAACATACCAGCATGAAGATATCTTTGATATCTCACTAGTGGCCATGAGATATCAGTGATATATTCATTGATACAGACACCAAACCTGTTGTATAAACAAGATTATCAATCACAGAAGCATTTCTTATTGCCAAACAGAAGATTTCAACAACTGATTTGAAAAATTGATACCACTGGGCGCTGGGCTCTGCTGCTGGCAACCAGAGTTCAGGAATGAGCTTGGTGTCTCGGGAATGAAGGACAGCAGCAGTGCTCCCACCTTGAGATGGGAGGGCACAGTACTCCACAGCACTGGTGACACCTTTCGGCAGGCTGGGGAGCTACACCTGCAAGGTCGGCGACCGCACTGCATCCTGCGTCAGGGGAGAACAGCAGGAAAAATGTGCTGGCAGGACGACGCTGCTGGCCTCCGCAGGTCCCACACCACTGACAAGGCTCCTGTACCATTCTGGATGTGAGTCCAGGGGAGTGGAGGATAGCCCTCTCCATCCTGGCCTTGCCGGTGGGGGCGGGTAAGGGAATCTGAATCTGAGGTAAGTCTCGGGGACAGTGGGTGTCGAGGCTGGGTGGCCGGATGCAGAAGGGAGTGAGGCACAGGAAGGAGAATAAAGAACTATTAATGCAAAAAATAAAAAAGATGCAGTTTGACTATTATGTACATCAACTGAAACTGGACTGCAGGTTTTAACTGAATGGTATGAAAATGCTCACTGACCAGATGAAGTTCTTCTCAGACTGAGTACATCTGAACTGCACATCATCAAATGATCTTGAGGTCAGGGCTTTGGCGTGGCTCACCCTTGTTTTGAATTTTTTGCTATCCTACATTTGCTCCACCCGCTCAGTCGAAGCCTTTAAGGGCGCCCTAAAGTCTTATGTATTGCAATAGGCCTATGTTACGAGATAGTGACATTTTTTATACGTTGACTCTGCATTTGCATGTATTTATGTAATCCGTTTTATCATTTATTCCCTCTATGATGTCCTGAGCCTCCAGGATAGGATGTCTTAAAATAAACTTGCCTTGCCCAAGTTTAAAATCTTTTTTTTCTGAAAACTGATCATATCTTACAGCATTTCAGGATCGTCACTACTAAAAATGTTCCATATCATTAAATCTTCTCAACTGAGGCCGCCCACTTGCTATGCCATGACCATGGGGGAAATGGACTTGAGACACTTGGGGACAATTTGGGAAAGAGGTCGAACATCAAATTAACAGTTCTCTCGTTCAGGTAGGGGGTGTTCTTCATTTCCTGCTGCTTGGCTACCGCGTAACAGATGTTGGGTGCTTCAGCAATGGGCGTCTCACTTGGAGAGCACAATCACAGGGCGCCTGTAATGTGCAGATGTGTCAGTACATGCACAAGCATCACTGCCTACGTGCGACCTCCAGAAACCAGGGAGAAAACACCATGACCGGCAGGGCAAAGAACAGTTTTGTAAGAACTTAACCATAAATGAAAATTACGTACCTACCATAATTCTTGATCTTCTCTTGTATCTTCAACATTCATTACTGCTGGGTGTAAGCCGGAAGCACGCACCCACTATGGGAGTCTTATTTTTTTTTGGGAGGGAGGAGTCGGCGCCAATGGCACCGCCCACGAGAGTGACGCACCATGTGGTGTGCAAGGGGCAGCCGTTAGGCGCCACAGATTCCTCCTCCATCCCAGTTCTGTAAGCCAGAAAGGCGAAATAAAAAGAATTAGAAGGATAAGAGTGAGGCAAGAGAACCAAGGGATAGATAAAGGAAAGGAAACAAACTGAAAAAGGAATAAACTGAAAAAGAGGACAGGAAAGAGGCGAACCCTACCCTAAGGGGCCGCAGAACCTCATTCCTTGGGCCGCTCTGAGGGAGGAACAGATAAGGGAAAGGAAGAAAGAAGAAGAAGAAGAAAAACGATAGTGGAAGGAAGGGAAATTCTGCCACGAATTTTGGGTGAAATTAGCTTGAAGCTTATCAGCTCAGAGCTAAAAAGCAAGGGAGCAAGGATTCCTTCAAACAAAACTGGTTTAGATGGTAGAACCGAACCTTCTGCTCAGCTTGGTATGAGAGAGGCAGATTTCCCGACACATCCCGCTATCCTATGGCCCATTACTCAAGCTGAGAGCTCACAGATTGCCAGAGGCAAATAATCTTCTTCCGGAGAGGAAAGAGCCCCCAACTAGGTGTGTGAGAAACGACCCCACTAGTACACAGCTAGATGATAGTACTGGGGGCGGGGGGGGGAGCCTAGGATAGGGCAACCCATTTTGGAAAGATGAACAGAGACAGAGAAGCAAACTCCTTCTGACTCCCTGGTAGAAGGCAGGGGCCAAATGGTACCAGACCACCAGTTCAAAGATGGTTCTTTTTTGAATCAGGCTAGAATTGACATGGACTAGCCCTGGCCTGGCACTCACAAGGCAAGATTCAGGGACACCAGCTAGGTCCGAAGACCAAAGTTAGAGGACTGTCTCAGAAACTAGTCCTGTTGGCTGGTGATTGAACTAATCTGTCCTGAAGGTAAAGTCCCCAAAGGGAACACCTTCCAGGAAAATCAGAAAGAGTTCCCTCAGATAGAAAAGACAAAGCTGCACCTGCTCTCCTCCTTCTTCAAATCCTTCGCTGTTTTTTTTAGAGAAGAACAGAAGGTCCCAAGGACCAGGGGATGTAACCCCCAACAGCCTCGAGGAGGGAGGGAGGAGGGTGAGCAGGGCGGGGGAGACACCCAAAAAATGAGGCCCATGAGGGGAAGGTGGGCGGGATTCAGTAATGAATGGTGAAGATACAAGAGAAGATCAAGAATTACGGTAGGTACGTCATTTTCATATCTTCCCTTGTCAATCTTCAGCATTCATTACTGCTGGGTGAGTAACAAGCCTCCTGGAGGAGGCCCCGATGTCCAGCCCTGAGGGAACAGATCCCTCAGCCTCCCACTGATGGAAAGCAGGAGAGGGAGACCCTAACCAATAGCCTGAGGCAGTCTAAGGTTGCTCAGGATGAGGGGGTGTCCACCGTGGTCGGGGGGGGCGGAAGATGCCCCTGAAGAATCCTCCTCACCCTGCGGGAAAACAGACGGGTCCCCCAGAAAATGGAGGAAGTCACCCTTTGCTGGGCAATGGGTGACAGTCTGGACAGACGAAGCCATGCCATCTGCCTTATGCAGATCGCTGTCCCTGCCAGTCTGGAAACCACCTCATTGGCATCATAAGACGCCCTTGCCTGGTGCCTTGCAAGCTCCAGACCCTGTGCAGAGAGGGCAATGGCTTGTCTGGACTGCTCCATATCAGGCATAGATGCCAGAACCTGTGCCAGCATCGACCTCAGATGCCTGTTGTAGGCAACATGGTGTGCCTAATGTGAACCTATACACATCAGTACGCAAGCTGAAAAGAAGACTCTTCATCCCAACCAGTCAAATTCTGCAGAATCTGGATCCGGGGGTCGATCGTGTGTCAGGTGCCTAAGCCCAGAAGGAGTGACTAGGGACGTCAAGCCCGAGGGCGGATGAGGTAGAGAACTTAGAGACTCGTGGGGACGCAGTACCAGCTCCTGCAGTCTGCCGGGGCTGGAGAAGAGGTGGCTGGAGACTGCCAGGTGCGGATAGACGCCTCCTGGAAAGGGACTGGCCAGGAAGGCACCATGAGGTGGCGAGCATGGAATTCACTAAGGAATGCACATGTCTGCCGCTCGGTATTGTCCCTGTGAACAAAGAAAATATGGAGCTCTGAGACCAACCTCGAAAGGAACCGTTGATACTCCATGAAATCAGCGTTGGAGACAGGTGGACAGGAAGTTCCTCTTCCTCAGAAGAGGAAGACGAGGAAGAAGTGGAGCTCGAATGATCAGAAGACTCCTGTGGTGGGGGGGGGGGGAGACAGGCAGAAGACCTGTTCGTCCATGGCCCTGACATATGAAGGAAAGGCCGCTGCAGTAGCTCTGAATGTCTCCCAGGTTTAGGGTCCCGTAGGACCCACATGGCCTGGAAGAGAGGAGGGTGGCTGCAGAGAGATGGGCGAAGGGCACTTGAGTGTATGTGACCGGCCTCTGCCGGGGCTCTGAGATCCAGGGTACGATGCCAGCGTGATTGGGGACCCTGAGACCATACCAGGTTGTGAAGAGGGAACCTGAGAAAGCAAACCCTGGAAGAGCCCAGAAGGGGAATCTCACCTGTGACGCGACTGAGGTTGCATGTGTCTAGAAGGGCAATCCTCTGCACTGCCACTAGAAGGCACCCTCGAGACTTCAAAGGAGAGGTGGGGTTCAGCACTGTGACTCCTCCTCACACCCGTAGGGATGTGCCGCCGCTCCTCACCCCGACCTCTCAACACCTCTGACCCAGAGGCAGCCCTCTTCCTCGACACCAGCGTAGGAGCCCCCCGCTCTGTGGCCCTCCAGAGGGAAGCCACAGAAGCAGGTCCCTCCGCCCCTTCCCAAGGGGCCCTAGCAGCACCAGAAATGGCAGCTGCCTGGACCTTCTCAGAAGAAGGTATCCCCTTCCGAATCCCGGAGCTATCGCCCCCAGGGGATCCCAGGTGCCCCGAGCCATGGGACCCCCACAGCGAACCTGCTTCAGGGACGCAGGAAGAGGAACGCTGGGCCGTCTGACACCCCAGCCTACAGAGAGTTCTGAATTCGAGGAATCAGGCTGCCACTTCGGGTCCACCTCTGACTCATCCCCTCCAAAGAGGGGTCGAGCAGGGTAATCCCCAGAGAGGCAAGCCCCAAAACATCCCTGGCGGCGGTACCGGGAATGGCGCTGACGTAGGCCTCAGTTTCACCAAACACGCTGCCTGAGTCCCCAGCTCCGCGGTTGGCACCGGAACCCAAAGTGGTGTGGCCAACGGCGCCACCCGAGTCCCTGGTGCCATGGATGGTACCGGAACCCAAAGCAGCGCTGCCTGAGTCCCTGGCACCATGGATGGCACCGGAACCCAAGGCGGCACCGCCAAAGGCGCCACCCAAGTTCCCAGTGCCGCTGATGGCACCAGAACACAGAGTGGTACCGCTCGGCGGCATCGAGGGTCCACCAGTGCCGGGCCCTGCAACCGGGGGTCGTGACATTGGGGGAGCCTGCACCTCCATGGAGGTGACTGCCGGGACAGCACCAACTATGCGACCCCGGGTGAAATTGCACCACTCCTCCAGTGTTGAAGAAGAAACTTCCTCCTCGGCAAGGCTAGAAGTGGAGGAGGTTTCCTCCTTGCCGGGCCATATAGACCCGGAAGGGGACCCAGAGGAAGGGTCAAGAGATCTGGCCTGGGAGGCCCGCAGGTGACATCATCCTCCAAAAGTCGGCGGAGCCCTGCCGATCTTGAATGCACGGATTTCCAGTACACGGCGGTCCATGGAAAAACAGGCGTCGCAGTGATCCATATCATGGTTGGGTCCTAGGCACCAAAGACAAACATCATGTCGAGCTGAGACGGAGAACTGCCGGCCATAGGAGCACCGACGCATAGAGTGCAGCCATGGGTGCTTTACTCTTAGCCCCGAATGATTATGATCGAAAATATTACAAAAACAGCAAATATCCGGTACCGTCAAAATGAAAAATAAATTAAATGGTCTTACTGCTTCAATGGCATCAGGATGGGAACCAGGATGTAGGAGTAGTCGAAAACAGTGTAGACAGCGATAAGGCCTAATGGCATACTAGTTAAACTTTCTGACTCGGCGCAGCAGGTGTAGCCTCGACGGCGGGAGAAACAGAACTGGGATGGAGGAGGAGGAGGAGTCTGCGGTGCCTAATGGCTGCCCTCGACACCATGTGGTGATCACTCTCATGGGCGGTGCCTTCAAAAAAAAAAAAAAAAAAAAAGACTCCCGTAGCGGGTGCACGCTTCTGGCTTACACCCAGCAGTAATGAATGGTGAAGATTGACAATGGAAGATCAGTAGATCTTCGAGGGATCTCAGTCATCAGGTCACACTGTAGGAACTTCACCGTCAGTGAAACAAGATCCACACAGAAGATTTTCCAGCAGTGCATCTGTGGCCACCAACGTCACCACTGATGTCATCAACCCTATAAAGGTGTGAACGGCCCCACTCCCTCTTCAGTTCTTTTCCCCGGAGACTAACAGAGCATACCCATGCCACAGGGGACTGTGCCCAGGCATGAATAAAAGCCTGACCTGATGACGGAGATCCCCTCGAAGATCTACTGTTATGTTAAGTTCTTACAAAACTGTTCTGTCTTCTTCAGGGGTATCTCAGTCATCACGTCACACCATAGGAATGAGTACCAAGCAGTGACAAGTAACAGCAGAACAGTCAGGGTGACAGGCAAGCCAGGGCCTAAGACAGAAGGAGCTGAAGAACAGCACAGCCGAAGCCTGCTCTGGCTCAAGAAGCAATGTCCAGACTGTATTGCTTGGTGAAAGTATGGATGGTACTCCAGGTGCAGCCGCAGCACAAGTGTCAGTGGCTGAGAATCCTTTGAAACAGGTCACAGGGGTAGCCATATCCCTTGCAGAATGAGCTGTGACCGCCCCAGCAACTACTTGCCATACCTGTCGTAGCAGAAAACAATATAACTGGCCAACCACTTGGACAAACACTGTTTAGAAACTGCAACACTCTCTCTACCTGGGGTGAAAGAAACAAAAAGCTGTTTAGCTTTTCTGCAGTCCTTAGTTTGGAGCAGATAATATTTCAAAAGTCTACGTCGCTAGAGTATGGAGCAGTGCTTCCCTTTGATTAGCACACTCCGGGAGTACACAGGGATGTGGATGAATTACTGAATTTAACGTAAACTCAGACACCACCTTATGAAGAAACTTAGGATTTGTGGAAAGTCAAATAAGGCTCCTCGCACCAGAGAGCCTGAAGTAACAAGCCACTAAAAACAAGACTTTCCGAGAGAGAAAGCATAGCTTGAAAGACATGGCCGTCTAAAAGGAGACTGGGTCAATTTCCTGAATCAAATTCAAATCTCAAGCCAGGACAGGAGGCTGGATTGGAGGTTTCAGATGCAGGATATCCCTGAGAAAGGTAATGAGACATCCAGCTGAGCCATGGTATGGCCATCTACAGGCTCGTGGAAAGCCGAAATAGCCGAAAGGTGCACCTTGAGGGAGGAATACTGGAGCCCAAGTTTGATAAGGAAATCAGGTAGTTCAGACCAGCTCACTGGACAGGCAAAAGGGTCCAGATAGTGCTTAGCCGCACAGATGGCAAACATCTGCCATTTCATGGCATAAAAGCCGGAATAGATGGCTTTCAGGCCACCGCAAGGCGCGCTACTCTCTGGACCCCAGTTGAGCTATGGCTACACCCTCAGGAGCCAAGCATGCACATGGAAAGACCTGAGATTGATGGACCAGGGTCCCCTGAGCCTGCATCAGCAGATCCCTGCAGAGGGGTAGAGGAACTGGAGGTTCCACTGCTAACTGCTGTACTAACAGAAACCATATCTGCCGTGGCCAGTAGGGGTGCGACTAGAATCATGCTGGCCCCTCCATCTAAAGTTGATTAGCACCCCTGAATTAAAGGAAATGGAGGAAAGGCGTAAAGGTACCTCCGGCTCCAGGACAGGCACAACGATCTCGCCAGAAAACTCCAGGCACTGGATCTAGTAAGCAAAAATACAGGTTACTCACCTGTAACAGGAGTTCTAGGAATGGTATATGTTGTTCATCCACACTCATTGGCAGTATCCTTGCCGCTTTAAATCTTGCCGGAAGGTCTTCAAGCTTGCTCCTCCACCCACCGGGTGGTATAACTCGGCTCCGCCCCATGGCGCCAGATCTGGCCGCTGGAAAGCTCAGGTTGTCGTCCCGAAGCCCGGGAGGTCGGGTGGAGTCGTGGATGAAAACATATACCATTCCTAGAACTCCTGTTACAGGTGAGTAACCTGTATTTCTAGGGACATGGATATGTTGTTCATCCACACTCATTGGCAGACTCCTAGCAGTTCTCCGAGGAGGGAGGCAAGACGACACCCCATATACTTACTTGGGAAAGAGAGACTGAGAACCGAGGCCCCAAAACCAGCATCCCGCGTGACTCAAGGTCGATGTGGTAGTGGTAATGAAGGTGTTTGCTGACTTCAGGTAGCAGCCCTGCAGATTTCCTGGATAGGGACGTCCCTGAAGCAGCCACTGCTGCAGCAGTATGGCGGTAGAATGAGCTCTTATCCTCTGGGAGGCTCCATGCCCGCCAACTTATAGCAGAGATCTATGCAGGAGGTTACCCACCTGCTTATCGTCCGCCTTGCAGGAGTCTGCCAGATGCGGCTTCAGCGTGGGTGACAAACAGCTGGCGAACCTCTCCCAATTTCAGCCGTGGCTCCTTATAATAAGCGGCGCCCTTCTAGGTCCAGAGTATGGAGCCCATATTGACCTCCCGAGGTGTGATTGGGGTAGAACACCGGCAGAGTCAACACCTGGTTAAGGTGAAACTCCGACACCACCTTCGGAAGGAATTTGGGTGGGACAACCTTGTCCCTGTGGAAGACCAGGTAAGGAGACTCGATGGAAAGCACCTGGAGCTCTCCCATCCTTCTGGCTGACGTGATAGCCACCAAGAAGGCGGTCTTCCACGACAGGTGAGAGAGAGCACACCTGTGCATAGGTTGAATGGCTTGCCCATGAGCTTTGCCAATACCAGCAGTAGATCCACGGAGGTGGGGTTCCACTGGGAGGAAATGTGATCAAGGCCTTTGAAAAGCGCCAGACCACCTTCTCCTGCGCCACTGACTGCTTCCGGCCCGCCCGGTAAGCAGAGATGGCTGCCAGGTGCACCCTTAGGGTCGCCGACCTAAGCCCTTGACTAGAAAGGACCATAAATAGTCCAAGATGCTTGCCAAGGAACAGGAGGAAGGGTCCAAGCCCTTGCCCTGACACCAAATGGAAAACCTTTTCATTTGAAGGCATAGCATTTTCTGGTCGACTCATACGGGCGCCTCAACTACATTGAGGACTCGTCGGAAAGACCCAAAGCCTGGAACTCTAGCCGCTAGGAACCAGCGGCCAGGTGCAGGGATTGAAGGTCCGGATGGAACACCTTCCCCTGATTGACTGAGAGCAGGTCCGGGCGAGCTGGAAGCTGCCGCGGAGTCCTGGAGCTGAGACTGAGGAGATCTGGGTACCAGAACTGGCGAGGCCAGTCTGGGGCTATCAGAATCACCTGCGCCTTGTCCCTCCTCGCCTTGAGAAGCACCTTGTGGATCAAGGGAAATGGGGGAAAGGCGTAAAAGAGGCCCGGGGTCCATTGCCTCGAGAAGGCATCCCCCTGCAGCGAGCCCTGCTGAGGGGGGCGGGCATGAAACAGACTCAGCCCGCGTCTCCATGGAGGCAAACAGGTCCACCTGAGGTGTGCCCCAAAGGAGAACAGATGCTGTACTACCTCCGGGAGGAGAGACCACTGTGGGATGCAGCCCCATCCGCTCAGGGCATGGCCAGGGTGTTGGAGGCTCCTGCCACGTGAATGGCTAGGAGATCCGCCTCCAGGCTGCGCACGCAGTGACCAATCGGAGAGCTTCCTTGCATAGAAGCATGGAGCGCGCGTCCGCCCTGGCGGTTTAGATAGTACATGGTACGTGGTATTGTCCGCCTGGACTCGGACCACTTGACCCGGAGGAACGGAGCAAAGGCGTGAGAGCTAGGGGACCGCCCGAGCTCCAGCAGGTTGATGTGGCATCGGGACTCCCGCTGGGACCAGAGGCCATGAGCCCGTGTTCCCCAGATGGGCACCCCAACCCATCAGAGAGGCATCGTCGGAGAGAGACCGCGCTCGGGCGGACGAACGGGATGCCCTCCTGCAAATGATCTGGAACGGTCCACCACTGAGAGCCCACATCCCCTGTGTCACCGAGGCTGTGGTCCCAAGGGATCGCAGCGCCAGACCACTGGCTGGCCAGTCCTCACTGAAGGGGACGATGTTCCAGCGGGCCCAACGGACCACGCCGGTACAGGCCGCCATGAGACCCAGGAGGCGAGGAAGTCCCGGCAGGCGCAATTGCCCAACCAGAAATGATCGGGCAAAGGAGGAAAGAACCTCGCCCTGTCCGCGGGAGCGCCTGGCTCAAGAGAGTCGAGCGCCCGATGAATAAAATCACCTGCTTCGCCGAGTTCCGACTTGGCCTCGCTTGATAAGGAGGCCCAGTTGAGAGCAGACCTGAGGGCCAGATCTCTGACCACTCCGCCTCCTTCCTGGAGGGAGCTGCTATCAGCCAGTCGTCCAGGTAAGGGTACACCGGACCCTCGGCGCCGCAGGAATGCTGTCACCACTGCCATGCATTTGGTGAAGACCCTGGGAGCTGGAGACAAGCCGAAGGGCATGGCTTGAACTCGAAGAGAGATCCTTCCTCCGAAGCGTAAGGAATCTCTGGTGAGACGGACGGATAGGGACGTGAAAAACGCGGCCCTGCAAGTCCAGAGAGCAGAACTACACGCGGCGCTCCAAGGATGGTATTATCTGAGCCAGAGTGACCATCCTGAAGGTTCGAGACCTTAGGAACTTGTTTGAGGCCGTAGGTGTTCGAGAATGGGGCCAGCCCCGTCTGCTTCGAACCAGGAAGTACCTGGACACAAACCCTGGGTCTGAAAGAGGGTCCACCACCTCTCTTACCACCTCCTTCTGGAGGAGGAGAGCGATGTCGGCTCGACGAGCCGCCAGTGAGGCTGGGGATCCGGAGCCCCCGAGGGGCGACGGCTCTGAAGGGTGGTGCCTGCTCGAATTCCAGAGGCAGGCCTCTTCCCACCACCTCCAAGACCCACCTGTCCGTGGTAACAGCGGACCAGGCGGAACGGAAGTGCCGGAGCCGTCCCCCCACGGGGGGACCCAGGGGTAAGGTGACGGGATGGGGCGACACCTCAGCCCGTCACTGGGCAGGCTTGGAGGAGGGACCGCCGAGGGACCTCCTGGGCCCTTCCTCCCTGCCTCCTGTTAGAGGAAGCCGGCGGCTTGGGTTTGGGATGCCAAGGCCGAGCCTGCTGGCCCTGACGTTGCTGGGCCGGGCGCCCCGGGGCACAGAAGGACGAAAGGGCTTAGGCTGTGGTTTGCGGCCTTTGTCCTTCTGAGCGGAAGAGACCGAGTCCAAGGTGGCATTGGACTTCTCGATCCTCTGCAGGTGACCTTCCACCCCAGGGCCGAAGAGGTCAGTCCCCAAAAAGGGAACATCCGCCAACTTGTGCTGGGTATCCGAAGTAAAGGTGGATATCCTCAGCCAAGCCCGACCGACGATAGCCACTGCGCCGCCACCGATCTGGCACATGAGTCCCCTACATCCAAAGCAGTCTGGAGCTGCTGTTTGGCCACTGCCCTGCCCTGGTCCCGCACCTGCTTAACCGTAGTCTGCAGATCGGCGGGAAGATGAGGGATGACCTCATCCAGGGAGCCCAACAGGGCATGAGAAAATGTGCCATGAGGACGGCCGAACTGGCCTGACGAAGGCCGAGAGAGGACGCAGCGTAGACTTTTCGCCCGACATAGTCCAATTTCTTGGACTCCTTGTCAGGAGGTTTGTCCACATCCCTGGCGTTGCCGGCGCGCCGGAAAACGCTGTCGGTAACCAACCCCTCAGCAGAGGGGTGTTCCGAAAAACCGGACAAGGAACCGGTAGGGACCGCTTACTTCCTGGCCATCCTGGCCGAGGGCGCAGGGCAGGAAGCAGGGCGCTGCCAAAGTTCCAGTGTGGACCCACTATGGCCTCGCCACCGGAAAGGCCTCCGCTGGAGAATCCCTCGTCCAGAATCTCCGAGGGGATACCTGGCCTGCTTGGAACGGGTTCGAGCTCCATCCCGTAGACTCCGAGATGAGCCGAGGCAGTCCTAGGAAGGACGACGGGCTATCGCCCATTGGCTGACCTCCTGAAGACTCCAAGTCCAGTCGCTGGAGAAGAAGGAGAATCATCTTCGGACTCGGAAGAGTCCTCGAAGAGCTGCCTCTGGCCTGAACCACCCTTCACCTGCCGAGGTCGGTCGGGAGTGAGGGTAACTGACAGCCGATGGGGTAAACCCTTAGCCGACCGAGAATCCTTGGTCGGAGCCCCAAATTGGTGGCTGGGAGGCGGAGGTTCCACCGCAATCGTGGAGCAGCTGGTTTTGCCGAACAACCGCCTGTATAGGTCCTCGGGCAAGTCGAGGGTTGTGTCGGCTGCTCCGTGACAGTTATTTTATCGGCGTGGAAGGCGCCGGAGTCGGCTTATTCCCGGCCAGGAGGAGCTGTTGCAACATAAGGTCCTCGTACCGTCGACGTAATTTACGCCGATGCCTCCCCTCATCCGAGGAGGAGGACGAGGACGAGCGGCGACGCCGCTTACCGCGGTGCCGAGACCGAGACCGCCTATGACGGTGGGAACGGCTGGACCGCGAAGAGGTCCGAGACCGAGACCGAGAGTCCCGGAATTTCCGGGGTCGGTGCGAGGAGGTGTCGGCCGGAACCGACACTCCCTTCGGCTCGGAAGGTCCATCCGAGGGCTCCGGAACCGGAGGCACAGGCGAGCCCACGGGATCCTCAACTCCTCCCGGGGAACCGGGAGAGGGAATCTCGCCTGCTAAAGGCAACAGCTCGTCTAATGGGTCGAGAAAATCTGACTTCATCAGTGGGAGTCTCGGTCAACTGACCTGACGGGGACACCGTGAGGCCAGTGGCTAGCCTGACGGTCGAATTCGACGCACGGCCCGGAGAGGGACCTTCCGCCCCAAGAGCGCCGACGGAGGGACTTACCCTTGTCCTTCTTTGGACCGAGAAAGGTCCAGCAGACGCAGGCCCTTCCCTTTAGTGGAGAGGGACAGACAAAGCTCCTTAAAGGAAGCCGCGTAGGAAGAACCCAGAGAGAGCGGATAAATGCCGCGGCCGAGGAAGATACGCTCGCCGCTCCTTTTCGAGGGCTTACCATCCGCCGAGCTGATCCGCGAGCACCACCGTGACACCGCCAACCGGCCTCCTTGACTTCACCGGAGGAACGCTTCCTCGGACGCCCAGTTGCAATCGGGCAGCACGTTCTCGAGGGCCGAGGGCGAGAAGATGAGCACAGGTCGCAAGCCCGCGGTCGTGCTCAAGGCCTAAGCAGTAGACACACGTGAGTGTGGATCCGTCCGACATCTTCTGCCCGCATGGGCATCTCCAACCGAGTCGATTTATCCATCGCAGCGCATGAGGGATCGAAGATCAAGCCTTTGCAAAATATTATTTTAACCGCAAACGGAGAAATAGGAACCAGTCACAAACGCAGAGCGTTAAGGAGGGAACCTGAGCTTCCAAGCGGTAAGGAAGATCTGGCGTCATGGGGCGGAGCCGAGAGTTATACCACCCGGGTGGGTGGGAGGAGCAAGCTTGAAGACCTTCCGGCAAGATTTAAAGCGGCAAGGATACTGCCAATGAGTGTGGATGAACAACATATCCATGTCCCTAGAACTGGACAGTTTTGCATTGAGTGGGGACACAAAAAGGTCCAACTCTGGATGACACCATCTTTGAACAGATCTTCTGCAACTGATGACAGAAGTTCACATTCATGCATCCTGGACTGAGTTCAGCTGAGACTGTCCACCAGGGTGTTGAGAACACCCGGAACATGGACTGTCGAGAGGGACAGGCTGTGGTCCAGTGAGCAGAACCATACCCTCGTGGCCTCCCAGCACAGGGGGTACGAATGAGCTGGCCTGCTTGTTGACGAGATGAAACGGAGATTGTCCAACTGGATCAATAACTGACCCAGGAGGAGATGGTCCTGGAAGGCCTGCATGGCATACAGGACCACCATCTCCAAGACGCTTATGTGGAGAGACATCTTGAGTGGAGACCAGATCCCCTGAGTTTGAAAGGGACCCAGGTGCGTGCTCCAGCCCAGGCCAGAGGCGTCCGTGGTGAGGATCTTTTGGGGAGTAGAAATCACAAACGGGACCACCGCTAGCAGATGTTGGGGATCCGTTCACCACTGGAGCACCTTCTTGACAGGCAAGGAGACCAGTACCTGCTGATTCAGGTCATCCGTACACAGATCCCGGTGTACGCGGATGGTCCACCGGAGCACCCACATGTGCAGACTGGCCAGGCAGACTGTAGAAATGACAGCTGCCATAAGACCCAGAAGTCTCAGATATACCCTGGCTGAGACATAACAGCTCTGAGCTACCTCCTGAGCCTCAGAGATGAGGCACTCTGCCCTGTCTTGAGGCAGGAAAGCCTTGCTCTGCGCAGAGTCCAGGATGGCTCCCATGTACTACAGTCTCTGGGACAGGACCAAGACTAACTTGGGCAGTTTTTTTTTTTTGTTTTTAATTCTATTTCAGCACCATCTCTACCTGGGCATCCTTCCAGGGTGCACTCTCGACAGGAGCCTCTACTCCCTGTCTGAACCCTACAGCCATGGTAGGACTTCCCCGGCCACCCAGGCAGACCTAGCCCCCTGGGTCACCCCCCCTGGGGCGGGCCCATCCTCCCGCGATGGCCCATCTGGAATTAGAGAAGCGTTACCTGGGTATCAGGTTGGCTGTGGAGTCCACCGAGGCGTCGGGCCAACGTTGGGATGTAGGCTGCGTCCCTGGAGCCCCCTTCATCTCCGCGGGCTGAGGCGGGGTTTTCTTGTTGCTCTGGGCGTGACGCAATGGCTGCCCTGCTCATACCAGGCACGCCTCCTGTGCCCTGGGTGAAAGACACCTACTGATGCCCCATCCCTTCAAGTCCCCACGCTGACTCGCGACTGCCCCTACCTCCTCCAGATGTCGCTAGTGCAGAGTGAGGAAGAGCCCCACCTCCCATACCAGGAGAAGACAGCTGTCCTCCGACGCTCAATCCTACTCCTCCCTGCTGACCTCAACAGCCCAGGTTCTGCCCAACCTGGGTCACCGTGTGGTGCAAGGTGTGGTGTCCAGCGCTCAACCCTCAGCACCACCGGCCAGTTTCGACTTGGGCAGGTTGGACCGTGATACCCAAAGAGTGGAAGAGCTGGAGAGTCCTCTCCAGGGTCCGGAGGAGCTGATTTCGAGATGGAGTTTTGAGAAGCCAGTCGTCCAGGTAGGCAAAAACATACAGGCCCTCCTGCCGCAGGGCGACTGCTACTGCTGCTAAGCAATTTGTTAAGACCCATGGAGCAGAGTATAAGCCAAAGAGCAAGACTCTGAGCTGACAGTGTTCTCCCTGGAAAAAGAATTGGAGAAACCGTCTGTGTGGAGAAAACACCAAGATGTGCAGGTAGACATCCTACATATCCAGGGAGCACATTCGGTCACCTTGCTGGAGCAGGGCCAGGAGTCCTGGATGGGTGATTATGTGGAACGTTTTGTATTGGATGTAGAGGCTGAGGTCCTGAGATCTCAAATAGGCCTCAAATCATGCCGGCCTGGTGGCGCTGAGGGTTGAGGCACTGTACGCCACACCTCGCGCTGCGCCGGCGACCCTGGTTCGGAACGCAGCTCGCCTGCTGGGGTCGCAGGAGGACTGAGATTTGAGCATCGGGAGACAGCTCTCAGTCCTGGGTGGGTTGGGGATTTACATCGGCAGCGGCGACCCCTGGGGATGCCGCAAGCAACGTGTAACTGGAGGGTTGGGGACCGCGGCAGACGCCTGCACATATGTGCGACATCATTGCACATCCGGATTTCTACGGAGAAAGAACAGGGGAAAAATATGGCAGCATGGTTCCACGGCAGCTTGATGCCAGTCGCAGCTCGGGCCGGGCCGAATAGCTGCCTGGAGGCATGTGCCGGTACTAGCTCTCGCTGGGTGCAGGGGCCAATGGGGGGCCACTTTGTAGGTGTAGCTGCATCTGCCAGCTGGGCATGCAAGCTTCGGGTTGGCGGCGGAGTGGAGCGGTGGCTGGATTGGAAGCAGGGACTGTGGCTGCAAGGAGGTTAAAAAAAAAAAGGCCTCAAATCCCCAGTTCTCTTGGGGACCAGGAAGAACCTGAAGTAGAATCCCTTGTTCTTCTGCCACCTGGGCACTGGCTCTATGGCCCACTTTCACAGAAGGGACTGTTTCTCCTTCCAAAGAACCATGGTGTGGGTCAGAGGGTAGGTGGAGGGTAACGGGGTTCTCTGGGGGCTGCTCCAAGAACACCAAAGTGTGACCCTTTCTATGATCTGGAGAATCCAAGCATCTGAAATGATGGTTCTCCGCTGATTGAGATGGAGGGAGAACTGACCTCCGACCATCATCTCCTGGTTGGGGACCAGGGGGGGGTCTGGCAAGGAGTCAGGCAGAGAAAGATCCAGCCTCTAGGGCAGAACCATCGCCCATGGGCCATTTTGCGGCAGGTCCTGTAGGGGAGGGAGTAGGCAGGGCAGAGGTGGCCTTCTGTTTGCCCTGGAGACAGGAGCCGACTCTGGCCTTGTGGGCCACCTTACGAAAGTATGGGTGCTGTCTGCTCCTGGGTTGGGTGTGGTAGAGTGAATGGACAGACTTAAGAGCGCTTCCAGAGGCCTGCAAGTCATTTATGATGTCCTGGACATCTGGCCCAAACAGCTTAAGAGTCACTGAAGGGGGGCACTGAGCACCTTCTGCTGAACATGTGCCACGAACCCCCAAGACCCTTAGCCAGGCATGCCGATGAAGGCAGATGTCTGTGGCAGGAGCCCTGGCAGCAGTTGCTAATGTATTCTGCAGCCTGAAGGGACAGAAGACTGTCCTTCTTCTGGGAGCCTTCTGGGAGGGCTTAAGCAGCTTCCTTGCCCTACTTCCAGATGGTATTCTGGTATTTGACCATATGGGACAAATAACTGGCAATCTGGAGCCCCAATGTGGAGGAGGAGGAATAAACCCTCTTTCCCCAAAGGTCAATCCTTCTAGATTCCCTGTCTGGGGAGGGGGGAACTCAGGTGCTTGGGCACCTTGGACCTGTCATGAGCCGCCTCAATGACCATTGAATTGGTCTCTGGCTGGGCAGCATAATAGGGTAGGCCCTGAGGGGCAAGATAAGTCTTATCTGCCCTCAGAGGCATGGCCGGGACCATGTCAGGGCAGTGCCAGGCTGCAGTGGTGGCATGCCTCCATGCTGGCAGGACGGGAAGAATGACCTTGGGGGGAGACTCTGGGATCTCCAAGAAATCCACCAGGTCCCACCTGATGGCATCCTCTTCCTCAGTATGGAAGCCCATATCTGTGGACAGCTGCTTCATCGCATTGTAAAATGTGGAGTCTTCGGGAGGGGACCTGGGAGTATGTTTGACAAAGTCCTCGCTCACTGAAGAAGCAGTAGAGCTGCCTGAGGAAAAGGATTCCTCTTCCTCCTCTTCTTCTGGAAGGATGAGGTCAGGGTGGTACTCTTCTTCAACGCCAACTGGCTCAAGCTCGAGGTCCAAGAATGAGGGCCTGATGGTGGCCTCAAAGGCGCAGGCCAAGAAGACCAGATTGGCATCTGTGACAGGGCTGAATAAGGCCCTGCCCATTTGTTATGCAGAAAGAGTTTAAACACAAGGTTCTGTTCTAACCCTCCTTTCAGTTTCTTCTCTGTCTGGTTGCACAACTAAATTTTTTGTGAGACCTAGGAACTGATCACTCTGATGGTTTTGCAATTCTCCACCTCTCGCTATCTCCCTGCCTTCCCTTGCTGTTTCTGTCTTTTCGTCCCCCTTGCATATCTGCGGGTATAAAACTATATGTTAATCTTTATGTGGAAATGTCACGGATACTGGGATCCCTTTGTTTAAAACTGTATATAGTTATATTGTTGAAATAACTGCAAGAAGCTATTTGGCACTCAAGGGGTTAACTTGAGAATGCTGGATGTAAAATCTCTGCAGAGCTGGCTACAAGAGGTCAGTTCTGGGTCATTATGTTCTCTTTGCTGCACGTGCAAGAGCACTGGAAACTTACAAGAACATTGTGTGAGAAGCATGCTGTTTTCTTAACGAGTTTCTGAGGCACAGACATAAAAGGAGCAGCAATGCTTGTGCAAGGGAGAGACAAAGACTGAGATTGGAAATTGAGAAGAAAAACTCAGAAGGACTCTGTTTTCTATGTTTGTACAGCCATTGTAAATAGTTACACTGAACAATTTTTAATTTTTTATTTTGCTGTTAATAGTAAAATGCTGCTTGCAAATTTTGAAACTGCTCCTGGTTTTCCTATGCTTCCTGACCTGTACTTAGACGGCAGCATCGACAACAACGAGGCCGGGGACTCCGGCCTATACGAGCCCAGTTGGTGCACCAGGGCAGTAGTTATTTTGCACAAAGTAGTACAGAGGTCGATGGCTTGGGACTTGTGTGTTGATGTGGGTGGGGTCGTTGGAACTGGGTGCAACAAGTCCTCCATTGGGTCCTGAGAGCCCAAGAGTCCCAAGGTCCACAGGCCTTGAGAAACATCAGGCTGCATCGGAGGGGCCGTCATTGATAACCCTAGGGTCGAGGACTGAGGGGTCGACAACCTGGGGGACGTTGACCAACTTCCCTTGGAGGTGAGAGGTGGCGTTGTTGGTACAGGCCTGTGAGAAGCAGAGGCCTGGATAGTGGGAGATGTCTGTGCTGGAGCAGCTGACGCACACCCCCAGTCATCGGGGAGTGGAGCGCTGCAGTATCAGTCCCGAACTTTATCTTTCCTCTGGCCCAACGCCAAGGACTTTTTCACGACCTTAGAGGCCTGTGAGCCCGACGAACCCACCAGCAACTGGGAAGGAGGGACCCCAGAGGACCCCTGCCCAGAACTGGCTACCTGTTCTTCCATGAGAAACTTCTTCAAAGCCTTTTGCATCGCTTAAGGGTTGTGAGACTGAATCTGTGGTGGAGCTTACAGTCAGAAACGGTGTGATTAGGCCCAAGACAGCAGACACAGAGGTCCTTGTCGTCTAAAGAGGCAGTCTTTTTTCCACAGCAACGGAAGAAAGAAGTGGAGGGAGTCACTGAACATAAACTAAGAAAAGGAATCTCTTACAAAAAAGAGATTCTAAACTTAAAGCAAAAGAAAAAAAATCTTAGGTAAAAAATAGCGCAAACTGCAATGGAGCTTCCACGGAAAACCATGCGAACAGGGTTGATGGCAAGAAAGAAATGAGGAGGGATTAGGGCCACTCACACCATTATAGGGTTAGTGACATCAGTGTGGGCGGCCCCAACTGTACTGCTGAAAAATCTTCCATGTGGACCCTGTTTCACTGATGGTGAAGTTCCTACAGTGTCACCTGATGACTGAGATACACCCAAAGAAGATCAGCAGCTACCTCAGAACCCCACAACTCCTCAAGGCCCCCACCACCACACAGTGATACTGGGTAAAGTGGTATGTCCAGGAGAAGGTAAGTGATAGGGTGGGGGATGCCGTCAGAAGTAGGCTGGTGGGGTAGCAAGGAGAATATGATCATATCTACTCGGTAGAACTCAATCGGTTAAAATTGGCATCTTCCTTTCCCCCCCTCTCCCGATCAGCAGAGGTGTCCCTCAAGGATCCGTGCTCGGCACTATTCTTTTCTCTATTTTCTTAAACAGCCTTCCTACTGTCTGTACCTCTGTGTTCATTCATATGCACACAGACTATAGTTTAATTTGCTTTAGGCCCCTCCCCTACTGATCTGATGACCAGACTCCAGATGGACTTTGACAACGTCCAGCACTGGTTCCGCTCAAATCAGCTATCTCTAAAAATAAAGAAAACAGTCTCCATGACCTTCGGAACTAGACAAAAATTCTCAAAACTTACATCCCTCCCCTCCTTTCTCACCCGATGGACCCCGGAAGATGTCTCTTCCCTCAAGTACCTCAGGGTGTGGCTAGATCAGCACCTCGACATTTCTGTGCATGTGGATGCCATCCACAAAAAAACTGTGCCCTGAACTAGGTGCCTTGTACTGCAACCGTGGATGCATCCCCTTGTCGGCTCGTAGCACTGTCTTACAGAAAATGATACTCTCTATCTTTGAGTATGGAGATACAGTCTACAGTGCTGCTCCAAAGTCCACTCTGGACACACTGGATCCTCTCCACCACTCCTTCTGCCGTTTTGCTCTTGACTTCCCACCACGCACTCACCATGGCTCCCTTTACTCCACACTTGCTCTCCCCTCCCTGGAAGCCAGGCGCTATGCCCACTGCTCCTCCTTCATTGCCAAACACTGGCTTAGCTCTCTCCCCTCTTACCTTTCCTCCCTCCTGTCATCCCCTTCTTCCTCCCCCTACTCCCGCTGCAGCTCTACTGTTCCTTTGCACTCTCACCTAGGTCGTCTTCAGCTGGCCAGGCAGCTTTCTTCTTCCACCTCCCTAAGCTATGGAACTTCCTTCCACCATCCACCCGCTCTGCCTCTCTCCCCGCGTCCTCTCCTCTCCTCCCCCATGAAACTGCACCAGATCTCTCTCTCTGGCCCAGCCACACCGCCTCCTACAACCGCCTCCCTCCACCTTTCACCTGCTGTCCCCAGCCTTACTGATATCACCCTGCCAATGTGCACTTTTTCTGCTCTTGCTCAGCAGTCACTTCTCACCAGTTGTAAACACTGTAATTTATTATTGTAAATATTGTATATATTCACTTTCTTGCATTCTATATTGTTCTGTATTGCTATGAGTTGCTCTATTTTGTATGCATTGTCACTTCCTTTCTCCTTTGCCCCTTCCCCCCAGGACACACCTGGAAACGAGCTGCCACTCAGCTCAGTGCATCTTTCCTGGTGAAACTCTTAAAATAAATATAAATATAAAACAATAAATAAATAAATGCTGTCAGTTGCTGATCTAAAAAGGGGAAGACCGTATTGGAAAAGAGGAAGAATCATGTTCTGAGCAGCCAATTCACCACCGTCCAATGCCGTGACCAAAAATTCTGTAAAACCAAGCAAGGCAGTTGTGGTGACCTGACCATTCTGCAATCCATGCTCTGCACTAGTTATGATCGTTTGTTTTTCTTTGGTAACCGGGTAAGGTCCGCTAGGCACAAGGCCTATTTTCAGGGGTGACCCAAGAGCACTGGGGAGGTTGAGTGACTTGCTCAGGGTTATACAGTGTACAACAAGTGGAGGTTGCAAAGAATCAAACCCAGGTCTCTTGGATACTACATGAAGCCTGCAGGTGGGCCACAAAGCAGTGCATCCTGCACTTGAGGAATTCCGACGTTCGGTCGAGCTGGCAGCACAGGCTGCAGAGCTCTGAAACTCTTTTGCTCAAGAGAAGAGAAAATGTTCTGAACACTGGGCCTCCATGCAGAAATGCCTTTTTATGAGATGGGTGTTAGAAGCTGGCCACGGTGGGCCAGAGCTTAGCCCATCATCTACAGTATACGGACCTGTGCTGTAGATATCATGCTTAAGCCAGAAGATACGAAGAAAGCTGAGTTAATGATTGAATCCTGTGCCAGCCATTGCCTCGCCAGGTGACAGCAGAGACTGCACTCCTGCGAGACACCAAAGCACTCATGAGCTGCCATGTGGCTTTATTATAGAAATTATATGCTAGGCCTTCTAGAGCTGCGAACAGGAGTGCAAGTAACAGAAAGCTACAGAGAGAACAGCTTACACAGCGCTAATGAGGTATTTAATTTCTGCTGCTTTAACTCGACCTCCCAAACAAGTTTATACAAAAAGGCGATCTCATATTGGGTCTTTCTTTCTCCATTCTCTTTACTCCCCTCTAACCCACTCCCCGAGACCCTCCCAGCCCTGTCACCTTCCTTCAGCAACAGTCGGGAGACCGTGGCTTACCCCCAAACTGGGGTCCCTCCACCCCAAGATGGAGTCAGATTCCAGAGAAGGACCAAAATGTAAAACTGTCGTGCCACCGGCAGGCACAGAGCAGCGCGAGGTAAACATACTGTGGTGACTCAAAGGTGTTCCCCTTACTTTCACCATGCTCCTGTGGTTGGAACTGCCAGTGGTTGCTATGGCAGCTAAGCACTTGATGCGCACATGCAGCGCAAACCTGACTTCAGTCACTTCCTTTCACAACTGTAGGCCCCCCCGCCAGAAGAGACAACATTCACAGGCATGCTCACTCTGCCTCCCCTAGCCTGCAATGATAACCAGGGCTCACTTCCAAACTTCAGGAGCCAGTCTCGTGATTGGTAGCACTATAGCTGTGTCAACACGCCTGCACAAATCTCATCAATACCAAACTCCTCCTAAGCTAAAAAACTAAGGCCATGATTTTCCCCCTAATATTTCCTCGATCACCCTCACTGTTCCACCTAAAGACTTCATCGTTACATCACTAGGTGAACCACTGGAAGTTATCTCTGAATTTAAATACCTTGGCTTTTGGTTAGACAACAAGCTGTCCTTCAACGAGCACAATGACGACCTGTCCAGAAGACTAAAAGCTAGACTAGGCTTCTTCTTCCGAAATAGGTCCCTCTTTCCCCTGGAAACCAGACTCAGGCTTGTTCAGACCACCTTCCTCCCTTTACTTGACTACAGGGGCATATTATACACTTCTGCAGCAATTACTAACCTAAACAAATTGAACATTCTCTATCACCATGCCCTGCGCTTCATTATAAACTACCCATACCAAACCCACCATTGCGAACTATATGCAGCTGTTGGTTGGACTTCACTTACCATTAGACGGACACTCCATGCTGGCATTTGGACCCTAAAACGTCATCTGAATAAATTACCAAGCTATTTAGTAACACTGATCCGTATTGCCCACAGCTCTTATTTCCTTAGGAAATCAGATTTTATCCTACTCGATGCACCTAGGACTCGTACCTCCTTTGGCAGACGAGCCTTCTCAAGTGCCCTACCAACTATTTGGAACCAGCTGCAATCCACTCTGAAACTATCCAGTGTAGTCTCAGTAAATTTCTTCAAAAAACTGGTGGCTTCAAAATTAAAAAAAAAAAGCACCTGTAACTGTTTCTAAACTCCCTCCTAGCTTTCTCCTTACTTCCTTAGTTTGTTCTCCTACACACGCCTTCCTTAAACAACTTGTACTAAATATTTTTTGGTTTTGGTTTCACCCAGGACTGTTTACCCATGTACCTTGTAGGAGCGTGGTCCGCTATTTATGTATTATGTTATTGCCTCCATTGTATATTTGTTGCAACCACTCACCCAGGACCTCCTTGTGAATGAGCTTGCTCAATGGAGCTTTCCTGCAATAAACTTGAACCTGAACATCCCACAAGGGGTCTGGATTCATTAAATCTGGCATAAAGCATGGAATCGAGAATTTTTACTTGAATATGAATTGTAAGTGAACACCTGAACAATAATATTTGGGTCCTGAGGACATGACTTTTGATCACTAAATGCTGGTCAGTTTTCTGTCTAATTTTGACTTTCTCAAAAAGAAAAAAAAGAAAATGTATAAAGTACATATATTTGGTGAGTGGAAGGTTATTACAGACTGATATACTGATGGAAGCACACAGCAAAAAGTCACACAGCGAAAGTGTGAGAGTGAGAGAAATGCGTGTGTGAGTTAGAGAGAAACACATGGTCTCTGATGCACAGAGAGTAATGTATACAGCAATAGCCATACTCCTGAACAGACAGAGTCCCACTCAGAGTCACAAGACACACATGTTCTACGGCACACAAGTAGAGGTGTTATGAATGGAAACTTCACTTGCAAAATGGTTGAATTGGCCAAAATTGCGTCGTTATGTTTCCATGGACCTTAGGAACTTTGACTTTACCAAAATTGCAGTTTTACTGCAATGTGGCTTTCAGTGAAGTGGCCACTCCATTGAGTGAATTTTGGTCAGTCGGCCCCCCTCCCCCAGCAACTTTGCAGGTAAGACATCATGAATTTTGGCCACTTCTCTCAACCCTACACAGGAGTAAAACTCAAACACTCGGGCAGCATTACACCCTCGGTTAGAGACACAGTCACTCGTATATACAAATCTGTCCTTTCATAAATGGTCCACTGTGTTGGGGACCCACCACTAGATGTGCCATTCTCAGCCCTTACCCGCAGTAGTCTGGCTTTGTATGCCTCGTTGTCTTCTCCCTGGGCTTGTTCCTGGAACTCTACCTGGTAACGCCCGAGGACAACCTCCAGTTCCTTCTGGTCATACAACACTGCAGGGTCGAGGGAGTGACCGTTGATCAGACTGACCAGGTACTCCTTGTAATGAGATCTGTAATGGAGACATCAATTTGACATTTGTTTTTAGTTATTTTACTAAAGCTTTATGTCTGCAGAGGTGCAATGTTAAAGCATCTGTCTTCTTTACAAAGTGCCCCTGCTAAGATGACGTCCAGTTTCACTCTTGTTCACATTTCTACAGACACACAACACAGTAATAAAAGTCATTTAAAAGTAAATTTAAGTAGGACAATGCCCAATATTATTAAAGCTGCCTGCCTGGTAGTATAGAGTAACGCTACCTCCTATCAGATCCAGGATCGGGATATGACTGGGTCTTTCGAGGGTCAGCCAGGAGATAGAGGATGGCGCGTCCAAAGGACAGCTGTCCTGTCATGGACAGGAGGGTTCAGACTTCCTGGTCTTATACTGCCACCTGGTGGAGGCAAGATGGTAGCGCAGGGAGTTTGCCTTGGCAGTGGGAGGGCCGCCCTCACAGCGGGCTCCCCTCAGCAGTGAGAGGGCTGCCCTCACAGGGGGTTCCCCTCAGCAGTGGGAGGGCTGCCCTCACAGTGGGTTCCCCTCAGCAGTGGTAGGGCTGCCCTCACAGTGGATTCCCCTCAGCAGTCATAGATGCTCCTGCAATCTATGACAGTCTGTTATAGAATGCAACAGAGAGAAAAATAAATTTCAAGAAAAACAAATTCAGTATCTATTACAAAAAAATAGATAACATTGAAACTAGAACCAGGCGGAATATTATCTGCATAATTAGCATTCCTGAGAGCTTGGAAAGAGAATACCATTATTCACTTCTTACAACAGGCTCTTCCCATCAATTTAGACTATCAGTGGTCATGGACACTGGAAACTGAAAGGGCCCGTAGATCCCTGGCCACAAGACCACCCAAAGGCAGCAGACCTAGACCCATCATAGTAAATTTGTTAAGGTGTTCAGTTAAAGAAGACGTCACTCGGCCTTGCCAGGGAACGTCAACGGCTTGTATGGGGGGAGGGGGAACAGGATTTGAATTTTTCAAGATTTCTCCACAGATATTATAGAAAGACGGGAAGCATGTGGGGGAGGTGAAATGGCTTTACAAGACTTGTTCTCCCTTATTACATTAAGTATCCAGCCACGATGCTTGTGCAAATAAGTGGGAGATCTGCCCATTTTGACTCTCCTGAGCATGTATGGGACTTTTTAACTGTAACTGTGCAGCAAAAAAAAAAAAAAAGTAATTGCCTAGGAATTCAAATGGTTCTGAGCGCTCCAGCCCTTCAAAAGAATCCTTCTTGTGCTCGGCTCTTGTACAGAACTCCAGCACCCATAAAGCTCCACAAAATGAAGTCATCACATAAGCCACTGCAGATAACATTCAGACCCAACAAAACTCCCTCTTACACTATAGTTGCAAAAGCCACAGTCAACACTCACAGCATTTCGGCAAACTCTAGAACAGCTAAAGCCCAACCTCCCCTCCTACCTTGAGGAACTACCAACATAGTACAAGCCTCAACCTCTTAAGAAAGTTGGGGGAATTTTTGATAGTCAGTATTATTTGTATAGTTATGATAGATTACACCTGAGTAGAAAAGGGGGTGATTGTTTGTGGATGGAATTAAACAGATGTTAAACTAAAGAATGGGGGGATGTGGGAATACATGACTGGGACGCATCCAAGGTTTGTTAGAAACCTGAGAAAAACTAAGAAGAAGAAGAAGTGTACTGAAAATAAGATTTTCATATCTGGGGACAGAAATGTAAGGACTGATAAAACTGCCCGTCATCAGGAGGGTAGGAACAGGGATGCAAAAATAGAGCTGAATTTTGGATATTATTAGCAAATGTAGAGCTTAAGAAGTAAAAGCGTGGGAGTTAAAAAATCTCACATTGCAACATAATGTGGATGTGCGTGCATTAACTGAAACATGGCTTAAAGACCAAGACTGGGGTTACTATTCTGGGATATACAATGTTTTGTAAAAAATGGGTTCATAAGAGTGGTGGGGGAATAGCCGTTTATGCGTCACATGACACTAAGGCATATGAAGTAACATCTCCAGATATATCATGTGGAGAATCAGAATTCTTATGGATTAGAATTAAAACTGGGGTAAAGATATTACAATAGGGGTGGGGTATAGGTTCCAGAATTTAAATAAAGAGGAAAATGAAGCTTTTCTGGTAGCAATTAGAGGTACAATTATTAATGGTGACTATATGTTATTGGGTGATTTTAATTTCTAACGATTGGGAACATCAACAAGGCAGTACGCTATATGAAAATGATTTCCTTGAAATCATGGCACAACATGAATTAGAACAATTTGTCCATGAAAAAACTTGTGTAAACAATATACTGGATCTTGTTCTGAGTAACACAGAGGCAGAAAAGGTCACAATAAGCGCTGATATGCCAGTGGGATGTAGTGATCATAATGTTATACACATAAAACTAGACAGGGAAAGGGAAAGAGTTCAGGGTATTACCGTGGTTAAAAATTATTATAAGGCAGATTATGTATCAGTACAGAAATACTTACAAGAATGGAATTGGAGAATGATTTGAAGGACTTGGATGTGGACTCTACATGGCTCAAAATAAAAACTAAGCTAGATTATTGCATGGACACATGGGTACCAGTGGTAAGGAAGTATGATAATAGAGGAAGGATACCAGCTTGGTGGAATAAGGGATGAAAAATGGTACAAGAAGGAAAAGAGAAAGTCGATAAATATAAAAGGATCCTAGTGATGAAAATTGGATGGCATATACAAAGCGGACAGACAGGATTAAGGAGTATGATTAGGAGAGCCAAAACAAAAGCAGAAGGAGAAATGGTAAGTGATATTAGGGAGAATAAGAAAAAATTCTTTGGCTACATTGGGTCTCTAAGAGGTAACAAAGTAGGAATAGGACCATTAAAAAAAAGAACAAACAATATTAACTAATGAAGGGGAAATTGCAGAAGCTCTAAATAAATATTTTCTAAGTACATTTCAACCTAAGGATAAGGCCAGCACCCCAGAAAAATACCCCCTGAGTCACACATTGAAGTAATCTGTTCTATGGTGTTGGATAAAATACATACATTAAAAATAAATAAATCTATGGGATCGGATGGTATAAGTCCCAGGATGATAAAGGAGTTGAAATATAATTAGTGGGACCAATTACCAAACTGTTCAATGACTCCATTAAGAGGAAGCTAATACAGGAATGGAGGGAAGCATTGGTGACCCCTAATTTTAAGAAAGGGATAGATCAAAAGTAAAGAACTACAGGCCCATTATCCTGACTGCCATTCTGGGAAACTTATGGAGGGGTTAGTGAATGACCAAATATTTTAACATATAAAAATACATGGGATGATTGATGTAACAACACAGATTTAGTGGTGGTAGGTCCTGTTTGACTAATCAATTATATTTCTATGAATCAGTGAGTGAGGCACTTGACAGGGGGATGGCAGTAGATGTGGTGTTTTTAGATTATGCGAAAGCTTTCAATTCATTAGATCACAGTATATTGATAAGGCAACTGGTAGCCTTGACAATTCATCCAAATGTGGTATCATGAGTGGAGTTCCGGTTGACCGGAAGGAGACAGAGGGTCTGTATTCATGGATATAGCTCCAGTTGGGGGCATTTATAAGTGGTGTGCGCGGGAGCTTGGTCCTGGGGTCCACACTCTTTAGCTTGGTGGTATCAACAATGCAAGTCTCAAATCATGTTGGATGGCAAAATATGCTGACGATAGCAAAGTGGGGTCTGTTATCGACAATGAAAAGGGGCCAGAAGTTGCAGGAAGCACTAGATAGCTTACAACAATGGGCAGTAGTACACAAATTGAGATACGACCTGGAGAAGTGTAGAGTTATGCATCTGGGACAACACAACACAACCCACGGCACAAATATGTCATGAATGGGACATATCTTATGGAAACTACTCAAGAAACAGATCTGGGGGTTACTATAACAAGGGACCTTTCTTTTGATACTCATACTAAAAATAAGGTAAAACAATGTAATAGATTGTTGGGCTGTATAAGGAGGAACATAGCTAGTAGAAGTCCAGATGTTCTGATGCCACTGTATGCCTCTGTTGTGAGACCACATGTGGAGTACTGTGGCCCCTCTTGTGCGCCCCAAACACAGAGAGGACAAGCTCTCATGGAGAGGGTACAGAGATGTGCAACAAAACAGGTTAGTTCGCTAAGATCTAGGGAGTACAGGGAAAGGCTGTGTAAACTGAGTCTGTACTCCATGTACTACAGGTAAATAAGAGGGGATTTATGCCTTCTTTATAGTGCATCTAGAGATGCATATAAATGGGAAACGATTGGCTTAGTTTCACAAGATAATAATAGAAGAACTAGGAGTCATGGATTGAAAATAAAGGGAATGGTTAATAAGACAACTAACCAGAGTAGATGGTTTTCCCAGAGGGTGATGACTGTATGGAATGGGTTGCCAGAGGCAGTGGTGGCTAGTGTGAACATGAAAACCTTTAAACAAAGATTGGATGCGTATATGGGGAAATAAAAATATGAGTACCACTAATTAGGTGACAAGCTATTAAAGGGTCATGTAGACCTCCTAGCTTGTAGTTATCAATGAATCTATGAAAACCCTAGAAAAAGAGGAAGAAGCACCAGCCATGACAGCTAAAGTGCCTCAGGGTATCACTGGAAAGTACAGTTACATAAGAACTTACCGTAACAGTACATCTTCGAGAACAGCTCTTGCAGCAGATTACACCATTAGGACTGAAGCCGGCAGGCGCCAGGATCCCACGGAAATTTTCTAGCTAGCAGTATCCAGCGGGGACCGCCCCCGACGTCGGCCCCGCCCCGACGTCAGGCATCATATAAAAGGGAGCGGTCCCCCAGAATCTCCAGTTCTCCCGACGGAGACTCCCAGCTGCTAGATGACATCAGAGGTGGAGACTGAGGATCCGCCATCAAAAGGTATTCAGAGCGGTGTCAGAAACACCTAATCCTAGAAAAGAGATATCGGAACAACTCTACCTCCAGAGGGGATGGTGGGAGGGAAACTACCTGTTGCAAGAGCTGTTCTCGAAGATCTATTGTTACGGTAAGTTCTTACGTAACTGTACTATCTTACTTCGAGAAACAGCTCTTGCAGCAGGTTACACCATTAGGACTGATTCCCAAGCAATACTGGAAACCCCTCGCAGGTGGGAGGAGGCTAGGTAGAGATCGTGAGTTGGACCGAAGCCTAGGATAGGAGTCCCTGAAAGACTGCTAGACCAAAACCAGCTCTTCACCGTGATGCAACATCCAGGCTATAATGCCTGATAAAGGTGTGCACGGTGCTCCAAGTAGCTGTTGCGCAGATGGCTGAAGTGGACACGTTCTTCATGGCCGCAAAGGAGGTAGCCACCCCCCTTGTGGAATGACCCTTAACCGCCCGGTAAAGGTTTGTTACGTTTCTGGTAACAGAACGTTATACAGTGGATGAGCCATCTGGACAGCGATTGTTTAGAAACCGGAGCTCCCATCATCCTATGGGCGAAGGAGATGAAAAGCTGATCAGATCTACGGTGGTGTCTGGTTCTGGTCAGGTAGTATCTTAGACACCTATGCACATCTAGAGTGTGCAACAGGACCTCTCCTCTATTAGAGTATTTAGGAAAATACACTGGTAAGTCGATGTCTTGTTTGAGGGTGAGAGCTGAGACCCCCTTATGTAGAAACTTTGGATTTGTCCTTAGGGATACCCTGTCCTAGTGAAAACCAAATAAGGTTCTTTGCACATCAGTCGTGAAGTTCAGAAATCCTTCTGTCGATAACAGCAACTAAAAATAATGTTTTCCATGTTAGGAGATGTAGCTGGCAATCAGGCTGGTTCAAAAGGTGGCAGCGTGTGCTGCTCCAGGACAAAGGTAAATCCCATGGAGAAATAGGATCCTTAATCAGAGGTCTAAGGTGGAGAAAGTACAGTTACGTAAGAACTTACTGTAACAGTAGATCTTCAAGAACAGCTCTTGCAGCAGGTTACACCATTAGGACTGAAGCCGGCAGGCGCCAGGACCCCACGGAAATTTTCTAGCTAGCAGTATTCAGCGGGGACCGCCTCCGATGTCGGTTCCGCCCCTGACGCCAGGCATAGTACATAAGGTGGCGGTCCCCCAGAATCCCCAGTTCTCCCGCCGGAGACTCCCGGCCCTGGATGACATCAGAAGAGGAGACTGAGGATCCGCCATCAAATGGCAATCAGAGTGGTGCTGAAAACACCTGATCCTAGGAGAAGGATATTGGAACCAGAATCTACCTCCAGCGGGGATGGTGGGAGGGAAAGTACCTGCTGCAAGAGCTGTTCTCGAAGATCTACTGTTACGTAAGTTCTTACATTACTGTACTATCTTTACTGAGAAACAGCTCTTGCAGCAGGTTACACCATTAGGACTGATTCCAAGCAATAGTGGAAATCCTACACCATCGGGAGGAGGAAGCAGAAATCCTTAACAGAACCCGAGCCTAGAGGACTGCTAGACCAAAACCTGCTCTTGCCTCGATGCAATATCCAGGCTATAATGCCTGATGAAGGTGTGCACTGTGCTCCAAGTAGCTGCTGCACAGATGGCCGAGGTGGACACGTTCTTAAGGGCTGCAAAAAGGTAGCCACCCCCCTTGTGGAATGACCCTTAACTGCACCCGGTAAGAGTTTATTGCGCTTCTGGTAACAGAACGTGATACACTGAATGAGCCACCTGGACAGCGACTGTTTGGAAACAGGAGCTCCCATCATCCTGTGGGCGAAGAAGACAAAAAGATGGTCCGATTTTCGGTGGTGTTTGATTCTGGTCAGGTAGTATCGAAGACACCTATGCACATCTAAAGTGTGCAACAGGGCCTCTCCTCGATTAGAATACCTGGGGAAGTACACTGGTAGATCGATGTCCTGATTAAAGGTGAGAACTGAGACCACCTTAGGTGGAAACTTCAGATTAGTCCGTAGGGATACCCTGTCTTGGTGAAAAACCAAATAAGGTTCTTTGCACTTCAGTGCTTGAAGTTCAGAAATTCTTCTGGCCGAAGTAACGGCAACTCAAAACAACGTCTTCCATGTAAGGAGACGTAGCTCGCAATCTGCGGCTGGTTCAAAAGGTGGCAGCGTAAGCTGCTCCAGGACAAAGGGTAAATCCCATGGCGGAATCGGATCCCTAATTGGAGGTCTAAGGTGGAGAACACCTCTCAGGAAGGCTCGTGCCATGTCCAACTGAGATATGGGGCGTTGGCCTATAGGAGTGTGATAGGCTGAAATGGCACAGAGGTGTACTTTTATCGAGGAGTAGGCCAAGCCTGTCTGGAAAACAGACAGGAGGTAGTCCAAGACCAACCTTTCTGGACAATCCATAGGCAAAAACCAGCACGCTTGAGCCCATAGACAAAATCTGCACCATTTCATGGCGTAAGTAGCATGGGTGGCCGGTTTCCTAGCAGCAGCTAGAACATCTGCTACTTCTTGCGAGACCCCGTATCGCATAATGGCTATGTCTCTAGCAGCCAAGCGTGCAGGTTCAGCGAACGAAGGTCTGGATGAACCAAGGAGCCTGCCTCCTGAGACAGCAAGTGAGAGCTGATTGGCAGAGGCACTGGAGGCTCCCAGGACAGCTGATGTAGTAGAGGGAACCAGATCTGCCTGGGCCAAAACAGCGCAATAAGTATCAGCATCGCTTGCTCCCTGCGAAGTTTCAGAAGGACCCTCTGGATCAACGGAAGGGGGGGAAAGCATAGAGGAATCTGCCCGCACAGGAGAGGTACAACGCGTCTCGCCAGAAAACACCAGGCCCTGGATCTAGCGAGCAAAAATTGGGCAGTTTTGCGTTGTACGGGGACGCGAAAAGGTCCAACTGTGGAGTACACCATCTGCGAAACAGATCCTCTACTACCTCCTGGAGTAGTTACCACTCGTGGACTCTGGCCTGTGAGTGACTCAAGCTGTCTGCGATGACATTGTCCACCCCTGGTACATGAACAGAAATGAGGTTTGCACATGTTGTAAAAACCAATCCCACACCCTCATGGCCTCCCTGCAAAGTGGGTAGGAATGGGTGCCTCCTTGTTTGTTGAGGTAATACATCATCATGGAATTGTCTGTTTGTAACAGAAGAGTACCCAGTGGAATCTCCGACTGGAAAGCCTGCAGGGCGTAAAGAACTGCTCTCATTTCCAGGATATTTATGTGGAGATGAGTCTCTTGGGCTGTCCACAGGCCCTGAGACTGGACACCGTCGAGGTATGCTCCCCATCCGAGCCCTGAGGCATCTGTGGAGAGTGTCACAATTGGAGACGGCGCAGTGAAGGGGACCCCAACCAATAGATTTTTCTAATCTAGTTACTCATTGCCAATCCTGGATTACAGCCTTCGTGATCCGGATTGGGAGCTGCAGATGGTCTTGCTTTTGATCCCATTGGACCTGTAACATCCACTGGGTCACCCGCATGTGGAGACGGGCTAGCGGGACTGTTGCAATGGCCGCAGCCATGTGTCCGAGCAGACAAAGGACCAGTCTGGCAGGGACGGTCTTCTTCACAATGATATCCCTGATGAGGGATCTGATATGTTCCACTCGGCCCTGGGGTAGAAAAGCTTTCCCCGGGACGGTGTCCAGAACTGCGCCTATGAACTGCAGAATCTGTGACGGAACCAGGCGTGACTTCTCTTGATTGATAATGATGCCCAACGTCTAGAACAGAGACTGAGTGCAATGAATGGCGGACATCAGGGCCTCCCGAGAGGGTGCCATGAGAAGCCAGTCATCAGTAGAGAACACGTGGTGGCCTTGTCTCCTCAAGTCGCCGCTATGACCGCCATGCACTCGTGAATACCGAGGTGCGGCGACAGTCCGAAGGGAGAGGCTCGAACTGATAATGGTGACCCAGGAAACTCAAGCGCAAAAACTTCCTGTGCGCTTGAGCGATGGGTATATGCAGGTAAGCATCCTGCATGTCCAAGGACGCTAGGAAGGCACCCTGCTTGAGCATGGGTATCAGACCTGGGAGGGTCACCATGCGGAAGCATTTGTACAGGACCGAGCGTTGAGGCTGCTGAGATCCAGTATTGACGGAGGTCCCTGTCTTCTTGGGAACCAGAAAGAAGTGTGAATAATAACCTGCACCTCTCTGGTTCCGCGATGCGTGCTCTATTGCTTCTTTTTGAGCGCGAGCACCTCCTGTTGTATGAGCAGGCATGCTGACTCGAATAACAGGAAAGCAGGGGAGGTCTTGATGGTGGGTGGTCGAGAAATTCTATGAAGTGGCCTTTCCTGACCAACTGGAGAACCCACCGGTCGGCAGTAATCGATTGCCACCCTGAAAAGTGGCGAGCAATGCAACCCCCGACCTTTTGTGCCAGTTGATCCAGAGGAGGGGTGGGGGCCGGAAAGGAGTCATGCTGTGGCAGCACTGGTCCCTGCAGGCTGGACCGGTTTTGTGTAACGTTGTCCTCTGCCTAGGGACGACTTAGCCTGGGCTTTACGTTGAAAAGTGCCCCTTTGTTGCTGGCCGGAACGTGGCTGCTGCTGTTGTTGCAGGCTGCGAAAACGGCTCTGGTTCCTACGAAAGGAACCAGGCCTTGATCTGTACATGGCTTGTACAGACCTGACTGCCTTCCCAGCGTCCTGGAGCTTGGTGATAACCTTCTCTGAGGGTTCACCAAAAAGTACTTCGCCATAGTAGGGGATGTCAGAATGTTCTTCTGTATGTCCAGGGTAAAGCCGGAGACACGGAGCCAAGAGTGTCTCCGGAGACAGATGCCTGAAGCTGCATCTCTGGCGGACGAGTCTGAAGAATCGTATGCGGCTCGTAGCACTTGGGTTCCCACATTAGACCCTGTGCGAAGGAGGTTTAGGAGCTCTGCCTTCTGATTGCCATCCGGTAATTTGTCGACAAAGTCCTGGCCCTGATCCCACAGGGCATTCTGAAACTGTACTATGTGAGATAGGTAGTTCAGGGACCTGATGGAGCATGTAGCAGCTGCATACATGCGCCTCCCCAGGGCATCCAGCTGTTTGGATTCCTGGTCTGGTGGCTGTGTGCTCATGTGCTGCGGTCTTTGGGACTGGTCATGTGAGGCCGTAATGACCAGGGAGTCAGTCAGAGGTTGTTGAGCCAAGTACTGGTCCTCTTTCCGGGCCTTGTACAGGCGGTCAGCTTTCTTCGGCACAGCAGGGGTGGAGTGCAGACGCTTCCAAGTAGCCTTGGTGATGTCTGCAAAGGTGTCCACCAAGGGTGGCACTACCACAGGCTTTGGATCTTTCTGCCGAAGATAACGGGCAAGATGCTGTCTCTCGGGATAGAGGTCTTCAGCATCCTATCCCATGTTGTCCTGAATGTGCCTCATGATCTCACAGAAGGAGGGATCATCGGAGGAGACCTGGATAGGTCATGTGGGTCAGGTGATGAGATGCTGAGTGCAGAAGGAGATCTGGAGAATTCCGAGGTATCCGATCTGGAGTCCTCCCCTGACAGAGTGTACCGATGACGTCTGGGTTGCTTGGGGCTGGAAGACCCTGATGGAGATCTTTAGGGAGGCCTTCTCCGATCCTTACATCTACCCCTAGGAGGTGGAGTCTGCTCCTTGGGGGTTGTTGGTCATCCTGCTGGCCCCTGTGGTGGAGGAGGGGGCGTAGGAGGTGAAGGAGTAGGAGGAGGTTTTACAGGGACCACGTCTTTTTGGATGGTGTCCCACCAGAAAGTAAAGAGATCCTTTACTTCTTGTATGTTCATGCCAGACGACGGGCCTGGCGCTGGTGGTCTGTTGCCGGGGTTGGGCGTCGGGTCCGTGGGTGTCTCCGGGGTGGGCGAAGGTTCCCTCGGAAGCCCGGCATCCTCTGTGTCGCCTGCCTGGTCTTCAGGCGATGTCATGTCCTCCTCCGTGGAGTCCCTGCGACCGGTGTCAACCGGTGACTGGGGGGGGGCGATCTTCAGCTCCGGAGAGCGTGAGGCCGACGTCGGTCGCTTGGCCGACGACTTCAGGTCTGGCGAACGCCCAGCTGGCGTCTGGTGCTTGGCTGATGTCCTTGGCTCCAGTGAATGCCTGGCCGACTTCGGGTGCTTGGCTGACGTTGGGTGCTTGGTCAGACGCCGGGTCCATCGTCCGCTTTAGGGACGCCAGGTCTTTCGCTCTTCCTGGGTGGAGGATCTGGACCCCTGGGAGGCTGGGAGACTGATCTGGCGTCCAACCAGTGACTGGGGGCAGTCTTCGTCCGGAGAGCGTGAGGCGCGTCGGTCATTTGGCCGAGTGACTTATGGTCTGGCGAATGCCCTGCCGGCGGCTGGTGCTTGGCCGATGTCCTCGGTTCCGGCGAACGCCTGGCCGACTTCGGGTGCTAGGCAGACATTGGGTCCGTCGTCCACTTTAGGGACATCAGGTCTTTCATCTTCCTGGGTGGAGGATCCGGACCCCTGGGAGGCTGGGAGACCAATCTGGCGTTGGGGTCCCGACTTTGGGCAGAAGAGAAAGACTTGTGGCATTTGGAAGACTTGGAAGAGGCCCGAGGGGGTGGAGGAAGCAGAGGGCCTAGGAGTCTTAATGGGCTGAAGCGAAGTCAAAGAACTGCCTGAAGCCTTGACTTTGACCAGAGGGGGCTGAGAACGAGCCCTGGAGGGAGAGCGGTCAGATCGGGTAGATCCTGAGCTACGCGAGTCCGAGGCCTGGTTCGGGGATTCGGACCTTGCTTTGTCCCGGTGTTTATGGGCCTTGGAAGAAGAAGAATCACCCCTGGAGGAAGGTTCTTTGTCCATCCTGCTAAGTTTCTCTTCTAACAGGTACGCCTGAAGTGCCTTCTGACGGCGGATCCTGGTGCGGCTGTTGAACCCCTGGCAGAAGGAGCAGGCCTTGGTGTCGTGGTCCGGGCCTAAGCACCGCACTCAAGATGAATGAGGATCCTTGAAAGGGATCCGTTTTCCGCAGGCACACTTGGAAAGGTGTCCCTCAGAAGAAGGAGTTGGAGAGGATATTAGTTTTGTAGAAACTACTTGGAGAAGTTCTAAGTCATCATGCGCTAAGTAGAGACCGAGAGGCCAATGCTGGCGAGTTGACGGCGGGAAAAGAACTGGGGATTCTGGGGGACCACCTCCTTATGTACTATGCCTGACGTTGGGGTCGGGACCGACGTCGGAGGCGGTCCCCACTGAATACTGCTAGCTAGAAAATTTCCGTGGGGTCCTGGTGCCTGCCGGCTTCAGTCCAAATGGTGTAACCTGCTGCAAGAGCTGTTTCTTGAAGTAAGATCAGTTATTACTATAAGTAGTCACCAGAGACTTCAGGAACAGCCCGCCATCAATCATCTCTTACTACTGGTATCTCCAGAGACTCCAGGGACAGCCTGCTGTCAATCTGCTCTTACTGCAGTTGTCAATGGAGACTCCAAGGACAGCCCACCATCAATCAGCTCTTACTGCAGTAATGACAGGAGACTCCAGGGACAGCCGCTGTCGATCTGCTCTTACTGACGTAGTCACCGGAAACTCCAAGGACAGCCCCCCATTGATCTGTTCTTACTGCACTGGTCAGTGGAGACTCCAGGGACAGCCCACTGTTGATCCTCTCTTACTGCAGTGAGCACTCCAGGGACAGCCCGCCATTGATTTGCTGTTATTGCAGTGGTCATAGGAGAGTCCAGGGACAGCCCATTGTCAATCAGCTCTTACTGCAGTGCCCACCAGAGGCACCAGGGCAGCCCACCGATCAGCTCTTACTACAGCAGTCACAGAAGACGCCAGGGACAGCCTGCTGTCAATCAACTCTTACCGCAGTAGCCACGGGAGACTCCAAGGACAGCCCGCCATCAATCAGCTCTTACTGCAGTAGTCAGTGTAGACTCCAGGGACAGCCTGCTGTTCTAGGTGACATTAAATACTTCTTCCAGCATGTTAATACTGCCATGGAGACCACACCTTTGATTGCAAGAGTGGTCCCACACACATTCTTAGAGTATAAGAACCACAAACCGAAAGTAAGCGGTTCTGATACCATAAGAATGCGAGACCATTCTTATGCTCGTAGGAGTGATCTCCATGGAAGCGTTAATATATTTATTGATCGAATCGATCATAATATATTAAATATTATAAAACCCTCCCCCCAAAGTGCCCATTTTAGGAGCTGCGCATGAGACACACTTCACGGATGAAGACAGTATCATGCACAGTGGAAAGGAATGCTCCGATTGGTTGGAAGTGCTCCATTTATTGATAAAAAGCTTTTGATAAATGGAGATGGAAACATTCAAAGTGAGAACCTGATCAGCATCGGTTAAACAAAGGCAAGTACAGGATGTCATTTCGGTAAAACCACTAGTGTGTGTAAACTCGCAAGCAAGCGTGTGTGTGCAAAGCTCTTTTCCTGAAGACAGGAGATATACTTACAGGCACAGCCCAGCGTAATCAGCAGGGGTTTCCTTTCCACAGGGCTCATCCTTTAACCCATCAAGTGCTTCCTTCTGCTCCATAACTCGACATCCTCCTGGCATGAGCAACAACAAAAATCAAATAACGTTTTGAAACCGACCATCCACTGACCTCTTCATTAGCAACTGGTCAAAGTCACAAGCCAGCCTTCAGTGGGCAGTTAAATGTATGCTATGGCTATTGAGTGGGCTAGCAACGGTCTCACCTAACATCTTTTGTTATGTCTTCCAAAAGCTGAGATTAAAATTGGCGATCTCTCCGATCCATGATATGTGTAAGGCGTTTGGCTGCGGGAGTGGATATTCAGTTTAGAGGACTGGCAAGGCACTGGCCCGGTGGCACTGAGGCACAGGATGCCACACCTCGCGCCACGCCACGCGACCCGGGTTCAGGAACGTACTTGGGTCATTGGGGTTGCCAGAGAGGTAAGGATTGAGCGCCCAGAGGACTGCCTCCTTCCTCGGGTGGGGGTTTGTGTGCTGCCACTGCAAAGAGGGGTTCACCCAAGCCCAGGTGTGCTTGCTGCTCTCCGGGAGGCTGAGTTGGCTGCTGCACCCATTGCACAGGCACAGGGGCAGGGAGAAAAATTGAGGAAAATACCAGGACCCAGCAGGACCCATGATGGCCCCTGACGCGCTGATGGACATACTCGGGAGGCCGTAGCCCCTGCCAGGTTCGTGGAGGAGCGGACAACAATGTCATGATTAAAAAATAAGATGACTGGCAAGGCTCTGATACGAGTAGTGAAATGCTCTGGAATCAACGGTAGGATAGCCTTCCTGCACAGTTGAACCACGGAGTTGCTGATGTAACCAGTAAGACACAACAAAGAGAGAAGTTATGTGACAAATGCATATCCTAGGTGCGCTGTATGGCATGAGGTGTTGACACCGAGTTCTTTCTGCAACTGGAAGTGTGGTTATCTCATAACTACCCACACAGTGGAGTGCCTCATTTAACATATAAAATGGAAACTCCGAGAAACAGTTCATAAAACAGTATAACTATTAAAAAAAAAAGAAGTTGCAGCTGGCTTGGTTACACAGCGGTAGTGCCAATGCTTGCTATACCAGTGACCTGGATGTGGAAACAAACTTGGGTCACGCTGGGGCTGCTCAGGGGAAGGAGGACAGCATGCACCACTGTCTGACCACCACCAAGTGGAGACTGGGTGGTACAGCAGTGGGTACCTCATTTAAATGGTACTGATGCGGATGCCTGTAACATACGCATGCAGCTGCACACGCACGAGCGGCACTGCACACAGCTGGAACCTCGAGGGAAACTATGGGAGAAAACGATGAGAAAAACAGCCCGAGCGTGGATTGTCAGGGGCTACCTGGGGAGCAAGACTGAGCTTCTGCAAGAGGACTCTGTCCTCATCCACAATTTGGGGGGAGTGCCGGGGTGGAGGCTCATTCATTTCCGCTGCAATGAACATTGCCTAGGGAAGCCTAGCGGCATAAGTTAGACTGGGACAGCAGAGGACGGGGATGCAAGGGCCTTGCAGCGTGCATGACAGTTACACGGGATGCTGTGCATTCATGGCCCAGTGTCTCAGGGGAGGGATCAGAAGGAGAACAATTAGTTCAGTGCACCCTTGGAGGATGACGTGCGCCCCATCCCATGTACACTCCACCGACCACACCGTGGAGATTCTCTCCCACATGGCTGGTAAGGATAGGTTACCCACCTGTAAATACAGGTTACTCATCTGTAACAGGAGTTCTAGGAATGGTATATGTTGTTCATCCACACTTACTGACAGGTACCTTGCCGCTTTAAATCTTGCCGGAAGGTCTTCAAGCTGGCTCCTCCCACCCACCCGGTGATAAAACTCTCAGCTCCACCCCATGACGCCAGATCTAGCCTCGCTGAAGCCAGGTTGTGCGCGCTAGCTGGGAGGTCGGTGGGTTCTAGGGATGACCAACATATACCATTCCTAGAACTCTTGTTACAGGTGACAACCTGTATTTCTAGGGACATGGATATGTTGTTTAATCCACATGCACTGGCAGACCCTAGCAGTTCTCCGGGAGGAGGGAGACAAGGCGCAAATCCCTACTTAGGAAACAAGGACAGGAGAACTGAGGTCCCAAAACCAGCATCCCAGTGACTTAGGTTGATGTGGTAATGGGTAATGAAGGTGTGTGCTGACTTCCAGGTAGCAGCCCTGCAGATTTCCCGATAGGGACGCCCTGGAAGCAGCCACCGGGCAGTGGTATGGCAGGCAGAATGAGCCTTATCCCTCTGGGAGGCTCTTGCCTGCCAACCCACAGCAGAGATCGATGCAGGAGGTGACCCACCTGCCTATTGTCCGCTTGGCTGCAGGTCTGCCAGGTGCGGCTTCAGCATAGGTGACAAACAGCTGGCTTAACCTCTCCCGAACTTCAGCCGACAGCTCCTTATAATAAGAGAGCACTCTTCTAGGGTCCAGAGTAGTGTGATTGGGTAAAACACCGCAGAGTCAACACCTGGTTAAGGTGAAACTCCGACACCACCTTCAGAAGGAATTTCGGTGGGGGCGAGGACAACTTTGTCCCTGTAGAAGACCAGATAGGGAGACTTGATGGAAAGCACCTCGAGCTCCCCATCCTTCTGGCTGACGGATAGCTACCAAGAAGGCAGTTTTCCACAACAGGTGAGAGATGTCACACCTGTGCATCGGTTCGAATGGCTTGCCCATGAGCTTAGCCAATACCAGCAGTAAATCCCATGGAGGTGGAGGTTCTCACACCAGAGGGGATATGTGATCAAGGCCTTGAAAAAGAGCCCGACCACCTTCTCCTGCGCCCACCGACTGCCTCCCCGCCTGTGACCTGGTAAGCAGAGATGGCTGCCAGGTGCACCTTAAGGGTCGTCGACCGAAGCCCTAGCTGAGAAAGGGACCACAGGTAGTCCAGAATGCTAGCCAAGGAACAGAAGGAAGGGCCCAATCCCTTATCCTGACACGAAATGGAGAATCTCTTCCATTTGAAGGCGTAGCATTTCCTGGTCGACTCCTTACGGGATGCCTCAACAACGCTAAGGACCTCATCGGAAAAACCCAAGGCCTGGAACTCGAGCCGCTCAGGAACCAGGCCGTCAGGTGCAGGGATTGAAGGTCTGGATGGAGAACCTTCCCCTGGTTGACTGAGATCAGGTCCGGGCAGGCTGGAAGCCGCCTCGGGAGCCTGGAGCTGAGGCTGACGAGATCTGGATACCAGAACTGGCAGGGCCAGTCTGGGGCTACCAGAATCACCTGACCGTCCTTCCTCGCCGTGAGAAGCACCTTGTGGATCAAGGGAAATGGGGGGAAAGCGTAGAAGAGGCCCGGGGTCCACGGCCTCGAGAAGGCATCCCCCTGCAGTAAGCCCTGCTGAGGGGGGCGGGCATGAAACAGCCTCAGCTTCGCATTCTCCCTGGAGGCAAACAGGTCCACCTGAGGTGTGCCCCAGTAGGAGAACCGATCGTGCACTACCTCCGGCAGGAGAGACCACTCGTGAGATGCAGCACCTATCCGGCTTAGGGCATTGGCCAGAGTGTAAGAGGCTCCTGCCACATGGATGGCTAGGAGATCCGCTTCCAGTCTGCTCACGAGAGACCAAGTGCGGACAGCTTCTTTCCATGGGGCAAGGAGCGCGTCCCGCCCTGCCGGTTTAGATAGTACATGGTCGTGGTATTGTCCATCTGGACCTGGACAACTTGACCCCATACAAACGGAGTGAAGGCGGTGAGGGCTAGTCGAACCACTCGGAGCTCCAGCAGGTTGATGTGGCATCGAGACTCCTGAGGGGACCAGAGGCCATGCGCTCTGAGCTCCCCCAGATGGGCACCCCAACCCATCAGAGAGGCGTCGGTCGTTAGAGTGACCGTCAGCTCGGGCGGACAAACAGGATACCCTCCTGCAGGTGAGCTGGAACGATCCACCACTGGAGAGCGTTCCACATCTCCTGGGTCACTGTCACTGGCTGGTCCAGAGGGCCGGAGTGCCGTGACCATTGGCGGGCCAGTCCCCACTGTAGGGGACGCATGTGCCAACGGGCCCACGGACCACGCTTGGTGCAGGCTGCCATGACGCCCAAGAGGCAGGATGTCCCAGGTAGGTAACTGCTCAACCAGAAATGATTGGGCAAAGGAGGAAAGAACCTCGCCCTGTCCGCCGGGAGCCGTGTCTGGCTCGAGAAAGTCAAGCTCTGCCCTGATGAATTGAATCACCTGCGTTGGCATGAGTTCGACGGCCTCTTGATGAGAAGGCCAATCTGAGAGCAGACCTGGAGGGCCAGATCCCTGGACCGCGCCACCTCCAGTCTGGAGGGGCTGCAATCAGCCAGTCGCCCAGGTAAGGTACCCTGGACCTTGGGCACACGCAGGAATGCTGTCACCACTGCCATGCATTTGGTGAAGACCCTGGGAGCTGGAGAAAGGCCGAAGGGCATGGCCCGGAACTCGTAAAAGGACCCCTCCACTCTGAAGTGGAGGAATCGCTGGTGGGACGGATGGATCGGGATGTGAAAGAACGCGTCCTGGAGGTCCAGAGAACAGAACCACACACCTTGTTCCAAGGATGGAATGATCTGAGCCAAAGTGACCATCCTGGAGGTTCGACACCTTAGGAACTTGTTCAGGTCGTGTAGGTCTAGAATGGGGCGCCAGCCCCCCATCCATTTTGGGACCAGGAAATACCTGGACATAAACCCTTGGTCTGGTGGAGGATCCGCCACCTTCCCTGATCACCTCCTCTGAGTGAGGTGCGCGGCTCGACGAGCCGACAGAGAGGTTATGAACTGTAGCCCCCATGGGGCTATCAAGCCCGATAGGGTGGGGGCCTGCCTCGAACCCAGAGGCAGACCTTTTCAACCACCTCCAACACCCAGTGGTCCGTGGTGAGAAGTGGACCAGGTGGAAAGAAGAGGAGCTGCCCCCCATGGGGGAACCCAGGAGGAGGACGAGGTTGGGGATGACACCTCAACCCGTCACTGGGCAGGCTTTGAGGAAGGACCGCCGAGGGCCCTCCTGGGCCTTTCCCTCCCGGCTTCCTGCTGGAGGAAGCTGCAGGCTTGGCTTTGGGGTGCCAAGTGTGAGCCTGCTGGCCCTGATGCTGGTGTTGCTGGGCCGGACATGCTGCAGGGGCAGAAGGCCAAAAGGGCTTATGCTGCTGCTGGCGGCCTTTGTCCTTCTGAGCAGACGTGACCATTCCAAGGTGGCACTGGACTTCTCGATCCTCTGCAGATGACCCTCCACCCCGGGACCGAACAAGTCGGTACCCAGGAAGGGAACGTCTGCCAGCTTGTGCTGGGTGTCTGCCGTGAAGGTGGAGATCCGCAGCCAAGCTCTGCAGCGCATGGCCACTGCGGCCGCTACTGACCAGGCACAAGAGTCTCCAATGTCTAAAGCAGTTTGGAGCTGTTGCTTAGCCACCGCCCTTCCCTGATCCCGCACCTGCTTGACTGTAGTCTGGAGGTCAGTCGGGAGATGAGGAATCACCTCATCCAGGGAGCCCAAAAGGGAGTGGGAAAAGTGTGCCATCAGAATGGCCGAACTGGCCCGACGAAGGCCTAAGGAGGACGCAGCATAGACTTTACGCCTGGAATAGTCCGGTTTCTTGGACTCTTTATCGGGTGGCTTGTCCACATCCCGAGGAAGTTTCCGGGCGCGGAAAACACTGTCGGCCACCAACCCCTCCGGAAGGGGCTCCGAGAACTGGAGAGTGAACCGGTGGGAGACGCGCCGGGCCATCCTAGTCGAAGGCGCTGGACAAGAAGCCGGCCGCTGCCGTAGCTCCAGAGCCGGGACTACAATGGCTTCGGCCACCGGAAAGGCCTCTGTAGGGGAATCCCCTCGGTCTAGTATCTCCATGAGGGAATACTTGGCCAGCTTTGAAACGGGTTCAAGTTTCATCCCAGTAGATTCTGAGATGAGCCGAAGCATTCCCAGGAACGAGGATGGTCTTTCGTCCACTGATTGACCCCCAGTGGACTCCAGGTCGAGGGGCCTGGAGAACAGCGAGGAATCATCGTCAGACTCCGAAGAGTCTGCAAACAGCTGCCAAGGGCCTGAGCCACCCTCCATTTACCGAGGCCGATCGGGAGTGAGGGTGACCGACAACCGATGGGGGCAACCCTGACCACGAAGAATCCTTGGTCGGAGCCCCAGTTTTAGGTTGTGGAGGTGGTGGTTCCACCACAATGGGTGGTGCAGCTGGTTTCGGCCGAACAACCGGCGCCGGCTTCGGCTCCTCGATGACGAGGGGTTGTTTCAGCTGCTCTGGTGACAGCCACTTAATGGCCGGGGAAGGCGACGGAGTCGGCTTGTTCCCGGTCAAAAGGAGCTGCTGCCACATCAGATCCTCATAGCGCCGACGCGACTTGCGCTGGAGCCTATCCTCCGAAGAGGACGAAGACGAGGGTGAGTGGCGCTGCCACTTTCCTCGGTGCCGAGACCGCCGATGTCGGCGGGATCGGCTGGACCGAGAAGAGGTCCGAGACCGAGATCGAGACCTTCGGTGTTTCCGAGGGTGGGTCTGGGAGGGAGCGGGGGAACCTGCTCCTCCCTCGGTTTGGGAACCTTAACCGAAGACTCCAGCACAGGAGGCACAGGCAAGTCCTCGGTCTCCACCAGGAGAACAGGTGAAGAAGGGTTGTCTGCTTCTCCAGTCGACAGCCCATCTGACGGGTCGGGAAAGATCTCGACTGCGTCGACGGGTGTCTCGGCCGGCTGACCTGACGGGGACACCATGAAGCCAGCGGCCTTAGCCGCAACCTCGAACGAAGTCGAGTGTCGACTGTCGAGGGAAGGGGACCTCTCCCGCTCCCACGAACGTCGACGGTGGGACTTACCCTTGGAGTCCTTTTTCTTGGACCGAGAGGAATGTACCGAAGGCCCCTCTCCCTTAGTGGAGATGGATTGACAAAGTTCCTTGAATGAAGCCGTGTAGGAGGATCCCAAAGAGAGCGGGATAAATGCCGCGGCCGATGAAGATGATGCTGCGGCCTGGGCCACTTCCTCCTCGAGGGCGATCATCTGCTCAAGCTGTTCCGACGAGCCCGCAGCCGCAGACACCGCCCAACGGGCCTCCTTCGACTTGACTGGAGGAATACATCTCTCGGGGCGCCAAAGTTGAAGTCTTGCAGTGCGATCCTTAAGTACATTGAGCGAGAAGGACTTGCACAATTCGCAGGCCTGTGGATCGTGATCGAGCCCAAGGCAGTAAACGCACATGGAGTGCGGATCAGTCCAAGACATCTTCTGCCTACAAGGCACCACGAAATCCGGATCGACTTGTCCAGCCGCGGCCTGAAGGAAGAAAAAGAACCGAAGTCTAGTAAATTTTAATATAAGTTTCGGTTTAACCGGCGAGTTAGGATCCAGGCCTAAAGCATGAGCGCAAAAGGAGGAACCTGAGCTCAGCTGCAAGGAAGATCTGGTGTCATGGGCTGAGCCGAGAGTTTTATCACCCGGGTGGGTGGGAGGAGCCAGCTTGAAGACTTTCCGGCAAGATTTAAAGTGGCAAGGAACCTGCTAGTAAGTGTGGATTGAACAACATATCCATGTCCCTAGAACCACTGTTCTAGCAGCAGTATACAGTTCACATCCGCACTCTGGCAGTTCCACTGGAATAGGCTTTCCATCAGGTGTCTTTATGCTAAGCTCCTCCCACCACCCTGTTGGTATATCCTGACTCCGCCCTGTGACATCAAATCCTTGCATGCTGGAAGAAGGGATCCATTTGCAACTTGCCAGGGGAGGTCGGGTGGGTGGTGTGGATGTGAACTGTACACCACTCCTAAAACAAGTTACAGGTGAGTAACTTATCTTTTTTGGGGTGTGGATACAATTCAGTATCCACACTCTGGCATACCCCTAAGCAGTTCTCTGGGAGGAGGGGGCAAGGTGTGCACACCTACTTAGGAAACAGAGACTGGAGAAATGAGGTCCCAAAAGCAGCATCCTGATAAGAATCAAGGTCAGTGCTGTAATGGGATATGAAGGTGTGTGCTGTTCTGCAGGTAGCAGACCAACAGATTTCCTGGATGGGAATGTCCCTGGAGACAGCCACCTAGGCAGTGGTATGTCTGGTGGAATAAGCCCTAAGCCCTACAGGATGCTCTACAAAGCCAACCTATAGCAGAGGTTGATGCAGGATGTTATCCACCTGACAATCATCCACTTTGCTGCCGGTCTGCCAGGTGTGGCTTCAATATATTATAACCAGCTCCTGTCAAATGCGTAATAACCAAAGAAGGGGACCTGCTCTTACAGAGGACTGAAAGATCTGACGTCTCGGAGTAGAGTGGGTGGACATACTGCCCTGGTGGTGGGAGGAGCTTAGATTAAAGATATCTGATGGAAAGACTGTTTCAGTGGAACTGCCAGAGTATGAACAGTGAACTGTATCCATGTCCCTAAAAGCAGGGATTTTTTGGGGTACAGGATCAGCAATGGGACTGGGCCATAGCCTGTTCAATGAGCGCTAGCCTGTGGATGAAAACATTTTCAAAGAATAATTTTTTTAAAAGTCTGGGGCATCGTTTAAATTTTTTTTTCCATTTGAATCTTATTTTTAATTGACCTTTTCTGCTCTGTAGCACTGACTCACAATTCAATAAGGCCCCCCAGCACATATCTCAGATCTACATACTACAACAGATCTGATGGGATATCCCACACAGCACCACAAAGAGACCAAGTCCAGTTGTGGAGAGGTCCAAGTAATGGAGGGTGGCTCTCCTCTCCTCTCGACAGCCTTATTTTCCCGTTCAAAGTGTAACCAGTGGCCATCAGCACTTCGAAGTTATTCAAAGGCACATTCTCATCATCCCTTCCTCACTGAGCAGTACTGTCCATCCTGATACGACTGCACCCCTGTAGAGGGAGTGTTAATACATGCATCACAGCTTTTACTGGGGTTGCAAAGGTAGTGGTTTTGATTTAACTTGCTGCACAACCTGGACTGTGTTGTTGCTTTTATGAAATGTATTTCCTAATTTTACATATTTTAACAAAAAATTTAAATAAAGAAGCTTGAATATTTAGAAACAGAAATCATTTTCTAAATGTTATGTGAAATAGTTCTTACACCTTCTAGATCTTGGAGACATTAAGATGGGGTTCTGCCTGGTTTCAAGACATGGGGATGGGGTTTGCCCAGTTTCAGAGACAAGGGGATGAGGTTTGCCTGGTTTCTAGAGACATGGGAGATGAGGTTTAGCCTAGTTTCACAGACATGAGGATGGGGTTTTGCCTAGTTTCACAGACATGGGGATGGGGTTTGCTTTGTTTCAAAACATGGGGATGGGGTTTGCCTAGTTTCAAAACATGGGGATGGGGTTTTGCTCGGTTTCAGAGACATGGGAATGGGGTTTTGCCCAGTTTCAGAGACATGAGGATGGGATTTTGCCCAGTTTCAGAGACATAAGGATGGGATTTTGCCCAGTTTCAGAGACATAGAGATGGAGTTCTGCCCAGTGTCAGAGACATGGGGATGGGGTTTTGCCTGGTTTTGAGACATGGGGATGAGTTTTATCCCAGTTTCACAGACATGGGGATGAGGTTTTGCCTAGTTTCAGAGACACAGGGATGGGGATTTGCCTGGTTTCAAAACATGGGGATGGAGTTTTGCCGGTTTCAGAGACATAGGGATGGGGTTTGCCCAGTTTCAGAGACATGGCGATGGGGTTTTGCCCAGTTTCAGAGACATGGGATGGGATTTTGCCCAATTTCAGAGAAATGGGGATGGGATTTGTCTGGTTTCAGACATCAGGATGGGTTCTGCCCAGTTTCAGTGTCATGGGTATGGGATTTTGCCCAGTTTGAGAGATATAGGATGAGATTTTGCCTTGTTTCAAGACATGGAATGAGATTTTGCTCGGTTTCAGGGACATGGGGATGGGATTTTGTCTGGTTTCAGACACATCGGAATGTGGTTTGCTCAGTTCTGACAGATTGGGATGGAGTTTGCCTTGTTTACTGAGACATCAGGATGAGATTTTGCCTGGTTTCAGTACATTGGGACAAGAGTTTTGTCTGATTTCAAGATATGGGAGATGGGGTTTTGCGACATGGGGATGGGATTTTGCCAGTTTTGAGACATGGGATTGAGGGTTCCTGGTTTCAAGACATGGGGATGGGGTTACCAATTTTGGAGACATCGGTATGGGGCTTTGCCAGTTTTGAGACATTAGGATAGAGTTTTACCTGGTTTATAAGACATCAGGATGGGTTTTGCGTGGTTCTGGAGGCATCAGAATGGGGTTTTGCCTGGTTTCGCGACATGGGGATAACGTTTTGCCTTGTTCTGAGACATGGGGATGTGGTTCTGCCTGGTTCTGGAGTCTTGCGGATGGGCTTTTATTTAGTTTAGACGACATAGGGATGGAGTTTTGCCTGTTTTCAGATCCATCAGGATGGGGTTTTGGAGACATGGAGATGGGATTTTGCATAATTTTGGAGACCTGGGGATGGGATTTTGCCCGATTTCAGAGACATGGGGATGGGGTTTTGCATAGTTTCTGAGACACTGGAATGGAGTTTTGCATGGTTTCAGAGATGTGGGGATGTGGTTTTGCCCAGTTTCAGAGACATGGGAGTGGGGTTTTGCCCGGTTTCAGAGAAATGGGGATGGGGTTCTGCCCAGTTTTGGAGACATGGGGATAGGGTTTTGCCTGGTTTCGAGACATGGGGGTGGGGTTTTGCCCAGTTTCAGAGAGATGGGGTTCTGCCCATTTTGGAGACATGAGGATTGGGTTTTGCTTGGTTTCGAGACATGGGGATGGGGTTCTACCCACTTTCAGAGGCATGGGGGGATGGGGTTCTGCCCAGTTGCAGAGACATGGGGATGGAGTTCTGCCCAGTTGCAGAGACATGGGGATGGAGTTCTGCCCAGTTTTGGAGACATGGGGAATGGAGTTTTGCCTGGTCTCTAACATATCGAGATGGGGTTTTGCCCAGGTTGGGAGACAAGGAGATGGAGTTTTGCCCAGTTTCAGCGACATGGGGATGGGGTTCTGCCCAGTTTTAGAGACATGGGGATGGGGTTTTGCCAGGTTGGGAGACATGGGGATGAGGTTTTGCCCAGTTTCGGAGACATGGGATGGGGTTCTGCCCGGTTTCAGAGATATGGGGATGGGGTTTTGCCTGGTTTCGGAGATATGGGGATGGGGTTTTGCCCAGGTTGGGAGACATGGGGATGGGGTTTTACCCAGTTTCCGAGACATAACTATGGGGTTTTGCCCAGTTTCAGAGACATGGGGATGGGGTTTTGCCCAGTTTCAGAGACATAGGGATGGGGTTTTGCCCAGTTTCAGAGATATGGGGATGGGATTTTGCCCAGTTTCAGAGACATAGGGATGGGGTTTTGCCCAGTTTCAGAGATATGGGGATGGGATTTTGTCTGGTTCGGAGACATGGGGATGGGATTTTGCTTGGTTTTGGAGACATGGGTATGGGATTTTGCCTGGTTTTGGAGACATGGAGATGGGGTTCTACCCAGTTTTTGAGACCTGTGGATGAGGTTTTGCCTGGTTTGGAGACATGGGGATGGGGTTTAGAATGGTTTTGGAGATACGGGATGGGTTTGCCTGATTTCAGAGACATGAGGATGGGGTTGTGCCTAGTTTCTCAGACATGGTGTTGATGCTTTGCCCATTTTAGGAGATACTGGGATGAGGTTTTGCCATTTTGTTTTCAGTTCACAATCTTTTCTCTGTGGATGACATGGAGACCCAAACAGCAAGGAGCAGGGCAAGCAAGGGAGGTGAGATGGTGCGAAGGAGGGAGGCAGACCGATTATTCACCAAGATTTACAGAGTTGGCAGCATTGAAGGATGTCCTATAAATTATCAGTTTTAGGATGGAGTCTAACTGTGAGGGGCGGAGAATGTTAGTGCAAGTGCAAACATGAGAGCCATATTTCAAACATGAAAGTAGCATTGATCTTGTAAACGATTACCTTGTAGTTACAGTGATTCTTTGGGGTGTGGTGGAGTTGGTAAATGAGTAAAGGTATGATTTCTGGGATTTGTGTATTGTAATGTGCTTTACCGAGTGAAAACAATGGCTGTCAAATCATGGTTTTACATCTTGTGGCAGTGTGTTTATTTGTAGTGCGCTACTAAGTACTAGGACGACCTTGCTTGCATACAGTTATGCATAGTCATGTGACAGGTTTAGACCGATGATTGTTCTGCATTTTAATTATGCATTTTAATAAATCTTAACCTTGATAGTGTTGTTGACGCATGTTTTGAGTCCATGTTTCCTACCAGACTTTCAAATGCTTAATAGGTTCTCCTCCGCAAGTGCAAGATGGCTGCCAGCCACATGGTTAGCACTCTAGCCTTTTTGATAGGATCTCTGTCACAGCGCTAAATAATCTGTTAATAAGGCAGGAGGTGAACAGTCCATTGGAGCAGCAGTGCCTGCACCATTCAAAATGCTGGCAGCCCAGGTTCAAGAATGAGCTGGAAGGGTCAGACGGGGGAGTGGGATCTAGCATCCCAGAGGAAGCTCTCCTCCCACAGGGAGGAAGGAAGGAGTGTGTCTGGCTGCACTACTTCCCCCTGGTGGCCCCAGATGGCAGAGCAGGTTGGGCAGTCTGCAGCATGCAGAGGAGGGGAGAGCATGCCTGTCAGTGCGTTTGGCATGCTGGCACAAATACTGCCGCCCATTCTCAGAGGGAAAGCCCATAATGGGGTCAAATGGCCACGGACTGAGCAAATGATACCCCCACTCACCCCCATGTCTACCTCAGGCTTCTTCCCAACATCTCCAGTGATGACTCTGGGGTTCACCTGCACCCATGGCAACTGGATGACGTAGAAAAGTACTGCCAAGGTGCTGAATGGCAGACGCCTGCCTTGGGGGGGGCAGTCAAGGGGGTATCACAAATGTGGCATGGAGTTGTTGCACTCAGCTTTCAGGGTGGGAGGGCGGCAAGCTTAACCACCTGCTGGCCAACCACAGATCAACATTTGGTGTCAGCTGTGAAGGCTGGCACTCATCCACCGTCCGAGCTGCAGAAATGGCGCAGCCACACGAACCAAAGAGAAAATCTGGGAGAAAAAAAAAAAAAGTGCTACAGAGATCCCCACGCAGGGACAAGTATACTCCCAGAAATCCCAGCTCTATGCAGAATGTGCTCTTCCCAACAGACACAGGCATGCCAACATCTGTCAGAAAGGGTTGCTACTCACCTCCAGGAGCTGCCTGGGTTCCTGCTGGTGGCTCAGTGTTAAAATTAACCTTATTGATCTAAAACACAGAAGAACAGACACTGTATGAGGAACGTTATACGTATGTTATTACTGGAAATTTGATATTCAGCTGGCCTTCCCTCATCAATTCCCACATGCAGTACTCCTAAACTAGTACCTACAGCGTGTCCAGACAGTTCTCCAGTGCAACAGAGAAACAAAATCTGCTGGCAGATAAGGACCACTTGACCTACCTGTTTGCCCATTTTTCCCTGTTTCCCTGCAACAACTTGCAGTGGCTCCCGTCACTTTGGCATGAGCAGTATCGCACTTTCGGGCCTGGATCTATGAGGGTCCATGGTTAAGGTCCAGTCCTAGTCCAGTCCAAGCAGAGCATCTGCCTAAAAGGACTTGCACAACTCAAAAGTCCATGACTCCCTAGCCCCCAGGCAGGTTAGTGCAAAACACCCGACCCAATTCCTATTCAGTTGGTAAAAGGGCAAGTAGGATGCAAACTACCACTGCTCCCCCCAGCAAGTATAATACCCCTATAAAATTTACATAACATGCAGGCCCACTTCCCAAGGAATGACCCCTGACCATAAGCCCATGTGTTTGATAAGGTCACTAGCCTGTTGCTGATGGAGCCATTCAGTGGAAGAGAACAGACTAGAGGGAGGGGGATCGGTCTACTCTTTTGTGGCGGTGTCCATGTAGCATTTTGTTCATTCTATATACAGTCTGGCAGCAGGTGGGCGTGTAATACTTGAGGTGCTGGGACAGGGGAGGGTTTGGTACTAAAGCATCCTTTTGCAAGCTGGGTGGTAGTGGATGGGAGGGTTGATGGCTAAGGAAAGGACTCTGAACATCTGGATCTGGGACTGGACTCAGACATGCTGATCATGGACTGGACACCGGATTTCGTAGGTCTTGCCCCCATACTCCTGGGTCTTCAGTGGTTGTAAGATCCCACAACAGGCAACATTCTTATATCATCGCAACAGTGACTTCTGCTAGAACTGCAGAAACTGTGACCTCCTGTGCTTCTACACCACACCTATGGGTACTGCTGCTGGGTCACATGAAATGCAGCAGATGTTGAGCTCCACCATCAGCGAGTGTTTCTATGCCACACTTACTGTGATATCTGCTGTGCACAGCAAGAACTAATGTAACTGTGAGCTGCCTCTCAACCAGTGCTCCTACACCACTGCCTACAGGGTACTTCTGCAGGGAGAAGCTGAGACTGGAGTAAAGTACAGTTACGTAAGAGCTTACTGCAACAGTAGATCTTCGAGAAGAGCTTCTGCAGCAGGCTACATCATAAGGACTATGCCATGAGGCACTAGGACTCCATGGAAAACCTCTAGCCTGCAGTACCCAGCTGGGGGCCCGCCCCTTACATCGGTCCGCCCACCGACATCACCCTCTGTATAAAGAGAGTGGTCTCCAGCCCCACCTCAGTTCACCCACCGGAGACCCGGAGGTTGCTTAGCAGGACAGAGAGATGAGGCAGGTGCCAAAACAAATCCCATAAGGAGAAACATACAGTAATAGGGGGATGGAGGGAGGGAAAATAGCACCTGCTGCAGGAGCTTTTCTCAAACATCTACTGTTATGGTAAGTTCTTAGTAACTGTACTATCTCACTGAGTATGAGCTTGTGCAGCAGGCTACACCATAAGGACTGAGTCCCAAGCAGCCTCCCCAGAGGGAAGAAAAAAGAAAGGCAGGAATAAAAACTCCTGAATTATTTCAAACAATTATTTAAGAAATTAGGCCCAGGAGCACAGCGAGGCTGAATCCTGCTCTCTTTCTGGAAGCAGTATCCAGTGTGTACTGCTTGACAATGGTATGCACAGAGTTCCATGTTGCAGCAGCGCATGTGTCTGCCGCTGAAACATTTTTCATGGCTGCGAAAGATGCAGCCATCCCCCATGTTGAATATCCCTTGACCGGTCCCAGTAAGAGTTTTTCGTACTTGTTGTAGATGAAAGTAATGTAATTGGTCAACCATTTGGATATGGTTTGTCTTGTAACTGGTTTCCCCAGAACCCTGGGGATAAAGGACACAAACAACCGATCCGATTTTGTATGGCTCAAACAGTAACGGAGGATCCTGTGTATATCCACAGTGTGAAGAAGGGCCCCCCCGATTCGCATACTCAAGATACTGGATGGGAGATGTCTTGATTCAATGTCAACTCAGACACCACCTTCGGAAGAAACTTAGGGTTAGTGCACAGAGACACCCTGTATCTGTGAAAAATTAAATAAGGTTCTTTACACAGCAATGCTTGCAGCTCGGAAATCCTCCGAGCTGAAGTAATGGGAATTAAAAATACAGGTTACCCACCTGTAACAGGAGTTCTAGGAATAGTATATATTGTTCATCCACACTTCTTGGCAGTTCCTTGCCGCTTTAAATCTTGCCGGAAGGTCTTCAAGCTGGCTCCTCCCACCCACCCGGGTGATAAAACTCTCAGCTCCGCCCCATGACGCCAGATCTAGCCCACTGGAAGCCAGGTTGTGCGTCGAAGCCGGGGAGGTCGGGTGGGTTGTGTGGATGAACAACATATACCATTCCTAGAACTCCTGTTACAGGTGAGTAACCTGTGTTTCTAGGGACATGGATATGTTGTTCAATCCACACTTCTTCGCAGACTCCTAGCATTTCTCCGGGGGGGGGGCAAGGCGCACACCCCCTTATTTAGGAAACAAGGACTGGAGAACCGAGGTCCCAATACCAGCATCCCGGCGTGACTCAAGGTCGATGTGGTAGTGGATAATGAAGGTGTGTGCTGACTTCCAGGTAGCAGCCCTGCAGATTTCCTGGATAGGGACGTCCCTGGAAGCAGCACGATCAAGCATGTGTATGGGTAGAATGAGCTCTTATCCCTTTGGGAGGCTCTATGCCCGCCAACCTATAGCAGAGATCTATGCAGGAGGTGACCCACCTGCCTATCGTCCACTTGGCTGCAGGTCTGCCAGGTGCGGCTTCAGCGTAGGTGACAAACAGCTGGAGAACCTCTCCCCGAACTTCAGCCATCTGCTCCTTATAGTAAGAGAGCGCTCTTCTAGGGTCCAGAGTATGGAGCCTATATTCGGCCTCCGAGGTGTGATTGGGGTAGAACACCGGCAGAGTCAACACCTAGTTAAGGTGAAACTCCGACATCACCTTCGGAAGGAACTTCGGGTGGGGGCGCAGGACAACTTTGTCCCTGTGGAAGACCAGATAAGGAGACTCGATGGAAAGCGCCTGGAGCTCTCCCATCCTTCTGGCTGACGTGATAGCCTCCAAGAAGGCGGTCTTCCATGACAGGTGAGAGATGTCACATCTGTGCATCGGTTCGAATGGCTTGCCCATGAGCTTAGCCAATACCAGCAGTAGATCCCACGGAGGTGGGGGTTCTCGCACTGGAAGGAATATGTGATCAAGACCTTTGAAAAAGCGCCCAACCACCTTCTCCTGCGCCACTGACTGCTTGCCAGCCCACGCCCGTAAGCAGAGATGGCTGCCAGGTGCACCTTAAGGGTCACGACCAAAGCTCTAGCTGAGAAAGGACCACAGGTAGTCCAGAATGCTAGCCAAAGAACAGGAGGAAGGGTCCAATCCCTTATCCTGACACCAAATGGAGAATCTCTTCCATTTGAAGGCACAGCAGTTTCTGGTCGATTCCTTATGGGATGCCTCGACAACGTTGAGGACCTCATCGGAAAGACCCTAAGCCTGGAACTCTAGCCACTCAGGAATCAGGCCGTCAGGTGCAGGGATTGAAGGTCCGGGTGGAGTACCTTCCTCTGACTGACTGAGATCAGGTCCGGGTGGGCTGGAAGCCGCCTCGGGGGAGCCTGGAGCTGAGGCTGACGAGATCTGGATACCAGAACTGGCGGGGCCAGTCTGGGGCTATCAGAATCACCTGCGCCTTGTCCCTCCTCACCTTGAGAAGCACCTTGTGGATCAAGGGAAATGGGGGAAAGGCGTAGAAGAGGCCCAGGGTCCACGGCCTCGAGAAGCCATCCCCCTGCAGCGAGCCCTGCTGAGGGGGGAGGACGGGCATGAAACAGCTTCAGCTTTGCATTCTCCCTGGAGGCAAACAGGTCCACCTGAAGTGTGCCCCAGTGGGAAAACAGATCGTGTACTACCTCTGGCAGGAGAGACCACTCTTGAGATGCAGCCCCTATCCGGCTTAGGGCATTGGCCAGAGTGTTGGAGGCTCCTGACACATGGATGGCTCAGAGATCCGCCTCAGGCTGCTCACAAGGGACCAAATGCGGAGAGCTTCCTTGAACAGAGGCAAGGAGCGTCTCCACCCTGGCAGTTTAGGTAGTACATGGTCGTGGTATTGTCCGTCTGGACCTGGACCACTTGACCCCGTACAAATGAAGCGAAGGCGGTGAGGGCTAGTCGGACCGCTCAAAGCTCCAGCAGGTTGATGTGGCATCAAGATTCCCGAGGGGACCAGAGGCTGTGAGCTCTGTGCTCCCCCAGATGGGCACCCCAACCCATCAGATAGGCGTCGGTCGATAGAGTGACCGTTGGCTCGGGGCGGACAAACGGGATGCCCTCCTGCAGGTGAGCTGGAACGATCCACCACTGGAGAGCGTTCCACATCTCCTGGGTCACTGCCACTGGCTGGTCCAAAGGACCAGAGCATTGTGACCATTGGCTGGCCAGTCCCCATTGTAGGGGACGCATGTGCCAACAGGCCCAACGGACCATGCTGGTGCAGGCCGCCATGAGGCCCAGGAGGCGCAGGAAGTCCCAGGCAGGGCACAATTGCCCAACCAGAAATGATTGGGCAAAGGAGGAAAGAACCTCGGCCCTGTCCACCGGGAGCTGTGCTCTGGCTCGAAGAGAGTCGAGCTCTGCTCCGATGAATTGAATCACCTGCGTAGGCACGAGTTCCGATTTGGCCTCGTTGATAAGGAGGCCAACCTGAGAGCAGACCTGGAAGGGGCTGCAATCAGCCAGTCGTCCAGGTAAGGCTACACCCGGACCCCTCGGCGCCGCAGGAATGCTGTCACCGCTGCCATGCATTTGGTGAAGACCTTGGCAGCTGGAGAGAGGCCGAAGGGCATGGCCCAGAACTCGTAAAGGGACCCCTCCGTTCTGAAGCAGAGGAATCGCTGGTGAGATGGACGGATTGGGAAGTGAAAGAATGCGTCCTGGGAGGTCCAGAGAACAGAACCACATGCCTCGTTCCAGGGATGGAATGATCTGAGCCAGACTGACCATCCTGAAGGTTCGAGACCTTAGGAACCTGTTCAGGTCGTATAGGTCTACAATGGGGCGCCAGCCCCCCGTCCGTTTTGGGACCAGGAAATATCTGGACACAAACCCTGGGTCTGGTGGAGGATCCGCCACCTTCCTGATCACCTCCTTTTGGAGGAGCAGGGCAATGTCGGCTCGGTGGGCCAACACAGAGGTCGCGGACCCCGTAGCGCCCCGTGGGGCGATGGCTCAGAAGGGCGGGGCCTGCTCGAATTCCAGAGGCAGACCCTTTCCTACCACTTCCAACACCCAGCAGTCCGTGGTGATAGTGGACAAGGCAGAATGGAAGTGGCGGAGCCGTCCCCCCACGGGGGGGAACCCGGGGGGAGCGACGAGACTGGGGCGACACCCCTCAACCCGTCACTGGGCAGGCTTGAAGCAGGGACCGGCCAAGGGACGTCCTGGGCCTTTCCCTCCCAGCTTCCTGCTGGAGGAAGCTGCAGGCTTGGCTTTGGGGTGCCAAGTGCGAGCCTGCTGGCCCTGATGCTGGTGTTGCTGGGTCGGACGTGCCGCAGGAGCAGAAGGCCAAAAGGGCTTACGCTGCTGCTGGCGGCCTTTGTTCTTCTGGGCAGACGTGACTGAGTCCAAGGTGGCATTGGACTTCTCGATCCTCTGCAAATTACCTTCACCGGGACCAAACAAGTCGGTACCCAGGAAGGGACATCTGCCAGCTTGTGCTGGTATCCACCGTGAAGGTGGAGATCCGCAGCCAAGCTCTGTGGCGCATGGCCACTGCAGCCGCTACTAACCAGGCACAAGAGTCTCCAATGTCAAGAGCAGTTTAGAGCTGCTGCTTTGCCACTGCCCTTCCCTGATCCAGCACCTGCTTGACCGTAGTCTGGAGGTCAGCCAGGAGGTGAGGAATCACCTCATCCAGGGAGCCCATAAGGGCGTGGGAAAAGTGTGCCATCAGGACGGCCGAACTGGCCTGACGAAGGCCTAGGGAGGACGCAGCGTATACTTTACGCCCGGCGTAGTCCAGATTCCTGGACTCTTTGTCAGGAGACTTGTCCACATCCCTAGCGTTTCCGGAACGCCAGAAAACGCTGTCGGTCACAAGCCCCTCCTCAGAGAGGTGCTCCGAAAATCCGGAGAGTGAGCCGGTGGGGACCGCATACTTCCTGGCCATCCAGGCCGAAGGAGCAGGACAAGAAGCCGGCCGCTCCCATAACTCCAAAGCTGGACCAACAATGGATTCAAGCACCGGAAAGGCCTCCGTGGGAGAATCCCCTCGGTCCAGTATCTCCGTGAGGGGATACTTGGCCCACTTTGACACAGGTTCGAGCTTCATCCCAGTAGATTCTGAGATGAGCCGAAGCATTCCCATGAACGAGGATGGGCTCTGGTCCACTAACTGTCCCCCGGTGGGTTCCAGCTCGAGGGGCCTGGAGAACAGGGAAGAGTCATCATCAGATTCCGAAGAGTCTGCAAACAGCTGCCTAGGGCCTGAGCCACCCTCCACCTGCCGAGGCCGATCTGGAATGAGGGTGACCGACAACCGATGGGGCAACCCCTGACCCGACCGAGAATCCTTGGTCGGAGCCCCAGATTTAGGTTGTGGAGGCAGGGGTTCCACCACAATGGGCGGCGCAGCTGGTTTTGGATGAACAACCGGCGTCAGCTTGGGCTCTTCGATAACCACGAGGGGTTGTTTCAGCCGCTCCGGTGACAGCCACTTAATGGCCGGGGAAGGCGACAGGTCGGCTTGTTCCCGGTCAGAAGGAGCTGCTGCCACATCAAGTCCTAATGGCGCGACGCAATTCGCGAAGCCTTTCCTCGAGGAGGAAGAAGATGAGGACGAGCGGCGCCACCGCTTCCTTGGTGCCGGGACCAAGACCACCGATGTCGGGCGGGATCGGCTGGACCGGGAAGAGGTCCGAGACCGAGACCTTCGTTGCTCCGAGGGTGGGTCTGGAGGGAGCAGGGAAACCCGCTCCTCCCTCGGCTCGGGAACCTTAACCGGGACTCTGGCACAGGAGGCGAGGCAAGTCCTCGGTTTCCACCGGGGACTGGTAAAGAAGGGTTGTCGGCTTCTCCAGTCAACAGCCCGTCCGATGGGTCAAGAAAAATTCCGACCGCGTCGACGGGTGTCTCAGCCAGCTGACCTGACGGGGACACCGTGAAGCCAGCGGCCTTAGCCGCAACCTCGACCGAAGTTGAGTGTCGACTGTCCGTGGAAGGGGACCTCCCCCGCTCCCACGAACGCCGACGGTGGGACTTACCCTTTGAGTCCTTTTTCTTGGACCGAGAGGAATGTCCCGATGGACCCTCACCTTTTGTAGAGAGAGACTGACAAAGCTCCTTAAAAGAAGCCGTGTAGGAGGAGCCCAAGGAGAGTGGGATAAATGCCCCGACCGAGGAAGACGAAGATGCGGCCTGGGCCGCCTCCTCCTCGAGGGCGATCATCTGCCTAGTTGCTCAGCCGAGCCTGCTGCCGCAGACACTGCCCAACGGGCCTCCTTTGATTTCACTGGAGAAAAACGTCTCTCGGGGCGCCCAAGTTGGAGTCTGGCAGCACGGTCTTCGAGGACATTGACCGAGAAGGACTTGCACAATTTGCAGGCCTGCGGGTCTTGATTGAGCCCAAGGCAATAAACACACGTGGAGTGCGGATTGGTCCGAGACATCGTCTGCCCGCATGGGCACCGCCGAAATCCAGGAGTCGACGTATCCATCGCAGCTGCGAAGGAAGAAACAGACCGGACTCTAGAAATTTGAAGAATAAGTTTTGGTTTAACGGATGAGTTTGGATCCAGGCCTAAAACGCAGAGCGCTAAGGAGGGAACCTGAGCTTCCAAGCGGTAAGGAAGATCTGGCGTCATGGGGCGGAGCCAAGAGTTTTATCACCCGGGTTGGTGGGAGAAGCCAGCTTGAAGACCTTCCAGCAAGATTTAAAGCGGCAAGGAACTGCCAAGAAGTGTGGACTGAACAACATATCCATGTCCCTAGAAATTACGTTTTCCAAGAGAAAAGCGTGAGGTCACAATCCATGTCCAGTTTGAAGGGAGGTAATGTCAACTTCTCTAGAACAAAAAGCAAGTCCATGGGGTACAGGACCTCTAATGGAAGCTTCATATGAAGCATGCCCCAAAGGAATGTCTGAGGGCAAGGTCCAGCTGAGCAAGATTCCTACCCTCCACAGGTGCGTGATAAGCGGACATGGCACAGAGATGCACAGGGCTGTTGGTTTCTCTGTCTGTTGGCACCCTGGCACTGAAAGGGCTTGCACTTAGGTTGCCGAGGTCAGACTGGAACATGTGGTGAACAGACTAGACCGCTTTGCCCGAGTCCTGCAGTTCTGTTATAATCTTTGTACCTTCTCTCTGAAGAGGACAGACCCATGGAGCATTCAGGATAGAATCCTGGAGGTCCATGAAAACCGGATACTCTCAGCCAGGAGTGGCGGCGGAGACACACTCCAGTGGCTGCTGCTCGCTGCTGTGTCTGCCAAATCATAGGATGCCCTCAACCGTGTTTCCTACATCCAGGCCAGACTGAAATCGTCCAAAAGCTCAGTGCGTGATGGGCTATTTGGTTGCTTTTGTGCCAACTCAATGGCTTTTCCACAAAGATTTTTGGTACAACAACGTGGGTACCAGAAAATTTAGGGACCGTATGGAGCATGTGGAAGAAGCATAGACTAGACTCTCCTCCCAAACTGGTCTAATTTCTTAGATTCCTTGTCGGAGACATCGAGCTCATATGTTTAGGTTGTCTGTCCTGCAGTGGGCCGCGGTCAGGACCATGGAGTTGGCCCTCGGATTTTCTCCCAAAAACGATTCTGCCTTGGGAGGTTTGTACAGTCTGTTTGCCTTCTCGGGGACAGCTGAAAAAGATGAAGGGTGGTTCCATGCCAGCCTGGTTAGGTCTTGAAATGGAGGGACCAGAGGGGGAATGACCAAGGGTCTTGGGTCACTCATTCCCCAAAAAGTATGAAGCCTTTTCCTCTCCGGGTCCAATTCCTTGGTGTCCGTTGATTTAGGAATTGGATGTGGCGCATCATATTCATAAATGTCGGGTCATCTGGGGGACCCTCTGGCTCAGGAGAGTAACCTCTATAAGAAGAGTCTGGGGAGTGAGGGTGGCTTCTGGAGGTAGATGAGAGGCTTACATGGCTTTTGCCCACACTGATGTCTGCTCCTGTCGTCCGAGGAAGATGACCTGGAGGAGGAGTGCCTGGGATGCTCTGGGTGTGTGTGGAGACTGTGACCGGAGTCCACGACTGGTGCTTTGTCTGGGACTGGTGTAGGGGTTATGGAGGTGGGGAGGATGGAGGTCATCCTTTTTAGTGAATCTCCCTTTACTGTGTTCCACCACGGGTAAAGAGTTTTCCAACATCCATGGAGAGGACCATCAGCACTTGCTGTGGTAGCGTGCCACTGGGGTCCGTGGGAGTACGGTAGGGTTGCTTAGTCCTGGAGTCTTGTCAGGAGGTACATCAGGACTCGGTGGAGTAGTACAGTCTGTCATCTGGTTGATGTCATTGGGTCCCCCGACGTCAGGTCGTCGGGTACCGAGTGGGTTTGGTCTAGCGACTTGTCGATAGGTGGCCTACCGTCAGGCTGCTGAATGGTCTGAGCTGACGTCAGCTTCTGAGGCAGCAGGTCCACAGGTGTCTGACTTGTAGTGGTCATTGCGGACGTCTTGGTACTCGACATCTTACCCTGTGGTGTCTACCGCTGGTCCTTCCGTTTGTCAGAAGACCAGACATCCAGGACATGTGTCAGGGTCTTTGCTTTATCTGCTGATGTGTACCTGGGAGAGCATTCCCTAGAGTGGGAATGCTCCCGGTGTCTGTCGTCTGAGGCTGACAATGAGCTGGAAAAAGAAGATGACTGAACCTGATTAGTTGAAGTCCCTGTCTTAGGCACCAAGGAATGCTGGAAGGGCCTAGAGCTGAGGGATTGACCTGAGCATCCTTGCCCTAAAGAGCTGCCGCCCGCTGAGAGGCTAAGGACGGGAGCCTTCGTCAATGGCAGGCTGGAGGAAGACAGACTTGACGGAGGGGCCGAGTCCGCTCTCTCTCTCTCCAGAGCGTGAACTGGAGTGCTTCTCTTTGCAAGGAGACTTGGATCTGGACTTCAGCTTACTGTGCTCCTTGTCTGCTTATGGTGCTTTCCTTCTAAGTATTTCTCCTTGTGGGAAGTCAGCAACCGGAAGGCCGAGAGCTGGCCTTCGAAGGGCGCTGAAGTGTGGTGAGCTACTACTCCACTATATAGGCCTGGAGATTCTTGTGGCGGCGGGTTCGGGTTCGTTGATTGAATTTGCCACAGTCCAGGCAGGCTTTAACATCGGGCCCCAAACAGAAGAGGCACCGAGAATGACCGTCTTTTGCAGGAATCTGCCACCCGTATGGACACTTGGATTTCCGTTGTATGGTCGAAGAAGACAGAGATGGCATAAACTAATCAGAATATCAAGACTTTATGACAAAAATAAGAAAAATGGGTACTTTTGACTGAAGAAAATAGCGGTCGACAGATGTAGCAGAAGCATCCAAGGCAGCTTGCTTGCGGGTCAACAGCGGAAAAGAACTGAGGTAGGGCTGGGGACCACCCCTTTATACAGAAGGTGACAGTGGTGGCGGACCGACTTTAAAGGCAGGCCCCAGCTGGGTACTGCTGGCTAAGTTTTCCATGGAGTCTTAGTGCCTGATGGCATAGTCCTTATGGTGTAGCCTACTGCAGGGGCTCATACTTAAAGTAAGATCTATGTGTTTACCTCTCAACCAGTGCTCCTACACCACTGCCTACAGGGTACTTCTGCAGGAAGAGGCTGAGACTGGAGTAACTGTGCGTTTCCCCTCAACCAGTGCTCCTATGCCACCACCAATGTGACTTCTACTATGCAGCTCTACAACTACAGTAACTGTGGTCTTCCACTGAACAAGTGCTCCTGCACCTCTGCATACAGGGACTCCTGCTGAATCTGGAGCGGCAGTGAGCTCCTCCATAGTCTGCTCCTTCATCACTGCTTACAGGGACTCCTGCAAGATGTGGAGCACCAGTGAGCTCATCCATGGTCTGCTCCTTCATCACTGCATACAAGGACTGCTGCAGAATCTGGAGCACCAGTGAGCTCCTCCATAGTCTGCTCTTCATCACTGCTTACAGGGACTCCATGCAGATCTGAAGTGGCGGTGAGCTCCCTCCATAGTCTGCTCCTGCCCTCTGCATACAGGGACTCCTGCAGGATCTGGAGCGGCAGTGAGCTACCATAGTCTGCTCCTTCATCACTGCTTACAGGGACTCCTGCAGGATCTGGAGCACCAGTGAGCTCCTCCATACTCTGCTCCTTCACTACTGCTTACAGGGACTCCTGCAGGATCTGGAGCATGAGTGAGCTCCTCCACAGTCTGTTCCTTCATCACTGCTTACAGGGACTCCTGCAGGATCTGAAGTGGCAGTGAGCACCTCCACAGTCTGCTCCCTCATCACTGCTTACAGGGACTGCTGCAGGTGCTGGAGCACTTTTAAGTTCCTCCATAGTCTGCTCTTTTATCACTGCCTACAGGGACTCCTGCAGGATACAGAGCAGTGAAGAGCTCCTCCATAGCCTGCTCTTTCAACACTGCCTACAGGGACTCTTGCAGGTATAGAGCAGCAGTGAGATCATCCATAGCCTGCCCCTTCATCACTGCCTACAGGGACTCCTGCGGGATATAGAGCAGCGGTGAGCTCTTCCATAACCTGCTCCAGTACCTCTGCATACAGGGACTCTTGCAGGGAGAAGCTGGAACAAGAGCAGATGTGGAAATATGACAATTATGAACAAAAGGAAAGCACATAACTCCTCTTGCGCTAGTAATTAACCAAATAAAATGTTAACAATGGTCTTGCTAAGAATGGCCTTCATCAAATGAGGTGCTGTATCTAGAGTTACCTTGAGCAGTTCCTTAAGTCTTGTGACATCCCAGTCTCTTAAGTAGGACAGGCAATCGCGAGGGTGGTGGGCATGGAGGGATGTCTTCAGTGTGCAGTTTGGAACGGTGCATTTCTGTAACATGACACAAAACAACAGATTTATTTATAAACAGATTCAAAGAAGAGTCATGAAAAGGATTCGTAAGGCAGTGAGTTTTAAAAATGGATTTATTTATTTATTAAAACTGTTTTACGAGGAAAGATCTTTTTAAGGACAAGTTTCACTTGCTAAAATGTCCCGTAGGAAAAGTTATGTTAAAGAGTCAGCAAAGTCAAAGACACTCAGTTGTGTCTCAGCAGTCAAATATGGCATCACTTAGCTGGCCTGTAGGCTTAGCAGTAGGGCTACTGTTTCTGACACTGGCTTCCCAGGGTCATAAATGAGCATGCACTATTGGGGACTAGCTGGGAGACGGAGGATCAAGCATCCCCAGGACAGCTCTTCTTCCTTGGGGTGAGGGGACACTGCATCTTGTTGTGAGACTTCCACCAAGTGGAGGTCGGGTGGGAGTGCATGCAAGCACTTCAGAAGGGGAAAGACTGACAACAGGCGCATGTGTGCATAGGCGCAATTGGACGCTGGTGCCCTGAGCGAGAAACCAGAGCAAAATGCCCCAGTCCTATCTGGCACCCCCTTCGGGAACCAACCGACACGGCAGGCCACCACTACCATGCGTGGTTCTGGGCAAGTGATGCATAAAGTACAGTTACGTAAGAACTTACCGTAATAGTAGATCTTTGAGAACAGCTCTTGCAGCAGGTTACGCCATTAGGACAGAAGCTGGCAGGCGCCAGGACCTCACAGAAATTTTCTAGCTAGCAGTATTCAGCGGGGACACACTTACAGGCCCGTCGGTCCAGCCCGATGTCAAGCTGAAGGTACAAAGGAGGCGGTCCCAGAATCCCCAGTTCTTTTCCCGTCGACTTGCCAGCATCGGCCTCTCGGTCTTTAACTAGCGTGTAGCGACTACAGAACTTTCTGTGTATTTTTTGCCAACTGATGTCCTTTCCAACTCCATAGCTGAGGGTCATCTTTCTAAGTGTGCCTGTGGAAAACAGATCCCTTTCAAGGATCCTCACTCTTCCTGCATGCGTTGCCTAGAGAATGTCTGCCACGTCTTGCGAGATCCTGTGTCGCATCATGGCTATGTCCCTAGGAGTCAAGCATGTAGGTCCAGGGAACGTAGGTCCGGATGGACCAAAGAACCCGCTTCCTGAGACAGCAAATGGGAGCTGATTGGCAACGGCACTGGAGGTTCCTGGGATAGCTGATGCAAGAGAGGAACCAGATCTGTCTGGGCCAAAGGCGTGATCAGTATAAGTGTTGCTTGCTCCCTGCGAAATTTGAGAAGAACCCTCTGGATCAACAGGAAAGGGGGAAGGTATAGAGAATCTGCCCGCCCAGGAGAGGGACAGCGTGTCTTGCCAGAAAACACCAGTTTCTATCATTTCCCCCCTCCTTTCCTCGGGGTATACATATAAACTCTTTAATCTCTTCTCGTATGTCTTCTGGTGCAGACCCTGCATCATTTTAGTTGCCTCCTCTGGACAGCCTCCATCCTGTCTATGTCCTTGCAGAGATGGGGTCTCCAGAACTGCACGCAGTACTCAGATGGGGTCTCACCAACTGTCTGTATAGAGGGATGACAACTTCCTGTTTTCTACTGGTGATGCCTCTCCCTATGCATCCCAGTATACCGCCAGCCCTCATTACTGCCTTCTCACATTGCTTGCCCACCTTACGGTCATCTGATATAACCACCCCCACGTCCCTTTCCATTTTTGTTGTTGTTAGTATTTCACCCCCAACCCCCCTTGGGTACTCTTTCCCTGGGTTTTTGTTTCCCAGGTGCATTACTTTGCACTTCTTTGTATTGAATCTAAGCTGCCATACATTTGACCATTCCTCCAACCTTGCCAAGTCCCTTCTCATCCTTTCCATCCCACCTTCTGTATCGACCCTGTTGCAGATCTTCGTGTCATCTGCAGAGAGACATACTTTTCTTTCCAGTCCCTCCGCAATGTCACTTACAAAGACACTAAAGAGGACCGATCTCAGTACTGAACCCTGCGGTACTCCACTAGTAATCCCCCTTTCTTCAGAGTGGATTCCGTTTACTATTACCCTCTGTGTCCTGTTGTCCAGCCAATTGTTTACCCAGGCTACCACCTTGGGACCCACTCCAAGGCTGGCTAACTTGTATATTAATCTTTTGTGTGGGACTGTGTCCAATGCCTTGCTAAAGTCTAGGTAGGCCATGTCCACAGCCCCTCCCTAGTCTACTACTTTGGTCACTCAATCAAAGAAATCTATTTAATTCATCTGACATGCCCTTCCTGCTGTGAATCCATGCTGCCTTGGGTCCTGTGCCCTGCTGGCCTCTAGGTACTCAACAGTTCTTTCCTTCAGAAGAGATTTCATCATTTTCCCTACCACTGAGGTCAAACTAAAAGGTCTGTAGTTTCCTGCCTTGCTCCCACTTTTGTGAAGTGGAATCACATACACCCTCCTCCAGTCCTCAGGTACCACCCCATCCTCCCATGATTTGGTGAAGAGGGTAGTCAGTGGTGTTACTAGTTCTACCTTTAGTTCTTTTAGAATTCTTTGGTGAATCCCGTCAGGCCCCATTGCTTTGTTCACCTTCAGTTTTAAGAGTTCTTCCAGAACCCTTTCTTCTGTGAATGGACTGGTATTGACCCACCTATCCAGAGTGTTTCTATTGTTTGGTTTAGGTACCTCCCCCTTCTCTTCTTTTGTTATTACTGAGCAGAAGTATTCGTTCAGTATCCCTGCTTTTTCACTGTCACCCTCTGCCCACATTCCCTCCCCTTTATTAAGCCTCAGTATCCCTCCCTTGGTCTTTCTTCGCTGCCTAATGTACCTATAAAAGGTTTTATCCCCCTTCTTAACAGACTTGGCTATCTTTTCCTCAGTTTGGGCCTTTGCTATTCTGACTGCCTTCCTGCCTCCTTCTGCTTTAACTGATATAGTTCTTTGTCCTGCTCCTTCTGCATTTCCTTATATTTCCTGAATGCTGTCCTTTTCTCCTTAACCTTTCCTGCCACCTCTTTTGAGAACCACAGTGGCTTTTTCCTTCATTTTGTTTTGTTGATTTGCTTTATACAAAGGCTTGTTGCATCTGTGATGGCAGTTTTGATGTTTCCCATTGTTCCTCCACCCTCCCTTCTTACCTGTTTGCTAGTGCTTTTCTGGGCACTCTCCCATTTTGCCAAAATCAGCCCTCCTAAAGTCCAACACCCTTGCTTTTCTGTGTTCTCCAGCTTTCCTGCTTTTGCTCCGCCACTCTGCGACTCCAGTGAGCACATGCACTGTCCCTGATGCTCTAAGCCTCCTGATTGGCTTTTTCTGTTTCCCTTTCTCAGATGACATCAGACCCTTTCCCACAAGTCCTTTGGGACAGAGTTAAACAAAAATGGCTGTGCCATGCCCTCCTGGGGAAACTATTATTTTAAAATCCTTCTGTCCCTCATTGTGACTTCTGGGCATCTAGCTGTCCCTCCTGGTACTAGTTAAATATTTTTTGGCCAGTGTACAATGGTGTCCGACCCTCTTTCTCCAACCACTGAGGAAATAGCTAAAGCTATTCAAATTGTCCAGTCTCTTTCCAAGGTTCCGTCCGAACCGATACCATCAGGGAAGCGCTCGGTTCGGACGGTTCCACCGGTTCAAGATTATGATATGATTTTGAGGATTTTTATGAACCGGAGGAAGGGGAGGAGGGGTACGAGGAGAGTGAATGTGATTTTGAAGGTCTGATGTGTCCATTGAACCGACATCTCTCCAGACAGACCTTCAGGGGTTCCACGCCCCAGGCTATCTGAGTCCCTTCTCATTTTATGTTCTATAAGAAAGTTGCTGAAACTCTCCAACTCCCTGTTGAGAAAGCTGTTGATGATCAAGAAGAGCCTGATTATGTAGAAATGATGGATATTCCAGAGTCCAGGAGACTGTCTAGTCCCTTGCACAAATCCTTTAGGAAACAGACAGTAAAATTCTAAAACTCCTCATTCTATCCTTCCTGTTGATGAAAGGATGGACAAGAGTATACACTATCAGGCTCTGATATGGAGTTCCTCTCTCAACAATGCAGCCATGTGGGGGTAGTGCAGGCTGCAGCCTGTGACAAGGCTAATATTCCTCTAGCCTCTACCCCTGAAAAGGATTCAGAAGGATGGATGCCATGGCAAAGAAACAGTACATGGCAGCATCTTTAGGACTCAGACAGGCAAATTATATGGCTTATGCAGCTAGGTACCAGAAATACAGATGGGATACTGTGCTGGCCCTACAAAACAGGCCCTGACCAGCTTGCCAGGGGAGCTGGAGCAGGTGGCTACCGGATAGTATTGAGGCATCAAGGTGCAATTTCATGCTGCAGTAGACTCTAATGATGTTTCATCAAGAGTCATGGCTACATTTGTGTCCCTTGCAGAATGGCCTGGCTCAGATGTACTGCCCTGTCACAGGATACTCAGTCTAAGGCTATGGATTTTCCTGTTGTGGGCAATTCTCTGTTTGGGGAGCAGACAGAGAATTATATGAATAAAATGGATGAGTATAGGACCATCTATAGAAGTGCAGAGGCCAAAGAAAGGCAAGCCACTCCTCAAAGGCAGCATGTCAGGCGCAGGGGCAGGCCTTTTTACCAAGCCCAGGCCTCCTCTTCTGCTTATGCCCAGAGGGGGTTCTTTAGAGGAAGAGGCAGAAGGGGTTCTAGTAAGCCTGCTTCTACCCCTCAACCCAAAGCCCCTGCGAAACAGGCTCCCTGATGGGGTGGCCAGGGCCGATTCTCCACTACCGGTAGGGGGCAGGCTGGCTTACTTTGTCCAGGACTGGAAGTCTTTAACATCAGACAAGTGGGTCCTGGAAGTAGTAAGCCAGGGACTGGTTCTCAGCTAAAAAATTTCCGAAGATGAGGCCAGGTCCTTCCTGCAAATCCATCAGAGGCACTTGCCCTGGAAACAGAGTTTCTTCCTCCTGGCTCTCAGAGCTGTGGAAAGGGTTCCACCCCTACACCACGACAGGGTTGTACTCAGGTACTTCCTTACCCCAAAAAGACAGGAGAATGGCAGCCCATCCTGGATCTCAGGTATCTAAACAAGCACCCTTTAAAACCAAAGTTCAAAATGGTGACTCTGGGAATTATTTACCCTCTCTAAGGCCAGGGACTGGCTAGCCTCCCTGGACCTCAAGGATGCCTACTTCCATGTTCTCATCAGAAGCTCCCATCGAAAGTACCTCAGATTCAACTACCCTCAGGCCATTACCAGTTCAGAGCAATGCCCTTGGCCTCACCTCGGCCCCAAGGGTGTTCCACAAAATGCCCACAGTAGCAGTTGCTCACTTAAGAAGGCAAAGATTGCCATCTTTCCTTATCTGGACGACTGGCTCACTGTAGGCCAGTCTCCAGACCAGGTCAAACTACACCTACAAGTAACTCAGCAACTGCTTACATCTCTAGGTTTCCTTCTCAATCTTCCAAAGTCAGTTCTGGAGCCTGTCCAGCTTCTCACCTTCATAGGCGCAGAACTGAACACAAAAGAAGCCAGAGCCTTCCTCCCTCTGGAAAGAGCAAGGACTTTGGTCTCTCTGGCCTCTTCTTTCACCCTGCAGTTCTCTCGGCCAGCAAGGCATTTTCTACAGCTCCTGGGGCACATGGCTGCTTCTATAGCAGTAGTGCAGGGAGCAAGATTTCAGATGAGGGACATCCAGTTCCATTTGAGAGCCTTTTGGTCTCAAAGGACAGATCCTCTAACCAAATTGATCCCAGTGACTCGAACCCTGGTCCAGGCCCTTCAGTGGTGGCAGGACCAGAACAATCTGAGACAGGGGGTTCCCTTCACTCCCCAGTCTCACTCCTTGACCCTTACCACAGATGCATCCCTCTTGGGGTGGGAAGCTCACATGGGTGACCTTACTACCCAGGGATTGTGGTCCCCTCAGGAATCTCTGCTCCACATCAATTTGTTGGAACTCAGAGCAGTTTTTCTAGCACTCCAGGTTTTTTCCACATCTGTTCAGAACAAGGTTGTTCAGGTCAGAACAGACAATACCACTACAATGTAGTACATCAACAAGCAAGGGGGCACTCGGTCTACGGCCTCGTGCACCGAAGCAATGAAGTTGTGGTCTCTGGCTTATTCTCTGAACGCCTTCCTTATGGCAGTTCACCTCCCAGGCAAGGACAATGTCCTAGCGGATGCTCTCAGCAGGATTTCCCAGGGCCATCACGAATGGGCACTGGATCCCCTAGTACTGGAGGTAGTATCTGCCAGATGGGGCACCCCGCAGATAGATCTCTTTGCAGCCCCAGACAATCATCAACTTCCCTTTTTGCTGCAGGCCCCAGTGTTGGGCTCAGTCCTCTGGATGCCTTCCTACTCAGTTGGGAAGGGAAGTTTCTCATGCTTTCCCCTCCTCTCCTCTTCAAGGTGCTAGTCAAAATCAGATCTCAACCCTGCAAGATGATCCTGATTGCTCCAGATTGGGCCAGGCAGCCCTGGTACCCACTCCTCATGTCCTTAGCAGTCCACCTTCCCCTGTGTCTTTCCAGGAATCACAACCGTTAACCTGTGCCCAGGGGAGAGTTTGGTATCCGAACCTCAAATCTCTCAATCTCAAGGCATGGCTCTTGAAGAGTTAGAGTTCGCTGACCTACACCTTTCCCAAGGTGTATTGGATATCCTGAAGGCCTCTAGGAAGCCTTCCACAGGGCTACTTATAATTCAAAATGGAAAAGATTTTCCATATGGTGTGCTGGTAAGCATATTTCCCCAGAATCTGCTGACGTGCCCACGATCCTGGATTATTTGGTGCATTTGAATTCTTTGGGGCTGAGACCAGCTACCCTAAAAGTGCACTTGGCAGCCGTGTCTGTCTTCTTATCAGCAGGTAAGCCTTCTTCTTTTTCAGCTCACCCTGTGTTCTCCAAGTTTTTTAAAGGGTTGCTTCACACCAACCCTCCGTTCAGGGACCCTGCCCCTGCTTGGGATCTTAATATTTGCATTGCCCAGCTTATGCAACCCCCTTTTGAGCCATTGTCTTCAGCAGAGCTTAAGTACTTGACTTGGAAAACTGTGTTTCTGGTAGCCATCACTTCTGCCAGGCGCATAAGTGAGCTACAAGCATTGTCAGTGGAGCCTGATTTTATCTCCTTTCACAGAGATAAGGTGGTCCTCAGGACTAACAGAAGTTTTGCCTAAGGTGGTTTCAGACTTCCACCTTAATCAATCCATGTCTTTTCCTGTATACTTCACTGACCATTCCTCCTCTGGTGAGAGGAGACTGCACAGTTTAGATGTCAAAAGAGCCCTTAGTTACTATACAGAGCATGCACAAGGGTCACAGGTTTGAATCCTCCAATTGTTCCTCACTTATGGTGAGGTTGGTAAAGGAAACCTGCCACTAAAGATCCACTGCCAGGTGGATTGTCTCTTGTATCATTTGCTATGAAAAACTGGGTAAGGTTCCTCCCTCAGGCCTGAGGGCTCACTCTACGGAGGTACAGCTGTCTCTGGCTGCTGCCAGGACATCCTATCCTAGAGATATGTCAAGCAGCTACCTGGAAACAGTTCACACTTTTACTAAGCATTACTCCCTGGATATCCAGGCTAGGAGTGATGCTCGATTAACACAGCTGTGCTGCACAGCCTATTTCTAAGTAGGTTCTGTCCCTCCTCCATGGAGGTACTGCTGTGTAATCTGCATATGTCATAATATAGCAAGACTTCATGTTGTTTGAAGAAAAAATTACTCACCTTAGTAATGTTGTTTCTTCTAATGGAGTCTTGCTATATTATGACCTCCCCCCCAGCCTGCCCCTCTCAGAACCTCTATTTTTGGGATGTGGGTGGGCAGTGCAATGTTGGCACTTCATAGATGCCCACTTTATTTTCACCCTTTCTTAGGGTGCTTAGGTGTTATGCTTATTTTTTCTTTCTTGAATCCCCTGACTTGAGTCTTTGTTTTGGGATCAAGAACAAAAATGTGTTTTTGTAGTTAGTAGCCAGTGGGCTAGTGTGTGAGTTTACAGCTTCCACAGAACCTTAGTGAGTTTTTGCTCGTAAAAGATCTGACAGTTTAAGTTTGAGCTACAACAGACAGAGTGTTCAACCGAGTTCGCGCTCAAGGTTCCATGCCCTGCATGGAAAGTTAACTCTTTCACCTCCGGAGCAGTTCTAACCTGGGGTTATACTGCATATGTCATAATATAGCAAGACTCCATTAGAAGAAACAACATTACTAAGGTGAGTAATTTTTTCTTAGCGTCTGTTCTGTAACACACAAGTGAGGGAAAAAAACTGCACTTTAACAGTGAAGGCCAAATGTGTGTTTTTTTGTTTGTTTTCTTTAACTGTGGCACGCACTGCAGGCGACAGTGTGCTGTTGTATCATTTATCTGACATCAGATCGATGGTACAACAGCATTTCCGTTGTCATCAAATTACATGTATAACAGACACTAATCATATACTATATTGCGCTCCCATGTGGGAGACCCATTACATCCAGCCCAGTGGCACTGGTGGTGGATGTCACGCCCCATGTAGGAGAACCCTGATACCCTCCCAGTGGCACTGGTGATGGCTCCCTTGTGGAGATTCCTGACACCCAGCCCAGTGGCACTGGTGGTGGCTCCCATGTGGAGGCCCCTGATACCCAGCCCAGTGGCACTGGTGGTGGATGTCACGCTCCTGTGTAGGAGATCCCAGATACCCTGCCCAGTGGCACTGGTGGTGGGCATCAGGCTTCCATAAAAAGCAAATTAAAGGCCAGCCCAGTGGCGGTGAGGGTTGAGGCACTGGACACCACACCTTGCGCCATGCTGGCGACCCGGGTTCGAGAGCGAGCCTGGGCTGCCAGGGGTCGTGCGGGCGAAGGATTGGCGTCTGGAGGACTGCTCTCTCTCTTGGGGAAGGGACTAGTCGTCTCACTCGCTGACTGTCCTCTGGTGCCAGCTGGAGGGCACTCGGGTTGGGAGGCCTGGAGCAGACATCCTCACGTCGTGGGGGGAGAAACATAAAAGGGTTTCTGAGCCGGGCAGACTTTATGATGGCAGGTTGCACGCATGCCCCCCAGCCAATCTATATATTAAGCCCGGGGTGGGATGGCCAGGCGCCTTGCCACAGGCCCTGTCATGGAGGGGGCAAGCCGTGGGGATGGCCAGTGGGGTGGGGTGGGAATATCCTGCTGGAGAGACAAGTCCCCTCAAGGGAGGGGCAGAACCTCCTGCCTGCTCTGAAAGGGAGGAGTAAAGAATAATAAAATAAATAAATAAATAAATAAATAATAAAAAAAGACTAGGTGATATGGGGCAGGTAACAGGAGAGGTGAAGTGCAAGGCTCAGGTTAGTGGGGAGGGATCTGCAGCAGAGGAGGCTGTGTATTAATTTAGGATTAATGTAAGGGATGCAGCAGGGGTCATTGTGTGTGAAGGTAAGTTTTCGTGGGGAGGAATACAGCAGATGTCACACTGTGGGAGGATAGGCTTAGCATCAGGAGGAGACAGCTGAAGGCCCTTGCGAAATGTTTTTCAGTCAGTTAACATAGCAGGGTGAAACAGAAGGCAAAAGTAAATATAAAAATTAACCCTTCACGTTGCTTGCGTGGAAGGTGTTGTAGCACCCACCGCAGAACTCATGGCGGCACTGGGAACACCTGAAGTGCATGCAGCTCCCTTTGCCAACGATAGGCAAACTTGCACTTGGGACAATCTGCAAAATCAGTTCATCTGTGTTACACGGAGTGTACATCAGAGCAGAAAATTAAAAAACACTCCAGTGCTTCTGTCACCCCTCAGGACTGTTCCGCCCCACCCCATCTGCATCTGTTCAAAACTGCTCAGCCTCCCAGTTATATAAAATTAATTGGAAATGTCATGATTAGCTAAATAAGTTCCGAGACCCATATGGTAATTCCCAGTAATGCACAGGATGGAACAAGTTCAGACAGTGGGCTTTAGAATTTGGGCCAATCATATATAGAATTTATGAGCCATTTCACACATCCCTGACTGCCATCATAAGCATGGCTGCCACCTTTATTCACTGAAAACCTTCAATAAGGGGCCAAAAATTAAAACACATTTAAATTAAAAAAAATATATATATTCTTCACACTCCACAGCTTTTCCCACCCTCAGCAACCATGCCTTCCCATCCCTCCTTCCAGACAGTAATGCCCTGACGTACTGCTCCAGCCCACCCATGCCATTCTCCTGAGGAACACAGCGAGCCCCTCCCCCACACCATGACCTTCCCTTGCCCTAACTCCCTGACGTAATGCCCCGAGGTACTCTTCCAGCTTACCTATGCCATTTTCCTTGAGGAACACAGCGAGTCCCTGGGCCTGATACTCTGGGTCATTTGCCAGCTTCCAGTTCTGAAACTCTTCGCAGTTGATCCCCTGGTGCTGATTCTCCCACTGCCGGAGCAGAGAGAGGGCAAGAGATGCGGGGAGGGGGGAGAGAAATTAACAGAAAAATACATAATCAGATCCTCAGACAGGTAACACGTTAGCAGAGAAATATCAGTTTATAAAGAGGGAACAAGACAACTCTGGCTAACAAAAACAGGGACTAATGGGGGGGACATTATGGACATGGGGCCCCTACTGACCATAAATTACTACGTTACTGAGGAAGATCTGAAAGGTGGGAATGTGCTAAGCAGTGTGGGATGGCAGCCTTTCTCCACAGGAAAGAAGGGGCTCTGGGTGGTAAAAAGAGGGACATGCCATTCATGGCTTCAGTTAGCTGCATCTTGGAAGTATCCGACTGCAAAATTTGGTAAAACCTTCTGAAATAGCTGGCCCGCTAGCACAGCAGTAACACTATAGTTAGCTACATTGAAGACTCGGGTTCTAGAAGGATGCAGTCATTCAGGTGACGGCTGAGGAGGGAGGAGCCAGTCACAAGGACAACTCTGCTCCCTTGGGGGGAAGGGTGACTCATTCCACTACTTGACTGCCTCCCAGTGGTGGCCAGGTAGCAGCACAGCAGAAGCACACAAATGATGAGGGGTAGCTGCCAGACGCCAAAAACATATGTGTGTCCGTCACCACACGCTGGCACCCTCAGGGAGGAAACCAGAAGCCGGTGGAAAAAATATGTGGTCTGTCGTTGCAGTCCAACAAATACAGCTCCACCGTTCTCGGTGCTGGATTAAAAGCAATCCACAGGTCCAACAAAATTGACACTCACCAAACTATAATACAAAGCTTTATTGAATAAATAGTTTAAAAAGTGCTGCCAATATCCACTGCACCAACAGGCTGCTACATAGTAGACCCCTGTCGTTGCGCTGACGCTCTCCTCAACACCAAGCACAACCAACATGGCAGGCCACGTAACACCAGCATGGTGCTGGACATGCAGTAGGTAATCTCTAGATCCATGAGAAGTTCGATGTCGGTGCTGGGAGCTGCTGTCAGGCAAGCCAGAAACCGAGAAAAATCCCAATTCAAAACTAAAAAAAAATCTGAAATGTATTTTATTTTTTCTATATATATTTTTAAGTATTTTTGTGCCCAGTTTTTCGCCCATCCCTGGACCCGAGCCACATGTGCACATGTGGAGACATGCGCACACTGCGGCTTGAGATGCCCTCCCATGAATCGCTGCCCCCTCTTGCCTACGCTAGCCACCGAACCTCCACCCACTGGCAGCTGAACTACGGGGGGACGTCCACCACTCCAAGAGAGGAGAGCTGCCTGTTGGCTGCTCAATCCTGCTCTCACCCTCCCCCATGCCAACTCCCTGACTCCGTTCCTGAACCCAGGTCACAGGCCTGCCACAAGGTATGGCATCCATCGCTTTAGCCCTCTGCGCCACCGGGCCAGCTATCATTTTATTTATCTAAAAAAATGTTTTGCCAGGTAAACATACAGAGATGTAAAATCAATCTCGTTAACAGATGTGACCTATGGGGAAGGTGAAGGGAACAGACAGCAATACAGGCAAATCAGAAATACATACATACAAAAATACATATATACAAAAATACAATGTATCAAAATATATAAACAAATACATCAACAACAGTATCTGTTTACATATACAGAATGATGAACCAGAGATATGAAGGGTTTGAGAGTTACTGACTACAAAGAAAAAAAAAAAAAAGGAAAATGAGGGACTTCAGTTTGGCCAACATGTATGTCAAACAGCTGATTTGTCTTTTTTTTTTTTATATTTTATTAACTTTTCTCAGATATGGAACAATAGTACAATACATGTCAGAAACAGTAAGTGCTGCGCATGATATTTCAACATTTACCATACATAGTCTGAGCAGGTAGAATGGCTTGCAGTAAACAAGGCTTCGGTTGAAAGATAGTGTAAATTCTCCATTATTTCATTATTTAAGCCAAGTTTTGCAGATGGGCAGGAAAACTCTTATCTGATGGCACATGGGGCAAACCTCAGATAAAACTGTGGAGTTTTTTCTGAATAAAACAGTGTTTCACCAGTAATATTTTACATGAGCTTCACTACTGGAACTGGAGGCAGTATAGAGTACTGGTTAAGAGCACTAAGTTGAAATCCTGAAGAACTGGGTTTGAATCCCACAGCCACCACTTGCATACTGTGTGACCGGGAGCAAGTCATTTAACTTCTCTGTGCTCCCAGAATGCACCTGGAAACAAGCATCAGCTTAGTGTGTCTTTCCTGTCCAAAAATTGTCAAACAATAAATAAAAGGAAAATACTAGAACCAGAGAAGTTATTTAAGGTCCAAAAACTGGAATGAACTTTCAAAACCCACGGAAAATTCTGACATCCGCTAAAAAACAAAAATTAACTGAACCCCTAACCCTACTTAATCCCACCAGCCAGCTGTCTGCACCACCCTGCTTAAACCAATCTGCTCCCCTGAAATGGCACATAAAACAACCATGTGAGCATGCTGGGAAACAGAGGGACGCTGCACTTGCCTTAAAGGGACACTGTCAAAAAAAAACTTGGGCCTCAAACTGTCCCTAGGTTAAAATGCACCATTTATGATTATTTACATTCTGCAGAATGTTTTATTTTTTATTTTATTTTATTTGAGTCTAGAATTACAAGTGTGACGATTGGGCAGCTAGTTATGATTGTTCTATGATATTTGTAATATAGAATGTGGTATGTGAGTGTCTCACATGAGACACCCCGTGCTATGGGTGCCCCCCCCCCCGGTCAGTGAAGTGTCAAGTCACCTGAAACCAGGAGGTAATTAAAGACTAGAGAGACTTAATTAAGGGTCTCCTGTTTTTCTGTCTTAATTAGAACTGATCCAGCAGCCTAGATATAGGACTCTTAAACTTTTATGAAGTCTTAGAGGAAAAACATTTTTATACCACCATGGTGCCAAAGTTGTAAATAAACCTTTGATGTGCCCTGGGAATAGGAATTGCTCGAGATCAAAGAGGGGATGTTAATTAAGGAGTCATATTGGGAAATTAGTTTTTGCTGAAGTCACAGTATTTAAAATATCTCCTGACAGGAAGATCATTGTTTGTATATTTTTTATATTCTAAAAGAAGGCGCTAGATGACATCAGAGAAGGGGTGTGCGAGAGAGGCACAGTTTAACCTAGGATTTGTGTCTGATCTTAGTGACATATCTTTTTGGGCTCTTAAGAAACAAAGATCTAACGATAAGCTCTATAGAGGTAATACATTAGATAGAAAAAGTCTAATTGTATTGTGGTAGAAGTTTATGTTTTGTACTTTAACCTTGTTCTTTTAAGTGATTGTATGCTTTTTGATATATTGTTCTGTGTTTACATTTTTCATATTTTTATAATCTTTAAGTAAAGTACCCTTTATATTTAAAAAGACTGCCTGGGTGTGTCTTTGGAGTTCTTTTTTGTATGTGATGTATACATAGTTAAGTTGACAGCTGTTCTGAAGGGCTTGATGCTGTTACCAAACTGGGAAAAGGTAAGACTATGCCTAAGGTCTTTTATAGAGTTTTAAGGGTTCATTTTGGATACCTGGTTAGGTGCCCTTAGGCGAAAGATATCTTGCATCCCCCCGAAGAGAAGATTATCTTAGCCTGTACATTTGGGTGCGTTAGCATAAGGTTCACAGTTTGAATCCCCCCAGAACTTGAGACTAAAGGTGATTCGGACCCACAAGCAGACAGGAGGGTTACCCTGTCTGTTAACTGTTCACATTACTGCGCTCGGAGGTTGGCACTGTGGGAGCAGAGGGTCTGACCTGCTGACTGCGTTAGTGACAACAAGTACCTTTGAGCCGAAGCTCTTTTACAAAGGTTCCACGTCAATTTCAGGATAACACAACAAAATACAACAAAGCAAGGCAGTTATAGGCAGGATAAACAGATTTAACATTCAGTTACATGAAAATAAATGCATACATTTTGGATAAGACAGGCAAGGGCAAATGAGGAGTACAATAGTGTTACAAGAAATGAGAAGGACACTGGGAGGTAAGAGCTGCTAGAGGCACTGTCGCAACACATACAGAAGTGCAGGTGGTAGGGCTGGGTGGAGGGGAGAGGAAGGATAAGGGAAAAAAGTAAAGTACTATGGAAGAGCTTAGGCAAGGACTGTAGGATAGTAAGGAGGGCTGGCTAGATGAGGCAGTCACAGGTGCTGGAGGCTGAGAGAGAGCGGAGCCTTGGTTTGAGTGGATCAAGCTTGAGAGCGGAGGAGATCTCACTGTTGAGACTATTCAACCAGCTAGGGGCCCTGTAGGCAAATGAACGTTGTCCCAGAGAGGTTTGGCAGCGAGGGACCAACAGGAGTTGAGATTCGGAGCCCCTAGTATGGCGGGAGTTACTACTTGGGCAGAGGACGGCTTGGACACCCGAGGGGCAAGGCCCATGGTTATCTTCTTAGCCATAATGCAGGTTTGTATTTTAAGCAGTTTGAGAGTTGTAGCCAGCCAGTTTGGGCGTAGAGGTCACACGTATGGGTAAGTAGATGAGATCCAGTGATAAGTCGACAGGCTTTGTTGAGGGAGGTGGAAATGCGTCTGAGGGTTGTTGAAGTGGCTGAGCCATATATTTTTATTTTTACCAATTATTTTACCAGGTGAGACACACTAAGCTGAAAGCTTGTTTGCAGGTGCAACCTGGGAGCACAAGGAAGTTAAGTGACTTGCTCAGGGTCACACAGTATGCACCTAGGGGGCTGTGGGATTCAAACCCAGGTCTCCAGATTTGCAGCTCATAGCCTTAACCCACTGCGCCATACTGCCTCCTAATATATGATGAGGCCATAGTCAATTATGGAGACAACAGAGCTTTGAACAGCGACCCTTAAGGCTGTTGGGGTAAGGTATGTCCTGTGCCTGTTGAGGACACCAAGTAGCATATTAGCAGCCTTGGCGACGCTGTCAATGTGGGTACCATAGGACAGGTTACTGTCAAGAGAGAGCCCAAGATATTTAAAGGATTGCACCTGTTAGGGGCCATTCCAAGGCAGTTTGTGATGGTCAGAGGATGCAGCCTGTTCTTGCTGTGGGAGTTACTGAAAAGCACTGACTTTGTGTTTTTATAGTTTAGGATGAGTCTATGTTTGCTGCACCAGTTCTCAACTGGCGAAACCAAGCTGGAGATTATTTTGCAGGGATTGTGAATCCTTATGGGTGGTGTGAATTTCGGCATCATCAGCATAGAGTACAATTTATTCTTGGCAAGATTGAGGGGGGCTATTCAGGAAGAGACTGAATAGAAGGGGGCCCAGTATGGAACCCTGAGGAACTCCAAGTGGACTGGCCTTGCATTGAGAGGACACCTGCAATTTTACCCTTTGAGATCTATTTTCCAGGTAGCTTTTAAATCAAGCCGTGGAGTCTGAGGAGGCCCAGCAACTAAAGCTGTTCCAGTAGCAATCGATGATGGATGGTATTGAAGGCCTTAGTTAAATCAATAAACACTGACCCGGCTAGGTGACCATTATCCAGGGAACTGTGGATGGCTCCGGTAAATTCCAAGAGGGCAGAAGTGGTGCTGTGCCCTTTTCTGAAACCATGTTGTTGTGTACATGGGATATTGTGTTTGTCCAGGTAATCAGTGAGTTGGTCAGCAACTAGGCGTTCGAGAGCCTTGGAGAGGGGAGGCAATATGGAGATTGGTTGGCAGTTTCCATGGTTGGTCTTATCTCCATTTTTATGGACCGGAGTAACAGTAGCGGATTTCCATCTGTCAGGGAACTGGCTGAGGGAGAGGTTGAAGATCTTAGTTAATGGTCTAATTACTTCGTCAAGGGTGAGGGACAGCAGTTTTAGGTCAAGTGAGTCCCACTATTTCTTGATCTGGCAATTGCTTTACTAATGTATTTGCGAGCTTTGTGCATCTTGACTGCTTTGAAGTAGAATGAAGGGTATGTAGAAGAGGGGGAATGCTGGTAGGGTGAGCAGGGGAGTCTAATTCATCGAAGAAGCTGGGGGAAGAACAGTACTGAGGTCCGTGAAAGCAGTACTGAAGGCATCAGCGATAATCGTGGGGTCCAGGGTAACAGACCCATCAATGTCTAGCATAGTTGGGGAGGTTTTTGGCTGCTTTCCGGTTACTTCTTTGATATTGTTCCAGAACGCTCTCCCATTACCCCATTAACTCATGAGAGCTTCCCTGTAGTAAGTGCTTTTATTTAGTCAGATTGATCATGTGCAGTCATTTCGGGCATGCTTATAGTTCTGAATGTCAGTTTGCGAGCTGGTGGACTGAGCCAGAAACCAGAGATGGTCCCTTGATTTTAGCTGCAGTATTAGGTCAGCGGTGAGCCAGGGATTGCAAAGGGCTTTGACTTTATGCTTCTTGAAGTGGGCGTGGGTCACAGGCCACATTGAAGTTAGTAATGAGGAATCCAGGGCAGGGTTGGACATCCGATAGCATTGTAGATGGAGACCAATCCTGCTGCCTGAGGTAGGATTTGAGAGATTCAGCTTCCACAGGGAAGGATTCTGCTGATGACTGACGGTGGGGTTTGCAAAATTTGTTAGACCAATCACAGATGACAGGGAATGATCACTAAGTGAATCCGGGAGGATGGAGATGCTGGAGATCTGGGTAGGGTGGCTGGTTAGAACCCAATCCAGGAGGGTGCTAGTGCCAGTTCTGTAGTTGTGTCTGGTAGGGAGGTGACCAGTTGTAAGGTTTACAGAGGAGATGGCATCCTTGAGGCCCCCAGGATCAGAGGCAAGTCAGTTTATGTTAAAGTCTCCAAGCACGATTAACTCAGAACCAGGAGGTTGCATTGGGGTGAAGTCCAGGATGGCATAGAGCCTTTCACTTGCTCCTTTGGAGGGATGTACACTGCAGCAACTGTGAGGACTTTGTCGTGAGCTCCTAGGATGATACGAATAGGAAGGATCTGTGCAGATGAGTCAGAGAGAGGGGTGGTTAGGGGGTGGCCCAGAAGAGACTCTGAGGTATATAGCACAACCCCCTCCTCTTTTAGCCTTCTGATCCAGCCTAAAGACATTATAGCCTGGTAGGGCAATTGCCAAGTCAGGGACTTTAGGTGTTAGCCAGGTTTCGACTACCGCAGTGATGTCAGGTTTGTGCTGGTTTGAGAAAACTTGCAGGGCATCAAGCTTTGGGAGAAGGCTACAGATGTTAAGAGCCACTAGGGAGAGCACCCTAGAGTGTTTCACTTGGTTGGCTGAGCCATTAGTTATGGGGCCAGGGTTAGGGTGAATGTTGCCAGACAGCAGCAGCAGCAGTAGCTTCAGGGTACACAAACATAGATCCCCGATGGAGAGTTTACAAGTCTGCTTCATGCTGATAGGTAGAGAGAGCTGCTGGCGCTGGTCCCAGAGTGACATCATGTGTACCAAGAGTGGGAGATGAGATGAGAGAGCCCAAAGCCCTCGATCAGGGGTTCCTGAGAGCAGCCATTCATAATCCGTGGTGGGGGTGCAGGGGAAGTGAGGCTCAGAGTATAGAGTGCCTGGTTGGTAGTGGATGAAGTCAAACTGGTAACTGGATAGAGGGAGGGTAACAGGCTCCAGGGAGGTAGAAGAGGGAAATGTGATGAGAGAATAAGGAGTTGAGGAAGCATAGTGGAGTGTATCATAACCTCCAGCAGCCGAGGTTGGCAAAGCAGGGTGGGGGGGGCAGGAAGGAAGCACAAGATAAAAGGGAGAAAAAGGGGTGGGGTACTAGAAGGAGGGGGAGAAGTAGGTAGGTTTAGTGGGTCTAGAGGTCATTTAGCACTGCAGAGAGAGATAGAGGGAGGGCAAGGCGAGGAGAGCGTAGGCTGGGTAAGGGAGGTCATTATGAGAGGCCCTATGGAGTTTAGATGGGTGATGACTCAGACAAGGGGAGGAGCTATGGTCTATTTAATGAAGGTCGGAGGTGGAGGTGGAGGTGGGGGGTGGGGGCGGGCGCAAATATTGGCACTCAATTAATACAATGGGCGCTGAGGCCCAGGAAAGCCTGAAGGCAGAGAAAAAAAAGCCGGTCCAATCAGAGGCAAAAGCATAAAGCACAAGTCCAATCAGAAGTGGCAGCAGAGGCGCTAGTCAGTGGGACTTCTCACAGCTTTCCGGATGGTCTGAGGTGTTACCCGGCTTCGTGGAGCTCCTGAGCGGCTGCAGAGGTGGTGAGGGTGGGCGGCTGACTTCTCGAGCCGCGGCCACTCCGGCGGTAGAGGCAAGCCCGGTTGAGGGTTGGAATCTAAGGGTGGGAGAGAAGGGGTTACTATATGGGGTAGAGAGACAAAAGGAGCGCGACGCAGGTGCTAAATCGAGGGCGGGGGAGACTGCAGGGTGTCAGAGAAATTAGCACAGCAGGAAGAGCCGAGAAGGGGGAGAGGGGTGGGCAGCCAGGAACAAGAAAACAGATTAACCTGCCCTGGCACCACAGGAGGGAATGTGTGAGACAGAAGTGCTTAGAGAAAAAGCAGAAAGAAAACAAAAAAAAAAGTTTTAAATTTAGAGGCGAGGGACAGCTAAACCAGTAGGAGGGCTAGGGGTGAGGTGCAGAGTTACAAAACGCATAAATTAACCAAAGTAACAAGAGCAACACAGTAATTTAAACAGAAACAGTAAAGTTCTTGGTTAAAACAGGCAAATCAGGCAAATTTTCAGCACTTTTCAATGTAATACAGCGAGCTGAAGCCAAGGAAAGCATGGAGACAGAAAAAAAGCCGGTCCAATCAGAAGCAAAAGCATAAAGCACAAGTCCAATCAGAGGTGGTAGCAGACAGCACTAGCCAATGGGAGTGTCTCACGGCTTTCCTGGCCGATCTGAGGTCTTACCCAGCTTCGTGGAGCTCCTGAACGGCTGCTGAAGTGGTGAAGGTGGGTGGCTGGCTTCTTGAGCCGTGGCCGCTCCGGCAGTAGAGGCAAGCCTGGTCAGGGACTGGAATCCGGCTTTGTGGAGCTCCTGAGCAGCTGCAGAAGTGGTGAGGGTGGGCGGCTGGCTGAGCTGCGGCTGCTCCAGCAGTGAGCCAAGCCCAGTGGGGACTGAAATCGACCGTGGGCTCTGAGGCGGCTGGAGTGGTGAGGTGGGCGGCTGGCTTCTCAAGCCATGGCCGCCTGGCAGTAGAGGCAAGCCCAGTCAGGGCTGGAATCCGGCTTCGTGGAGTTCCTGATCAGCTGCAGAAGTGGTGAGGGTGAATGGCTGGCTTCTCGAGCCACGGCCACTCTGGTGGTAGAGGCAAGCCCGGTCAGAATGTGCTGAGAACCACAAACCTCGGGGGAGACCTTTGCTTTTAAACTAATTTTGGCACTGTATTCTTTTTGTTCTTTCTAAACAGTGATCAGCTGTTAAGGGACTTCTGGGGGCTCAGAGCTATAAATAGCACTCTGCTTCTGAAACCAGCTCCTTTAGAGCTTAAACGCTGCATAAGTGTAAACCTCTACCACCTTGTGAAACTGTGCATTGCTGCTTAAAACTTTTACATATCTGGAGCCCTGCAGTTGTTAGATAGCAGGCAAAGGGCTTTGTGGTGCATGTTAGCTAAAGCTAAGAACCACAAACCTCTGGGGAGACCTTTGCTTTTAAACTAATTTTGGCACTTTTTACTTTTGTCTCTTTCTAAACAGCGTCAGCTGTTAAAGAGGACTTCCGGGGCTTAGAGCTATAAATAGCGCTCTGCTGCAAGTAGGTCGAGTACGAGCAGGGCGAGCACATGGCAACGCGTGTGAAGACGCGCGGAAAGACACGCGCGTGTTTGGCGGTGTTACAAGGGTGAGAAAATACAGGTTACTCACCTGTAACAGGAGTTCCAGGAATGGTATATGTTGTTCATCCACACTGTCTGGCAGGTATCCTTGCCGCTTTAAATCTTGCCGGAAGGTCTTCAAGCTGGCTCCTCCCACCCACCCGGGTGGTAAAACTCTTGGCTCCGCCCCATGACGCCAGATCTGGCCCGCTGGGAGCTCAGGTTCTGCGTCGAAGCCGGGGAGGTCGGGTGGGTCGTGTGGATGAACAACATATACCATTCCTAGAACTCCTGTTACAGGTGAGTAACCTGTATTTCTAGGGACATGGATATGTTGTTCTTCCACACTGTCTGGCAGACTCCTAGCAGTTCTCCGGGAGGAGGGAGGCAAGGCGCACACCCCCTACTTAGGAAATAGAGACTGGAGAACCGAGGCCCCAAAGCCAGCATCCCAGCGTGACTCAAGGTCGATGTGGTAATGGGTAATAAAGGTGTGTGCTGACTTCCAGGTAGCAGCCCTGCAGATTTCCTGGATAGGGACGTCCCTGGAAGCAGCCACCGATGCAGCAGTATGACAGGTAGAATGAGCTCTTATCCCTCTGGGAGGCTCCATGCCCGCCAACTTATAGCAGAGATCTATGCAGGAGGTGACCACCTGCTTATCGTCCGCTTGGCTGCAGGTCTGCCAGGTGCGGCTTCAGCGTAGGGTGACAAACAGCTGGCGAACCTCTCCCAATTTCAGCCGTGCGCTCCTTATAATAAGCGAGCGCCCTTCTAGGGTCCAAAGTATGGAGCCTGTATTCGACCTCCGAGGTGTGATTGGGGTAGAACACCGGCAGAGTCAACACCTGATTAAGGTGAAACTCCGACACCACCTTCGGAAGGAATTTCGGGTGGGGGCGCAGGACAACCTTGTCCCTGTGGAAGACCAGGTAAGGAGACTCAATGCAGAGCGCCTGGAGTTCTCCCATCCTTCTGGCTGACGTGATAGCCACCAAGAAGGCGGTCTTCCACGACAGGTGAGAGAGTTCACACCTGTGCATTGGTTCGAATGGCTTGCCCATGAGCTTTGCCAGTACCAGCAGTAAATCCCACGGAGGTGGAGGTTCTCGCACCGGAGGGGAAATGTGATCAAGGCCTTTGGAAAAGCGCCAGACCACCTTCTCCTGCGCCACCGACTGCTCCCCCGCCCGCGCCTCGTAAGCAGAGATGGCCGCTAGTGCACCTTTAGGGTCATCGACCCTAAGCCCTTGACTAGAAAGGGACCATAAATAGTCCAAAATGCTTGCCAAAGAACAGGAGGAAGGGTCCAAGCCCTTGTCCTGACACCAAATGGAAAATCTCTTCCATTTGAAGGCATAGCATTTCCTGGTCGACTCCTTACGGGACGCCTCAACTACATTGAGGACCTCGTCAGAAAGACCCAAGGCCTGGAACTCTAGCCGCTCAGGAACCAGGCCGTCAGGTGCAGGGACTGAAGGTCCGGATGGAACACCTTCCCCTGATTGACTGAGAGCAGGTCCAGGTGAGCTGGAAGCTGCCTCGGGAGCCTGGAGCTGAGGCTGAGGAGATCTGGGTACCAGAACTGGCGGGGCCAGTCTGGGGCTATCAGAATCACCTGCGCCTTGTCCCTCCTTGCCTTGAGAAGCACCTTGTGAATCAAGGGAAATGGGGGAAAGGCGTAAAGAGGCCCGGGGTCCACAGCCTCGAGAAGGCATCCCCCTGCAGCAAGCCCTGCTGAGGGGGGCGGGCATGAAACAGCCTCAGCTTCGCGTTCTCCCTGGAGGCAAACAGGTCCACCTGAGGTGTGCCCCAGTGGGAGAACAGATCTTGTACTACTTCCGCAGGAGAGACCACTCGTGAGATGCAGCCCCTATCCGGCTCAGGGCATCGGCCAGGGTGTTGGAGGCTCCTGCCACATGAATGGCAAGGAGATCCGCCTCCAGGCTGCGCACGAGTGACCAAATGTGGAGAGCTTCCCTGCACAGAGGCATGGAGCGCGTCCCGCCCTGGCGGTTTAGGTAGTACAGGGTCGTGGTATTGTCTGTCTGGACTCGGACTACTTGACCCCGGAGAAACGGAGCAAAGGCGGTGAGAGCTAGGCGGACCGCTCGGAGCTCCAGCAGGTTGATGTGGCATCGGGACTCCCGCGGGGACCAGAGGCCGTGCACTCGTTGTTCCCCCAGATGGGCACCCCAACCCATCAGAGAGGCATCCGTCGATAGAGAGACCGTCGGCTCGGGGCGGACAAACGGGATGCCCTCCTGCAGATGAGATGGAACGGTCCACCACTGGAGACCGTTCCACATCTCTGGGTCACCATCACTAGCTGGTCCAATGGATCGCAGCATTGTGACCACTGGCTGGCCAGTCCCCACTGAAGGGGGCGCATGTGCCAGCGTGCCCAACGGACCACGCTGGTACAGGCCGCCATGAGACCCAGGAGTCGCAGGAAGTCCCGGGCAGGGTGCGATTGCCCAACCAGAAATGATTGGGCAAAGGAGGTAAGAACCTCGGCCCTGTCCGCCGGGAGCCGTGCTCTGGCTCGAAGAGAGTCGAGCTCTGCCCCGATAAACAGAATCACCTGCTCGCTCGAGTTCCGACTTGGCCTCGTTGATGAGAAGGCCGACTTGAGCAAACCTAGAGGGCCAGATCTCTGGACCCGCCACCTCCTGTCTGGAGGGGCTGCTATCAACCAATCGTCCAGGTAAGGGTACACCCGGACCCCTCGGCGCCATAGAGAAAGCTGTCACCACTGCAATGCATTTGGTGAAGACCCTGGGAGCTGGAGACAGGCCGAAGGGCATGGCTCGGAACTCGAAGAGGGATCCCTCCGCTCAAAAGCGAAGGAATCTCCGATGTGACGGACGGATAGGGACGTGAAAGAACGCATCCTGCAGGTCCAGAGAGCAGAACCACACGCCGTGTTCCAGAGATGGTATTATCTGCGCCAGAGTGACCATCCTGAAAGTTCGAGACCTTAGGAACTTGTTCAGGTCGTGTAGGTCGAGAATCGGGCGCCAGCCCCCCGTCCGTTTCGGAACCAGGAAGTACCTGGACACGAACCCGGGTCTGAGTGGGGTCCTCTACCTCCTGATCACCTCCTTTGGAGGAGGAGGCGATGTCGGCTCGACAGGCCGACAAGTGTGGACTCTGTGGACCCCGAGGCCCCAGCGCACGGTCTGAAGGGCGGGCCTGCTCAACTCTAGAGGCAGGCTCTTCCCACCACCTCCAGTACCCACCTGTCCGTGGTAATAGTGGACCAGGCGGAAAGGAAGTGTCGAGCCGTCCCCAGGGGAACAGAGGTGAGGTGGCGGGATGGGGCGACACCCCTCAGCCCATCACTGGGCAGGCTTGGAGGAGGGACGGCCGAGGACCTCCTGGCCTTACCTCCTGCTTCCTGTTGGAGGAAGCCGATAAGCTGGGTTTGGGATGCCAAGCCCGAGCCTGCTGGCCCTGGACGTCTGCTGGGCGCATGCCAAGGCGCAGAAGGACCAAAGGGCTTAGGCTGTGGCCACGGCCTTGTCCTTCTGAGCGGAAGAGACCGAGTCCAAGGTAGCATTGGACTTCTCGATCCTCTGCAGGTGACCTTCCACCCCAGGGCCGAAGGGTCAGTCCCAAAAGGGAACATCCGCCAACTTGTGCTGGGTATCCGAGGTAAAGGTGGATATCCTCAGCCAAGCCCGGCGACGCATGGCCACTCGCGGCCGCCACAGACCTGGCACATGAGTCCCCAATGTCTAAAGCAGTCTGGAGCTGCTGTTTTGCCACTGCCTGCCCTGGTCGCACCTGCCTGACCGTAGTCTGCAGATCAGCGGGAAGATGAAGACGACCTCATCCAGGAGCCCAACAGGGCATGAGAAAAGTAATGCCATGAGGGGCGAACTGGCCTGCCGAAGGCTGAGAGAGGGCCGCAGCATAGACTTTTACCCGGCATAATCAATTTCTTGGATTCCTTGTGGAGGTTTGTCCATCCCTGGCGTTTCGGGCGGCGCGGACGCTGTCGGTAACCAACCCCTCAGCAGAGGGGTGTTCCGAAAAACCGGACAGGGAACCGGTAGGGACTGCATACTTCCTGGCCATCCTGGCCGAAGGCGCAGGGCAGGAAGCAGGGCGCTGCCAAAGCTCCAAGGCCGGACCCGCTATGGCCTCGGCCACCGGAAAGGCCTCCATAGGGGAATCCCCTCGGTCCAGAATCTCCGTGAGGGGATACCTGGCCCGTTTAGAAACGGGTTCGAGCTTCATCCCAGTGGACTCGAGATAAGCCGAAGCAATCCTCTGAAGGGCGAAGGGCTATCGTCACTGACTGTCCTCCCGAGACTCCAAGTCCATTCACTTGGAGAAAGGGAGGAATCATCCTCGGACTCGGAAGAGTCCTCAAAAACTGCCTCGGGGCCTGAGCCACCTCCACCTGCCGGAGGTCTATCGGGAGTGAGGGGTAACAGACAACCTATGGGGCAAACCCGAGCGACCGAGAACTTTTGTTGGAGCCCCAACTAACGGCTGTGGAGGCAGAGGTTCCACCAGAATCGGTGGGGCAGCTGGTTGGCCGAACAACCGCCTGGGAACAGGCCTCAGCCTAACGAGGGTTGTTTCGCCGCCTCAGTGACAACCACTTAATGGTCGGGAAGATGACTGGGTCGGCTTATTCCCGGTCAGAAGGAGCTGTTGCCACATGAGTTCCTCATACCTCTGGCGCCCAACTTAGCGAAGCCTCCCTCGTCCGAGGAGGAGGAAGAGGAAGAGCGGCGGCGCCGCCTGCCGCTGATGCGAGACCGCCTTATGACGGCGGATCGGCTGACCGCCAAGATGTCCAAGACCGAGAATCTCGTGGGCCGAGAACAGTGCGGGAGGTGTCGAGAATCGCACTCCCTCGGTTCGGACGATTCCACCGAGCTCCAGACGGAGGAACAGACAAGCCACCGGATCCTCAACTCCCACCGGGGAACGGGAGAGGGTTCTCAGCTTCTCCAGCCGACAACCCGTCTAACGGGTCGAGAAAAAATCTGACCGCGTCGATGGGAGTGTCGGTCAACTAACCTAGCGGGGACACCGTGAAGCCAGTGGCGAATCTGAGGGGTGCGACCAAAGTCGACTGCCGACAACAAGGGAGGGATCTTTCCCGCTCCCAAGAGCGTCGACGGTGAGACTACTTTTGCTCTTTTTGGACCGAAAAAGGTCCAGAAAGTTGGACCCTCACCTTTCGTCGAGAGGGTCAGACAGAGCTCCTTAAAGGCGAATCGAGGCACGAGAGAAGGCGGGACAAATGCCATAGCCGAGGTGAAGCGGCCCTGCGCCGCCTCCTCTTCGAGGCGATCATCTGCTCGGCTGATCCAGCCAAGCCCGCCGCCCGGACACCGCCAACAGGCCTCTTTAGATTAACCGGAGGAAATCTTTTCTGGACACCCCAGCTGTAAACAGGCAGCACGGTCTTGAGGGCGTGGGCGAAAAGAAGAGCACAGGTGCCAAGCCTGCGGGTCGTGCTCAAGGCCCAAGCAGTGAGCGCTGCGTGGAGTGCGGATCTGTCAAGACATCTTCTGCCCGCAAGGGCATCTCAGAAACCGAGTCGATTTGTCCATACTGCGCCTTGAGGAGAAGCGAGATACTTTTAGCAAAAAAGTTTTGATTTGAAATTTCGAAGAATTGGGGAACCAGTCTTATCCAGAAGCGTTAAGGAGGAACCTGAGCTTCAAGCGGTAAGGAAGATCTGGAGTCATGGGGCAGAGCCGAGGTTTTACCACCGGGTGGGTGGGAGGAGCTACAAGAGACCTTCCGGCAGATTTAAAGCGGCAAGGATACCTGCCAGACAGTGTGGATGAACAACATATCCATGTCCTAGAAATACAGGTTACTCACCTGTAACAGGAGTTCTAGGAATGGTATATGTTGTTCATCCTGCTGTGTGAGTTCCTTGCCGCTTCATCTTTGCGGAGCAACTCACCAAAATGGCTCAAACTCCATGACATGAATCTAACCCGCTGAAGCCAGGTTATCTTGATTAAACTGGGGAGGTTGGGTGGGTAGGTGTGGATGGGACAGCATATACCATTCCTAGAACTCCTGTTACAGGTGAGTAACCTGTATTTCTAGGGACATAGATATGTTGTTCATCCACACTATTTGAGACTCTAGCAACACACACTGGTGCAGGCCAGCCAGGTGGACCAGGAGGCGCAGGATGTCCCGGGCAGCGTGCGACTGCCCAGCCAGACCTGACTGGGCAAAGGAAGAAGACCGGCCTCGTCGCGGGGAGCCGAGCTCTGGCTCGAAGAGTCGAGCTCTGCCCCGATGAAAAGAATCACCTGCTTCGGCATAAGTTCCGACTTGGCTCTGTTGAAGAGGAGGCCCATCTGAGAGCAACCTGGAGGGCCAGAACTCTGGACCGCTCCACCTCCGCTCTGGAGGGGGTTGCAATCAGCCAGCCATCTGGGTAGGGGTACACCCGGACCCTTCTGCACCGCAGGAGTGCTGTCACCACTGCTATGCATTGGAGAAGACCCTGGGAGCTGGGAAGAGGCCGAAGGGTATGGCTCGGAACTCGTAAAGGATCCCTCCACTCTGAAGTGGAGAAACCTCTGAAGAGCAGACGGATCAGAGCGTGAAGAATGCATCCTGGAGGTCAGGAACAGAGCCAGATGCCTCGTTCCAAGGATGGGATATGTGAGTCAGGGTGACCACCTGAAAGTCCAGACCTTAGGAACTTGTTCAGGTCATGCAGGTCGAGAATGGGCGCCAGCCCCCATCCATTGGGGACCAGGAAGTACCTGGACCACGAGCCCTGGGTCTGAAGGAGGATCCGCACCTTCCTGATCACCTCTCTCCCGAGGCTGGGGCAACATTGGCTCCGGCGGGCGGCAGGCCTGGACCCCATGGTCCCAGTGGCCGGGTCAAGGGAAAGGCCAGCTCGAGACCAGAGACAGGCCCTTGCCCTCCACCTCCCACACCCAGCGGAAGGAAGTGGCGGAGCCATCCCTTCCCGGGGGACCCAGTAGGGGTGGCGAGGCGGGGTGGCGCCCCTCAACCCGTCACTGAGCAGGCTTGGAGGAGGGACTGGCGAGGGAGCTCCTGGGCCTTCCTCCTGCTTCCCTTTAGAGGCCGCTGGCTGAGGTTGGGATGCCAAGCGCAAGCCTGCTGGCCCTCTTGCTGGTGCTGATGGGCGATGCGTGCCGCAGGGGCCGAAGGGGCTTACGCAGAGGTTGCCGGCGGCCCTTGTCCCTCTGGGCAGAGGTGACCAAGTCCAGAGTGGCATTGGACTTCTCGATCTCCTGGAGGTGTCCCTTCACTCCAGGGCCGAAGAGGTCAGTCCCAAGAAGGGGATGTCCGCCAACTTGTGCTGGGTATCCGCCGAGAAGGTGGATATCCTCAGCCACGCCCTGCGGCACATGGCCACCGCGGCCACTACTGACCTGGCACAGGAATCACCTATGTACAGAGCAGTCTGAAGCTGCTGCTTAGCCACCGCCCTACCCTGGTCCCGCACCTGCCAGACCATGGTCCGTGAGTCGGCGGAAGATGAGGATCACCTCATCCAGGGAGCCCAAGAGGTGTGGGAGGGGGAGTGTGCCATCAGCGGCAGCTGAGCTCGCCTGTTGGAGGCCTAGGGGAGGCCTGGCGTAAGCCTTGCGCACGACATAGTCCATCCTTTTGGACTCTTTGTCAGGAGGTCTATCACATCCAAAGTTTCCGGAACACTGGAAGGCGTTAGCGGTAACTAACCCCTCAGCAGAGGGTGCTCCAAGAACCGGGCAAAGAACCGATGAGGACTGCATATTTCCTGGCCATCCTGGCCGAGGCGCAGGACAGGAAGTAGGCGGCTGCCAAAACTCAAGGCTGGGCCGACAATGGCCTCAGCCACAGGGAAGGCCTCCGAGGGTGAACCCCCTCGGTCTAGGATCTCCGTCAGGGGATAATAGGCCCGTTTGGACACGGGCTCGAGCTGCATCCTGGTGAACTCCGAGATGAGCCTAAGCAGACCCAGGAAGGACGATGGGCTGTCGTCCAGAGACCGGTCCCGGGAGGACTCCAGGACCACCCACCTGGGGAACACGGAGGAGTCATCGTCGGACTCCGAAGGGTCTGCAAAGAGCTGCCTCAGGCCTGAGCCACTCTTCACCCGCCGAGGCGGGTGGGAGTGAGTGACCCGGCAACCTGAGGGACAGGCCGTGACCGACCGCGGTTCCACCACATTGGTGGGGCAGCAAGATAGAGTCGAACAACCAGCCGAGTGGGCACCTTGACTCGCGGCGGTTCGTCGACTGTTCAGGCGGCGGCAGCTTGATAGCCAGGGAATGATCGGTGGATTGTTCCCGGACAACAACAACTGCTGCCACGCAGCTCCTCGTAGCGTCGGCGCCATCTGCGTGAAGCCTCTCTCATCCGAGGAGGAAGACGAGGAGGAATGGTGTTGCCACTTAACTCGGTGCCCCGACCGAGACCGCCGAAGTCGGCGGGAGCGACTTGACTGAGAAGAAGACCGAGACCGAGACCAAGATCCTCGGTGAAACTGAGGGCGGGTCTGGGAAGGAGCGGGGGACACCCGCTCTTCCCTCGGCTCAGACGCTTTGACCAAGGACTGCCGCCCCGAAGGTACAGGCAGAACCTCGGCCTCCACCGGGGAAACCGGCGAAGGGTTGATGGCTCTTCCAGTCAACCACCCGGGTGACGGGTCGAGAGAAAACTCGACTGCGTCGATAGGAGTCTCGGCCGGCTGGCCTGACGGGGACAGCGTGAAGCCAACGGCCTGAGCCGCAACCTCAACCGAAGTCGACGGTCAGCTGTCTGGGGAAGGAGACCTCTCCCACTCCCACAAACGCTGACGATGGGACTTACCCTGTGACTCCCTCGACCTGGGCCGAGGCAGTCTCGATGGCCCCTCCTCTGCAGGGAGAGGACTGGCAAGCCCCTGAACGGAGCCGAATGAGAGGAACCCAGAGAGAGCGGGATAAATGCCACGACCGAGGAGGAGGGAGATGCGGCCTTGGCCACCGCCTCTTCCAGGACAAAGAGTGCTCGAGCTGCTCAGCCGAGTCAGCCGTCGAGGACACCGCCCGACAAGCCTCTATGGATTTTACCAGCGGGGAAAACTCCTCGGGGCACCCAAACCTCAATCGGGCCACACGATCCTCCAGGACGTTGGAAGAAAAGGCACGGCACAACTCGCAGACCTGCGGGTCGTGGTCCAAGTCGAGCAGTATACGCACGTGGAGTGCGGATCAGTCCTGGAGATATTCTGCCCGCCAGGGCACCTCTGAGAGCCGGGAAATGAATTGTCCATCGCAGCTGCGAGGGAACAGAAGACCAAAGTTTAGAAAACTTCAAACCTAAATTCGGACGAACCGAAGAATCAGGAACCAGTCGTAAAACGCAGAGCGCTAAGGAGGGAACCTGAGCTTCCAAGCGGTAAGGAAGATCTGGCATCATGGGGCGGAGCCAAGAGTTTTACCACCCGGGTGGGTGGGAGGAACCAGCTTGAAGACCTTCCGGCAAGATTTAAAGCGGCAAGGAACCTGCCAGTAAGTGTGGATGAACAATATATCCATGTCCCTAGAACAGCTTGTTTATATATACAATTTGTTTAATTTAAAGTACTATGGATGCTTTAATAGCAACAAATAACAGCTCACAATTAAGGAGTGACTATCCCACTATTATGATCTTGGATGGAGAACTTGTGATAATATGTAAAACATGTAATATGTATCTCTTTGTTGAAAACAAAACTACACCAACAAATGATTATATATGTGGAAAATGTATTGACAATAAACGATTATTAGAGGATATTGAAATGTTTTCAGATAGATTAAAACAGCTTGAGGAGAGCCAGTTGACCATGAGTGAGCGTTTTAAAGCACTACACACCCCCTCCCCAGATACTACGGGCAATATGATATCCTTTAATTCATCAATATGTCCAGTGATGAATACAATCCTAAATAACGATGTATGTAGTAATAATGATACAGAAAATGATTCATTAACAATGAATAATGAGACTATGAATGCAAATTTGTAAAATAAAAAACGAATTAGAGAGGAGGACTCTGAATGGACATTGATATCCAGCACAAGGGCATGTAAAAAAGGGCGAAGAGCTGATCAGTTTTGTTTACCAACTCAAAATTCTTTTTCAGCACTCTCTAATTTATCAGATAAAAACTGCCTAACTACAAACAACCTAGATTGCTTAGGAAATCAAATACAAACAAGGGACAGTGACAGGTTTAATAATACGCTCATTGATTTACAACCACCTATTAGTAAAACAACATGTAATTCTTTAAACTCTAAATATGGGCATAAGCTGGGGCAAACAAACACTGATACTTCAACAGTAGTAAATAAAAAAACTATATGAATCAAAAAGTAACTGTATTTTATCAATAAATGAGTGCTCAGGATCCCTAATTACAGATCATCATGTACCCGACCTTGCTTCCACTTTAACTAGGAATTTAGTTACATCTATGGATACCGCTGAATCAAATTTTCGGGACTTGCCATGTCAAGTTTATGTATTAGGAGACTCTATTATTAAACATTTAGATAGGGCAATCTGCAATCCAGATAAGGCCACAAGAACATGCTCCAGTTTTAGAGGAGCAAAATTGCCAACATTACAAATATGGTCAATGATATACTAATGGATGCAGGAAGTAACCCTTGGTTACTATCCACGAGGACACAAATGATATAAATCAAAATAATATCCTACAGATTAAAAAAGATTTTGTGGCTTTAAACAATTTACTTGTAGGGCGGGATGCACCACATGCTTTTCAGAAATTTTGCCAGTACCAAGGACAACAGATAATAAAATTTGTAAAATTAAAGAAATCCATAAATGGCTGAGAAGTGGTGTTATGGACAGGAATATATTGCATTCCACATTGGGAAAACTTTGATGGTAGGAATCCCTCTTCAGTTGGGGTGGATTGCACCTCAGCAGGAGGAAGTGTCTAGGTAAAACATTGAGTACCGTTATTAACAATCATTTAAACTAAATAACATCGGGGAGAATTGGACTATTCCAAATTCTCTTGATGGAGGAAAGAATATTGGAATTGACAAAGTGTTTAATTTTCTATCCTTTAACTCAAGATCTTTAAATTCCTTAAAAATGGCTGAACTTTCAATAAAATGCATCCAATTAGATTTAAGTATCATTGCCATTACCGAAACCTGGTGGGATTAGTCTTCTCTACGTACGCAAAATATTCCAGGTTATAACCTTTTTCATAAAGACAGAGTAGATAGTAAAGGTGGAGGAGTTTGGCTTTTTGTTAAAGATGATATTTCTGCATATGAAATCACTACAAATAGTATGACAGAATCAATATGGATTTCTATCCAACCTATTGACCGTCCCAAAATTAATATAGAGTGTGTTATAGACCACCATCAGCAGATATTCAATATACAACTGAATTATTGAACTTAATATGAATTCTCTCAAAAAATGATACTTTAATTTTGGGGACTTCAACATGCCCGGTATAAATTGGAAATTAAATACAAGTAACACTAACCATGAAAGGTTATTTATGAATACAATCACTGACCTAGGTTTGGACCAACTGGTAAATGAGCCTACACGAGGTAATAATATACTGGATCTAGTAATTGTTACGAAGGTTTTAATATTTCTGAGACTCAAATTATGTCACCAATTGGCAATAGCGATCATAATTCTATATTTGTTAGTTTACAATTACAAACACTTAAAATTAAAAACAACTTTCAACGAGGAATTACAATAAAGCTAACTTTACTATGATAGACCAGGAATTATCACATATTGATTGGTCCAAATTATTTAAAAACAAAGGTAAGCGAAATAAATACATGTCTTATAAATGTTATTCATGAACTAGAGGATAAATATATTCCCCTATTGTCAAATTGTAATAAAAAGGTAAAATACCTGTCTGGTTCAACAATAATATTAAAAACAAATTAAAACTAAAAATATTTATTTAAAAATTAAAGACAAATTCTAACATATTACTTAGAGGCAAATACAGAACAGCTTTGGCAACATTAAAAAAATCAATCAAAGATGCAAAATTAAAATTTGAATTTAAATTAGCACACTCAAAAAACAACCTGAAATCCTTATTTTCTTATATGAATGGAAATAGAGTCAATAATAGAAATATAGGACCACTCTGTAATGATGGAATCACTATAAATACAAAGATATGGCAGATCACTTCAATAAGTACTTTTGTTCAGTCTTTAATCATTCAGGAAATTCTGTAATCAATACTAATAGTAATGATTCCTGTATTCCATTATTTGAACTAAAGAAATTAAAATTCACTATCCAAATTTAAAAGATCAACTAGTTCTGGACGGACAATATTAATGCTATATTTCTTTTGGAAACACTGGATTCAATCATTATTCCTTTAAAAATATTATTCAATAAATCTTTATTGGATTGTAAGGTACCTGAAGTATGGCGCATTGCTTTGTTTACACCAATTTATAAAAAGGGCCAAAATCTGACGTTCAAAACTATCATCCAATTAGTCTAACCTCTATTTTGGGAAAAGCGATGGAGCGATTAATTAAAGATAGGTTGGAAAATGAATTGGAAAAATTGAACATTCAGGATTTATCTCAGCATGGATTCAAAGCCGGTTTCTCATGTACAACAAATCTCATATCATTCTACCAACATGTTGCTAAATTATTGGATAGCAATGTAGCTACTGATGTAGTGCTACTAGATTTTAGTAAAGCATTTGATCATATATCACATTCCTTACTAATAAATAAATTACATAATTTTAAAATTCCACTTTGTTTAGTAAACTGGATATCTGAATGGCTGTATAATCGTACTCAATCAGTTAGAATAAATGGAGCTCTTTCAACATCTGGAGCAGTTACAAGTGGGGTTCCACAGGGTTCCGTTTGGGCCGATTTTGTTCAACTTTTTCATTCATGATATGGTAATAGAATCTAAAAATTACTTATCCAAGTTTGCTGATGATACTAAACTGGGTGGAAGAGTTGATACCATAGAAAAATTTAAAATTCTAGAACAAGACTTGTATACAATTGAACAATGGGCTAAAAATTGAATGTTATTTAACATCAATAAATGCAAGAACTTGCATTTTGGTAAAAATAATACATTACACAACTACTATTTAAATAACCAGTTATCGGAATCATCCAGTTGTGAAAGAGACTTGGGTATATTAACAAATAATAAATTGACATCAGATGACCATTGTAGTAAAGCAGTTAGATCCGCTAATATTGTAATAAGACAAATTAAAAAAACTTTCATCAGTAAATCAGAACGTAATTTGATCCCACTATATACAGCATATGTCAGACCACACCTGGATTATGGTTCTCCCTTATGAGTCCTTATATAAAAATGACATAAATCGCTTGGAACAGATACAAAGAAGATTGACTAAATCTATTCCAAGATTAAAAATATGTTATGAGACCAGGTTACAACAAACTGGTCTCTACCCTTAACATTAAGAAGAGAAAGGGAGATTTACTTCTAATGTATAAATTGGTTCACAATCCTAAGTTACTTAATATATGTGGATTGGAATTTGCAGAAAAAAGAATTGTAGGAAGACTACACTCTAATCAACTAAAAGTAGAATGGGCCAATAACAAAAAATATAACTTTTTCAATATAAGGGCAGCAAAATCTTGGAATTCTTTACCACCCACAGTTGTAGATTCAGCTAACTGAGATTTTCAAAACTAGGCTTGATCTCTGGTTATTGGCCTAATAATAATAATAATATTTAACCAAATGTCCCACTATTGAGGGAGGACAATCTAGATGGGCCTTGAGCCTTCTTTTGTCCTACTTTATCCAGTAAATCCAGTAAACCGTTGGTAGATTGATTCTGATCCTTTTTTTCTTTTTAAAAGTGAAAAACAGACTGCCAACCATACTGGTGTTACCACACCAAAATGTGTTTGTTTACATCCCTTAACACCCACTGCATCTTTCCTGGACTTAGGAACATCCCATCACAGCCACTCAAGAAATAGTGGAATGAAAAGGATGCTATTACATCATGGGTGGCTGCTCTGTCTGGGATGTTCCTAATGTTCAGGAAGTATCGATAAGAGTGATTAAGATTTATACCAAAATAAGGTTGAGTATAATTGCACCATTAGAGTGCATTTCACTTCTGCTATGAAAGGAAGCAGATTAAGCCAGCAACACCAATGAATTTTAGAGAAGTTAAGCAATCCTAAAATGTGGGTTTTCAACATGAAATACTAGGATGCAAAAAGGGTTGACAGTGTCCGCTTTAATGACAGGAAAACTCAAAATAAAAGTGCAAGCTAACAAAACTGATGGAAGATTCACTACACTGCACAAACACCCTGGCCCTTCATGTAACAGAGCTTTGCCAGGGGGCCTCCCAATGATGCTCTGCTAAGCATAGCGCCGGGACATTCAGGCACTGTGGTATATGCTTCATCATTGCATGTACCATGCTGTGGTATACTGTTTACAGAACCAAGGGATAAAAGAGGGACGTTACATCTTCACAGAGGCACTTGACAGCTATGACTCCTGCTGAGTAGTGTGGGACTGCTCCATCACCTCTTGGAGCTGAGAGAACTCTGGGTAATAAAGGGGGCATACAACTAAGAAGAGGTCCTTGAAAGGTATTATAATAACTTGGTGAGTTTTCCCCCCATGGAAAAAGCCAGGTGTAATTAAGCTGTTATAACCAGCTGGTTGTAATAGCGTAACATGCACCGCTCTTCCTATGGAAGCTGTGAGCCACACTGTGGCTCATGCTACACTGTCTCTCACTAGCACCACACTAAAATCACCTACCCACTTTGCCGTCCCTCTTATTTGTCAACTCGCATTAAAATATGCTAAACGGCAAAATTAACAACATGTAGTAAGGACAGTAGAGGGGTGTAAATCTTACATCTCTGCATTGCATCACGTTCAATGCTGCATGATGTACATCTTTCTGTATTATGTTTTTACTCACACATGACTGGATTGAACTGTATTGTAATCTTTCGTTCTTTATCCTCCTGTACCCCTTCCCCCGGGTCGCACTTGGAATCGAGCCTTGGCTCAGTGTGCATTTCCTGGTTATCAACTTTAAATAAATAAATGAAAGAAAACTCAACTTTATAAAGTAGGAACTGTTTCTCATAGGCTGAGCGGAGTCTCGTGTTTTTGGTCACAAGCTCCTCAGCTAGAACACCAGGTCACCATAACTACAGCAATTTTACTTTCAAATGAACTCAACTCAATCTAAGAAAACAGTTCCTATTTTACAAAGGCTTTTTTGTTTTTGGGTTTTTGCCCTGCCCCCAGTAATCCTCCATTCAGAGGTCAGCCCTGCCTGCCTGCCATCCCCCATGCCCAGGCGTACTCCCTTGGGGCAGGAGCCACCAGGCGAGCTCCCCATGGACACTGTAGGCAAGCCCTGGCATTAGCCCGGCGAGACCCCCCAGCGGACATCGCAGGCAGTGGAGAGCAAAGCAGAGTTAATTTTTAAAATGATTTTATAGTCTTTAACATTTGATTAAATGAGAGTCACCGCTCAACTAATAGGGATCCTATTTGTTGAGCAGTGGCTTCATTTTTATCAAATGTTAGTTTAAAGTTTTGTAAAATCATTTTAAAAATTATACCACAGACTAATGAGGCGCATCCCTGCACTCTTCCTGGTTAACGTCACAAAATGGGGCAGCATGGGGGCAGAGCAGGCAGACTAGGAAGTGGGAAGGGATCGGCTGGCTCCCAGTTACTGCCAAGTATTATTATCCCTACCCAAATGTTACACAGTGAGTAATTGTACACCACTACAACTGACCTTGGATTATAGAGGTCTCATTGTATTGTTATCTTTTTGCAAGCTACGAAACTTTTCATACTAGTTAGGATAGTTACTCAGACCACCTGTTTTTGTCCAATTATATACATTTTATGCATCTTCCTTAGCCGTTGCCACAGCAATTATCAGGGTATAAGACCCTTTGTAACATGTAGCTTCTCTGAGAAGAGAGAAACTGTCTGCACTACCTAGGTAAGGAAAACTGGTGTTTTCCCAGTGTTCACACTGCAATGGTAGTAAGTCTGTATTACTGATCTGTAGTCAATGTCATTTATTACATGAGTACCACTTGTTTGTTGTCGCTTCCTTTTGTGCCGATCCACTAAGAACCTGAGAGGATGATTTATTACCCAGTTACACTTCCCAAATGTTACACAGTGAATAAAAAATAATAATTTTCCCACAGAGGTGGTATAGCCATGCAGAGTAGTGGACTGTAAAGGCCAAAATATTTATTTTTAAACCACATTTACTTTACAATTAGTAAGGCAGCGATAGCATCACAACACCCTTCCTGTATTTAAAATGGATGGCAGCCATATCTCTGTTTAAAAAGTATTTTCCGTGCTTTACTAAAGTTATTTGCTAAATATATTATAGGAAACAATTCTGAGCAACTACAGCAATTGTTTAAATAACCTTTAGGGAATTGTATCGTATCCTTCAAACAGTTTACAAAATTAATGTGCTGTAAGGACAGTAGAGGGGTGTAAATCTTACATCTCTGCAATGCCCATTGGTTCTGTGCTGACTGCTACCAGAGACTGCTGGACCAGATCACCACAGTGACAGGACTTGAGGATGAAAAAATAAACAGTTCAGCTGGAATCCTGCGCACTTACCGGCCGTTTGCACTCTTTGCAGAAACTCTGTTCACACTGGGGACAAGTGACCTTCATCTGGTCGCCATCATAAATAAATCCAAAGGAACACTTGAAAACAAAAAAAAACACACAAAAGAACAAGTTAATGGCACTGCTGCTTACTGCTTCCTCTGTTTACACCAGAGCATTTCTTCTTTTTGCTCATTGTGGCCAATCAGATGCAGCTATCCCAGAGTGCCCAGGTGCTCTGGGTCTTCCTTGGATCTTCCTGGCATCTCCCACAGGCCCTCACCTACTATCCCATTTTTGTTTCCAAAATAATTTTTTGTCGTATAATCAGAATAGATTTTATTGACAATTACAGGCATTTTCCATCCTCTCAATTACTTCAATAATATTACTAGTTTACTGAGAACTACCTGACAAAAACATTTATCTTTTTAAGGAAAGCAGACAAACATTCCCCCCACCCTCTATATTTTTTCAGTACTTTGTAATAAACCTATACAATAATAATTTATATTGTCATAAGTGCTGGTAAGTTCATTATTATCTCTTTCCAGTTAGACCCTTGAGTATCATCTATCGATTCGTCCACTTCATAAATCAATTTTTCTAATAGCAAGGTGTCATAAAATATTTTCCTCCATTGTTGTAAATCAATATTTTTTAAATCTTCCGATTTCCAGTTGCGTACTATAATTCTTTTTAATGCCATGGAGGCTAGGGCCACGATTTTGGCCTGAACCACTGATAAATCTGTTAATGAATAATCGTTAAATGTACCCTGTTGTAGGTGCAATTTAAACCAGAGCTAGGAATGGGCTGAAACCTGCAGGAACTGAGAGCAGGAAATGGTCTGCAACCTACAGGAACTCCAAGCACGAAATGGGCAGGATTCTGCAGGAACTCAAAGCAGGAAATGGACTGGAACCTGCAGGAACTGAGAGCAGGAAAGGGCAGAATGTGCAGGAACAGAGCAGGAAATGTGCAGGAATGTTCAGAAACTGAGAGCAGGAAATGGGCGGGAACATGCAAGAACTCATAGCTAGAAATGGGCTGTAACCTGCAGGAACTCAGAGCTAGAGATGGGCTGGACTCTGCAGGAATTCGGAGCTAGAAATGGGCTGGACCCTACAGGAACTCATACCTGGAAATGGGCTGGAAAGAACAGCCACATAAGAACTTACTGTAACAGTAAATCTTTGAGGGAATCTCCTCCACTGGGCCACACCTTTAGAACTATAAGCCTTCACCATCAGGACCACTTCGAAACTTTTTGCTGATCGGGGGCCGCCCCCAATAACATGTCATGTCTACGCATATAACACATTGGCGGCCCCATCACTCCTCAGTTTCCCGCTAGAGATTAATCTCACAGGACCTCCAGCCATGAGGAACCAGGAGACTATACCAGCACTAGGCATACAAGGAGAGGCACGGGCTGGAGACAGGATGCATGAAGTAAGGTTTTAGGCACAGCATCAGATAGATCCTCACTGAAAGCAAAAGGGGAAAGGAGGGATGGCATGGCCTAATGGAGGAGATTCGCTTCACGATCTACTGTTACAGTAAGTTCTTATGTGACTGTTCTATCTTCTTCGAGGATACCTCCTCCATTAGGCCACACCTTTGGAGCAGGTCCCAAGCAGTACAAAGTAACCATGGAGGAAGGCACAGTCTGATATGTGATCAGGACAGAAGGCCTTGCAGTACAGCAAGCCCAAAATCAGCACGTCTAAGAGATGATGTCCAGCAACAGAAGTGGCCATACCTCTTGTGGACTGACACGACACCAGGAAGTTCCTCATCGTACTTCCTAAAACAGAACATAATACAGTGTTCCAGCCATTGAGATAGGCACTGTTTAGACATAGAAGCACCCTGTTTCCCAGGGGCAAATGAAACAAAAAGCTGAGAGGATTTTCTGCAGTCCTTGGTGTAGTCAATATAGTATCCTAGTATTCTATGTACATCCAAAGCACGGAGCAGTGCCTCATCCTGATTGGCATGCTCAGGATAATAAACAGGAAGGTGTATCATTTGATTCAGTGTAAACTCAGATACCACCTTCCGTACAAACTTAGGATTCATGTGCAAAGAGACTCTGTCTCTGTGAACAATCAAATAAGGAAGCTCACACTCTAGAGCCTGAAGCTCAGAAATCCTTCTAGGAGAGGTCATCACAACTAAAAACAACATTTTCTACGACAGGAAACGTAAGCCACAGCTCGTGGCTGGCTCAAAAAGAGCCAACATCAGTTTTTCAGGAATAAAATTCAAGTCCCAAGGCAGCACTGGGTAATGAGACACCTCTACTTGGGCAATGCTACAACCATTAATAGGGGCATGGAAAGTTGATAGAGGCCAAATGCACCTTGAGGGAGGACTATTGAAGGCCAGAGTCAGACAAGGAAAGCAAGTATTCCAGACACAGCATTTACAGAACATGTAAAAGGGTTCACATTCCAGGAAGCAGCCCACAAAGTGAAGTGATTCCATTTAAGGAAATAAGTATGTCTGGTAGAAGTCTTCCTAGCCACACGCAGTACATCAGTAACCTTAGGAGAGACCCCAAAACATGCAATGGCTATGTTTTCAGGAGCCATGCATGCAGATGCAGGGACTTCAGGTATGGGTGGACCAGGGATCCCTTGCGCCCTGTGATAACAGACCCGATGCAGTGGCAAGGGGCAGGAGGCTCCACCGCCAGATGTTGAAGGAGTGGGAACCGCATCAGACAAGGCCAGAATGGAGCAACGAGGATGACAGTGCCACTCTCAACCAGCAGTCCGAGCAAAACTTTCTGTATTAGAGGAATGGGAGGAAATGCATAGAGGAATTTCCCTCTGCAGGAGAGGGACAGCGGGTCTTGCCAAAAAACCCCAGGCCATGGAGCAAGTGAGCAGAAAAGCGGCAGTTTGTGTTGTGTGTGGATGCAAAAACGTCCAGCTCAAGATGACCCCATCTAGCAAAGAGGTAGTTTGCCATGAAGGACAGCAGTTCCCATTTGTGAATCATTAACTGGGACCTGCTCAATCTGTCTTCCAAGACGTTTTGGAGACCTGGGAGAAACACGGCTGACAACTGAAGGCCATGAGACAGTGCGCAGTACCATACTCTGACTGCTTCTGTGTACAGGGATAGGAGGAGTGTCCCTTGTTTATTGATGTAATGCATCACACTGATATGGTCAGTCTGGACTAGCAGAGGACTGGGGCAGAGATAATACTGAAAGGCCCGGAAGCTGTACAGAACAGCCCGCATATCCATGAATTTATGTGCAGCCTGGCTTCCACCTTAGTCCCTGACCCGTGTCCAGTAAGGGCTGAGATGAGCACCCTAGCCAGAGTCCAAGGCATCTGTGATGAGGATCCATACAGGAGCTGGTACAAGGAAAGGAACACCCTTCAGTAGGTTGTTGTGATCCATCTACCAGAACAATTCTCTGTGAAGAGGCCATGTGATGAGAACCATGTGCTCAGACTCCTCCGTCAACTTTCTTACAATTGTAAACGTGCTGAAAAACCCTTATGGGAAATGCTATATCAAAGTTATCTCTCTTCTTTTGTATAAAATAATTCTAAAATAACAAGCACATGTGTTTAGCTCAAGCTTTAATTTTCTTGTATAATGTATGACCATCTGTTGGATTTTAGTTTCTGTTGTACTGCTACTGGTCACTTGAAAGTGTGATTTATTTTCCATGTTATTGTTATATCTTTAGAAGCTTTATGTATACTTTCTTGTTGCATCTAAAGTTGTAATAAAAATTGTAATCACAAAAAAAGCCTGGAAGCTATACAGGACAGACCTCGTTTCCAGGACATTTATGTTCAAATTGGTCTCCACCTTTGTCCCTGACCCTGTGTCTGGCAAGGGCCGAGAAGAGCACCCCCATCCAGAGCCCGAGACATCCGTGGTGAGGATCCGTACAGGAGCTGGTACAAGCAATGGAACGCCCTTTAATAGGTTGTTGCGATCCATCCACCAGAACAATTATCTGTGAAGAGGCCAAGTGATGAGAACCATTTGGTCCAGTTTATCCGACAACTGATCCCACTGGACAATGTGTGTCCTCTGAGGTATCCTCATATGAAGACATGCCAGTGGCACAGTCACTATGACCGTAGCCATAAGGCCCAGGAGATGGAGCATTGTTGTGTAAGAGGCATAGTGCTTTCTGTATACCAAGCGTGCCTGAGCAACCAAAGTGTCTGCCTTGTCCTGTGGCAGGAGAGCACATCCCTTCTCTGTGTCCAAGACCACCCCTATGTACTGCAGTCTCTGGCAGGAAGTCATCACAGACTTTGGCATGTTCACAGTGACCCCCCTCCCAACAAAATCATCAAACAACTGATGTGTCTGAGACAGGGTATGTAGCAGAGCTTCCCCGGAGCTGGCCTTCCGGAGCCAGTCGTATAGAAAGGGAAACACATACAAGCCTTCCCTGTGAAGGGCTGATGCAACTACTGTCAAGCATTTGGTAAAGACCCATGGTGCCGAAGACAAGCCAAAGGGCAACACTCTGAACTGGTAGTGTCCTCAGTCCAGCATGAACCGGAGGTCTTGTCTGTGAGATTTCCTCATCTTTACATGAAGGTATGCATCCGTCATGTCCAGCGAACAGAGCCAGTCCCCTGTTTGTATAAGGGGAATCAGAGGCTGCAAGGATACTATCCAAAACTTTTTGTATTCGATGTATAGGTTAAGATCCCTGAGATCCAACACAGGACACAAATCCCCTGTCCATTTTGGGTCTAGAAAGCATCTGGAATAGAACAGAACAGTACAGTTACGTAAGAACTTACCATAACAGTAGAACTTCGAGAGAAGCTCTTGCAGCAGGCCACACAACAGGATTAAGCTGCCAGGACCATCGGAAAGCTTGTAGCTAGCAGTCTATCACGGGGGACCACCCCGCCAGCGTCTCAACCCGGCGTCAACCTAGCATATATATGAGGGCGATCCCCCACACCTTCCTCAGTTCTCCTGCCAGAGACCCCATATGGGAGGCTAAAGGAGAATGAGGAGGTTTCCTGAGAGCCAAAAGAAAGGCAGAAGTAGTGCAACAGAAAAACAGAAGCGGGGGAAGGAGGGAGGGAAAGCAGGGCTTGCAGCAAGGGCTTCTCTCGAAGATCTACTGTTACAGTAAGTTCTCACACAACTATATTATCTTACTTCAAGGAAGGCTCTTGCAGCAGGCCACACTGGTAGAACTGAGTCCCAAGCAGTACCAGGTATCACCAGGATAACACCAAGAGGAGGACAGATCAGCAGCTAAGAGCTCCAGAGAGAAGTCCCTGAAGAACTGCCAGGCCAAAATTGGCCCAGCGCCGAGAGGCGATATCCAGACTGTAATGCTTCATGAAAGTGTGGACAGAACTCCAGGTGACAGCTGCACAGATGTCAGCAGCAGACACATTTCTGAAGCAATCCATGGAGGCAGCCATACCCCCAGTGGAATGGCCTTTGATCACCCCCAGAAGGGGTTTGTTGTACTTGAGGTAGCAATAAACAATACAATTTGCTAACCACTTAGACAAACACTGTTTGGAAACAGGAGTGCCCTCTCTCTTGGGGGCAAACGGAACAAACAACTGTTCACATTTTCTGAAAAAGCTTGGTGCAGTTCATGTGGTACCGCAACATCCTATGTACATCCAACATATGGAGCAGTGCCCCCAATTAGAATACTCAGGAAAATAAACTGGCAGGTGGATTGATTGATTTAAAGTAAATTCAGACACCACCTTAGCTAAGAACTTGGGATTAGTATGCAAAGACACCCTATCTTTGTGAAAAAACAAATAGGGCTCCTTACACATAAGAGCCTGTAGTTCAGAAATCCTTTGAGCAGAAGTAATAGCAACTAAAAAGAGCGCTTTCCATGACAGAAAATTCAGCTTGCAAGTCACGGCCAGTTCAAAGGGAGATAGAGTCAATTTCTCCTATGTAAAGTTGATGTCCCATAAAGGGACTGGGTCCTAATGGGAGGTTTCAGATGCACAATATACAGGTTACTCACCTGTAACAGGAGTTCTAGGAATGGTATGTTGTTCATCCACACTGTCTGGCAGGTATCCTTCCCGCTTTAAATCTTGCCGGAAGGTCTTCAAGCTGGCTCCTCCCACCCACCCGGGTGGTAAAACTCTCGGCTCCGCCCCATGACGCCAGATCTGGTCCGCTGGAAGCTCAGGTTGTGCGTCGAAGCCGGGGAGGTCGGGTGGGTCGTGTGGATGAACAACAGATACCATTCCTAGAACTCCTGTTACAGGTGAGTAACCTGTATTTCTAGGGACATGGATATGTTGTTCATCCACACTGTCTGGCAGACTCCTAGCAGTTCTCCGGGAGGAGGGAGGCAAGGCGCACACCCCCTACTTAGGGAATAGAGACTGGAGAACCGAGGCCCCAAAACCAGCATCCCGGCGTGACTCAAGGTCGATGTGGTAATGGGTGATGAAGGTGTGTGCTGACTTCCAGGTAGCAGCCCTGCAGATTTCCTGGATAGGGACGTCCCTGGAAGCAGCCACCGATGCAGCAGTATGGCGGGTAGAATGAGCTCTTATCCCTCTGGGAGGCTCCATGCCCGCCAACTTATAGCAGAGATCTATGCAGGAGGTGACCCACCTGCCTATCGTCCGCTTGGCTGCAGGTCTGCCGGTGCGTCTTCAGCATAGGTGACAAACAGCCGGCTAACCTCTCCTGACCTCAGCCACGCCCTTATAGTAAGCGAGCCTTCTAGGGTCCAGAGTATGAAGCCTACATTCGGCCTCCGGTGGTGTGATTGGGGTAGAACACCGCAGAGTCAACACCTGGTTAAGGTGAAACTCCGACACCACCTTCGAAGGAATTTCTGGTGGGGGCGAGGACAACCTTGTCCCTGTGGAAGACCAGGTAAGGAGACTCGATGCAGAGCGCCTGAGCTTCCCATCCTTCTGGCTGATGTGATAGCCACAAGAAGGCGGTCTTCCATGACAGGTAGAGAGTTCACACCTGTACACTGGTTCGAATGGCTTGCCCATGAGCTTTGCCAGTACCAGCAGTAGATCCACGGAGGTGGAGGTTCTCGCACCAGAGGAAATGTGATCAAGGCCTTTGAAAAAGCGCCAGACCACCTTCTCCTGCATCACCGACTGCTTCGCCCGCGCCCGGTAAGCAGAGATGGCTGCCAGGTGCACCTTAAGGGTCGTCGACCTAAGCCCTTGCTGAGAAAGGGACCAACGGTAGTCCAATATGCTCGCCAAGGAACAGGAGGAAGGGTCCAGGCCCTTGCCCTGACACCAAATGGAAAATCTTTTCCATTTGAAGGCGTAGCATTTTCTGGTCGACTCCTTACGGGACGCCTCAACTACGTTGAGGACCTCGTCGGAAAGACCCAAGGCCGGAACTCTAGCCACTCCAGGAACCAGGCCGTCAGGTGCAGGGACTGAAGGTCCGGATGGAATACCTTCCCTGATTGACTGAGAGCAGGTCTGGGCGAGCTGGAAGCTGCCTCGGGAGCCTGGGCGGAGGCTGAGGAGATCTGGTACCAGTACTGGCGGGCCAGTCTGGGGCTATCAGAATCACCTGCGCCTTGTCCTCCTTGCTTTGAGAAGCACCTTGCATCAAGGGAAATGGGGAAAGGCGAGAAGAGGCCCGGGGTCCACGGCCTCGAGAATGCATCCCCTGCAGCGATCCCTGCTGAGGGGCGGGCATGGAACAGCCTCAGCTCACGATTTTCCTGAGGCAAACAGGTCCACCTGAGGTGTGCCCCAATGGGAGAATAGATCTTGTACTACCTCAGGAGAGACCACCTATGGACGCAGCCCTATCCAGCTTAGGGCATCAGCCAGGGTGTTGGTGGCTCCTGCCACATGAATAGCTAGGAGATCCGCCTCCAGGCTGCGCCACAGTGACCAGATGCGGAGAGTTTCTTGCATAGAAGCATGGAGCGCGTCCCACCCTGGCGGTTTAGATAGTACATGGTCGTGGTGTTGTCCGTCTGGACCCGGACCACTTGACCCCGAAGAAACGGAGCAAAGGCGGTGAGAGCTAGGTGGACTGCTCGGAGCTCCAGCAGGTTGATGTGGCATCGGGACTCCCTCGGGGACCAGAGGTCAAAGACGGTGTTCCCCAGATGGGCACCCAACCCATCAGAGAGGCATCGTCGATAGAGAGACCGACGGCTCGGGGCGGACAAACGGGATGTCCTCCTGCAGATGAACTGGAACGGTCCACCACTGGAGAGCGTTCCACATCCCCTGGGTCACCGTCACTAGCTGGTCCAATGGATCGCAGCATTGGGACCACTGGCTGGCCAGCCCCCACTGAAGGGGCGCATGTTCCAGCGGGCCCAACGGACCACGCTGGTACAGGCCGCCATGAGACCCAGGAGGCGCAGGAAGTCCCAGGCAGGGCGCAATTGCCCAACCAGAAATGATTGGGCAAAGGAGGAAAGAACCTCGGCCCTGTCCGCCGGGAGCCGTGCTCTGGCTCGAAAAAGAGTCGAGCTCTGCCCCGATGAAAAGAATCACCTGCTTCGGCTCGAGTTCCGACTTGGCCTCATTGATGAGGAGGCCGACCTGAGAGCAAACCTGGAGGGCCAGATCTCTGGACCGCTCCACCTCCTGTCTGGAGGAGGCTGCTATCAGCTAATCATCCAGGTAAGGGTAAACCCGGAACCCTCGGCGCTGCAGGAATGCTGTCACCACTGCCATGCATTTGGTGAAGACCCTGGAAGCTGGAGATAAGCCGAAGGGCATGGCTTGGAACTCGAAAAGGGATCCCTCCGCTCGAAAGCGAAGGAACTTTTGATGGGATGGACGGATAGGGACGTGAAAGAACGCATCCTGTAGGTCCAGAGAACAGAACCACACGCTGTGTTCCAAGGATGGTATTATCTGAGCCAGTGACCATCCTGAAGGTTCGAGACCTTAGGAACTTGTTTAGGTCGTAGGGTCAAGAATGGCGCCAGCCCCCCATCCATTTCGGAACCAGGAAGTACCTGGACACGAACCCCGGGTTTGAGGGAGGGTCCGCCACCTCTCTTATCACCTCCTTCTCGAGGAGGAGAGCGATGTCGGCTCGGCGAGCTGACAGCGAGGCTCGGACCCCGAGGGCGACGGTTTGAAGTGGGGCCTGCTCAACTCCAGAGGCAGGCCCTTTCCTACCACTTCCAACACCCACCGGTCTGTGGTAATAGCAGACCAGGCGGAAAGGAAGAACGAGCCGCCCCCGGGAAACCTGGGGTGAGGTGACGCAGGTTGGGAGCGACACCCTCAACCCGTCACTGTGCAGGCTTGGAGGAGGGACCGGCCGAGGGACCACCTGGGCCTTTACCTCCCTGCTTCCTGGAGGAGGAAGCGGGCTTGGGTTTGGGACGCCAAGTGCGAGCCTGCTGGCCCTGGTGTTGCTGGGCCGGATGTGCCGGGAGCACAGACGGACGAAAAGGCTTGGGTTGCGGTCTGCGGCCCTTGTCCCTCTGAGCGGATGAGACCAAGTCCAAGGTGGCATTGGACTTTTCGATCCTCTGGAGGTGGCCTTCCACTCCAGGGCAGAAGAGGTCGGTCCCCAGGAAGGGGACATCCGCCAGTTTGTGCTGGGTATCCGCTGTGAAGGTGGATATCCTCAGCCATGCCCGACGGCGCATAGCCACTGCGGCCGCGACTGACCTGGCGCATGAGTCTCCAATGTCCAGAGCAGCCTGAAGTTGCTGCTTGGCCACTGCCCTGCCCTGGTCCCGCACCTGTCTAACCGTGGTCTGCAGGTCAGCCGGGAGACGAGGGACTACCTCGTCCAGGGAGCCCAACAGGGCATGGGAGAAATGTGCCATAAGCATGGCCGAGCTTGCCTGACGAAGGCCAAGGGAGGACACAGCGTAGACTTTTCGCCCGGCATATATTCCAATTTCTTGGACTCCTTGTTGGGAGGTTTGTCCACGTCCCTAGCGTTTCCGGCAAGCCGGAAAACGCTGTCGGTAACTAACCCCTCGGCTGAGGGATGTTCTGAGAAACCGGACAGGGAACCGGTAGGGACTGCATACTTCCTGGCCATCCTGGCCGAAGGCGCAGGGCAGGAAGCAGGGCGCTGCCAGAGCTCCAAGGCCGGGACCACAATGGCCTCAGCCACAGGAAAGGCCTCCGTAGGGGAATCCCCTCGGTCCAATATTCCGTGAGGTTCTTGGCCCACTTGGATACAGGCTCGAGCTGCATCCCGGTGGACTTCGAGATGAGCCTGAGCAAACCCAGGAAGGACGAAGGGCTGTCGTCCAGCGACTGACCTCCAGAGGACTCCAAGTCCACTCGCTTGGAGAAAAGGGAGGAATCTTCGTCGGACTCAGAAGAGTCCGCAAAGAGCTGCCTCGGGCCTGAGCCACCCTCCACCTGCCGAGGGCGATCGGGAGTGAGGGTGACCGACAGCCTATGGGGCAGACCCTGAGCCGACCGAGAGTTCTTGGTCGGAGCCCCAAACAGCGGCTGTGGAGGCGGAGGTTCCACCGGAATTGGTGGGGCAGCTGGTTTTGGCCTAACAACCGGCCTGGGAACAGGCTCCTCGGGTAAAACGAGGGGTTGTTTCGGCCGCTCTGGTGACAGCCACTTAATGGCTGGGGAAGATGACGGGCCGGCTTGTTCCTGGTCAGAAGGAGCTGTTGCCACATGAGGTCCTCGTATCGCCGACGCAGAATTTACGTTGAAGCCTCCTCATCCGGAGAGGAGGACAAGGACAAGCGGCGGCGCTATCATGTGTGCCAAGACCGAAACTGCCTATGACGGGCGGGATCGGCTGGACCGCGAAGAAGTCCGAGATCGAGACCGAGAACCTCGGCCTTTCCGAGGATGGTGGGAGGGACAGGTGGAACGGATCCTCCTCGGCTCGGAGGGTTCACCCGAGGGCTCCGGAACTGGAGGCACTGGCAGGCCCGGATCCTCAACTCCCACCCGCAGGGAACCGGGAGAGGAGTTTTGACAGCGGGACGACACCGCCCAACAGGTCAAGAAAGATCTCGACTCGCGTCGACGGGAGTCTCGGTCAACTGACCTGACGGGGACACCGTGAGACCAGTGGCCAAAGCCGAACAATGGACTGAAGTCGATGGCCAACAACTCAGGGAGAGGGACCTTTCCCGCTCCCAAGAGCGTCGACGGAGGGACTTACCCTTGTCTTTCTTTTTGGACCGAGAAGAAGGTCCAGCAGACGTTGGTCCCTCTCCTCTAGTGGAGAGGGACAGACAAAGCTCCTTAAAGGAAGCTGTGTAAGAGGAACCCAGGGAGAGCGGGATAAATGCAGCGGTTGAGGAAGATGCGGCCCGCGCCGCCTCCTCTTCGAGGGGCGATCATCTGCTCTAGCTGATCCGCTCGAGCCTGCCACCGCTGAAACCGACCGGCCTCTTTGACTTTACTGGAGGAAAACGTTTCTTGGGGCGCCCCAGCTGTAAACGGGCAGCACGGTCTTCGAGGACGTAGGCTGAGAAGGAAGAGCACAGTCGCAAGCCTGTGGGTCGTGCTCAAGGCCTAAACAGTAGACACACGTGGAGTGCGGATCCGTCCGACATCTTCTGCCCACAAGGGCACCGCCGAAAACCGGGAGTCGATTTGTCCATCACAGCCGCGAGGGATAGAAGACCGAAGTCTATAATGCAAAAAACTTTTAATTCGGAAAACCGAAGAATTAGGAACCAGTCTTATACGCAGAGCATTAAGGAGGGAACCTGAGCTTCCAAGCGGTAAGGAAGATCTGGCGTCATGGGGCGGAGCCGAGAGTTTTACCACCTGGGTGGGTGAGAGGAGCCAGCTTGAAGACCTTCTGGCAAGATTTAAAGCGGCAATGATACCTGCCAGACAGTGTGGATGAACAACATATCCATGTCCCTAGAAGTCAGCGTGGCCTGCTGCAAGAGCCTTCCTCGAAGTAAGATCCTTTGTTTCTATCCTAAGGATGAACCAGTTCTGTGGCACATTTTTGGAATAAAGACTGAACTTCTTCCTTCAGAAGGGACAGATGATGCAGAGGATAAAAGGAAGGCGGTGGAGATGATCTGGAGGAATTTGTAACAGCTCCAGAGTATGCCCCTTGCATTATCTCCAGAACCCCTTGTTCCTAGTGATCTCTTGACATTGTTTAAAAATGCAGGGGAGATCTTGCCCCCCACACTCACCACTGGAGGCAAGAGCTGAAGTTGGGGAGAGACAAAAGAGAATCACGCAGAACTGGGGGCGGCAGAACTACTGTAATGGATTCCTTTGGGTACTTTTGCATGGGCATCAGGGAGAAGGGGACCCTGAAGGGAGCCACCTCCTCTACCATGACTTTGCTGAGGGTAGGCACCATTGCCTCGAGTAGTAGGTGGATGAAAGAAACCTCGCCACAACCCTAGCAGGAGTAAGATGCACGGACTTCACAGACCTTAAAGTCAAAGTTTGAAGGCAACGTAGGGTCTCTTCAACATCATAGCTAAACAGTCTTGACCCTTTAAAGGGAGCATGCAAAACTGCCTATTGCACATCACTGGCAAAGACAGCAACTCTAAGCTGAGAATATCTCATTCAAATGCTAGAAGCTGCAGCTCTGTCAGAAGCATCAGATATGTCATAAGCAGAGGGCAGCAAATGTCTGCCAACCTCAGCACCAGCAGACAATGTGTGAAACAGATCTGCCTTGGCAGAGCCGTCAGGCAAAGCCTGAGCAGCTTTCCACAGGTTGCTTGAATATTTGCTCATGTGGGCCTGGTAGTTTGCAATACAAAGGCCCAGTGATGCAGAGGTATAGGTACGTTTGCCCATACCATCCATCCTCCTAGATTCTTTATCAGGAGGCAAAGTGGTCACATGTCTCGGGACTCTAGAGCTATCATGAGCACTGCAGCCATTATGACCAGAGTCAGCTTCTGGCTGGTTTGCATAATAAGGCTTAGCAGATGGGGCAGGATACTGCTTATCAGCCTTTCTAGGGACTGCAAGTAGTGAGTTTGTTTTTTTTTTTACTTTATCTTTATGCCCCCTTCTACTCCCGGAGCCCACTCCTTCCTTCCTCTCAACTTCCCCCGTTCCACCTCCGGTGGGATCTGCCCCTAGAGTGCCTCCTTCCCCTCCTGCACATTGGGGTCTGTCCCTCTTTTCGGTGGTCCTGGGATGGTACCGAGAGGCTATCATCTAGTGCTACCAGGAGGATTTTCAGATTTCTTCCCTAGTTTCCCCGTCCCTCTGGGAGCGACCCACGCTAGGACGTACGTCCCGAAGGCAGCGTGCTGACGCACACCCTTCCTTCATGCGTAGCTGACATCTCCCCTTCCCGGCTCCGACTAGCGGAGCCGCCTCCGTCCTCCCTTGGTCGGTGCTTCCACCGGCCGCGAGAGTGACGCAGAGCACAGTATGCGGTCATGGCTCCCACCCCGAGGGAGGAGAGCATCCGTTGGGACACTCGATCCTCCTCCTCAGCGACCCCCGCAACCCAAGTCCGCTCAACCCGGCCCGCCGGCGTAGCGAGGTGGCGTCAGCGCCAGCCCCTCAGCACCACCGGGCCGGCCGCAGTAGTGAGTTTGGTCTGTATATTAGAGCAGAAACAGCATCCTATAATGTAGGATATAAAGGTGGGACGATGATGGAGGGGGAGCAGGGCACCGCCAAAAATTCCACGAGATTCCTTTCAGTGGAATCTTCCTCTTCCACAGTAAAGCCCATGGAGACTGCATTTGCTGTATCATGGCTTGAACAGATGGATCCTCAGAAGGAGACCTCACAACCCCCCCCCCACCCAAAGTCCTCATTACGCGACAGGAAGGTAGAACTAGAGTGGGCGGGACCCTCCAGAAATTGTTCTTCATATTCCACCTCTAAATCCACCTCTATGTTCATGAGGTCAGGATTATATTCCATTTGTCATCAGCACAAGTGTGACGAAGGCAGCCACAGAATTGACAGGCGATGCCGGCTGCAGCTGAGAGGCAGGAATCTGTGGCATGCTACTGGAACCCGTCGACAGGGGCTGAGGAACAGAAGGCCCCACGGAGGAATAACTGCCGACACTGGCAACCAGGGTGTAAAGTTCCTATACCTTAGGTGCCCCAAGGCAGGCACGTTTGTCTCAGGACACCTACTACTATTTGGTGCCTGCCCAATGGGGCACCAAAGGTATTCGAGCACAGTTCCTTCTATTTTTCTTTATGTGCAGGTGTCATTTGCATGGGGGGAGCACTGACAGTTGCAGTTATAACGAGTGGAGTTATCAAGTGACAAGCAGTCAGGCGGACGGCGAGACGAGCAGGCTGTCTGAAGCAGACAATCTCTTCTCTGATGGACAGTTTACCAGCCTGTAAAAGATGGGAGAAGTCGGTTTACAACAGGCGTGAACATGGTGACACCAATGGTAAGTGTCTCCCATTACTTCTTCTGCCCCAGTCCTCTGGTGCTAACTCATGGTCCCTTTGAAGCCGCCACTCACTGATCAATGCTTTGAGACAGGTTGTGTCAGACTGGCGTGCTCACTTTGTTCACACACACACACACACCAATCACCAATCGAGGTGATTAAGTCACAGAAGCTTAAAATCCAGTTGAAAGTCAAAAGCTCTTTAAGAGCTGTAACTTGTGAGATATGAGAGCCTGTAATAGTGGGTTGAATGAGCGGCAGTGTAGTGCTATACAGTGGTACTTGTGGAAAAGCTGACCGCTAGCACGGCATACTGCGGTAGCGCAATACATGGTATTCAATGGCCACCATGCTAACAGTCAACTTTTGTGCAACTACCACTGTAGGCACTCATAGGGGAGGGAGAGAGGCTCACTTGAAGGAGCAACTAATTAATTAAAAGGCTGATAAGAAAATACAGTGGGATCGGCGGGGAAAGAAAGAGGCAGGGGCAGCCAGTAGGTTCAGGAAAAAAAAATATATAATATGTGTGAGGGGAGGTTGAGGGGGGACTCGAGGGAGCATGAAAAGTAACACAGTACAATCAAAGCTCTTTTAAGGGCTAATTTCATACGCAAGTGCTAAAAAAAAAAAAAAACTGCTGCTGGCAGAGAGAACTTAGTACATACTGGTGGTGTACAGTGCAAAACCAAGCAGATGCACCGAAGGAGAGGAGGAGGAAACTCTACCTCCAGAGGGGTAGGAAATTAAATTAAAAAATAAAAGCCTTTTCAGGGCTTGGGGGGGCTACTGATTGTCCTTTTAAGGACAGAAAAACAGGTTACTCACCTATAACAGTAGTTCTAGGAGTGGTATATGTTGTTCATCAGCACTTCTTGGCAGGTACCTTGCCGTTTAAGATGTGCCAGAAAGTCTTCAAGTTGGCTCCCCACCCACCCGGGTGGTATAACCCTCGACTCCACCCCATGATGCCAGATCTTGGCCTGCTGAAAGCCAGGTATGTGCATCGGAGTCGGGTGGGTCAGTGTGGATAACAACATATACCACTCCCAGAACTACTGCTACAGGTGAGTAACTGCTTTTTCTAGGATTATGGATATGTTGTTCTATCCACACCTTGGCAGACTCCCAGGTTCTCCGGGAGGAGGGAGGCAAGATGCACCCCTACTTGGGAAAGAGGGACTGGAGAACTGAGGCTCAAAACCAGCATCCCGGCGTGACTAGATGTCGATGTGGTAATGGGAAATGAAGGTGTGTGCTGACTTCCACGTAGCAACTCTTCAGATTTCCTGGATAGGGATGTCCTAGAAGCAGCCACCGATGCAGCGGTATGGTGGGTGGAATGAGCTTAAGCCCTACGGAGGCTCCCTACCCGCCAATCTATAACAGAGGTCAATGCAAGATGTAATCCATCGAGCTACGTCCCACTTGGCTGCAGGTCTGCCAGGTGCAGCTTCAGCATAGGTGACAAACAGCTGGCGAACCTCTCCCTGAATTTCCGCTGTTCACTCTTTGTAGTAGGTGAGCATTCGTCTCAGGTCCAAAGTATGGAGCCTGTATCGGCCTCCAAGGTGTGACTGGGGTAGCACACCGCAGAGTAATCACCTGGTTAAGGTGAAACTGACACCACATTCGGAAGGAATTTCGGTGGGGTGCAGGACAACCTTGTCCCTCTGGAAGACCAGGTAAAAAGACTCGACAGAGAGCGCATGTAACCCCCAGTCCTTCTGGCTGACGTGACAGCTACCAAGAAGGCGGTCTTCCACGACAAATGTGAGATGTCACATTTGTGCATCGGTTCGAATGGCTTGCCCATGAGCTTTGCCAAAACCAACAGTAGATCCCACGGAGGTGGAGGTTCACGTACCGGAGGGGGTATGTGATCAAGGCCTTTGAAGAAGCGCCAGATCACCTTCTCCTGCGCCACTGACTGCTGACTGGCCCGCACTTGGTAAGCAGAAATGGCTGCCAGGTGTACCTTTAGGGTCGTTGACCGAAGTCCTTGCTGGGAGAGGGACCAAGGATAGTCCAAAATGCTAGCTACTGGACAGGACATGCCACACAGGAACCAGGCCGTCAGGTGCAGGGATTGAAGGTCGGGTGGAGTATCTTCCCGAATGACAGAGAGCAGGTCCAGGCGTGCTGGAAGTCGTCTTGGGAGCCTGGAGCTGAGGCTGTGGAGATCTGGATATCAGAACTGGCATGGCCAGTCTGGGGCTATCAAGATCACCTGTGCCCTGTCCTTCCTGACCTTGATGAGCACTTTGTGAATCATGGAAGGAGTGAAGGCGAGAAGAGGCCTGGGGTTACAGCCCGAGAAGGCATCCCGCAGCGAATCCTGCTGGGGGCGGCATGATACAGCCTCAGCTTCGCGCTCTCCCTGGATACGAACAGGTCCACCTAAGGATTGCCCCAGTGGAAGAACAAATCTTGTACTACCACCTGGTGAGAGACCACTCGTGAGATGCCCCATCCATCCGGCTGAGAGCATTGGTCGGCTGATTCGAGGCTCCTGCCATGTGAATGGCTAGAACTGCCTCCAGGCTGAGCACCAGGGACCAAATGTGGAGAGCTTCCTTGTAGAGGGGCAAGGAACGCATCCCGCCCTGCCTGTTGAGATAGTACATGGTCGTGGTGTTGTTCGTCTGGATCTGGACCACCTGACCGGAGCAAATGCAGTCAGGGCTAGCCGAACCGCTCAACTCCAGCAGGTTTTATAGTATCCGGGACTCCTGGGGACCAGAGCCCATGGGCTCTGTGCTCCCCTAGTTGGGCACCCCAACCCATCAGAGAGCATCGGTCGCCAGGACGACCATCGCTCAGGGCGGACAAACGGGATCCTTCCTGCAGGTGGGATGGGACAAGCCACCACTGGAGGCCATTCCACATCCTCTGGGTCACAGAGACCAGCTAGTCGAGATGACCTGAGTGCTGAGACCACTGGCTGGCCAGTTCCCACTAGAGGGAACACATATGCCAGCGGGCCCATCGGACCACACTGGTGCAGGCCACCATGTAGCCCAGAAGATGCAGGAAGTCCCGGGCAGGCTGCAATTGCTGAACCAGAAATGACTGGGCAAAGGAGGAGAGAACCTCCACCCTGTTCGCCGGGAGCCAAGCTCTGGCTCAGCAGGAGTCGAGCTCTGCCCTGATGAACTGAATCACATGCAAAGGCACGAGTTCAGACTTGGCCTCACTGATCAGGAGGCAAAGATCGAGGCAAGTCTGGAGGGCCAGATCCCTGGACCACTCCACCTCCCACCTGGAGGAACCTGCTATCAGCCAGTCATCCAGGTAAGGGTACACATGGACCCACTGGTGCCTCAGGTAAGCCGCCACCACTGCCATGCATTTGGCGTAGACCCTGGGGGCTGAAGACAGGCCGAAGGGCATGGCTTGGAACTCGTAAAGGGTTCTCTCGGCTCGGAAGTGGAGGAACCGTCAATGAGACGGACAGATCGTGACGTGAAAGAACACATCCTGAAGATCTAGGGAGCAGAACCACATGCCTTGCTCCAGGGATGGTATAATCTGAGTCAGAGTTACCATCCAGAAGGTGCGAGACCTGAGGAACTTGTTCAGGTTGTGCAGATCTAGAATGGGGGGCCAGTCCCCCATCCACTTCGGTACCAGGAAGTACCTGGAAACAAATCCTGGGTCTGAAAGCGGGTCCGATACTCTGCGCACCACCTCCTTGAGGAGGAGTTGAGCTAAGTCACCTCAAAGAGCCCACTGAGAGGTTGCGGACACCAGATCCCACCGTGGGGCATGGGCTCAATATGGAGGGGCCTGCTCGAATTCCAGAGGCAGGCCTCGACCGACCACTTCCAGAACCCAACAGTACGTGGTGATAACGGATCAGACAGAAAGGAAGTGGCTGAGCCGGCCCACCACGTGAGGTTCCAGGGGAGGTGTGATGGGACTGAGGGAGGCGCCTCCCAACCTGTCACTGGGCAGGCTTGGAGGAGGATCTGGCGGAGGAGCCGACGGGACCTTCCCCCTGGGCTTCCTGAACAAGGAGGCCACGGACTTGGCCCGAGGACACCAAGATTGAACCTACTGGCCCTGCTGCTGCTGGGCCGGTCTGGCCGCAGGAGTGGATAAACGAAAGGTCCTGTGGTTCTGACGCTTGGGGCCCTTGTCCTTCTGGGCAGATGTGGTGGAGTCCAAGGTGGCACTGGACTTCTCTATACATTGGAGGTGGCCCTCCATGCTGGGCCCGAACAGGTCGGTGCCCAAGAAGGGGACATCTGCCAGCTTGTGTTGTGTATCAGCCGTGAAGGTCGAGATATTACAGCCAAGCCTCTATATGCAGATGGCCATTGCTGCTACCAACGGCACAGGAGGTCACCAATGTCCTGACAGGCCTATACAGCACACACAAACCGCATGTGCCCCTTTATAAATTTTATATCCACACTACAATACTGAAATAAAGGCTCTTCTGACTTCGGAGGCATACAGAGACAATGACAGAACACTAAGTAAAGTAACAAATGGCAGCTGCAGGTTGATGGTGTTTCCTTCAGCAGGTCAGAAGAGAATGACTGAAGATGGGAGAAAGAACTAAGGAGTGACGGACCGCCATGTTAAGTATCCTTGACGCTACACATCACTGTTGGTGGCGTCCGGCTAGCAAAAAGTTTTCAAATGGTCCTGTCACTGATGTCTCATAGTCCCAAAGGTGTGGCCTAATGGAGGGGATATCCTCTAAGATCATGCAGAGGAACTCATAGCTGGATATGGGCTGAAAAAACAAGCTACTCACCTGTAACTGTAGTTCTAGGAGTGGTATACCATGTACATCCACACTTCTGGCAGAATTCCTTTCCCCTTTAAATCTGGTGGGAAGGTGTTCAAGCTGAGTCCTCCCACCCACCCAAGTGGTATCCTCAGAACCACCCATGACATCAGATCTGACCTAATGGAAGCAAGAAGGTGTGTCACTTGCCGAGGAGATCGGGAGGGTTGTGTGGATGTGACCATATACCACTCCTAGAAAACAGGTTACTCACCTGTAACAGTAGTTCTAGGAGTGGTATATGTTGTTCATCCACACTCTTTGCATGTCCTTCCCTTCAAATCTTGCCAGAAGTCTTCAAGCTGGCTCCTCCACCCACCGGTGGTATATATAGCTCCGCCCCATGCGCCAGATCTTAGCCCGCTGGAAGCAAGATGATGCATCTAAAGCTGGCTAGGTTGGGTGAGTGCGTGTGGATGAACAACATATACCACTCCTAGAACTACTGTTACAGGTGAGTAACCTGTTTTCTAGGATCATGGATATGTTGTTCATCCACATTCTTTAGCAGACTCCAAGCAGTTCTCCGGAAGAAGGAGGCAAGGCACACACCTCCTACTTAGGAAACAGAAATTGGAGAACCGAGGCCCCAAAACCAGCATCCCAGCGTGACTCAAGGTCAATGTGGTAATGGGTAATGAAGGTGTTTGCTCACTTCCAGGTAGCAGCCCGACAGATTTCCTGGATAGGGATGTCCCTGGAAGCAGCCACCGATGCAGTAGTATGGTGGGTAGAATGAGCTCTTATCCCTCTGGGAGGCTCCTTGCCCGCCAACTCATAGCACAGACCTATGCATGATGTAATCCATCTTGCAATGGTCCGTTTAGCTGCAGGTCTGCCAGAAGTGGCTTCAGCATAGGTGACAAACAGCTGGCAAACCTCTTCCCGAATTTCCGCCGTCCTCTCCTTGTAGTAGGAGAGAGGACATCTAAAGTCCAGGGTATGGAGCCTGTACTGAGCATCCGAGGTGTAGTTAGGGTAGTGTACCGGCAGAGTCAACACCTGGTTAAGGTGAAACTGACACCACCTTCGGAAGGAATATCGGGTGAGGGCACAGGACAACTTTGTCCCTGTGAAAGACCAGATAAGGGGAGTCCACTGAAAGCGCCTGGGGCTCCCCTGTCCTTCTGGCTGACATGATCGCTACCAGGAAGGCAGTCTTCCATGAGAAGTGTGAAAGCTCACACTTGTGCATGGGTTCAAATGGCTTGCCCATGGGCTTTGCCCAAACCAGCAGAAGATCCCACGGAGGTGGAGGTTCATGCACCGGAGGGGATATGTGATCCAGACCTTTGAAAAAGCACCCGACCACTGTCTCCTGTGCCAGTGTCGACTGACCGGCCCGTGCCCAGTAAGCAGAGATGGCTGCCAGGTGCACCTTAAGGGTCGATGACTGAAGACCCCCTTTGGAGAGAGACCAAAGGTAGTCTAAAAAGTGAGCCACAGAGCAGTATAAGGGGACTAGACTCTTATCCTGACACCAAATGGAAAACCTTTTCCATTTGAAGGCATAACATTTCCTGGTCGATTCCTTACGAGATGCTTCACCATTGTGTAGACATCGTCGGAAAGACCCAGAGCCTGGAACTCTATAGCCGCTCAGATACTAGGCTGTGAGGTTCAGGGAATGAAAGTTCAATGGTATCAGGTCTAGGCGTGTACAAAGCCGCTCCGGGGCCCTGCAGCTGAGGCTGAGGGGATCTGGATACCAGAACTGGCGGGGCCAATCTGCAGCTACCAGGATCACCTTTGCCTTGTCCCTCCTCACCTTGAGTAACACCTTGTGGATCAAGGAAATGGAGGGAAGGCATAGAGGAGGCTCAGTCCACGGTTCAAAAGCATCCCCGCATGAGCCCTGCTGAGGGGCGGCATGGTACAGCCTCAGCTTGGTGTTCTCCCTGAGGCAAACAGGTCCACCAACGGTTTGCCCCAACAGGAGAACAGATTGTAAGCTACCTCGGATGGAGAGACCACTCGTGGGATGTCTGGCCTATGCGGGTTGAGAGCATCCGCCAGTTGGTTCGAGACTCCTGCCACATGGATGGCAAGGAGATCCACTTCCAGCCGTGACGAGGGTCCAGATCCGGAGCGCCTCCTTGCATAGCAGACGTGAGTGCGTGCCGCCCTGTTTGTTGAGGTAGTACATGGTCATGGTATTGTCCGTCTGGACTTGAACCACTTGACCCTGAAGCTGAGGAGCAAAAGCGGACAGTGCCAGTCTGACTGCTCCGAGCTCCAGCAGGTTGATGTGGCATCGGGAGTCCTCGGTGGTCCAGAACCCGTGGGCTCTGTTGTCCCCCATGTGAGCTCCCCAGCCCATGAGAGAGGCATCGGTCGTGAGAACGACCATTGGCTCAGGGCGGACAAATGGGATCCCTTCCTGCAGACGACTTGGGATGGTCCACCATTGGAGAGCATCCCACATCTTCTGGGTGACAGTGACCAGCTGGTGAAAAAGACCCGATGCTGAGTCCACTGAGCGGCCAGCTCCCTCTGGAGGGGCGACATGGCGATCTGGCCCAACGGACCACTGAGGTTCACGCGCCATGTAACCCAGAAGGCGGGAAGTCCCGGCAGATGCAAGTGCCCAACCAGAAATGATTGGGCAAAAGAGGAAAGAACCTCCACCCCGTCTGCCGGAAGCCGAGCTCTGGCTTGATGAGAGTCGAGCTCTGTCCCGATAAAGCCCATCACCTGAGAGGGAACAAGTTCCGAATTGGCCTCGTTGAGCAGGAGGCCTAATTGGGGACATGTTCGGAGGGCCAGGTCCCTGGACCTCTCCACCTCCTGCAGGGGAGGAACCCACCAGGAGCCAATCGTCGAGGTAGGGGTATATCCGAACCCTTTGACGCCATAAATGGGCTGCCACCACTGCAGTGCATTTGATGAAGACCCGAGGGGCCGATGACAGGCCAAATGGCATAGCTCGGAACTCGTACATGGTCCCTTCGACCCTGAGGCGGAGAACCACTGGTGGGACGGACGGATTTGGACGTGAAAGAACGCATCTTGTAGATCCAGTGAACAGAACCACGTTTCTCTCCAGAGATGGTATAATCTGGTTCAGAGTTACCATCCGGAAGGTGCGAGACCTGAGATATTGATTCAGGTCATGGAGCTCTAAGGTGGGGCGCCAACCCCCCCGTCCACTTGGGCACCAGGAAGTACTGGACACAAAGCCTGGGTCTGTAGGAGTATCTGGTACTAGAGCTACTGCCTCCTTGTGGAGGAGATGAGCAATGTCGTCCCGAAGGGCCGACTGAGTGCCAATTGAGATCCTTTCCTCCTGTGGAGCACGGGCTCAGCAGGGAGGGTACTGCTCAAACTCTAGAGGCAGTCCCCAACTGACCACTTCCAGGATCCACATGTCTGAAGTGATACCGGACCAGGCGGAAAGAAAGTGGCGGAGCCGGCCCCCCACGGAAGGACCCAGAACTGGCGTGACGAGAGTAGGCGTGGCCCCCCACGGGAGGACCCAGAACTGGTGTGACGAGAGTAGGGGTGGCCACCCCCGACCCGTCACTGCGCAGGCTTAAAGGAGGAGGAGGCTCCTGCACCGGCACCTCGGCCTCCTTTGCGGGGCAGTTGGGAACCCTGCTTAGGCCTAGAGCGCCAAGCTTGAGCCTGCTGCTGCTGATGCTGCTGACCTCCCTGGAAGGGGGGCTGTCTAACACAGGAGAGAGTGCTTCTGCTGGTTCTTGCCGAAGAACCCTTTGCAGAAATGGCATCCAAGGTGGCATTGGACTGCTCCATCGCTGGGTGACCTGCCACTCCGGACCAAAGAGGTCGGTGCCAAGGAAGGACACGTTAGCTAACTTGTGCTGAGTATCTGCTGGAAAGAGGATAATCTCAGCCAGGCCCTGCAGAAAAGAGGATAGATAATGTCAGCCAGGCCCTGCAGCGAGTGGCCACTGTGGCTGCTAGTGAACAGGCACAGGAATCTCCAATGTTCACCGCCTGGAGCTGCTGTTTGCAGCAGCACAGCCCTAGTCACGGGACTTGCTTAACCGTGGTCTGCGTGGTCTGCTGGGAGATGAGGGAGGACTTCATCTAGCGACCCCAAGAGGGTGTGATAGAAGTGTGCCATGATCACTGCCGAGCTGGCCTGACGAAAGCCCAAGGATGAGGCCGTATATACCTTCTGTGCAGAATGGTCCATATTTTTGGACTCCTTGTCCGGAGGGCGGTCAGTATCCGCTGAGCTACCCGTGCGTCTAAACACTGAGGCAGTCACAAGGCCGAGGGATGCTCAGTGAAGCCCTCCAAGGACTCCACGGGTACAGTGTACATACGAGCCATGTGGGCAGACGGAGCCGGGCAAGAGGCAGGACGCTGCCATAGCTCAAGAGCCAGGCCAACAATGGCTTCGGCCACTGGGAAGGTCTCTGTTGGGGTATACCCCTCTTAACGATATCCATGAGATGATATTCTGCCTTCTTTGGACAGGCTCCAGGGCATACGGTAGACTCTGAAATAAGTCAAAGGATGCCCTGGAAAGAGGAAGACCTTCCTCCAGGCCTGTCACTGACAACTCATCATCAGGGTGTGAGAGAAGACCAGTGGTATCAGAGTCATGAGGAGTTGGGATACATGGGTCTCCGCCATGTCCCCTTCAATACGCTGAGGGTGATCGGGGACAACAGTGATGGACAGGCGACAGGGCAAGCCCGATCTGTCTGATCCTCCTTCGAGGGGCCCTCCTGAGGTTGTTTAGGCGGTGGCTCCACAAAATTGGTGGGGAGACCTGAACAGGCTGAACCGGAATGCATGCCGGTCCTACCGGAGTCTTCAGTGCCGGAGGAGTCGGCATCAGCCTAAGAGGTGGGGCCAAGTAATGGCCGGTGGAGCCGGCTTTTGACCGATCAGAACTACAGTAGCTGTTGCCACATGAGGTCCTCATAACATCGACGGAGCTTCCGTCAAAGTTTCTCCTCATCCGAGGAGAATGAGGATCGGTGGCGGTGCCTCTACAGGGAGTGTTTATGACCCTTTTTCGGTTTTTCGACCGACGGAGTCCTAGTCCTCGATCGAGACCGATGGTGTCGGCTCTGTCAATCGGGAGAGGCCTGATTTGGTGAAAACCGAGGTTCTGGCTCCTGTCCCTCGATCGGGATACCCAAAGGACGGGTCTCCTTATCGGGGAAAGAAAGGATGGGTGTCCTTTCCAAGGAGTCATCGACTGGGGTCGGAGAAAACAACTCGATAGGGTCAAGAGAAATCTCGGCCGGTTCTGCCGTATCTCCTCGGGCCTCGGTGCCTTGGCCTGATGGAAGGTCCGAGAAGCCGGTGGTCGAGGAGCGATCTCGACCGAGGTCGAGACTACCAAGTCCTGAGAATCAGACCGCCTCAGTCCCAGGAACATCTTCTTTAGGCAGAAGAAGATTTAAGGTCCTTGTCCCTTTCTTAGGGCAAGGAGGAGGCGAGCCGAGGGCGCCTCACCCTTGGTAGGGAGAGACTGGCACAGCTCCTGAAAGGACCCAGTGAAAGGGAACCCAGCTAAGCAGCACGAAAACTTTGGCTGGTCAAGCTTGAGCAGCTTCTCTTCAAAAGCCGCCATCTGATCGAGCTGATCAGCGGATCCCGCAGCCGAGAAACCACCCACCTGGCCTCCTTCGATTTCACGGTGGATGCGAGCTCAGTCTCCCCTAACTTTAGGCGCACCTTGCGGTTGTCAGGACATTGGGATGGAAGCTCAGACAAATGGTGCAAGAGGTGGTGTCATGCACGACACCCAAGCAATAAACAAACGAGAGGTGAGGATCGGTGCGCAACATTTTCTGTCCGGAAGGACACCGGCAAAACCGGGGACGACTTGTCCTCCATGTCCGATCGCGCGGATCAGAATAATGAACTCTTATGAGTTTCAAAGAAAGCAAATGCGACAAAAGCGTCGATTAGAATCCAAGGCCTCACGGTACTGCAGAAGTAGCACAAGGAACCTGAATCTTCCAGTGGAAGGCAGATTTGGTGTCATGGGGTGGAGCCAAAGTATATACCACCGGGTGGGTGGGAGAAGCCAGACTGAAGACTTCCAGCAAGATTTAAAGGGAAAGGGACATGCCAAGAGTGTGGATGAACAATGTATCTATGCTCCTAGAACTATGATTACAGGTGAGTGAAGTACAGTTACGTAAGAACTTACCATAACAGTAGATCTTTGAGAACAGCTCTTGCAGCAGGTTACACCATTAGGGACTGAAGCCGGCAGGCTGCAGGACCCCACGGAAAACTTCTAGCTACCTACATCCAGCGGGGGACCGCCCCCAACGTCGGCCCCGCCCCAACGTCAGATACCTCATAAAAGGGGCGGTCCCCCAACATCCCTCAGTTCTCCTGCCGGAGACTCCCGGCATAGTGACCAAGGATCCGCTTCCAGAGGAAAAACAATGAAATCTGCTTGAAATTTAAATGAAGAGAAGTAGGCCTCCTGAGGGGAAGGTGGGAGGGAAACTACCTGCTGCAAGAGCTTGTCTCGAAGACCTACTGTTACGGTAAGTTCTTACGTAACTGTACTATGTTACTTCAAGAAACAGCTCTTGCAGCAGAATACACCATTAGGACTGAGCTCCAAGCAGTACTGGTAAAAAAAAAGTACAGTTACGTAAGAACTTACCGTAACAGTAGATCTTCGAGAATAGCTCTTGCAGCAGGTTACACCATTAGGATTGAAGCCGGCAGGCGCCAGAACCCCACGGAAATTTTCTAGCTAGCAGTATCCAGTGGGGACTGCCCCCGACGTCAGGCATCATACAAAAGAGGGCGGTCCCCCAGAATCCCCAGTTCTCCCGCCGGAGACTCCCGGCCGCTAGATGACATCAGAAGTGGAGACTGAGGCTCCGCCATCAAAAAGCTATTCAGAGCGATGTTAGAAACACAGAATCCTAGGTAAAGAGATAACGGAACAACTCTACCTCCAGAGGGGATGGTGGGAAGGAAACTACCAGCTGCAAGAGCTGTTCTTGAAGATCTACTGTTACGGTAAGTTCTTACGTAACTGTACTATCTTACTTCGGGAAACAGCTCTTGCAACAGGTTACACCATTAGACTGATTCCCAAGCAATACTGGAAACTTCTAGGTGGAGGAGGCTAGGAAGAGATTAAGTAGTTGCAATCAAGCTCAGGACAGGAGTCCCTGAAGGACTGCTAGACCAAAACCAGCTCTGGCCAGATGCAACATCCAGGCTAAAATGCCTGATAAAAGGTGTGCACGGTGCTCAAGTAGCTGCCGCGCAGATAGCTGAAGTGGACACGTTTATAGCTGCAAAGGAGGTAGCCACCCCCTTGTGGAATGTCCCTTAACTGAGCCCGTAGGGGTTTGTTACATTTCTGGTAACAGAATGTGATACAATGGATGAGCCACCTGATAGCGATTGTTTAGAAACCAGAGCTCCCATCATCCTATGGCGGATGAAAAAAAAAGCTGATCAGATTCACGGTGGTGCCTGGTTCTGGTCAGGTAGTTTCTTAGACACCTATGCAGATCTAGTGTGTGCAGCAGGGCCTCTCCTCTACCGAGTATTTAGGAAAATACACTGGCAGGTCAATGTCCTGACTGAGGGTGAGAGCTGAGACTACCTTAGGTAGAAACTCTGGATTTGTCCTCAGGGACACCCTGTCCTAGTGAAAAACCAAATAAGATTCTTTGCACATAAGCACGTGAAGCTCAAATCCTTCTGGCTAAAGTAATAGCAACTAAAAATAATGTCTTCCATGTCAGGAGACATAGCTCGCAATCCACGGCTGGTTCAAAAGGTGGCAGCGTGAGCTGCTCCAGGACAAAGGTAAACCCATGGAGGAACAAGATCCTTAATTGGAGGTCTAAGGTGGAGAATCGCCCAGGAAGGCTCATGCTGCATCCAACTGAGCTATGGGCCATAGGCCTATAGGTGTATGATAGGCTGAGATGGCACAGAGGTGTACTTTAATAGAGGAGTAGGCCATGCCTGCCTGGAAAAGAGACAGAAGCTAGTCAAGAACCCACCTTTCCGGACAATCCATCGGGAAAGCCCTTGTGCTTGAGCCCAGAGGCAAAATCTGCGCCATTTAATGGCATATGTGTACGAGTGGCCAGTTTTCTAGCAGCAGCTAGAACATCTGCTACCTCTGCGAGACCCGTGCACGCATGATAGCTATGTCTCTAGCAGACCGCGTGCAGGTTCAGAGAGCGAAGGTCAGATGAACCAAAGAACCTGCCTCCTGAGACAACAAGTGAGAGCTGATTGGCAGAGGCACCGGAGGTTCCTGGGACAGCTGATGTAGCAGAGGGAACCAAATCTGTCAGGGCCAAAAGGCGCGATTAGTATCAGTGTCGCCTGCTCTCTGTGGAGTTTCAAAGGACCCTCTGGATCAACGGAAGGGAGGAAATGCAGAGAGGAATCTGCCCATCCAGGAGAGGGATAACGCGTCTTGCCAGAAAACACCAGGCCCTGGATCTAGCGAGCAAAAATTGGGCAATTTTGCACTGGATGGGGATGCGAAAAGGTCTAACTCCGGAGTGTCCCATCTGTGAAACAGATCCTCTATGACCTCCTGGAGTAGTTCCCACTCGTGGACTCTGGCCCGAGAGCGACTCAGACTGTCTGCGATGACGTTGTCCACTCCTGGGACATGAACAGCAATGAGGTTTGCGCCATGTTGCAGAACCCAATCCCACACCGTCATGGCCTCCCTGAATGGGTGCCTCCTTGTTTGTTGAGGTAATACATCACCACAGTATTGTCTGTTTGTAACAGCAGAGTACCCGTGGGATCTCCGACTGGAAGAACCTGCAAGGCATAAAGAACTGCTCTCATTTCCTAAATATTTATTTGGAGATGAGTTTCCTAGGCGCCTATGAGCCCTGAGACCTGACCCAGTCGAGGTGTGCTCCCCAACCAAACCCTGAGGCGTCCGTGGAGAGTGCAACAATGGAGATGGTGCAATTAAGGGGACCCCACCGATAGGTGCTTTGAATCTAGCCACCATTGCAAATCCCGGATGACGGCTTTCGTGATCCGAATTAGAAGCTGCAAATGGTCTTGCTTCTGATCCCATTGTACCCGTAATATCCACTGGGTCACCCGCATGTGGAGACGGGATAGCTGGACTGTCACAATGGCTGCAGCAAGTCCGAGCAGGCAAAGGACCAGTCTGGATGGGACTGTCTTCTTTGCCAAGATGTCCCTGATGAGGGATCTGATGTGTTCGCGCTCTGTCCTGGGACAGAAAAGTTCTCCCCGGACAGTGTCCAGAACTGCACCTATGAACTGCAGATTCTGTGTGACGAACCAGGTGTGACTTCTCCTGATTGATGATGATGCCCAGCGCCGAACAGGGACTGAGTACAGTGGATTGTGGACATCACAGCCTCCCAAGAGGGGGCCATGAGGAGCCAGTCATCCAGGTATAGGAACATGTAGTGGCCTTGTCTCCTTTAGAGCGCGCGCCACGACTGCAGTGCACTTCATAACACCGAGGTGCCGAGGACAGTCCAAAGGGAGAGCTCGAACTGATAATGGCGACTGAGAAACTCGAAGCGCAAGAACTTCCTGTGTGCTTGAGCTATGGGTATGTGCAGGTAGGCATCCTGCATGTCCAAAGACGCTAGGAAGGCGCCCTGCTTGAGCATGGGCATTAAACCGGGAAGGGTCACCATGCAGAAGCGTTTGTAAAGGACCGAAGCGTTGAGATCGCTGAGATCCAGAATCGGACAGAGGTCCCCTGTCTTTTTGGGAACCAGAAAGAAGTGGGAATAGTAACCTGCACCTCTCTGGCTCCTTGGTACGTGCTCTACAGCCTCCTTTCTCAGAAGCGCGAGCACTTCCTGCTGTCTGAGCAGTGCGTGCTGATCTGAATATCGGAAAGCGGGGAGGTCTTGACGGGTGGGTCCGAGGAATTCTAAAGTGTCCTCTCTGACCAGTCAAAGAACCCACCGGCCGATGGTTATCGACCCATCCTGATAAGAGGCGACGATGCGACCCCGACCTTTTCTGCCCATTGATGCAGAGGAGGGGCAGGGGCCCGGAAGGAGTCATGCTGTGGCAGCATTACCACCCGCAGGCTGGGCCAGTTTGGTATACCTCTGACCGCGACCTGGGGAAGACTTAGGTTGGGCTTTACAGTGGAAGGTGCCCCTTTGCCGCTGGTTGGAATGTGGCTGCTGCCGTTGTCGGCTGCGAAAATGCTTCTGGTTCCTACGAAAGGAACCAGATTTGGTCCGTACATGGGCTGTACAGTCCTTACTGCCTTCCTGGCATCCTGTAATTTGGCGATCACCTTTTCGGAATCTTCACCAAATAGGACTTCACCGTTATAGGGAACGTCCAGGATAAATCCGGAGACACAAAGCCATGAATGTCTCTGGAGACAGACGCCTGAGGCTGCTCCCCTTGCTGCGAAGTCCGCCGAGTCGTAGGCGGCTCTCAAAACCTGGGTCCCCACGTCTGACCCAGTGCGGAGGAGGTTGAGAAGCTCCTCCTTCTGTTCGCCATCCGTAAGTATTTTAACTAGGTCTTGACCCTGTTCCCACAGGGCATTCTGAAACTGAACCATGTGCGTCAGATAGTTCAGTGACCTAATGGAGCATGTGGCAGCCGCGCATATGCACCTCAGCAGTGAGTCCAATTGCTTGGACTCTTGGTCCGGAGGTTGTGTACTCAAATGTTGTGGTCATTGAGACTAATCATGGGAGGCTGTAATGACCAGGGAATCAGCCAGGGGTTGTTGCGCTAAGTGCGGGCCCTCTGCTGGAGCCCTGTATAGGCGATCAGCCTTCTTCGTCACTGTGGGGGTGGAGTGTGGACGTTTCCACGCTGCCTTGGTGACGTCCGCATAGAGTGTCCACCAAGGGTGGGACCACCACAGGCTTAGGATCCTTCTGCCGAAGATAACAGGCTGGGCGCTGTCGCTCCAGAGTCTAAATCTTCTGTTTCTCATCCCATGTTCTCCTGGATGTGCCTCATGATTTTGAAGAAAGATGGATCATCCAGAGGTGACCCTGGGAGGTCTTGTGGGTCAGGCGATGGGATGCTGATCAGAGAGGAGACCTGGAGGTATCTGAGGTGTCAGGTCTAGAGTCGCCCCTGCAGAGTAGACAGTCGACGATAGATCGCTTGGGACTGGGAGACCCTGAGGAAGATCTTGAAGGGGCCTCTCCTCTTTGGACCTGCCCCTAGGAGGTGGGGTAGGCTCCTCGGGGTCGGTGGTCTTCCCTACTGGACCCCGTGGTGGAGGAGGAGGAGGAGGAAGAAGAAGGAGTAGGAGTAGGAGTAGGAGGAGGAGTAGGCAGAGGAGTTTTTACTGGGACCATGTCCCTCTTGATTGTGTCCCACCAAAAGTGAAGGTCTTTAACCTCCTGAATATTCATACCAGGCAGCGGTCCTGGTGTTAGGTTGACCCATCTTACGGTATCAGGCGTCAGGTTCCAGGCTCGCCGGTCAGGCCGGCTCCCTCGTGGAAACCCAGCATCCTCACTGTCACCTGCCTGGTCATCAGACAACGCTTATCTTCCTCCGTAGACTCCTGGCGACCAGTGTCCACCGGTGACAGAGAGGCAGTTGTCGGCTCCTTAGAATGTGAGGCCGACGTCGGGTGTTTGTCCGATGGGCACTTAACCGGTGACGGGTCGGCAGCCTGTTTTGTGTCAGTCGTCCGCTTAAGGGACGTCAGGTCCTTAGTCTTTCTGGGAGGGGGGTTCTGGTCCCCTAGGAGGCTGGGATGCAGATCTGGCATCAGGCTCCCGGTGTTTATCTGAGGTATGGGTGACTCTGAAGAGGACTTGGACGGTGGCGGTCAGAAGACTTTGTGGAAGCCGGGAGGGCATGGCGAAGGGTCAGAGGTCCTGGAAGTCTTAATGAGATGTAAGGAAGCCAAGAGCTGCCAGAAGTCCTAACCTTCACAAGAAGAGGCTGAGAGCGAGCCTGGAGGGACAGCGGTCTGAACGTGTAGAGCCGGAGCTAGTATCGAGTCCGAAGGCCGGTTCGGGGATCTGGACCTGGCCTTCTCCCGGTGCTTGTCCCGGTGCTTATGGGTCTTAGAGGTGGACTCACCTCTGGAGGCAGGGTCTTTCTCCATAAGTTTTAATTGTTCTTCCAAGAGGAACCCTTGAAGCGCCTTCTGGCGGCGGATCCTAGTGCGACTGTTGAACCGCTGGCAAAAGGGGCAGGCCTTGGTGTCGTGTTCTGGGCCTAGGCACCGCAAACAGGACGAGTGCAGATCCTTAACAGGTATCTGTTTGCCGCAGACACACTTGGAGGGGTGTCCTTCTGAGGAAGGAGTAGGAGATGCAGACATTTAGAGTAAAGCTGGAAGTTCTGGTCGCTCGCTGGAGCGGGACCATGAGGCCGATGCTGGCGAGTTGACGGCGGGAAATGAACTGGGGATTCTGGGGATCATCCCTTTGTATGATGCCTGACGTCAGGGTGGGGCCAATGTCAGGGGCGGTCTCTGCTGGATACTGCTAGCTTGAAAATTTCCGTGGGGTCCTGGCACCCGCCGCTTCAGTCCTAATGGTGTAACCTGCTACAAGAGCCGTTCTTGAAGTAAGATCCCTTATTTTGGGAGGGGCTTTGAGGCGAGAAAATTAAAGAGGAGATCTTCAGGAAAGCAGCCCTGCAGGACTGCAAGTCCAGCTCACCCTATGCCTGGAAGCTATGTCCAGGCTACAGTGCATGATGAATGTGTACTGTGCTCCAGGTGGCAGCCAGCAAATAGCGGAGGCTGAAACATTCCCAGTGAAGCAAGCAAACGGCGGCTCCTGCTCTGGTGGAATGACCCTTTACCTGTCCGGTAAGGGCTTGTTCTGCTTCTGATAACAGAAGACGATGCAGTTAACCAACCACTTCGCTAGTGTCTGTTTGGACACTGGTGCCCCAAGCATTCTGTGGGTGAAGGACACAAACATCTGATCAGATTAGCGGTGAGGATTGGTTCTGGTCAGATAATATCTGAGAATTCTATGCACATCTAGGGTGTGCAGGAGAGCTACTCCTTTGTTTGAATAATTGGGGAAGTAGACTGGCAAGTCCATGTCCTGATTGAGGGTGAGTTTTGACACTACCTTAGGGAGGAACTTAGGATTTGTCCTCAAAGACACCTGTCCTTGAGAAAAACTAAATAAGGTTCTTTGCACATCAGTGCATGGAGCTCGAAATCCTCCTTGCTGATGTGACTGCAACTAAAAATAGCGCCTTCCAAGAGAGAAGTGCAGCTCTAATCCATGGCTGGTTCAAAGGAAGGTAATGTCAGTTGCTCTAAAACAAAAGGAGGTCCCAGGGAGGACCGGTTCCTTAACTGGTGGCTTAAGGTGAAGGATGCCACGCAGAAAGGTATGGGAAACCTCTAGCTGTGCTAGTGATTTCTGTCTAATCGGTGCATGGTAAGCTGAAATAGCGCAGAGGTGTACCTTTATTGACGAGCACGAAGCCCTGCTTGTAACAAGGAAAGGAGGTAATCCAGGATAGAGTTCTCTGAACAAAGGAGGATCTAGGCCCTTAGTAGAAGCCCAAAGGCAGAACCCGCGCCACTTCATGGTGTAGGTTGCCTGGGTTGAAGGCTTCCTTGCTGCCACCAGGACATCTGCCACCTCATCCAATACTCTGTGTCGGAATATGGCTACGTCTATAGGAGTCAGGCGTGCAGGTTCAGAGACTTGAAGTTCGGGTGAACCAGAGACCCTCCTTCCTGGGACAGCAAGTGCGAGCTGACAGGAAGGGTAACTGGGGAGTTGTATGCCAATTGATGAATGAGGGGAACCAGATCTGTCTGGGCCAGAATGGTGCCACCACAATCATGTTTGCTCCTTCGGCCTGCAACTTGAGCAGGACCCTCTGGATCAAAGGGAAGGGAGGGAGGGAAAGCATAGAGAAACCTGCCTGTCCAAGAGTGGGACAACGTGTCTCGCCAGAAAACACCAGGCCCTGGATCTAGCGAGCAGAAGTTGGTCAGTTTTGCATTGTATGGGGATGCAAAGAGGTCTAGATCTGGTGTTCCCCATCTGATGAATAATGTTTCTGCCACTGACAGGAGGAGTTCCCATTCATGGGAGCTGGATCGAGACCTGCTCAGGAGATCCGCCAGCCCGTTGCAGACCCCGGACACCACGCATGAACAGTGTGATGCCGGTGTCACTGCCCAGTCCCATATCCTCATGGCCTCCTAGCAAAGCTGGTAGGAGTGAGCCTCCTTGTTTGTCGATATAGAACACCACTGATGTGTTGTCCGTTTGAATCAGTAAGTGTCCTGGAGTTATTTCTGATCATAGTGCCTGGAGAGTGTAAAGAACTGCCCTCATTTTGAGCACGTTAATGTGGAGGTGCACCTTCGACTGGGACCACAGGCCTTGTGCCCTTTTGTCGTTCAGGTGCGCGCCCCAACTGGACCCCGATGTGTCCATGGTGAGGATCAGATTGTGGGCACAGGGTGAAAAGGGGACCCCTACTGTGAGGTGTTCGGGGACCAACCACCATTTGAGGGCTGTGAGGACTGAACTGGGGACCGAAACCGGCTGATTCAGATGGTCTCGAGGCTGATCCACTGGACTCTGAGGGTCCATTGGGTAACCCTCATGTGAAGACGTGCGAGAAGAATTGTGGCAATGGCTGCTGCCATGTGCCCTAGGAGGCACAGCATGGGACCTGCTGGGACCTGCTTCCACATACTGATCTGTTGGATCAGCACCCGGAGGCGTCTCGCTCTGTCCTCTGGTAGAAAAGCTCTGCCCCTGTGGGTATCCAATACCGCGCCAATGAACTGAAGCCTTTATGAGAGTATCAGTGATGACTTTGCCCTGTTGACAGTGATGCCTAGGGAGTCGAACAGAGTATAGGTGTCCTTCAGTGCCCTGTTTAACTCTGCCTGAGACGGAGCCGTTAGGAGCCAGTCATCCAAATAGGAGAAGACATAGTGGCCTTGTCTCCTGAGGGTTGCCACTACCACCGCCAGGCATTTGGTGAACACCCGTGGGGCCGATGAGAGGCCGAATGGGAGGTCCCGAAACTGGTAGTGGCGTCCCTGAAACCAAACCACAGGAATTTCCTGTGCAGTGGAGCAATTGGTAGATGGAGGTAGGCATCTTGCATGTCTAATGAGGCTAGCCAAGCATCTGACCTGAGCATTGAGATAAGACCTGGCAACATGACCATTCTGAAGCGTCTGCACGACACCGAGCCATTGAGGTCGCTAAGATCCAAGACTAGGCATAGATCCCTGTCTTTTGGAACCAGAAAGAAGTGAGGATAATATCCCTTCCTCTCTGGTTCCAGCTCCTCCTCTATGGCCTCCTTGTCTAGGAGGAAGAGATCTCTTGTTGGATAAGCGCGCGTGCTGTCCCGAATCGGCGGGAGTGCAGAGCCGGTCTCGACAGAGGATGTCCTAGGAACTCGATAGAGTGCCCTCTTTAGAACGAAGCTGGAGCACCCACTGGTCTGAGGTTATTCTTTGCCACCCTTAGAGGTAGTGCACAAAAGACCTCCAACCTCTCTTCCCTATCCAGAGGGGAAGCAGGGTCTGATATGAGTCAGGCGGTGGAGGGATTTGTCTGGATGGCTGGGGAGCTTTTGTATTCCTGGCTCCTTGGCCTTCAGGAAAATGGGGCTGGTCCTTCCAGTTAAAGTTACCTCTGGGCTGCTGGCCAGAATGGGGTTGCTGGCCTTGCTTGTTCGAAAGTGATTTTGGCCTTTGCGAAGGGTTTCTGCTCAGGTCTGTATATGGCCTGAAGACCTAGCAACCTGACCAGCATACTGCAGTTTGGTAATGACCTTCTTGGACTCCTCCCCGACAGGACCAATCCGTTAAACAGAACGCTCTAAAATGCCCTTTCTGGACATCGGGTGTAAAACCCGAGACTCTCAGCCACGAATGCCTTCTGAGGCAGATTATGGCTGCTGCACCCTAGCAGCTGAATCTGCAGAATCACAGGCAGACCGAGAACTTGTGTAGCCATGTTGGAGCCTGTTTGAAAAGCTTTAACAGCTCCTCCTTCTTATCTCCTTTGGGAAGGTCCTTTATGAGGTCCTGACCTTGCTCTCACAAGGCATTTTGAAATTGAACCATATGGGTCACATAGTTGAATGACTATATGGAACAGGTTGCCGTAGCATACATCTTTCTCCCCATGGAGTCTAGCTGCTTTGGCTCATGGTCTGGGGGCTGCATGCTGAGATATTGGGGCCTTTGGGATCTATCATGAGTGGCTATGATGACTAAGGAGTCCGCCACCGGTTGTTCCCCCAATTAAGGGTCCTCTACAAGTGCCCTATATAGGTGGTCCGCTTTCTTGGGAACTGCGGGTGAGGAGTAGGGGTGCTTCCAAACAGCCTTCGTGGCGTCCTGAAAGGTGTCCACCAATGGTGGGACCACCATAGGTTTTGGGTCTTTCAGCCTCAAATACCTCACTAGGCATTGCCTCTCTGGGTCCAGGTCCTCCATGTCCTAGCCCGTATTCTCCTGGATATGTCGCATAATGTCCATGAATGATGGATCATCTGGGGGTGATCTTGGAAGATCCAGAGGGTCTGGCAAAGGGACATTAAAAGGTGAAGACGACCTGGAAGTGTCGGAGGTATCCAGGCAAGATTCATCCGAGGAAGAAGAGTCTGATCTCCTGTGAGGTTTTTGTGCCTGTGGGTGCTTGGAGAGCAGGGAGGGGTTCGAGAATGGGACTGCTTCCGCTTGTCCTACTTGTTAGAATTCTCCCGGGACCAGCCCCTAGGCAGGGAGTGTCTTCCTTAGGGAAGGTCTGTCCGGTTTTGGACCTAGGTGGGGGCAGGCTTTCCCCTGGAGGTTTTGTGGGGACCACATCCTTCCTAATGGTCTCCCACCAGTAGGAGAATAACGCCTTAATCTCCTCTGTGTTAAGGCCTGATGACAGACCCAGCATCGGGTCCTTCCTGGGCATCTGCCCTAGACCAGAGTCCAGTCCTTGAGGTTCCGAGGTGCCCGTCGATGGGTCTTTGGGTGACCCCAGGTATTGAGGAGTATTTCCCCCTTTGTCCCCTGATGTCTGGTCGACGGTTACAGGCTGTGTACCAACGTCCATGCCGTTGTCGTCCGAGGGTGCCCAGCGTCTGGTGCAGTTGGGGGAGCATCCGTCCTAGGGGTTGACTCCTTAGACACTTGGTGGGCCTCTGGTCCACCGACCACTTAGGATCCAATGCCCATTTAAGGGAAGTCAGCTTCGATGTCTGCTTGATGGATGTTTCTGAGATACCCCACAGAGGTTGGGAGACCGATCTCTGGTCGGTGTCCCGGGGCCGGTCCAGGGAGTCGGGGCCTATTCAGGCGGCCGACTTCGAGTGCGCCTTATGGGGTCGATCTGAGGCCTCAGATCAGCTGATGAGCCCGAAGGTCAGCTAAAGAAAGAGTCCTTAGGCCGGATCTTAAGGGGCTGAAGTGAAGAAGATTTACCTGAGCCACCGATCGTCTGTACCTTAGCCAGTGGAGGCTAAGATTTTGCCCGGGATGGAAACCTATCAGAGTGAGTTGACCCTGAGCTGTGCACGGGAGTCCATGGTGCAGACAGATTGGGATCGCTCTCTGTCTTTCTCCCTCGTCTTCTCTTTATGCTTGCCTGATTTATGGGACGATTCCCATCGGAAGATGAGCTTCTCTCCATCGCCTTCAATCTTTGCTCGAGAAGGAAGGTCTCAAGTGCCTTCTGGTGGCGGATCGCGTCTGCGACTGTTGAAGTGCTGGCAATTGGCGCAGGCCTTAGTATCGTGATCAGAGCCTAGGCACCAGACACAGGCCGAATGTTGGTCCCTAAATGGGATCTGCTTGCCACACACGCACTTGGAGGGGCATCCTTCGACGGAAAAGGTCGGGGAAGCAGACATGCGAAAAGTATGACGTCTTAAGTAATCATCTAAAGAAAGTTCTGGCATTGTTTGGTAGCTGATGGTGTCCATGGAGCCAATGCCTGTGAGTCGACAGTGGGAAAAGAACTGAGTGATGCTGGGGACCACCCCTTTTATGAGGTATCTGATGTCGGGGAAGGGTCAACATCAGGGGTGGTCCACCGCTGGGTGTAGCTAGCTAGAAGTTTTCTGTGGGGTCCTGCAGCCTGCTGGCTTCAGTCCTAATGGTGTAACCTGCTGCAAGAGCAGTTTCTCAAAGTAAGATCCCTCATGTCTAGGGATGTGGAAATGATGCACTATCCACACTTCTGGCAGACTCCTAGCAGTTCTGCGGGAGGAGGAGGCAAGGTGCACACCCCTACTTGGGAAAACAAGACTGGAGAACTGAGGCCCCAAAACCAGCAACCTAGTGTGACTCAAGGTCAATGTGGTAATGGGAGACGAAGGTGTGTGCTAACTTCCAGGTTGCAGCCCTGCAGATCTCTTGGATAGGGACATCCCTGGAAGCAGCCACCGAGGCAGAGGTATGATGGGTGGAATGAGCCCTAAGCCCAGTGAGAGGTTCCATACCAGCAACCTATAGCAGAAGTCGATGCAGAAGACTATCCTCCTGCCAGTCGTCCACTTAGCTGCCGGTCTGCCAGGTGCAGCTTCAGCATAGGTGACAAACTACTTGCGAACCTCTCCCTGAACTCCAGCTGTGTGCTCATAGTAGGTAAGCACCTGTCACACGTCCAGAGTATGGAGCCTGCGCTCTTCCTCTGAGGTGTGGCTGGTGAAGTATACTGGGAGATTGATCACCTGGATAAGGCGAATCTCCGAGACAACTTACGGAAGGAACTTCAGGTTGGGGCAAAAGGACAACCTTGTCCCTGTGGAAGACCATGTAAGGAGACTCCACCAAGTGCACCTGGAGCTCACTGATCCTTTTGGCAGATGTGATGGCCACCAAGAAGGCGGTCTTCTACGACAGGTGTGACATTTCACACCTGTGCATTGGTTCGAATGGCTTGCCCATGAGCACGCAATACCAGCAACTAGTCCCAATGTGGTGGTGGTTCACATTGGAGAAGAAATGTGTTCAGGGCCCTTAAAGAAGCACCTGACTACCTTCTCCTGCACTGGCCGGCATACCAGCCCGCGCCTGGTATGCAGAGATGGCTGTCAGGTGCACCTTTAGGGTCATCAACAGAAGGTCCAGCTGAGAGGGACCATTGGTAGTCAAGATGCTAGCCATGGGACAGAACAGGAGGTCCAGCTCCTTGCCTTTGCACCAAATGGAGAATCACTTCAATCTGAAGGCACTGCATCAGCAAGTCAGCTCCTTTCAGAGGCCTCCACCACATAGAGAACCTCGTCAGAGACCCGAGCCTGGAATTCTGGCGCTCATGAACCAGGCTGTCAGGTGGACTGAAGGTCCAGGTGGAGACCTTCCCCAAGAGCACAAGAGCAGGTCCAGGCAAAGTGGTAGGCCACTGGAGGCCTGCTGCTGAGGCTGAGCAGACTCGGTACCATAACTGGTGCGCCAGTCCAGAGTCACCAGGATCATCCCGTGCCTTGTCCCTCCGAGCTTTGATCAGGACCTTGTGGCTCACAGGAAGGGAGGAAGGCATAAGGAGGCCAAGGGTCCACAGCCTCGTGAAGGCATCCCCTGCAGTGTACCCGCTGAGGAGGTGGGCACAAAACAGCCTCAGCTTGGCGTTCTCCGGGAGGCAAACAGATCCACCTGGGGGCACCCACTAGGAGAACAGACAGTCCACTACCTCCTGATGAAGGACCACTCATGAGACACCTCGCTCACACAGCTGAGGGCATCTGCCAGCCAATTTGACACTCCAGCCACATGAATGGCCAGCAGGTAAGCGTTGAGGCTAAGCACAAGGGTCCAGATGTGAGAACTTCCTTGCACAGAGGAAGGAGTGCGTCCCGCCTGCTTATTGAGGTAGTGCATGGTCATCGTGTTGTCCGTCTGGACCTAGACAACCTGACCTCTTAGATGTGAACCAAAGGCTGTCAGGGCCAGATGAACAGCTTGAAGCTCCAGCAGGTTGATGTGACACTTGGGGGACCAGAGGCCACGGACCCTGTGTTCCCCCAGGTGGGCACCCCACCCAGCCCATCAAGGAGGTGTTGGTCATGAAAATCACTGTCGACTCTTGGTGGACAAACGGGACTCCTTCCTATAGATGTTCCAGGACCAACCACCACTGTATGGCATCCCACATCTGCTGGGTCACCGTGACCAGCTGGTCGATGTGGCCCTGAAGCTGAGACCACTGACGGTCAGCCCTCTGCACAGAGTGCATTCTCCAGCAGGCCCAACAGACTACGCTGGTGCAGGCATAATGAAGCTCAGGAGGCGCAGGGTGCAACTGCCTAACCGAAATGATCGGCAAAGTCAAAAGATCCTCGCCCTGTCCGCTGGGAGCCTGGCTTGGGCTCATCAAGAGTTGAACTCTGCCCCAATGAAATGAATGGCCTGCAAGGGATGAGTTCTGACTGGCCACGTGGAACGGAGGCCAAGGCATAACACAGAAACATAAAATTATGACAGCAGATACCACCACTGCCAGGCATCCAGTCTGCCCACTATCCCTATCTGTATCAGCAGCCACTAACCCCATTTGGTCTTCGGCTTTTGCCTCTCTTTCCCACCTCTAGGGTGCCCTTGTGCGTAAGCAGGTCTGGAGGGCCCGGTCCCTGGACCACACCACCTCCACCCTGGAGGTGCCTACAATCAGCAACTCATCCAGGTATGGCTACACCCGGACTCCTTGGTGTCTCAAGAATAATAAGTAAGCAGTAATACCCGACAGGGTGGGCATTATTGGGAAATACCGGACCGCACATGGGCGTAATGAGGCCCAACGCTACAGGCAGAGGGCCTTATAGCCCCTGGACGGTCTGGTATTTCCCAATATTGCCCACCCTGGAGGGTATTATTGCGCTTAGAAAATGGCTAGCTTAGTAAGTTTTAATAAAATGCTAAAAGAAGACAGAAAATGGGCAGAAAAAATGAATAGAATTAGTAGAAAAAAACATTACTGATAAAATAGTCCATATTTTTTTAAGGCTGTTCCAGCTGCTGTTTCTCCTCCCTACAAAGGCCATTCTGATCAATTTTCTGCCCCTCCAAGCACACACACACACACACACACACACACACACACACACACACACACACACACACCCCCGTCCACCTAGCAGTCTCTCAGCATTCTTTTTAAGTTCTGCCCCATTTTTGCACTTTGTGAAGTGCAAGTTACCTGCATGTTGTCAGCTTGTGGAGATGCTAGTCAATTCTGGAGCAGCATAAAACAACAGTCAGTCTGGATACTATTACCAATACCGAGTTCAGTGATCAAATTCTTTAAAAACGAGGGCTACTTTATATAAAATTTGCATTTGAAAAACTGAAACTGGGACTCCACGCATGCACACTGGATGCGCATACGCGGAATTTCTGTTTTAGTTTTTCAAATGTAAATTATATATAAAGTAGCCCTTGTTTTTTAAAAGAATTTGATCACTGAACTCGGTATTGGTAATAGTATCCAGACTGACTGTTGTTTTATGCTGCTCCAGAATTGAGAGCATCTCCATACACAAGTCCACGTTATTTACTGTCCTCGCAATGTCGGGGACATGTAGGGGAGAGCGGATCATGTATTTCAGTTGGGACAGTAAATGTAATTTTTGCAAGAAAGTGAAATTAAAAGGCACGCTATGGACTTTTAACCAATAGGGACAAAATGTGAGTACAGATTTGTATTACAGGCACATAAATACGAGGGTGTTTAAACAGAGGAAAGCTGACAGTGACACTTTAATATTTTGAAACAGGCAGGCGTTGCATAAACTCCATAGGACACAGGCGATGGAATCCCTCGCTTGTACTGTTTGGGTGGAAACTGTATGCAGTACCTTTTATTAAGAGGCAGCTGTACTAAGAAGTGTAGAGTGGAAGAGTGTTGAGCGGGGGTGGGTGAGACCAGTAGCTCTCATAAGTGACAGAAAAACATGGCGGGATTTCAGATTTCACGGGTGCTTTCAGCCAATGACAAAACAGGCTGGCACCACAGGAAAATGCTACTCGGTGAAGTGGCACTTGGGCTGGCTCTTATTTTAGCTGGGCATCTATTGAAAATAAATGCCCAGCTTGGAGCCTAGTCTCAGCAAATCAGCTTTAAGATTTGATTCTTGCCATTTTCTAATATAATAATAATAGACTTACTTTATATAGTGCTCTTCTACAATGTATCAGAGTGCTGCACAACAATTACAACAATAAAATATTAAAATATTATTCAGTAATTCAATAAATCACAGTACTGTAAAATAATCAGTTACAAAGCAATACCAAATGCCAACTGAAATAGACAGGTCTTAAGGGCAATCTTAAAGCTCTCCACTGTCAGGCACTCCCGTACCCGACGAGGCAGTGAATTCCACAGGGTGGGGGCCGCAAATGAAAACGCCCTTGCTCCAGATGTGTTTAATCGTACCCTGGGAATCTCCAGCAATCCCTTGTCGGTCGAGCAGAGTGGTTGCGGGGGACAGTAAGAATACAGGAGATCTTGCAGGTAGCTCGGTCCCTGTCCATGTAGGCTTTATAAAAGTCAGCAAGCCAACCTTGAAGGTGATCCACCACTGAAGTGGCAGCCAGTGCAGTTCACACAACACAGGCGTAATATGACTGGATCGAGATGATCCACATAACAGCCTTGCCGCAGTGTTCTGCACCAGCTGCAGGTGGCGCATATCAACCCTAGAAGCCCTAGGTAAAGGGAGTTATGCTGTGCATTTGGTGAAGACCCTGGGAGCTGAGGAGGGGCTGAAGGGCATGGCCTGGAACTCATAGAGGGTCCCCTCCACAGAGAACTGAAGGAACCACCAGTGGGATAGACAGATGGGGACATGGAAGAAAGCGTCCTACAGGTCCAAGGGGCAGAACAACATGTTCTGCTCCAGGGATGGAATGATCTGTTTCAGAGTGACCATTATGCAGGTGCGCGACAGTAAAAACTTGTTCAAGTTGTGCAGATCCAAGATGGGGTGCCAGCCCCCTGTCCATTTGGAAACCAAAAAGTATCTAGAGACAAACCCTGGATTGGCTGGTGGGTCCAGGACGTTAACCACCACCTCCTTCTGGAGGAGCAGGGTGATGTTCTCCCGAAGGGCAGAAAACATGTCTGCAGACACTGCATCCTCCTGAGGGGAGTGGGCTCAGCTAGGTGTTAGAGCCTCGAACTCCAGAGGCAAGCCTATAATAGACCTCAGGACAGCCTAACTGCAATGATGTTTTTTCTTCTAATTAACTATAATGAGACCAGTGGGGTTTAACTGATTATTAAATGTTTTGCACATGTGGTGAGATGAATAAAAAGCACTGAGATCACTTTGTAAGGTCATGCCTCCTAAGGAAGAGGCTTGATACCCGAAGCACAGGGCTAAAGTCTATGTGTGGTTGAACATGGCTTCTTAAACACTTACTGGTTTTCAGATTGTGAATTATTTGATACTGCTTTTTATTTTTTGTAAGTGTTCATTTTTTCAAATAATCCATATTTAAATAAATAATTCTGCACTTTTGAATATGCTGGTCTGGAGTGCTGGTTTTATTAATGCTGATGTTCTGCTCCAGGGATGGAATGATCTGTTTCAGAGTGACCATTATGCAGGTGCACGACCATAGAAACTTGTTCAGGTCCTGCAGATCCAAGATGGGACGCCAGCCGCCTGTCCGTTTCGGAACCAGAAACTACCTGGAGACAAATCCTGGATCGGCTGGTAGGTCCGGGATGTGAACCACCACCTCCTTCTAGAGGAGTAGGGTGATGTCCTCCCGAAGGGCAGAAAACACGTCTGCAGACACCACATCCTCCTGAGGGGTGCAGGCTCGGCTGGGTGTGAGACCTCGAGCTCCAGAGGCAAGCCCTGACATACCACTACTAGCACTCACTTGTGTAGTAACACTGGACCAGGCAGAAAGAATGTGTGAGCCAGCCCCCAAGGGAGGATCCAGGGGAAACCAGATGGGCAGGGAGGGGGCCCCCTCAACCTGTCACTGGGCAGGCTTTGAGGCACAGGCAGGGCCAACAGAGGATGGTGCTAGACCTCGACCCCCAGGCTACTAGACCACAGAAGCAACCGACTTATGCCCGGGATGCCAGGATTGCTGCTGCCAAGCCAGAGTCTGGGGAGACTTGGTCACAGGGCCAGGTAGTGCCGAAAGGACTTCTTCTGGGGTTTGAAGCCCCTGACATCCTTTTGGGCTGAGGCGACAGAGTCCATGATGGCACTGGACTTCTCAATCTGAGTGAAATGACCATCCATCCCTGGCCCTAACAAGTTGGCGCCCAGGAAGGGGACATCTGCCAATTTGTGCTGGGTATCTGCCGTGAAGGTCGCGATCTGCAGCCAAGCCTGGCAGCGCATAGCCATAGCCATGGCCATAGACCTGGTGCAGGAATCACCAATGTTCATGGCCATCTGGAGCTGCTGTTTAGCCACAGGATGACCCTGGTCCTGGACTTGCTTGACCATCATCTGAAGGTTGGCTAGAAGCCAAAGGAGCACTTCGTCAAAGGTGCCCAACAAGGCAGGGGTGAAGTGGGCCATCATTAAGGTCGAACTAGCCTGCCTGAAACTGAGAGATGAGGCCGCATACACTTTCTTGGCTGCATTATCCAGTTTCTTGGATTCCTTGTCAGAGGGTTTGTCAACATCCCCAACATTGCCCGTCCAGTTGAACACTGAGTCGGTGACTAAACCCTCAACAGAGGGGTATTCAGTGAACCCAGAGAACCCATAGGGACCGCATTCTTGTGGGCCATACGGGCCAATGGCATAGGTCAGGAAGCTGGACGTTGCCAGAGCTCCAATGCGGGCCCAAGAATGGCCTTGGCCACTGGGAAGGTGACCCCAGAGGAGTCTTCCTGGTCATGGATTTTGATGAGAGGATACTTTGCCCATTTTTTCGGAATGGGCTCCAGCTGGATCCCCGTGGACTCCGAAATCAAGCGGAGCATGGCCCCAAAGGAAGTAGGACCATGGTTCGTCGACAGATCCTCACCTGATTCCAGGTTGACTGGCCTGGAGTGCATGGAGGAACCCGAGGATTCGTCGAAGACTGGCCTAACCCTCGAGTCCCCGCTAACCTTGCAGAACTTGTTGGCCCAACTGACCATGACAGACAGCTGCTGAGGAAGCCCAGAAGTAGTACAGGTGTCCTTGGATGGGGGACCAACCTTCAGCTGAATCGGCAGGGATTCCACCCCAGTGAGCAGATAGGCTGGAACTGGCCAAGCCGGAATAGGTTTGGGCAGAAGTGGTGGCAGCCAAGGGAATGCCGGGGGTAGGAGCCAGCACTGGCTAAGGCCCAGCACCGAAAGGCGGCTGCCATAACTTCTCCGTAGCACCATCACAAGTTCTCATGGAGCCAATCTTCCTCAAAGAGAAGGAATAGTGACAATGCAGCTCCCCCCGGAAGTGTCAAGGAGGAGAGCTAACTGGTGAGGGCTACTCGACCTCGAGCTATGGGTCCTTGACCCCGACCTTGACCACCAGTGAACCGGATGCCGGAAAGAGGCAGGAACCAGCAAGGGACACCTAGGATCCCCACAAGCTCAGTGTCCCGAGGGCTAGGGACCGGGTCAAGGGGCTGATCCAACCTGCCATGGGACTGGAGAGTCAGGAACAGATTCTGGAGAGGGAGGTATCCTCCTCATTCTGTGACAACAGGTTGACTGTATCAAGAAAAATCTTAACCAGCTGTTCGGCCCGTGTCTCAGCCAACAGGCCTGAGGGGACATCATGGGGTCAGTGGCGTGGAGTGAAGCATTGGCCTAAGCTGACACATTGATGAAGGCTGATGAAGCAGGAGCATGGGAGTCCAGAGGCCTGCAAGCACTACCTGATCCCGACCTACAATAAGACTTTCTGGCTTTCACCTTGGAAGCTTTCTTTAAGGATTTGGACCCATGGGAAGGGCCCTCCCAAGGGTAGGAAGGGACTGTCACAAGTCCCGGAACACCCAGTAAAAGAGGCGCCAAAGCCCAGTGGGACCAGCACAGACACAGAAGAAGAGCCCTTGGCCGCAGCTTCCTCAAAAGCCACCAATCATTTGGGGGACACTGCAGCCACAAAGGCCGCCTGGCAGGCGTTCTTGAACTGAAAAGGAGGATTCCGCTCATCTGGATGACCCAGCAAAAGTCGCGCATAACAGTACTCCAGGGTGGAGGGATGCAAAGTGTGGCACAGGCCACAAGCCTGGGAGTCGTGTTCCTGACCCAGGTAGTAAACGCACATGGTGTGAGGGTCCGTGTGTGCCAACTTCTGTCTGCAAGGACAAAGCTTGAAACTGGGTGCAGACTTAGAAATCATCACGTCCATGATGCCAAAAACAGTGAAACCATAAAGCAACCTGAAGACCAAAGTTCTGAGTTGAAAACAAAAATAGTGCCCACACCAACACAGAGTGCTATGGCGGGAGCCTGATTTTTCCAGCAGAAAGGAATACCTGATGCCACGGGGTGGTGCTGAGGAGGATACCACCCGGGTGGGAGGGAGGAGCAGCTTGAAGATCTTCTGGCCAGATTTAAACGGGAAAGGAATTCTGCCAGAAGTGAGGATAGTACACCATATCCATGTCCCTAAAACCTCGTAAGTCAGTGCTGGAAATGGGCGGAAGCTGCAGGAACTTGGAGCTAGAAATGGTCTGGAAACTGCAGGAACACAGAGCTTTAAATGAAATGGAACCTGCAGGAACACAGAGTTGAAAATTGTCAGAACCTGCAGGAACTTAGTTCCTGTGGTTCCTGACTTCCAGCTATGAGTTCCTGCAGGTTCAACCATCCCATTCTAGTTTCTGCAGGTTTCAAACCATTCAACTCTAAGAGCTGGGAATTGGTCTGGAACCTGCAGGAACTCATAGTTGGAAATGGTTCAGAACCTACAGGAATTCATAGTTGGAAATGGTCTGGAACCTGCAAGAACTCAGCTGGAAATGGTTCGGAACCTGTAGGAACTCATAGTTGGAAATTGTCTGGAACCTGCAGAACTCATAGCTAGAAATGGTCTGGAACCTGCAGGAACTCATAGCTGGAAATGGTCTGGAACCTGCAGAAACTCATAGCTGGAGATGGGCTGGAATCTGCAGAAACTCCGAGTTAGAAATGGTCTCAAAAGACAGAGGTAGGGAAGGACAGACAGTGAAAGAGAGACACAAAGAAGGAAACAAGAGACAAAGGGAGGGACAGAGAAAGAACAGCATAAGAGACAGGGACGGACAGACAGCAAAAAAGAGAAACACACAGTGAGAAGGACACGAGACAGGTAGGGATAGACAGTGAGAGTGCAGGAAAAGGAAAAGAGAATCTCTATATGTTCGAGTCTTCTGGGTTCAGTAAGTTATACTGTATCTTGTATTTTATGCTGACTGTTTACTAAGTAACCATCTTTGCAATCGTTTTCTAGTTAAGCCATTAAAAGCAAAGGAAGGAAGGAAGAGGGCACACATAAACAAAGAGACAGAGGCAGGAAGACAGTTGTACAAGTACTTACATGGGTGCACCATTTAAACTTGGGATCCTTCATCAGTGTCCGTTCAGTGAGTTTCTTGTTAAACAGCTCATAAGCATCCCGTCCAGGCAGTCATGCAGCTACCAAAAATAAGAGAAAAAAATCTTATTTATTTAATATTTATTTTTATTTAGTTTTGCTAACCGGGTAGAGTGCACTACCCATAAATTACTATTTTCAGGCCACGACCTGGGAAAGCACAACAATCAAAGACAGGTACACAGCATGAGTACAATGAAATTACAATAGTATAGGTCAAAACAGTCAGTAGTAATGAATACATGCAGCCAGGACAATCAATGAAATTGCATAAGTTTTGGCATAAAAACCCTACACAGTCTAGAAGGAGATACCACAACATAGCAGCAAAGAAATATTGTTCAAATTATCCACAACAATGAAGATTCAAATAGGCAGCAAAACAAGGCAAGGACAAATTCATGACTGGGCAGGATGCATTATCACAGCCTCCAAAACAAGACTCAGGTGTGTGTGTGTTTGGGTGGGGGGTGGCTTGGGGTAGATTAGCTCTCAAGGAGATAGTAAGGGTAAGGAGTGCTATGAGGTAGGGAGGTTAAAGTTAGGCCAGGCGGCATCTGGCGGGTGAGTGGATTATGGAGGATTAAAACAAATGCAGAGATCAGCAAGGGATAGATGTAGGCAGGCTCCTTTTGAAGCTGTCATGGGATCCAGATATTCAAGGTGCTTGTGGGAAAGAGTTCCAAGCTAGGAGCAGAGTGATTGAAGGCAACAGAGCCTTTTGATGTTTACATCTAGGTACATTCAGCAGGGATTTATCTATGAGTGCAGTCTATAGGAGGAGGTTTGAGTACCAGCAATGTTAGCGCTGAAGGGGTCTGGTTTCTGAGTATCGAGTCAATCAGGGAGCCAAGAGGTATTGATGGCAAGCTAAGGGGATAACCAGCCCAGGTCCCTGTACAGTTGGCAGTGGTGCTAAGCCGTGTGACAAAGGCGTATCGACAGATGATATTATAAGTGACATCCACTTATGAAGGATGGTTTTGTGTGCAGCAGCAAAGGTTGGTGTGCCGTAGGTGAGGGCAGGAAGTAATATGCCTCTGGCAATAGCAAGTTTAGCAGAGGGAGTCAGCATGAAACTGGATTTGTAGGCGACCCCCAGTTTAGCATTCACTGCCTTGCAGGCAGATTGTATATGCAGGCTGAAGTCCAGGGATTGGTCCAGAAGAATTTCCAGGTATTTAAAAGATGTAACGCATTCTATTTGTGTGCCACTGCGGTCTTGCACCAATAGGGGAGTTTGACATGTCCTAAATTTAGGGGCAGATACAAGTAACATTGCTTGGGTTTTCTTAGCATTAAGCACAAGGTTATGTGCAGAAAGCCAATTTTGGACATTTGTGAAATCTGAAGAAAGAGATGCATTTATGCTGGCGACCTTATCAGAGCTTGACTAGAGTACAAGATCATCTGCATAGAGAATAGATGAGCATGAAAGAAAAACCTCATCTATGTTATTGATGAAAAGTGAGAAAAGAAGAGGTCCCAGAATAAAGCCCTGGGGACCCCAATATTGACGGTAGCATCATCAGATAGAGAGGAGTTGAATTTCACAATTTGATTTCTGTTTTATAGATAGCTTCCATACCAGGCGACAACTGGGGGTAAAGCTCAGATTGCAAAGAGTGGAGAGGAGCAGGGGGTGATCAACAAGATCAAAGGCCTTTGTAAGGTCTATAAAAACTGCCCCCGTCAGCTGGCCAGCGTCCATACTGGTAAGCACATCGGTAGTGAATCTGAGAAGTGCTGTAGAGGTACTGTGACCTTTATGGAAGCTATGTTGGGTGTCAGAGAGAAGGCTGTACTTTGTGAGGCAGTCAATGGTTTGATTTGCAACAAGTTTTTCCAGAATTTTACTTAGTACCGATAGGATGGCTATAGGCCTGTAGTTAGTAATCTCCTTGGGATCACCTTTTTAAAAGACAGGTGTTACATGAGCAATCTTCCAGAGGTCAGGAACTTGGCTATTAGAGAGAGACAAGGTGAAAATTCTAGCCAGAGGGGAGGCTATGTATGGTGCTGCTAGTTTCAGGAGCCGAGGCTCAAGTGTATCTAATCCAGAGCTAGTGTTGTCAGAGACAGTCCGTAATAGTTTTAAGACCTCAGTCCTTGAGATTGCCTCCGCTATTAGTTCCGCGGTGCAGAGTTAGCCATGGTCATATCCAAAATGTAGTTTGTCAATGTTACCATTTATCAGACGGACCAAAAGACTGTTCTATACACAAGTGTTTGAAGGCTCCTGAAAAAGAGCCTGTGTTGTTCCTGAAATGTTGTGTAGAACAGTCCTTTGGTTAGTCTAATAAAAGTGGTTATTGGAAAACTACATGCAGTGTTTGCATCTCCTACTGCTTAATACAATTACGTTTTTATGTTGAAATGGATTTTGTTACTTGTTCAGTCAAACACAAGCACACGCATGGCAACAATGAGTGCCGCCCCGCTACATCACTGAGTGCTGCCCCACTGCAACAGGGAGCACTGGCCCACTGCAACTGGGAGTGCAGCCAAACTACAAAAGAGAGCCCCGCTCAACTGCAACAGGGAGCCCGCTCACTGCGACAGGGAGCCCGCCAATCACAGAGCCCGCCTCAACTGCGACAGAGAGCACCGCCCAACTGCGACAGAGATCCCCCATCCAACTGCAGCTGGAAGTGCCGCCCAACTGCGACAGGGAGCGCCACCCAACTGCAACACAGAGCGCCGCCCTAGTGTGACACGGGAGTGCCACCCAACTGCAACATGAAGTGCTATCCCACTGCAACATGGAGCCCTGTCCCACTGCAACACAGAGCATTACCCCACTGTAACACAAAACCCTGCCCCACTACAACACAAAACACTGGTCCACTGCAACAAGGAGTGCCCCCTCCCACTGCAACATGGAGCTCCACCCTACTGCAACACACAGTGCTGCCCCACAGCAACAATGACCCTGTCCCACTGCAACATGAAGCACCACCACACTGCCACATGGAGCTCTGCAACACAGAGCATCTCCCCACTGTAACACGGAGCACCAGCCCACTGCAAGACAGAATGCTGCCCCACTGTAACACAGAACTCTGCCCCGCTGCAACACGGAATTCTGCCACAGTGTAACATGAAGCACCACCCACTGCCACATGGAGCTCTGCCCCACTGCAACACAGAGCACCTCCCCACTGTAACATGAGCACCAGCCCACTGCAACACAGAGTGCTACCACTGTAACACAGAGCTCTGCCTCGCTGTAACATGGAACTCTGCCCCGCTGCAACATGAAGCACCACCCCACTGCCACATGGAGTGCTACCTCACTGTAACACACAACTCTGCGTGCTGCAACATGGAACTCCACCACAGTGCAACAAGGAGCACCGCTCCACTGCAGCACAAAGCCCCGCCCTGCTGAAACTTGCAACACTACCCAACTGCAACATGCAGAACCTCCTCACTGCAACACGTAGTACCACCCAATTGCAATATGGAACACCCTCCTCTGATGAGGCTGAAAACAGGCAGAATTGCCTAATCCTCCTTTCCTGGTAGAAAGAAAGAAAAGAGAGACAGACCTTAAGGCCTTTATCTGCTGGCATGTTCATATGTAATTTAGGACCTGTCCACTTGGAACTTACCTGGATATCCAGCGTGGAAAAATAGCTCAGAAGCTCATCCTCGTCACTGATCTCTGGGCCACTGCAGCCTGGGCACACCATATCCTTGATGTGGCGTTCCTTCAGAACAATAGTAAAGTGCCGCTGGAAGCATTCTGGACAGATCATACACTCGCACGATGTCAAGGACTGCATCTGTACAACGTTGGCAAGAGAGAGAGAAAGAATGGCATATGTGAATGTACAGGCACTGTTTCACCACTCCTCCAGAATGTCGCTGTAAAACACGCTACAGCGCAATTATTGTTTTTTTTTTTCATTTACTTCTGATTTAATATCTCAGTGAATACGAACTGTACACTCACACAAAGGTATGGGGCTGTGGCTGAGGTACACTGCCAGGGAGAACTTAAAAAAAAAAAGAAACACAAAAACGAAAGACCATGCACACAAACTTAGGGGCTGTGTCTGGGTAACATTGTACAGGGAAAACTTAGAAGACACAGCAGGCCATGCACACACACACACACAGGTAGGGGCTATGTCTGGGAACACTGTACAGGGAGAACTTAACCAACACAAACACCACAGGCCAGGCAAACACACACACATATACATACATATGAAGTTAGGGGTAGTGTCTGGGAAAAGTACAGTTATGCAAGAACTTATCACAACAGTAGATCTTCGAGAGGAGCTCTTGCAGCAGGCCACACCGGTAGGATTAAGCTGCTAGGACCACATGGAAAACTTCTAGCTAGCAGTCTATCATGGGGACCAACCAGCTGATGTCAGCCTAGCCTATATAGGTGGGCGATCCCTCACACCTACCTCAGTTCTCCCACCAGAGACCCCGTACTGGCAGCTAACTGAGAACCGAGGTTTCCCTGAGAGCCAAATCAAAGGCAGAAATAGTGCAAAAGAAAAAGCAGCAGGGGGAAGGAGGGAGGGAAAGCAGGGTCTGCTGCAGGAGTCTCTGTCGAAGATCTACTGTTACAGTAAGTTCTTGCGTAACTATACTATCTTACTTCAAGGAAAGCTCTTGCAGCAGGCCACACTGGTAGAACTGAGTCCCAAGCAGTACCAGGCATCACCAGGATAACAGCACCAGGAGGAGGAGGACAGATCAGCAGTCAAGAGCTCAGGACAGAGGGTCCTGAAGAATTGCTAGGCTGATATTAGCCCTGCGCCTAGAGGTGATGTCCAGACTGTAATGTTTGGTGAAGGCGTGGACAGAGCTCCAGGTGGCAGCTGCACAGATGTCTGCAGCAGACATTTCCGAAGCAAGCCGTGGAGGCAACCATACCCATAGTGGAATGGCCTTTGACCACTCCCAGAAGAGGCCTGTTGTACTTGTGGTAGCAATAAACCATGCAATTCGCTAACCACTTAGACAAACACTTTTGGAAGCAGGAGCGTGAATGAAACAAACAACTGTTCAGATTTTCTGAAAGGCTTTGTGTGGTTCGTGTAGTACCGCAACATCCTATGTACATCCAAAGTATGGAGCAAGGCCTCCCCCTGATTTAAATACTTAGGAAAATAAACTGGAAGGTGGATGGATTGTTTTAAAGTAAACTCCAACACCACCTTAGGATCACTATGCAAAGACACTGTCTTTGTAAAAAAAAAAAAAAAATAAGGTTCCTTGTACATAAAAGCCTGGAGCTAAGAAATCCTTTGAGCAGAAGTGACAGCAACTAAAAAGAGCGCTTTCCACGACAGAAAGCACAGCTCGCAACTTGCAGCCAGTTCAAAGTTGAAGTCCCATGAAGGTGCTGGGTCCCGAATGGGAGGTTTCAAATGCAAAATTCCCTGCAGGAATGTGCAGGACACCTCAAGCTGGGCAACAGCTTTGCCCTCAATAGGTGCATGGTACGCAGAGATGGCAGAAAGGTGCACCTTAAGGGAGGAGTACCCCAAGCCTGAATCTAAAAGAGAAAGAAGGCACTAAAACACCTGATTCACTGGGCAGGTGAAAGGATCCAAATGGTGAGCAGCAGCCCAAATGGAAAAGCACTTCCGTTTCATAGCATAACTGGCCCTGGTGGAAGGTTTCCTGGCAGCCACCAGAACATTTGCAACCCGAGAGGATACCCCAAAGCAGGCAATAGCTAGGTCTGCAGGAGCCACACATGGGTGCCCCAGTCCTGGGAGAGCAAGCTGGTGCATGGGGCAAGAGCACTGGAGGTTCCACCACCAGATGCTGCAGCAAGGGGAACCAAATCTGAGACTGCCAGAAGGAAGCTATGGAATCACTTCCGCCCCTTCCAACTGGAGCTTGAGCAGAACCCTCTGCAGAAGCAAGAAGGGAAGAAAAGGCATACAGAAACCTCCCCTTCCAGAAGAGGGACAATGCGTCTTGCCAGAAAACTCCAAACCCAGGATCTAGCGAGCAGAAAAGTGGCAGTGTTACATTCAGTAGGGACCCAGAAAGGTCCAACTCTGAATGACCCTACCTGTCGAAGAGATCTTCGACCACCATGGTCAGAAGCTCCCACTCATAAGCCTGCAACAGGAAGCAGCTGAAACTGTTGGCCAGGACATTTTGGACTCCTGGAACATATATGGCCAAGAGCTCCAGCCCATGCTCGATGGCCCAATATCAGATTATCATCACCTCCAGACACAGGGGGTAAGAATGGGTCCTCCCTGCTTGTTGATGTAATACACCACAGACATGTTGTCTGTCTGCACTAGCAGTGGACTGGGGAGGAAATGAGTCTGGAAGGCCTGCAGGGCATAAAGAACCACCCACATCTCCAGGATGTTGATATGAAGAAGACCCTGCTCCATGTCCGTCCAGGTGCCCTGGATCTGGTGATCGGCCTGATGAGCACCACATCCCAGGCAGGATGCATCTGTCATGAGAATCTGTTGGGAGGGGCCGAGAGCTGAAGAGACGCCCCAAAAGAGATTGGCCAGATTCTGCCACCATGACAGAAAGTACAGTTACGTAAGAACTTACTGTAATAGTAGATCTTCGAGAGAAGCTTTTGCAGCATGCTATAACCATTATGACTAACGCCGCAGGCACTAGGACCCACTGGAAAAAATTCTTAGCCAGCAGTACCCAGCAGGGACCGCTCCACCCCGACGTCGGCCATGGTACAAAAGGGGACAGACCTAGCTCCACCCTAGTTCCCCTGCCAAGACCCACGAACGGGCCCTGACAAGAGAAAGAAGCGAAGCCTGTAGATGAAGTTCTGTACACATCTTTCTGGGGATGGAGGGCCGGAAAGCAGCGCCTCTCGAAGATCTACTGTTACGGTAAGTTCTTACGTAACTGTATTATCTTACTTCGAGTGGGAGCTCTTGCAGCAGGCTATAACCATTAGGACTAAATCCCAAGCAGTCCCGCGCCAAGGAAGTGCCTGACCCCAGGAGGTGGAAGATGGGATGATGCTGGAAAACAAGTCTCGATAGAAGTCCCTGAAGGACTGCCAGGCTGAAGCCGGCATGGTATCTGGATGCGATGTCCAGGCTACAGTGCTTCACAAATGTGTGCACCGAATTCCAGGTGGCAGCCGTGCATATGTCTCTAATAGAGACATTCTTCAATGCTGCAAAAGAAGCCGAGACTCCCCTGGTGGAGTGACCCCTAACCGGGCTCAGAAGGGGTTTATCGTGCTTGTCATAGCAAAACACAATGCAGTGGACAAGCCACTTTGAAATAGTCTGTTTAGACATTGGGTTGCCCAAGTGTTGTGGTGCCAAAGCCACAAAAAGTTGCTCCAATTTACGGTGTGCAGCTGTGCACTTAACGTAGTACCTCAGCACCCTGTGGACGTCCAGAGTGTGAAGGAGAGCTTCTCCCCTATTGGTGGGAGAAGAAAAGTAAACTGGAAGGTCAACTGACTGGTTGGGGGTCAGTTCTGAGTCCACTTTAGGAAGGAACTTAGGATTCATTCTGAGGGAAACCCTTTCCCTATGAAAAATTAAATATGGCTCTTTATATAACAGAGCCTGAAGCTTGGAAACTCGTCAAGCTGAAGTAACAGCAACTAAAAGACAAACCTTCCAGGAAAGGTACCGTAGCTCACAGTCAGCTGCTGCTTCAAAGGGGGGAGAGTGAGCTTCTCCAACACAAACAGGAGGTCCCAGGGTGGGGACAGGATCCCTAATGGGAGGTCTCATCTGTAGAATTCCTCATAAAAAGGTGCGGGCCACATCCAGTTGGGCTAAGGTTTTGTCCCCCAAAAGGGTGTGATATGGAGAAATGGCCCACATATGTGCACCTTTATGGAGAAGTAGCTCAAACCTTGTTGATATAAGGAAACGAGATACTGCAATGCTGAGTTCACTGGACAGGTAAGGGGGTCCAGACGGTGAGAGGACACCGATAAGCAGAAGCACTTCCACTTCATAGCATAAGTGGAGCGAGTATAGGGCTTCCTCGCTGAAACGAGGACATCCGCCACCTCCTGGGAGACCCCGTACCTAGACTTTGCTACGTCTGTAGGAGCCAAGGTGCAAAGACCTGAAATCGGGATGGACCAGTGAGCCCTGATCCTGGGACAGTAACTGCGAGCATACTGGCAGCGGAATCAGAGGTTCCGAGGACAACCACTGAAGTAGTGTTAACCAAATCTGCCAAGGCCACAATGGGGCGATTAGAATCATCTGAGCCCCTTCGGCCTGTATCTTCAATAGAACTCTCTGAATGAGAGGGAAGGGAGGGAAAGCATAAAGAAACCTCCCTGCCCAACAAAAGGACAACGCATCTGGCTAGAAAACACCAGGCGTGGGCTGTCGCGAGCAGAAAGTTGGCAATCTGGCATTGCGTGGGGACGCAAAGAGGTCCAGATCTGGTCAACCCCATGTGTCGAAGAGCTGGTCCGCTACTGATTGCAGTAGCTGCCACTCATGCGCCTTGTACTGAGACCTGCTTAGGCTGTCTGCCAAGTCATTTAGGACGCCTGGAACATGCATTGCAGGCAGAGAGATGCAACGCTCCAGCGCCCAGTACCAGACTCTCATCGCCTCCCTGCACAGGGGGTAGGAGTGGGTGCCCCCTTGCTTGTTGATGTAGAAAACGAATGCCATGTTGTCTGTCTGAACAAGAACAGGACCTGAGACAAGGTCCTCTTGAAAGGCTTGCAGTGCATTGAGGACCGCTCACATTTCCAAAACATTGATGTCATCGTCGTCGTCGTCGTCGTCATCATCATCATATCTTTATTTATTCAGGCGAACATCATGAACCTGATGCGGAGGCCATGCTCCGTAGGGATCCAGACTCCTTGTGTTTGGCGGGCCCCTAAGTGTGCCCCCCCAACCCAAATCCGATGCATCCATCATTAGAGTCTGATTTGGGGGCTCCTGACGAAAGGGATGCCTTTCTCTAAATTTAGAGGGTCCTCTTGACCAGCTCCATGATTCTGACCATGTGGTCTAGGTCATCTGAGCCTTGATCCCACTGCACCCTGGGCATCCATTGTGGGATTCTCATGTGGACGCGAGCCTGAGGAATGACAGGAATAGTCACCACCATGTGCCCCAGAAGTCTGAGGAAGGTCCTGGCCTGGACCTAAGGGGTTACAAGGACCGATCCGGCAATCTCCCACAAGCAATTGCTCCTCTCTGGGGGTAGAAAAGCCATGCCTTGGACCGAATCCAGGACTGCCCCTATGAAGACGAGTCTTTGGCTAGGCTCTGGGGAACACTTTGGAAGATTCAGGGTGATCCCCACTTCTCAGAATAGAGTATAGGTGTCTCAGATAGACTGAAGGAGGCGCGTCCTTGACAGGGCCACAAGCAGCCAATCATCGAGGTAAGGGAAGACATAATGTCCCTGGCACCTTAGAGCCACAGCCACCACTGCCAAGCATTCTGTGAAGACTCGAGGAGAGGCCGAACAAGAGAACCCAAAACTGATAATGCACCCCCTGGAAGTGGAACCTCAGGTACTTCCTGTGGGGGGGAGACCCCTATGTGCATCTATGCATCTTGCATGTCTAGGGAGCAGAGCCAGTCTCCTTAATGCAGCAGAGGAATAAGCCCTGGAAGTCACCATCCGGAACCTTCGGTAATCGATATAGTAGTTGAAAGAACCGTGGTCCAGAATGGGACGAAGATCCTGCGTCTTCTTTGGGACAAGAAAGAAATGGGAGTAATATCCCTTTCCCCGCTGCTGCAGAGGGACTGGTTCTATTGCCCTTTTCCGAAAGAGGGCCTGGATCTCTCCTTCTATGAGAGGAATGTGAGAAGGAGGATATCTCAAGAACCTTGGTGGGGTATCTGGGGGGGATCTCTGTGAACTCCAGCATATGTCCCCTCCTTATAATATCTAGGACCCACTAGTCCACAGTTATTGAGCTCCAACCATTCAGGTGAAGGGAGAAGCGACTCCCTACTGCCTCCCCGGTACCTCCTCCAGAGGGGGGGGGGGTCAGAAGGGAGTCATTGGGCAGAGCGGGGAGTGGGCAGAGAGACTTGGGAGGACTTGGGGCCATGAAAAGGAGCGCTTCAGTTTGCTGGTTGACGGCTCTCCTTTTGAAGCCACCCCTCTGGCCCTGTTGGTTGCCGCAGGCTTGGGTACCTGAGGGCTTCCGAAATGGCCGCCTTTTCGCTCTCTTCTGGTCCCCTCTGTACATTTTACAGACAGACAGACCAGATGGATTTCCCCGACTCCTGGAGACGAGAGATAAGTGACTCTGTCTCCTGCCCAAATAAGATGGAACCCTGGAATGGGAGGTCCCGGATTCCGGACTGCAGTTCTTGGTGAAAGCCAGAGACTCTCAACCAAGCATGGTGCTGGAGGCAGACACCTGACGCTGATGCTCTGGCCGCCGTATCTGCAGTATCGTACGAGGCAAGGAGAACATGCGAGCCTATGTCCGAGCCTGACTTGAGGAAGTCCAGAAGCTCTGTCTTCTGTGCAGAGTCTGGCAAGGCATTAACAAGCTCTTGTCCCCTCTCCCAGAGCATATTCTGGTACTGAATCATATGCGTGAGGAAATTAAGGGACCTAATGGAGCAGGTGGAGGCAGAATAGACTTTCTTGCCCACCTGGTCCAAATAGCGAGACTCTGGGTCAGGAGGCTGGGGGCCAAGGTGTTTTGGCTGCTTGGACTTATCATGAGCAGCCGTGATCACAGAAGAGTCCACCTGAGGATGCTCTGCCAGGAAAGACTCATCCCTCGGGGCTCTGTACAGCCTGTCTGACTTCTTAGGAACCGCCGGGACTGAAGCTGGACGTTTCCAAGTAATTCTAGTAAGGTCTTGGAAGGTGTCCACTAAAGGAGGTACCACCAGAAGTTTGGGCTCCTTTTGTCTCAGGTATCGGGCTAGTCGACGGCGTTTCGGATCCAGGTCCTCCGTATCCCATTCATTGGAGGCCTGGATGTGCCTCATGATGTCCATAAAGGTTGGACCATCAGGAGGCGAGTGGGGGTTGGTCCTTTTCTCCTGGGGAACCCCCGATCCCAGAGAGGGAAGAGGAAGAAGGCGACTAGCTACTGGGTGTAGAGTAGCCAGATCTGTCCCTAGGACTTGCCCCACTTGAACATCGGTGGCTATCGGGCTGACGTCGGTCCCTGATGATGAAGCGATGACAAGCGTCAGTCAAGGGACTGATGCCGGAAGCGAGCCCACCCAAGGGAGCAGGAACAGCTCCTGGAATTTGACCTGTTCTGGCAGTGGCTACCTGACATAGAGGAACACCGGCGGCGGTCTGGAGATCGCGATCGGGAATGGATCTTAGAGGATGAGCGAGGCAGCGGCCTCTCGGGGGTCTTCTTAGGTGAAGGTATGGGAAACATCTTCCGGTCGTGGTTTGTCCGGTGATGGGGCCGGCTTTGGGAGGGTCTGGTTTTTCTGTATTTGACCCCACCGAAACAAAAAATCTCCTGCAGCTCCTCCCTAGAAAATACAGAAGCCGCTGTCCCAGGAAAGGGGACTGAGGGATCCGAAGGATACGGCAGCCCTGAAGGGGAACCTCCTGGAGAGCCCCGTGGGGAGGAAGACTAAGGAGACGCAGACGCTGCTCCCTCTGTGGTAGCGTCAGACACCAGCACCCCTTCTTCCGGCGTCAGTACCAGGACCGACGACGGTTTCACCCAGGGTGGTGCTGAAGTGTCTTCTGACTCCAGTGGCTTACTCTTGTCAGGTGAAGCCAGGACCTTAGCGAGCAGGGCCGAAGCTTGTGCCACGGAGGTCTTGGAGGTGACCCTAAGCAGCGTCACCTTAGTCTTAGCAGGTTTCTCCCGACATACCTGCTTTGGCCTGAGTCTTCTTAGCTGGAGCGGAATCCTTATGGGGATGATGATCTCCGAACCCTGGGGGAGGACCGAGAATGTGACCGGGACCTAGACCAGTGGCAGGACAGACTACGGTCCTTGTCCCAGAAGCGCTTGCTGGATTTGTCCTTGTGTTTGGCCTTCTCCCCAAAGGTGTGCAGGACGTCCATCTTTTGTTCCAAAAGGTAGGCTTTAAGGGCCTTCAGGCAACGGATTCTAGTCTTGCTGGTGAAGCCCTGACAGGTGGAACAGGCCACGGGGTCATGGTCCGAACCCAGGCAAAAAACACACACTTGGTGTGGCCGTCCTTCGATGGGATCTGGCGGCCGCAGCTGCACTTGTTCCTGTGAGGCCCAGAGGAGGATACCGGTGACAGGGACGACATAAGTCGGCTGGAGTCGGTAAAAAAACCATTAGACTTTCGAAAAAGAAACTAAGAAAAAGTCTTGCTGGCAACTGGCAAGCCAAGATCTTCCCCAACATGAGCAGGTTGCGGCAGGAAAAGAACTGGGTCCGTCCCCTTTTGGACCATGGCCGACAGGGTGGAGCTGACATCGGAGGGCTGTCCCTGCTGGGTACTGCTGGCTGAGAATTTTTTCCAGTGGGTCCTAATGCCTGCAGTGTTAGTCCTAATGGTTATAGCCTGCTGCAAGAGCTCCCACTCGAAGCAAGATCTCTCCGAACCAGGTCGGAGACCTAGACCAATTGCTCTAGGTCATCCGTGCCCTGATCTCACTGAACCCTCAAGGCCCACTGAGGAACCCACATATGCAGACAGGCCAGGGGAACCGTGGCTATGTGGCCCAGAAGGTGCAGGAAAACACTGGTGGGGATCTGCCAGCTGGAGAAAACCAGATGGGCCTGCTCCATGAGTCGTTCCACCCTTTCCTCGGGCCAAAATGCCTTGTCCTGACTGGTATCTCGGATTGTCCCATTGTACTGAATGTCCTGACAAGGAAAGAAACAGGACTTCTGCAGATTTATAGTGATCCCCAAGGCCTGGAAGAGCCAGAAGGTGTATTCCGAGGTCTGAACTAAGCGATCCTTGGAAGCGACTGCTAGCGGCCAGTCGTCCAGGTAGGGGAACACATAGAAACCCTTTCTCTTTAAAGTGGCTGTCAAAACTGCCAGGCAAATGGTAACTATCGGGGGGGTGCTGAGGAAAGGCCAAAAGGGAGAGCCCGGAATTGGAAATGGGCTCCCTGAAAGTGAAAAGACTTGAATATGCAGGTAAGCATCTTGCATGTCCAGCAAGCAGAACCAGTCCCCCTGGTGCAAAAGGGGTAGCAGCCCTAAAGGGTGACCATCACGAAGCATTTTTATTCGATGTACAGATCAATTGCTCAGGTCCAGGATGGGCCGAAGATCCCCAGTCTTTGGGGTTACAAGGAAGAAGTGGGAGTAAAACCCCCTTCCCCACTGGGGATGAGCTCTATGGCCCTTTTTTAAAGGACAACCTGAATTTCCTCCCAAACCAAAGACAGGTGTGTGTGTGTGGGGGGGGGGTATATGGAATGAACAGGAAGGTTTTCTGATGGCCACTCTAGGAACTCCAGAGTGTGACAGTGTTCTATGATCTGGAGTACCAGGTTGTCTGTGGTCACCATCTGCCACCCCTCTAGGTAGAGGGAGAACCGACCCTCTACTGCCTCCCTTACATCCTTGGCTAGAAGGGGGGGGTCAGTTAAGGGCTAAGGAGTTAGGAGGTAAGGACGGGCGCAGGCAGGGGGGCCGCTGGCAATGGTAGCAGCAAGGGCCGTGGGAGCTCTAGGGGCTCTGGCAGCTGTAGCTGCAGGGTCTGCTGGGTTCTTACACTTGTGCTGACCCTTGGCAGGCTGGTTCCAAGACTGTTTGCAGGGGGACCTGCAAAAGGGCCGACATTGGCCTGCTCTAGGTTGGGTATGACAGAGCAAATGGATTGACCAGAGGGCCTGCCCGGACTCCTGCAGGGTAGAAATGATGTCCTGGACATCCTCCCAAAAAAGGCTGATCCCCAGAAGGGGGCGTCAAAAATGTTGGCTTACATGTCCGAGGCAAAACCTGATATCTGGAGCCAAGAGTGGTGCTGGAGACAGACCCCAGCAGTTGCCCCATACCCGGAGGTGTCTACAGCATCATAAACTGCCTGAAGGACAGGACTGCCAACGTCCAAGCCAGACTTCATAAGCAGGGTGAGCTGCATCTTAGCGGGGTCCTCTGGTAAGGTCTATACCAGGTTCCTGATTTCGTCCCAAAGCACATTCTGGTATTGGACCATGTAGGCCAGATAATTTATGGCCTGGATAGTCAGAGTGATAGAGGCAAAAACACATTTTCCCAGGTGGTCCAGTTGCTGGGACTCCCTGAGGGAAGAATGCTAATGTGCTTGGGCTTCTTAGCACGGTCATATGTCACATTAATTACCATGGAATCTGCCCTAGGCTGGCTCCTCAGAAAAAGCTTGCCAGCCTGGGCATGATAAAGGTGGTCCGCCTTCTTAGGTAGAGGAGGGGTGGTAGAAGGGTGATTCCAGGCCGCCTTAGTGACCTCTTCATAGGAGTCAATCAAAGGTGGCATCACCATGGGCAGAGCTTCCCGCTGCTGGAGATAGATGGCCAACCGATGTCTCTCCAGGTCCTGTTCCTCCGTCTGCGAGCCCATAATGGACTGGATGTGGTGCATGACATCCAGAAAGGATGGATCATCAGGGGTTGACTTTGGCACTTCCTTAGCTTGGTCATCCCCTCCATAGACTCACCAGGACGGGAGGACCACCCCGAAGAGTTGGAGTCATCCTCCATAGTATCACTATACGGTACTGACGCCAGGGCCCAGTGATCGTCCCTTCTGGTACCTGAACAGATGACAGATTGAGCCCGAGGACCACGATGTCAGAGGTTCACACTGACCAGCTGGTCTGGGTTCTGGGGCAGGGGGTCCTGAGAGGAGCAGAGGGGAGATGTCTGAGGCATCCCTTGAGGGGCGGGGGTCTGCTTTTGCATGAAGGACCACCACACCATGTCTGGGGAATATTCTACAGGGAAAACAGAAACAAAGGCACAACAGGCCATGCCCACACATGAAGGTAGGGGCTGTTGTCTGGGGAATACTGTACAGTGAGAACAGAAATACAGACATGACAGAGTATGTAAACACATGAAGGTAGTGGCTGTGTCTGGGGAACATTGTACTGGGAAAACAGAAAAACAGAAACACAGACACATCTGGCCATGCACACACACGAAGTTAGGGTCTGTCTGGGGAACACTGTACACAGAGAACAGAAACACACACAGCAGGCCATGCACACACATGAAGGAAAGAGTTGTATCTGGGGAACATTGTACAGGGAAAACAAAAACACAGACAGCATAACACACACACACACACACACACACAGCGAGCTCACTCACACAAAGGTAGGGTCTGCATCTGAGGAACACTGTACAAGGAGAACTTAGAAAGACAGACATCACAGGCCATGCACACACACATGAAGGTAAGGGCTGTGTCTAGGGAAATATTTTACAGGGAGAAATTAGAAAAACAGACACCACAGATCATGCACACATGAAGGTAGGGACTGTATCTGGGGTTCCATGTCACATAAGCGAGTGAATAACAGCGAATATCAAATGAGCAACTATATAACAGTGCTGGTCAAATCAGTGACTACATATTGCAGCGGTATCCCCGAAATAGCGATTATTCAGCTCAGATCCAGAGCTGAAAATTGTAGGCAAACAGCAGTTAATCACATATATTAAACACTTTAGCACATGCATATTTATACCCCCTTGTCATGCGGGGGCTATGCCCCACCGCCTCCCCGATTTCTAAGATTCTAACTCCACGCCGCTCTTTGATAGTGGGGTATTTGGATTGTTAAAAGTCGCCATAAACATTTGATCGCTGTATTGTATCTGTAGCTGTTACAGGGATCATTCTTTTAATGTCGCCCAAATGTATTCACTGTTTTATTTTCACCGTTATTACATGATACCGTGTCTGGGGAAAATTGTACAGGGAAAATAGAAACACAGACACAACTGGCCTTGCACGCAAAGGAAGGTAGGGACTGTGTCTGAGGAACATTGTGCAGGGACAACTTAAAAAGACAGACACCACAGGCCATGCACACACATGAAGGTAGGGACTGCATCTGGGGAACACTGTATGGAGAGAACTTAGAAACACAGACACAACAGGCCATGCACACGCACAAAAGTAGGGTCTGTGTCTGGTGGAACATCGCAGGGAGAACAGAAACCTAGACACCACAGACCATACACACACATTAAGACAGGGGCTGTAACTGGGGAGCACTGCACAGGGACAACTTAGAAACCCAGACACCACAGACCATGCACACACACACACACACACACACACACACACACACACACACATGACAGCAGGGGATGTGTCTGAGGAAAAACTGTGCAGGGACAACTTAGAAACCCAGACACCACAGACCATGCAGCGCAGCCACACACACACACACACACACACACACACACACACACGACAGTAGGGGATGTGTCTAGGGAAACACCGTACAGGGAGAACTTAGAAACACAGATACCACAGACCATTGTACAGGGAAAACACAAACACAGACACAACAGGTCATGCACACACACAAAGGTAGCGGCTGTGTCTGGTGATCATTGTACAGGGAGAACTTAGAAACACAGACATGACAGGCCATACACACACACAGGGTAGGGGCTGTATCTGGGGTACACTGTACAGGGAGAACTTAGAAATACAGGCACGACAGACCATGCACACATACAAAGGTAGGGGCTATGTCTGGGAACACTGTACAGTGAGAATGGAAACACAGACACGACAGACCAGGCACACATTTGAAGGTAGGTGCTGTGTCTGGGGAAAATTGTACAGGGAGAACAGAAACACAGACACAATAAACCATGCACATACAGTACACGAACGTAGGATCTGTGTTTGGGGGACATTGTACTGGGAAAACTTAGAAACACAGACAGTACAATCCATGCACACACATTAAAGAAGGGGCTGTGTCTCACTACAGAGTGCCAAGAGAAATTAGAAAAGGCAAATGGGGGGAGACTGCAGGAGTGTGTTATAGGTACTCAGGGGTCCCAGAGGATCACAGCTAGGAGAAGTTCAGAAGGTTGGTTAGATGGGGCTGACAGCAGAGAGCCCAGCTGGAAAACCTCAGGCAGTAGAAAGCACAAAAAAAAAACTTGTGTTAAGCAATGATGAAAAAGGGGCAACAGTGACAGCAACAGTCAGTCAGATATTTCCAGATATTTTGCTATATTTGGCCATACAGTGGTACCGCAGGCAGGCAGGGAATTTCTCTAGCGATACCACAGAAATTTCAGGAAATATCTGACCATGTCAACTGCTGCAGCTATGAATATGGAGATCTATCTTGAAATGAATCTAAATATTATGACTTTCCAAAGCTTACTCTGTGACTTTTTCATGCTCTCTTAAATAATATGGGGTTGTGTTTTTTGTTTTTTTTCATCGATACTTACTTGTGTCTTCATCCCTCAGTCTGGTGGCTACCCCAATCGCCGACCCATCAGGTAGCCTTACTGGTTAACCACCCCTGAGGGTGGCCTGCCACCTGGGGTTATGTGGGCCTCTGCAGGGAGAAGCTGAGCACCTGGGGCCTTTTTCCTCCAGATTTTCTCCCAGGAGCGTTAGCGTGCATTCAGACGGCATGTCCACCGACGTCCCCCGTAAGTCTGCTCCCACCATCAGTGTCAATCAGCCTCTGTCTGGCGGCAGTCAAAGCAGGACACAAGTTCTCCCCTACCTGAGAGAGGAAAGCAGTACTTAGAATGCCCAATCCTCCCTCACCTGGCAGACCCCCAGTGACCAGAGTCCGTTTCTGAACCCGGGTTGCTGGCATGGCAGCTGGTAAGGCATCCAGTGCCTCAACCCTCCTTGCCACTGGGCTGGCCAGGGGTTGTTGTTTCTGTGGAAGCAGACAGGTGGTGTAGGTGCAGAGCTTACCCAGTTACGAGGATATGGGTTCAAGCATACAGGTCGTGTAGGTGCAGAGCTTACTTGGTTACGAGGAAAGGGGTTCAAGTGGACAGGTGGTGTGGGTGCAGAGCTTACTTGGTTATGAGGATAGGGGTTACAGCAGACAGATGGTGTAGGTGCAAAGCTTACCCAGTTACGAGGATAAGGATTCAAGCAGACAGGTGGTGTAGGTGCAGAGTTTAACTGATTACAAGGATAGAGATTATAGCAGACAGGCGGTACAGGTGCAGAGCTTACCCGGTTACGAGGAAAGGGGCTCAAGCAGACAGCACAGTCCTGGGAAAGCATCCTCTTGATGAACTGCTTGTCGTGGGACTGTCGGACGGCCTCAACCACGTCATGGAGACTGTAGCTTTGGTCGTTCTCCTGCAGGAAGTTCAGCACCAGTTCTGCCCGACCCCAACTTGGGAGTCCAAACATAGCTAGGATCTGCCGCAACAGGCGCTAGGGGGCGACAAAATTCAGAGAGAAAAGACAGGTTAAAAGTGAGGCAACTAGTGGTTCAGGTAATGTTTTTAAATAGAAACATACAATCTAATAGCAGATAAGGACTGCTTGGCCCATCCAGTCTGCCCATTTCTCCTTATCTAGACTACTACTGCAGATCATGCCCAATCTGCAGCTCTTTCTCCCTCCCTCCCCCCTTCCTTGCCACAATGATTCCCTTGTACTTATCCCATGCATGCTTGAACCCCACCGTTTTCACCCCCACCACCTCTGCTGGAAGGCTGTTATAGGAATCCACCACGCTTTCTGTGATGAAGTACTTCCTCACATCTCTCCTGAATCTATCCCCCTCCAGCTTCATAGTACGCCCCATGTTCTTGAGCACCTTTTTTCTGAAAAATACACTCCTCCTGTACCTTACTGACCCCCGTGAGGAACTGAAAGTTTTCTATCATATCCCCCTCCCTCTTCTGTTCCAGAGTGTACATACGGAGGTCCTTTAGTCTGTCATAGTAGGGCTTTCAATGCAGACCATGCACCATTTTAGTTGCACTCCTCTGGAATGCCCCCATTCTGTCTATGTCCTTCCAGAGATGTGGTCTCCAGAACTGGACACAGTACTCTAGGTGGGATCTTACCAGCAATCCACATTGGGGCAACACCACCTCTCTCTTTCTGCTGGTGATACCCATCCCTATGCACCCCAGCATCCCACTTGCCCTCCCAACTGCCTTGTTGCACCACCTGGCTACCTTTAGGTCATCTGATACGACTACCCTCAGGTCACTTTCTTGCTTGGTGGTCGTCAATATCACTCAACCCATTCTATACTCCACCCTTGGGTTTCCGTGCCTTAAGTGAAGTATTTTGCACTTTTCTGCACTGAAACCCAGCTGCCATACTCTTGACCACTCCTGTAGTTCTCTGCTCATCCTTTCCACACACACACACCCCTGGAGTGTCCACTATGTAGTAGGTTTTAGTGTCATCCACAAACAGACAGCCATTTCCTTCCAGCTCCTCAGCAGTGCCACTTATGAAGACACTGAAGAGGATCGGTTTCAGCACTGATCCCTAAGGTACCCTGTTGGTCACCATCCCTTCCTCAGCATGAACTCCATTTACCATCATCCTGTGTCATCCATCCTCTACTCATTTTTTTATCCAGTTTACCGCCTTTTGAGCTGGAAGTCCATACTACTATGGGTTCAAATCCGGAAGTCATTTCAGTTTTTGGAGGTCAAAATGTTTCACAGCAGCCCCTGTTGGCTGCAAAAAAATCTTTAACAAAGAAATAGATGACCAAAACAATACCGAGCATCCAAGAATGGAGACGAACTGTGTACTCAGTATACCAGATGGAAAATATCACACCAAAACTAGATAACCAGGTGGACAGATTCGCCACTCTCTGGCAGAGATGGTCACTTTATCAGGCTAGGACTGATCCTGAATATTGTCCTTAGCGGATGGGAACTGGGGTAGTGAGGAAATGAGAATAGAATGAAGTTATGGAATCATTTGTCTTTCAACAACAACCTGTACCAAACATAAAACATATTTATGCAATGTATATTTATAACATAACAAATCTGAAGTAAGTACAGAAAATGACAGGATTGTATAATGTCTACTGAACTAAAAGAAAAGGAAATAATTTCAATAAAAATATATTTAAAAAAAAAACATTTCAAAGCAGGGCCACCCGGTGAATCAGCAGCCATGTGCTGCAGTACTATGTGCGTGAGCCCCGGGAAGGGATACGGAGCCAGTGGCTCACAGGTGGGCTGCCATGGCTGGGGAAGAGAGCTGACGATTACTGCTCTCCCGGATTAGGAAGAAACAGTGCCACAGTGACCCCTCATGGCAGGCCAAAGGGCCTAGCCTGCTCGCAAGGGGATGCCCAGCATGCTTGCAAAACTTCGTAAGGCTATGTGCGTACCACGGAGACTCTGGAGGGCAAAGGTCATGCACAGAAGAATGTGCACAGAGCTCAGTCAGCACTGAGACAACAGGAGGGAGAATACATCCCTGATCTATCCAGAAGATGTTTTTTGTTGGCACTCTCATACCTGATCCAGGCCATCCTTCCCACCAGATGAGGACATACCAGGCAGGGGATGCCCCCAACCAGAGGGCCTGACAACAGAGGCCAGATAGTGGAGGACAGGGATAGGAGGAGTGCTGGCATTTTTTTCTGTATTGTTTGTTTGCCTATCCAGGACCTCCTTGTAAATGAGTACTGCTCAATCAAGCTTTCTCCTGATAAAACAAAGTGTAAATACAAAATATAAACAGAAATAATCAACTATGTTTGACTTCTGTGCCTGTAAAATTGGATGTCATCTCATTTTCCTTTTTCCCCCCTGTGGGAGTCAAATACTTCCACCCTCTTTATTTTAGAAGTTTTTGCCAAACATGTGGAAGTCAGCTACTACTTCTTAACAGAACCCTGGAGGCTGCCGTATCCTGTGTCTGATGTTACAGCTTCTGGAGTCTGGCAGGTAGTCGCCACCTTTAGGCACAAATGAAAATGTCCTGCTGACGTTCAACATTACAAGGATAAAGAGAAGACACAGGAGTAGCTGGGTGGACTGGAGGATTGGGAGGATAAGCCCCTTTGTGCCAAGGAGAGTGTGGTAGTAAAGATTTCTTTAAATGTAGGTGAATAGAGTTTCAACAGTTCTCGATTTCTTCCTATACAATGTATAAGGAACCAGTTTCATTCCTTATCCTGCAGTGCCGGAATTCAAGTAGGTGCTAGCTGCCCAACTGATGGCCTTATTCAACAGTTTGCTGGACCCAGGCATGGTTCCGGGTGGCTGGAGGAGAGCAGACCTGGTCCCTCTACATGAGAGCTGAAGCAGGGAGGGGGCATGCAACCATATTCTGTTCAGTCTCACTTCACTGGTGAGGAAATTAATAGAAACCCTACTAAACGAAAGACAATGAGAGTATTTTGAATCTAGTGGGCTGCAAGACCACAGGCAGCATGGATTCATGGGCGGGGGGGGGGTCATGCCACATAAATCTGATTGCTTTCTTCAACTGGGTAGCCAGGGAAATAGGGGAGGACAACGGACGTGGCCTATATGGACTTTAGCAAGGCCTTCAGCCCTATGCCATACAGGAGACTGATAAAGAAACTGAGCTGCCTAGGGGTGGGATATAAAGTGGTGAATTGGGTAAGGAACTGGTTAATAGGTAGGCAACAGAGGGTAGTGGTTAATGGCACTCCAATGAGGGGAGAGTAACAGTGGGGTGCCTCAGGGCTCAGTACTGGGACCTGTCCTCTTCAAAGTCTTCATAAGAGACATTGCAGAAGAATTAAAAGGGAAGGCATGACTTTTTGCAGATTAGAGAGAATGTACATGGATCTTGAGAAAACCTGAGGCGTGGTCAGGAGCATGGCAGTTTGGGTTCAATGCCAAAAAATGCAAAATCAAGGCCAGCCCTGTGGCATGGAGGGCGGAGGCAGCAATGCCTTACCTCCTGCCACGCCGGCAACCCGTGTCTGTGGTGCGAGTGGGTAGTCGGGGGCCAGCCGTGGTGGGAGAGGATCGAGCATCCGGAGGACAGCTCTCTTCTCTCAGGGATGGGTGGGGAACAGAGGCCAGCATTTGCCAGACACCTAGCCTCTGCTAGGTGTTGGATGCCTGGCCCAGTACAGTGGGGCATGGAGGTGGAGCAGCCGGCGGGAGTGCTGCATGTGGACATGCGCGTGGCCCACCCAGTGTCAGCATTGTGAGTTCCGCCGGTGAAAGAAATGCAGAAAATTGTGGCCTGGCTCAAGCGGCTTGATGGCTGTCCGATACAATGCACCACATTCAGAGGCCTCACCTGTGCTTTGGAGCTAGTAAGGTGATGGCCTAAAGTTGGAGGACAGGTGCGGGACAGATGTCAGCCGGATGGAAGGATGCCAGGAAGAAAGGAGCTAATCAAGGGGCCAGGGGAGAAAAAGTAAGCAAAAAAAAAAAAGCAAAATCATGCATCTAGGGAAAAGAAACCCAGGAGCAGAGTATAGGGTGGGGAGGGTGTACTGAAATTTACTAAGCAGGAATGGGACCTATGTTGCCGATCACCTCCTTGCCACCGAATTCGACCCCCCACTTTCCACCTCCTCCCTCGAGACCATCTCAATTAACCCCCTCCTTGGAGCAAATAATATGGTCACAGTTAGCGTGGTGTACCTGCCACCCTCCTCCTCACGCTGTGATCTTGACCTCTTCCTCGATATCAAGACCTCACTCCCCCAAGGGAGAGATTGGATCATTCTAGGGGAATTCAATCTAAACTGGCTGTCCCCTCACTGTGACTCCACCGAGGAATCCATACTTGGCCTTGGCCTACACCAGCTCATCACTGAACCTACCAGAACCAACTACAAAACTGAATCTCAGTCCCTCATTGATTGGGTCCTGGTATCATACCCCTCCCATGTCACTACCTCTGGAGTTCTTCCTAACTTAATCAGTGACCACTGTGCTGTTTTCTGCTGATGGTCCACAAAAACACCTCCCTCCCCACACAAATTCTTCCACACCAGGCAACTGAAGAAGCTGGATGCCTCCGAGTTTTCCAAAGCCGCCCTAGCCCAAGACTGCTTCTTCACTGAAAACATTTCTGACATCTGCAAAGCGCATGAAGCCTTTAGCAATAAGCTCCTTGTCAACTGCAACCGTTTCATCCCGTTTAAAAAAAAAAAAATCCAGGTTAAGGGTTCTAGCCAAGAATGGGTCACCTCTGAGCTTCACAAACTAATGAGGGATAGGGACCGAGCCTGGAATTGTACAGAAAACACACCCCCAACTCCTCCAAGACTTCAAAACCCTCAGGAATAGGTGCACATCTTCCACAAGATCTGCTAAATCCTCCTTCATCCTGGAAGCACAACATGCTGCCCAGGGGTACCCTAGGAGGACCTGGAACATTCTTAACAACCTTACTGGTAGGGGAATTGCTGAAGAACATATTTGTCTTACCTCCGAAGGGACAACCACCACCGAGCCAAGCTCTGTGGGAGGGTGGACACAGCTGAAGGGATACAGGACCTACAGGAAGATCTGGAAAAGCTAGGGACATGGTCCAGGATCTGGCAGCTTGGCTTCAATGCCAAGAAATGCAAAGTTATGCATATTGGAGCCAAGAATCCCAGGACAGAATACTACCTGGGTGGTCCGAGTATCTGCATCAGAGGAGAAGAAGGATCTGGGAGTGATGATCACTAGTGACCTGAAGCAATGCATGCAGTGCAAGAAAGCAGCAGCAAAAGCAAACAAGATGCTGGGATGCATATCTAAGGGGTTCAGTAGTAGGAAAGAGGAGGTTATACTGCCCTTGTACAGGTCACTGCTAAGGCTGCATCTAGAGTATGGAGTTAAGTACTGGTGCCCACGCCCCAAAAAGAACATTAACTTGCTGGAGAAGGTCCAGAATAGGGCTACAAAGATGATAGCCAGTCAGCAGAGTAAGGCATATGAGGAGAGGTTGAGGGCACTGAACATGTACTCCCTGGAAGACAGGAGAGAGAGGGAGGGGACATGATTGGGATGTTTAAGTACTTGAAAGGGATAAAGAAGGTTGATAAGGAGAGTTTCTTTAAGCTGAGTGGCAACCATAACACAAGGGGGCACAGTCTTAAGCTGGAGGGTGAGAGGTTTAGGAATGAGATCAGGAAGCACTTCTTCACGGAGAGGGTGGTGGAAACTTGGAAGGCGCTGTCAGAAGAGGTCATCTCGTTGAAGACAGTGGGCAGCTTTAAGAGAGGATGGGATAGGCATAGAGGGAAGGTAAGGATCAGGGGTAGGGAGGATGGGAGCAGTGGGGAGGGAGGGCAGGGACATTAGCTCAAGCTGTGGACCCTGCAATATGAGCAGACTTGACAGACCAAATGGCCTTCTTCTGCTGGCTTCTTCGTATGTTCGTATGTAAGCAAAATAGCCTGTCTTTCAATAAATATTTTGGTGATCTCGACCAGTGCAAGCCCAGCTCCACTCCTACCTCGTTTACCCCCACACCCCTCCCAGTCTCCCACCCTAAGTTCCATTTCAGGTACCTAACCCCTGGTGAAGTGGTCAAGTTAATCAGAACAAATGCCCAAAAGACCTTCCAAGGGTGCCAACAACATAGACTTCAGAGTTCTCCATCTTGTCTGTGACTCCCTGGCCACCCCTCTCACTAACATCCTTAACCACTCCCTCTGCAAGGGGTCCTTCCCGAAAGCATGGAAGTTAGCCATTATTAAACCTCTTCACAAATCTGGTTCTGAGGATCCAGTATCCAACTACTTTCGCATCTCCCTCTTTGCCCCTCTCTCTAAAACTTTAGAGAAAGTGGTCCACAGGCAAACCACAGAATTCCTCTCCAAATACAACCTGCTCACAGAGGCCCAGCATGGGTTCTGTGCCCGACACATACTGAAACTGCCCTCATCAAGTTCACCCACTCCATAGACAAAGTTAACAATGAAGGCCTCTATACCGGTGCTGCGTTCATAGACCTCACCAAAGCCTTCGACCTCGTTGAACATGAAGTCCTCCTCCATATCCTGGCTGGTCTCCATTTCTTACCTGAGGTCTGCCACTGATTTAAGGATTACCCAATGGGCAGATACCATTGCACCATTATTGGCAGTGTCCTCTCTGAATCCTGCCCCATCAAATACGTTGTGCCCCCCCCCCCATCCTAGGCCCTCTCATCTTCTCTCTGGTTGTTAACTCCCTGCCTGACATTTGCACCACCTCAGAACTTATTCTCTATGCTGATGATGCAGCCCTTTTCTATCAGGACAAAAACCCCAACGCTCTCATTAACAAACTCCAATCGGATTTCAGCAGACTTCACACCTGGTTGATGTCCAAAGGTCTCCTACTCAACTCCAAACAAACTAAGTTCATGGTTTTCTCCAGCCCCCACAAACCCCTTGGCTTTGACCTCTCCCTTTATGACAACCTTGGTAACTCCACTGAAAGAGTCAGTGAGTTCAAGTACCTTGGCTTACTCCTAGATTGCCACCTCAATTTCGATGCTCACACTTGCCTCACAATCAAAAAAGCCCACCAACGCCTGGGTATCCTCCACAGAACCAAGCATTACCTTTACAGGGAATCCAAATCCCTCTTAGTCTCCAGTTTACTCCTTCCTGTCTTTGACTATGGTTCACTTGTCTCCCTCCCCTGCCTCTCCATCAAAAATTTCTCCAGACTTCGAAGTTCCTCCCACAACGCGATCCGCTTTGCCTCTGGTCTCCCTAAACTCACACATCACTGTGACTTTCATAAGCTCACCAGTCGGCCCTCCCTTGAGGCCTGCCTCAACTGCAAGATGGACACCTTCTTCTTCAAACTCTCCCGTGGACTGCTCCCTGACTGCCTTACCTCTCTCTTCCAGACAGCCGCCACCACCATGACCACTAGACTGTCCTCCACTCTCTCTTTCACTGTTCCTTTCTACCGGACCAATGAAGGCCAGAAAAATACAGGTTACTCACCTGTAACAGGAGTTCTAGGAATGGTATATGTTGTTCATCCACACTGTCTGGCAGGTATCCTTCCCGCTTTAAATCTTGCCGGAAGGTCTTCAAGCTGGCTCCTCCCACCCACCTGGGTGGTAAAACTCTCGGCTCTGCCCCATGACGCCAGATCTGGCCCGCTGGAAGCTCAGGTTGTGCATCAAAGCCGGGAGGTCGGGAGATTGGATGAACAACATATACCATTCCTAGAACTCCTGTTACAGGTGAGTAACATGTATTTCTAGGGACATGGATATGTTGTTCATCCACACTGTCTGGCAGACTCCTAGCAGTTCTCCGGGAGGAGGGAAGCAAGGCGCACACCCCCGATACTTACTTGGGAAAGAGAGACTGGAGAACCGAGGCCCCAAAACCAGCATCCCGGTGTGACTCAAGGTCGATGTGGTAATGGGTGATGAAGGTGTGTGCTGACTTCCAGGTAGCAGCACTGCAGATTTCCTGGATAGGGATGTCCCTGGAAGCAGCCACCGATGCAGCAGTATGGCGGGTAGAATGAGCTCTTATCCCTCTGGGAGGCCCCATGCCCGCCAACTTATAGCAGAGATCTATGCAGGAGGTGACCCACCTGCTTATCGTCCGCTTGGCTGCAGGTCTGCCAGGTGCGGCTTCAGCATAGGTGACAAACAGCTGGCGAACCTCTCCCCGAATTTCAGCCGTGCGCTCCTTATAAGTGAGCGCCCTTCTAGGGTCCAGAGTATGGAGCCTATATTCGGCCTCCGAGGTGTGATTGGGGTAGAACACCGGCAGAGTCAACACCTGATTAAAGTGAAACTCCGACACCACCTTTGGAAAGAATTTCGGGTGGGGGCGCAGGACAACCTTGTTCCTGTGGAAGACCAGGTAAGGAGACTCGATGCAGAGCACCTCGAGCTTTCCCATCCTTCTGGCTGACGTAATAACCACCAAGAAGGTGGTCTTCCATGACAGGTGAGAGAGTTCACACCTGTGCATTGGTTCGAATGGCTTGCCCATGAGCTTTCCCAGTACCAGCAGTAGATCCAACGGAGGTGGAGGTTCTCGCACTGGAGGGGAAATGTGATCAAGGCCTTTGAAAAAGCACCAGACCACCTTCTCCTGCGCCACCGACTGCTTCCCAGCCCGCCCAGTAAGCAGAGATGGCTGCCAGGTGCACCCTTAGGGTCGTCGACCTAAGCCCTTGCTGAGAAAGGGACCATAAATAGTCCAAGATGCTTGCCAAGGAACAGGAGGAAGGGTCCAAGCCCTTGTTCTGACACCAAATGGAAAACCTTTTCCATTTGAAGGCATAGCATTTTCTGGTCGACTCTCCTACGGACGCCTCAACTACGTTGAGGACCTCGTCCAGAAAGACCCAAGGCCTGGAACTCTAGCCGCTCAGGAACCAGGCCGCCAGGTGCAAGGATTGAAGGTCCGGATGGAATACCTTCCCTGACTGACTGAGAGCAGGTCGGCGAGCTGGAAGTTGCCTCGAAGCCTGGAGCTGAGGCTGAGGAGATCTGGGTACCAGAACTGGCGGGGCCAGTCTGGGGCTATCAGAATCACCTGCGCCTTGTCCCTCCTTGCTTTGAGCAGCACCTTGTGCATCAAGGGGAACGGGGGAAAGGCGTAGAAGAGGCCCGGGGTCCATGGCCTCGAGAAGGCATCCCCCTGCAGAAAGCCCTGCTGAGGGGGGCAGGCATGGAACAGAATCAACTTCGCAATCTCCCTGGAGGCAAACAGGTCCACCTGAGGTGTGCCCCAGTGGGAGACTAGATCTCATACTACCTCCGGCAGGAGAGACCACTCGTGGGAGGCAGCCCCTATCCGGCTTAGGGCATCGGCCAGGGTGTTGGAGGCTCCTGCCACATGAATGGCTAGGAGATCCGCCTCCAGGCTGCGCACGAGTGACCAGATGCGGAGAGCTTCCTTGCATAGGAGCATGGAGCACGTCCCGCCCTGGCGGTTTAGATAGTACATGGTCGTGGTATTGTCCGTCTGGACCCAAACCACTTGACCCCGAAGAAACGGAGCAAAGGCGGTGAGAGCTAGACGGACCGCTCGGAGCTCCAGCAGGTTGATGTGGCATCGGGACTCCCGCGGGGACCAGAGGCCGTGCGCTCGGTGTTCCCCCAGATGGGCACCCCAACCCATCAGAGAGGCATCGGTCGATAGAGAGACCGTCGGCTCGGGGCAGACAAACGGGATGCCCTCCTGCAGATGAACTGGAATGGTCCACCACTGGAGAGCGTTCCACATCCCCTGGGTCACCGTCACTAGCTGGTCGAATGGATCGCAGTGTTGGGACCACTGGCTGGCCAGCCCCCACTGAAGGGGGCGCATGTTCCAGCGGGCCCAACGGACCATGCTGGTACATGCCGCCATGAGACCCAGGAGGCGCAGGAAGTCCCGGGCAGGGCGCAACTGCCCAACCAGAAATGATTGGGCAAAGGAGGAAAGAACCTCGGCCCTGTCCGCCGGGAGCCGTGCTCTGGCTCGAAGAGAGTCTAGATCTGCCCTGATGAAAAGAATCACCTGCTTCGGCTCGAGTTCTGACTTGGCCTCGTTGATGAGGAGGCCGACCTGAGAGCAAACCTGGAGGGCCAGATCTCTGGACCGCTCCACCTCCTGTCTGGAGGGGGCTGCTATCAGCCAATCGTCCAGGTAAGGGTAAACCCGGACCCCTCGGTGCCGCAGGAATGCTGTCACCACTACCATGCATTTGGTGAAGACCCTGGGAGCTGTAGATAAGCCGAAGGGCATGGCTTGGAACTCTAAAACGGAACCTTCCGCTCGGAAGCGAAGGAACCTTTGATGGGACGGACGGATAGGGACGTGAAAGAACGCGTCCTGTAGGTCCAGAGAGCAGAACCACACACCGTGTTCCAAGGATGGGATTATCTGAGCCAGAGTGACCATCCTGAAGGTTCGAGACCTTAGGAACTTGTTCAGGTCATGTAGGTCGAGAATGGGGCGCCAGCCCCCCATCCGTTTCGGAACCAGGAAGTAGCTGGACACGAACCCCGGGTTTGAGGGAGGGTCCGCCACCTCTCTTATCACCTCCTTCTCGAGGAGGAGAGCGATGTCGGCTCGGCGAGCTGACAGCGAGGCTTCGGACCCCGAGGCCCCCTGAGGTGCGACGGCTCTGAAGGGTGGGGCCTGCTCGAACTCCAGAGGCAGGCCCTTTCCTACCACCTCCAACACCCACCTGTCTGTGGTAATAGCAGACCAGGTGGAAAGGAAGTACCGGAGCCGTCCTCCCACGGGGGGAACCTGGGGTGAGGTTACGAGGTTGGGAGCGACACCCCTCAACCCGTCACTGTACAGGCTTGGAGGAGGGACCAGCCGAGGGATCACCTGGGCCTTTACCTCCCTGCTTCCTGGAGGAGGAAGCCGCAGGCTTGGGTTTGGGATGCCAAGCGCGAGCCTGCTGGCCCTGGTGTTGCTGGGCCGGGCGTGCCGGGGGCGCAGACGGACGAAAGGGCTTGGGTTGAGGTCTGCGGCCCTTGTCCCTCTGAGTGGATGATACCGAGTCCAAGGTGGCATTGGACTTTTCGATCCTCTGGAGGTGGCCTTCCACTCCAGGGCCGAAGAGGTCAGTCCCCAAGAAGGGGACATCCGCCAATTTGTGCTGGGTGTCTGCTGTGAAGGTGGATATCCTCAGCCATGCCCGACGGCGCATAGCCACTGCAGCCGCTACTGACCTGGCGCATGAATCACCGATGTCCAAAGCAGTCTGAAGTTGCTGCTTGGCCACTGCCCTGCCCTGGTCCCGCACCTGCTTAACCGTGGTCTGCAGGTCAGCCGGGAGATGAGGGACCACCTCGGCCAGGGAGCCCAACAGGGCGTGAGAAATATGTGCCATCAGTACGGCCGAGCTGGCCTGAGGAATGCCAAGGGAGGACGCAGCGTAGACTTTTCGCCCGGCATAGTCCAATTTCTTGGACTCTTTGTCGGGAGGTTTGTCCACGTCCCTAGCGTTTCCGGCATGCCGGAAAACGCTGTCAGTAACCAACCCCTCGGCTGAGGGATGTTCCGAGAAACCGGACAGGGAACCGGTAGGGACCGCATACTTCCTGGCCATCCTGGCCGAAGGTGCAGGGCAGGAAGCAGGACGCTGCCAGAGCTCCAAGGCCGGGCCCACAATGGCCTCAGCCACAGGGAAGGCCTCCGTAGGGGAATCCCCTCGGTCCAATATCTCCGTGAGGGGATACTTGGCCCGCTTGGATACAGGCTCGAGCTGCATCCCGGTGGATTCCGAGATGAGTCTGAACAACCCCAGGAAGGATGAAGGGCAGTCGTCCAGCGACTGACCTCCAGAGGACTCCAAGTCGACTCGCTTGGAGAAAAAGGAGGAATCGTCGTCCGGACTCTGAAGAGTCCACAAAGAGCTGCCTCGAGCCTGAGCCACCCTCCACTTGCCGAGGGCGATCGGGAGTGAGGGTGACCGACAGCCTATGGGGCAGACCCTGAGCCGACCGAGAATTCTTGGTCGGAGCCCCAAACCGCGGCTGTGGAGGCGGAGGTTCCACTGGAATCGGTGGAGCAGCTGGTTTTGGCCGAACAACTGGCCTGACAACAGGCTCTTCGGGTAAAACCAGGGGTTGTTTCGGCCGCTCCCGTGACAGCCACTTAATGGTCGGGGAAAGCGGCGTCGGCTTATTCCTGGTCAGAAGGAGCTGCCGCCACATGAGGTCTCTGGATCGTCGGCCGACGCAACTTGCGTGAAGCCTCCTCATCCGAGGAGGAGGAGAGGACGAAGCGGCGGTGTTGCCACCACGGTGCCGAGACCGCCATGATGGCGGATCGGCTGGACCGCGAAGAAGTCCAAACCGAGAACCTCGGCTTTCGAGGACGGTGCGGAGAGGGACGGTGGAACCGCCCTCCCTCGACTCTGGAGGGAACACCCAAGGGCTCCGGAACCGGAGGCACTGGCAAGCCCGCGGGATCCTCAACTCCCACCGGGGGAACCGGGGAGAGGAGATTTTCAGCTTAGCCGGTCGACAACCCGTCCAATGGGTCGAGAAAGATCTCGACTGCGTCGACGGGAGTCTCAGTCAACTGACCTGGCAGGGGACACCCGTGAGACCAGTGGCGAAGCCAGGCGATCGACCCGAAGTCGATGGCACGACAACTCGGGGAAGGGACCTTTCCCGCTCCCAAGAGCGTCGACGAAGAGACTTACCCTTGTCTTTCTTCTTGGACCGAGAAGAAGAAGGTCCAGCAGACGTTGGTCCCTCTCCCTAGTGGAGAGGGACAGACAAAGCTCCTTAAAGGAAGCTGTGTAAGAGGAACCCAGGGAAAGCTGAATAAAAGCCACGGTCGAGGAAGATGCGGCCCGTGCCGCCTTCTCTTCGAGGGCGATCATCTGCTCTAGCTGAACCGCCGAGCCCGCCGCCACGGAAACCGCCGACCGGGCCTCTTTTGACTTAACCGGAGGAAAACGTTTCTCGGGGCGCCCTAGTTGTAAACGGGCGGCACGGTCTTCGAGGATGTTTGCTGAGAAGGAAGAGCACAGGTCGCAAGCCTGCGGGTCGTCCTCGAGGTCTAAACAGTACACACACGTGGAGTGCGGATCCCTCCGAGACATCTTCTGCCCACAAGGACACCGCTGAAAACCGGGAGTCGATTTGTCCATCGCAGCCGCGAGGGATAGAAGACCGAAGTCTTTTAAGCAAAAAACCTTTAAATTCGGAAAACCGAAGAATTAGGAACCAGTCTTATACGCAGAGCGTTAAGGAGGGAACCTGAGCTTCCAAGCGGTAAGGAAGATCTGGCGTCATGTGGCAGAGCCGAGAGTTTTACCACCCCGGTGGGTGGGAGGAGCCAGCTTGAAGACCTTCCAGCAAGATTTAAAGCGGCAAGGATACCTGCCAGACAGTGTGGATGAACAACATATCCATGTCCCGAGAACACTCTTTTATGGGACTGAAGCTCTTCAATTCTCTCCCTCGAGAACTAAAACTCTGTCCCTCCACAAATGCCTTCAAACACAATATCAGGAGACATTTTTCTCCCACCTGCACCTGGTCGCAGCCCAAATCTGGCTCCCCTTATGCACTCTTTTCCCCTCACTCTCTGGTTATCCACCTCTAGCATGTATGCTCTCTTTCTAGCACTTTCAGTATGGTTAATTCACCTACCTTATGCTAGTTTTTAGATTGCACTTACATTTTTTGTTTCTCACTGTTATATTATTGTTAAACCCTTACTGAATGCTTAATGTCACCTTGTATTTGTTAATTCACCAAGACCAGTTCATGATTTGCCCTTTAGTCTATATTATCCTGATTTTATGTACCATTGTATTAACCCTCGCTGTTAGTTAAATGTTTTAGCTTATGTCATGGCTCATGTTTGTTGTATGTGACTGGATGCTTGTGTAAACAGGCAGCAATGCTCACATGCCTTTTCAGTACAACCAATAAAAATGAAATGAAATGAAAATGATAACTGAGAAGAGACTGATGGATCTGTACACCCTGGAAGAGAGGAAAGTTAGAGGGGACATGATAGAGACCTACAATTACCTAACAGGGGTGAGCAGCGTGCAGGAGGGCAGTCTCTTTCAAATGAGAAAGAGCACCAGGACCAGGGGCATGTGATGAAGGTTGGCGGAGGGTTTAAGAGGGATGTGAGGACGTAACACTTCACTGAAAGGGTGGTAGATGCCTGGAGGAGACTGCCTGGAAAACAGTGGAGGGCTTTAAGCATGCATTGGATACACATAAAGGAAAGGGGGAAAATTGTTTAACCCATACCTCTCAACTGCTCCGGATTTTCCGTGATGTCCCGTATTCAGCTGGTCCATTTCACCCTGTTCCGCTGCTCCGCATTCTGTGGTGTTTTTCCGCCCAAATCCATCCCGAACGCCGAAAACACGCACTTGCCTTTGTTGTTGCCCAAACACTTCCGGGTTTCCGTCTCTGCCAATGTCCGACGTGCCCTGCCGACCAATAGGGTGCTTTTCCTACTGTGCAGTGTGGACCAATAATTGTGCTCCCCCGCCGCCTGCCTCGTAGCCCAGCAGCCTCTGCTCTACCTGGCCCGCCCCCACAGATTAACCCTTGATGGCTGGTCCCCCCTCAGGTCCGCTGCTGTACAGTAAAGCAGCTAGTGGCTGGAGGGGGAACCACAGAGCTGTTGGTAGCTGTTTCTAGGAGAGCCGGAGGAGGACAGGACAACGCATCAGAGCAGAGGTCAGAGGGGATTCGGAGCGCACCGCAGAGCTAGCCGAGGAGCAGAAGAAGAAACGGGCAGTAGCTCAGTGGCTGCACCATATCGCCGGAGAGGAGAGTGGCTGTGGAGTGGAGACCACACAGTGAAAGCTGAAAGGGATAAGAAAGGAGCAGCGGCGGGAGCCTGAGAAGGTCGGGATTCGGGAACGAACACCGGTGCCAATCGCCAGTCGCAAAAGGTGAGAAACGCATATTTTTTTTATTGCAAATTAAATGCTGCCTGTGCCTGCCTTGTCTTGCTTGTTTTTTAGTCAAGGCTAGAGAGGACCAATGCTAACTGCTCCAGTTTTCCCTTTAGCTCTCGGGTGGTGGGTGGCAAGATGTGGTAGCGCATCGGACCGTAGGTATTGGGGCAGTTTCCCTGCTCCTGCTCCCTCCCAGGGTAGTGCATCGGACCGTAGGGCTGGCAATGAGACGGAAGCTGTGAGCTTGACTTGGGTTGGGAGCTAGTGTTGCCTTTGTCACTGTGGCCCGCCGCGGTCTCCTTTCAGAGTGGAGGAACAGGCAAGACTGTAAAGATTCCATATGCTCCAGCTCCCCCCCCCTTGGAGTGCTGCGGGAGGGAGAGTTAGCTCTGCCAACTCTCCCTGATTTGGCCTCAAAACCTTACCGGATCCATCCTAATTATGCAATTTTATCACTGAAGAGCAAGATGTACAACTGCTGCCTTAACTGTTTCAGCTTACAGAGTTACAGTAATCATTATTCAGAAAAGGATTGCCACATTCTGCAACATTTTATAACAACTTATGCCCATGATTTTTGTTTGAAGCCTTCTTGACATGTGAGGAGGTGTAGAAATATATTTTTGGAGGTGTGAATTAATTCCTTAATAGAATGTGATAACTTAAACCTGCATTTTTATTTCCTGTAATAAAAACACTGAAGGTTGTTAGCAGCAGCTCTGAGCAGTGCGTTTCAAGTGCAGGCTTACCAGCAGTGGATGCTGCCGAGTTTGGGACTGTTGAAGCCTCAGTTTCAGTCATCGTTACCTAGTTTCGTATCTGGTTTCCCAACAAAGGTGGGCAATCTATTTGGGGAGCCATGTCAGCAAAAGGGTCCTCTGAGGCAGCTTTCTCCCTTGAATGGGACGATGACGAGCGGATGGCTGCCCTCTTCTCTTGTGTACCTGGGATTACAGTGAAAGCAGTATGAGAATGGCAAACGGAGGGTGGGGGTGCCACTAGACACCAGGGAAAGTGAAAATCATTATGGGGACAGTGATTGGAGGGTGGGAAGCTACTAGACACCAGGGAAAGTCAAACCATTACGGGGCATGGCAATTGGAAGGGGGTGGCGGTGCCAATAGACACCAGGGAAATCTTGATACAATAGGTGGGTGGCAATTGGGGGTGCTACTAAACACCAGGGAAACACTGAAACAATACAGGGATGGCTGTTGCAGGGTGGGAGATGCCACTAGACACCAGGGAAACTAAGTCCAAAATGTTTTTGCGTATGAAGGGATCCTTTATCATATAGCCAATGTGTATTAAACTGCTAATTTTTTTTTATTTATTTTTTATAGAACTCGAGCCTGGGTTTGGGACACTGAACTTCTACCATCAGAGGCACAGCGAGTTCAGCAAGCAACCAGTGCATCCACCAGGAGTCCAGGACTGTCTACACCATGCAGGCATTTCTCACCAGCAAAAGGAGGCGAGAGGAGGATCGGCAGCAGCAGAATTTAATAGGTACGTTCCAGGGGAATTGGGGATATCCTAAAGTGTAAAATATTTTTAAAATGACTGCGTCTTTAACTGTCTGGGAGTGGTGGGGTGGGGAATGCTACCACCAATTTCCTTTCTTTTGGGACTTGTAATTTATTAGGTGGTTGCTGCCTCAGTGACTCCAATTTCCTTAGGATATACATGTATACCATTTTTGGCAGGCTGGGGGGGGTGCATGAAGCTTGCTGTGTCTGACAACATCGGTATTTTGGGGAATAAAGTTCTAGTGTGACACACTTGACTCTGCTGGCTGTATTCATAAAACAATATGGGTGATTGGGCACAATAAGAGAACCCCCCAACCCACACAATGACATATGTGACCTGTTTTTTTGTTGGCGGTGCATGGGATCTGACTCGCTGCTACAGGAATGCATCGGAGTACTTGGGTCTGGATGGATGTGTTTAATAAAATGGGTTGTGCAAGTATTTGTGGTTTGTGGTGGTGCAGCAGGGGGGACCTACCTCCAGCGTCCAACAATGTCTGATGTTTTATTAATATGATTGTAGTGTTAGTGTAACACACTACAGGCATGTTAATCAACCATTAAGATTGATTGGTCACAGCAAGCGGACCCCTCTCACCAACCCAGAGAATGACTTGCTTAGGCTGGTTTTGATGGTGTGGTGGTTTGCTCACATGTAATAGGTTACGTTACATGTGTAACAGAATTCTTTGTACAAGTGTTTGGGTACATGGGGGGCTGCTTGCAGCGTCAAACAGTATCTGATGTTTTATTAATATGATTGTAGTGTTAGTGTAACGCACTACAGGCATGTTAATCAACCATCAGGATTGATTAGTCACAGCAAGCGGGATCCCCAACCAAAGAATGATGTACATGTCCTGTTTTGCAGTGAGTGTTTAGTCTGCTAAAGGACACTACGTCGGATTACTTGGTTGAAATGTGTTTTCTGGAGTACTCATTTATCTTTGCCATCCCTTGGCAAAGTTGGCTCTAACTTACTTTGCTACTTGCCTGCAGCTTACTTCAGATGCGTTTCATGGAATTCTTGTTTTGCTGCCATGTCTTGACAAGCTGGGGTGCACAAGTGTGCTTCTCCATCTTCGGTACTTCATCACTGAACCGTCCTGCTACCATGTCTTGACAAGCTGGGGTGCACAAGTGTGTTTCTCCATCTTCGGTACTTCATCGCTGAACCGTCCTGCTGCCATGTCCTGTCAAGCTGGGCCACACAAGTGTGTCTCCATGTTCTGTCCTTCATTGCCTGAACCGTCCTGCTACCATGTCTTGACAAGCTGGGGTGCACAAGTGTGTTTCTCCATCTTCGGTACTTCATCGCTGAACCGTCCTGCTGCCATGTCCTGTCAAGCTGGGCCACACAAGTGTGTCTCCATGTTCTGTCCTTCATTGCCTGAACCGTCCTGCTACCATGTCTTGACAAGCTGGGGTGCACAAGTGTGTTTCTCCATCTCCTGTTCTTCAGCATCTCTTGTTGTGCAATTGTGTTTTTTTAAATTGAAGATGTGTATCCAGAGGGAGCCTGGATCTGTTCAACAGGAGGATGGCAGAGAAATTCTTTCTTTTCTTCTGCCACCTTCTTGAAGAATAGAATCCTACCCCACTGGAACACTAAAACTGATGTGTTCAAGCACTAAATACAAAATTCATACTTCATGTGTAGACAACCGGGTGAAGTTGATGATGAGGACCATGATAGTGACAAATCTCCGGAGAAGAAGAGGCGAAGATACACATTTTCCAAGCAACCTGGATTAGCATGTTTGACTGGTTAGCGGAAGCAAACGTAGTGTAAGCATGCATTCTGCAAGACCTGTGGCACAGATTTCACCATCCACCATGGAGGACACATGACTTGCAGCGGCATGCTAATTCAGAAAAGCACCAGCAAAATTCCAAGCACGTGACTGGCAAAAATATGTCGCACTTCTTTGGCTCTCCAAACCTGGTGAGCACGAAAGTCATTGAGGCAGAGGTGGCTTTTGTGTCCCTGATAGCAGAACATAATCTCCCGTTTACAGCAGGAGAGCATATTCTAAAGTACATGAAAAAATATGGAGAAGACCCAGAAGTTCTGAAGAAGATGACCTGTGGGTCAACCAAAGCAAGCTGCATTGCAAGGGATGTGCTTGGGCCACGATACCAAAATGATGTAGCTGAATGTCTCAGAAAGTACCCTTTGTGTGTACATGGACCAGAGCACTGATATGGGTGATGAAAAACTGTTAGTCATTCTTGTGGGTTTCCTGGATGAAGCTGCTGGCAGAAATGTCATCCGTTTCTTAGATATGCCAGATTGTGTGTCTGGGACCGGGCAAGCGATGTTTGACTGCTTGGTAGAAAGCATGAACAAGTTTGAAATCCCATTGTCAAATATTGCAGCGTTTTCATCGGATAATGCTGCTTCTATGATTGGGAAAAACAATTCAGTCCTGTCACGTTTAAAGAATGAGAATCCAAACATTCTTAACATGGGATGCCTCTGTCACTTGGCTGATCTGTGCAGCAAAGCTGGGGTAAAAGCTCTACGTTCACCTGTGGAAGAATTGCTCTCTGATGTGTACTGCCACTTCTCAACCAGTTCACAAAGACAACAGAAACTAAAGGAATTTGCATTGTTCACAGATGTTGACCCACTCAAAATAATTAAGCATGCTCCAACTAGATGGCTGAGTCTTGGAAAAGTTATCAACCGAACCTTGGATATGTGGCCGGCTCTGCTGTCATATTTTCTAACACTGGAACCAAGATCATCCAAAATTGACCTAATCTGAAATCGTCTGCAGAGCCATGAACTCAGAATGGTCTTTATGTTTCTTAAATATGCACTAGAACCCTTGCTGCAGTTTAGCACCCAGCTACAAAGCAGAGAAAGCCAGCTTATGACTCTGCATGGAGATGTGCACAAACTGATGCAGCAGTATGCAAGCAGAGTACTGAAACCAGCAGCAGCTGTAAAATTAATCAGGAAAATGACATGTCTGTACTACATGACTCAAGCAGTGTCTTGGCCAATGGGGACCTCAGGGTTGGACTGGAGGTCAAGTAGTACATAAGTAATAATGAGGATGACATTTTGGGGACAGTAACTGAACAAAGTTTTTACAAGAAATCTGTGGTGTTTTATACTGCTGTGCTGGAAAAAATCCAGAAAAAGTTTCCAATTCAGGATCACCTATTAAAAAATGCTGCATCCATTCTCAATCCAGCAATTAAGCTGGACATATCCACACAACTTATGTCTGATGTTGCCAAACGTCTTGGAGTCTGTGTAACTGAGGAAGACTCTGAACAATTATTAGATGAGTTTTCAGTGTATCAGATTGAAGATACAGGTAAATTAATAGGACCAGTCAATGGACCACATTCATGCATTTCTAAATATTGGGCTCATGTTCTGCAAGAACTATGTGCCTCTGAAAGACTTCAGCTTTTCAAAAGATTAATGTTGATGTTACTTTGCTTGCTGCATTTGAATGCTGAAGCAGAAAGGGCCTTCAGCATGGTGAGGAAGGTAAAAACTGAGCTGCGTCATTCGCTAAGTCTGAAGACACTGAACTCTCTGCTGGCCATCAAAATGAACGAAGACAAGGACTGCTATGAGGTCAAGCAGCCAAAGCAAGTGCTAGATGCTGCAAAAAAAGCCACAGCAGCATACAACAAAAAAAATCTCAGTCATACTTGTGATAAATAAAATATAGGTTACACTGGCAGGTGTGCAGCCACAAGTTTTCTGAATGTTTCTCGTGTTTTGTTTGTATTTGCTGTTTAATTTTCATTTCTGCTGTTCTGCATACACTGATGGTTTTGATTACATTGTGTTGGAGTTGGGCTGTGGCTGCACTAACTAAAAGCTTTGCATTGTTCAGGTTGTTTGAATAATGTTTTATTTACTGTGTGGCATTTACTGTTAAGCACAGCAATATAGGAACTGTAGCGTAGCAATGTAGAAATGTAGGAACTGTAGCGTAGCAATGTAGAAATGTAGGAACTGTAGCGTAGCAATGTAGAAAGTGCGGATGTAGTGTAGCAGGTGTATTGTTTTTGCTCGCGCTTAATATGTGCAAATAAAGTGTTTCTTAATCTAATCTTGTGTGCATTGTGTTTATTCATGAGTATAGTATTTAAATAAAGTACAGACAACACATTGGTATAGTAAGTTTTTATTACAAAAGCACACAACACCACACATGGTGTAAAATAACTTTATTGATGCACCATCAGATGGCTGCGCTACCCCCGCGCTACAAAAAATAGGGTGTTCCACATTTGGGTCATTTGTCACACATTGCCATGGTCTTTGTTCCACATTGGCAGGTTTAGAGGTTGAGAGGTATGGTTTAACCCGGAAAGGCACACTAAGCTTAAGCTTGTTTCCAGGTGTGACCTGGGAGCACAAGGATGTTAAGTGACTTGCTCAGGGTCACACAGTATGCAAGTGAGTGTTGTGGGATTCAAAGCCAGGTCTCCAGGTTTGCAGCTCAGTGCTCTTAACCACTACACTATACCGCTTCCCTAAACATAGAGGAATATTAGTAAATAGGCAGGGAGGGTCATCATAGACCAGTTAGGGTCTGCAGAGACAAATTAGTCAGGGAACATCTGGGCAGACTGAGTGGGTCAATTGGTCCTTTTCTGGCAACAAATTCTGTGTTTCTGTGTTAAGGAGCAATTGGCAGTAGTAGCGAGTCATCTTGCTCACAGGTCTGCGCTCTGTACCACTAGGCCAAACTACCTCCCGCAGAGGATTCAATAAGAGAAAGGAGATAATGTTAATACTGATGGTGATGTGGCCTGTTTCACCGCATACGAAAAGATATCTCTGCTTACCTGTTTGTCACCCATATCTGGGTTGATATGAGGTTCCTGTTCCTCCCAGATTCGAGCGTGGAAAGGTTCCAGAAGCTTACGCTGCAGGTCTGTTAGTGCCTTCTGCACATCGCCGGCATTCATATAGAGTGACTCGAGAATGTCTTCCCGGTTTCTGAAGCCCAGTGACTGTATCTCCCGGACCTGCAATAAAATACATCAGTAAATCCATGTACTGTACGATGTGGGTTACACCCCCCACCATGAATAACTCAATATATGTTATGGGTTACACCGTCCACGTCAGTAAATTCATGTATGCTATGGGTTATACCTGCTTCCATCAGTTAATCCTTGCAGTGTTTCCAATCAAGCATATAAGAATGGTGGTACCCCAATGCTTTTGCAACACCCCCAATGCTTTCCACAGTATATATGTATTTTTTTCATTATTTGTTTATGCTCCTTCTTCCACCTCCTTCACCACCCCCCCCACCTTGTCACCTGGTTTCTCTGGGACTCACCTTCCCCTATCGTCCTCTGCCACAGGACTGTGGGGGAAGGATGCCTGGTCACCAGTGCGGGGTCTGCAAGGGTTCAGTCTTCATCCTGCGACCAGGGAGTTTTCTACCCTCGGTTCTTCACCCTGGCCCCCTTGAACATGCAATGGGCGTGGCAGGCAAGCTCTGCCTCAGCGGAGATGCCCCAGGCATCTGGAACGTGGGTTCCCTTCCCAACGTATGACACAGCATGCGTTGCCTCCCAACCACCACTGACTGGCAGGTCAATTGCGAGCCATCCAAACCCCACTGCCTCCCCAAGGGAGGAGGGGCAGTCCTATGGACACGCAATCCTCCCTCTCCCGGCCAATCCTCGAGTGACCAGAGTCCGTTGCCAATCTCAGGTCGCCAGCATGGCAGAAGGTAAGGCGCAAGGTGCTTCAGCTCTCCATGCCCTTGGCAGGCTCATTTTCCACAATATTTCATAGCCCTGTTCCCCAGTATCATTAGTTAAAGCATTGTGGGGTGGGGGGCACAGAAAAGACACAACCACTGGTCATTCCTTTCTTATCCCATTTTAAGCACTTGTTCACAAAGTACAAAGCCTCTGGACATCAGAACCCCTATTACTTCAGGCATTTAAGACAATAACTCCCACCTACCTGTAGTTACAGCAGTCGGAGACAAAAGACAGCTTTTGTTAGTAAAAATAAATTCACTTTTCCTTTTAAAACCCTTGCAGTTAGACACATTAAAAATAGAATATTTAAAGTTTACATAATATACAAGACATACAGACAAAAAATGATGCAATACAGAATGTAAGCAAAAAAGGGGGAACCACCAAGCACCCTGTGGTAAGGACTCAAAGCAACAAAAACAGTAATGTAAGATTCTTAAGGTTTATTATAATGAAACATCATCGTGCATGCAACAGTTGACCTCACAGCCTGGAGTAAGTGCAAACACTATGCCAGCACTGACTGGTAACGTGCGATACTAACATTTCGCTCAGGTGCCCCCAAGCTTCATCAGAGTACCAGTGCTGAACAATTTATGGTGTATGGTTACCATAGCAACAGTGCACTGTGTTTTTACTGTTAATGGGAGATTGATACATTGATGCATTGTGCCAAAATGCACTGTGCCACGCCCCCCCATGAAGTTCACATCGTAAATACCATGAGTGGACCTCTGCAAATGTCTTACCATAGCACAGGAAATACAGGTTACTCACCTGTAACAGGAGTTCTAGGAATGGTATATGTTGTTCATCCACACTGTCTGGCAGGTATCCTTGCCGCTTTAAATCTTGCCGGAAGGTCTTCAAGCTGGCTCCTCCCACCCACCCCGGTGGTAAAACTCTCGGCTCCGCCCCATGACGCCAGATCTGGCCCGCTGGAAGCTCAGGTTGTGCGTCGAAGCGAGGAGTCGAGGGTGGAGTGCGTGTGGATGAACAACATATACCATTCCTAGAACTCCTGTTACAGGTGAGTAACATGTATTTCTAGGGACATGGATACTTGTTCATCCACACTGTCTGGCAGACTCCTAGCAGTTCTCCGGGAGGAGGGAGGCAAGGCGCACACCCCTACTTAGGGAATAAAGACTGAGAACCGAGGCCCCAAAACCAGCATCCCGGCGTGACTCAAGGTCGATGTGGTAGTGGGTGATGAAGGTGTGTGCTGACTTCCAGGTAGCAGCCCTGCAGATTTCCTGGATAGGGACGTCCCTGGAAGCAGCCACCGATGCAGCAGTATGGCGGGTAGAACGAGCTCTTATCCCTCTGGGAGGCTCCATGCCCGCCAACTTATAGCAGAGATCTATGCAGGAGGTGACCCACCTGCTTATCGTCCGCTTGGCTGCAGGTCTGCCAGGTGCGGCTTCAGCGTAGGTGACAAACAGCTGAACCTCTCCCCAATTTCAACCGTCGCTCCTTATAATAGCGAAGCATTCAAGAGTCCCAAAGTATGGAGCCTGTATTGACCTCCGAGGTGTGATTGGGGTAGAACACCGCAAAGTCAACACCTGGTAAAGGTGAAACTCCGACACCACCTTTGGAAGGAATTTCGGGTTGGGGCGCAGGACAACCTTGTCCCTGTGGAAGATCAGGTAAGGAGACTCAATGCAGAGCGCCTGGAGCTCTCCCATCCTTCTGGCTGACGCGATAGCCACCAGGAAGGCGGTCCTCCACGACAGGTGAGAGAGTTCACACCTGTGCATTGGTTCGAATGGCTTGCCCATGAGCTTTGCCAGTACCAGCAGTAGATCCCACGGAGGTGGAGGTTCTCGCACCAGAGGGGAAATGTGATCAAGGCCTTTGAAAAAGCACCAGACCACCTTCTCCTGCACCACCGACTGCTCCCCGGCCCGCGCCCGGTAAGCAAAGATGACTTCCAGGTGCACCCTTAGGGTCGTCGACCCAAGCCCTTGCCGAGAAAGGGACCATAAATAGTCCAAGATACTTGCCAAGGAACAGGAGGAAGGGTCCAAGCCCTTGCCCTGACACCAAATGGAAAACCTCTTCCATTTGAAGGCATAGCATTTCCTGGTCGACTCCTTACGGGACGCCTCAACTACATTGAGGACCTCGTCGGAAAGACCCAAGGCTTGGAACTCTAGCCGCTCAGGAACCAGGCGTCAGGTGCAGGGATTGAAGGTCGGATGGAACACCTTCCCTGATTGACTGAGAGCAGGTCCGGGCGAGCTGGAAGCTGCCTCGGGAGCCTGGAGCTGAGGCTGAGGAGATCTGGGTACCAGAACTGGCGGGGCCAGTCTGGGGCTATCAGAATCACCTGTGCCTTGTCCCTCCTTGCTTTGAGAAGCACCTTGTGTATCAAGGGAAATGGGGGAAGGCATAGAAGAGGCCCGGGGTCCACGGCCTCGAGAAGGCATCCCCCTGCAGCGAGCCCTGCTGAGGGGGGCGGGCATGGAACAGCCTCAGCTTATGCTCTCCCTGGAGGCAAACAGGTCCACCTGAGGTGTGCCCCAATGGGAGAACAGATCTTGTACTACCTCCGGCAGGAGAGACCACTCGTGGGATGCAGCCCCTATCCGGCTTAGGGCATCGACCAGGGTGTTGGAGGCTCCTGCCACATGAATGGCTAGGAGATCCGCCTCCAGGCTGCGCAAGAGTGACCAAATGCGGAGAGCTTCCTTGCATAGAAGCATGGAGCGCGTCCTGCCCTGGCGGTTTAGATAGTACATGGTCGTGGTATTGTCCATCTGGACTCGGACCACTTGACCCCGGAGAAACGGAGCAAAGGCGGTGAGAGCTAGGCGGACCGCTCGGAGCTCCAGCAGGTTGATGTGGCATTGGGACTCCCGTGGGGACCAGAGGCTGTGCGCCCGGTGTTCCCCCAGATGGGCACCCCAACCCATCAGAGAGGCATTGGTTGATAGAGAGACTGTCAGCTCGGGGCGGACAAACGGGATGCTCTCCTGCAGATGAACTGGAACGGTCCACCACCGGAGAGCGTTCCGCATCCCCTGGGTCACCGTCACTAGCTGGTCCAATGGATCGCAGTGTTGTGACCACTGGCTGGCCAGTCCCGACTGAAGAGGGCGCATGTGCCAGCGGGCCCAATGGACCACGCTGGTGCAGGCTGCCATGAGACCCAGGAGGCGCAGGAAGTCCCGGGCAGGGCGCGATTGCCCAACGTGAAATGACTGGGCAAAGGAGGAAAGAACCTCGGCCCTGTCCGCCGGGTGCCGTGCTCTGGCTCGAAGAGAGTCGAGCTTTGGCCCGATGAAAAGAATCACCTGCTTCGGCTCGAGTTCTGACTTGGCCTCGTTGATGAGAAGGCCGACTTGAGAGCAAACCTGGAGGGCCAGATCTCTGGACCGCTCCACCTCCTGTCTGGAGGGGCTGCTATCAGCCAATCGTCCAGGTAAGGGTGCACCCGGACCCCTCGGCGCCGCAGGAAAGCTGTCACCACTGCTATGCATTTGGTGAAGACCCTGGGAGCTGGAGACAGGCCGAAGGGCATGGCTTGGAACTCGAAAAGGGATCCCTCCGCCGAAGCGAAGGAATCTCTGATGGACGGACGGATAGGGACGGAAAGAACGCAGGGCCCTGCAGGTCCAGAGAGCAGAACCACGCCCGAGTTCCAGGATGGTATTATCTGAGCCAAAGTGACCATCCTGAAGGTTGAGACCTTAGGAACTTGTTTAGGTCGTATGGTGGTCGAGAATGGGGCGCCAGCCCCCCGTCCGTCTCGGAACCAGGAAGTACCTGGACACAAACCCCGGGTCTGAGGGAGGGTCCGCCACCTCCCTGATCACCTCCTTTTGGAGGAGGAGAGCGATGTCGGCTCGGCGAGCCGACAGTGAGGCTACGGATCCCGATGCCCCCCGAGGTGCGACGGCTCTGAAGGGCGGGGCCTGCTTGAATTCCAAGGGCAGGCCTTTTCCCACCACCTCCAACACCCACCTGTCCATGGTAATAATGGACCAGGCAGAAAGGAAGTGACGGAGCCGTCCCCCCACAGGGGGAAACTGGGGTGAGGTGACGGGGTTGGGGGCGACACCCCTCAACCCGTCACTGGGCAGGCTTGGAGGAGGGACCGGCCGAGGGACCTCCTGGGCCTTTACCTCCCTGCTTCCTGTTGGAGGAAGCCCCGGGCTTGGGTTTGGGATGCCAAGCCCGAGCCTGCTGGCCCTGACGTTGCTGGGCCGGATGTGCCGCGGGCGCAGAGGGACGAAAGGGCTTAGGCTGTGGTTTGCGGCCTTTGTCCTTCTGAGCAGATGAGACCGAGTCCAAGGTAGCATTGGACTTCTCGATCCTCTGCAGGTGACCTTCCACCCCAGGGCCGAAGAGGTCGGTCCCCAAGAAGGGGACATCCGCCAACTTGTGCTGGGTATCCGAAGTGAAGGTGGATATCCTCAGCCAAGCCCGATGACGCTATAGCCACTCGCGGCCGCCACAGACCTGGCACATGAGTCCATATCCAAAGCAGTCTGAAGCTGCTGTTTGGCCACTGCCCTGCCCTGGTCCCGCACCTGCCTAACCGTGGTCTGCAGATCCGCGGGAAGATGAGGGACGACCTCTTCCAGGGAGCCCAACAGGGCGTGAGAGAAATGTGCCATGAGGACAGCCGAACTGGCCTGGCGAAGGCCGAGGGAGGACGCAGCGTAGACTTTGCCCGGCATAGTCCAATTTCTTGGACTCCTTGTCGGGAGGTTTGTCCACATCCCTAGCGTTCCCGGCACGCCGGAAAACGCTGTCGGTAACTAACCCCTCGGCCGAGGGGTGTTCCGAAAAAACGGACAAGGAACCGGTAGGGACCGCATACTTCCTGGCCATCCTGGCCGAAGGCGCAGGGCAGGAAGCAGGGCGCTGCCAGAGCTCCAAGGCCGGGCCCACTATGGCCTCGGCCACCGGAAAGGCCTCCGTAGGGGAATCCCCTCGGCCCAGAATCTCCGTGAGGGGATACCTGGCCCGCTTAGAGACAGGTTCGAGCTTCATCCCGGTGGACTCCGAGATGAGCCGAAGCAATCCTAAGTAGGACGAAGGGCTATCGTCCACCGACTGTCCTCCTGAGGACTCCAAGTCCATTCGCTTGGAGAAAAGGGAAGAATCGCCTTCCGACTCGGAAGAGTCCTCAAAGAGCTGCCTCGGGCCTGAGCCACCCTCCACCTGCCGAGGTCGATCGGGAGTGAGGGTGACAGACAGCCTATGGGGCAGTCCCTGAGCCGACCGAGAATTCTTGGTCGGAGCCCCAAATAACGGCTGTGGAGGCGGAGGTTCCACCGGGATTGGTGGGGCAGCTGGTTTTGGCCGAACAATTGGCCTGGGAACAGGCTCCTCGGATAAAACGAGGGGTTGTTTCGGCCGCTCCGCTGACAGCCACTTAATGGCCGGGGAAGGTGACGGCGTCGGCTTGTTCCCGGTCAGAAGGAGCTGTTGCCACATGAGGTCCTCATATCCTCGACGCAACTTACGTCGAAGCCTCCCCTCATCCGAGGAAGAGGACGAGTGGCGGCGCCGCTTGCCGCGGTGCCGAGACCGCCTATGACGGCGGGATCGGCTGGACCGCGAAGAAGTCCAAGACCGAGAACCTCGGCTTTCCCGAGGACGGTGCAGGGAGGTGTCATGGGGAACCGGCCCGCCCCTCGGTTCTGAGGGTTCAACCGAAGGTTCCGGAACTGGAGGCACAGACAAGCCAACGGGGTCCTCAACTCCCACCGGGGGAACCAGGGAGAGGGGATTCTCGGCTTCTCCTGCCGACAACCCGTCCAACGGGTCGAGAAAAATCTCGACCGCGTCGATGGGAGTCTCGGTCAACTGGCCTGACGGGGACACCGTGAGACCAAAGGCCGAAGCCGAGCAGTCGACCGAAGTCGACGGCCGACAACTCGGGGAGAGGGATCTTTCCCGCTCCCAAGAGAGTCGACGGTGGGACTTACCCTCGTCTCTCTTTTTGGACCGAGAAAACGGTCCAGCAGAAGATGGTCCCTCACCTTTAGTAGAGAGGGTCAGACAAAGCTCCTTAAAAGAAGCTGAATAAGAGGCACCGAGAGAGAGCGGGACAAATGCCGCAGCCGAGGTAGAAGCGGCCCACGCTGCCTCCTCTTCGAGGGCGATCATCTGCTCGAGCTGATCCGCCGAGCCTCTGCAGAAACCGCCGACCGGCCTCTTTTGACTTTCACCGGTGAAAACGCTTCTCGGACGCCTCTAGTTGTAAACGGCAGCACGGGTCTTCGAGGACGTGAGGGGTCAAAAGGAAGAGCACAGGTCGCAGCCGCGGGTCGTGTTCAGGCCTAGATAGTAGACGCACATGGAGTGCGGATCCGTCCGAGACATCTTCTGCTCGCGAAGGGCATCTCCGAAACCGGAGTCAGTTTGTCCATCGGAGCCAGGGGATAGAAGACCAAGTCTTTAAGCAAAAACTTTTAAATTCGGAAAAATCAAGAATCGAACCAGTCTTATACGTAGAGCGTTAAGGAGGAAACCTGAGCTTCCAAGCGGTAAGGAAGATCTGGCGTCATGGGGCGGAGCCGAGAGTTTTACCACCCGGGTGGGTGGGAGGAGCCAGCTTGAAGACCTTCCGGCAAGATTTAAAGTGGCAAGGATACCTGCCAGACAGTGTGGATGAACAACATATCCATGTCCCTAGAAACATCACTTTTTTGGCCAGCCCACTGAAGGCTGAGGGCTGAGGCACTGGACGCCTTGCCTCACGCTGCGTCGGCTGACCCATGTTAGGGAAAGAGCATGGGTCAGCCGGGAGATGGCGAGAGAAGGATGGAGCATCCGTTGGACTGCTCTCCTTCTCCAGGGAGTGGGGTTTCACTTCCCGATGCCCGTCTGCCCCTGGCGGAGGCTGGGGGTCAGGGCACGGGGTAACAGCATTAGGCTGGAGTTTGGTCAGATGCCTGAGGGAGAGATGTGTGGATGCATGCTCCTCTGCCCCCGCTGGCGTCATTGCACGCCCACTACTCTAGTAGGGGAGGGGTGGAACGAACAGTGGAAAAGTGTGGCACCTCTCTTGTGGCTTGATGGCCGTCCACGAGTGTTCATCGGGAGCTGGCACCCCGAACTGGATCCGTGTGGGTGGGGAGTTAGGGGGTTCCCTGCCGTCCCACTGCGGGGGGGAAGCCGTAGGTTTCTTAGGCATGCGCCGGGCGAGACAGACGGCGGCCGGATCCCCGACAAGACTGCAAGGTACAACGGGGGCAGAGAGGTGACCAGGAGGATAAAGAATCTAAAAAAAAAAAAAATCACTTTTTTGAATGGCATGAATGTGTTCAGCAATCCTTACTTTAAATTGGCGTAGGGTACCTACAATACACTGTAGAAGGTTCCACAGGAAAAAAAAACAAATTTATGCAACCCCAAAAGTATTACAATTTATAAAATCCTTCATATACATTTCCATCATTATTATATTATTAGGATTGCTAAGCCATTTACTGCCACAGTCACCCCAATACTGAAGAGTGATGACAGCACCTCCCGCAATAACTGCCGTCCCATATCCATTCTCCCACCACTCTCGAAAGCCCTTGAAAAAATTATAGCCACTCAACTCACTGAGTACCTGCTTGCTCATAATCTACTTTGCACGGAGCAGCATGGCTTCAGACCTGGGCACAGTAGAACTATGGCTGTTACTGAGTTCTCTAATTTTATTCACTCTGCCCTGGATAGAAAACACCTGGTTGGAGCTGTCTTCATCAACCTGTCAAAGGCCTTTGATACAGTCTCCCGGCCCTTACTCTTAAGCACACTCCGCCACATAGGTTTGTCCCAAGGACCCATCTCCTGGTTTACCAGTTACCTCACAGCTAGATCACAATGTGTCAAAATAAACAACACCCTCTCAACCAATCTGCCAGTCTGCTCTGGGGTTCCCCAGGACTCCATCCTTGGCTCTCTATTATTCGGCATCTACCTAAACACTTTGACCAATTCCTGCTCCAGCAACCTACTACACTATGCGGACGACAGGTTCTTTTTGCCTCGCACCCAGATCCTACAGTATTGCAGTCCTCCCTCCAACATGCACTTAACCAGACTGAAAACTGGTTCATAGACCAAAGACTTGTGGTCAATGTAAAAAAGACAAAGACCATTCTCTTTGCCCACCAACAGAATAAGGCCAAGAATGTGCAGCTAACAATCCTCTCCCACTCTCTCCTTCCTCTAGAACAGGTCAACCATACATACATATAAATACCTGGGCCTTACATTTGATTCCAGCCTCTCCTTCCATTCACACATTAACACACTATCATCAGCCATAAATGTTCGTATAGCTTATTGTGTCGGCACAAGGATTGCCTACCTCTAGAAGCCCTTAATCTGCCTGTCACCTCCTCAGTCCTCTCCCTAGTCGATTATGGGCTCACTATCTACTTGGCTGCTGACCACACAGCCCTTAACAAAATCCACCTGGCCATAAACAAAGCATGTAGACTCCTCTCCGGGGCAGACAAGTGTACCCATACTTGTACCCTATATGCCTTGACAAATCTCCTCACCCTGGATGAAAAGGTTATTTTATCAAACATGTCTCCTCACAAAGAAAATACACCTGGGGCTTACCCCCTTGGGGGTTTCTGCCCCTCTCCTATCCTCCCACACCTCGGAGAATACCCGCACTGCCAACCGACAGGTGTGGTCCATTCCGAGGGTTAGAACCTCCTTAGCCCAAAGGTCATTCCCACACAGGGCCCCAGTCTGGTACAATGAACTCCCCTCCGACGTCTCCTCCATCTCCAAATTAGAACCTTTCAAGTCAACCCTCAAAGAGCACATTCTCGCTTCATGGCGCTGTCAATGTACCAGCTAGTGCCGGGTCATCTATCTATCATCTTACAGGACCACCTCGCCACTGAGCTCCTACCAATAGGGCTACCAAACATTACCTATTAACAATGCCTCCTTTGGCTGCATTCACAAGATATTTGTCTAATTCTCTACTTCGCTGTAAATATCAAACCTGTTACTGCCTCCCTCTATCCGCAAACTTATTGTTCTCTTGAAAACTGTAAAATACAGCTCTCAGTAACACATTCAATGCAATGTATAGCTGATCTTGATTCTGCAATATTGTATAACTGAAAAAACTGTAACCTTTAGCTGCCATTCTATGTCTATATGTATTAAGTGTTTGTATTTGTTTTTTCCAACGTGGAGCCTTTGTAAATGAGTTCCTGACTCTAAAGTTGTAATCTTAAAGTCTGTTAAATAAATAAATACCCTGTCTGATATATCTGTAAGAGATGCAGCATCCACATCAATATGTGCCAGAACGTGGAGGCAGTAACCATTCAACCAGTATGGTCTTCTGCTGACTCACATGTAGAGATGGGCTAAGTCACCAAAATTCGCTCTGCGAATTAATCCGCAAATTTCATGCAATTTGCGGAGCATAGATCGAGCCACAAAGTGAGAGGTTTCACCGTGAAGTGCGAAACTTTGTTGCAAAATTCTGTACTTTGTAGTGAAAAATTCACACTTCACGGCTAAAACTTTGCAATTCGGGCAAAGTCAAAGTTGCTGAGACCTAGGAAAACTTTGAAAAGCTCAAAATGCAAATTTTCACTATTTTGCATCACTTCACCGATAAATTAAAACTTTACCACATCGCTACTAACATGTAAACTTGAGACAACCTTGTCCTTTATTGTGTGCGGACACCTAAATACCACGTTTGGTTCTGCTTTCACCACCTCACTCAACTTCAGCTCCAAGCTAAGGATCCCCCAATTATCAGTAATGATTTGTCTCACTTCTCTGGCCCTCACACTATAGGTGGCAACAAATTAACAAAAAGGAGTCCCTGTTCTGATTTCCAGGTCTTGGAAGTAAGGGCGACTTCCTAGAGATGTTTTCCACGTGTTGTACTCCTTTTTGTAATACTGAGATTTAAATACAAACATGTTAGAATCCAAAATCAAATTTGTCATATCTACCAAAAAATCTAGTAGGAAGGTCAACACAAACTACTTCATCTCCCTCATCTAGATAGTAGGACAACATTTCCAAACCCTCATTATGAGGGATAACAGTATAAAGGGAATTCATGTTGAGAGTTACAAAGAACAAGACATCTTGAATGCCAACATTTTCCACTAAGTTATTCACTGCTATACTGTCTCTAATATACGATAGCAAGGACTGAACAAAAAGCTGCAATAGTTCGTCCAAAAATCTCAAAAGGGACTCTGTTAACCATCCCTTCCCTGGTATAATAGGACGGCCTGGTAGATTTTGGTTGTCTTTCGTATGCACAAGGGCGTTTCATTTCAACATACAGTAAGAATATTACATTACTGTTTTTGTTGCCTGGAGTCCTTGCCGCAGGGTGCTTGGTGGTTTCCCTTTTTTGCTTATGTACTATTACACAGAGCATCACGGTTTGAATCCTGGCACTTGCCCATTCTTGCTTGTTGTGCAGTACCAAACACACTAGGAAATTTTCTGTCTTAATCACTCTGAGGCAGTCAATTTGCAGAAAGGGTTAGAAACAGAGACAAAATCCCTAGTTGATGATAAGATGCTGTGTGACTGTTCAGTACACCCATGTCCAAAGGGCACGCAAACAGGTCTGCCCTCCTAAGACCCACTGGTGCAATGATCCGTGCTGTCCCAGACATACGCCATCAAGCAAGACTCTGGCTGGAAAACTTGCAACCCACCTCAGGGATCAAGCTGGGGGCAGGGCAACATGGTACAGATGGGGGAATAACAGGCCAGGTAAGCAGAGTCCTGGGATGAGAAACACAGAAACACAGAATACGTCAGCAGAAAAGGACCACTCGTCCCAACCTGTCTGTCAAGATGGTCTCAGCTTAGTCCGTCTCCGCAGATCCCAACTACACTTCAGTGACCCTTCCTCCTCACTTCTTATTTACTAATATATTCCAGCTCACCCCTCTGAGATACTTGTAGATCTCGATCATGTTCTCCTTCCTCGCCATCTTCCCTTCTCTTCTCTCCTCTCCTGTCCTCTCAGGTGTATATGTTGAGCTCAGACTATCCTCGTAGGGCTTTTGGTGCAACCCCTGCACCATTTTAGTTGCCCTACTCTGGACTGCCTCCACCCTGTCTATGTCCTTTCTGAGATGGGGTCTCCAAAACTGGACACAATACTCTAGGTGGAGTCCTAACCACTGAATACTCATCTGGTAAAACAAAGGTAAAATAATAATAATACAGTGGCAACACCACCTCCCTCCTCCTGCTAGACACACCTCTCCCTATGCATCCCAGCATCCCATTGGCACTACTCACTGCTTTGTCACACTGCCCTGCCACTTTAAGGTCATTAGATATGATAATCCCAAGATCCCGTTCCTGCTTAGTGATTGACAGCACCTCCCTCATCCTATACTCAGTTCCTGAATTCCTCCCCATCCTATACTCAGTTCCTGGATTCCTATGCCCTAGGTGCATGATTTTGCACTGTTTGGCACTAAACTCCAACTGCCATGTTTCTGACCACTCCTCAAGTTTCCCAAGATCCCTACACATTCTTTCCACCCTTCCTGATTGTCCACCCTATTACAGATTTTGGAATCATCTACAGAAAGGCATACTTTCCCTTCCAGTTCATCTGCAATGCCACTTATGAAGTCACTGAAGAGGACTGATCCCAGCACTGAGCCCTGCGACACCCGCTGGTCACTCCTACATCATTCGAGAACATACCATTAACCACCATTAACCACCACCCTCTGGTGCCTATCCGTTAACCAGTTTCTGACCCAATTCACCACTTTGGATCCCACCTCAAGCTGCTCAGTTTCTTAATCAGTCTCCTGTGTGGCACAGTATCAAAGGTTTTGCTAAAGTCCACATAGGCCATGTCCACTGCCCCCCCCAATCTACTTCCCTGTCCAGTCAAATAACTCAATCAGATTAGTCTGGCATGACCTCCCCCCAATGAATTTTGCCTTTGGTCTTGCAGACCATTACATACAAGATACTCTACCAACTGTTCCTTTATCAGTGTTTCCATTAACTTCCCCACCACTGAGGTGAGGCTCACTGACCTATAGTTGAAAGCCTCTTTCCTGCTGCTGCTCTTATGTAGACAGGCCGTGTCTGCCCTCTTCCAGTCATCCAGAACCATGCCCAGTTCCAGTGAGCTATTGAATGAGGATATCAGCAGGGCGGCCAGCATCTCCATGAGTTCCTTTAGTACCCATAGGTGTATTCCGTCCTGTCCCACAGCCTAGTTCACTTTTTAGAGCTGCTACATCTCTTCCGGACTCTCTTTCCTGAAAATGGATTTGAGTCCACCTCCCCTTTCTTTGTTCCTGCTGCTCCCTGCTGGTCTGTCGTCCCCCACCCCACCCCTCCCAATGATGACTGGTAGAACCTTTTCAGGATGTCTGCTTTTTCTTGGTCCACCCTCCTTATCTTGATGATCCTTCCCCTTGCTTTCCTCTTCTCGCTTATGTACCTGAAGAAAATCGTATCCTTATTTCCTAGCCCTTTGGCTATTCTTTCTTCTGTCTGACCCTTTGACCCCCCTCACTGCATTTTCTGCTCACTTTGCTTTACTTGGTATACATCCCTGTCTTCCTCTTTCTGTGTTTTTTTATACCTTCTAAATGCCACCCTTTTTTACCTCATCACCTTGGCCACATCCCTAGAGAACCACAACTGACTTTTTTTCCTATTGCCTTTACTCACTTCCTTCACCCAGAGGCTGGCTGCTTTGATTATGGAATTTATGCCCTCCCTTATTTTTCCCCACTGGAATGCTAGCAGCAATGGGCACCACACTGGAATGCAGAGGAATGGAGACAGGAGCTGCTCACTAGACTTCAATGTTGCAACATGACATTGTTAAAAATAAGGTCACAGTATGATTCCATGGCAGTATTAGGCAATCAGTGGCTGCAGGCACCCAGTGGGATTGAGACATAGTTTAGAGGTGGGGGGGGGGTACGAGACAGCTCAAAGGATGATATTACTACCATTTGGATGAAAATACTACCAAGTGGAAGACGTTAGTATTAAATACTTCTGAGTCCTAAAAGTTACCTGGACCGCTGAGTTTCTGCTCATCCTTTTCACCCCCCTCCCGGCCTGAAGTGTCCACCCCATTGCAGATCTTGGTGTCATCCGCATAGAGGCAGAACTTCCCTTCAAGCGCCTCTGCAATGTCACTTATAAAGACACTAAAGGGGACTGGTCCCAGTACTGATCACTGAGGTACCCCATTGGTCACCCTCCCTTCCTCGGAGTGAACTCTGTTTACCACTACCCTCTGTCTTCTATCCCCTAACCAATTTCTTACCCAGTTTACCACCTTTTTACCCTCCCCTAATCTACCCAGTTTGCTCATTAATCTCCTATGTGGAATGGTGTCAAATAAAAAATTATTTATCATAGTAATCTTGTTTATTCTAATGGAGTCTTGCTGTATTCTGACAATATGCAGTTAACCCCCTTCCAATTCAGCTGCCCCGGAAATGAAAAAGCTAACTCTATGAAGAAGCATAGAACGTTAAGCTCGAGCTCAGTTTTCAAACCACTGTCCCTGGTACATTCTATGTAACCTTCAGATTCTTACGAGCACAAAGTGGCCTGACACTAACTGATTTCTAGTAATGAAAAAAAACGCTAGAGAAAAGTAACAATTGTAATAGTAATAATAATAATAATAATATTAATAACACGACCACCTGACTAATGACCAACCACTGGGCAGCAAAGACTCAAGTCGAAAAGCCCAAGAAAAATTATACCAGAAACCTGCACCCCTGAGGTGCAGCACTAGCAAATGCCATCCCTTAATAGGGAAAGTTCTGCAAAGGTTCTGAGAGGGGAGGTAGGGAGGGAGGTCAGAACACAGCAAGACTCCATTAGAAGAAAAATACAGTTAAGTAAGAACTTACCATAACAGTAGATCTTCGAGAACAGCTCTTGCAGCAGGTTACACCATTAGGACTGAAGCCGGCAGGCACCAGGACCCCATAGAAATTTTCTGGCTACGTCAGGCGTAGTACATAAGGAGGCAGTCCCCCAGAATCCTCAGTTCTCCCGCTGGAGACTCCCAGCCGCTGGAGGACATCAGAAGAAGAGACTGAGGATCCGCCATCAAATGGCAATCAGAGATGCTGAGAATATCTGGTCCTAGGAGAAGGATATTGGAATGAGAATCTACCTCCAGCGGGGATGGTGGGAGGAAAAGTACCTGCTGTAAGAGCTGTTCTCGAAGATCTACTGTTACGGTAAGTTCTTACGTGACTGTACTATCTTACTTCGAGAGACAGCTCTTGCAGCAGGTTACACCATTAGGACTGATTCCCAAGCAATCATGGAAATCCCACACCATTGGGAGGAGATAAGCTAGAAATACTTAAAAGAATTCAAGCCTAGTACAGAAGTCCCTGAAGGACTGCTAGACCAAAACCTGCTCTTCGCCGCGATGCAATATCCAGGCTGTAATGCCTGATGAAAGTGTGCACGGAGCTCCAAGTAGCTGCAACACAAATGGCTGAGGTGGACACATTCTTTAGAGCCGCAAAGGAGGTAGCCACCACCCTTGTGTAATGACCCTTAACCGCACCCAGTAAGGGATTGTTTCGCTTCTGGTAACAGAACGTGATGCACTGAATGAGCCACCTGGACAGCGACTGCTTGGAAACGGGAGCTCCCAACATCCTGAGGGCAAAGGAGACAAAAAGCTGGTCTGATTTTCGGTGGTGGTTGGCTCTGGTTAGGTAGTATCTGAGACATCTGTGCACATCTAGAGTGTGCAACAGGGCCTGTCCTCGATTTGAATCCTTAGGGAAGTATACTGGCAGATCGATGTCTTGATTAAGGGTGAGAGCTGAGACCACCTTAGGCAAAAACTTAGGATTAGTCTGTAGGGACACCCTGTCCTGGTAGAAAACCAAATAAAGTTCTTTGCACATAAGTGCGTGAAGTTCAGAAATTCTTCTAGCCGAAGTAATGGCAACCAAAAACAACATTTTCCAAGTAAGAAGACGTAGCTCGCAATCCGCGGCTGGTTCAAAGGGTGGCAGCGTCAGCTGCTCAAGGACAAAGAGAAGATCCCATGGTGGGACTGTATCCCTGATTGGAGGTCTAAGGTGAAGAACACCTCTCAGGAAGGCTTGTGCTGTGTCCAACTAAGATATAGTACGTTGGCCTATAGGGGTGTGATAGGCCGAGATGGCACAAAGTCCCCATGTCACATCATGGCTATGTCTCTAGGAGCCAAGCGTGCGGGTTCAGTGAATGAAGGTCCAGATGGACCAAAGAGCCCGCCTCCTGAGACAGTAAGTGGGAGCTCAATGGCAGTGGCACTGGAGGTTCCCGGGACAGCTGATGTAATGGGGGAACCAGATCTGCCTGAGCCAAAACGGCGCGATAAGTATCAGCGTCGCCTGCTCTCTGCAAAGTTTTAGATGAACCCTCTGGATCAACGGAAAATGGGGGAAGGCATAGAGGAATCTGCCTGCCCAGGAGAGCGACAACGCGTCTCCCCAGAAAACACCAGGCCCTGGATCTAGTGAGCAAAAATTGGGCAGTTCTGCGTTGGATGGGGACGCGAAAAGGTCTAATTCTGGTGTTCCCCATCTGAGAAACAAATCCTCTGCTACTTCCTGGAGTAGTTCCCATTCGTGGACTTTGGCCTGAGAGTGGCTCAGGCCGTCTGCAACGACGTTGTCCACTCCTGGAACATGAACAGCAATGAGGTTTGCGCCGTGTTGCAAAACCCAGTCCCACACCCTCATGGCCTCCCTGCAAAGTGGGTAGGAGTGGGTGCCTCCTTGTTTGTTGAGATAATACATCACCGCAGAACTGTCTGTTTGTAACAGAAGAGTACCCGGTGGAATCTCCGACTGGAAGGCCTAAAGGGTGTAAAGAACGTCCCTCATTTCCAGGATGTTTATGTGGAGATGAGACTCTTAGGCTGTCCACAGGCCCTGAGACCAAGCACCTTTGAGGTGTGCTCCCCATCCGAGTCCCAAGGTGTCGGTAGAGAGTGTCTCAATCAGAGACGGCGCAATGAAGGGGACTCTGGACGATAGATTCCTCTAATCTTGCCACCATTGCCAATCCCAGATTATGGCTTTCGTGATCCGGATTGGGTACCGCAAATGGTCTTGCTTTTGATCCCACTGGGCCTGTAACATCCACTGAGTTACTCGCATGTGAAGACGGGCTAGCGGGACTGTTGCAGTGGCCGCAGCCATGTGTCCGAGCAGGCAAAGGACCAGTCTGGCAGGAACGGACTTTTTCGACGAAATGTCCCTGATGAGGGACCTCATGTGTTCCGCTCTGTCCTGGGGTAGAAAGGCTTTTCCCTTGACGGTGTCCAGAACTGCGCCTATGAACTGCAGAGTCTGAGACGGAACCAGGCGTGACTTCTCGGGATTGATGATGATGATGCCCAACGTCTCGAACAGAGACTGAGTACAGTGAATGGCAGACATCAGGGCCTCCTGGGAGGGTGCCATGAGAAGCCAGTCGTCCAGGTAGGGGAACAGGTAGTGGCCTTGTCTCCTCAGAGATGCCGCTATGACTGCCATGCACTTCATAAACATATGAGGTGCCGATGACAGCCTGAAGGGAAGGGCTCGGAACTGATAATGGCGACCCTGAAACTTGAAACGCAGAAACTTCCTGTGCATTCGAGCGATGGGTATGTGCAGGTAAATGTCCTGCATGTCCAGGGATGCTAGAAAGGCATCCTGCTTGAGCATGGGAATCAGACCTAGGAGGGTCACCATGCGGAAGTGTTTGTACAGGACCGACTCGTTGAGGTCGCTGAGGTCCAGTATCGGACAGAGGTCCCCTGTTTTCTTTGGAACCAGAAAGAAGTGAGAATAATATCCTAGGGCCCTCTGGTTCCATGGTACGTGCTCTATGGCTTCCTTTTCTAGCAGCGTGAGCACCTCCTGCTGAATGAGCAGTGCATGCTGACCCAAGTAACGGGAAAGCAGGGGGAGGTCTTGCCAGTGGGTGGTCGAGAAATTCTATGAAATGGCCTTTCTTGACCAATTGAAGAACCCACCAGTCAGAGGTGACTGACTGCCACCCTAAAAAGTGGCAAGTGATGCGACCCATGACCTTTTGTGCCTGTTGATCCAGAGGAGGGGCAGGGGCCGGGAAGGAGTCATGCTGTGGCAGCATTGGTCCCTGCAGGCTGGGCCGGTTTTGTGTAATGCTGGCCTCTGCCTGGGGATGACTTTGCCTGGGCCTTACAGTGAAAAGTGCCCCTCTGCTGCTGGCCGGAACGTGCTTGCTGCCTTTGTTGCCGGCTGCGAAAATGGACCTGGTTCCTATGAAAGGAACCCGGCCTGGATCTGTACGTAGCCTGCATAGATCGGACTGTCTTCCCAGCATCCTGGAGCTTGGTGATGACCTTCTCCGAGGGTTCAACAAAGAGCACTTCGCCGTTGTATGGGACGTCAAGGATGTTCTTCTGTACGTCCGGGGTGAAGCTGGAGACACGGAGCCAAGAGCGTCTCCGGAGACAGACGCCTGAAGCTGCAGCTCTGGCAGACGAGTCCGCCGAATCGTATGTGGCTCATAGCACTTGGGTACTCACATCAGACCCTGTGCGGAGAAGGTTGAGGAGCTCCACCTTCTGATCGCCATCCAGAAGCTTATTGACCAGGTCCTGGCCCTGTTCCCACAGGGCGTTCTGAAACTGCACCATGTGGGTGAGGTAATTCAGGGACCTGATGGCGCAGGTAGCAGCCGCATACGTGCCCCTCCCTAGGGCATCCAGTTATTTGGATTCCTGGTCCAGTGGCTGTGTGCTCATATGTTGTGGTCTTTGAGACGGTCATGCGAGGCCGTAATGACCAAGGAATCTGCCTGAGGTTGTTCAGCCAGGTACTGGTCCTCTCGCGGAGCCTAGTACAGGCGGTCAGCCTTCTTCGGCACAGTGGGAGTGGAGTGTGTGGACGTTTCCACGCAGCCTTGGTGACGTCTGCGAAGGTGTCCAACAAGGGTGGCACTACCACAGGCTTTGGGTCTTTCTGCTGAAGATAACAGGCGAGGCGTTGTCGTTGGTGGTTGAGGTCTTCAGCATTCCACCCCATGTTGTCCTGGATGTGCCTCATGATCTCAGTGAACGAGGAATCATCCGGAGGAGACCTGGGAAGGTCATGTGGGTCAGGTGAGAGAATGCTGAGTGGAGAAGGAGATCTGAAATAATCCGGTGTATCCAACCTGGAATCCTCCCCTGACGGCGTGTACCGACGACATCTGGGTCGCTTGGGGCTGGGGAACCCTGATAAAGATTGAGGGAGGCCTTCTCCTGTCCTTGGATCTACCACTAGGAGGTGGAGTCTGCTCCTTAGGGGTTGGTGGTCATCCTGCTGGCCCCTTGGGTGGAGGAGGGGGCGTAGGAGGTGAAGGGGTAGGAGGTGGAGGAGGAGGAGGAGAAGGAGGAGGAGGATTGACGGGGACTACATCCTTACGGATGGTGTCCCACCAGAAAGTAAAGAGCTCCTTTACTTCTTGTAAATTCATGACTGATGATGGGCCTGGCGCCGGTGGTCTGTCGTTGGGGTCGGGTGTCGGGTCCGTGGGTGTCTCCAGGGTGGGAGAAGGCTCTCACGGGAGCCCGGCATCCTCAGTGTCGCCAACCTGGTCTTTGGGCAGTATAGCGTCCTCCTCTGTGGAGTCCCTTTGACCGGCGACAGCCGGCAACGGGAGGGGGCGGTCTTTGACTCTGGAGAATGCGAAGCCGACGTCGGTGTCTTGGCCGACGTCCTTGGGTCCGGCGAACGCCTGGCCGGCATCTGGTGCCTGGCTGGTGTCCTTGGTTCTAACGAATGCCTGGATTTAGGAGGCTTGTCCGACGTTGGGTGCTTGACCGATGTCAGGTCTGACGTCCGCTTCAGGGACGTCAGATCTTTAGTCTTCCTTGGCGGAGGATCCGGACCTCTGGGAGGTTGGGAGACCGATCTAGAGTCGGAATCCCGACGTCGGGTCGGAAGAGGAAGACTTATGGTGCTCACGAGACTTGGAAGAGGCCATGGGAGGAATGGAGGAAGCCGAGGGCCTGGAAGTCTTGAGAGACTGGAGGGTCGAAGAACCACCTGAAGCCCGGACCTTAACCGGGGGGGGTTGGGGTGCTGAGACCTAGCTCCGGAGGAAGAGCGGTCTGATCTGGTGGAGCCCGAGCAGCAGGAGTCCGAGGCCCGATTCGGGGATCTAGACCTTACTCTCTCCTGGTGTTTGTCCCGCTGTTTGTGGGCCTTAGAAGAAAATTCTCCCCTGGAGGAAGGTTCTTGGTCCATCCTTTTCAATTTCTCTTCCAGAAGATACGCCTGAAGTGTCTTCTGACGGTGGATCCTGGTGCGGCTGTTGAACCCTTGACAAAAGGTGCAGGCCTTGGTATCGTGGTCCGGACCTAAGCACCGCATGCAGGAGGAATGGGGATCCTTGAAAGGGATCTGTTTTCCGCAGGCACACTTAGAAAGGTGTCCCTCAAGCAAAGGAGTTGGAGAGGACATCAGACTGAAGAAAAGCAAAGTTCTGTAGTCGGTAGACGCTAGGTAGAGACCCGAGAGGCCGATCTGGGCGAGTGAATGGCGGAAAAGAATCAGACTTCGGGGACTGCCTCCTTATGTACTATGCCTGACGTCGGAGGCAGGACTGACGCCGGGAGCGGTCCCCGCTGAATACTGCTAGCTAGAAAATTTCCGTGGGGTCCTGGCACTCGCCGGCTTTAGTCCTAATGGTCTAACCTGCTGCAAGAGCTGTTTCTCAAAGTAAGATCAAGATTACTATGGTAAGTAATTTTTTCTTCAAACAATATGAAGTCTTGCTGTATTCTGACAATATGTAGACTATCAAGCAGTATCCCATGGAGGTGGGTACAGAACCTACTTAGGAAACAAGCTCTGCAATACTGCTGTGCCAAACCAGGCAGTAATGCTTAGTGAATGCGTGTACAGTCTTCCAGGTGGTTGCTTACAGATCTCCAGAAGAGGGATATCTCTGGCCGCTGCTACAGAAGCAGCTGTCCCACTGGTTGAGTGAGCCCTCAGGCCTGCAGGTGGCTCTTTCCCCAGTTTGTTATAACAGAACTGGATACATGAAACAATCCACCTAGCAATGGTCCTCTTGGTAGCTGGCTTACCTTTGCCCACCTCACCATAGGTGAGGAACAACTGGGTGCATTCTTTCTGATAGGCCTTTGTCTGGTCAATATAGTAGCTAATGGCCCTTTTTACATCCAGGCTGTGCAATCTTTGCCCTCCCGAGGAAGAGTGGTCAGTTAAGAACACAGGAAGAGTCATAGTCTGATTAAGGTGAAAATCCGAAATCACCTTAGGGAAAAACTTCCTATCAGTTCTAAGAACAACCTTATCTCGGTGGAACAAAATATAGTCAGATGCCACTGATAAAGCCTGCAGCTCACTAATCCTCCTAGCAGAGACGATGGCTACCAAAAAGACTGTTTTCCAGGTTAAGTACTTAAGGTCAGCTGAAGACATAGGTTCAAAGGGAGGTTGCATTAGCTGGGCTATGCACACATTCAGATCCTAAGATGGGGTAGGTAGGGTAGATGAGGAGGATGTAAATGTAACAACCCTTTATAGAATTTCTTAAAACCTGAGTGGGATGCCATGGAAGGGCCCTTCCCTGCAGAGAGACAGGCAGACACAGCTGCTGGATGCATTTTGAGAGTAAGGCCTACAGAATGCAAGTGAACCAAATAATCCAATGTAGGAGCCAAACCTGCTGAATGAGGACCCAGATCCTTCTGAGTACACCAGATGGAAAATCTCTTCCACTTGGAAGTATAGTTTTTTCTGGTGGCAGGTTTTTCTAGAAACCTTTAAGATATCCAGTACTCCTTGAGATAGAGACAATCCTGCATATTCTAACTCCTCAATAGCTAGGCCTTGAGCCTGAGAGACCTGAGGTTGGGATACTAGATTCTCCCCTGAGAGGAGGTCAGCAGGTTGTGCTTCCTGGGAAGGCAGATTGGACATGCCACTGATAGAGACAACAGCAGGAGGTACCAAGGCTACCTGGCCCAATCTGGTGCAATCAGGATCACAGTGCAAGACTGACTCCTGATCTTGACCAGCACCCTGAAGAGAAAAGGGAATGGAGGGAAGGCATACAGGAACCTGCCTGTCCATTCCAGGATCAACACATCCAGAGGCACAGAGCCCAGAACTGGAGGTCTGCAGCAGAACTGAGGCAGCTGGTGACTGTCTGGGACTGTAAACATGTCTATCTCTGGAGTGTCCCATTTCTTGAATACTACTTGCAGTATCTCCTTGTTCAGCGACCACTCATGGTGGCTCTGGGTTATCCTGCTGAGGGCATAGGGGGCAGGCAGGTCAGGCGAATGCCCGACCATCACTACAGCCAGACATCTGTTGGAAAATTCAGCCAGACATCTGTGATAAAATTGTAACTCCTTTCTTTTTTTTCCTTTTTAATCCTCACCTACTCTTGCCCCTGTAGCAGTCCAGACATTCATTCCCTTCTCACTCCTCCCCCAATGTTCATAGCGCACTCCAGTCTGTCTGATACGCATGCACACACTGACTTTCAAAACAGCTGTGCTATAGTAAGCAGTACATGCCATGTTTATCAGCATCAGCAGATAGGTGGGGGTGTGCCGTGAACTTGAACTTAACTTACCACACTGACACTGTTAGCGGACTGCTGTGACGGTCATGCGGTAAGTTAGTAGAACCTACAGGCTATACAGCACATGTCAGAAGCTGTTAACTCACATCGTTGGTGTCATCCTCCTCCTCACTCTTGAGAGGTGAGAGAGTGGAGCACTGTGTATCTGTCTCTCCGTTTTACAAGGTGGTTTGCCTCATCGTCACTTGCACTGCAGTTTGTTAAATTCATCAGTAAGTCACAGCCTTTCTTGGAGTGACTAGAAGTGCTTTTAAAGTTAGCACTGCAGTGCAAGGTAGCATAAACGGTTTAAGTTGTGTAAAATTGTTCAGCCCATTTGATTTTAAAATGAGGACGTGGACTTTGTCTGGCATAGGTGTGCACTGAGTGAAGTGACTGAAGTTACTGCCTTTACTGATGTGGGAGCTCAGGAAGCCAAGTGTCATGACTTGCATTTTGCAATGGCTTGAAGTCACTCATGACACTCGAGTTCCCTCCCTTCCTCCCTGTCATCATCGCATCGATCCAACCCTCCCAATCAGACCCATTAGGCCAGTGTGAGAGGGCATTGGGCTGGGCAGTGTTTCCAGGGAACCTGCAGACAAACGTTTTGTGTGGACACCAGTTCTGAAGGGACTAAATACAACTTTACTTCAGCAAAGACACACAAGAAAAATAAAGGAGTGTAAATTCAGTGTGATGTACAATTTAACACAACAGACTCTCAATGGTCAGTCTGTCTACTGCTGCCAGCCTCCCAGCTATTCATCTCTTCTCACTCTCTTTCCTGGTCCCTTTTTATGGGGCTCCCATGTGTGTTTCAAAATACCCCCCCGAGTGTCTTACCAATAGCCTCTGCTAGCAGAGCAAGCCTGAGGTCTTAAAGGGACTGCCCTAAAAGAAGGTATTTTTTTTCCCCAAATCCTCCATAGCTCCTGCTAACACCTTTATTGTGGTGGTGGAGTGGGGATGATGGGGGTACAGCATGATGGGTGTAGAGGACAAATGTGGAGATGAGGTGCTGCTGTAAGTGATGAACATCCACATCAGCCTTGTATCTGTACAGCCACCAGGCTGTTACTGTCAAGGGCAAATCTGAAAGTCCCAGACCAGACTGGCAGAGAACAAGTCCTAATAAGTGATGCTGGAAAAGAGAATAATTGAATAATCAAACCAGATAATCATTATCTGAGCCAACCAAAATATCTGGTTTTAAGATGTATCGGAGCTAAATAATGGCATAATTTACATATCTGCAGTATCCAAACATCTCTATTCAAATTACTCTGCCACAAACCTTCAGAGTAACCTTAACTTCCCTGATAAGTTCTGGAAGGTTATTCACCCCCTTTCTGACTCCCTACCCAGTTGCTTGCCCCTGTTCACAAACCAGGGAATTTACCTATCTCTGACCCACCATATGACCTGATAAACACTGACATAGAACTACTTAACTTGAATACTGGATACCATTTACTACCAATGCTGGTATGTTGTTGAGATGGTGGATTCACAAGTGGAGTGCCACAGGGATTGGTCCTGGGACCCATCCTATTCAGTATGTTCATTAGTGACATAGGGGAAGCTATCCAGGGCAAGATATGTCTCTTTGCTCTGATGATGCAACACTGTGCAGCAGGACAGATAAAGGAATGGGTGAGAAATCTTCAGAAAGACTTAGAGATGCTAGAAAGGTTGGGGGTCACAGATCTGACAGCTGAGATCAAACACCAGGAAGTGCAAGGTGATACACTTAGGGAAAAGGAACCCAAGCGTGGGGTACTGGATATGAGAAGTCAGGCTGACCACTATAACAAAAGGAAGGATCTGCAGTTCATCATCAGTGACTGCCTCAAGCAAACTAGCCAGTGCACTAAGGCATGCTACAAGGGTGTATTGGAGGGGTTTTAATAGCAGGAGAAGTGAGGTGAAGTGATACTTCCCCGAACAGATCTTTATTGAGGCCTTACCTTGAATACTGGCCCCAGTTCTGGAGCCCTCACATGAAAAAGGACACAGGCTGGAATAGGTGCAAAGAAGGGTCACCAAAATCAGCCAGCGCCAACAAGGCAGACGCCATGAGGAATGGCTAGTGGCCCTGAACATTACTCGCTGGAGACCAAATGCGGGGGTGCATGATAGGGACATAAATGTTTCCAAGTGGTATAATGAAGGTGTAAAGTGAAGACCTGTTTGTTTGAAATATGGCACAGTCACAAGAAAACATGACTGGAGGTTAAGTGGGGGTAAAGTCAGGAGGGATGCAGGGAAGGTCTGCTTCACTAGAGGGTTGTGGAGCCATGGAACGGACATCTGGTGGAAGTGGTGGGGCTGGTACGCTGAAAGTATTCAACAATGACTGGCACAGCACAAGAGTGCTCATAGTCCCACTGGGGAATCAGGATATTTGTATTTGGGTGAAGAGGAGAGAGGGGGACAACCCACCAGGCCACTAGGTCCAGGGATGAGGTACAGTAGTATAATATGTGCAGACTCGATGGACCATTGGTATCTTTCTGCCAACAGATTCTTTGTTTCTACAGTAGATATGACGTAATGATGGAATTGTATTGTGTTTACTTCTATTTAATTCAAAGGTGATGGAATTCATTTATATTTTGTAGGCATTATGTAACCTTTATATACAAGGTGTTTCCTTTTGTACCTACAATAAATAAGTGAGCTGTCATAAAGGACACTATTAAAAACGAGCCACGGCTAAATAGTTGTAACATCTTTCCTTGATTTTCAATAAACAGTTGAATTGTAAATTTGCAGATACTATGATTTTTGCACACTGCCATTTTTATCAATAATATATTACTGTACAATACCTGCCAGCATTGTTGTTCCTGTAGTCTTTGAATATTGTGTAATACTACTAACGATCTGTCTTCATAACTCTAAAATATTGTTGTTTGCTGTCCAGTTGATCCCCAAATCAATCACAGAAACATAGAAGGTGACGGCAGAAGGGGACCCTGAGATCCATCTAGTCTGACCGATAATGTTTGCTACCCCCACCCTCTTTGCCCTCACATCTAGTGAAAAGTGACTCTATAAATGAGGTTTATTGTGTACCTTGTCTGCATGTTTACCTGGTAAAACATTTTATTTTGCTGTAGATTTATATCACTGCTTTTCTATCTGCTCCCTATCCTCCTACTCTCCCCTTTAGGCCATCACCCTACCTTCTCTGAGACATGAGACATACAGTACCACTCTCCTCCTCTTGCCCCTGTGGCCCCCCATGGTGGCTCTATCAGAGCTTGGGGGCCCAAAAGTCAACTTTAATCCAGCTTTGAACTGGGGTGTTTTCTCTGATGTTTCATCCAACGCCAGGGGACATCACGGGCATGCACACATAAGCATTCTATTGCACCTATGTCAACTAAAAGAGATGTGTAAGAACAAGGGGGCACAATTTAAAGTTGGGGGGGGGACGGCTCAGTGGTAATGTGAGGAAATTCTTTTTCACGGAGAGAGTGGTGGACGCATGGAACCGCCTTCCTGGAGAGGTTGTGGGGTCTAAAACAGTGGGGGAATTCAAATATGCATGGGACAGACATAAGGCAATTATAGTGGGGGTTGCAGGAAGTAGGCTGTTGGTTAACTAGAATCTGCAGCTTATCCAATAGGTAGGGAAATGGGCAGACTGGGTGGGCCAAGTGGTCCTTATCTGCCGTCAAAGTCTATGTTTCTATGTTACATTCTCAGCAACTTGCCAGCTTGCAAACTCAATACCATCTGCAGTCACTCAGGTGGCAGTATCGTAGCAGATGAGGGAGGCAGTATAGCACAGTGGTTTAAGGCTCTAAGCTGCAAATCTGGAGACCTAGGTTTGAATCCCACAGCATCATTTGCATACTGTGTGACCCTGAGCAAGTCACTTAACTTCCCTGTGCTCCCAGGTCGCATCTGTAAAGAAGATTTCAGCTTAGGGTGTCTCTCCTGGTTAAACAATTTGGAAAAAAAAAAGATAATGGTTCGCCCTTCCTCCACAGAGGAGGAGGAGGAGTGCATTCTCTGGGATGCTGTTCCCTCCTCCCCAAGGAGGCTCGTGATAATCCTTGCTCATTCCCACACCCAGGTTCTTGGCATCCCAAGTGATAGCTAGGGTCAGTGATTTCTGGATATGGAATTTCTCAATTTTTATGATAAAAATGATACAATTTTGGATAATTACAGACATAACAGCTGCTTCAGGTTTCTTATTAGTAATCATTATACTGCAGCAGATTACCAACACATGGTGTCACAGAGTACAGAATTCCAATGACTAGGTTACCACAACATCTAGAAAAAGTGAATTACTAGAGCTACTAAAAATATAGATAAGTATGTAAGTGAATGGTACATTTTTGGAGAGAGACGCTAAACAATTCAGGTGCTGAAAATGTGGGTCCACTGTTTCCTGAGAGGTATTCCATAGCATCTAAATATTCACTTTAAAAGCAGATTCATTTTTAAAAATACTCTTTATGGAATAAATCAATGGTTGCACCAATGCAAGAAGCCAGATTATTTATTTATTTATTTACGAGTTTTACCAGGAAAACATACTGAGCAAACATGCTCGATTCCAGATGTGACCTGGGGGCCGAGGCCCACATACAATTTGACAAGCAAAGACAGTACAGAAATGAGCATAGGCTTGTACGTTTACAATTTAGGAGAAAAATTACATAACAGTGTAAACATTCAGTTAGTACTATGCAAAACTTATTTAATTATAAGAGCATGACATTTGTAAAACTTTTCTTAGCTAAAACAGGAACAACTGGAGGTGAAATGTGCTCTAAGTAATTGGTTACGTAGGGAGGGGTTTGGAGCGTGCCTGATGGGGGCAGGTAGGGCATTCCATGTCTGGGGTATCCGGTAATTAAAGCGGCCTGTCCTTTGGATGTGCATGAGCGGACATGGAACAGTCTTTGGTCCATACTCCTAAGGATGCACGCAAGTGAAAGTTCTTGGGAGAGGACAGAGGTCAGGTAGGGGGGAAGGGAGTGGGACCAATATTTGGCAGCGAGCCTAGTACAGTTAGTTTGTCTGCGGTCATGTAGGGACAGCAGGGTTAATGAACTGTAGAGGTTGCAGTGGTGTGTAGATTGAGGGCAGTCGAGGATGAAACGGCAGAAGGAGTAGAACAGGGTGTCCAGGCTGGCCAGGGCGGACCCTTACTATAAAACTGAACAGAAACAGGGGCCTCAGCAAAGGTGTGAACCACTTCCCATTCACCTTAATAAGGCACTAGCGTCAACACCTTTCAACCCTTTAAATACTGAGCCAACAGTGCTGAGTTTTATCGGAAGTTAAAGAACTTTCACATGTGTCTCCAAATACAGTATAGCCTCTCTGAACATTTACAATGTACCAGCTTATAACATGTGAAAATCTGCAGAAAATGTAAGCTGTGGAGGTGAAATAGGTTTTGTTTATGGACTGAAAAAGGCAAAAGAGGGAAAAGCAGCAGTCTGGATGACGTCACTGTTAATTGCAATTTCAGATATACAGTACTATCTAATTCAAAGCAATTTCAGAAAAACTGGTAATTTCAGCAATGTCCAGAAATCACAGGACCTACTGATAACCCTGCAGCTGTGCCAACAAAACATTTTCAATAAATAAGTTTACCATGGCCAAATAACCATGTCCGCTTTCTTGACTCCTCCATTACTGTTATTTACATGCATTTTGCTTTAACACATTTTGCTGATATATTCACCTCCTACCCCCCATTTCATTTCATTTGTTTACTGGGGTGATACACTGCTCAAAAGGCCCTTTTCAGGTGCAGCCCGGAGCCTCAGTGCAAAGCCGCCATAGTTGATAACACAATTTACAATTACAAATATATGTACTACAGTAAATTACAGCTTGCAATATGCAGGAAACACTTTAAGAGAAGAGCATGCAACACTACAGACTAAAAACATTCACAGTACATTACAGTAATGTCTATGGGGTGAGTGGCTGATGGCACTGTTGGTCAGTCAGTTTCCCACCACAGTTGCAGCTGCAGACTTTAAGGTCAGCTATAGTCTCCCATACCCATGACTTCAGAGGGAAAAAATATGTTTTATCCCTGGAGTCAGGGGTAGGTAAGATGTAACATAAGTGTTTTCTCTTTAATAAAGGCACAAAGACTCACCACAGAGCATCTAAATCTCCAGAGCTTCTGGGGGCCACCCCAGTCTTTATATAAAAACTTTGCTGAAATAGCTCAGTTGGGAGAGCGTTAGACTGAAGATGTGTAGATCCCTGGTTCAATCCCTGGTTTTGGCAAATGTGTTTTCTTTACAGACAGTTGGTAAGACCACATCTGGAGTACTGTGTACAGTTCTGGAGACCCCATCTCCGCAAAGACATAGACAGGGTGGAGGCTGTCCAGAGGAGGGCAACCAAAATGATGCAGGGTCTGCATCAGAAGACATATGAAGAAAGACTAAAGGAACTAAAGATGTATAGCCTCAAGTAAAGGAGGGACATTATAAAAACTTTCAAATACCTCAAAGGAATCAACAGTCCAAGAGGGTAGCATCTTTCAGAAAAAGAGATGTGCAAAAACAATGGGGCACAATTGAAAGATAGAGGGGACGACTCAGAGGTAATGTGAGGAAGTATTTCTTCACAGAGAGGGTTGTGGATACATGGAACAGCCTTCCTGAGGAGGTCGTAGAGTCAAAAACAGTGGGGGAATTCAAGAATGCATGGGACAGACATAAGGTAATTCTGGGGGGGGGGGTAGGAGGAAGCAGGCTGTTGGTTAACTAGGATCTGCAGCTTATCCGTTAGGAAGGGAAATGGGCAGACTAGGTGGGCCAAGCGGTCCTTATCTGCCGTCAAATTCTATGTTTCTATGCACAGTACATTGCAATAATGCCGGTGGGATGGGTGGGTGGCTGATGGCACTGTTGGTCAGCCAGTTGCCCAATACAGTTGCAGTCTTTAGAGTCAACTATAGTCTCACACAGCCCTGAGTCTGGGAAAAAATCTCCCTGGAGTGAGGGGTAGGTAAGATGTAACAAAAGTGTGTTTTATCTTCAATAAAAGCCCCAACTCTCACCACAGAGCATCTAAACATCCAGAGCTTCTGGGGGCCTGGTGGTCCCCAGACCCATGGCCTTCTTGTTGGGAATCTTGGAACTTTCTGCCTGACCTACATTCTTGCCCCACTACACCCCTGTGAGGGCATCTTCTAGCACATTGTCCTTGCCTGGCAAATGCACTTCTACCAGAGAGACTTGAAGAGAATACAACAGACTCCACATGTTCATGGCTTCTGTGCACAAAGCAGGGACCTTGTCCCTCCCCACTTGTTTATGTAATACATGGTTGTTGTGTTGTCTGTCCTGACCTGCACCACCTTGCCCTTTACCTCCTTCAAGAATGATAGCAAGGCTAGGATAACAGCCTTGAGCTCCAGCAGGTTGATGTGGAGTAAAGACCCCTAGTGAGACCGCTTTCCATGGAAGGCGAGATTCCCTAGGTGAGCTCCCCAACCCAGAAGAGATGCATCTGTAGTGAGAACTACTGAAGGGGACTGCTGAAGAAAAGGAACACCTTCCCTGACGTTGTCCACCTCCAGCCACCGTTGGAGAGCCTGAATCACTGTAGAAGTCACTGGGATTAGCTTGAATAGGGGATCCTTCCTCTGAGACCAAAAGGACCGGAGGTGAAACTGAATGTCCCTCATTTGGAACCTGGCTCGTGGGGACCATTGCAGTAGATGCTGCCATGTGGCCCAGCAGCTGAAGAAAATGTCTTGCTGGGCGAGACACTTGAACTCTGAAGGAGCTTGCTAGATGGACCAGATTGTTCACCCTCTGCACAGGCAGAAAGGCTTTTGCCTGAACAGTATCCAAGTCTGCCCCTATGAAGACCAAAAGCTGAGTTGGCTCCAGCACTGACTTGGGCAGATTTACCAGACACCCCGGAGACCTTAAACTATCTTGAACCAAGACCAGGGCTTCTCTGACCTACTTGGGAGACTGACCTACAATAAGAAGAAGAACAAGAAGCAGTGTCAGTGGCTCAGCAGGTAGCACACTCACCTCTGAGGCCGGGAGATCAGAAGGCTGTGGGTTTCTCTCCCCACACCAGGCATTTTGTGTTAATATCCCAATACTGACATTGTAGTGCAGCATGAAAGGGGTGCTGCGCTCCTGAGGTGCCATCTGTCGGATGAGACGTTAAACCGAGGTCCCATCTGCCTGTTCAGGTAGTAGTTCAGGTGGATGTTAAAGATCCCATGGCACTTCTTGAAAAGAGTAGGGGAATTTTCCCCGGTGCCCTGGCCAAATTTCCCCCCTTTCACTAAAAATACCACCAGCAGCTTAATCTGGTTCAAAGTCAGTTGTCATTCATCTGTATCCCCCTCCCCCGGGTTGTGCCTGAAAATAGACAGAATTTGTCTAGTGCACTTACCCGGTCAACAAAAAACTAAATAAAAAAAAAAAGCCAGTCGTCCAGGTAAGGAAAAACTGACACCCCTTGCTTCCTTAGGAATGCCACCACCACTGCTAGGCATTTCATAGGAACATAGGAAAGTGACGGCAGAAGGAGACAGCCAGGCCCATCTAGTCTGCCCTTTTGTCCAGCAACCACCAACCACTAGGCTTGCTGTGGTTCCCCCTCTTCAACAACCCTCTATGCCTGTCCCAAGCCCTCTTTAACCCTCCCACTGTATTTTCGCCCACCACTTCATTTGGGAGCAGAGGAAAGCCTGAAAGGCATTGTCCTGAATTGGTAGTGGCCTGAGGGTAACTCGAACCTTAAGATACTTTCTGTGGGAGTGTCCAATAGGTATGTGGAAGTAGGCATCCTTGATGTCCAGGGAGACTAACCAGTCTCCTGACCTTAGAGAGGGAAGAATCATGTTCAAAGTCATCATTTTGAACTTGGGTCTGGTGAGATATTTGTTTAGGTACCCGAGATCTAGGATGGGCCACCACACCCAAGTTTTCTTTGGGATAAGGCAGTACTGTACCTTGGGTACAACCCTTTCCCCCTGTGTATGGGAGGAACAGGTTCCACTGCCCTCAACTGCAGCAGGGAACAAACTTCTGCTTCCAAGAGGAATGTTTCCAGCTGGTTTGCAGGTTTGAAAGTTCTTGCTCTGGATCTGGGAAATCTTTTGAAATTCAGAGAAAGACCCTGGCTCACCACTTCTAGGACCCACCTGTCTGTAGTGACAGACTTCCAGGCCTGAAAATAATGAGCCAACCTGCCCTCTATTGGTATAAGGGAGGCAGCCCTGACTGACACATCAGGGTGTCTGCTTGGCAGGGGGTTTCGCTGGGAGGTGGATGCAGCCCTGCTCATCCCCCTCCTACCTCTCCCTCTGAAGAAACTCCTCTGCTGTTGATAAGCAGATGAGGCTTGAGCTTGGTAGAAAGGCCTCTGAAAAGGCCTACCCCTGCCAGCCCTAGATTGCTGCTTCTGAGGGGTAACAGCGTTTTCTTTTGCAGCTGCACTCCTGTAGGTTGTCCTGTATTCATCCATCATTTTCATGTATATCTCTGTTTGCTCCCCAAACAGAGAGTTCTGGGTGACAGGAAAATCCATGGCCTTAGCCTGGGCATCCTGTGAAAGGTTGGTACATCTCAGCCAAGCAAATCCCCTTAAAGAGACAGATGTAGCCATGACTCTTGATGACATGCCACTGGAGTCCACAGCAGCATGGAACTGTACCTTGGATGCCTCAGTACCACCAGCAGCCACCTGGTCCAGCTCCTTGGCCAGCTGGGGAGGAGCATTTTTAGCCAAGTCCAAGATAGACTCCCACCTGGACTTCTGGTACCTGGCTACAAGGCTGCAGTGGTTATAGAGAAACTCTGTACCTGAGCCTGAGAGCATGTACCTCCTATCCATCCTCTTATCAACTGGGGGGATAGAGGTAGGCATCTGCGGAATTTTGTTTGCTTCTTTAGAGACTTATGCAGAGGAATGGAAAGTCTCTTGGACTCGGGGACATCCATCTTCTCTAGGAAGTCAGGCTCTTCCTCTTCCTCAGTTGCCTCCACTGTAGGCAGCTGCAAGATCTCTGCCACCTTTTTATAAAAAGTATAATGGGAGGAAGAATCCCCTTGCCTGGGAGGGGAAACTGAATCAGGCCTATCTGGGGAGATGTCAGGCTCTACAGGTTCGCCCAAGTCTTCCCCATCTTCCTCCTCTTATTCCTCCTCATCATCCTCCCACTCTATCTCATAGTAGGCTTCCGGATCATAAGGATCGGTGGGGGCAGAACCGGAAACTGACCGAACAGGCTGGCGCATATGGGAAGCCGGTTCACTCGGTTCCGGATGAAGCGACTGTACAATATGAATCGCTTTAGCAATTTCTTCCGTGTTAGGGGTCAGAAATTTAGGATCCGAACTGGCAGATTTCTTTTTCTTTTCAGGTGGCACTGAGAGCCTTGGTATCGACTTTCCTTTTGCCCGAAGAGGTATCGCCCTGGTCAGAGGGCACCTCTTCTGGTTCAGCTAAAATCTCCGGAACCGAACCGGGACGGCCGTCTGGGTCAGCGGACTTCTCGGCCATTCTTTCCTTAAGCCGGGTTAAACACTTATCCAGTGTGGCCTTAGGAAAGTTAAAGCAGATTTGGCAGTCTGTTTTCAGGTGGTCAAACCCCAGGCAGTAAACACAGATAAAGTGAGGATCCTCCTTGGCAAAAGCGTCTCCACACTGTGCAGTGCTGAAACCCAGTGGGTCCAGTCTTTCTCTTGGGTTTCTCAGGCATGATGCACTATGAGCCAAAGTTACCCTTCAGAGGGGGTCAGGCCAGAGTAACCAAAAAGTTTTTGGTTATCAACTGGGTTAGTGGCTGGTGGAAAAAAATGACAAACTCGTTTTTTTTTTTTTTTTTTTTTAAACTGAAAACCACCGTAGCCCAGAAAACACAAGAATTTACACAATTTACCTCAAAATATGAAGAAAAGAAGTTGTTTCTCCTCCGGTTATGGGAACTGAGGAAAGAACAGAGGCTTACCCATTTTCTTCCCAATATCTAATCTAGTCCAAGCTGTACCATAGACAGAGGTTTGAAGAACCGAAAAACAAACACAATTGAAAGAAACCAGCGAAAAACAGCAACAATAACCGAAGCAGTGAGAAGAAATCTCCAGAGTGTCTTCACAGTTAGGCGGAATAAGAAATCTGACGCTTACATAGAATGTACCAGGGACAGTGGTTTGAAAACCAAGCTCAAGCTTAACGTTCTATGCTTCTGCATAGAGTTAACTCTTTCATCTCCAGGGCAGTTGAACTGGAAGGGCTAACTGCATATTGCCAGAATACAGCAAGACTTCATGTTGTTTGAAAGCCTTACTGAAATCCAGGTAGGCCACATTCACCACTCCTCCATGATCTAATTCCTTGGTTCCCCAGTCAAAGAAATCTATCAGATCTGTCTGATATGACCTCCCCCATGTGAATCCATGCTGCCTTCAGTCCTGTTACCCACTGGATTCAAGATATTCCACAATCCTTTCCTTCAGCAGTGTTTCCATCAACTTTCCCAACACCAATGTGAGGCGGACTGGCTTATAATTTCCAACCTCCTCCCTGCTACCACTTTTGTGAATCAGGACTACATCTGCTCTCTTCCAGTCCTCCGGAACCACCCCAATTTCCAGTGAACTGTTAAACAGGACTGTCAGAGGTGCAGCCAGTACCTCTTTGAGCCCCCTCAACTCCTGTGGATGCACCCCCTCTGGCACCAGTGCTTTGTCCACCTTCAGATTAGTGCGTGCCTTCAGGACTCTCTGCTCTGAAAAAGGACTAGTGTCCATTTCCCCTATTCAAGGCTCCTGTTCCTTTTCTGCAGTCCCTCCCTTTCCCATTCCTCTGTGAACACTGACCAGAAGTATTTGTTCAAGATGTCTGTGTTTTCTTGGTCCCCCTCTGAGCAGTTCCCCCCTTTTAACCTTACAATCCCTCCCTTGGTCTTCCTCTTCTTGCTTACATACTTGAAAAATGTCTTGCCCCCTTTTGATACTGCCTGGGCTAGTCTGTCTTCTGTTTGTGCCTCTGCGCTCCTTACTGCTTTCCCTGCCTCTCTCTCTCTGCTTCCAATACACCTCCCTATCTTCCTCCCTTTGCGTCTTCGATCTTGTGAATGCAGCCCTTTTGGCCTTTACTTTTGCCGCCACCTCTTTCAAGAACCGTAGTGGTCTCTTTTTCCTCTTACTTTTGCTCACTTGCTTGATGCAGAGGTTTGTTGCCTTCACTATGCCCCCTTTTAGCTTTGCCCACAGTTCCTCCACCCCCTATGTCATTTCCCCCTCCCAAGTCATCCCTGAGGCATTCACCCATCTTTATAAAATCTGCCCTTCTGAAGTCCAGGACCCTCGCCCATGTGTGGCTCGATTACGTGGCTGTATTTGTATTGAACCGCACTGCAGTTGCAGAGGACTGGAGGTGGGCCAGTGTGGTTCCTCTGCACAAAAGCAGCAGCAGGGAGGAGGCTAGCAGTTACAGACCAGTCAGTCTCACATCAGTGGTGGGAAATTAATGGAAACCCTGTTGAAGGAGACTGATGGTGTACCTGGAGGCAAATGGGCTGCATGACCACCAGCAGGACGGGTTCACGGGGCGGAGTTTATGTCAAACGAATCCCATAGATTTCTTTGGCTGCATGACTAGGGAGGTGGATCAGGGAAGGATAGTGGATGTGGCCTATCTGAACTTCAGTAAGGCCTTTGAGACTGCCACAAAGGAGACTGATTAAGAAACTTAGTAACCTGGGGTGGGGAAGAAGGTGGTAGACTGAGTATCTTACTGGTTGAAGGATAGGAGTCAGAGGGTGGTGGTAAACAGCAGTCACTCAGGGGACAGAAGCATAGCCAGTGAAGCACCACAGGGATCTATACTGGGTCTTGTCCTCTTCAATGTCGCTGTTAAGGAACTGGAGGGGAAGGTGTGTCTCTTTGCGGATGAGACAGAAATCTGCAACAGGGTGAACACCTAGGAAAGGGTCAAGGGAATGCGAAGGGATCTGGGGGAGCCTAGGGCAGAGGCTTAGGGTATGGCGCCTGGGTTTCAATACCAACAAGTGCAAAGTCATGCACCCTGGGGTAGGGAAACCCAGGGGCTGTGTATAAGATGGGGGGGGGTACATACAGTCACCAAGCAAAACAGGGAACTTGGGAAAATTATTTCCGATGATCTCAAGGTGAGACAGCAGTGCGACAAGACAGTAGGCAAGCCTAGCCGGATGCTGGGGTGTATAGGAGGAGGAATTCTAGAAGGAGAAGGAAGGTGGTGTTGCCACTGCATCACTCACTAGTGAGACCGTACCTGGAATACAGTGTTCATTTCTGGAGGCTTGCACCTCCACAAGGACATTGATAGGGTGGAAGCAGTCCGGGGGGGGGGGCTACCAAAATTGTGCAGGGTTGCATGAGAAACCATATTAGGAGAGGCTGCAGGAGTTCAATATGTACTCCTGGAGGAGAGAGGGAGAGAGAGGGGGAGGGAGGGGACATGACTGAGACCTCAAAGTACGGGGGGGGGGGTCTCTTTCAGAGGAGGAGCACCAGAACACAGGGGCATGCTATGAAGCTTAAGTGGAGTAGTTTCAGAGGGTTGTGAAGAAATATTTCTTCACAGAAAGAGTGGTGGACACCTGGAACAGCCTGCCAGAAGAGGTGGTGTGGGAGAAGACAGTGGGGAGCTTCAAGCATGAGCATGATAGGCACATGGGCATAACAGAAGAGAGGACAGGGAGGAGGGAGGGACACTTGTGTCAATAGGATCCAGGGTGCAGGAATAGGCAGGGAAAATAGGGCAGACTAGATGGGCCTACTGGTCCTTTTCTGCTGACACATTCTATGTTTCTGTAACACACGTCTCCTCCTCCCACCGAATTACCCTATATAAAACTCGGGTCAGTTCTTCCCACAGAATTACCCTATGTAACACAGGTCCACCATCAAATTAACCTATACAACACAGGTCTGACCCACCCATCAAATTACACTATGAAAACACAGCGGCTCCCGTCTTCCCTTGCCAGACTGGACCTCCTTTTCTAGTCTTTCTGCCATTTTGTCTTAGACCGCCCCCCCCCATACCCACCACTGCTCCCTTTATCGCTCCCTATTCCTCCCTTCTCTTGATACGAACATATAAAATTTGCCAGCAGATAAAGGCCCAAAGGTCTATTAAGTCTGCTCGATTTTGCAGCTAGCCCCCCCACTCAGCAGCTGCCCCCTCCCTCAACCCTTACCCTGTCCCAGCCCCTTTTAAAGCAGCTCACTGTCCTGCAGGATACCACTTCCGTCAGCAACGTGTTCCACTCAGCCACTACCCTCTCCATAAAAAAGTGTTTTCACGCCGGTCCGGTGGCACTGAGGGTCGAGGCACTGGACGCCACACCTCGCGCCACACCAAAGACCTGGGTTCGGGAATGAGCTTGGTCATCGGGGGTCTGCAAGGGACGGAGAGGACTGAGCTTCCAGAGGACAGCTCTCCTCTCCCAGGGAGGGTGGGTGGATGACTCCCCGGTGTGAGCTGCTCCTAGCAGAGGCTGGGAGTGCCGCAGTCAGGGGATCACACTAGGTGCAGGGGAGGAGCCTTGGCAGCCATCCGTGAGCTGGATGTAGGAGCACACCCAGCAGCACTGGATGGCACTACACATCCAGGCTCCTAGGGGGAGTGCTAGAACAAGTGAAACCACCCACTGACTGGGGGGTAGACGTTGCCTACCTCCACTGCCGGATCCTGCCTACTGTGTCCTCCTCCTGTTGAGTGCCGGACTAAAGTGCCGTGGAGCAGAAGGTGGCCCCACCCCGGGGGGTTCATTCCAGGGGTACTGGTTCCATCAGGTGTGTCGCGGGCGAGTTGGGTATCCAGGAACAGATGGGAGGACCTCAGGCTGGAGGGGGATAAGGTAGATCCACCAAAGGGGCCCCCAGTCGGTGATGACTGGCTGGAAATAAACAAAAAAAAAAAAAAGTTTCCTCATCTCCTTCATGAACCTACCCCCCCACCCCAAATCTCATAGCATGGCCTTGAGTATCCCTCCATTTCCTCACCTTGAAAAGCCCTTCCTTCCCAGTCCTGTTTATGCTGGTCATGTACTTGAAGGTTTTAATCACATCCCCCCTGTCCCTCCTCTCCTCCAGTGAGTACATGTTTAATTTCCTTAGTCTGCTCTCGTATGGTAAATCCCCCAGACCTTGAATTATCTTTGTTGCCCTGCGTTGCACCCCCTCGAGCAACTTAATGTCTTACTTCAGGTACAGTTGCCAGTACTGCATGCAGTATTCCAGGTGCGGTCTTACCAGCAATCTATACAATGGTCGAATAACCTCCCCCCTCCTTGAGGTTCTACCCCAGGCAATACAACCCAGCATCTCATTGGCCTTTGCAGCCAGCTTTCCTACATTGCGTCGAGTTGTTCATTGAAGCCAATACGGTTACCTCCAGATTCTTTTCTACCTCAGTCACAGCAAGCTGTACCCCACCAGCTGGTAGCTCCTTTTGGGTTCTTTGCCCCAAAATGCATCACTTTGCACTTTGTGGCACTGAACTCCAGTTGCCAGGTGTCCGACCAGGTCTCCAGCTTTGTCATAACCTCCTGCAACCCCTGTCATCCCTCTTGGTCATCCGCAAACAGACTGATCTTGCCATTGATACCCACTGAAATGTCAGCAATGAATATCCCAAATAGCAGTGAGCCCTGTGGAACGGCGCTTGTCACCTCCCTTGGGGATGAGAGCTCCCCACCCACCACCACTCTCTGTTGCCTTCCACTCAGCCAGTTCCTTACCCATCCCACCATCTTGGCACCCGCCTCTGTGCATTCCAGCTTACTTACTAGCCTCCCATGTGGCACTGAGTCGAATGCCTTGGTGAAGTCCAGATACAGGACATCTACTGCATGGCTCCCATCCAACTGTCTAGTTACCCAGTCGTAGTATTCCACCAGGTTGGACTGACAGGATCCGACGGTGACAAAGCCATGCTGTCCGCTGTCCTGCATCCCACTGGCCTCCAGAAGAGCCACCAGCCTCTCCTTCAGGATTGTCTCCATCAGCTTTCCCATGATGGATGTGAGGCTCACAGGCCTATAGTTCCCCAGTTCATCCTTGGGGCCACTCTTATGGAGGGGTACCACGTGAGCCATCCTCCAATCCTGAGGTACACACCCCGCATCCAGTGAGGCACTGAACAGGTCTGCCAAGGGCCCTGCTAGGACCTCTGCCGGTTCTTTCAGTACCCTGGGGTGGATGCCATCTGGCCCTGGTACCCTGTCCACCCTCAGTACCCTACCCTCTGTGATTACCCCGTCTGTCACTTCCTCCCCTCCATTCCTGCCCTCCCAGTATCCCGCTTTCTTCTTAGTAAATACCAAGCAGAAGTAGTCGTTAAGTGCTTCTGCCTTTTCTCCCCTCTTTTCCACCCATCCCCCTTCTGTCATGTCACCCCTTCTACCTTTTCTAGTTACAGTTCTTTTATTATAGTTTTTAATGTGTGTCTTATTTACTTCTTTATATTATTTATTCATATTACTGCTATAATTTTACTGTTTCTGAATAGTGCTTCTGATTCGTATGGCATCCAGAGCCTCCAGGTTTGGGCACCTGGAAAAATAAAACCTGCCTTGCCTTGCCTAATCCTATCAGTTCCTTGCAGCTCCTTTCTCCCTGATGTACTTGAAGAAGTCCTTCTCTCCCTTCTTAATGTCATGTGCCAGCCTGAGCTTCTTTGACACCCTTGCCGCTCTTACTACCTTTGTCACCTCCCTTGCTACTTTCAGGTACTCCTCCCTGTCCTTCCCCGTCCTGTTTTCTTGCATCTCCTAAAGGCCTTTCTTTTCCTCCTTACTTGTTCCATAACATCCTTGCTCATCCAGCTTGGCCTTTTTGCCCTAGACTTCTTACTCTGAGCCCTGCTGCAGTATTTGGTTGCCTCTACTATTCCCATCTTTATGAGCTCCCATCTCTGGTTAGTGTCCATACTAGGCTGGATTCTGGCTAGGTACCTTCTTACTACTTCCCCCATCCTCATGAAGTTGGCCCTCATGAAGTCCAGTACCTTTGTGTTGGATACTACTCCCTCTTTGCCCGTCTTCAATGTGAACCATACTGAACAGTGGTCACTCCCCGTCAGTGGTTCATCAGAGTGATGCCACAGCCTCGCCAACTGTGCTTCCTTCACCGCCAAATTCTAGTTTGGCTCTGTCGCTCCCTACCGTTTCTCACTCTTCTCCCCCCCCCCAAATCCTCCTACCCCTTCCGGAATACTGGATCCCTTTCCCTCTCCCTGTCCTCCAGGAGAAACTACCATGAGCCAAGCTGCTTTCTCCTTTCACTTCCACAAGCTCTGGGCCTCTCTTACCCAGTCTCTCTGCTCTGTCCTTAACCACTCCTCCCTCAAGTCCCCTCTCTGTGACTTTTCTACCCCTTTCTGCTGCTGCACTTGACCCATGTCACAGCTTCCCTTCCCCCTCCTTGTTTGCTGGGTGTTACTCCCGTGGCTCAGCACAATATCTTGTTGACCACCCTCAGTCTGTGTGGCACTAATCTTTTCCTAAGTGTGTTCACACCTGGAGTGGTTTTGCACTGGTACCTCACTGCACTGTACTTGCCTTGTTCACTGGTACCTCACTGCACTGTACTTGCCTACTTCACTGGTACCTCACCGCACTGTACTGTACTGTACTTACCTCCTACACTGATACCTCATTGCACTGTACATGCCTTGTTCACTGGCACTTCACTGCAGGTACCTCACTGCACTGTACTTGCCTCGTTCACTGCTACCTCACTGCACTGTACTTGCCCCGTTCACTGGCACCTCACTGCACTGTACTTGCCCCGTTCACTGGCACCTCACTGCACTGTACTTGCCCCGTTCACTGGCACCTCACTGCACTGTACTTGCCCCGTTCACTGGCACCTCACTGCACTGTACTTGCCCCGTTCACTGGCACCTCACTGCACTGTACTTGCCTCGTTCACTGGCACCTCACTGCACTGTACTTGCCTCGTTCACTGGTACCTCACTGCACTGTACTTGCCTCGTTCACTGGTACCTCACTGCACTGTACTTGCCTCGTTCACTCTTGAACCTCTCTCAGGCTGGGTGGCCTTAACTCCACTCTGTTGCGATATTCGCACCCTGTTACTGTTTGCACTTGGATGTCGTGCTGACCCGATACACTGGTTTATCTGCCTGTTATTCACGATCGCCCAACTGCATTGTATTTTGCATCACTCCTGCACCTTACTGCACTGTATATTCTGTATCTTGTATTTTATTTTGGGACTTCCTGCATTCACAGCTGCACAGCTGTATTGTATTTTTGTTATTCTTGTACCATACTGTTCTCTGTATTTTGTATTTTATTTATTCTGCACCTTGTAATTGTCTACCCCCCCCAAGGAAACGAGCTGTTACCAGCTCAGTATGTCTTTCCTTTTGAAACTTTTGAAATAAATAAATATACATCAGTCCCTCCCATTACTTTATCCTATATAACATAGATCAGTCTCTACTGTCAAATTACCCTATATAACAAAGAGCTGTCCCTCCCATCGAATTACCCTATATTACATTGGTCTGTCCCTCCCATCACATTACCCTGTATAACACAGGTCTGGACCTCCCACTGATTTACCCTATATAACACAGACCTGTCCCTCCCAATTAATTACCCTATATAACACAGGTTTTTCCCTCCCATCGCATTACCATAAATAACACGAGTCTGTCACTCCCATTAAATTACCCTACATAATACAGGTCTCTCCCTCACTGAATTATCCTATAAAATATTGGTCTGTTCCTCCCAATGAATTACCCTATATAACATAGGTCTCTCCCTCCCATCAAATTACTGTATACAACACGGGCCTGTCCCTCCTATCAAATTACTCTGTATAACACATGTCTATCTGTCCCATCAAATTACTCTAACAAAGGTCTGACCCCCTTCCCCAGCTATCAGTGAATCCATGGACGTACATTGAACCACCACTGGTTAATCCCGTTATCTGAAACACTGAACTGCCACTGGTTGATCCAGTTATCTGAAACACTGAACCACCACTAGTTAATCCCGTTATCTGAAACATTGAACCGCCACTGGTTAATCCCTTTATCTGAGACACTGAACCGCCACTGGTTAATTCCGTTATCTGAAACACTGAACCGCCACTGGTTAATCCCGTTATCTGAAACACTGAACCGCCACTGGTTAATCCCGTTATCTGAAACACTGAACCGCCACTGGTTAATCCCGTTATCTGAAACATTGAACCGCCACTGGTTAATCCCATTATCTGAAACATTAAACCACCACTGGTTAATCCCGTTATCTGAAACATTGAACCACCACTGGTTAATCCCGTTATCTGAAACATTGAACCGCCACTGGTTAATCCCGTTATCTGAAACATTGAACCACCACTGGTTAATCCCGTTATCTGAAACACTGAACCACCACTGGCTAATCCCATTATCCGAAATGGTTTACCTTCTTCTTTCTGATGTTGATGCATTCCTGTACAGCATCCTCAACGTTGCCACTGCATGTCAGCCAGGCGTGCCGTGCCTCCTCCTGTGTAATTTTTCCCACCGTGTTCTCCACCAAGATTTCCCCCTTCTGTGCAGCCAGGTCTGTGATGATCTCCAGCACATACGGCAACTCTGTCTGAAGCCACTGAACAGGAACCTCCGTGCCGGAGTACTGGAAGGCACAGTACACCTCCTCGGGAGACAAGCCATTCTCTTCACCATCCTATCGGAAGAAGAGCAAAATCAGTGCTTGTGTTTTTCCTTACTGCTGCGGCCCCAATCCCCCATCTCTTGCCCAGCAAATATGCCCACATCCCTAGCACTTAACCCTCTGCCTTCCAACCCACAAGCCTGCCCCTCATGGTGCAGCCTGGCCATGATGATCTCACACCTCCTACATCCGGAGGGGAAATACAGGCAGGAGAATATCTGGTTCAAAGGGTAGCGAGTGGCAAGGGGCAGAGCGTAAGCGAAACTAGGATCATCCAACTCGCTCCAGGGCTCATCTGTTTTTTTTCTTTCATCCCACCCCTCAAAACATCAGAATGCAAGGAGCCCCAAGCGAGTGCACCTCAAAGAAGCCTGGCCAATGTCCTCCTTCCACCCCCCATGTGCCCCTGCTGCACTTATACCTGTGGTCACCTGGGGGCAGTATAGCAATGGGGAATCACATCCCTCCTACCCCCCCATGCGCCCCTGCTGCACTTCCACCTGTGGTCCCCATGGGGCAGTATAACGGCAGGGAGTCCCATCCCCCCAAGTTACCCTGCTGCACTTCCACCTGTCCTCACCCAGGGCAGTATAGCAGCAGGAGTCACATTCCTCCACCTCCCCGCATGCACCCCTGCTGCACTTAGTGGTCACCCAGGGCAGTATAGCAGCAGGAATCGCATCTCTCAACTCCCTCCCCATGCGCCTCTGCTGCGTCCTTCAGTGGTCACCCAGAGGCAGTACAGCAGCAGGGAATCGCATCCTCCCTCCCCCATGTGCCCCTGCTGCACTTCCACAGCTGCAGCAACTACAAAGGTATCGTCTATTCCAGTTTACAAGATGGTGCATACTGCTGTAGTCTGTCACACTAAATCAGCACCCATCACCCCAAAATAATTAAAGGATTGTCCCTTTGGCATGGTGCTGCTTCTATTCAAATATTCCAGCCTTGGAGTAAGGATACACTGTAAACACAGAGCAGCTCTACTTTGTACTTCAATTCCCTGATGCCTATGCAAATTTTGTACACTGTACAGATTTAGCATGGTCTGCTGCAGCACTGAACACCGTCCTGGAAATTTTAATAAGTGAGAACTGATTTACTATCTTACTTTTTTTTTTTTTTTTTTTTTTTTACTTACGATCAATATTTTTTTCTCCTGCGACCCACAATTCCAGCAGGGCCATCAGCCCTGACCCCTACACCACCGGCAACTGCCTCCCAAGGACCTGTCTGTACCCCACGGATTTCCCCCCCTGCAGTAGGGAGAAGGGAGGGAGGTGCACAATACAGCTGGCAGGTCCTGGGTGGCAGTGTGGATCGGGGGGGGGGTAGGCCAGCCTTCATACGCCAGAGCCAGACTCTTTGTTCCACGTTCTCATTTCCCCCTATGTCCAGCAGGCTGCAGTGACGCCGGTGCGCATGCGTGTAAAGGCACGCATGCGCCACCCGCTGGACACCTCCTTCTAAGACGCATCTACTGCCCTGCCACCATACTTCCATGTGGTGACAGTATAGGACATCAGGTCCCCCTCCCCCCCCAGGAGAGGAGAGACGTTCTCTGGATGCTTCATCCTCTCCCACCCCTGCCAACTCCCTGCTGGTCTGAGCTAGTTCCCAAACCCTAGTCGCTTGCGTGACGGGAAGTAATGTGCCAGCGCCTCAGCTCTCCACACCACCAGCCACTATTTTACTTTTAGACATATCTGTCCCGCCCTGAGGACGAGGCCTTTAGGTCTCCTGAAACGTACTGTAGGTGGCTGATTCAGCGGATAGTGAGATCTCTTTGTAGCAATAAATCTGACTGAAAATATATAACGTGGGTGAGTGGGTCACTGTCCTGTGTCTGCATGCAGTTATAAATTACCTTCACAGGAGCGGCCTGCTCCCTGATTCAGTGCACAGAATCCTGAACCCGCAGCTGTGCCAGAGCTCTCTGATTTGGGGAATAAGACTTAACTGCCTTTAAATCACTCTAGAGTTGGGTAATTAATTAAAAATTAAAACAAATACTTTGCTTATGTGTTGGTGATTGCCACCATCACTGCAGCTGCCAGGACCTCCTGTCTATCTAAGCCAGTGATGTGTCTCACATCTAAAAGGCATATTGGAGCTGGGCCATCGGCGTAGTGGTTGGATTTCCGTCTGTGACGCTGGTTCCTGAACCCGGGTTGCTGGGGGGCCGGCCGGGGGGAGAAGGATGGTTCATAGGTTCATAGATGGGTATCAAGTTCAGAAAGACTGGGGTCCATAGTTGAACTTGCCACCAATTAAGTTTTCATGGTGGAACATAGAAATTTGCTTTCTCCCATAAAGCTACCCAATCTTTTTTTTAAAACTGCTATACTATCACTTTCAACCACGTACTTGGGCAAAGTATTCCAAATGGTAATGATTCTCTGGTTATACCACCGACTTCTTTTGTAGGGTTTATTTACTTCACCAATCAGTTTTTGGTTATGTGACCTCATATCTTTATAGTGGACTGTATTTTTCGTTAAGCCGATTATTTCTAGGAGTACATTATCGTGGTAAGCTCTAAAAGTCAGACATAATTCGCCCCTCAGTTTCCTGTATTCCACTGTGTATAAATTTAAATGCTTAAGTCTGTCATGATATTGCAAATCCTTTATTGGCCTGATCTGTCTTGTCACCCTCCTTTGAACCTTTTCCAATCTATCCCCCCCACCTCCCGATTGAATTCGGGGCACAGAAAGGGAGACAGTATTTATTTATTTATTAAAAATGTTTCACCAGGAGAGGCACACTGAGCAAAACAATGCTCGTCTCACGGTGCGACCTGGGGGGATACATGGGAGGAGTATGCATAATACAAACAATGTGATGCAGTTAGAGTCCAGCAAGTTTAAAACAGTGGTTACATGGAAGGAGTATACATAAAACAGACAATGGGTTGAAATTTAGAGTCAAACAAATCAAAATGGTGGTAACATGGATGCGTGTAACTAGGGAGGTTTAAGCGAGTGGAAGCACTACATACTTGTGCCACGTGGGTGGTGGCAGAACATGTTTGATCAACATCGAAACTACACATGGATTACGTAAGTGCCGAGATCTAGAGAATAAGAGAAAAAAAATGCATCGGGTTGGCAGTGCGAACTGGGAGCACAAGCCTGGGGAGGTAAGTGCAAGGATTGTAGGGCAACTTTATTATAAGCCAGTCAATTGGGCGAACGGCCCAGCCTCTGGTCAGGTGTGTAAGGAGGAGGGGATCGGGTGGGGGAGCAGTCAATTGAGGGGGTCAGGGGCATGTACAATTGGGTGTGAAGAAGTTAGAGAGGGAGGAGGATAGAGAGTGTTTGGAGGAAGAATGGCGGATTTGGGCCCGCAGGTCAATTCCAGAGCTTAGGGAGGTGGTAAGAGAAGGCCGATTAGCCTGCGGAGGTTCTTCGATGAGGGATAGCTAATTGCCCGGAGTCAGTAGACCTGAGGGCATGAGTTGGGGTTGGTGGGGAAGATAGGGAGGAAACGAGGTAGGGTGGGAGGGAACCGAGCCAGAAGTTAGAAACAAATTTAGCACTGTGAAGTAGGCGCCGGTTGCTCAGGGATGGAAGGGCCAGTGAATGGTAAAGCTCGCAATGATGGGTGCGATGGGGGGGCATCGAGGGCGAAGCGGCAGAAGGCACTGAAACTGCCATGCCAGTACCCCATGTGTGGGCAGACAAGGGATGTATACAGGGGAGTAACTTCAGGGTCTCTACTCTTCAGGGACCTTAGTATACATAAAATTATTTGGTGACATTTCCTAGTGGTCACATTCGTGTGATGATCAAATTTCAGGTTAGTAGAGATCCAGACCCCTAAATCCCTTTCATTTATGCTTTCTTTTAGTTATATATTGGATGGAGCATCCAGTGACAGCTCCCCTTCTCTGGGGGGAGGGTGGGGATGTGGCTCATCGTCTGCTGGCCCCTGGTGGAGGCCAAGGACACAGCAGGACGTCAGACCCTAGATGACTGGGGAGTGGCTGACGTCGGCGCTTGCCTTGATGTCAGTGGCACGCCACTCCCCTGGGGAGAAAAATGGCGCCCTGGCCGATCGGGTGACGGCTTCCCCAGATCCTCATCGCTGGGCTTTCAGACCTCCATCTGCCGCCTCAGCAGCACTCAGGGTCATGAAAGTACATCCGGAACGCTCATCCCCTATGAAGGTAAGGGACCCACCCGATGACGGGATACATCGGGATACCTGGGTTGGCTGCGGTGTGGGGCGGTGGGGTCGGGAGTTGCCAGAATGAGAAGATCCATGTGGGGGCCTGAAGGAGAGATCGGCCAGGGTGTGGGTGGGATAAACAGATAATACAAAAAAAGGAAAAAGGTTTATTGGTCTGGTATACTCCCAGACACTCTCTGAGCTCTACCGAGAAATTATTTATTGGTCGTCCCGAAGTCTCACCTAAACCGATCAGGGCACAGAGCATTCTTGGTGGCAGCCTCAACTATATGGAACTCAGTGCCTTTCCATCTAAGGGGTTCCTCCTCGGTGGAGGCATTTAAAAAGGGAGACTAAAAAGTTATTTATTTGACCCAACTTTTGGAAATGGTACTTGATTTTATTTAGTAGTACATCCATTTTTAGATCTATTGCTGACTGTATTTAATCTATCATGTATTATTTATTTGTGGGGGTTATATAACTATTTATTTCTTTTTGATGTGTGAACTGTAGCACCCAGAGACCCTGGTATAGGGCGCTGTATAAATAAAATTTGCCTGGCCTTGCCATTTACTGTATGTGAACTGTCCTCCGAGGCTAGGATAGCCCTCTACTCCTACGGATATAAAAACAACTATCCATGAGAGGGATGTATTCCAGCCATACCCAATACAGAACCATCTCAGATTGGAACAAAGGACCCCCTCCTCACCAGAACATCATTTGGTATTTTTATTCTTTTTATACATGTAACTTCTCCTTCAAGCTGCTGTCGATGATTTGTGATGCACTTGTCCCTTCTTCACACTTTATAATGGCATCCTCGATTTAATCAGCATCATTATTTCACTTTTCCTTGGGGAACAAGTACACACAGGCAGTACACAGCACAGCACAGCACAGCACAGCACAGCACAGCACAGCACCGCACCTGTGCAGCACAGCAGGACCGTGGGGCCCTAAAGGTAATTTAACAGCCTCCTGGAAGAGCTCCTTTGTCAGGGGTCCTCACCTACGGTGCTCTTCCTTTTTTCACCACTAGGAGTCACTATTTTTACCTCTTTTTTCCTACTTTCTGACCCCTTTTCCCACTCCCTCACCCTTACTTCCTTGCTCTTCTATCTTACCCTGTCACTGTCTCCCCCGGGATCCAAACCGTCGACCATTTGCACTGCAGTCAGTGACCTTTCTACTGTACCATCTGGTCAGACCTACTATTTTCATCTCTTTTGTTCAGCTTGTATTGCTTCCTCCTATAGCTATCAAGGTGTCTTATGCTCCTGTCTCTCACACTGCCTCCCTCTACCTCTTTCCTGCTCTGCTCCTCCTCTCATTAATCCTCCTTCATCCGCCAAGCAATCTCTCTAGCCATAACCCCCTCCCTCTCTCTCTTCTCTCCCCTCTAACACCTCTCTATACCTAATTTCCCTCTCCTCCCTTCTCCACTGTCTCTCACCTCCAGTGTTCCACTCCCGGCCTCCCACCCCTACTGCTCTCACCCCACCCCCCACCTGTCACTGCCCCTCCGTGCCCACCCTCCTTACCTTCCCTGTGCTTCGCTCCCTTCCCATCCCTGTCACTACCTCGACAACCCTCTCCTCTTGCACCTCTCCTTCCTGCCGCATGCAATACCTAGCCACTCTAAGGGTCCTTGCTCTCCTCCTCATGCTCTCTGGAAATGTTCACCCTAATCCTTGGCCCCCTTCTATTAACCCCCCTCACACTCCGGTGCCCCATTTGCTGCGCTTTGAATCCATGAACATATGCAGTTTGCTAAAGAAATTCCCTGACTTACAGGGTTGGACTGCTCTGCATCAGCCTGATAGCTTGGCCATTGTTGAAACCTGCCTTACCAAGGCCATCCCTGATGCTACTGTTGACCTCCCTAGGTATTCGCTTTTCAGGGAGGACCGGATCTCTACGTGTGGTGAGGGTTGTGCCATATACCTCCGCAACTCAATCCAAGGGCACACCCTCCCCACCCCTCAGCTCAGTCACAGCGCCCAAGCCATCTCCCTCAAACTTACCCTTACCCCTCTACAGCCCCTTTGTATCTTACTGCATCCTACATTCCTCCTAGGCACCAACACCTTGCCTTCCAGGCCCTCCTTGATCATCTTATCTCCTTGCCCCCCAAGATGGAGCAAATCTTACTTGGCGACCTGAACATTAACTGGCTTGCTGACTCCGCCTCCCAGGCTAGGGATGCCGCTGCCGCCCTAGACCTTACTCAACTTGTTACTCTGCCCACCAGATCTAACCTGGTCACTGGTACCTCTACCTTACTGGATCTTGTTCTATCCAACAAACCCCACAAGATCTCCAACCTCGCTGTGCTCCCTGATGTGCTCAGTGATCACTCCCCTATCACTTTCTCCTGGTCGTACATGAGGCCTAAGCATCCACCCAAACTGTCCACTCGGCGTCTCTTATGCCCTGGTAAACTTGCCCAACTAAAAGAGTACCTTGCTGGTTGTGATTGGTCCCCCATTGAGCGTGCCCCTGACATCGACTCCGCCCTTCTCTATTTTATCCAAGTTTTCAACAAGGCCTGTGACACCTTTGCTCCCCTTTCCAAAGTTGTCTCCAAGGACCGTGAATCTCCCTGGGTCACTCCATCTCTGCTTGGTCTCATGCGCCACAGAGACAACCTTTGGCACAGGGCTGTTGAATCCGATAGGACTGCGGACAGGCAAGCTTACCATACCACTAGAAATAAATGTACCTGGGCTATCCGAAAAGCCAAGGCTGAACACTACAGGTCCACCATTGCCTCCTCCTGGGGCTCATCCCATAATTTCTGGAACAATATCAAGGAACTTAATGGCAAGGCTCTGACCCCCCCCGCCCATCTCTATGTTAACGGCGCCTTGTCTACTGATCTTATGGTTATTGCTGACTGCTTAAATATTTCCTTTTCTGACCTCTCAGATGTCCTCCCTCAAAATTTTTTCAACCCGGTCCCCACCCCCCTCCTCCAATCCAGTTGCTCATCCCCCATTCCACTTCAAGGCCCTCTCCCCTCATGAAGCAAGGCCCTACCTGCTCAGATCACTTAAGAGCACAGGTCATAGCAGTGACTCCCTCAACACCAAACTGCTTAAAAGAGTCCTAGATGGGGGGCGTTGCTGAGCAGCCACGAGGGAGGTAGCAGCTTTCAGTCGCTCCGTTTATTTTAAAAAGTTTTTATTGCTAAACGTACTCGTCGGCAGCTTTTCACGCAACAAAGCAATCACGAGATCCGTATGCTCCTCAGTGGCAGGAAATGGGGAAAACTAAAGGCTTCACGGCTGCTCCTCCAAACTTTTTCCATCCGAGGATCAGGAGAGAAGGTGGGCCTTCTCAGAATAACACGACAGGGGTCGCGAGTACTGCCGACACGGAGGACATATCCCTCATAACAATCAACTCGACTATCCAACAGCGGGTTCGGTCGGTCCAAGAGTTGGACCATAAAGTTTGACTCCTTAACTTCGAGAGTGGTGGCTTTAGAAACCAAGGCAAAGCTCACACAAGAAGCAGTGTCCAAGTTGGAACAAAATTTGAATAAAACAATGGATGTCTCAGACTTCCGGTTGGGCTGTTTCCACTATGGCGGCATAACTAACGAGCTCTGCACCTACTCCTTCCTAATAACCTCCCAACCAGCTAAAATAACTATTGAAAAACAGAAAGAAATGCAGGAGAGTCAGGTACCTTGTATCAGAATACCGGGGAAAAAAGCAAATTCGACAGTACCTACTTCAAAACGCTGCAAATACGAAGTGGTCACGATGTCGGCAGCCGAGGCATCTGACTCCGAGCACTCTCAGGCCCCAGGGGAATACCAAGGACAGGCCGCCCCTTCTAAGAATAAAAGAGCTAAAAACAAACGTATAAAACTGGACATGATTTACAAGGAACATCTTTCTTTTAGAGCAGAAGTGAAAGACATCTATGGGAAGCTAAGAAAAGACGTGGTAAATTTGGAGCAAAGAACGGATGCAACGGAGCGCCAAATCACGGTAGTTGAAAACCGTGTCGATGATCTGGAAGCAAAATTACAAAACCTAGAAGAACAAAATACCTATCTTCAAGCCAGACAAGAAGATGCCGAGAATAGAGTTCAGCGTCAAAATATCAGACTGTATTGTGTCCCAGAGGGCTCGGAGGGGCAAGACATAAGAGACTTTGTTATAACATTACTAAAAACACCACTGAAATTACTCTCGGATCTCCAGGTTGACATAGAAAGAGTACATAGAGCGCTGGGCCCTCACCCCACAGACCCAAACACACGACCTCGATATATAGTGGTGAGGCTTCACAACTTTGCAGTTAAAGAACAAATCCTCACCACCGCATGGCACAGAGGAAAAGTATTTTATGGGCACACACGTATATACCTGGAAAATGACTATGCCCCACAAACACTGAACAATCGCTGGGCATACTCAGAAATTCTACCCACACTGAAAGAGGCATCCATTAAATTTTCTACACCCTACCCGGCTAGACTGGTGGTGCAGCTTACATCGGGACGAAGGGAGTTTCAGTCAGCTGAAGAAGCCAAAAAGGAATTGCTGAAACACGGGCTAAAATTTAAGACAAGGCCAGTACTGGGAAAGGAGACGTCGGGTCCGTCTAGATGGCAGATGGTAACAAATTCACGAAACCTGCACAGAGGACCCCTCCAGACCTCGGTATCCATCTCCAATCGTCTGGCTGAATTTCGTCGCCCTGCCCGGGATAGAACCTGAATGGTGGGAACTCTAATCCTGGCACTGATACACAGCGGGTCTGCAAATAGGCCTACCTTATGGCTCCTTAAGACTTAAAAGCTTAAAAAACTTGTGCACCAGATGGAGTGTCACACTTAGAGGTGTCAAACTCCTTTTAGATCTGGGAGCTGACATAAACCTCCATCTTAAAAAGGGAGACTTGAACTAGAATAATGTACAGATGTTATTTAAGACACTTGTATGTGGAATGAGCAAATCTGCTATCAGAGGCATTAAGTTGAAATAATTTCCTCTTTACCTGTTTCAGGGTATCCAGGTCCAGATTCTGGTGGCTTGGGATCTTAAGAAGTGGTCTGTTCTACTGATAGACATAGACCTACATATAAAATGTTTCTTCAGTACAAGAGGGTACTATTAAATGGTTAAGTTACAAAGGTAAATTATTATAAAAATTATAAATAAGGAAGTGGGTGGGCACACAAGCCGCCGAAATAGATAGCTCACATATTTATAATTTACAGGGGCTAAATATTTTGTGGATGCTTTTTTCTTTATTGCAGTTCTGTATTTGGCCCAATCCTTATTGGTTTTTCAAGGGGCTAATTTACCCCCAGGGGCCCCCAGAGATTAGTATCTTCGGATTTCCCCCAGTGCACCTTGAATTTCCTAAGGTGACACAAAAAGGGAGCGCAACAGAGATCTCCCCTACATTGGAAGCACTAACTGGGTTTGAAAGTTCTAGATGTTACTGGTTTAAACTAGTTGAGATATCTACACCTGAATTAGAGTATTTTGTACAAGATATGGACCCTAATATATTGTTTGTAGCCCTACTGGCTAAGTTACAAGGGTTGAAACATTCATACTGTTTGCATAGATGGTTTAGCTGTACTTCCTTTTCATTTCACGGCAGGGTACAGCAAGATTATTTTGGTTTATGTGGGAGTGATTTTCCTAGCAATATAAGGGACGGACAGAAGTCTGAGAGTATAAACAAGCATTTGTCAATGCCGAACGTTCACTAGCAGGTATTTGGCACATATGGTGCTTTACCCTAATGCCCTGTGCGATTGCTGGTATTTGCACAATAAATTTTCAGCATGACCTTTTTGTTACCCCCACTGTGCGCTACATAGGTGGAAACACGTTTTGGGCAGGATGTGAAAAATGACAGCTGTACTGCTCATAAGGAAGTGTGGTAAAATGGCAATGTTGAAAATCTGGAGTGGAAATATTGAAAATTCGTAAACTTACAACCGTGCATAGGAACTGCACAAAGCACACTCGAAAAACAGTCATTTTTAGGAATTTTTTCACCAAATTTTCAACACAGCCATTTTAAGACCTCTGCTCATGATCAGTGTCACTGTGATTTTCTTAATGTGTCCCATACATTGATTTCGCACACCGACTGCGCCATTGTGCGCTACTTGGGCGGAAACACGTTTTGGGCAGGATGTGAAAAATGACAGCCGTAATTGCCCATAAGGAGGTGGGAAAATGGCAATGTTGAAAATCTGGAGTGAAAATATTGAAAATTAGCGAACTTACGAGCCTGCGTAGGAACTGCGCCAACCTGCAGCTAAATAAAACAGTCATATTTGGAATTTTGCAAATTTTTCAACATGGGAATTTGGGACCCCTTCTCATGAGTGATGTACTGTCATGGCGTTATTCGGGCCCGAAGACTGATTTCGCGCAGTGACTGCGAAATCACCCTTCCAGCCCCAATAACGCCATGACAGTGACATCATTCATGAGAAGGGTTCCCAAAAACCCCATGTTGAAAATTTGGTGCCAAAATTCCAAAAAATGCCTGAGATATGCAATAAAGTTGAAAACCCCCTATCTAGCCCATTATACAGCTTACCGGCATTTCCTCAGTTCACGGTCGGCTTTGAAGAGTGCAGACATGTTCCCGGTCCACCGAAGATCGTCGCGCCGAGCTCTGGAGGTAAGTATGGGGTGGGGGTGTGGGTAGGCTGGAGTGCGCAGTGGGTGGAGTGGGTTGTGGGAGGACTGGGAGAAGCACGGTGGAACCGTTTTGGTTTACGGAAAAAAAAAAAAGACTTTGTGGGGCGTTTGCCACGCTGGGTGGGCTCAGCGGCACCAAACAGGCGTGACGGCGGTGCTCTGTGATGACAGCGTGGTTTCTTGACGCAAAGACCACCACTGTCATACACAGCTCCCGCACCCATTGGTGCAGGACCACCACGCCTGCTCAATGGAGCAGTGGAATGAAAGGGAGAGGCACACCTCCAAAGTGTGCTACTCTCCCAAAACGTTCCTTGCGCATGTGCGCAAGCTAACGTAAAAAGGGGTTTTCAAGAGACTGTAAAAAATTCAGTAAAGAGCGGAAAAACGGGCAAGCAAGGTGGGAGGTGTCCTACGACTCTAGGGGTAGATGTTACGCTCAGGTGTTTCAAAAGAGGTTTTTCCTAGAAGTAACTAAATATGGCAATTAACACAGTACAATTTTTATCTCTTAATATTAACAGACTTAACAATCTGATCGAAAGATCACATTTGTTTCAATATATTGAAAAACATTCCTGTAATGTAATTTATCTACAGGAGACACACCTATCACACAAAGAACACCTGAAATTGGCATGAGGGGGATGATTCTGTGTTTTCCACTCTTCATATTCAAAGGGAACGCGAAGAGGAGTAGCAATTTTGATTCCCTCTACTCTACCCAGTTTCATGTTGAGTCGTAGTACACAGACCCACAGGGACGTTTTGTGATCCTGAAGGGGCGAATGTATGGTAAACTAGTCACCTTGGTGAATGTCTGTTTTCCACCACAACATACACCTGTACAACTCAAACTTTTTTTTTCTAAATTATCAGATCATATGGAGGGCTGCTTGATAATGGGGGTGATATAAATCTAACATTGCTACCACACTTGGATTCTTCAGCTCCTTCTCAGTATCGACTAACACCAACCCAAAAACGATTCCGGGCACAACAGAACTCCCTGGGAATAACTGATATTTGGAGGCATTTTTACCCTACTTCTAGGATATACACCTGCTACTCCCCAAGATATAATACCCATTCAAGGCTAGACTGTTTTTTTCTTATCCAAAGAACACCTAGATTGGGCACAAGACCTGACAATTGGGCCCAGATTTTAATCAGACCATTCCCCTTTATTCTTGTACTTAGATTTTAAAATACCAAAAAGTCCACCGGGTGGCATCTTAGTATGTCTCTACTTAGGGAGGAAGCTTTCAAGAGCAGTTATTAAGATAAGATTAAAGAGATACTGACTGAAAATACTACCCCTGAAGTGAGTGCACCCATAATTTGGGATACACTGAAGGCAGTCATACGGGGAGAAATTACTGCTTATACAGCGGATAGGAAGAGAAAATGGGAAAGTAACTATGCTTGACTTCATGCAGAATTGCAGGAACTGCAACACAATACCAATTTAGCTAACACTGAAATTAGAAATCAGATCAGCCAGAAGAAAGCAGCTCTGCAAGAGAGTCTAGATGAGAAAACACATCAGGCTTTATTTTACCTTAAATCATACGGTTTTGAAGGGGGGCCCAGAGGGGCCAGAAACTTAGCCCGCAGACTGAGGGGTCATAGAACCGCAACGTATCTATCACATCTTAAAGATGTAAAACAGAATGTTTATGCTAGAAACACACCGCACATAATGGAGATATTTAAGAGTTATTATTCTCATTTGTACGAGACATCCCCACAGTCAAGCGATTCTGCATACGAGGAATTCTTTAGTCGTATCTCCCTACCCAAAGTTACACAAGATATGGTAGAACAACTAAAAGCACCAATACAGACAGAAAAACTCAAGAAGGCAGTCTCACACAGTAAAACTCTAAAAACTCCAGGCCCAGATGGACTGCCCTCAGAATGGTATAAATCTTTTTTTAAGCAAGTAGCCCCAGCTTTGTTAGCAGCTTTCCGTGAGGTACAGGAGGGTGGACCCCCCCATGGGCCTACACCAAATATCTCCCCTATATTAAAGCCAAATAAACCATCTGAACTACCAACTTCCTACCTACCAATATCAATTTTATATAGGATTATAAGCTATTCATGTCTATCTGGGCCTTCGGAATAGAGGAGCTGATGCCACACTTCAGACATGCTGATCAGTCTGGTTTCATTCGGCTCCACCAGACCACAGACAATACACGTAGAACCATACATCTTCTGGACTACATAAACCAGAGGAAGATTCCTGAGGTCTTTATTAGCCTTGACGCGGACAAGGCTTTTGATTGGGTCAGATGGCCCTTTCTGCGGAAGACTTTGTCTGATTCAGCCTCCCAGCGGAGTTTATGGACCTGATGATAAGAATATATATACCTACCCCAAGGTGTATAAAAAATAAATGGACAGCTATCAACACTTACTTCCCTTAACAGAGGTACAAGACACGGTTGCCCTTTATCACAGATTCTTTTATTTATTTAATTTATTTATTTATTTGGTACTTCCATTCTGTTCCAGGATACAAACTATACGTATGACAGTCTTCCCTAAAATACTGTATTTTTTTCATACCTTGCCTCTTACTCCTGCTCGATTTTATTTTGTTTCTTGGAATAGAATGATGTCGAGGCGTATATGGACAGGTAAACATCCAAGAGTTCGGTGGTCAATATTACAATTACCAATCGACAAAGGTGATTTAGGCCTTCCAAATCTGAGGGAATATCATAGAGCAGTAACTTGCAAACTGGTAATGATTTGGCTTAATAGTCAGATGAGTCCACCTTGGAAATATATTGAATTTGTGATAAATGATTTATTCAATATCTACCCAATAGTATTTGCACTCCTTTCCTCTCCTCCAAGGCTTAGAGATTTTACTTTTGGAACTAGTGATACTCTGAAGACTTGGTATGAGATTAGGGCACTTCCGGCTTTGGAGGAAATTTTTTACTATTTCAGATCCTTAACTAACGAGAGAGATTTTATTCTGGTACAAATGGACCATGCCTCCAGAGAATGGAGTTTTAGAGGGCTGATGCTGATATACCTTATGGATAGACAGGGGGTGATGACTTTTGCTTCTCTACAGACTACCTTTCATCTCCCAAATTCTCACCATTATAGGCACCTGCAGGTTAGAACATTTCTTGCACAGAAAAAAAAACCTCAGCATACTCTCCCTAACCCTATCCCATCCATGATGAACCTACTTATAGATGCCATAAGAGGCATGGAAAATATGCATCTGATAGGGCTTACATATGGAGCTCGGAGAAGATATTGGCCTGACTCTACTAGAGATGCATTGAATGCCTGGCATCAGGAATTAAATATACATATGACCTATGAGAAATGGTTGGAGTCAATCCTACCATCCATGAAAGTCTCTCAGTCTCCATACTAGGTTGAATTCATATGGAAATGCAAACTTCGATTTTTTAATATACCAGATAAACTAGTTACGTTTTTACCACCTAGTTATGGCGCATGCTGGAGGGGCTGTGGAGAAGTATTGGCTAATACGACCTGCATTTTTTGGGCCTGCCCAAAGATAACTCAATATTGGAAAGACATAGAGAATAGCTTGCAACAAACAGCAGGAGATGATTTTAATTTAACTTCACAATATGCCCTGCTTTATGTTGGAGAGGATGACTCAAGCCCACCTAGTAAGAGTCGACTATATTTATATTTGGCCGTAGCCAAGAAAGTTATAACTCGCCTTTGGCACACTAGTACGACCCCTACATTGGTTTTATGGCACTCAGTGATGTCTGAAATGTATTACCTGGAGTGGATCATAGCCAAGAGAACAGGAAGAACTAAACAATTTGAATTGACATGGAGACCCTTGGTGTTTTATATAACCCTGATAGATGAATCATTTGCTCCCTGACCATTCTAGAAATTAGATTAACAGGAAGATGATAAATTATGCATTATATAATGTACTGTTTTGTCCGAAATCTTTTTGTCCCACACCGATATACTCGAGTATGTAAAATTATGAAAGTCCTAAACATTTTTAAATCTACAAACTGTATCTATACTGTTATGATGCTGTAAACTTGAAAATAAGAAAAATAAAGAACATAAAAAAAAAAAAACAACAACGGATGTCTTGACTAAACTGATTGGGGACACTGGCGCGCTGCGCTGCCACACTGAATTACTGGAGAACCAGATGAGGGAGCAAAATATCCGCATAATAGGACTACCTGAGTCGTCGGAGGGAGAGGATCCCCTAGGATTTGCCCGCACTTTTCTCCCGGATATGCTTGGTTTTGGGAAGGACGACTTATTGCTCTCTCTGGATCAGGCATTTCGAATAACCTCCCGGAAGCCACCTCAGGACCAGAATGGACCCCGTGTATTTGTAGTGATCTGTTCCAGTATAGGTGATGGGGATCGCATTTTGGCCGCAGCTAGGCACCGGAGGACTTTTAGATATGGGGATGCCACTTTATCCATTCATCCGGATTTGTCATTCGAAACGCGCCAAGTTCGCCGGGCATTTGATGGTGTCTGCAGTTACCTACGTCAGCTAAAAGTAGTTCACCAGCTACTGTCTCCTGCATGGTTGCGAATTGTGTGGATGGACAGGGTTTATCTTTTTAATGACCCCTCTGAGGTGGAGAAGGCATTAGTACGCATGGAGCAGGAAGTGTCCCAAGAACTGAGACCTGAGAGTGCCGAAGGAGAGTGACTATACAACGAAGCCCCTATGCAGGGTACAGTATTGATGGCATGTAATGGACCCCCTCCCCCAGTTCTGTTCCTCTCTTAGGTTTACATTAGTAAGCATTTAATGACGGTTATCTGTTTCTTGTTAGGGAGGATTTAATACTTTAAGGTTATAAGAGAGGGGGCACAAAGATGATCCAGAGCTTGGACAATAATTTTGGACTCTGATTTCTCCACATTGTGCTTTGGACTTGTGGGACTATCTCGGGATCGGGGACTGTGTGTTTTGATGCCATTATTAGAGAGGCTAACATATATATTAGGCCAATAGTTCTCAGACTTTGTCACAGTGACCCTCCCCAAATCCATGGAAAAGAGTTTGAGCCTCCCCCAAAACCTGAAATAATCTTGGGCCTCCCCAAAGAAAAACAACATACTGTACTTTGCACAGCACACCATGAATAAATTGAAACCCCTTTGACTACTTGGCTCACATTCAGTTCTTTGTCTTATACTGACGAGGAACCTTTGAAAAAGACCTTATGTGCTCAAAGGTGTTACCTGAATAACAAATAAATAAACAAATATTATTATTCAGCTTGTTGTAACTCACCCCCAAAAAAAACAGGCCAGCCTACTTGCTCTGCTATTTTCATTCTTGAACTATTGTTACCCCTTGTTGCGGTGCCTTCATGGGTCATACTTCTTTCTATGTTTCCTCCTGAAATGAGCCTCGGCTCACTCACCTTCCCTTGTCACCGATTAGTAAATAAATACACAAAATTCACCTACTATTATCCTCTCAGTTTGCTTCATCTCTTCACACAAAATATATAAAACTCAAAATTTAAATACAGTACTTTTTCAGACTTGCTTGAGCCTCCCCTGGAACAGGTTGGGGCCTCCCCAAGGAGGCTGACCTCATCATTTGAGAACCTGTGTATTAGGCAAATTGCAGGTTAAAAAGAGAGTACTGTTAACATAAGGGAATGTTTATCGTTTTGCAACTTGCAGAGGGGATTGTGGGCTGGTGGCTCACACACTGCCGGGCTAGTTAGGGGCTGGCTGGTGTCACCTCCCCCCTACGGAGACTTCCTTGTGCTGTAGGCTTTCAAACTAAATTCTTATCTTAAAGTTTTACCAGTTATGGGTACTTCCCCCCCATCGATTAGCCAGGGGTGGGATGGATAATATGTGGTATTTTGTATCTCAAAGTATAACATTTTATGGTTGTTAGTATATGTAACCCACCTGTATTGTATTGCTTATTGCGAGTGGAATTTGCACTAAAGCTTAATAAAAATATTATGCAAAAAAAAAAAAAAGGGGTCCTAGATGCTGTCCTCAGCCCCCTTACCAAATTGCTGAACCGCTCCCTCTGCCTCAGTCAATTCCCCCTTGCCTGGAAAACAGCAGTGATCACCCCTCCTCATAAATATGGCAACCGGACCTCCCCCAGCAACTATCACCCGATCTCCATCCCCCCCCGCCCCAAGGCTCTGGAAAAATCATGTCCGATAAGCTCTCTGACTACCTCTCCACCTATAACCTCCTCTACCATGAACAGCAAGGTTTTCATCGCACACACAGCACCACTACCGCCCTTACTGAATTTTCCAATTTCCTTCGCACTGCTCTTGACATAGGTCATGTTGTTGGCTCTGTCTTCACTGACTTGTCGAAAGCTTTCGACACTGTCCACCACTCCCTTCTCCTCTCTTCTCTTCTCTCCAACCCCTCGGCCTCTCGCAGGGTGTGCTGAATTGGTTCTCCAGCTATCTTACCTCCCGCATCCAGTGTGTCAAAATTGGGTCTACCGTGGCCGGCCCGTCGGTGCAGTGGTTGGATTTCCACTTGTGACGCCGGCGACCTGGGTTCGGGAACGGACCCGGATCGCTGGAGGGACGGCCGGGGGGTAGAAGGCTGAAGCGTCCTATGGACGGCTCTCCTTATCCAGGGGGAGGGTGGGGTTGTGTCCGGTGCTTGGAGGACCCCTGGTGGAGGCTGGGAGTCGCTCAAGCTACCGGCGCTCACACGGACGGGAGGTGGGGCAGACACAGGCGTCATTGCACATCCCCACCTCCGGAAAAAAATCAGAAAAAAGGGGAAGGCGGGTGGGTCCACTATCTAGGTGAAGCCCTCCCTGGGGGCTTCGATTAGCTGCCATGGCCACCACTCTCCTGACCAGTCAATAGCTCCACGGCTCAGATACGGGGGTTCGATGCTGTGGACCTGCCCTCCGGGGGGAAGCTGGGGGGGGGGGAGTAACTGGGAGAGGCTGGCAAAAGATGGTGGTGGAAGCTCTAGGGGCCGTGGCCAGGGCAGAGGATTCGACAGTTGGACCTGCCAAAATAAAGAAGGAAAAAAAAAACTGGGTCTACCATCTCCTGCCCCTGACAGGTTCGTTCCAGTGTTCCCCAGGCTCCATCCTAGGGCCCTTGCTTTTCAGCCTCTGTCTGAATTCTCTCCCCTCCGCTTGTAATGGAAACCTTCTACTTTATGTGAATGACGCTGTCCAGTTTGACTCGCACACTGACCGTCTCCTCCTACAAAACTCCCTGCAGGACTCCTTCACCCAGGCTGAACACTGGTTCTCAACTTAAAGAAAACTAAAACTATGCTTTTTGCGTATAACCAGAGTAAACGTAAAGATTAACCACTCAGGGTTTTGTCTAGTACCCTCTTCCCCTTGAATAAACCTCCTTCAAATATCTTGGCATTCTCTTTGATCCCTCCCTATCCTTTCACAACCACATCCGCTCCCTTAGCTCCGCCACCAATTCTAGGATACGCCTACTGTATCGCCATCATGACCGTCTCCCCATTGAAGCACTAAGGCTGGCCATCTCATTCTCGGTACTGTCCCTCATGGACTATGGTCTGCTTATTTATGGTGCCGCTGACAACACTGCTCTGCACAAAATTAAGCTATCCCTCAATAAGGTCTGCCGGCTGCTTACAGGTTCCCCACGTCTTACCCATACTTGCACACTGTATTCCCTCTCTAACTTCCTTAATCTGGAGGAAAGGCGTATCCATCTATCTTGGCTCTTGATCAAAATAATCGCTGCAGGTCTGACTCCCCCTGGTCTGTCTTCTATCATACTAACTCCAGGTCGCCCCTGAAAAAGGGATCTCTGGTTTCAGTGGGCTTACCCGGTTACCAAAATCTAAATAAATAAATAAGCCTATCTATCCCCTCCCTCTCTACCCGCAGCGCTGTCCGCTCCCCTCTGCAAGTCCCCAGAGTTAGGACCTCCCTTGCACAGAGGTCATTCCATTACCGTGCCCCGTCCTGGTACAATTCCTTTCCTGTTGCTATCGCCTCCCTACGAAGATTGGGGCCTTTTAAAACTGCTCTCAAGAACCACCTCCTCCTCTCCTCCTGCCGCTGTGACTGCCCTGGCTGAGTTTCCCCTGCCTTTACTCCTCTCAGTCTGCCTATTTTTGACTCTGCCCTTCATTTGACTCTTTATAGCCCATATTATTGTTTATGTCTGTTTATTATTGCTAATTTACCTTGACGTGGGGCCTTTGTAACCAGCCCTTAATTTTGACTGTTTGCTTTTATTTGAGCTCATTCACTTTGTTTTCTGTTGCTTGCTATTATTGTATTTGTCTTCCTGACAAGGAGCCTTTGTAAACGAGTCCCTGACTCAAAGGGATGTAATTCTGATTACTTCTTAACATAAATAATTAAAATAAAATAAAACAGAAGGCCCGCGAGACCTACAAGACATTTTCAAGTGCTGTTGAAAGCATAAAGAAAAACAGAAAGCTTCGAAAAGATGCCAAAGAAGAAAAGTGAACTAATGAAGCTGATTAAAGAGAGGACGCCACCATTATAAATGAAAGGGGAGAGCAGGAAAGAAGCAATACATGAAGATCTTCTTGAATGAGGACAGCAAGTATAAAGGATCAGGTAGCTTCTACATGCTGTCCTGAATAAGTGACAAGTCAGTCATGTAATATCGAATGTAGCATGAAGCAAAAGTTGTATATATTAAAAGAATAAAAATACTAAATAACATTCCAGTGAGAGTGTCCTTTGTTCCAATCCTGTCTGACACAGGTATGTGTCTCACATCTGTGTGACCCACACGCTTTATGCAAATATCTATGCCCGCTGTCACACTCCCTGCCCATCTCCTACTGCCTCAATGACAGCAATCTTACCCGAATCATCTTCACAAGTTTTTGTCCTGCGCCCCTCAGCTGCTTCTGTCGCTGCCATTCCTCTGCCTCATTGGTCACCGCCACCTTGTGAGGGGGCTCCACCTGGGACAGCAAGCTGGTGTGCTCAATCCCCTGCCGTAGTTTATTCTGCAGGGCTGTGATGCGCTCTTTGAGGCCAGACTGAGGGGATTCCTGTGCGGGGCTGGCACTGGAGGGTTGTGCCGGTGTGGTGCTGGTTCTGTTGCACATTTCACAGATGCGTCCAGGTTTGGTGTTCCAGTACGTACAGTGCTCGCAGTGCCAGCCTTCAGCCAGTTCCTGGGAGAAATGACAGCAGGTTAGTAACTAGGAACTGTCTGGATAATGCTGCAGACCTACAGGCATACAGTGTGTGCATGGCTATGGGGGAGGGGGTGAAGACAGCCTTGAATATAACACAAATATCAATCCAGATCGTGACGACTAGTGCAATTCACACAAAGCCCTGCATTTTATTTATTTATTTGTGATATTTGACCAGGAAAGGCTCACTAAGCTATGACAGCTTGTTGCCACATGCATCCTGTGGATTGGTTTAATGGACAATTTTATTATTGATGGGGAGTGTTGGCCATGACAACAGGGGAAAACCAATTATTCTTCAATGAGAAGTGCCAGGGGATCTTTTATTTCCATCTGGACAGTGACCAGAGATCTGCAGAAATGACTTCAGTTTAACGTCTCTTCTGAAGGACAGCACCTCAACAGTACAGTACACCCCCCTTGTAATACACTACAGAGTTAGTTATGGGAATTACCCCAAGTACCTGGTGTGGGGCTGGAACACACGACCATCTGATCTTCTGGCCCCAAAGGTGAGTGCGTTACCTACTGAACCGCTGACACTGACATAAAATATACACCTCTGCATCAGCAATTTGAACCCCGTCTCCTGCATGACAAGTGGGGATTCTCATCACTATACTAACAAGGATTAGATGTATTTGATGGGCTGCAGGTTTGAATCCCAGCACTGCCATCTAGGTTGGCATCTGAACTGATGGTGGGCCATCCATGGGGATACAGGGTCATAGGAAGGTCAGAAAGCACTTCTTCACAGAGAGGGTGGTGGACACTTAGAATGCGCTGCCAGAAGAGGTGGTCTCGTTGAAGACAGTGGCAGCTTCAAGAGAGAGGCTGGGATAGGGAAGATGGGAGGAGTGGGGGGGAAGGGGGGCAGGGACAGTAGCTCAAGCTGTGGACCCTGCAATACGAGCAGACTAGATAGACCAAATGGCCTTCTTCGGCTGGTTTCTTCATATGTTCGTACATATCACTATCACACCCGGAGCAGGTCACTAGCAGATCCAGTGAGGTAATGAAGCAGTTTCTGTCTCTCTCTCCACTGAATCAACCAACAGCGACCACCTTGCTCAGCCTACTCAGAGTCTTAACACAGAGTCTGTTTATAATGTTCTGGAGAAAACACTTGTCACCATTACAAAATCACTTTCTCCCTTTACCACAATCATTGACCTGTCCAGAGACAGCTTTACTTGGCTCTAGTCAGAATGACTTTACTTACCATTTGCTGTACGCTCCTAGTTACTGACACGCCCATTTTTTTGTGGGTTGGTGAGGGGGGCGCCACAAAAAGACTCATGGCGGGGGGGTCACATTTCAGTACTGCTGCACTTTCTATCCCATGCTGGTATGTAGTTCCTGTACACCACAGTAACAGAGTGACAAAGCAGAACCAAAAATAGCAGACAGGAAAAAAACTGAAAATTTTAAGAACTAGTCAGTTGAAACTTTCTATTGCTGAAGTATTTTTCTTCTGATTTTTGCTCATGAGAAAGTTTTCTATGTCACAGTATTATGCTGGATGTGTGAAACAGCACTCTGACAGCAGGCATATCTAGTTCAGTTCCTCCCACTACATCATCAGCACTGTGACCTCACTGATTGTGACATCACAGGTGAGTGACCTGGCAGCTGCTGAGTGGCTCTACCTGAGCAGCTGTGATGTCACAGTCAGTGAGGTCACAATGCTGACGATGTAATGGGGGAACAGAGCTAAAAATGTCAGCTGCCAGAGTGCTGTTCCACACATCACACCTACTAACTTTGGGTAAAAAATCTACTTACCCAAATGGGAAAAAAAAGTACATCAGAATTAAAAGGTCATAGTTTATCAACTTTTAAAAACTAATATTAGTTTTAGGCAGTGCACTTGCTCTTTAAATTTAGGAAGACTTCTAGTCCAACAGGCTATCTCCTCCCCCACATTTCATAAGCAGGTATGAGTAAGTATCCTGCATTAACATGTACTAGATTAAAAGGGGGTCCCTACCAAGCCTACTACCCTGTGGTATTCAGGGAACAGTACAGTTACGTAAGAACTTACCGTAACAGTAGATCTTCAAGAGAAGCTCTTGCAGCAGGTACCACAATTAGGACTGACACCATTTGGCAGCGGTTCTTGGCAATTTTTTCTTTCAGCAGTACTGACATGGAAACGCCCCCTTACGTCGGCTCCACCCCTGACGTCACCCTATATAAGGGAGGTTTCACTGCTCCAGTTCTTGTGCCCCCTGGCCAGACAGAGAGATGGTAACAGGCAAGTCAGAAGCATGAGTCAAAAGGATTCCCTCACAAGGAGGAAAGATCAGCCTGGAAAAGGCCTGATCCCTGGGGGGAAGGAGAGCGGGAAATACACCTGCTGCAAGAGCTTCTCTCGAAGATCTACTGTTACGGTAAGTTCTTACGTAACTGTACTATCTTACTTTGAGAGGAAGCTCTTGCAGCAGGTACCACGATTAGGACTGATTCCTAAACAGTATAAACATATAACAACCCCTGGGAGGGGGAACAGTATGGAAAGGAATAGCAGGAATAGGGAGGGTCCCTCAGGAAACCAGGCCCTGCAGAACTGCGAGGCCAAACCCTGCTCTGCGTCTGGAAATAATATCAAGGCTGTAATGCTTGACAAAGGTATGAATAGAACTCCAGGCAGCGGCAGCACAAATATCAGCTGCTGGTACCTGCTTCAGTGCTGCAAAGAAAGCAGCGACAGCTCTGGTAGAGTGAGCTCTAACCAGCCCAGGGGTAGACCTGTTATGCTCTTGATAACAAAAAGTAATGCAATGGACCAACCAGCACAAAAGCATCTGTTTGGTGACCCGGCGACCTAAGGACCTTTGAGCAAAGGATATAAAAAGTTGATCAGATTTCCTGCCCCCTTTGGTCCTGGCCAGGTAACATTGGAAAGCCATGTGTACATCCAAGGAGTGAAGCAGGGCTTCCCCCTATTAGAATGCTCCGGGTAGCACACCAGAAGCTGAACGGATTGGTTCAGAGTGAGCTCAGAAATTACCTTCGGTAGAAACTTTGGGTTAGTGCGAAGATCAACCTTATCCTTATGAAAAACAAGGTAAGGTTCTTTACTTGTGAGGGCTTGAAGTTCTGAAAAGCGCCTCACCGAAGTAATAGCTACCAAAGGCAGAGTGTTCCAGGACAGAAGACGGAGCTTAGCCTCCATAGCTGGTTCAAAGGGAGGAAGCGTAAGCTTCTCCAGGACGAAAAGGAGATCTCAAGGGGGTACAGGATCCTGGATGAGAGGTCTGATATGCAGAATACCTCACAGGAAGGCTCTGGAAACCTCCATCTGAGCCACCGTCTTATCCGATACTGGCGAGTGATAAGCAGAGATGGCTGCCAGGTGTACTTTGATGGAGGAATAACTGAGACCTGCCTCTGAGAGAGAAAGCAGGTATTCTAGAACTGAGTTAACCGGACAGACCAGCAGGTCCACCTTCTTGGCTGTGGCCCATATACAGAAATGCTTCCACTTCATGGCATAAGTGGCCGTGGTGGCAGGCTTGTGCGCCTCAACCAGAACTTGCACTACCTGATCGGACATGCCAAATCTGGCTTTAGCTAGGTCCTGAGGAGCCAGGCATGCAGGTGAAGAGAGCACAGATTCAGATGGATCAGGGACCCTCTGTCCTGTGACAGAAGATGAGAGGAGAATGGAAGAAGCAGCGGAGGCTCTGCTGCTAAGCGCTGAAGCAAGGGAAACCAAATCTGACAAGCCCATAGCAGAGCGATCAGAATGAGGGTGGAAGGTTCTGACTGCGCTTTGAGGAGAACCTTCTGCAACAGTGGAAAAGGAGGAAACGCATAGAGAAACCTCCCTTTCCAGGAGAGGGACAACGCGTCTTGCCAAAAAGCTCCAGACTCTGGATCTAGCGAGCAAAAATTGGGCAGTTTTGCATTGAACAGTAACGCAAAGAGATCCAGCTCTGGTGTCCCCCACCAACAGAAGACGTGATCTGTAACTTCTTGAAGTAGCTCCCATTCGTGAGCCTGTGACTTTGTCCTGCTGAGTGTGTTGGCTAGCACGTTTTGTTCCTCTGGAACGTGTACTGTTGTTAACATGCGCTGATGCTCCAGAGCCCAGTCCCACACTCGCATGGCTTCCCGGCAGAGGGGATACGAGCGTGTGCCACCCTGTTTGTTGATGTAGAACATCACCGAAGTGTTGTCCGTCTGTACCAAGAGGTGGCCCGGCACTAGGACTGAGACCAGGGCTTGAAGGGCATAAAGGACCACTCTCAGCTCCAGAATGCTGATATGTAGATCTTCTTCTACTGGGGACCAGGAGCCCTTAGTGCAGTGTGTCCCCAAGTGGGCGCCACATCCCGAGGATGAAGCATCCATGGTCAAAAACTGGGATGGTGCCCCTATGTGGAACGGGATACCCGCCAGCAAATGTTTTGGTGACATCCACCAGCGTAATTCCCGGTGGACTGGCTCCGATCGAGGCATCCAAGTTGTCTACTGTTTGATCCCACTGAACTCTTAATGACCACTGGATGGTTCTCATGAGTCAGAGGGACCGAAACTGTGGTGGCTGCCATATGCCCTAGTAGCCTGAGGAGGAGCCTTTCAGGAACTCTTGAGGCTGACGAAATCTGGTACACCAGGACCTGAATGCGACCTGCTCTGTCAGAGGGAAGAAACACCTTCCCAAGAGTGGTATCCAGAAGAGCTCCAGTGAACTGAAGGTTCTGGGATGGGAGAAGATGAGACTTGTCCCTGTTGACGGTGATCCCCAAGTGCTGAAACAGTGCAATAGAGTCCCTGATGGTTTCCAACAGGTGGGACCTGGAAGAAGCCAGGAGGAGCCAGTCGTCTAGATAAGGAAACACGAAGTGGCCCCATCTCCGCAGTGCCGCAGCAACCACTGCCAGCACTTGGTGAAGACTCTGGGGGCTGAAGAGAGAGACCTAAGGGAAGGACTCGGAAATGATAGTCCTTGTCTTCGAACTTGAACCTCAGAAATCTTCGATGACCCCTGGCGATAGGGCTATGCAAGTAAGCGTCCTGCATATCCAGGGATGCCAGCCAGTCTCCCGCCAAAATGAGGGACAGGAAAGTGGGAAGGGAGACCATCCAGAATCTCCGGTAGGAGACCAACTGATTCAGTTTGCTGAGGTCCAGAATAGGCCTGAGGTCTCCCGACTTCTTCGGAACTAGGAAGAAGTGGGAGAAGAAACCTCTCTCTTGCTCAGTCGGAGGTACCAGCTCAATTGCATTCTTATCCAAAAGGGATAATATCTCCCTTCTGACCAGCGCTCGGTGTTCCCTTGGATAACGGGATGGGGGCAATGGTCTGTCTGGTGGAAGAGAGTCGAACTCGATAGAGTGCCCGAACTCCACGAGATCGAGGACCCACTGGTCGGTGGATACTTGACTCCATGCATTCGCGTAGAGGGAAAAGCAGCCTCTGACCAGCTCCCCCGATGGGGCGTCTAGGGAGGAGGGTAGCCTGGATAGTCAGGCGGTGGGAGGAGGAGGGAGGGTGGCAGTGGCTGTCTTGGCCTGTCTAGAGGAGGAGGCAGAAGATCCCCTGGCTCCGCCCCTTCGATTGAAGCTGCCTCACTGCAAGTGGGGCTGGAAACAAGGCTGCTGAGGCTGATGTCCCCAATGGCCACGAAAACAAGGCTTGCGAACTCACCCGTTTCAGGTGGTACATGGACTGCATGGTTCTGATTGCCTTGCCGGACTCCTGCAGCCTGGTGATGATCTCTGTGTCTTCGCCAAAGAGCATGGAGCACTTGAAGGGAGCATCCAGTATCTTCATCTGGACATCTGGATCGAACCCAGAAACCTGAAGCCAAGCATGGCGCCAGAGGCAAATGCCAGTGGCAGCTGCCCTTGAAGAGGTGTCCGCAGAGTCATAGGCCGACCTCAGAACGTGGGTACCCATGTCTGAGCCAGTCTGAAGCACTGCAAGCTCTGCCTGCTGAGGGCAATCAGGCATGCTTTGCACAATGTCCAATCCTTGTTCCCAAAGGGCGTTTTGGAATTGGACCATGTGTGCCAGGAAGTTGAGACTCCCGATACTGCGAGTGGCAGCAGAGTATACCTTGCACCCCATAGAATCCAGCTGCTTTGACTCTCTGTCAGGCTGCTGGGTGCCCAGGTGTTTGGGCCTCTGCGAACGGTCATCAGCTGCCGAAATCACCACCAAGTCCGCTGCAGGTGGTACGGCCAGGAAGGGATGGTCCTTAGGGGCCCGGTAAAGCTGATGAGCCTTCTTGGGCATGGCAGAGGAGTAGTGAGGGCGCTTCCAGGTTGCAAACGTGACATCCTCAAAGGTGTCGACCATGGGAGGGATGACCACCAGCTTAGGATCTTTTTGGCAGATGTACTTAGCCAACTGCAGTCGCTCGGGGTCCAGGGCCTCAGTGTCCCAGTCCATGTTGGTCTGGATGCGCCTCATCACCGCCATGAAGCTAGGGTTATCTAGCGGGAATTTAGGGTGTTCCTCCATGTCCCCAAGATCTGGATCGACATCAGAGTCTGCAGGTGAAGTGTTGGAGTCCACGTACGAGTCCGAGGTTGAAGAGGAAGGGGATCTGTGTCGTTGCCTCTTGCGCCTCTCATCCGGAGAGGAAGAGCGTGAGGAACTACTGGACCTGGTCCTCCTGCGTCTCTTATCCTTGTGTTTTTTGGGTGCCACCTCCTTACCTGCTAATAGGTTCGACAGTTCCAGGGCATCAGGCACTGGAACTGGAATGGACGTGGGAGGAGGTGCCCCTGCTGGGAGATCGCACTTCACAGTGTCCCACCAGTGGGAGAATAGCTCCTTAACCTGCGAAAGGTTCAATTTGGGAGAACCAGGCGCAGGGGACAGAGAAGCACCCAAGCCTGAGCGAGCGCTGGCCCCATCGATAGGGGGTACTGGCGTCGGGTCTGAACCCTTGTTGCCTGTGTCGATAGGCACCGGCGTAGGTCTAAGGGGCGGCATCGGAGGGGCGTCAGCTCCCCCGTCATCAGATGGACCAGTGACTGTGGCGATGGGGTCCCAGAACTGATGTTGGGAGGCGCCAGGGTGGCCGGCGTCAGAAGGACAGTGACCGGCGACAGCATGGCCTTCGCCGGAGCAGTGACCGGAGGGGCCGCAGGCGGGCATTGGTCAAGCATACGCTTGTTCTTTGAGGCTGATGGGCATCCCTCTGAGGTGTGAGCCTTAGGATGGTCAGCCTTGTGTTTTGTGGACTTCTTGACGAGCGTTGGTTAGCCACCGAAGGCGGGGCTGGTCTGAGTCCATGGATTTTAGTGGCAAGGAGGAGACCCTGCTACCTGAAGACCCGGAGGCCTTGCTTGACTCCTGGGAGTTGGCCTTGGAAGAAGAGGCCAAGCGGGAGGAGGTCTTACCTGCGCCTGGCGAGAAAGCCTTCTTGGCGGGCAGATGCACATTCAGAGGTTGAAGGGTGGTCCCTGAAGACTTGGCCGCAGAAGATCCAGCAGATGATTTGAGGGTCATGAGGCGGGAATCATGCCCCGATGACCCGGACTTTGAGCCCAAGGACCTGGGACTGGAGTGGGATCTCTCTTTCTCCTTGTGCTCCCGGTGGTGTTTTTTTGTTTTTTTTGAAATTGTACTTTATCTTCTCCCACTACCTGTCGGCCCCGACCTTTCAGGGTATCCAAGGGGTTATCCTTCTGCCACTCTGCCCACCAATACTTACCTCCGGATCCCCCATGTAGCTTACGCTTACCCCCCGAGCGGGGACGACGTGAGGTGGACCCCCGTGAATCAACTTTTGTCGGGTCCAGATGTAGTCGGCGAGCAGGGGGCACATTGAAGGCATGCCCCGGGAAGCCCATCTTCTCGGAGCCGACAGGCGTTTTTCCACTTTCCTTCCTCCCCCACGCAGCTTCCAATCCCCCAACATCATGGCGCTAGTTGCCGACGTCTTCTGCATGCTGGGCCACCCTTCTCCCTTCTAATGGGAGCTTGCAGTCCCCCGAGCCTCCGCCCAGAGTCGCACAAGTGCAGTGGGCAATGGCCCTCCCACCCAACCCTTCCCTGGAGACGGCGAGCTGTTGTGGGACACTCAAGCTGTACTCCTCCCAGCCGACCCACCAGCAACCCGAGTCCACTCCCGAACCCGGGTCGCCGGCATGGAGCGAGGTGTGGCATTCAGCGCCTCGACCCTCAGTGCCACCGGGCCAATTGTGCTCCCGGTGCTTGTGGGCGGAAGTGTGGTCGGATTCCCCCAAGGACGAGTAACGTCCCATCACAGCCAATTTCGATTCCTCTAAAAAGGCGGAAAGGAACTTCTGACGCCTGATCCACGTTCGGGAGCTAAAGGCCTGACAATGGGGGCAGGTGGCATCATGGTCAGACCCTAGGCAGAAGAGGCACGCTGAATAGCCATCCTTAGAGGGTATCTGTTGCCCACAGGAGCACTTATTAACATGCCCTTTGGAGGAAGAGGACATAGATGCAGCAAAAACTATTTAGAGAACAGTGGAGAAGGAAGGACAGCGTTCAGTACTGCGAGCGGTATAGCGAGGCGAACTAACCCTGACCGTGTGGTGGGAAAGAACTGGAGCACGTGGGGAACTCCTCCCTTACATAGGGTGACGTCAGGGGTGGAGCCGACATCAGCGGGGGGCGTTCCTACGTCGTTATTTCTGGAAGAAAAAATTGCAGGGAACCGCCACCAGGTGGCGTCAGTCCTAACTGTGGTACCTGCTGCAAGAGCCTCCTCTCAAAGTAAGATCCCTAGGTTAGCAGAACTCTGCCCGGGCTTAACATGTCAACCTGTACTATGTTCATGTCCGCCATCTCCACTGGTAAGCTGTTCCATAGGTTAACCACCCTCTGGGAAATGAAGGCCTTGTAATGTTACTCCTGAGTCTGCCTCCTCTGGGCATCAGAGCAAGCCCTTGCGTCCAAATGGGGGACACCAGATCAAACATCTCTGTCTGTTGGTTGTCAATATCTTTCAGTATGCAAGAGACAGACCGCGTCCCCACTTAGCCTCATTTTCTCCAGCGGGAACATGTTAAGGGCCTCCAGCCTCTCCTCATAGGTTTGGTCCCCCAGACCACTGATAATTTTGGTGGCCCTCTGTTGTACTCATGATTGCCTCAACGTCCTTTGTATATCAAAGAGCCAAGACCTGCACACAGTACTCTAGGTGGGACCCGACCAAAGTCTTGTAAAGTTGCAAGATAACGTCCGCTACCATGCTGGTCCCACCCCCTTGATGCACTCCAGTATTCTGCTGGCATTTTTGACAGCAGCTATGCACTGCTCATCCTGCTTCAGCCCTTGTCTATTATGACCACCCCCAGTTCCTGTTCGTCCTCCACTGCAGTTAGAGGGGCCCTACAGAGTGTGGAGGTCCTACCTCAGGTTTTCCTTCAACAAGTATAGCACCTTGCCTTTGGCAACACAGAATCTGAGACCCAAGACTCTGACCAATCGACTAGCTTGTCCATAACTTCCTGAGGTTTAAACCTCACCATCAAGGAAACCCATCACACTAGTCACCCCATCGTCAAGGAAACCTACCACCCCTTGCCAACCATCATCAAGGGAATCCACCACCCTAGTCATCCCATCGTCAAGGGAATCCACTACCCTAGCCACCCATTGTCAAGGAATCCCACCACCCTAGTCACCCCCATCATCAAGGAAATCCACCACCCTATTCACTCTATCATCAAGGAAACCCACACCACTCTAAACACCTCACTCATCAAGAAAACCCACCACCCTACTCACCATACTGTCAAGGAAATTCACCACCCTAGTCACTCCCCATCGTCAAGGAAACCCACCACCGTAGTCACCCATCATCATGGAAACCTACCACCCTATTCATGCCATCCTCAAGGAAACCCGTCATCCTACTCACCCCATCATCACGGAAATCCACCACCCTACTTAGCCCATCATCAAGGAACTCCACCACCGTAGTCACCCCATTGTCAAGGAAACCTACTACTGTAGTCACCCCACTGTCAAGGGAATCCTGCCACCCAACTCACCCTCACTGTCAAGGAAATCCACCACCCTAGTCACCATCATCAAGGAAATCCACCACCTTAGTCACCTTATTGTCAAGGAAACCCAGCACCCTAGTCACCCCATTGTCAAGGAAACCCACCGCCCTAGTCACCCCATCATCAATGGCACCTACCACACTAGTCAACCCATTGTCAAGGAAATCCACCACCCTAGTCACTCCCATTGTCAAGGAAACCCACCACCATAGTCACCCATCGTTGCAAAAACCTACCACCCTATTCATCCCATCCTCAAGGAAACCCATCATCCTACTCACCCCATCATCAAGGAAATTCACCACCCTACTTAGCCCATCATCAAGGAAATCCACTACCGTAGTCACTTCGTCATCAAGGAAATCCACCACCTTAGTCACCTTATTGTCAAGGAAACCCAGCACCCTAGTCACCCCATCGTCAAGGACACCTACCACACTAGTCAACCCATTGTCAAGGAAATCCACCTCACTACTCACCCCATTGTCAAGGAAATCCACCACCCTAGTCACCTATTGTCAAGGAAACCCACCACCCTGGTCACACCATCATCAAGGAAACCCATCACCCTAGTCACCCCATCATCAAGGAAACCCACCACTCTAGTCACTCCATCGTCAAGGAAACCTACCACCCTAGTCACTCCATCGTCAAGGAAACCCACCACCCTAGGTCACTCCATCTTCAAGGAAACCCACCACCCTAGTCACCCCATAGTCAAGGAAACCCACCACCCTAGTCACCCCATCATCATGGAAACCCACCACCCTAGTAAACTTAAATGTTAACTTAATTAGTCTGCTGGAGACCCCAGCTTGCATATCATTGATGAATATGTTAAAATCAAGGGGCCCCAGCCCCAGCTCCTCACCTGAGGAACAACCCATATTACCCCTCTCTGCTTGTAACACCCAGCCACCACAACCCTCTGCTTTCTTCCCCCAAGTCACTTGTGTGTGTGTCTCATGTATACCACACTGGTTTCCTTTGTCTAGAAGCTTGTCCAGCTGAACGGCCTGCAGTTACAAGGGCTGACCTTGCTACCTTCTCGATGATGGGGAGCGCACTGACCTCTTTTTGGTCCTCTGGCCCCACACCTTTCCAGAGAGACCCCTGAAAGATTACTGCAATCAGCCTCACTAACTGTATCCTTTATTTTAAATTGGGTAACCAGGAAAGATGCATTCGGTCAAGGTTTACTCCAGGTGCGACCCTGGGTAGTTGGGGGGGGTAAAAGTTTAAAAAAAATTTAAAAGCAGAGCAGCAAACTGTGTAAAACATGCAATATTACGTGGCCAAAGCAAAATGTGCAAATAGAAACTGCCAAATCAAAGTGCCATGCGGGAGGGAACTGTGCAAAATGCAGCAGCTAGGGGCTTTCAGGATGTCAAAGGACAACATGCAATGTTTAAAGAGATACTAATGCCTCAAGAAGGACTTTGAAAAACAAAATAATTTGGACACACGGCAACTTGCATTTCTCATAAGCTCTGTAATTCATATCCCATTTATTTATTACTGAGATTGTGTGCATGAAAACAGGAGAGGTGTTAGGGTTCATCAGCTCCTATTGCTTTTTCACAACCTGATGTCATAATACTCTGCTTTTGACGTCACAGTTATTCCCGTGGCAACAGTCTATGATGTCACAACAGAACATTATGATTTCAAATAGTGAATAAGATAAAGAGACAGATGAACTCTAAGGGATAAAGCTCTTGTTTTTGTGGTAATTGCTTCGGTAATAAACAATGGAGAGGAGAACTCTATCCAAGATACTTGAAATACAAGCCAAAGTGTGTCTAAATATGTTTTTTAAAGTTTTCCCAAAGTCATCAGCTGTTCTTTAAGCTGGAGTAAAAAACAAAAACAAAACCTTAGAGATATGCTTATGCTAAAATCCTGAGGTGTATCCCGTCCACATCGGGGTCTGGCCTGGCCTGATCTTTGTCAGGTAGTCGGCTACCAGGGTGTCTGGGATACCCACACACTGCATTGCGGTCACTCCTGATCCCATGAGCACCTTCCCTTCCCCAGGGTCCCTTTATTGAACACTAAAGTGAAGTATTTGCCTCACATCTCAGCTATCACCCCCCCTGGTTCTCTCACAGTCTCTCCTCCCCGTCATTCCCCTGTTTTCAGGTACCCAATCCCTGACTTCAACTTCCTCCTTCCATTTATGTAGCAGAAGGCGGCTTTGGTGTTCTGCATTAGTCCTTTTGCAATCCCTACTTTGAGTTACTCATTGTCTTTTGTAATTCTTTTTTTTTCTGTAATTACTATTTCTACCTCCTGTCCCAGCCTGCCACCCCCAACCCATCAGGGGAGACACACCAACATCCCCCCGCCTTCCACTCTATGCAATGGAGCCCCAGATCCCCATGAAGCTGCGGCTATACCCCCGGGCGAGGACGAGGCAGGGGCCAAATGCTGCATATCGTCAGTCCAGAGCTCGCTGAGCTGGTGGAGGCAAATCGTGGGCATGGCCCAGTCTCCCCATCTTCCCAGTGGTGGCAGGCTCTTTTTCTGTTTTTCTCCCTCCCATACAGTGTGTAGATCCCTGACGTCAAGGCGTTAGGCGCCGACATCCATGCTGTAGAGCGGCCAGCCATCTATGTAGGGCTTGCAGTACTCTGAGCCTCCGCTCGGAGTCAGGCAAGTGTGCAGGCAGTGGCCTGTACCCTCCCCTGAGAAGGCAAGCTGTCGGACACTCCAGCCTATCTCCCCCCTGCCAACCCACCAGTGACCCGAGTCCACTCCGATCCCGGTCGCATGTGAGCGAGGTGTGTGCCCAGCTGCCTGAACCCTCAGCGCCACCTGGCCGGCTGTCTTCGTAATTCTAGTCCCTCAGGAGCTCTGTACTCTCTCTCTCTCTCTCTCTCTCTCTCTCTCTGTCTCTCTCTCTCTTTTTTAAAACATATTTTCCCCCCAGGGCTGTGTCAGGGTCCTCCTTGCACTGCTGTCAATCCCAATTTCCTGTTCACTGAGACCCAACCACTCACCTGACCAGGCTTCTAAAGCCCACACATGACACACTGCTGTGCTGCCCCCCGTGGCCACGTCTGCCTTCAGCCACTTCAGCAGTAGAGGTGAAGGCCTAGAACATCCCCTAGTCAGTGGTGGTGTGGGTCCAGTGTTGAATGTGGTGGGCAGTGGGCAGAGGCTTCATCTGCCCTTATCAAGTCTTGAGCTTTTCTTGATCTTAGTCCCACTGTCCCCCCAGGAGCGTACCATGTTACTGGATGCTGGCACGTCGATGCACCCACATGACCCCAATGTTCGCTCTAACTCCCCACACTGACACTTTTCACTGCACAGCCACCTGTGGTCACCCAGGTGGTGGAAGAGCAGCAGATCATTGAGTCCTGCCTCCCCAAAGGACAGCATCTGTTGGGACACTCGATCTTCCTCCTCCTTCCAGCCATCCCTCTGATGGCCCTGGCTCATTCCCAAATCCAGGTCATTGGCGTCGCAAGTAGTAGTGCTGCCGCTGCATCGGCGGACCAGCATTCTCTGTACTCCTCGCTGTCTCTTTCCAGCAAACCTCTTCTCATTTAGAATCAGTTCACTTAGGTCCTGTTGAGTTGAGGTGGGACCACTTCTTGGCCCTTCTTCCTAAATTGCTTACAGGGATGCAGAGATTGAAAATCATTCATGCTCATGGTGTAAGAACCATGGTGCACTTCCAAACTACTAACCATGAAATAGAATACAAGAAAGAGTAACGTGCACTCGTACCGTACTTCAAAGTGCTACTGTTTTTACAAGCATCTACCTCTGACCCAGGCGAGCAGCAGGAGTGGGTCAGAAGCAGATACCTGTAATACCAATAGCACTTAATGCACACTGTATCACAGGATGACTGCATAAATGGAGTAAGTCACCCAAACTCTAGTGAGTGCCTGGTATTATTCTGACCACCTTCAATGGGTACCAGTGCGCTTTGCTCTTTTATCATGTTCTGTTACAGGGATGCAGACCTCTGTGGCTCCTTTTATTTATATACAAACTTGGTAACTGGGAAAGGAACACTGAGCCAAGGCTCGTTTCCCAGGTGTGACCCAGAGGAGAGGGGAAGGGGAGTACAGAAAGAATACAATTACAAAGCATTGGAGTGTGGTTACACAGACAGCATTACAGGTGGAACAGCAACGTGGGGAGCAGGCAGGTGAAGAGTAGCATGGTACAATCACACTGATATGTGGCAAATGTGCAAGAATACAATAAAATAGCCAGTCCGCCGGTGCAGCGCCAAGATTTACCACTAGAACACAGGTGACCCGGGTTGGGGAGCGGATTCGGGACGCTCAAGCGCCAGCCAAGGCGGTGGTGGATTGAGCGGCGATGGCATGCTCTCCACCTCCGAGGGGGTCTCTGGTCCCAGGCTCCTGGGTGACCACAGGACACCCCGCTACTAGAGCACAGCTAGTGCTGGCCTGGGACAGCGTGTCACATGCACGACGTGGCTATAGTGCAGCATACACGTGACACACCCCATGAAACACCAACAGTAATGTTAAAAATCCTCCACAGCGAGCCCAATTATGCCTCCCTGTCCCGTGGTGGACCTGGGTCCCTGCCGCAACAGAGACCTAGATTTGACAGGGCTAATGGGGGGGGGGGGTAATCCAGGGGCACTGTGGCAGGGATCCCAGGGTTCGCCCGTGGAGGAGGGGGGCTAAGGGGATGGCCGCTGGTCCCATAAAGAAAGCATAATATAAAAAAAAAAAGGAATACAATAAAATGCACAGTGCCTGAAGGCGAAGGTGAAGGTGACAGTACTTTGGGGTACAGAATTGGGGTTCTATCAAGCCAGTTCGACAGAAAATCTGCCAACCAGCTTTACAGCGTTGTGCACAATGCCAACCGCGATCATGGTCCGCATTGTGCGGTCAGGACAAGTGCATTTTCTGCTGCGCCCACCCACACCCCCCAGACTTTATTATAATCACCTTCATGGCAGAGGTGTTTTGGGAGGGGGCGCAAGACCCGGAGAAGCTGTGCCAGGGTCCGAGCGACCATTACAGCGACCGATATCGACCTATTGATTTGTCGCTGTAGGCGATCGACCGCGGTAATATTTTTTGACAGAGTTACATGCACCCCAGAATCGGACCAAGGGCATAGTCAATGAGCCTAAATTAAGGGGATCCTAAGCAGCAGGAGGGGGTTCAGAAGAGAGGGGAAGAAGAGTCATGGGGGTTGACAGGGACAGGAGGGAACAGGAATGTGCTTTAGCTTAGAGTACTTTCTTCAATAACTCCCACTAGCACTCTGGGCACCAGCCTCATACAGCCACTCCAGATCTTTGGACACCCAATCCTTCATCTTGGCAGAATCTGCCTTTCTACAGTTCTTGTAACGCTGTGGTGCCAAACACTGTTGCACCTCCCCCCCAAAAAAAACAAGAAGCACCCCTTAGAGCTACGATATGGGGAATCTAGAGAAGATAAAGGAGACAAATTAGAGACAGAACAGTAAATCACCTCTAATGAAGGCTGCTGCACTATGTTCAGATTCTGTAGTTTCTCTTCCTTAGCAATGGGTTTCCCCGCCAGCCTAGGTCTCTTACAGGCATCACACAGTACTGCCGATGGCTCGTTTTCAAAGGTGCATGTCTGGCAGGACCACCTGCCTCGGGAGGAGAGGGACTTCTCGCCTGCATCTTGGACAGGTGCCGTCTTGTATCCCTTTGGCCGGTCGCATCCCATGCACAGCACTGCCCGGGGCTCATTCAGGACCTTGCAGCAGGTGCACTCCCAGGGGACACGGGTCAGGGATATCTCCGGGCCCAGCACTTGGGACTGGTCACCATAAGGACTCACAGGATCTGGCATGAAGTTCCTCCAATAGGTTGCAGACCTGTCTGGTGACTGAGAACCCCCAGTAACAGTGGACATCCCTGGCCTCGAGTGGTTGCTGGCATTTGAGGGAGAGATGATGGCGCTGGGGGCAAATGAAGTGCCAAGTGCTCTCTGGTGATCTGAAATGCCTCCTGCCCCGAAATGGCCTGCATCTATTACGGTGGATGTTCTCAAAATGGGCAAGCTTTCATCAAAGGATCCACTGCTGTAAGAGAGGAACCAAAAACATTATGAAGCAACATCAATCATTGCAATACCCCCAAAATAACTAAACCACCACCCTCCCTTCAAAGGAATTCTTTTGCTGTAAAACTGCAGATTGTCCACTTATATGCAATCATTTCTAGAAAGCTGCATCTCCAAGGACACCCCCCAGAGGGTGCCATGCTGGGGACAGAATGCCAGTCAAGAAATTATTGTTATTTATTTATTTTTAATTTTTACTCAGCTGCCTGCGTATTTTTCAGCCGGTCACGACGCCTGCCTCTGCCCCCAGATCGGCCGCTGTCCCCCGATACCCCGTGGCTTTCCCCCCATGGTGGGGCCTGCGGCATCCCCCCGTATATGCGGCAGGCACTGGGACTAGGTCGGGGGCCCGGCCTGGGGAGCACATTGAGGCCGTGGCGGCGGGCTTCACTCTCGGCGGCGGGCAGGCTCCATCCATTTTTCCACTTTTCGGGGAGGAGGGGTCGTGCCATGATGTCACCATCCGCCCCGCCTCCAATGGGATTGACAAGCCGCGGTCTGCGTGGGAACTCCTGGCCTCCACCAGGGGTCCCGTGCACCGCCATTATCCACCTCCCCGGAGAAGGAGGCTGTCGCGGGGCCTTCGATCCTACTCCCCGGCCGCCCTCCGGCGGCCGAGTCCATTCGAAACCGGGTCGCCGGGCGTCGCAGCGGAAATCCAACTGCTGCGCCGGCGGGCCGGCCTCAGTCAAGAAATCATACTCTGAGGTACAGAGATACAAGTGCTAAAGCCAGGTTACAAACCCGAGTTGCTTCAGAAGCCTGTCTCCATGATTTAATACAGACCAAAAATAATTCAATTTATATATTTATTCAGGAATTAAACATTTCAGACCTGCTTAATCGGCCAACGTTTCACTAGGCATACCCAGCTTTTTTAAGGTAGCAGTATCTGAAATATCTATCCTGAACCTGAACGATTTCTCCTTTTATAAGGATCTCATTCATCTCTAAATCTTTTTTCTGCTTAAATTCTTTCATCTTTGCAGAGAGACCTCCTCTCTAATGCAGGGCTCCGTGACTCTATTCGTGGCTCCCATCCTTCTGGAAGTAAAGAGGGGGATTTAAATAGAGATGAATGGATCCTTATAAAGGGAGAAAACATTCAGGTCCAGGACAAATATTTCTGATACTGCTGCCTTGAAAAAGCCAGGTACGCATGGCAAAACGGCAGATGAAGTAGGTCTGAAATGTAATGCCTAAATAAATACATACATTGAATTATTTTAGGCTTCAGTGGGTCTTCTTTTCCTACTGTTTGTGGTTGCTGAAAGGACATTAAAGACCAACCCACAAACCCTGCAGCGCATTGCTGCACATATAAAATGGGTACCCAAAATTCTGCAATCTGATTGGTCGAGAACCATTGTTTCATCCAACATAAACTCACACGCTGGCATTGTTTCAAGGAATGCCAATCATGTTATGCTGTACAAGCTACTAGATCACTGTAACAGTTTCTCTGTTTCAGGAGATCCCATGCACAGCTACAGGAAAACAGTTTCATGTTTCAAAACATAGTCTCTCCACTCGCTGCCCCTTTTGTCGCTTTATCTTGCCAATGCTAATGCCCTCGGTCTGAGCAAGCACAAGGTCGGATATGCATGGCTGCTATACGGCACTAAATTCATGCCAAAAGTCCTCATGGGTGGCATCTGGATTTGACTGTTGTCATTGTTATCTGTATAGTGAATGTGCCCTGTACTAATCTTCCCACTGCATACTGTCTAGCCAGAATGTACCTTGGTTTTAAGGTGTCTACCAATGTATGTATGTCTGTATGGTCTCTACCACTGTCAACGTATTTTTCATCCTGCTTATCACAAAGTGTATTGTTCCTTTCTTAACTGAACAACTATACTTTTAACTAATTCCAGGTTGCCTCAAAAAAAGGGATCTCTGGAACCCAGTGGGCCTACCCAGTTAACAGCATTGAAAATAACTAAAATCTTACGTTTTACTTGTAAACAGCAATTCCCATTTTATTAATACTTTTTGCCTCCCTCTTGACCCCCCCCCGTAAGACCCAGCCCATCCTCTGACACATCTGCCGCTTACCCGTAAGACTTTCAACCCCATGAGCTTACCCCCATCACAGCACGGTCCAGTCAGACTGGAAATACAGGTTACTCACCTGTAACAGGAGTTCTAGGAATGGTATATGTTGTTCATCCACACTCATTGGCAGGTATCCTTGCCGCTTTAAATCTTGCCGGAAGGTCTTCAAGCTTGCTCCTCCCACCCACCCGGGTGGTATAACTCTCGGCTCCGCCCCATGACGCCAGATCTGGCCCGCTGGAAGCTCAGGTTGTGCGTCAAGCGGGAGGTCGTGGTGGAGTGGTGGATGAACAACATATACCATTCCTAGAACTCCTGTTACAGGTGTGAGTAACCTGTATTTCTAGGGACATGGATATGTTGTTCATCCACACTCATTGGCAGACTCCTAGCAGTTCTCCGGGAGGAGGGAGGCAAGACGCACACCCCCAATACTTACTTGGGAAAGAGAGACTGCAGAACCGAGGCCCCAAAACCAGCATCCCGGCGTGACTCAAGGTCGATGTGGTAGTGGGTAATGAAGGTGTTTGCTGACTTCCAGGTAGCAGCCCTGCAGATTTCCTGGATAGGGACGTCCCTGGAAGCAGCCACCGTTGCAGCAGTATGGCGGGTAGAATGAGCTCTTATCCCTCTGGGAGGCTCCATGCCCGCCAACTTATAGCAGAGATCTATGCAGGAGGTTACCCACCTGCTTATCGTCCGCTTGGCTGCAGGTCTGCCAGATGCGGCTTCAGCGTGATGACAAACAGCTGGCGAACCTCTCCCGAATTTCAGCCGTGCGCTCCTTATAATAAGCGGCGCCCTTCACAGAGGTCAGAGTATGGAGCCTATATTCGCCTCCAGGTGTGATTGGGGTAGAACACCGGCAGAGTCAACACCTGGTTAAGGTGAAACTCCGACACCACCTTCGGAAGGAATTTCGGTGGGGCGCAGGACAACCTTGTCCCTGTGGAAGACCAGGTAAGGAGACTCGATGGAACGCCTGGAGCTCTCCCATCCTTCTGGCTGGCGTGATAGCCACCAAGAAAGCGGTCTTCCGACAGGTGAGAGAGAGCACACCTGTGCATAGGTTCGAATGGCTTGCCCATGAGCTTTGCCAATACCAGCAGTAGATCCCGCGAGGTGGGGTTCCCGCACTGGAGGAAATGTGATCAAGGCCTTTGAAAAGCGCCCAGACCACCTTCTCCCATGCCATCGACTGCTTCCTCGCCCGCGCCTGCAAGCAGAGATGGCTGCCAGGTGCACCCTTAGGTCGCTCGACCTAAGCCCTTGACTAGAAAGGGACCATAAATAGTCCAAGATGCTTGCCAAGGAACAGGAGGAAGGGTCCAAGCCCTTGCCCTGACACCAAATGGAAAACCTTTTCCATTTGAAGACATAACATTTTCTGGTCGACTCTACGGGACGCCTCAACTACATTGAGGACCTCGTCGGAAAGACCCAAAGCCTGGAACTCTAGCCGCTCAGGAACCAGGCCGTCAGGTGCAGGGATTGAAGGTCCGGATGGAACACCTTCCCCTGATTGACTGAGAGCAGGTCCGGGCGAGCTGGAAGCTGCCGCGGAGTCCTGGAGCTGAGACTGAGGAGATCTGGGTACCAGAACTGGTGAGGCCAGTCTGGGGCTATCAGAATCACCTGCGCCTTGTCCCTCCTCGCCTTGAAGCACCTTGTGGATCAAGGGAAATGGGAAAAGGCGTAAAAGAGGCCCGGGGTCCATTGCCTCGAGAAGGCATCCCCCTGCAGCGAGCCCTGCTGAGGGGGGCGGGCATGGAACAGACTCAGCTTCGCGTTCTCCATGGAGGCAAACAGGTCCACCTGAGGTGTGCCCCAAAGGGAGAACAGATGCTGTACTACCTCCGGCAGGAGAGACCACTCGTGGGATGCAGCCCCTATCCGGCTCAGGGCATCGGCCAGGGTGTTGGAGGCTCCTGCCACGTGAATAGCTAGAGATCCGCCTCCAGGCTGCCACGAGTGACCAAATCAGAGCTTCCTTGCATAGAAGCATGGGCGCGTCCGCCCTGGCGGTTTAGATAGTACATGGTCGTGGTATTGTCCGTCTGGACTCGGACCCTTGACCCCGGAGGAGCAGAGCAAAGTGCGGTGAAGCTGAGCGGACCGCTCGAGCTCCAGCAGGTTGATAATCGGGACTCCCGGGACCAGAGGCCAAGCCCGTGTTCCCAGATGGGCACCCCAACCCATCAGAGAGGCATCGGTCGATAGAGACCGTCGGCTCGGGCAGACGAGCAGGATGCCCTCCTGCAAATGATCTGGAGCGGTCCACCACTGGAGAGCGTTCCACATCCCCTGTGTCACCGACACAAGCTGGTCCAAGGGATCGCAGCGTGTGACCACTGGCTGGCCAGTCCCCACTGAAGGGGACGCATGTTCCAGCGGGCCCAACGGACCACCCTGGTGCAGGCCGCCATGAGACCCAGGAGGCGCAGGAAGTCCCGGGCAGGGCGCAATTGCCCAACCAGAAATGATCGGGCAAAGGAGGAAAGAACCTCGGCCCTGTCCGGCGGGAGCCGCGCTCTGGCTCGAAGAGAGTCGAGCTGCGCCGATGAATAGAATCACCTGCTTGGCTCGAGTTCCGACTTGGCCTCGTTGATAAGGAGGCCCAGTTGAGAGCAGACCTGGAGGGCCAGATCTCTGGACCACTCCGCCTCCTTCCTGGAGGAGCTGCTATCAGCCAGTCGTCCAGGTAAGGTACACCGGACCCCTCGGCGCCCGAGGAATGCTGTCACCACTGCCATGCATTTGGTGAAGACCCTGGGAGCTGGAGACAAGCCGAAGGGCATGGCTTGAACTCGAAGAGATCCTTCCTTTCGAGGCGAAGAGAATCTCTGGTGAGACGGACGGATAGGGACTGAAAAAGCAGCGTCCTGCAGGTCAGAGAGCAGAACCACCGCGCGTTCCAAGGATGGTATTATCTGAGCCAGAGTGACCATCCTGAAGGTTCGAGACCTTAGGAACTTGTTTAGGTCGTGTGGTCGAGAATGGGCGCCAGCCCCGTCCGTTCGGAACCAGGAAGTACCTGGACACAAACCCTGGGTCTGAAGGAGGGTCCACCACCTCTCTTACCTCCTTCTGGAGGAGGAGGCGATGTCGGCTCGACGAGCCGCCAGTGAACTGGGGATCCCGAACCCCCGAGGCGGCGGCTCTGAAGGGTGGTGCCTGCTTGGATTCAGAGGCAGGCCTCTTCCCACCACCTTCAAGACCCACCTGTCCGTGGGAAACAGCGACCAGGCGGACGGAAGTGCCGGAGCCGTCCCCCCACGGGGGGACCCAGGGGTAAGGTGACGGGGATGGGGGCGACACCCCTCAGCCCGTCACTGGGCAGGCTTGGAGGAGGGACCGGCCGAGGGACCTCCTGGGCCCTTTCCTCCCTGCCTCCTGTTAGAGGAAGCCGGCGGCTTGGGTTTGGGATGCCAAGGCCGAGCCTGCTGGCCCTGACGTTGCTGGGCCGGGCGCGCCGGGGGCACAGAAGGACGAAAGGGCTTAGGCTGTGGTTTGCGGCCTTTGTCCTTCTGAGCGGAAGAGACCGAGTCCAAGGTGGCATTGGACTTCTCGATCCTCTGCAGGTGACCTTCCACCCAGGGCGAAGAGGTCAGTCCCAAAAGGAACATCCGCCAACTTGTGCTGGGTATCCAGTAAGGTGGATATCCTCAGCCAAGCCCTTGACGCATAAGCCACTGCGGCGCCACCGATCTGGCACATGAGTCCCCTATATCCAAAGCAGTCTGGAGCTGCTGTTTGGCCACTGCCCTGCCCTGGTCCGCACCTGTAACCGTAGTCTGCAGATCGGGCGGAAGATGAGGATGACCTCATCCAGGAGCCCAACAGGGCATGAGAAAAATGTGCCATGAGGACGGCCGAACTGGCCTGACGAAGGCCGAGAGAGGACGAAGCGTAGACTTTTCGCCCGACATAGTCCAATTTCTTGGACTCCTTGTCAGGAGGTTTGTCCACATCCCTGGCGTTGCAGGCGCGCCGGAAAAAGCTGTCGGTAACCAACCCCTCAGCAGAGGGGTGTTCCGAAAAACCGGACAAGGAACCGGTAGGGACCGCATACTTCCTGGCCATCCTGGCCGAAGGCGCAGGGCAGGAAGCAGGCGCTGCAAAGCTCCAGTGCCGGACCCACTATGGCCTCGGCCACGGAAGGCCTCCGTCGGAGAATCCCTCGGTCCAGAATCTCCGTGAGGATACCTGGCCCTTTGGAAGCGGTTCGAGCTCCATCCCGGTGAGACTCCGAGATGAGCGAAGCAGTCCTAGGAAGACGACGGGCTATCGTCCATTGGCTGACCTCCTGAAGACTCCAAGTCCAGTCGCTTGGAAAAAGGAGGAATCATCTGGACTCGGAAGAGTCCTCGAAAACTGCCTCTGGCCTGAGCCACCTTCACCTGCCGAGGTCGGTCGGGAGTAGGGTAACTGACAACCGATGGGGTAGACCCTTAGCAGACCGAGAATCCTTGGTGGAGCCCCAGTGGTGGCTGTGGAGGCGGAGGTTCCACGGAATCGGTGGAGCAGCTGGTTTGGCCGAACAACGGCCTGGGTATAGCTCCTCGGATAAGTCGGGGTTGTGTGCACGTTCGGTGACAGCCACTTAATGCCGGGGAAAGCGACGGGGTCGGCTTATTCCCGGCCAGGAGGGCTGTTGCAACATAAGGTCCTCGTACCCGTCGGCGTAATTTGCAGCGAAGCCTCCCTCATCGAGGAGGGAGGGCCCGGCGGCGACGCCGCTGCAGCGGTGCCGGACAGGAACCCGCCTGCTGGCGGTGGGATCGGCTGGACATGAAGGTCGGGGCCGAACCGAGTCCCGGAATTTCCGAGGTCGGTGCGGGAGGTGTCGGCGAACCGCACTCCTTGGCTCGGATGGTCCATCCGACGGCTCCGGAACCGGAGGCACAGGCGAGCCACGGGATCCTCAACTCCTCCCGGGGAACCGGGAGAGGAATCTCGGCTGCTAAAGGCGACAGCCTGTCCAATGGGTCGAGAAAAATCTTGACTTCGCCGGTGGGAGTCTCGGTCAACTGACCTGGCAGGGACACCGTGAGGCCAATGTGGCCCGAGCGGTCGACGAAGCCGTGATCCGGCGGCCGAGGAAAGGACCTTTCCGCTCCCAAGAGCGTCGACGGAGGACTTACCCTGTCCCTCTTTTGGACGAGAATAAGGTCCAGCAGGCATGAGCCCCTTCTCCTTTAGTGGAGAGGGACAGACAAAAGCTCCTTAAAAAGCCGTAGGAAGAGCCAGAGAGCGGGATAAATGCCGCGGCCGAGGAAAATCGACCCGCGCCGCCTCCTCTTCGAGGCGACCATCCGCTCGAGCTGATCCTGAAACCACGCCGCATGAGACACGCCAACGGGCCTCCTTGGACTCACGGAGGCAGCTTCTCGGGGCCAGCCCAGTTGCAATCGGGCAGCACGGTCTTCGAGGGGCGTGGGCCGAGAAAAGATGAGCTGGGTATGACACCTGGAGTGCGTGCTCAAGGCCTAAGCAATGAACACCCTGGAGTGTGGATCCGTCCGAGACATCTTCTGCCCGCATGGGCATCTCCGAAATCCAGGGTGATTTGTCCATAGCAGCGAGGGATGAAGACTGAAGTCTTTTTGCAAAATTTATTTTAAATCCATAGCGGAGAAATAGGAACTAGTCACAAACGCAGAGCGTTAAGGAGGGAACCTGAGCTTCCAAGCGGTAAGGAAGATCTGGCGTCATGGGGCGGAGCCGTGAGTTATACCACCCGGGTGGGTGGGAGGAGCAAGCTTGAAGACCTTCCGGCAAGATTTAAAGCGGCAAGGATACCTGCCAATGAGTGTGGATGAACAACATATCCATGTCCCTAGAATCAACCCTTCTCCAGAGCTACGGGGCAGAGATTCCTGGGGAATCTCATGTCAGACAGTAGCTGGGGTCAGGGTAAGAGTGTGCCAGGGGATGCTGATGCTCAGAGCTTTTCCCTGTATGGCTCACCCACAGGACGTTGGCATGCAAGGGAGCGCATGTGGATGCACGCTAGCATGCTCATTCCATGAGCCCTGGCTGATGTCCTCCCTCCCGCAGTGCCTGCCTAACTGCACTGCCACCTGTGGTCACCCAGTTTTGCAGCACCAGTGTCCACCCTCCCACCCCGGGGGAAGAGTGTCCTCTGGGACACTTAATCCTCCTCCCCCATGGGGTCCTCAGATGACCCAGGCTCGTTCCCAAACCCGGGTCATCAGCATCGCGATAGCAATTCTCATTTGAAGTACAATTAACAGTTTCCAACAGCAAGCGGTCATTCGGCTCCAGTATGTTTACTGCATACACCAGGTAGGAATGATAACCTGCACTGATGAGGGATATGGAGGGCTTAAAGGGCGAACATGTTTGAACGCTGCAGTTCATAGCTTGAAAGTCCACGGAAAAGCTCTTTTAAACGAGGTATTGGGCTCCTCTGTAGCTGGCAGCAGTCAAGGGATATTGATGACTAAGTCAGCCCCATATTGTTACTGCACTGCCACCATTGTAGAACCTTGTGACATCACTAACAACCAGTCTGTGCTTGAGTTAGTGCGGTTACTCACAACTTGATCATCAGTGACGTCACTAAGTTCTAGAAACTGTGACAATGTAAGATCAGTATGGGGCAGACACAGTCACCGATATCACTGAACTACTGCCAGCTACAGAGGAGCCTATTACCTTGTTTAAAAGAGCTTTCCATGTTCTTACAAGCTATGAACTGCACTGTTCTAAAGTGTTTCCCCCTTTAACCTCTTTCAGGCAGTCAGAAAACCTCTTAAAAGCATTTAAGGGAATGGTTCTCACCTGGGTTTTGGCAAGCAGGTATATCGCAGACGTTTTTTTGGCAATGGCAAGCGCTGGTGGTCAGCCCGGGCCGGGTGCTTGTGGTAGCGCACATCGCATTCTGAACACAGGAACTGGTTACAGCTGGGGCAGTGGGCGGAGACTTCCCCTTCTCCACACAGATTGCAGGTAGAACCAACAGCAACTTCTGTTTCCAAAAATGAAGAAGAAAAAAATTAGTGGGGGAGGGGAGAAACTGTTTTCTTTAAAAATAGAAAAGCACTTGAAACTTTCAGACTCACAAGAGGCCAGGTTACATACTGTGGAGTGGTAAATGACTGGTTTGGCTGCAGTATTCATTTTTTTTCCATTTAAAGGAGAACATTCATGAACTGCGCCCACCATAGTTTGAAAGTCCATGAAATGCTCTTTCAAATGAGGCATCAGGCTCCTCTGTAGTTGGCAGCAGCCCAGACATATTGATGATTACGGCTGCCCCTTACTGATGCTATGCTGCCACCATTTTTAGACCCTTGTAAAGTCACAAGACAATCAAGCTGTGGCTAACCACACTGTAGCCAAGCACAGCCTGATCTTCAGTGACATCACAAGGTTCTAAAAATGGCGGCAATGTAGTAACAATACATGGTAGCTTAGTCATTCATATCTGTGGATGGCTATCAGTTCATTCAAAAGATGTTCTCATGGACTTTCCAACTATGTTCCCCTTTAAGTTCTTTGTCTTTCCTCTGTCAGCCATCGTATTTGGGTCTGTTCTAGTGATGTCCTAGCTTAAACAACCCTTTACATGGTCCATCATCTTCCATGCCCCCCCCCCCCCAAGTAGAGTGGTATTCTGGGGCATCACACCCAACCAGAGCACAATCTAGTGTGGGCCAGACCTTCAGGGTGCTGGGCCAGTGAGTGCAAGCAGGTGCTATCATTCTGCATCCAGCATGGTTTTCCTCCGTTTTTATCCTCCCCCAACGTCGGCGGAGGGGGGCTACCAGCACATGCAATAGGATGCTGTTAACAAGCCTGCCAGTGTTACCCTCCCCCACAGTTCAGTGCAGATCTGATCCACCCTTCATGCCACGAGTGGTCGATGTCCATCAAGCTCACTTCCCCCCCCTCCCAAGGGTGTGGAGTGTTGAGGTAAATGCCGCCTAAGCCTCCTGTCATGCTGCAGCAATGGTGTGGACCCAGTTCGCCAGCACAGCAGGTGGCTCCATAACCACATCACTACCGGGCTAGTTTTGCTTCATTTGTTTGTTTTTTACAATTATTTTACTCAACTGAAGCATAAGAGGTCAGTTTCAGTAGGATCTGACTTTTAAACTATCCTTCAGGTGAGAGATCAGATGCACAGGGAGGTCAAGTATCTTGCTCAGGGTTACCCAGTGAACCTGCAATGGTGACAGGATTTAAACCAGGGATCTTCTTTTCACAGTTTTGCCCTCTAACCTGCAGGCCACAGTATCATCAAAGAGCCAGGTCACCTACTGCCACCTGTAGAAATGGTATCCCATGATAGTCGCGACTGTATAATAGCAACTTAAAGAACCACGACTACAAAATAGCGAGCACATGAAGGGCGACTGGAAACAAAAGCGAATTAGCCATAACAGCGAATTAAACTGCAATTCAGATTACAAGATTCGCGACTGTCAAATCAGCGATCAGGAGAACCGTTGAAGTGCGCTTGTCACAGCACCTCCTACTTGAAACCCCCTCCCAATCCTGAGTAAGTTGTGCAAAGAGAAAAAACTTCAAATATAAATTAAGCCAACTCAGAATTAACTGCACATATTTAACTCACAAACCTCTCAGCAATCTAAGAGATATTCTCTCTCGCTCTCTCTCTCTCTCTCTCTCCCTCTCTCTCTCCGGCACACACAAAGCTCAGCTGTTTCATTTTGAAGTCGCACTCTGCTCTACTTACCAGAGCACCCGACATTTCATACAACTGCTGCATTCTGCTGCCAAAGAGCGGTTTCTTTACTTTGCAGGGAGCGGCAAAAGGGGTGTAATTTGGTGACACTGCTCTGTTTTGTTTTTAAACCTACCTCCGTGAAGTGGGGGGAGACTGACCATCTAATATGTAAAATGACTGCCAAATTAGCAATCAGGAGACCCGCCGAAGTGCACCCGTCACAGCACCTCCTGAAATAAAAGGGGCAAAGAACTGCCTGCTCTATAACTTCACTATTTCTGTCGTTCACAAACCACAGAGAGGGGTCCAGTGGATTCAAAAACTCAGCCATTGGTTGGCGCTATTTTGACACTTTAGCAATACATGCTGCGCTATAATGCTGGGTTACTAATTTGCTAATCGACATTCTGAATTTGCCATTGTTGCAGGCGCTATTATGCAGTCACGATTTTAACATGGAACCGTAGAAATACAGGTAGCAGTGCAGTAGACAAGGCGTAGGGGGAGGGGGGATGCTGTGGAGCCCAAGCATGGTGCCATCGGAACATTCGCCCTGGTGCTGACACTCCCACAGGGAAAGGACTCAGCAGCTGGAGGGAAACAAGGGGGTTAATTCTCTCTGTTCACACTCCTTGATGGGCAAATCAGCCAAAAGGCAGATGGAGGAGCAAAAGCACTCATCAAAAAAACGGCCATAGGCCGTTCTGCCAGTGCAGCGGTAGCACCACCACTTGCGGCGTCCATGACCTAGGTTCAGGAATGAGCTTGCGGTGTCAGAGGGTCAGCCAGGGAGAGGATTGAGCGTCTGGGGAAGGAGGGCTGCAATGCTCAGCACTTGGAAGGCTTAGCCAGGGAAAGGAGGATTGAGCATCTGGGGGGAGGTCTGCAGTGCTCGGCACTTGGAGGGTCAGCCAGAGAGAGGAGGATTGAGCATCTGGGGAGGGAGGGCTGCAGTGCTCGGCACTCGGAGGGTCATCCAGGGAGAGGAGGATTGAGCATCTGAGGAGGGAGGGCTGCAGTGCTCGGCACTCGGAGGGTCAGCCAGGGAGAGGAGGATTGAGCACATTGGGAGGGATGTCTGTAGTGCTCGGCACTCATAGGGTCAGCCAGGGAGAGGAAGCTTGAGCATGTGGGGAGGGAGGGCTGCAGTGCTCGGCACTTGTGGGGTAGCCAGAGTGAGGAGGACTGAGCATCTGGGGAGGGTGGGAGGGCTGTAGTGCTCGGTACTCATAGGGTCAGCCAGGGTGAGGAGGCTTGAGCATCTGGGGAGGGAGGGCTGCAGTGCTCGGAGGGTCAGTCAGGGAGAGGAGGTTTGAGTGCATGGGGAGGGATGGCTGTAGTGCTCGGCACTCATAGGGTCAGCCAGGGAGAGGAGGATTGAGCGTCTGGGGAAGGAGGGAGGGCTGCAGTGCTCGGCACTTGGAGGGTCAGCTAGGGTGAGGAGGACTGAGCATCTGGGGAGGAAGGACTGCAGTGCTTGGCACTCGGAGGGTCAGCCAGGGAGAGGAGGATTGAGCATCTCAGGAGGGAGGGCTGCAGTGCTCGGCACTCGGAGGGTCAGCCAGGGTGAGGAGGACTGAGCATCTGGGGAGGGGGGGCTGCAGTGCTCGGCACTCGGAGGGTCAGCCAGGGAGAGGAGGATTGAGTGTCTGGGGAGGGAGGGCTGCAGTGCTCGGCACTCATAGGGTCAGCCAGGATGAGGAGAATTGAGCATCTGAGGAGGGATGGCTGCAGTGCTCGGAGGGTCAAGCCAGGGAGAGGAGGATTTAGCGTCTGGGGTGAGAGGGCTGCAGTGCTCGGAGGGTCAGCCAGGGAGAGGAGGATTGAGCGCATGGGGAGGGATGGATGTAGTGCTCGGCACTCATAGGGTCAGCCAGGGTGAGGAAGATTTAGCGTCTGGGGAGGGAGGGTTGCAGTGCTCGGAGGGTCAAGCCAGGGAGAAGAGGACTGAGTGTCTGGGGAGGGAAGGAGAGCTGCAGTGCTCACAGGATCAGCCAGGTAGAGGAGGATTTATCATCTGGGGAGGGAGGGCTGCAATGCTTGGAGGGTCAGCCAGGGAGAGGAGGATTGAGCATCTGGAGTGAGGGCTGCACTGCTCGGCGCTAGCCTGGTCCCTAGTGGGGGCTAGGAGCAACGCGACCACAGACAGCATGCTGGGGAGTGCAGGAGTGGCTACTGTCGATGTCCTATGCATGGAAGCATGAGTGGAGCCATATGAATAACATTGCACATACACATTTCCCAGGGTAAAAGATTGAGGTTAAAATCAATCAGAGGCAGGGCAGGATGGCAGATCAACCCCTTACAGGCCCTGCACTAGCTACAGGGCTCTCTTCCAGAACCGGATCCATTGGTGGTGAGCAGCAATGGGGCGAGGCAAGCAGTGAAGGAAGACTGGGATTGGAAGGTAAGCCCCCGGGATGCTGGGTGGCAAAGTAGGGGAAGGGTGCATTTGAATCAGATGCCTGCAGTGGTCTGGAGGAGAAAGAAATCAACATAAAAAAGCCCCCGCCCCCCAGCAGAACCACACTTCATCTCAGCACGCTCTGACAGGGGCAGGGAGCATCAAAGAGCACCTTAACAGCTAGTGTTCACTCCTTCTGCCAGCTTGTTTTCTTAGGGGTGTTAGTCCATCGACGCTCTGCGTTAACTGCCCTGCCCACCTGCCCCAGCCCAACCCTCAATTTATAGGCCCCTCCTGTTGCCAAATTTTCTAAGACTCCACTTCTCCATTAGCAGGTTATACTTGCCTGCCACTAGAGGGTACTCCTTGCGCAACCTCCGTATCCACTCTTAACCACTATACTCTTTTCTGCTCTTCTACCACTCTACCATGGGGGCCAATTCCCCATCACTATGCCTGGCCATCCCAGCCCTCCTGGTACTGACCTTTCTCCTACCAGACCACACCCTGCACTCATGGTACCGCACCCCCCCCCCCCCGACTATACCTTGGTCTCTCGACCACCACCCACACTGGACACAAACCTGGGGCCCAGCATCCACCTCTCCGCTACTCACCAGGCTCCTCTGCTTATCTGGGACCCCCTTGGACCCACCTCCTTACTGCTATTCCTACCCTTTGTGCCCTACCCATTCCTTGCACCCCTGTGGTTGGACCCTCAGCCCGTAGACCAGTAAAGGACGTCTGTTACCGCCACCTGTTGGTTAGAATTATCACTCTATTACTGCTATTCTCTGGAAATGTCCACCCCAATCCGGGACCAACTCCAACAAGCCCGCCCAAGACTTTATCCTCTGGACTCCGCACTGCCTCCCTGAGCATCTGCAGCTTGCTAACAAAATCTGCTGCACTCCAATGTTGGGTCATCTAACACTAACCTGACATTATTGCAGTACTGGAGACTTGGCTCTCCAAATCTACCCCCCCCCCCGATTCCTTCGTCTCACTCCGCGGGTACACCCTCTATCGGGAAGAACGACTAGGCAAATGAGGGGGCAGATGTGCTGTTTACTTACATGACACCATTACTGGTCATGCTCTCCCTGCTCCCAAGCTTGACAATGGAGCCCAGGCCCTCACATTCAAAATTATCCCTGATCCTACCAGGGGTCTGCTCTACATCACAGTCTCCTACGTGCCTCCTAGGAACCAAAACCCAGCTATCCAGTCACTCACAGAGTATCTCTCAATTCTCCCTCAAAAAGCTGAACAAGTCTTATTAGGGGACCTTAATGTCAACTGGCTCGGCACCTTGACTTCACAAGCAAGGGATTCCTTTGCTACCCTTGAAATGACCCAATTAGTCTCCCAGCCCACTAGACTCAACCCCACCAGACAAACCAGCACCCTCCTGGATGTCATAGTCTCCAACCGCCCCCCAAAAGTCCAGGATATTAAAATCCTTTCGGACTCCTTAAGTGACCACTCCCCTATCCTCTTCCTCTGGACCTCTGCCACCCAAAAATCAGTAACTCAATCCACTCTTCGTAGGCGTCTCCACCCAGGTGGCCTTAAACTCAGACACTATCTCACCCAGATTGAATGGTCCCTCATCAACCATGACCCAAGCATCGATGCTGTGCTCAACCTCTTCACACAGGCTTTCAACAAGGCCTGTGATCTCTACGCCCCGCTTACCAGACATCACTCAAAAAAAACAAAATGCGCCTTGGGTCACCCCATCCCTGCTCCAAAAACTCTGGAAGAGGGATAACCTCTGGCATATTGCTGTGGAGTCAGGCAAAGTGTCGGACAGGCAAGCCTACAATGCTGCGTGCAATCAGTGCACATGGGCCATCTGCAAGACCAAAGCGGAGCACTACCAGGCCACCCTTACCTCCTCCTGGGGCTCAGCCTGGACCTTCTGGGATAATATAAAAGAGCCGAATGGGAAAACACGCTCTTCCCCCCCCATCCCAGCTTTCTATTGATGGCTTCATTACCACAGACCCCCTCAACATAGCTAACTGCCTTAATACCACATTCATGGCCGACCCAGTGGCGCGGAGGGTTAAGGCGCTGGACGGCACACCTCGCTCCACGCCGCCACCCGGTTCGAATGAGCCCGGCCATCAGGGGTCGGAGGAGGGAGGGAGAGGATTGAGGTCCAGAGGACAGCTCTCCTCTCCCCGGGAGGGAGGGGGGTTCCTGCTCGGTGCCTGACCGGCCTCTGGCAGAGACCTGAGGCATGGCAAGCGTGGAGCTGATGCTGGAGGGGTGGCAGTGATGCCTTGGTGTCGGGCTTGAGGCACTCCCACAAAAGGAACAGAGATTCTCCAGCTCCGTGTAGACGGAGCTCCGAGGCAGACCCTTAATGGCTCCCGCCTATCTGGTCCCAGGGTCTTCCAAAAGTTGATTAGTTCAGGGTGTTCAGCCCCACCTCGTCTCCACCCAGGGGGAAGATCCGTGACTCCATGGAGGACCGACCGTTAGACCAGGTAGGTGGAGGAGCGGGGGCAGTCCTTCATTGCAACTCGCGAAGAAGCGGAAGGCAGGACAAAAAGATATTTAAAAAAAAAAAAAACACCACATTCACTGATCTAAGTTCTGTCCTCCCCAGTAGTTTCTTCGACCCTGAATTCCTTATCTTCACTCATTATATGCAGGAGCACACCCATCCAGTTGGAGGAGCTCTCTCATTCACAGCATACATGCTTTGTTTTCCATTTTGTAAATGTGATTAATTGTTGATTGCCAGGAGTAAACACCAGGAGGCTGGGGTATGATAGGATGTCGGAAGGTAAGTGCAGGTCCAAAGGCAGGCGATTCCTATGCCTTTGGGGTTACCAGATGTCTAGGCTTCATAAAAAAAAAAAAAAAGCATTTACTGTGATGTGTTTTTTTTTTGTATGGAATCTGACTTCACTGCTACTATTCAACGTTTGCTCTTTTTAAATGATGGAACGTACATTCAGTACCTTCAATGCATATGTTATGGACAGGTAATCAATATCATACTGTATCTTATGCCTGGTTAAATAAAGTGATTGATTGATTGATTGTATCTTCAGAGTCGTTTTTATGACATGGAATTAAGGTCTGTGACTTGAAATATTTTCAGCCCCACCGATATTTATGCCATTTAAACCTGCTGTATGGCTGGCATATTCACCAGGACATTCACAAAGGATTTAATGTACCTTTTTACATAGTTCTTTACTATGTATGGATTTTAAATGCACTCAGATTCCGCATTCTGTTCCACAGCATATACCAGTGCCGCAGCGACAGAAATACCACGAAGACCATTACAGCGACAACATTGGCAGTTCACTGTAATGGCCCATGGTATTGCTGACACTGCCTTCTCCATGCATTTTGCGCCTCCCTGAAACAATTCCGACTTGGAGTTGATAAATCTATAATGTGGGGGGTTCGGGGTTCCCCGTAAAAAACGCTCACTTCCCCTGACAGCACAATGCCAACTGTTGGCATTGTGCCATCGCTGTAATGCCGATCGACAAAATTCCTGTCGATGCGGCTTGGTGGATCCATTTCACAGTAGGAATTATTTACCCTGGCTGCAGTCATGTTTCTATTTGAACTTGCTTTTAATCACAGCACATTCATTTCGTTGTTACTGGTCCACTTATTTGTGCCTGCAGCTGTAAGACAGCTCCTTTTGTAGGGCTGGTGACACTCCAATACCAGCATCCTTTGAGAAAGCGTAAGGACAGTGCACAAAACACGTCAGGATTCAGGTGGAAACCATGCTGCTCTGTCAGTTGTATTTAATAAAAGGTTTTATGTATGCCAGTCCCACTGTTCTCGTAGGGCTAAGTACAGAACTTTGCCGCGAGAGGACAGCAGGACAGCAAACAAAAGATTGGAGCTTATTTAAAAAAATTAAAAATAAAAAATCTAACATGCACTGGAGGGTGGCTACTGCATCTCCCAGTGTTGCAGCCTTGCTCTAATGTCAGCTGCAGGGGATTCTGAGATTTGTAGCTACAGAAATGTCAGCTTGGAAGTCAGCGGAATCAGTCTAATATACAATCTACTATGCTGTAGTAAATGGTAAGTAAAAAAAATGTTTTTTGCACACAAAGTACAGATTGGGATCAGCCCCACACTTGGGTGTGGAGCTCTTACTTCGGACTGTTCCCCTTTAAGTTTGGGGCACACGTTTATTTGTGTCTGTGTGTGTAACTTCATGCCTTCGCGTGTGTGTAAAGAAAATGGTGACTAACAAATACCACTGCTGTAACCGGTGTGCTAATATTTTATTAACTGGCTAGGTCGGATGTACATCCCAGCCATTCTCCCAGCCCATACCACTGAAATCAGGCCAAGTTCCCCCTTATCCCCCACAGCTTGCTCTCCATGGCAGGGTGGTGAGAAGCCCCTCCCACCCCAAGCACAACTCACCTGAAAGGATCCAGACCAGGGGAAGTGCCATTCAGGGTCAGAGCCGAAGAGGACGGAAGCTCATGCTGCCTGACCAGGAGCCCTTTTTTCTTGTCCTTGGTGCATGGTCCCCAAAGGCGGAGCGTGGAAGGACGGCGCCGACGGTGCCACGCACGCTCCCATATGTGCAACCTGTCAGGCATCCGCCCCGTCTCTTAGTTGCAGTCTCGGTGTGCCAGCCCCAGCCACCGCTAGGGGCCAGGCAAGCACTGTCGTCCGGTCACCCCCCCCCCCAAGAGAAGGAGAGCTGTTCCTGGGATGCTCAATCCTTCTCCTCCCCTGCTGACCCCCGTCGAGCCACACTTGCTCCCAAATACAGGTTGCCGGTGTGGCGCGAGGTGTGGCGTCCAGCGCCTCAACCCTCAGCACCACTGGGCCAGCTGTGCACGGCTACTTTTAAAAGAGAGGCAATGTGGAGATGCCACAAACCCTAGGCAACAAAAAGTTAAATAAACTGCTATAAACATAGAGGTTCTACTTATTTACTTGGCAGACACCCAATCTTTAAACTATTAATTAGCATAAAGCAGGTAATGGCTCCAGCTAAGAAAATTCATGGAGGGGCCTGAATACCAGTTTCTTCATGCAGAGTAGGTAACTCTGGAGATGAGGAACATATAAGAGCAACTTAAAATAATGTTTTAGAGTTACCTGCAGGAGACACTGGAGTTGGCAGCGGATGAGGCGAAAATCCAGTTATGTCCGGTCTACTTGTGTGAAGTGATGAGGGAACAAATGGACTCACGGGAGAAGAGGCTGAAACGCACAGAGAAAATATTTATACGGAACGTGATGGTAAACGGACGATAATCTGTCTGTCCGAGAAGAAACAACTGGGCTCTGCTGACACTGCATGTCTCTCGGGGGCGAAGGCAGGGTTAGATTCTCCTAGCTCAGCTGGTGGAGTTGCTCGCTCAGCTCAGTCAGCGGAGGCACACTGCTCCTCTGATCCTAAGTGATGACACTACTTCTAAGCATACATGATAACCCAGTAATCTGTGTTCCCTCAATCCATTTGCCACGTAGACAACTGCAGACAGATTTCCTAAGTGGCTAATGGAGTTTCTAACCAATCTGCCACAGTGGCTAGACCCTTTAGGGAAAACGGCACCATATTTATTTAGCAGTAATTGAAGTGACTACAGCTCCCTGTGGGAACAGAGGTAACATATTAACTGAAGTGACTATAGCCCCCTCAGGTCTGTCAGTCTCCTTGGGAACAGAGGTAACATAGTAACTGAAGTGACTATAGCCCCCTTAGGTCTGCCAGTCTCCGTGAGAACAGAGGTAACATAGTAACTGAAGTGACTATAGCCCACTCAGGTCAGTCCCTATAGGAACAGAGGTAACATCATAACTGAAGCGACTATAGCCCTCTCAGGTCCATCAGTCCCTGTGGGAACAGGGGTAACATAGTAACTGAAGTGACTATAACCCACTCAGGTCCGTCAGTCCCCGTGGGAACAGAGGTAACATAGTAACTAAAGTGACTATAGCCCCCTCAGGTCCACCCCCCCCCAAAAAAGTGGTAACATATTAACTGAAGTGACTATAGCCTCCTCAGTTCTGTCAAGTCCCGTGGGAACATAGTAACTGAAGTGACTATAGTCCCCTCAGATTTATCCCCTTGTGGGAACAGAGATAACGTAGTAACTGAAATGACTATAGCCCCCTCAGGTCCATCCCCCACCATGGGTACAGAGGTAACATAGTAACCGAAGTAACTATAGTCTCCTCATGATCCATCCCCCCCCAAATACCTTCTACAGAGACAAGTATACTGTGCAACGTACCAATTTATACCCTCCCCCCACACACACACATTCCCAGGAATTCCCTTTGGTAAACAGGAACTGGTGCAGGCTTACCTTGTAGACAAAAGCTACAGATCTAGCAGCTGCTTCTGACTGCGAGAATTCCTGGAGACTATAAAATAAGGTTCTACCTGATAGTCTGAAGGCAGTATTTCATGGCTCAGGGCCACTTCTTCAGAGCTCAGGATGGTGTCACTTAATTATATACAACAATTCTTGTACTGTGAGCAACACTCGTTTTTCCTACAGCTTGCCGGGCCCTTCCCAAGAGTTCTGAACATGTGCTTCAGTCCCTCCTAGGATCTTGCAATGGCTTTTCTGCAGAGAACCGCCACCTCCTGTGCTGATACAGGAGCACCATAAAACAGGAGGTGTCTCCCTACAGAAAGGCCATTGGGAAAGTATTAAAGATCCTGGGAGATCAGGGACACAATGACCCATCCCCTATGAATGGCATGAGGATTCCACAAGAAATACCCCAAAGCCATCGGAGGCTCCATGCAGTACTGGAGAGGAGGCAGGGTCACAGGGCACAATAACCCATCACCACTGAATGGCATGAGGATGCCACAAGAAATACCCCAAAGCCATCAAAGGCTCCACACAACACTGGGGAGGAGGCAAGGTCAAAGATCACAGGGCACAATAACCCATCGCCACTGAACAGCATGAGGATTCCACAAGAAATACCCTAAAGTCACAGCAATCCGTCAACACCAAATGGTTTGACAATTCCACAAGAGATACCTTAAGGCTGTCAGCATGAGGTCGGGCATGCACTTGAATTGGAAGCTCAGGTGAGCAAACACCCCACACCCAAGAGCCATGCCAGGGGTACAAGCCACACAGGAATCAAGTGGGTCAGTGAGGATGGGTGGGGCGGAAAGGGCCAGAAAAAACTAGATTTTATTATGTCTGAGAAAATGTTAATCTACTGATCATTACTGAAAGAAAAAAGCATGCTGGCAGCGGGTGTCTCTGGGTAGTGCTGTTATCCCAGAGACTGCAGTAGTTCAACTCATGGGGCTTGTAAACCAAAGAAGTTAAAGCAGACTGGTTCCAAAACATCAGCCACAGAAGACAGTTAGGCAGAAAAGCTAGAAAATGTAATGTACTCAGTAAGCCACCTTCTCCAAGCCCAACGTTTTGCACAGTTGGGTTTCCTCAGGGGAGTCAAAAAAGATACATACATATAGATATATATATATAGCTATATAGATTATATATATATATATATATATATACATACACACACACACACACACAAACAGTATATACACACACACACACACACACACAAACGAGCAGACATGAAAGACAGTTAGGCCTATTCTGCTGTCATTTTAGTATGTTAGTATGTTTTAGTGTGTTAGTATTATTAGCTGTAATCCAGAAGGTGCAATTTGAAGATTTTGGCTGAGGCTTCAGAACCTGTTTGTGACGATTAAGCAAAGCTGCTGCTTTAAACAGAATATGCTGTTACATTGCCTTTACAGCAGGGTTGTACAACTGGTCCTGCCTAGGCAGAGAATGAATATGTACACACGCTTTTTGTCATTTGGGACTCCTTAGTGCCATGCAGTTGCTGTCCAGGTCCAACCCAGAGGAAATTTGGCATTTAACACACTTGGAGAAAGCATTCCGCAAAGGCAGTTGGGAGAGGAACAGTGAACAGGACGTGAAATGGGTGCCTGCACAGAACAAGCACCACGTCCTTGGGAGTGGGAGGGATTTCTAGCAGGAGAAAGGAGGGTGTGTCACCACTGTATCACTCACTAGCGAGACCCCACCTACAATAATGTGTCCAGTTCTGGAGGCCGAAAAGACATCGGCAGGGTGGAAGCGGTCCAGAGGAGAGCTACCAAAATGGTGTGGGGGTTCCACGGGAACCCACATGAGGAGAGGCTGCAGGAGCTCAGTATGTGCTGCTTGGAGGGGTGGAGCAAGGTACAGGAAGGGAGTCTGTTTCAGAGGAGGAAAAGCACAAGAAAGTACAGTTACACAAGAACTTACCGTAACAGTAGATCTTCGAGAGGAGCTCTTGCAGCAGGTATTACCAATAGGACTAAGTCCAGCAGGCATTAGGACCCCACGGAAAAATCTTCTAGCTAGCAGTCTGTCGTGGAGGACCGCCCCCGATGTCGGCTGCGCCAGACGTGGTATTGGGGGGGGGGTTCCCCAGTGCCATCTCAGTTGTCCTGCTGGAGACTCAGCTAACAAAGTAATGGAGAACCGAGGAGGGTCTCCCCTACCCAAAGAGGAAAAAACAATACTTGTCCGTGGGGGCTGGAGGGTGGGAAAGCCACCTGCTGCAAGAGCTCCTCGTGAAGATCTACTGTTACGGTAAGTTCTTGCGTAACTGTACTATCTCACTTTGAGGGAGAGCTGTTGCAGCAGGTATTACCAATAGGGCTGAGTCCCCAGAAGTACCCAAAGATAGGCCCAGGTCAGATGGGAGGGGGGGGACAAACAGATAACTGATGATCCGGATAGATGGAGTTTAGGAGAGGAGGCCCTGAAGGACTGCTAGTCCGAAACCTGCTCTCCTCCTAGAGGCAATGTCCAAACTGTAGTGCCTGATGAAAGTATGGACTGAGCTCCAGGTGGCGGCAGCGCAATGGTCTGCCAAAGAAACGTTTCGCAGAGAGGCAAATGAAGTTGCCACAGCTCTGGTGGAATGACCCTTCACCGGTCTCGGTAAGGGCTTATTGTGGTGCTGATAGCAAAAGGTGATACAGTACACCAACCATCTCATTAGTGTTTACTTAGTGACAGGAGCCCCTGACATTCTGGACCCCTGGCACGTGAATTGCCGGGATGTCCAGGCTGTGTTCTGCTGCCCAACACCACACTCTCATGGCCTCTCTGCAAAGAGGGGTAGGAATGCTTGTTTAGGAGGAACACTACTGGGGTATTGTCTGACTGGACCAGTAGTGGACCCCAGTAGAGCTGGTCTTGAAAGGCCTGAAGGGCATACAGAACTGCTCTCATCTCCAGGATATTGATGTGAAGAGATCGTTCTGTTGTGTTCCAAGAACCCTTTGTACGGTGAATACACAAATGGACTCCCCAGTCTAAACCCAAAGCATCTGTTTTAAGGATCTGCATCAGGTTCGGTCTCTGGAAGGGAACTCCCAGTTCGAGGTTGACTGGATTTAACCACCACAGGAGAGAGCGATGAACCGCCTCCGAAATTCGGATAGGGTGGTCCAGTTCGTCTACGCCTTGGTCCCACTGAGCACTGAGGTGCCACTGAAGAGTTCTCATGTTTAGCCTTGCCAAGGGGACCATGGCTATGGCGGCCACCATGTGTCCTAGCAGTTGCAAGACAATCCTCGCTATGACTCGATCAGAGGTCTGCAGTTTGCAAGCAACTCCTGTGAGCCGTTCTGCTCTTTCTTCTGGCAGAAAGGCCTTGCCCTGAATGGAGTCTAGGATTGCTCCAATATATTGAAGCTTTTGGGAGGTCCAGGGATGTGACTTCACCCAATTCAGGGTGATCCCCAGTGACTGGAACATTGCGTGTTTCCTGTAAGGCATCTGTCAGCTGGTCTTCTAACTGGGCAGAAATAAGCTAGTCGTCCAGGTAAGGGTAGACAAAGTGACTTTCTTTCTCAGGGCCGCTGTCACTACTGCCAGACATTTGGTAAGGCTCTTGGCGCTGACGAAAGGCCGAAAGGAAGTACCCTGAATTGACAGTGCCGACCTTGGAAAAGGAAGCTCAGGAACTTCCTGTGTGAGGGCAGGATTTTGATGTGCATGTATGCATCCTGCATATCTAGGGAGCATAGCCAGTCTCCTCGATGGAACATGGGCAAGAGGCTTGCCAGTGTCATCATCCGGAATCTCCTGTACTGGATAAACTGGTTCAGTTTACTGAGATCCAGTATAGGGTGAAGAGCTCCCATTTTCTTGGGAACCAGAAAAAAAAGGGAATAGAAGCCTTTGCCCTGCTGGGTGGATGGAACCACCGGGATGGCATTCTTCTGCAGAAGGGCTTGGATTTCTGCCTTTGGCAGAAGAGCATGGCTGGCCGAACAATGGGACTGAATGGGAGGATTGTTCGGAGGACAGCTTAGGAACTCTAGGGAGTAACTCCTCTCTATTGTCTGAAGAACCCATTGGTCCGAGGTGATACTGGACCACCCTGACAGGTAGAGGGACAATCTCCCTCCTACCATCTCCCCCAGTGGAATCTGATGGTGGTGGAGGGATGGCACAGAGTCGTGCTGTATTGGGGGGGTTGGACAAGGGGGTTTGAGGTGCCTTGGGATGTTTTGGGCCCTGGGTGCCGGTAGGGACAGGGTGGCCACATCATCTGAAGGCTCCCTTATTGTGGGGCTGCCTCTTTCCTTATTATCCTTGGTTCTTGCAAAAAGGATGATGACGGGAGGCAGGCAGTTCTGATTTGTACATCCTGTGTACCTCAGCTACCACCTTGCCAGAGTCCTGAAGTCCAAGGATCACTTTCTCCACCTCCTGCCTAAAGAGAAACGGAGCCCTGGAATGCTGCGTCCAGGATGGTATCCTGCAGGTCCTGGCGGAACCTCTGACACTCTGAGTCAGGCGTGCTTCCGCATGCAGATGCCCAAGGCCGCAGCCCTGGCTGCCATGTCCGCGGAGTCATAGGTGCACCTGAGCACGTCCTTGCCTACGTCCATGCCCGACTGAATGTATGCGATGAGCTCATTCTTGCTGTTGGAATCTGGCTGAGCCTTCACCAGGTCCATGGTTTTCTCCCACAGGGACTTCTGGCAGGTCACCATGTGGGCTAGAAAGTTCAAGGAATTAATAGCTCCCATGGCTGACATATAGACTTTACGGTCCATGTGGTCCAGCTTTTTGGATTCGGGATCTGGAGGCTGGACGCTCATGTGCATGGGTTGTTGAGCCCTTTCATGAGCTGCTGAGTACCATGGAGTCTGCTTTGGGGTTTCCCCCCAGAAACGGCTCCTCTTTTGGCATCCTGTACAGCCTGTCCGCCCTCCTGGGCACAGCAGACGTTGTGGAGGGGAGCTGCCAGGTGAGCCTGGTTACGTCCTGAAAAGGCTTCAGCAAAGGTGGGATCACCAAGGGCTTCAGGTCCTTGGATCCCCAAAACTTAGCCAGGTGGTGCCTCTCAAGGGCAAGGCAAGGCAAATTTTATTTTCTGGGCGCCCAAACCCAGAGGCTCTGGGCACCGTACAGTAAAGCATTCTATCAATAAAAAGCAATATAAAATAAAATTAATAATAATAAAAAAAAAAAAAGAAACGCATATTAAAACAGTATATAATAAATATATTATTTGGGACACAAAGCTCTCTAAAATAAATAGTCAAAGAAAAGAACAAAAGGCAGGACTCCCAAAATAAATAATATGTCTGATCCTGGAAGGCTTGATTAAACAAAAGGGCCTTGAGGCGGGTCTTAAAAACCTCAGCTGAAGGGGCCTCCCGAACAGATGGAGGAAGCGAATTCCACAGGACAGGGCTGGTGACACTAAACGTCCTGTCGCCGACAGTTTTCAGCCTCGTCCTGGGAATCGCCAGGAGGTCCCCAGAGGAGGACCAGAGGGAGCAGACCGAGACAGCAGGTGTGAGGAGGTCCGACAGATAGCCAGGGTCCAACCCGTGTAGGGCCTTATAGGTGAGCATGCCCACCTTGAAGAGTATCCTCCACCGCACTGGCAGCCAGTGCAGTGCATGCAGCACCGGGGTTATGTGGCAGAATTCTGACTACCCAGTCAACAGCCTGGCAGCTGCGTTCTGCACCAGTTGCAGCTGGTGGAGGTTATCCCCCCTGATCCCGAGGAGGATTGCATTACAGTGATCAAAACTGGACGTCACAAAGGCATGTACTAAGGTGGGGAGGTCCATGGACAGAACTAGGGGCTTGACCCTAGCGATATTCCTAAGATGGTAAAAGCTGATCTGGACAGTGGATGGCACCTGAGATTCAAGCGTCAAACCACTGTCAAAGGTCACACCAAGGTTTCGCACCCTAGAGGAGGCCTTCAATGGTACAGATCCCAGAAATACACTGGTTTCGGCACCAGAGGCCACCCTGTTCCATCCTCTGTTCGACTCCACCACCAGTATCTCCATCTTACTGGGGTTCAGTCACAACCAGCTGGAGGCCATCAATCATTGATCTCCACGAGGCAGTTGTTAAGTACTTCCACCACACTGGATGTTCCAGGAGCAAAAGAGAGATACAGCTGAGTATCATCGGCATAGCAATGAAAACCCAAACTGTATTTCCTAATGAGCCCACCCTGGGCAGCATATACACGGCAAACAACATTGGCGACAAGACTGAACCCTGAGGTACTCCACACGACAGTAGGGTAGGGGAGGAGAAGAAATTCCCCATCACTACCCGCTGCCTCCTATTCATGAAGTAGGACTCAAACCAGCAGATGACAGAGCCGGTGAGTCCACAAAATTCCCTCAGGCGGTCGAGTAACACAAAATGGTCTACCATGTCAAAGGCTGATGAGAGATCAAGGAGGACAAGAACTGTCTCCTCCTCCCGATCTCTAGCCTGAGGAGGTCATTTTGCACCCAAACTTGTGCAGTTTCCATACTATGCCTCGTGTAAAAACCAAACTAGAAAGGCTCGTAGAGATTGAAAGCCACAAGGTGTTCCTCAGGTTGCTGCGCCACAACCTTCTCGACAACTTTCCCTAAAAATGGGAGGTTGGAGATGGGATGGTAATTTGCCTTGACATCAGAGTCCAAAGAGGACTTCTTCAAGATGGGACGGACCAGTGCCTCCTTCAAGGCATCTGGAACAATCTCCTCTGACAAGGAGCACCGGACAATCAAGGCGAACACCAGGCCAACAGTGTTGCCACATCTCATCAAGAAACAAGTCAGCACCAGGTCCAGTTCACATTATATGTGCTTTAACTTGGAGACCACCCCAATGACCTCCAACACCTCCACTGGTTTAAACTCCCCCCAGCTAGGTGGAGTGCTCATCGGACGACCCAGACGATCACTGTAGGCCAGAGAAGGGCTCACTGGCAGAATACTGAGCCAGATGGCGGACACCCTGCCCAAGGAGAATCAAGCAAACTCCTCACAAAGAGCTTCAGAAAAAGTATTTTTGCAGCTGAAGACAGGCTGGATTTAAGAGCCTGTCCACAGTCCAAAAAAGCACAGTTGGTCGCTTCTTCCCAGCAGCAATCTCTCTAGACAGGAACTCTGCCTTCTTACGAGTGATTGTCCCTTGATACTCAGTATAATGTGAGCGCAGGGCCAGTCTGTCTGTCTCCAGCCTGGACTTCCGCCAGCAGTGCTCCAACCTCCGACCCATGATCTTCATCCTCTTGAGGTCCCCATCAAACCAAGGGGACCTCAAGTGAGAGGATCTGGGTCATACACGGGTTGGTGCGAGGGAGTCCAGAGTAGCTGCCAACACCCTATTATAGGTGGCAACAGCCTCATTCAGATGCCCAATACATACACTAACCACACTGGATAGGGCAGCCGCCACCAGAAATCCCTCCAGGGTCAAACCCCTCAAAGGCCGGTAGCTGACCATCTGTGCAGGAGGAAGACTCTGGGGAGGGCCCCCGAATGAGAACCCCACCGTGCATTGATCAGACCAGATGACCCGATCAGTCTTGAGGTCATTAACCTCAAGCCCCAGTGAGAAAACCAGGTCCAACATGTGGCCGCCTTGGTGGGTCACAGAGGAAACTTCCTGTGTCAGGCCCAGAGATGACAATATCTGGAGGAAGTTGTAACCTAGCCTAGAAGATTCGTCGTTGGTCCAGGCACTGAAGTCCCCTAGGATCAAGCACAGGATCAAGCTCTTTGGTACCCACTGGTAGACTGTCTGAATGTGTCTCATTATATCCAGAAATGAGGGGTCATCCAGGGGTGACCTGGGAGAGTCCCTCAGACTAGGAGAAGGTAGTGGCAAGTCGTCCCCAGAATAATCAGAAGAAGAGGCGTCCCCCACGTCCTCTCCAGAGGATGATAGCGGACAACCGCTCGAAGAGGGCACCAACGATGGGTGCCTTCTCCTTCTTCTTATGGGGCCAGGTGGCAGATGAGAGCCCTCATTGGATGCCCGACTGTCATCAGGTGGAGGAGGTGCTGCGGGAGTTTCCTTCGGGGAAGGGTCCAGAGGGCTGTAAAGCAAATCCCCTTTTACTGTGTTCCACCACGAGGTGAACAAGGCACCGATGTCCGCTAATGGGACGCCCGGAGGTGTGGGCGTCAGATTCGAAGGGCCGGGCGTTTGGACCTTTTGAGCCTTCTGGCACGGGCATCTGGTCTGGTGACCCTTCGAGCATGGTATCGGGCTGCTGGTCTGGTTCTGTAACAGGAACAGACCTGTCGTCCAATCCGGCGTCCAGCTTTGACACAGAGTCATCTGGCGACTGAGTCCCTGGAGTAGGGGCAGACACCTGATCCATGGCACCTGACGGCATCTTATCAGCCGGAGAGGCCCTGGGTCTGGCCTGGGGGCAAGCTAGCCTGGCTAATGGGATCATTGTTGCCCGCAGACTTCCCTTTTGCAGGGGGCGGAGGCGTCCGGTGCTGGACGGTCTCCTGGTGCCTGGTGGAGTCATCAGAAAGTCTGTTTTTCAGACGATCCACTGGACTTACGGCCCGAATCCAAAGGCCTGCCTGAAGACGCCTTTCCCTCTTGCGCCAACCCTGAAGGTTTGTGGGGTCAGTGAGCAAAAGGGAGCTGGGCGGACGAGCGTCCAGAAGAAGACTCCTTACCTTGTTCTTTAATAGAAGAGGAGGAGGATTTCTTTTGTGTGGTTCCGGCTGCTGCCGGAGGGACTGACCCTGACCTCCCACCGGAGGCTGAGAAAGAAGAAGCTCTGTGGAGGGATTTAGGGTGGGACTCCGACCTGGCCCTATCTTTCTCCTGGTGGTGGTGATGTTTCCCTCCCGATGACTTCTCTTTAAGAGCTGCACATGCCGAGGTTGGGTTCTGGACGGTGTCCCTTCCTGGCTTATGCAGATGATGTTGTCTTGATTGCAACAAGCTATCTGGGAATTAGCAGAAGTATAAACAAATTTTACAAGGCATGCTCTAAGGCAAGTTTGGAGATCAACTTTAGCAAAACTAAATTTATGATATTCAATTGCCAAAGGGTTAAGAAGGGAAGGACAACAACTCTAAAATGTGGTAATTTCACTATAGAGTATGTGTAAAGTTTTACATATTTGGGGATTGAATTTGCATAGAATTTAAATTGGCAAGAGCATATTTATTCAATAGTCAATAGAATAAATAGACTTGCCTCAGTAATACGAGAAGTTCTCATTTAAATATGGGGGATAATCTGTCTTGGGCACCATGAGGGTACTTAATGCAAAAATTAAGAAAGTCAAATTCTTTATGGGGCAAGGAAGATTAGACCCTTTAGAGTCGGTAATGAATAAAATATACAAAAAGTTGTTGGGGTTACCCAAGAATGCCGCTTCAGGCCTGGTCAGATTGGAATTAGGACAAACCACAATAAAGAGGAATGTTGATTCCAGACTAGCCACACTGGATTTAAAATGCACAATATGTTAGATAAGAGATTGCCGAGAATATGTCTCAAAGAAACTCTGTTATATAGTGGTGCTGTTTTTTTCTTCCCAAGTTTGCACATTACAGAAAAAAATTATTAAACCATACGGGTTGCTGGAATGCTCATAGGAAACACACACTACTCCTTTACTAGAGATATACAATAAGATCAAAACTAGAATTAAAGATGGCAGTATCCAAAAGGAAATTAGTGGGGTGAATACTTACAAATTGAGTCATTGGCTTGTTAAAAATACTGAAAGATATTTTGGAATGGAAAAATATCTAAGTAAATTAAAAAACCTCACGCACAGAAAATCCTACACTAAATTTAGATTTGGATATGTAGATAGTCGATATTTAAGGTTAAAATATGGTACTTCTAACACTGGAATGTGCGCTTGTTCCCTTGAGGAAGACAACCCAGCCCATGTACTTCTTTTTTGTCCCAGATATAATTTTGAGAGGAGGCAGCTCTTAGGGGATATTTTAAGACCCTAGATATGGAGCCACGATATCAATACAATTATTTATTGAAAGCGTCTAATCTAAGACACCTCGAGGCAATAGCACCATTTTGTAACATAATAGAAGAAAAAACATATTCAATGTATAGCTGCTATTGCATTAAAGGTTAGCCCTGAGTAATTAAAGTGGCGCATACTACGGTGACACATAATGATTTTAAATTCCTGCAAAAACATTTATAATAACTATTTAAACCTCATGGAAAAGGATATTTTCATAAGTATAAATTAAACCTGATTATATAATGTATAGATTTCCACCTTTATGCTTGTTTGTTTTTAATTTTTGTCTGTGTGATAGATGGAAAGGTAACTTATTGTATTCTATCTAGGCTTTGTAAAGGCTTATTCTTAAGTCAAACAATAAACTTGAATTGAATTCTCTTTAAGGGGAGACTCTCTAGCAGGGGACGAAGAACTGTGTCCCGACGGTGATCTCTGCATGGCTGCCACCTGCTATTCAAGAAGACAGGCCTTCAGGGCATTGGCTCTTCTGATGCAGGTCTTTTGGTTGAATTTCTGGCAGTGCGGGCAATCGTCGGGCCGACGGTCTGGGCCTAAGCAGATGAGGCAGGCCGAGTGGCCGTCTTTGGCGGGATCTGCTTCCCGCACTTGCACTTCAACTTGCGTCGAGGTGGAGAAGGCAAAGACATGAAAAAATATCGAAATACTTACAGGAGAACTAAAACTGTTGAATAACTTGACTAGAAAAAACACATGTCAACTGCGAAAAAGAAAGGTGTCCATGGAGCCCAACTAAGCGGGTCGACGGTGGGAAGAGAACCGAGATGGCGCCGGGGGACTGCCCTCTTTATACCACATCTGACATCAGGCGGAGCCGACATCAGGGGTGGTCCCCTGCCACAGACTACTAGCTAGAAGATTTTTCCGAGGGGTCCTAATGCCTAGTGGCCTTAGTCCTATTGGTAATACCTGTTGCAAGAGCTCCCCCTCAAAGTGAGATCACAGGGGCATGCAATGAAGCCAGAGGGGGGGTTTAAGAGGGATGTGAGGGAACACTTCTTCACAGTAAGGATGATGGACAGCTGGAACAGCCTGCCAGAAGTGGCAGTTGGCACGAAGACAATGGGCAGCTTCAAACACGTATGGGATAGGCATGTGAGCATATAAAGTACAGAAAAGGGAGGAGGGAAGGGCACCGGTGACCAAATAGGATCCAAGGTGTAAGAAATAGGCAGGCATAAACTGCACAGACTGGAAAAGCCTACTAGTCCTTTTTTGCTAACAAATTCTGTGTGTCTCTACAGGTAACTTTTGTTCTGCTGTACTGAAGCCCTTAGCACAACAAACTTAAATGCCTATAGTTAAAAAGTCCCATCTGGCTGGCCCAATGACGTCGTGGGCAAAGGCGCTGGATGCCTTACCACCTGCAAAACTGGTGACCTGAGTTTGGGAATGGATGCAAGTCACTCAGGGGCCAGAGGGGAGAGGGAGGATTGAGAGCCCTAAGAACACTTCTCCTCACTTGGGGTTGGGAGATTCTGAGCACGGATTGTGTTAATGTGTTCCCGAGCAATGAAATCTCATGATTTTTGGGTGGGATATTTATGGCTCCTTTGTCAATGGTGATGCCCCCTTCTATTCTGGTCTCTCCAGCCCCATCACCCGGCTTCTTGTGAGCTTACCCCTACTTTGTTCCCTATGGCTTGCCATACATGGAAGGGGTAGCAGGGCTCCACAACTCCCAGATAAACTCCAGATCCAGCTGGGAGTGTCATGTAGCCAGTGCAGGACCTGAGGGAGACCAGATCCAGCTCGGAATGCCATGCAGCCAGTGCAGGGCCTGAGGGAGGCCAGATCCAGCTCGGAGTGCCATGCAGCCAGTGCAGGGCCTGAGGGAAACTAGATCCAGCTCTTAGTGTCATGCAGCCAGTGGAGTACCTGAGAGAGACCGGATCCAGCTGGGAGTGTCATGCAGCCAGTGCCTGACCTGAGGGAGACTGGATCTAACTCGGAGTGCCACGCAGCCAGTGCAGGGCCTGAGGGAGACTGGATCCAGCTCAGAGTGTCAGGCAGCCCGTGCAGGACCTAAGGGAGACTGGATCCAGCTCGGAATGCCACGCAGCCAGTACAGGGTCTAAGAGAGACCAGATCCAACTCAGAGTGCCATGCAGCAAGTGCAGGGCCTGAAGGAAACTGGATCCAGCTCAGAGTGTCATGCAGCCCGTGCAGGACATGAGGGAGACCAGATTCAGCTGGAAGTGCCATGCAGCCAGTGCAGGACCTGAGGGAGACCAGATCCAGCTCAGAGTGCTACGCAGCCAATACAGTACCTGAGGGAGACCAGACCTAGCTCAGAGTGCCTTGTAAACAATGCAAGGCCTGAGGGAGACCAGATCCAACTCGGAGTGCCATGCAGCTAGTGAATGACCTGAGGGAGATCAGATCCAGCCTGGAATGCCATGCAGACAGTGCAGGGCCTGAAGGAGGCCGGATTCAGCTCGGAGTGCCATGCAACCAGTGCAGAACCTGAGGGAGACAGGATCCAGCTCGGAGTGCCCTGCAGCCAGTGCAGGTTCTGAGGGAGACCGGATCCAGCTCAGAGTGTCCTGCAGCCAGTGCAGGGTCTAAGGGAGACCGTATCCAGCTCAGACTGCCACACAGCCAGTGCAAGGCCTGAGGGAGACCAGATCCGGTTCAGAGTGCCACACAGCCAGTGCAGGGACTGAGAGAGACCGGATCCAGCTCGGAGTGTCATGCAGCCAGTACAGGGCCTGAAGGAAACCGGCTTCTGTTCAGAGTGCCATGCAGCCAGTGCAGGGTCTGAGGGAGACCAGATCCAGCTTGGAGTGCCATGCAGCCAGTGCAGGACCTGAGGGAGATCAGATCCAGCTCAGAGTGCCATGCAGCCACTGCAGGGCCTGAAAGAGACCAGATCGAGCTTAGAGTGCCATGCAACCAGTGCAAGGCTTGAGGGAGACTGGCTCCAGCTTGGACTGCTGTGCAATGCTTAAGGGAGACAGGATCATCATCCGGCTTCTGGACTTGGGGGGGGCCGTTTCCTTCTGCCTTGCCTCAGGACTCCAGTAACGGGGTACACACATGTGCGCGCACACATGTATAACGGTGTCACCCCTCCACCAAGCTGCTCCAGGTGTACTGCCATCTGTGGTCACCCAGGGGGGCAGTACAGCAGCAGAGCTAGCTGCCCTTCCTCACTGGAGGAGTACAGCATCCTCCGAGATACTCAATCCTCCTCCCTACAGAAGACCACTGACACTCCAGACTTGTTCCTGAACCTGGGTTACCAGCACCACAAACAGCAGACCTACAGCTACGCTAACGGGGTGGCAAAAATCTCACGATTACTACAGCTCCCCCCCCGCCCCAAATCAGGACTAGAATGGTGAACATGTCTTACCTAAATTCGGCACTGGAGCTTGAAAAAGGTGAGCTGCAGTCCCCAAAACTGGAATGGCGTCACTAACCAAAGCGGTCTGGAATAACACAAAAACAATAGATGTTAACATCTCAGAAGAAAGCAGAATATTTTCTATCTCTGTTCAGTCCAGGTGGTTTAGCTGGGAATGTTCAGATGGGGAACTCCCACATGTAGATTTGTTGCTGAGGAATGGTCATCTTCAGGTGGTGAAACTTTCCTATAGTTTTCAATGGAGAAAGATTACAGATGCACGGGAAGTAGCTGACAATTTCCTGTTGACTCCTCCCCAACTTAACACCTGCCACAAGCCAACAAAGAGTAAAAGCAACCCCACAAACGGCTGCCGTCCAGGAGGGGAAGTAAAACTTTTTCAAGTGTCAGTGCACTATTCTAAATAAAGGACACCAAATCCCAACGAATACATGTGAGATATAGCTGCAGAGCCTGCTAGTGAGAGTGTACCACAAATCCCAGTACTTTGAGTCCAATACAACACTCTTCGCCAGGGCGGGGCTGCATACAACAGATTCAGTTTTTAAAGAGACAGTGCATATTACAATGCATTCCTTACAATTTCATAGTATGGAGCAGGTCTGCCTGCTGCCAACTTACTACTCATACGTACCTGTTTCAACCACTGCAAACAGTGGCTGTGTGCAAACCCCCTGAGGTAGAAAAGCAAAAATGAAAAATAAAATAATTTTTTTTAATACAAAAAAGAAATTGTAGGGTAATTGAAAATAGTGTGGGAGATCTGAAAAGTAGAAACCTCAGCAGGCCCGGTGGCACGAAGGGTTGAGGAGCTAGACGACACACATCGCACTACGCCAGCAACCAGAGTTCGGGAATTTTATTTATTTATTTTATTTATTGAAATGTTTCACCAGGAAGGCACACTGAACAACAAGTTTCTTGTCTCCCAGTGCGACCTGTGTATGAGCTTGGGCCACTGGGGGTTGGCGGTGGGGGTGAGATGACAGTAGCAGCAGCTGGGCTATTCTCATCTCCTGGACTGGGGAGGCGAGTTTCCTCTCTCTTGGCTGACACCCAGTGAAGACTCAGTCAGAGCAGAGGTCTGGGGGACAAGGTTACGTCAGGAGGGTAGAGGCAGTTGTGATTCCCGATGTATATTCACACCTCCACATGCACACTGTGCATGCCACAGCTCCGGGTCAGGATGGGAGAAAACATAAAAAAGCCTATGTCTCTCCGTTGTCGTGAGTAATGGCTCCTGATGCCTTCAGACCCTGTTCCTTGCAGATCCCTACTGGTAAGATGGTGGAAGGAGAGGTTGACAGGGTTGGGAGCTGAGGGGGCCTGATAGCAGGTGTAGGTGGCATGGAGGAGCAAACAGCTCCATAGGAAAAAAAAGTAGAAACCTCAAGTGGTGCAGTAAGGGTGCCCAAATGCAAAAGCATCAAATAAGCAGAAAACAAAACTATTTTTCTGTGTGCAAAGTATAGCACTAAGGGCAGAAAATGAGGGTTACTCACCTGTAACTGTAGTTCTAGGAGTGGTATATGGTGCACATCCACACTCAGGCAGTCTTTCTTTCCCTTTAATTCCAGCTGGAACATCTTCAAGCCAAGCTCCTCCCACACACCTGAGTGATATCCTCCCTGGCTCCAACACGTGACATCAGATCTTGCACACTGGAATCAGGGATCCATGTGCAACTTGCCAGTGGAGGTCAGGTGGGTCATTTGGATATGCACCATATGCCACTCCTAGAACTACAGTTACAGGTGAGTAAATACAGGTTACTCACCTGTAACAGGAGTTCTAGGAGTGGTATATGTTGTTCATCCACACTTACTGACAGGATCCTTGCCACTTTAAATCTTGCCGGAAGGTCTTCAAGCTGGCTCCTCCCATCCACCCAGGTGGTAAAACTCTCAGCTCCACCCCATGACGCCAGATCTAGCCCGCTGGAAGCCAGGTTGCGCGTCGAAGCTGGGGAGGTCGGGTGGGTTGTGTGGATGAACAACATATACCACTCCTAGAACTCCTGTTACAGGTGAGTAACCTGTATTTCTAAGGACATGGATATGTTGTTCAATCCACACTTACTGGCAGACTCCTAGCAGTTTTCCAGGAGGACAAAGGCAAGGCACGCACTCCCTACTTGGGAAATAAGGACTGGAGAACTGAGGTCCCAAAACCAGCATCCCGGCTTGATTCATGGTCGATGTGGTAGTGGGTAATGAAGGTGTGTGCTGACTTCTAGGTAGCAGCCATGCAGATTTCCTGGATAGGGACGTCCCTGGAAGCAGCCACCGAAGCAGCGGTATGGCAGGTAGAATGAGCTCTTAGCCCACTGGGAGGCTCCATGCCCACCAACCTATAGCAGAGGTCTATGCAGGAGGTGACCCACCTGCCTTTCGTCCGCTTGGCTGCAGGTCTGCCAGGTCGGACTTCAGCGTGGGTGACAAACAGATGGCGAACCTCTCCCGAACTGCCATCCGCTCCTTATAATAAGAGAGCACTCTTCTAGGATCCAAAGTATGGAGCCTATATTCAGCCTCCGAGGTGTGACTGGGGTAGAACACTGGCAGAGTCAACACCTGGTTAAGGTGAAACTCCGACACCACCTTCGGAAGGAATTTCAGGTGGTGGCACAGGACAACCTTGTCCCTGTGGAAGACCAGATAAGGAGACTCGATGGAAAGCGTCTGGAGCTCTCCCATCCTTCTGGCTGATGTAATAGTCACCAAGAAGGTGATCTTCCATGACAGGTGGGAGATATCGCACCTGTGCATCTGTTCGAATGGCTTGACCATGAGCTTAGCCAATACCAGCAGTAGATTCCACTGAGGTGGAGGTTCTCACACCGGAGGGGATATGTGATCAAGGCCTTTGAAAAAGCACCTGACCACCTTTTTCTGTGCCACCGACTGCTTTCTGGCCCGCGCCCAGTAAGCAAAGATGGCTGCCAGGTGCACCTCAAAAGTCATCAACCAAAGCCCTAACTGAGAAAGGGACGATAGGTAGTCCAGAATGCTGGCCAAGGAACAGGAGGAAGGGTCCAAACCCTTATCCTGACACCAAATGGAGAATCTCTTCCATTTGAAGGCATAGCATTTTCTGGTCGACTCCTTATAGGATGCCTCAACAACGCTGAGGACCTCGTCGGAAAAGACCCAAGGCCTGGCACTCTAGCCGCTCAGGAAAAAGGACGTCAGGTGCAGGGATTGAAGGTCCGGGTGGAGTACCTTCCCCTGGTTGACTGAGATCAGATCTGGATGGGCTGGAAGCAGTCTCGGGAGCCTGGAGCTGAGGCTGAAGAGATCTGGACACCAGAATTGATAGGGCTAGTCTGGGGCTACCAGAATTACCTGCGCCTTGTCCCTCCATGCCTTGAGAAGCACCTTGTGGATCAAGGGAAATGGGGGAAAGGTGTAGAAGAGGCCCAGGGTCCACGGCCTCGAGAAGGCATCCCCCTGCAGCGAGTCCTGCTGAGAGGGGGGCAAGCATGAAACAACCTCAGCTTCGCATTCTCCCTGGAGGCAAACAGATCTACCTGAGGTGTGCCCCAGTGGGAGAACAGATCGTGTACTACCTCTGGCAGGAGAGACCACTCGTGAGATGCAGCACCTATCTGGCTTAGGGCATCGGCCAGAGTGTTGGAGGCTAGCACCACATGAATGGCTAGGAGATCCACCTCCAGTCTGCTCACGAGAGACCAACTGCGGAGAGCTTCCTTGCACAGAGGCAAGGAGCGCGTCCCGCCCTGGCGGTTTAGGTAGTACATGGTCATGGTGTTGTCCATCTGGACCTGAACCACTTGACCCCGTACAAACGGAGCGAAGGCGGTGAGGGCTAGTCAGACCGCTCGAAGCTCCAGCAGGTTGATGTGGCATCGAGACTCCTAAGGGGACCAGAGGCCGTGCGCTCTGAGCTCCCCCAGATGGGCACCCCAACCCATCAGAGAGGCGTTGGCCATTAGAGTGACCGTCGGCTCTGGGCGGACAAACAGGATACCCTCCTGCAGATGAGCCGGAACGATCCACCACTAGAGAGCATTCCCCATCTCCTGGGTCACTATCACTGGCTGGTCCAGAGGACTGGAGCGCTGTGACCATAGGCGGGCCAGTCCCCATTGCAGGGGATGCATGTGCCAGCGGGCCCAATGGACCACGCTGGTGCAGGCCGCCATGAGGCCTAGGAGGCACAGGAAGTCCCAGGCAGGGCGCAACTGCCCAACCAGAAATGATTGGGCAAAGAAGGAAAGAACCTCGACCCTGTCCGCCGGGAGCTGTGCTCTGGCTCGAAAAGAGTCGAGCTCTGCTCCGATTAACTGAATCACCTGCGTTGGCACAAGTTCCGATTTGGCCTCGCTGATGAGGAGGCCAATCTGAGAGCAGACCTGGAGGGCCAGATCCTTGGACTGCTCCACCTCCGGCTTGGAGGAGGCTGCAATCAGCCAGTCATCCAGGTCACCCTTCGGCACCGCAGAAATGCTGTCACCACTGCCATGCATTTGGTGAAGACCCTGGGAGCTGGAGAGAGGCCGAAGGGCATGGCCCGAAAATCGTAAAGGGATCCCTCCACTCTGAAGCGGAGGAATCACTGGTGGGACGGACGGATTGGGACATGAAAGAACGCATCCTGAAGGTCCAGAGAACAGAACCACATGCCTTGTTCCAAGGATGGGATGATCTGAGCCAGAGTGACCATCCTGAAGGTTCGAGATCTTAGGAACTTGTTCAGGTTGCATAGGTCTAGAATGGAGCACCAGCCCCCCGTCCGTTTTGGGACCAGGAAGTACCTGGACACAAACCCTGGGTCTGATGGAGGATCTGCCACCTCCCCTGATCACCTCCTTCTGAAGGAGCAGGGCAATGTTGGCTCGATGGGCTGACAGAGAGGCTGCAGACCCCGTAGCCCCCCCCCCATGGAACAACGGCTCGATAGGGTGGGGACTGCTCGAATTCCAGAGGCAGACCCTTTCCTACCACTTCCAGCACCCAGTGGTCCATGGTGATATCGGACCAGCCGGAAAGGAAGTGGCGGAGCAGTCCCCCCACAGGGGGAACCCGGGGAGGAGTGACAAGGTTGGGGGCAACACCCCTCAACCTGTCACTGGCAGGCTTGGAGGAAGGACCGACCGAGAAACCTCCTGGACCTTTTCCTCCCGGCTTCCTGTTGGAGGAAGCAGCACGCTTGCTTTGGGGTGCAAAGTGTGAGCCTGCTGGCCATGATGCTGGTGTTGCTGGGCCAGACATGCCGCAGAGGCTGAAGGACGAAAGGGCTTACGCTGCTGCTGGTGGCCTTTATCCTTCTGGGCAGACATGATCAAGTCCAAGGTGGCATTGGACTTCTCGATCCGCTGAAGATGCCCCTCAACCCCAGGACCGAACAAGTCGGTACCCAGGAAGGGAACGTCTTCCAGCTTGTGCTGGGTATCTCCCGTGAAGGTGGAGATCTGCAGCCAAGCTCTGCGGCGCATGGCCACTGTGGCTGCTACTGACCGGGCACGAGTCAGCGATGTCCAGGGAAGTCTGGAGCTGCTGTTTTCCCACCGGCCTTCCCTGATCCTGCACCTGCTTGACCGCAGTTTGGAGGCCAGCTGGGAGATGAGGAATCATCTCATCCAGGGAGCCCAAAAGGGCATGTGAAAAGTGTGCTATCAGGACGGCTGAGCTGGCCTGACGAAGGCCTAGGGAGGAAGCAGCATAAACTTTCCGACCGGAGTAGTCCAACTTCTTGGACTCCTTGTCGGGAGGCTTGTCCATGTCCCGAGCATTCCCGGAATGCCGGAAAATGCTGTCGATCACGAGCCCCTCCGCAGAGGGGAGCTCCGAGAAACCAGAGAGTGAACCGGTGGGAACTGCATATTTCTGAGCCATCCTGGCCAAAGGTGCAGGACAAGAAGCTGGCCACTGCCATAGTTCCAGGGCCGGGCCAACAATGGCTTCAGCCACTGGAAATGTCTCCGTGGGGGGATCCCCTCGGTCCAGTATCTCCGTGACAGGATACTTGGCCCGTTTTGAAACAGGCTCGAGCTTCATCCCAGTGGACTCTGAGATGAGCCGAAGCATTCCAAGAAACGAGGATGGGCTCTCATCCACCGACTGACCCCCAGTGGACTCCAAGTCAAGCGGCCTGGAGAACAAGGAGTCGTCGTCATCAGACTCCGAGGAGTCTGCGAACAGCTGCCGAGTGCCTGAGCCACCCTCCACCTGCCGAGGTCGATAGGGAGTGAGGGTGACCGACAACCTATGGGGCAAACCCTGACCTGACCGAGAATCCTTAGTCGGGGCCCCAGTCTTCGGTTGTGGAGGCGGAGGTTCCACCACATTGTGTGGCACAGCTGGTTTCGGCCAAACAACCTGTGCCAGCTTCGGCTCCTCGACCACAACGAGGGTTGTTTCGGCCGCTTCGGTGACAGTCACTTAATGGCTGGGGAAGGTGACGAGTCGGCTTATTCCCAGTCAAAAGGAGTTGCTGCCACATTAGATCCTCGAGTGCTGATGCAATTTGCACTGGAGCCTACTCGAAGAGGACAAAATGAGGATGGCGGCGCCGCGCTTTCCATGTGCCGAGACCGAGACCCGATGTTGCGGGATTGGCTGGACCGGGAAGAGGTCCGAGACCGAGACCTTCGGTGTTTCCAAGGGTGGGTCTGAGAGGGGGTGGAGGAAACCCACTGCTCCCTGGGTTCAGGGACCTTAACCAGGGACTCCAGCACAGGAGACAAAGACAAATTCTCAGTTTCCACAGGAGGAACCGGTGAAAAAGGGTTGTCGGCTTCTCCGGTCAACAGCCTGTCCGACGGGTCAAGAAAAATCTCGACTGCATCAACGGGTGTCTCAGCTGACTGACCTGACGGGGACACCATGAAGCCAGCGGCCTTAGCCGCAACCTCGACCGAAGTCAGTGTCGACTATCGGGGAAGGGGACCTCTCCCACTCCCACGAATGTCGACGGTGGGACTTACCTTTGGGGTCCTTCTTTTTGGACTGAGAGGAATGTCCCAAAGGTCATTCTCCCTTGGTGGAGAGGGATTGGCAAAGCTCCTTGAAAGAAGCTGTGTAGGAGGAGCCCAAGGAGAGCGGTATACATGCCGTGACTGAGGATGATGATGATGCGGCCTGGGCCACCTCCTCCTCGAGGGCGATCATCTGCTCCAGCTGTTCAGCTGAGCCCGCAGCCGCAGACACCGCTCAACGGGCCTCTTTCGACTTGGCCGGAGGATAACGTTTCTTGGGTCACCCCAACAGCAATCGGGCAGCACGGTCCTCCAAGACCAAAGCCGAAAAGGATTTGCACAGCTCACAAGCATGTGAGTCATGGTCGAGTCCAAGGCAATAAACGCACGTGGAATGCGGATCAGTCCGGGACATCTTCTGCCCACAGGGGCACCAGCGAAATCCGGGAGTTGATTTGTCCATCGCAGCCACAAGGAAAGATAAAGACTGAAGTCTTGTAAATTTTAAAATAAGTTTCAGATTAACTGAAGAGTTTGGATCCAGGCCTAAAATGCACAGCGCAAAGGAGGGAGCCTAAGCTTCCAAGCAGTAAGGAAGATCTGGTGTCATGGAGAGCGAGAGTTCCACCGGGTGGGTGGGAGGGCCAGCTTGAAGACCTTCCGGCAAGATTTAAAGTGACAAGGAACCTGCCAGTAAGTGTGGATTGAACAACATATCCACGTCCCTAGAACCCTCATTTTTAGGGACATGAATATGGTGCACTATCCATATAGCAGTTCTCCAGGAGGAGGGGGCAAGGCACACGCCCCTACTTTGGAAACAGGGAGCAAAGAACTGAGGCTCCAAAACCAGCATCCCAGCATGACTCAAGGTCAGTGTGGTATTGGAAAATGAAGGTGTGTGCTAACTTCCAGGTAGCAGCCCTGCAGGCTTCCTGGATAGGGATGTCCTTGGAAGCAGCCACTGAGGCAGCAGTATGTCTGGTGGAATGAGCCCTAAGCCCTACAGGAGGCTCCCTACCAGCTAACCTATAGCAGAGGTCGATGAATGATACAATCCACCTGCCAACTGTCTGCTTAGCTGTTGGTCTGCCAGGTGCAGCTTCAGCATAGGTGACAAACAGCTGGCAAACCTCTCCCCAAATTTCAGCGGTGCGCTCCATATAATAAGCGAGTACTCACCTCAGGTCCAACATATGGATCCTGTGCTTGGCCTCTGAGGTAGGACTGGTAAAGTACATAGGGAGATTTGATCACCTGGTTAAGGAGAAACTCCAAAGCAACCATCAAGAGGAACTTCAGGCTGGGGCAGAGGACAACCTTGTCCCTGTGGAACACCAGATATGGACACTCCACCAAGGGCACCTGGAGCTCAGTGATCCTTCAGGCAGAGGTGATAGCCATCAAGAAGGTGGTCTTCCACAACAGGTGAGAGATATCACACCTGTGCATTAGTTCAAGTAGCTTGCCCATGAGCATTGCCAGTATCAGCCATAAGTCCTAAGGTGGTGGTGGTTCACACATTGGTGGAGACAGGTGGTCAAAGCCTTTAAAGAAGTGCCCGATCACCTTCTCCTGTGCCACCATCTGCATACCAGCCCACGCCCAGTATACAGATATAGCTGTCAGGTGCACCTTCAGGGTCTTCTACCTCAAGTCTGACTGGGACAGGGAAAAAAGGTAGTCCAGAATGCTAACCACAGGGCAGGACAGAGGGTCTAGCTCATGCCCTGCAAAAATGGAAAACTGCTTCCATTTGAAGGTGTAGCACTGGCCAGTCAACTCTTTCTGGGAGGCTTCCACAACCTGGAGAACCTCCTCAGAGAGACCCGAGGCCTGGAACTCTAGTCGCACAGGAATCAGGTTGTCAGGTGTAGAGATTGAAGGTCCGGGTGCAAGACCTTCTCCTTGTGACAAGAGAGCAGATCTAGGCATAGAGGCAAGCACCATGAAGGCCTGCTGCTCAGGCTGAAGAGCCTAGGTACCAGAACTGGCATGGCCAGTCTGGGGCTACCAGGATCATTCATACCTTGTCCCTCCGCACGTTGACCAGCACCATGTGGATAAGGGGAAAGGGAGGGAAGGAAGGTGTAAAGGAGGCCTGGGGTCCAGGGCCTTGCGATGGCATCCCTCAACAGTGTCCCACATTGTGGAGGGTGGGCACAAAACAGCCTCAGCTTTGCGTTCTCCCAGGAGGCGAGCAGGTAAACCAGGTGAGTGCCTCACTAGGACAACAGATGGTCCACCATTTCCTGATGAAGGGACCACTCGTGAGACGCCTCGGCAACTCTGCTGAGTGCATCCACCACCTGGCTGAAGGCTCTGGCCATGTGAAGCATTAGGAGATTGGCACCTAAGCTGAGAACAAGGGTCAAGGAGTGGAGGACTTCCTGATACAGCCGGAGCGAATGCATTCCACCCTGACTGTAGAGGTAGTACATGGTCGTGATATTGGAGCAAATGCCATCACAGCCAGATACACTGCGAAGAGCTCCAGCAGGTTGATGTGATAACGGGACTCCTTGGGAGTCCAGAACCTGTGGGCCCTATAGTCCCCCAAGTGGTCTCCCTGTCCCACCAGAGATGCATCAGTCGTCAAAATGACCATCGGCTCTGGGCGGATGAACATGACTCCTTCCTGTAGGTGTTCTGGGACAAGTCACCACTGGATGGCATCCCACATCGGCTGTGTCACCACAACCGGCTGATCCAGGTGACCTAGGTGCCGAGACCACTGGAGGGCCAGCTCCCACTGCAGGGGGCGCATCCATCAGGATGCCCATTGGACCACACTGGTGCAGGACACCATGCACACCAGCAGTCACAGGAAGTTCCGGGCAGGGCCTGAGCACCCAACCTGAAATGATTGGGCAAAAGAGGTAAGATCCACTGGTGCCCAGTCTGCTGGGAGTCTGGCCTTGACCCGGAGGGAGTCGAGCTCTGCCCTGATGAAGTGGCTGAGCTGCAAGTGGTTGAGTTCCAACTTGGCCAAGTTGATGAGAATTCCCAGGGCCGAGCAAGGGCAGAGGGCCAGGTTCTTGGACTGCTCCACTGCCTCCCGGGATGGACCAATAATCAGCTAGACATCCAGGTACGGATATACCCGACCCCCTTGGCACCTCAGGAATGTTGACAACACTGCGATGCACCCTGGGAGCCGAGGAGAGGCCCGTCTGCCTTGTCCCCCTGGCTCGACAAAATCCACTGGACAGCCTCTCCCTCCCCCAGACCTACTCCTTCCCTACTAGGTCCAAACAGGGATGTAACCCACGGTCTTCTCTGAGGACCTACTATATCCATGAGTGTAACTCACAATTTCGTAACATTATGTAACCCAAGTAACATACAAACTACTACATTACGTAACCTAAGTGCATCTATGTTAAATGTTCCTTTTACTGCACCTGTAATGTTATCATCTGTTTTAATCTGCACTGTAATAACTATCTTGATGTCTGCCCCCCCTACGAAGAGGTGTCTTTGTAAATGAGTCTCTGACTCAAAGGTTGCAAACCCGATTTGTAATGAATGAATGAATGAATGAATGAAAAGGCATGGCATGGAACTCGTATAGAACCCCTTCTGCACAGAACCAAAGGTACCACCAGTGGAACAAACTACAATGTGAAAGAACGTGCCCTGGAGGTTCAGAGAGCAGAACCACATGCCCTGCTCCAGAGGTGGAATTATCTGATTCAGAGTGACCATCCTGAACTTGCACCTCCTCAGGAACTGCTTCAGACCATGAAGATCCAGTATGGGGCACTAACCACCCCTCCCCCCATTCATTTGGGGATCAGGAAATATCTTAACACAAAGCCCTGGCCAGCCATGGCATCCAGGACACAGGCTACAGAGCCTTTCTCCAGGAGCTGAACGATGTCCTCTCTGAGGGTGGACAGCATGTCCTGAGATACCATGGGCTCCCGTGGGGCATGGGCTCAGTAGGGCAGGAGAGCCTCGAAGTCAAGAGGCAAGCCTCAGCCCACCACAATGAACACCCATTTATCCGCAGTGATGGCGGTCCAGGCATAACAGAAATGGGGAAACCGACCCCCCACAGAAACTTGAGGCAGAGACTTGACAGCCAGGAGGCAGATGCCCTCCAACCTGTCACTGAGCAGCCTTGGATGAGGCCCCAGTGCTGGCTGCCAGAGCAGCACTCAGGGCTCGAAATAACCGGCTGTCCTCCTGTCCCGGACAGCCATTTTCCACACGGGACAGCCGTTTTGAGCAGTTTGCCTGTCCCTTGGACAGGCAGTTCAGATCTTGTATCTTGCTGGCGCTAGGACCCAGTGGGAAGCCGTCCTCGGGCTCCGTCGGCATTTCCATTGCCGCTGCGGCTGTGTGCTGGGTCGGTCAGGTGACTGTAGCTAGTGGATGTCACCTGACCTGACCTTAGTAGTAGTCTGAAGTGGCGAAGCAGGAGGCGGGAACAGGCGGGCAGGCGCAGCAGCAGCAGCCCAGTGAACTGGCCTTCACCATGCATCGCCCTGCTCGTTACTGGTATCTTGGCGGTTACCTGTGCCAAACTACTTCGCTGCATTGCTAGCTGGCGCTTGACTGGTGAGGACCGTGAGGAGAGCTGGAGGAGCAATTTCTTTATTAAACTTGTGTGATTCTTGAAACTCATGCAAAGCACATCACATATTAACACCAAGGGTCTAGACTGCTGCTGTGGAGAGTTGGAGGGGAGGGGAGAGCTGGAGGAGCAATTTCTTTATTAAACTTGTGTGATTCTTGAAACTCCTGCAAAGCACATCACATATTAACACCAAGGGTCTAGACTGCTGCTGTGTGAGAGTTGGAGGGGAAGGGAGAGCTGGAGGAGCAATTTCTTTTCAGGGCCGTCTCATTCTGGGGCTGATTTTGGGAAAAAAAAGATATACTTTGTGAATGTTGTGATTCTTGAAACTCCTGCTTAAGCATCACATATTAACACCAAGGGTCTGCTGGAGGAGCAATTTCTTTTCAGGGCTGTCTCATTCTGGGGCTGATTTTGGGAAAAAAAAAATACTTTGTGAATGTTGTGATTCTTGAAACTCCTGCTTAAGCATCACATTTATTAACACCAAGGGTCTGCTGGAGGAGCACTTTCTTTTCAGGGCTGTCTCATTCTGGGGCTGATTTTGGGGAAAAAAAAAGATATATTTTGTGAATGTTGTGATTCTTGAAACTCCTGCTTAAGCACATCATCACATATTAACACACCAAGGGTCTGCTGCTGTGTGAGAGTTGGAGGGGAGGGGTCAAGGGGAGATAAACGTGGAGGAGGGGGATTCTTTAGTTTGAAGCCACTGCTAATCTCAAGGTGGGATTAAAAAAAGGCTTCTGGACTGGTTTAACTTCGGGGAAAAAAAGAGAGACTTCACTTCTGCCTTGAGAGGGGTCTGTGCAGCTGAGCTCTGTACTGTGTTGCACAGTCTACATGTGATTGCTTTTTGTTGAATCACTCAGTCATCAAATAAGACCACTGTATTTCTGTGCACTGCAATCTGCAAAAAAAGTATAAGGGGAAGGAGGAAAATATTGGGGAGAAACAACCAGAAAACAAAGAAACAATTTAAAAATACTAAGAGTAAAACTAGGAGGCTACCCCAGGGTATTGTGGTGAGAAGGAGTCAGTACTACTCTGTACACCTGAATAAATTCTCTGTTCTTCCTGTCCAACCCACTCTCTCTCTCTCTCTCTCTCTCTCTCTCTGTCAAAGCCAAAAGAGACCTTGTGATCTGCAAGTGGTGGGGCCTGAGGGTCCGTCTGAATAAAAAAAATAGATCTTGACTGTGCGGAGGGGTGAAGGCTTAAGCTTATTGTTCACTCAGCCTGTGTAAGCCCTCTAGAGCTGTTAGCTACAGCTTGAACCTTGAAGATAGATACTGACGGACTGTCAGACTCAGCCTGCTGTTGTGCTCTGCCAGTGGACTAACTGATTCACTTCACTGTAGTGTCCACTGTCTTCCAGTGCCTACTGTACTTTAAATTCGTACTACTAAGTATGCTTAGCTAAGGGGAAAAATGTCTTTGTTAAAGTTTGGCTTTAAAAAAATTACAGGAAAGCCTTCAGCTTTAAGCCAAGAGGGAGGAGAAAGCTCAGGTTCCTCTATGTGTACTGCTTCTCCATTACTGATAGACTCAGTAGCACCAACTACTCACCCCACCATTGTGGCCACAGATGTGACAACTTGTAGTGCCAGTGCTGATATGCCAGCAACTCTGACTACTGTTGAAAGTGGCGGGAGTCCCGGGGCAAAAGAAAAAGGGGTTCAGGAGACCTGGAAGAAAAATAGAGTGGCTACTATATGAGCCTGATGTGGGCATGACCTGCTCATACTACAAAAATACTTAAGGAGACAAACACTTTCATGAGTGGCTGTAAGAGCATGAGACTTGAAAATGCGTGCTCATGAACTCTCAAACCTCATAAATTAGCCAATGAAAAAATATAGTGTCTAACACTGAACCTTCCAACTTAGCAATAGAGCGAGGAATAATACAAATGGAAAAAAAAAGGACACAAGTAGAACATTTGTTTAGAACAACTCTTTATTTGATTAATTCAGGAACGCCATTCACAGATTTCCTGGCATCTTAGAATTACAACATGTAAATGGTACAAAATGTAGAGTCAGTTATAGAAGTGACAAACAGGCAGCAACGTTACACATTTTATTTCAGAATCAATAAGGATAAAAGATGCGAAACTGGTTAATAGTAACACTTTTATCTCTGTCTTATGTGACTCGAGCACTGATGCCTCAGTAATAGAAGAGGAGGCAGTCTATATTAGGACAATGGAAAATTTCCGTCCGGTTAACAAATTTGTTTCCTTCAGCCAGTCTCTATTCCAAATGGTGAAAGCATTTATAACTCAATAGGTGATGCCTTAGAATTCACCTGGACTGTAAAGACTGGAAAAAAAAATTGTTGCTTTTGGATCTGATGGGGCACCCGTCATGTTGGGTAAAGTGAATGGGGTGTTTGGCAGGATTTTGAAAGACGTACCTCATTTGTTAGGGATTCAGTGCAGTGCCCACAAGTTGGAGCTTGCTATAAAGCAATCAGCAACATCTATTCCATACATGAAAACAACAGATGAAGTCTTAATGGGTATCTATAAAATATACCATAAGTCTCCTAAAAACTGGGCGGTCTCAAAGAGTTAGCCAGTAATATGAGCTACACCACTCACAAACCAGTTAATGTGTCAGGGACCCGGTGGGTTGCACACAGAGAAAGGGCTCTGTCTGTTATTCTGTCCAGCTACAAGGCCTTAGTTGTACATTTACGCACATTGCTTCCACACCAGGGCAAACAAAAGATCAGGCCAGTGGGTTGTTCAAAACAATAAGTACTGTGAGATTTGTCCTCTTTCTCAGTTTCTGGCTGAATACCTTTCTGTCATGATGGCCTTCAGTCTAACTCTACAGAGACAGCTCAACAGTAGAAACAATAGTCAGCAAGGTTGAAAGCACGGTGCTCTGGCTGAGAACTACCCTGCATGGGATAAACTTGACAAAGTCTGTAATGATGCTGTTGCTCCTGACTCTGACACAGCTGACAGTGACACTAGCACAAGTCGACTGACAGGCTCAGCCACTACTCAGGTTCAGTTCCGTGGATCTGATATCTTCCCTAACTTAGAAAGGGGATATTCTATAGATAGAACCAAACAGGCAGTGTTGCGTGATGTTACAAGCCTTCTTTCATCAACAATTGAAAGTATTAACTCACGATTTTCCAATTTTAAAACAGACAAAGTCCTACGGTCATTCAGTATATTTAACCCATTACAGTTACCAGATAGTGACCACCAGCTAGCCCTTTATGGCAATGAGGAAGTCAGAACCCCCACAGAGCACTACAGTGACCTACTGAAGAAACACAATAATAATATAAACTTGATTGAGCGCAATGGTTAGAGCTTAAACCACTTATGAAAAAAATCACTGAATGAGCTGTCTCCAAAATTTCACTATTTGGATTTCTGGCAAAGATTCTCCATAATGATGCACATGAACAGCGATTCCCTGATATTCTGGTCTTAGTCACAATAGCTCTACTGATCCCAACCCAAACTGCAGTAGTTGAGAGAGGATTCAGCTTGATGGGCAGAGTGAAGTCTGACTGGCGGTCCTGTCTGTCTTCTATGACTACATCTGAACTAATCGTGTCAAGCTGTCAGATGCTAGCATTGCTACATTTGACCTGCAGGATGCCATAACACTATGGTTCAAATCTGGAAAACAAAAGAGAAGACCTCATGTGAGACCATATGGCTGCAGACTAGATTCAAGTTCTGATTCAGAAATAGACTAGACTCAACCAATGTTTTACCTTGAAAAATAACCCCCCAAAAAGCAACAGTTTTCTCTCTTTCCACTTTACAGTCCATTTTATGTTTTAAGTTTAAAATTCACTGCACTAAAATGTGGACAGGTAAAACTTTGTCCGGACAGGCAACATTTACATTCCACCTGTCCCTCGGACAGGCATCTCAAAAAAATTATTTCTAGCCCTGGCAGCACCGCTACCTTGGCCTCCAGGTTTCTTGGAGCCCTGTCTGGCAAACTTAGACTTAGGTCACCAGACTTGAGACTGCCACAACTGGGGTTGCTGCGGCTTGGGCTTCTGGGACAAAACAGCCTAAACTGAAAAGGCATTTTCTTCTGCTTCTGTCCCTTGGGGTCTTTCTGCGAGGACATGACCAAATACAGGGCGGCACTGGACCTCTCAGTTCTAATGATGTGTCCATATACCCCTGGCCCAGGTTGCTACCAAGAAGGGAACATCCACCAGTTTGTGCTGGGTATCCGCCATAAAGGTGGAAATCCATGGCCAGGCTCTACAGTGCAGAGCGACTGATGCCACCGCAGACTGGATGAGGAGTTGCCTATGTCCCAGATCATCTGAAGCTGGTGCTTGGCAAGGGTGTGACCCTGGTCTTGGACCACTCTGACTGCTGACTGTTAAGTCCACCAAAAGGTGGGGAAGGACATGGTCCAGGACTCCCATAAAGGCATGGCCGGAGCTGGTCATCATCACGGCAGAGCTCACCTGTCGGAGACCTAGGGAGGATGTAGTGTAAACCTTGGCCACATAATCCAGCTTCTTAGATTCCTTGTCAGGGGGTTTGTTAACATCCCTGACATTACCCATCTTATGAAAGATGGAATCCACAATCAACCCCTCGTCCAAGGGGTGATCCGGGAAACCTGGGAAGAGACCCAGTCAGGACCGTGTACTTGTGGACCATACAGGTGGATGGTGCCGAACACAAAGCCTGATGCTGCCAAAACTCCACAGCAAGACCCAAAATAGCCTCCACCATCAGGAAGACAACCCTCAAGGGAAACATCCCAGTCGAGGATGTCCATAAGGAAGTATTTGGCCCGCTTCTGAATCAGCTCCAAGGAACTCTCCATTGACTCAGAGTTGAGATGAAGCGAAGCCATGAAGAAGACTGCACACCACAGTCGGTAGTGAGCTCTTCGGTCAACTTGCTATTGAAGCCTGGGGTCCAAGAGGAGTGCATGGAGGACCCATTGGTGTCCAACAACTCCTCAAACATCACCCTCAGCCCTTTCTCTCCGTGGACCACCCTAGACTCATCTGAGTATGTGACTTGAACAGACAACTGGCCGGGAAGACCAGTAGCAGAGCAAGCAGCCTTAGATGATGCCCCGTGCAAGGGCTGCTTGAGCGGAGGTTCCACCAGAATCGATGGAGAAGCCAACATAGGCTTGATCGGACAGGGCAGGACCAGAGCAGACCACATCCGAGGGGACCAGAGGAGCATCGGGGTCTGCAGAAGAGGCCAACCTTGGCTGAGGACCTATTGTTGCCACATCAGCTCCCCCTAGTGCCGGCACAACTTGTGGTGGAACCTTACATCATTAGTGGACAAGGAGGAAGAGGAGCATCAACGGCGCTTCCTGTTCAAAGGCAGAGTGCAGGAATCCCCAGATTCCCGAGACTGGGATCTTGACCGAGATCAGATCCAGACCTGGACCTCGACTGGTGATGAACGTGTCAATGGTGAGGAGACGCGGGAAGAGTGGCCGTGTAATCAACATGGACCAGGTCCTGCCGCAGAACTCCTGAAGTGTTAATCTGTTGGGAGGAGACAGCCTGGTTGGCTGACTTCTCCCACTTCTCCAGAGAGAGGGACGAAAGGACTGGAGTCCTAGAGAGTGAATCATCCTTGAGCTGTTTTGACAACGGGTCAACCAGGTTGAGAAAGATCTCAAACAGCTGGCTGGCCCATGTCTCCACCAACAAGCCAGACGGGTTTACTGTGGAGCTAACGGCCTGCCGTTCGACCCGAGGAGGATCGGCTAAAGCCGAGAGCCAGACAGTCATCGAGCAGTCAAAGGAGTTATGGGGGCAGGAACAGCATGCCCTTTCCCTGTCCCATGATCTATGGCAGGTCTGTTTAGATTTTTTGGACTTATAACTGTGGGAAAGGCCCTCCCCAAGGGTCTTCAGAGACAGGCACATGTCCCTGAATGAAGCCCTAACACTGGGAGCAACTCGGGTGCTGAGGACGAGACTGCAGTCTAAGCTGCCACCTCCTCGAGAGCTGCAAGCAAGGAGGCCGATCCTGCCGCCGCCAAAACTGCTTTGTGGGCATCCTTAGAACAGACATGGGGATCCCGTTCATCCAGGCGGAGGAGGCGAGGGTACCGGTCCTCCAGAGAGGAAGGAAGCAGTGACTTACAAAGCCCACAGGCCCAAGGATCATGCTCTGCCCCGAGGCAATAAATTCACAAGGCATGTGGATCGGTATGTGGCATTTTCTGATAGCACGTGTCGCACTTTGTAAAAGCTGGTCCGGTTCTAGGTTTGTCACGCTCCATCGTGGAGAAAAAAAGCATTGAATAATGCTAAGAAATCGCATGAAAATAAATTAGGAAAACTGGCCTATACTGTGAGCAGGGAGCTGCAAAGGAGGAGACCTGACTGTTCCAGCGGAAAGCAAAATCTGACATCAGGGGGTGGAGCCGGGGAGGCTGTCACCCAGGTGGGTGGGTGGGAGCTTAGCTTGAAGACATTCCCACTGGAATTAAAGGAAAAGGAAAACTGCCCAAGTGTGAATAGTTCACCATGTCCATGTCCCTAGAATTACACATAGCTGACAAAGCCAGTGGAACATATAAATGTGTTAAAAAAGTTTCTAGCTAGAAAGTATTAGTCAAGAACTGAAGACACAATGCAACAAGAAGGAAGACCAACACGTATAGACTTGAGCACTAATGCTGAAAGATCCCAGTAACAACTCACACACAGCCGTGTGCTGGTGCTTAAGGTTAGTGAGACAAGTAAAGTGCAATGGCGCTATATCACGCATTCGATTAATACAAACAAAGACAAGCGAGAAAAAAGGGGTGCCCCAGAAGAATGAGGTGACAGTCATACAGAGAAATATAAAGAGTGATCGTGAAGAGGTAGACAGAAATGTAAAAAGCGGAGAGTGTTGCGGTGGGGGGAGAGAAGACAAACCAGACACTGGAACAGAGTATGATAGAGATAAAAAAGGCAAATGGGAAAGGAAAGGGCAGGTGCCTATTTTCTATTCCAGGCTGGTTCCTCCACAGGAAAAAGTACGGTTATGCAAGAACTTACCATAATAGTAGATTTTCGAGAGGAGCTCTTGCAGCAGGTTACACCATACGGACTGAAGCCAGCAGGTGCCAGGACCCTAATGGAAAACTTCTAGCTAACAGTATACCTGACATCGGCCCGCCCCCAAAATCAGCCAATGGTATAAAAAGGGTGGTCCCCCAGCCCTACCTCAGTTCTTCCGCCGGAGACCCTGGCAACACAGAAATTGAGAACCGAGGAGGTGCCTCCGAAACGAGGAAAGGTATACCAGACAATGGAGAAACTGTTACCAGGCGGAAAGTGGGAGGGAAAGCACCACCTGCGGCAAGAGCTCCCCTCGAAGATCTACTGTTGCAGTAAGTTCTTACATAACTGTACTATCTCACTTCGAGGGGGGGCTCTTGCAGCAGGTTACACCATAGGGACCAAGTCCCAAGCAGTGAAAGGACCAACCCTCTAAGGCCGGGAGGAGGAAAAAGTCGACTGGAAAGCTCATGAGAGCAGGCCCTGAAGGACAGCAAGGCCCAAGCCTGCTCTACAAGGAGAGGCAATATTCCAATGGTAATACCGAATAAAAGTGTGCACAGAACTCTAAGTGGCAGCTGCGCAGATATCAGCAGCAGAAATTCATAATGGAGGCAAAAGAAGCAGCCATACCCCTGCTAGAATGGCCTTTAACCGGTCCTGGCAAAGGCTTGTCATACTTTTGGTAACAATAAACAATACAGTTAACTAGCCATTTTGACAAAGTCTGCTTAGAAACTGGAGCCCCTTCAGTCTTCAGGGTGAAAGAAACAAACAACTGTTCTGACTTATGGACACAGCACAGGTGCGATTTAGGTAGTACCGAAGCACTTGGCGAACATCCAGAGTATGAAGCAGAGCCTCCCCTCGATTAGAATATAAAATAAATTGAGTCTCAGTGTGCCTTTCCCAGTTACCAATGTTTAAATAGAATAAAAAATAAAAAAATACTCAGGACAGTAGACTGGTAGATGGATATCCTGATTCATTGTAAACTTGGACACCACCTTAGGCCAAAACTTAGGATTCATCCGCAAGGACACCTGGTCCTTGTGGAAAACGAAATAAGGCTCTTTGCACATCAGAGCCTGAAGCTCAGAAATCCTTTGCACAGAAGTAATGGCAACTAAAAAGAATGCTTTCCACGACAGAAAGCATAGCTCGCAACTCGCGGCCAGTTCAAAGGGAGGCAGCATCAGTTTTTCCAAAAGAAATAAAAAGGTCCCATGGCGGGACAGGGTCCCTGATGGGAGGTTTGAGATGTAGAATGCCCCTCAAGAAAGTGTGGGAAAAATCCAGCTGGGCAATAGTTTTGCGCTCTAGAGGTGCATGATGTGCCGAGATGGCCAATAAGTGCACCTTAGCTCAGCCCTGAGTCTGATAGAGAAAGGAGGTACCCCCAAAACAGAGTTCACCGGACATGTGAATGGATTAAGATGGCGAGCGGAGGTCCAAAAGCAAAACCACTTCCACTTCATAGAGTAAGTGGCCCTGGTGGCAGGCTTTCTAGCAGCCACCAAGACCTCTGCCACTCTGGGAGAAACCCAGACCGAGCCACGGCTAAGTCTGCAGGAGCCATAAATGCAGGTGTAATGACTTGAGGTCTGGATGGACCAGGGTACCCTGCTCCTGGGAGAGCAAGCCTGAGCACAGGAGCAGGGGAAGCAGGGGTTCCACTGCCAGCTGCTGAAGTACTAGGAACCAAATCTGACGTGACCAGTAAGGAGCTATAAGGATTATCCCTGCTCCTTCCAACTGCAGCTTGAGAAGAACTCTCTGTAGTAATGGAAAGGAAGGGAAGGCATACAGAAACCTCCCCGTCCAAGAGAGGGACAAAATGCGTCTCACCAGAAAAACACCAGGCTCTGGATCTAGTGAGCAAAAACTGGACTGTTTGGCATTGAGCAGGGACGAGAAGAGGTCCAACTCGGGCTAGCCCCACCTGTTGAATTGCTCTTCAGACACAGATTGGAGGAGTTCCCATTAGTGTGCCTTGGACCAAGACCAGCTTAAACTGTCGGCCAAGATGTTTTGTATACCTTGGACATGCACGGCAGTGAGTTCCAGAGGATGCTTGATGGCCCAATACCAGACTCTCATGGCCTCCCTGCAGAGGGGATAGGAGTGATCCCCCCCCCCCCGCTTGTTTATGTAGAAGACCACTGACATATTGTCCATCTGGATAAGAAGGGGGCCTGGGAGCAGATTTGTCTGAAATGCTTAGAGAGCATAAAGAATCACACTCATCTCCAAACCATTGATATGGAGATGTTGCTTCTGGGGAGAACAAGCGCCTTGAGTCTGATTGTCAGCCAAATGAGCACCCCATCCCAGGCTGGACAAGTCCATCAATAGGACCTGACTAGGAGACTTCTGTCGAAAGTGGACCTCTGTGGAAAGATTGGAGGGGTTCAACCGCCAAGCCAGTGTCTGACACACTGGAGTGGAGACTGTCAATTGCTGCTCCAACTTGTCTGTGCGATGATCCCATTGGACCCTGAGGGTCCACTGGGGAAACTCTCGTGCAGGCATGCCAAAGGACCTGTCGCGATGGCTGCTGCCATGTGCCCTTGCAGTCGCAGAAATATTCTGGATGGGACCTGGTGTGCCAAGGAAACTAGGCATGCCTGTTCCTGAAGGCATTCCACTCTGTCCAGGGGCAGAAAGGCTTTGCCTTTGGCGGAGTCCAGAATTGCCCCAATGTGCTGCAGTCTGGGCCACGGGAAGGACTTCAGGAGGCAGAGGGTTATACCAGAATCCTGAAAAAAGTAAAGGTGTCCTCCATGGTGTTGAGCAGCCGATCCCTGGATGCAGCTGCCAGGAGCCAGTTGTTCAGGTAGGGAAAGACATAATGACCCTTTCTTCTGAGGGCCACAGCCACCACTGCCAGGCACTTTGTAAAGACTCAGGGAGCCGAGGACAGGCCAAATGGCAGGGTGCACAAATGATAATGGTTGCCCTGAAAGCAGAAACAAAGGAGCCTCCTGTGAAACTGGAACACCAAAATGTGGAAGTATGCGTCCTGCATGTCCAGGGAGCACAGCCAGTCCCCTTGATGAAGGAGGTGGAACAAGCCTGGAAGGGTGACCATTCTGAACCATTTGTACTCTTATGTACTTGTTCAGGTGGCTGAGATCCAGGATGTGTCGTAAGTCCCATGTCTTCTTCAGGACCAGAAAAAAGTGGGAATAAAAATCCCTTTTCTCTCTGAGCTGGAGGAACTGATTCTATCGTCTGTTTCAGCAAGAGCACTTGGATCTCTTCCTGGATAAGGGAGAGGTGTGACGGAGTGTAATAGGAATTTATGGGAGGATTGTCTGGGAGTATCTCCATGAACTCCAGGACATGTCCTTTCTCTATCAGATGAAGAACCCACCGATCCATCTGGAAGCTTTGCCATCCCTCTAGATAGAGGGAAAAGCGACCCCCTACCACCTCCCCCAGGGATTCTGCTGGTGGAGGGGGGCTGGGTAAGGAGTCAGGCTGAGGAACCTGGGACAGGCAGAGAGGCCTGGGAGGTTTTGGAGGCTCTGGGGCCCAAACCTCCAGAGGTCTGGGTGGTGGCTTTTTGCTTAAATGTCCCTCTAGTTTGCTGGCCTCAGGACTGTCATTGGAATGACCTACAAGAAGGCTGGCAATGGTTCTGTTTTGGATGGGATCTGCACATGGCGTGTACAGATCTAACAGCTTTGCCCAATTCCTGGAGAGTAGTGATAATCTTCTCAAGGTCCTCACCAAAAAGGACGTATCCCTTGAAAGGGGTGTCCATAATTTTTACTTGGACGTCTGGAGTAAATCCTGAGATCCGAAGCTAAGAATAGTGGTGGGGGCAAATCCCTGAGGCTGTCTCCTTGGCTGCAGCATCTGCCATGTCATAGGAGAAACGCAAGACATGGGTGCCAACGTCCGAGCCCAATTTCAAAATGTGCAGCAGCTTGGCCTTCTGGGGGCTGTCCTGCTGAGTCTGGACAGTTCATTGGCCTTTTCCCAAAGAGGATTCTGGTACTGGACCATGCGAGCCAAAAAATGTAAAGAGCGGATGGCACATGTGGCTGAGGCATACACCTTTCAGGCAAGCTGGTCCACTTGCTTGGAATCCTTGTCTGGAGGTTGGGCACTTAGGTGACAAGGCCTCTTGGACTGACCGTGAGCTGCCATAATGACCACAGAGTCTGCAACTGGATGTTCCCCGAATTAGGTTACATCCCTGGGAGCATTATAAAGGTGGTCATCTTTTTTGGAGACAGCAGGAGTAGAAGACGGCATTTCCATGCTGACTTGGTGACGTCCATAAAGGTGTCCACCACAGGATGGACCACCATGGGCTTCAGATCATTCTGGCAGAGAAAAACAGCCAGATGGCGTCTTTCAGGGTCCAAATCTGCGGTATCCCAGCCCATGTTCAACTGGATACACCACATAACCTCCATGAAGGTCAGGTCATCTGGAGATGACCTTGGGGTGTCCTTTGGGTCCGCTGGAGAGGGAGACAACCCTGATTCAGATGACTCTAAGGAGGAGGAGGAGGAGCTGCAGACCGACTCCCTTGACAAGAAGACCTCGAAGTGTAACGCCGGTGCCTACAGCCATGAGACGGACATCTGTGCCTGTCCGAGGATCTCAAGGACAAGTGGCAGTGCTTCCTCCCATGGTGCTTGGAGCGACCCCTGTCTGAATCTTCCAGTTGCAGAGTAGGCTCCTTGGACTGTGGAGAAGGCTTTCGAGGAGGAGCTGGAGGCGGAACCCCAGAAGGAGTGGGTGCCGAGTGCAGAAGCAGGTCACCCTTGATCAAATTCCACCATGAGTTGAACAGGACCATCAGATCCGGCACAAAATTCTGCAAAGTACCAGGGTTAGCCGGTGTTGGTCCCTGCAAAGGTGGCAATCCGGATGTTGGGTCCTGTGGAGTCTGGCTGGCAGGCATCGGCCCAACGAGCAGCAGGGAATCTGGTGTCGACCTGATGGGTGTCATCAGGTCTGATGGCTGTCCCTTTGGTGTCAGGTGATCAGCAGTAGACAGGTCCACTGATGACGTAGGGTGTTCCAGCAACAATGGGGTGGCCAGCATTGGACTGGCACCGGTCAGGGGATGCCATCGGTGTCAGCCTGGAGGGAGCCTGCTTAGGGGAGCTAACTCCCAAAAGGTGTAAAGGTGTCACTCTGCCTGAGGAGGCAGATGCATGCCCCTGGTGCTGTAGAGTGGCGTCAGCCCCGGAGCCAAGGGCAGACTTAGCAGGCACCATGACCGGGTGGATGATGGGCAAGGACCTGCCACCCAAGGAAGACCCGGTCAAGCTGCCTGGCTGCTGACCTAAAGGCTGGTGAAAGGGACGGAGCAGCAGGGGCTGAGAGGTGTAAGACTAAGTCCCTGACCCTGACGAACCTCCGCTCAACATCTGAAAGAAGGTGGGAGGTTTCACCATAGGAATCCTAGAAGGAGAAAGGGCTGCTGCAGGTACAAAGTCCAATTTCCCTTGGGAGGAGGACCCTGGTTGATTTGGAATGAGGAGACTGGGAACTGGAGGAAGATTTGTCTTTATGCTTCTCCCTGTGTCTATGATTCCCTATCTGACTTTTTCTCCCAGGAGGATGAAAAGGTGGAGGCCCCAGAAATCAATGAGGAGGAGGAACTTTTACTCTGGATTTGTTTCCCCATCGCTGCAACCTTCTTTTCAGTGTGTCAGCATGGCTCAGTTGGTAGCACATCCGCCTCTGGACCAGAAGGTCATGGGTTCTCATCACACACCGGGATTGGACTTGCACCTAAAAAATCGCTGGCATCCAAGTGCAGTATTAGGGGGTGCTATACTGCTAGAGTGTGCCGTCCTTTGGATGAGATGTTAAATCGAGGTCCCTTCTACCCATCCTGGTGTGTTGTCCTGGTGGGTGTCCAGGTGGAAGTAAAAGAGCCCGGGGCACTCTTCGCAAAAGAGTAGGGAACATTCCCAGTGTCCTGGCCAACATTCCCCTTCCCATAAACTGGTTCATGCAATTATCCAGGCTGTGTGTGGGTGATGATGTGCGATATGACCGCCACCACACATTCAATCACTTCACTACCAGTCTAGCATTGCTTGTAAAGCGCTTTGGGATACTGTGTATGAAAAGCGCTATATAAATGCCGACTCTTCTTCTTCTTCTTTTCAAGCAAGAAGCTTTTCAGGGCCTTCTGGCAGCAGATCCTGGTCCTCTGGTTGAACTTCTGGCAGTGTTTGCAGGCCTCAGTGTTGTGCTTCGGGCCTAGGCAGAAGAGGCAGAGAGAGTGACCGTCCTTAGATGGGATCTGCTTGCGCAAGGACACAGACTACTGCAGTTACACTGACAAGGTCAGAGATTAAAGCATGCAGAAAAAAATGAAGAAAAACCAACATTTTTTAGTAAAATAATAAAGTGCGGGTAATTACGAAAAATGGTGGTCGACTAATGCGGTGGAGCCAATGTGCACGGATCGATGGCAAGAAAAGAACTGAGGTACAGCTAGGGGACCACCCCTTTTATACCACTGGCAGACATCGGGGGCAGTCCCCCACTGTGTACTGCTAGCTAGAAGTTTTCCATGGGGTCCTGGTGCCTACTGGCTTCAGTCCTTATGGTGTAACCTGCTGCAAAGCTCCCCCTCAAAGTGAGATATGCAAGAGCCAGATGTAACGGGAATCTCAAACAACCAAACAAGCTCTTGAGATTTATGAGACTTCACACACTTCGGATGTGAAAAATAAAGAATCATAACACACACACACACACACACACACACACCTGCCTCTGCATTAGTCTAGAAAGCAAGACCCACCTCTTCAGTTGGGGGGTTGGGCACTCTCTGTGAGATAAGATGGCTGAAGATTTCAGGGTGAGGATGGGTGCCCTGAAAAATAAAAAAAAGAGTATACATTAAAACATCTTCATAAGACAAACAAGCATCATGTTTTCATTTTTTTCAGCGTATGTGGATAGTGTTTCAACTATTCCTCCTCCTGTCTCCTAAACGTCAGTTTACTCAGCCGGCCCATCTGCGCAGAAGTTGGATTTCCACTTGCGATGCCAGTGACCTGGGTTTGGGAGTGGACTCGGGTTGCTGGAGGGCCAGCCGGAGGCTTCAGCTTCCACAACTGCTCACCTTCTCCGGGGGCCATGGCCCGCAGCTGCCTGACCCAGTGGAGGCTCAGGGCACAGCAAGTACTGCTAGCAGGAGGGCCGACCGAGATGCATGGTGGACGTCAGCGCACAGCGCCTTGATGTCAGAGCACACACCACGTGAGGGAGGAAGAGAAAATGCCCTTCCATCTCCAGGAAGATGGGGCATCAGGAGGCGTGCCCTCGATGTGCCCACCACCCACCTGGTAGCCTTGCCCATGAGACGGATATGCAGGGCACCATCCATTCCCCACCAAGGGGATAACACTGCTCCAGGGGGCGCAAGGTTGGTCCTGGGTAGGGTGGCTGGCAGAGGGATGACTCCCAGGTGCCCCCGATGGGGCAGAGATGGAGGGACGTAGGAGGGAAAAACAGAAAGTAAAAAAAAAAAAAAAAGTTGGTTTACTCAGAATGTGAACACTATTGTGCAACGGTTAGCAGTTGTGTGCTGGTGCAGAGAACATCTACTAGAGGTGTGCGTCAAATTCAAATCAGCCATCAAATACCTCGAATAGGAGATCTATTCAACAAATACCTGATTACTAGAGTGTATTCAAGGTAATCGACACATGGAGATGGTAACAGATGAGACTGTGAGATCCCTCATGATCTCTGTAGCCGCTCCCCAGTCTGCTCAGAGGACTATCCAGGACTTAACCATGTGGCCTGCTTGCAGTATCCATCCACAGTGAGACACTCTGGGGACTAGCAATCACCATGCAGTGTGGTTCAACATAAGAACGGCTGCGGAATCTAACCACACAAGGGCAAGGGTCCTGTACTTCAGGAGAGCAGATTCTACAAAGATGGGTGAATGCTTCAGGGACGACCTGGTGGGGTGGGGGGGGTGGACTGAGCGGGGTTCAGGAACAGTTGGCAAAGCTAAAAGGGGGCATAGCAAAGGCAACAAACCTCTGCATCAAGCAAGTGAGCAAAATCAGGAGAGGAAAAAAAGACCACTGTGGTTCTTGAAAGAGGTGGCTGAAAATGTAAAGACTCAAAGAGTAGCATTCAGAAAATATAAGGAGACACAGAGGGAGGAGGAGGATAGGGAGGTGTATCAGGGAAGCAGGGAGAGCAGTAAGGCATGCAAAGGCACAAACTGAAGAGAGAACAGCCCAGGCAGTAATAAAAGGGGACAAGACACTTTTATGTATGTAAGTGGACAGAGGAAAACCAGGGGAGGAATGTAAGGTTAAAAAGTGAAGGGGAGAGGGTGTGCAGAGGGGGACTAGGAAACGGGAAATATCCCGAACAAATACTTTTGTTCAGTGTTCACAGAGAAGTAGAAGGGGAAGGGACCACAAAAAAGTAACAGGAGCTTTGGAAAGAAGGAGGTGGACACTAGTCTGTTTTGAAAGGAGACTGTCCTGAAAGGACTTGCTAATCTGAAAGTGGGCAAAGCAATGTGGCCAGATGGGGTGCATCCAAGGGCACTGAGGGAGCGCAGGGTGGTACTGCCTGCACCTTGATAGTTCTGTTTAACAGCTCACTGGAAACAGGAGTGATGCCAAAGGACTGGATGAAGGCAGATGTAGTCCCACTTCACAAAAATGGTAGCAGAGAGGAGGCTGGCAATTACAGACCAGTCAGCCCGACTTCAGTGGTTGGTAAGTTACTGGAATCAGTGCAGAAGGAAAAGATGGTGGAAGATCTTGAATCCAGTGGGTTAGAAGACCCAAGGCAGTATGGATTCATGGGGGGAACATCATGTCAAATGACTGATAGATTTCTTTGACTGGATGACCAAGGAATTAGATCGGGGGGAGCGATGGATGTGGCCTGCCTAGACTTCAGTGAGGCATCTGACACCGTTCCACATGGGAGACTCGTAAACAAGCTGGGCAGTCAAGGAGCGGGTCCAAGGTGGTAAACTGGGTAAGGAATTGGTTGGTGGATAGGTGACAGGGGGCGGTGGTAGACAGAGTTCACTCCAAGAAAGGGAGGGTGACCAATGGGGTGCCACAAGGATCAGTACTGAGATTGGGCCTCTTTAATGTCTTCATTAGTGACATGGCAGAGGGACTAGAAGGGAAGGTATGCCTTTTTGCAGACAACACTAATATCTGCAATAGGGCAGACACGCTGGGGGTTTGTGGGAAAAAAATGAATGGAGATCTAAGAAAGCTTGAGGAGTGGTCAAGAGTGTGCCAACTAAGTTTCAATGCGAAGAAGTGCAAGCTCACGCACTTGGGGTGCAGAAACCCAGGGGTGGAATACAAAACGAGGGGGAGTGGTACTGACGACCACCAAACAGGAAAGAGACCTGGGGGTAATCATATCTGATGACCTGAAGGTGGCCAAACAGTGTGCGTCAAGGCAGTGGGGAGAGCTAGTGGGATGCTAGGGAGCATAGGGAGGGGTAACACCAGCAGAAAGAGGGAGGCGGTCTTACCACTGCATAGATCACTGGTGAGACCTTACATAGAGTACTGGGTCCAGTTCTAGAGACCACAGCTCCAGAAGGACATGGAGTAGAGGCGGTCCAAAGGAGGGTAACTAAAAAATGGTGCAGAGTCTGCATCAAAAGCCCTATGAGGAGAGACTAAAGGACTTCAATATGTACACCCTGGAGGAAAAGAGGAAGAGCGGGGATATGACAGACTTTCAAATACCTCACGGGGATAAATAAGGTTCAAGAGGGAAGCATTTCTCTGAAAAAAAAAAATGCTTAAGAACAAGGGGTCATGCTATGAAGCTGGGGGGGCAGACTCGGGAGATGTGAGGAAGTACTTCTTTACAGAAAGAGTGGTGGATGCCTGGAACAGCCTCCCAGCAGAGGTGGTGGGGGCCAAAAAAATAATAGAATTCAAGAATGAATGGGATAGGTATAAGGGAACCTTAGCAGTAAGGAAAAGAGGGGGGAGCAAAGCTGGATATCAAGTAGGGTCTGCGGTGTTACAGTAGGCAGGAAAAATAAGCAGACTGGGTGGGCCAAGCAGTCCTTATCTGCCATCAAATTCTATGTTCAGTTGGCTCTTCCCCTTTCTGCAGCCGGTCAATAGCCTGGCTGCAGAATGCAGCAGCCAGGCTATTGACTGGTGCATCAAGAACCAGTCATATGACGCCTGCGCTCCGCAGTCTGCACTGGCTGCCTATACAGTGGCAGATCACCTTTAAGGTTGCTTTGCTAACCTATAAGGCCCTACATGAACAGGGACCGGGTTACCTGAAAGATCTCCTTTGTCCCTACCATCCGCCCCGATCCTCCAATGAGGGATTGCTAGAGGTTCCCAGGGTACGTCTGCAAACATCTGGAGCAAGGGCGTTTCGTTTTGCTGCCCCATCCCTGTGGAACTCTCTACCTCATCAGGTTCGAGATTGCCTAACTGTCCAGAGTTTTAAAATAGCTTTGAAAACCTGTCTCTTTAGCCCGGCATTTATTGACTGAGGTTTAGTTTGCTTTCCTGTGCTGCTATTATATTGTTGTCTGTTGAATTATAGGTTTGTTAGAATCATTTATTTTGTTTTTTGTATTTATTGTACAGGTGCCTTGGTTTTAGAAAGGCACCTTTTTATAAATAAAATTGATTTGATTTCTACTTTTTCCCTTTTTGCTAGCTATATATGTATTAAGGATTTATTGGTATTTTTAGAGGGTATTTATGTATATTTATTAATTTAGTCAATTTACACATGGGAATTTTAGGTCATATGACAATTTTAGGTCTATAAATGTGTGAGTTAACCTGTAATTTGATTTTGCCTTGGTAAAGTACGAGTGTGCGCAAAAACATTTGGCATGTTAGGGTTGTGGTGAGTGTTACTATGGTTCATGCTTTTATAAAACTTTATTAATATCTATTCAGCAGCCAATCTTGGGCTTTGTTCCCAGATCAGAGTCTGTGTAGCTGCCTATCTTTTTTGACTGGATTTCATGTAAAAAAAAAAAAAATTAGGCATCTACAGAAAAATGACATGTGTGGATCTCAGAAACCGCATAAGCTGCCGTCACAGAACTTTCTGCAGATTTAGGTCTTGCCTCCTAGAAAACATAAGCAAAATTTCCACTGACAAAGTTATTAAGGTGCAAAATTAGGGGTTTAACACTGAACATCCTACTTAAACCCTAACTACAGGGGCACTACCGTGCCCCTACACCACATATTTCTAACACACTTTCATTGGCAGCGATGGGTTAACTGCACCCAAAACCATATGTGATACATTTTTTTGGGGGTAGGGCATGTATTTATCCCAATGAATGACATCTGTACCATAATTAAGCAAGAAGTGCTGGGCAGGGGGTTGACTGAATATATTAAGAAATGCTTAAAATCATTATTTCAATGCATTGTGGTTGATGGTGGTAGAACTAAATTACAAAAAAAAAAAAAAAAATTGGTGGTACGATTAGATTTAACTTGATTTCTATTATTTTACTTTCATGTTAGCTGGATGTGAGTGGGAACAAAAAAAGAGGATGTTGAAATCTGATGTTCACATCTGTCAAATGTTATAACTAAATGATCTTTTTCTTTTTTGTTATATTGCGGATAATGAAGGAAATCAAGATCTATGAATAATGAGTGCATCAGGGGACACGTCAGATGCTACACAGCATGTCACTGAAGCAGGCCCTCAGGATTTTGGATGCAACAGTGAGCTTTGGACATCGTCTTGATCAGCAGCAAAGGGACAACCCAGCATCGAGCCCATTAGACTTGAGGGGGGAAAAAAAGAATTAGCCACATGCAGGAGTTGTTTGAGTCCGTGTCTTATCCTATTCATAAAATTCTTACTGAACAGCACAACCAACTGATGCAGCAAGAGAATGAGAGAGTGCGGGCTGATAGGGAGATGGAAGAGACGATGAGGAGACATGAGGTTGAACAGAATAATTTTTCCTTTCAAAACCTCATGAAAATGTTTGCCCCTCCGATATCTCAGAATACTGTGTCATTCCAGGGAGGCAGTCATATGAACGCTTCCCACATGACACCACATCATTTCAGTGGTGGGCAAATGAACGTGGGCTGTACTGCTGGTGGTCATACAGGAAACGTTCACATGCCTGGATATAATACACTGCAACAGCAACAATATGTTAGACAAATGTCACACCCCGATTCTGGTAACCTCACTAAGGAGAAGGATGGACCACTACCACTATGGACTGGGGGAGGAGGTGACAGACAAGATGATCATGGGGAGTAGAGTGATTGAGGGGCTGAGGGCGTTAAGTGTGGATAAGGCACCAGATCCTGATGGCATCCACCCCAGGGTGCTGAGGGAGGTGACAGAAGTGTTGTCTGAGCCACTGGCAGATCTGTTCAGCACTTCCCTGGAAACGGGTCGTGTGCCTCTGGACTGGAGGGTGGCCCATACATAAGAATGGGCCTAGGGAAGAGCCAGGAAATTATCAGCCAGTCAGTCTCACTTCCATAGTGGGGAAACTTATGGAGATGATACTGAAGGAGAGGCTGGTGGCATTCCTTGAGGGTAATGGCCTCCAGGATGGGTGGCAGCATGGGTTCATCTTGAGGAGGTCTTGTCAGACAAACGTAATAGAGTATTATGACTGGGTAACAAGGGAGCTGGATGGGGGTCATGCGGTGGATGTCCTGTACTTTGACTTCAGCAAGGGCTTTGATACAGTGCCTCATGGAAGACTGGGGGGAAGCTGACTGCCGCAGGGGTTGGGAGGAAACTGACAAACTGGATAGGAACTGGTTACAGGGGAGAATGCAACAGGTGGTTGTTGGGGGGGGGGGCTCTCGACACCCACAGCAGTGACAAGCGAGGTGCCGCAGGGTTCTGTGCTGGGCCTGGTGCTATTTAGGCTCTTTATCACAGATATTGCACACAGAGTTGGGAGCAGGGTTAGTCTGTTTGCAGTTGATGCCAAAATGGGGGAGGTAGTGGATGAGGAGGAAGGATGGAAACAATTGCAGGGGGACCTAACCAAACTGGAGGCATGGTCAGAGAAGTGGCAGCTGGAATTCAATGTGAAAAAGTGCAAGGTGATGCACTTTGGGTCAAAAAAACCAAAAAGGAAGGACTACTGGTTGGGTGGGGTGAGGCTGGGGATCACTGAGGAGGAGACAGACCTTGGGGTGTTGGTAACAGGGAGCATGAACAGCTCAGCCCAGTGCAGGAAAGCAGTGACTAAGGCAAACAGGATGCTGAGTTGCATCGCAAAGGGGTTCTCATCCAGGCATAGGGAGGTGATCCTGCCCCTCTACAGATCCTTGGGCAGACCGCATTTGGAGTACTGTGTGCAATCCTGGAGGCCATATCTAAAGAGGGATATAAAATTATTGGTGGGGGTACAAAGGAGGGCAATGAAAATGTTACAGGGGATTGAAGGAAAGGCCTATGAGGACAGGCTGCAGGATCTGAATATGTACACACTGGAAGAGAGGAGGGATGGGATACGATTGAAATGTTCAAATATGTGAGGGGTTCAATAAACCTAGCACGAGGGGGTTTAAACTGAGGAGAGTAGGGAGGCGAGGGGCATAGGCTAAAATGGAGGGTAGATGATTTAAGAGGGAGATGAGGACGCACTACTTCACGGAGAGGGTGGTGTCTAAATGGAATACGCTACCAGAGGGGGTGGCATCATGTAGGACAGTAGGAAGTTTTAATAGGGAGTGGGACAAAGCAAGAGGAAGGGTCTGGGTGATGGGGGCTGTGACAGGTAAGGGAGGGACAGTGGGGGAGGAGGCTGGGGCAGCTACAATCTAGGGGGCTAGCTGCACACTCAGGCACACTGATAGACCAGTTTGTCTGTTTCTGCTGGCAGATTCATATGTACATATCAACTTACAGCAAAATTCAGTGGAGCAATTTTCTAACAGTAATGGTACTGATCCCCTGGTAAATTCACAGATGCCCTCAACATCTTTCACTGAAGATCTTTTGACTGCAAATATTTCTTGGACAAACCTATCTGCAGCTGTAATTTTGTCCACTGTATCTGTAACATGTCAACATGCCTTTTGTAAATCGATCACATCACAGCAACCAGTTGCAAGTACAGGTCATGGTTCCATGAGTGTTCAGGAAAAGTTTAAACAGTTTTTTTCCACCATCATACATCAATAAATATGTGCACTGTGAACAACATGATAAAGAAACAGAAACACAGAAGAAGTGTTAAAAGCTGAAGAATTCAAAAGCTGGGCCTGCAGTTTAGTGGGTGGGAGCAACCAGCCACACCCCCTGCCTGAGCTTTTTAAGTCCGCTTCCTCCAGCCTCATTCAGAAGCACTGTTTCTCTGCTGCAGCCAGAGTCTCTGCGACACCCCCCCCTTCTCCCAGTGTTCGTTTCCCAATTTCTCTTTGTGCTTTTGGGATTCTGCTTGGTTTGTGCCTCCTATGGCTTTCCAAGTCAGTATTTTGCTTTCTATCTTCCCAACTGCAGTTTGTGCTTCCCTCGGTCATCCATCTAGCCTGCTGCTCTCTTGTTCTCATATAACTTGTGTTTCTTTCTGGAGTTCTTTTTGTGTGTGTGTGTGTGTGTGTACACTTCTAGTTTTCAGTGTCATGCCTTTGTCATTTCCTATGGACTTGTACTATTTCAGGCTCCCATGCTTCCTGTTTTTTTCCATCCATACCACTTGCAATCTCCCAGTTCTAATACAATCTTAACTGTTTACACCTGGCTCCTAGCCAGGCAGCCACTCCCATTTGCATTCTGGTGAGTTTCATCGGTTTGCTCAGTTCAGCAGTATGCTGCTTCCTAGTTTTCAGTTCCTATATGATCCTGCTTTCCCTAGCAGTTTCACTTCTTGTTCTGTGCTCCCTACCTACCTGTCATGCATCAGTAGCCAACACTGACCTCACGTATGGTACTGGTTGGCATGTTCACCATTCAGTCCCAGCACATATCATTCAGTTTCATACATTGTACTAGCTGTTATCTGAGGTCTCATTCAGTCGCCCAGCCCTGCCGATGTTTTGTTTCTACCTTGTGCTCATGGCCTTCGGGCTTAGCCTTCAGCCTCCCACTACTCCTGCCCTCTGACACATGCCAGTCACAACCATAGCATGGCTTCCAGGGCTCCCTGCCCTTTATTCCGACAGTCTCCTTCATTCCCTTGAAGTCCACATCTTGCTGGTGGGTCCCTCGACTTGGGCAGGGTCCTTCTCTTTCTGCCCTTTGGGTAAGAATGTCCTACGCTCTGGGGGAAGCTTTGGCCACGTAGATCGACCTGACACAGCACATCTTGATGTAGCATTTAAGACTTCTGCTACTGGAGGGTGAGCCTCTTAGTCCATAGGGTTTCCTTTAACTGTGCAGACCATGTCAGCAGCACCTTCAAAAGCTATACTCCCCTACAGCTGCCTTAGGTGAACCTGGTCTCCACCTCCTTCTTCCTCTGCCCCTCAAGGGTGAAGTTCATACAATTAGGCAAGTCCTGGACCATCATGGGCCCAGCTCCTATGCCTTACCCCTCAAGGGTTCGGCTTCCTCTCTAGGTCTCCCCTTGTGGAATCCAGGTGAGTGCCTTTCAGCAGCTGTTGCTCTCCTCCTCCTCCTGCCTTGGGGGGTGGGTTTCCTTCATCAAGAACCTCCTTTAGCTGCAGAGATCAGCTTCTGCTCCCCCCCCCAATGGCTTTCCCGTTGGATGGATAGAGTGAGAGCCCTTCCTCTAAAACTTTCTTCTTGAACTGGGTCTCTAAATTGCAGCAGCTGAGCCATCACCAATTTTATCCCAAGCCTGGAGGGAAGGAGACCAAGGCCATGGATCCCCCTCAGTGCCGAAGGTCATAAAAGTTAGGTAGTCTCCGCAGGAAGTGGTCCATAATGTAGTACACTCATATAAGTATAACATTTACCCAGGTAGGTTTCCATTGTGAGTTGGGGTTGGATGGCGGCCCTCTTTCCATTCTGCTGTTCCTTTTCTCCTTATGGAAGTCATGCTTCTTCTGCTATCAGTTACCGATTACTGTCAGTCATTGAGAATTCAGTCTCTGTCTGCTATTAGTCCTCACTAGTTGCTGTCAATCCAGGGTTTTATTTAACTCTAAAAATTGATTAGCGTTTTGCTCAAAAAAGTTCTAAAACATTGTGAAAATGCATAGCACTTGCCTCACTGTGTTTAACAAACATAACACTTCTAGAAAACCTATATAAATACTTTCTGTACAGTTAGTATTGTTCCAAGAAAAAACTGCTAATCAATTATTTAAAACCCTGCAATCTGTCCTCACTCAGGCTCTGTGTTTAACACCTGATTTATTTTTTTTTTCCTTTTGTTGACCGGGTAAGTGCACTAGACAAATCCTGCCTATTTTCAAGCACGACCCAGGGGGAAGGGGATACAGATGAATGCCAACTGATCTTGAACCATATTAAGCTGTTGGGGTATTTTTTTTTTTTTTTTAGTGAATGAGGGAAATTTGGCCAGGACAACAGGGAAATTCCCCTACTTTTTTCGATAAGTGCCATGGGATCTTTAACATCCACCTGAACTACCACCAATCCAGGCAGATGGGACCTCGGTTTAACGTCTCATCCGAAAGACGGCACCTCAGAAGTGCAGCATCCCTCTCATGCTGCACTACAGTGTCAGTACTGGGATATTAACCCAAGTGCCAGATGTGGGAACTGAACCCACAGCCCTCTGATCTCCTGGCCTCAGAGGCGAGTGTGCTACCTACTGAGCCACTGACACTGATAGGAAGGCAGTATAGCACAGTGGTTTAAGGCTCTGGAGTTGCAAATCTGGAGACATGGGTTTGAATCCCAAAGCCCCACTTGCCTACTGTGTGACCCTGAGCAAGTCACTTAACTTCCCTGTGCTCCCAGGCTGCACCTGTAAACAAGCTTCCAGCTTAGTGTCTCTCACCTGGTTAAAGGGACACTGTCAACTTGTTTTTCACCATATTGTTTCTAGTTAAAAAACTACATTTTATGACTGCTTACCTTCACTAAAATTCATTGATGTTGCTGTTTGTTTTGTCTATCTCCTTGTTTAGTAGAACTGAAATGCATGCTAATGTATATTTATAAACAACCTTGTTTTGTTTACAGTCCTGGATCTGTTTTTACTGCATACATCATGAGCATTAGAAACACCCCCAAACAGTGCAGTCACTCATGAGACAGAAGCCTAGTAACTTTCCATTGCAACATGAGGGGCTAGACTGTGTTGTGGGTGTTCCCAAGTCCAGGAAAGATGCAGCTAGAGCTGATCAAGGACTGTAAACAAACCTGTGTTTGTGTGATAACACCAGTATGGCGGGCAGTTTTTTTCTCAGTTTTTTAAAGAAAAATAGAATTAGAATCAATCTACCAGCTACATAAGCAATCTTTACAGAATGTTGGCAATCATAAAATATGTTTTTTAAACTACGGACACTTTGAGACATAAGGGGGTTGACAGTGTCCCTTTAAAGAACTGGAATAAAAAAAATGAATAAAAAAGATTGCAGTACTTTTGGGCTCCTTCCTACCTTTAGCCTCAAATAATTTTGTTCCCACTGCACCCTTAGGGGTGGAATCCTCCTCAAGAGGGTTCCTCTGTTTTCACAGTATTCCAACAGGTGGTAGTTCCCCATGGGACAGAGAGTAGTAACAGCTAACGTATCCATGTACGACGGTCAACAACACGTTTATTCAGATACCTTCAGACCATCAACAAAGTTGCACAAGCATCACGCCTCACTAAGTTGTGTACAACCAGTGAACATTTAATGTTTGAAAACAATGGCCATGTCAAATCATTATTGTACAGAACTGATCTGCACAACATAACAATGCTAATGAAACACAGCTTTTTTTTTTTTTTTTAAACAGTTTTTACTATTAAATTCTAGATTTCTTTGCATCATATGTAGTGAAGCAATGTTTGATCATATGATGATCTGAAATTTGTAACTTCAAAAGTTTTTTTACATACAGTTTGCACGGTTTATGAACAAGTTAAAAGTTTTTACGCAGGGGATCCAGGTTCAGAAGTAGACCCGAGCAGTCAGGTGCTGGCTGGGGAGAAGGACTGAGCATCCCAGTGGACACGCTCCTCCCCCAGGATGGGTGGGTTCCATCTGCCACTGCTACACTGTCCCCTGGAGGCAGGGGACAGTAGGGCTTGGCATGACCATGGGTGGGAGGAGCCACATTGGCTGCGCACATCATCACGCACTGCGGGCATGCGCCCTTGCAGCCCTTCTACACATGGCTCCAGCAGGTCGGGAGAAAACAGTGAAAGCATAGTCCTGTGCCCTAAGATAATAGTCTCCCAGCACCAGCAAGATCCCTTGTCTGACGCTGGAGCAGCAGCCCAACGACAGCTGACAGCTCCAGGGACAGGCCCCTCACCTCGTTCCCCCCAGGAGGGGTAAGCCATGGCTCCACAGGGGACAGCACCTCGGGACCCACAGGTAAACTAGACCGCTGGTATGTCTGCCCGGACAAGAAGGAATTCAGGACAGAGTGACATGGGGTATAAAAAGAAATTACAAAAACAAATAAAGTTCTTACATTTTTTAAAAGACATGCTGAATGTTATTAACATCAAAAGTCAAGTCATATATTAGAACCACTAAAAATGTTAGAGTTCTTTAATGTGGTTATTTTTTTTTTTTTACTTTATTTTTATGCCTCCTTCTCTGCTCCTGGAGCCCACTCCTTCCTTCCTCTCAACTCCTCCATTCCACCTCCGGTGGGATCTCCCCCCTAGAGTGCCTCCTTTCTCCCTCCTGCACAGTGGGGGTCTGTCCCTCTTTATCGGTGGTCCGGATGGTACCGAGAGGCTATCATCTTGGGCTGCCGAGAGGGGTTTTCTCGTTTTTCTTCCCCTGGTTTCCCCGCCCTCTGGGGCGTCCTGCGCTAGGACATACGTCCCGAGTGGCGGCGTGCTGAGCACCAAGCCCTCATGCGCGGCGGCGTCCCCCTCCCCAGTCGGCCCGGGCCGGGCCGCCTCCATCCCTCTTGGTCGGTGCTTCCACGGCCGTGAGAATGCGAGCATGCAAGCAGCGTTCATGGCTCCCACCCTGAGGGAGGAGGCATCCGTTGGGGCGCTTGATCCTCCCTCCCCTGCCGACCCCGGCAGCCGAGCCCGTTCCCGAACCCGGGTCGCAGGCGTAGCGCGAGGTGTGGCGTCCAGCGCCTCAACCCTCAGCGCCACCGGGCCGACCTAATGTGGTTATTTTTTAACTGACGCAGGTACTGTGTTTAACAGCCACAAGGTCCATCCTAATAAACATTACTGTTCAAGAATTTTGAGAACTTTCATAATTGAAAATATTATTACGCTCTGGCACTGACCTGCTTTAAGGGCAGGTGTAGAGTATGCATTTTTAATAAAATGTCAATTTCCTGGATAAGAACATACAAATGTGTCCTGTTTTTATTATTAGGAATTAAACACAGTACAGCAACATAGTTCTAAATGTAATGCTAAAGGGGGCCGGGGAGAACATGTCAGTACTGGGGCTCTGATATTTATTTTTATATGGTTGTGTTTGGGGGTTACAGTTAACGAATGGTTTTCACCTCAGCAGACAAATGCATGTTATCATGCGATTACACAGAAGGGATACATTTGTTCTAATTCAGAGCAGAACAACAAATGAAGCAAGTGCAATGCTTACAAACCATGCTAGAGTGTATTTTATTATTTTGTTGTTTGTGTGAGAATCAGAATCTTTTCTTGCAGCATGCAGACTTGGGGAGTCATGCCCCATGTAAACTACCATGAGACAAGTAACAGGAAACCTTGACTCTTGGGCTATAATTCAGAGAGAAGATGCTGCAATGCTGAAGCGAAAGGGAAAAGGGTAGAACTTTTTGCACTAAATGGAGCTAATGCAGTGATTCTCGGACACTAAAAATTTAAATACAGTAAGTTGCAAAAAGTAAAATAAGGGCTTTTCAGGGAAAAGCTTAATCGAGGCGGGGGGTATGCTTTTGGGGGGCAGGGGTTCGAAAATTTAGACAGTTTTCCTTTAAAACCCAAAAAATAAAATGTTTATTTATTTATGTCTTTGTTTACGAGGTTAGTGCACTGATTCAAGGACCATTTTCAGGCATGACCCAGGCCACAAATAATGGCACAGAACAAACGATTTGAGATATTATACAAACCAAATAGTAGTAGCAGGTTACAGGCAATACAGATAAATCACAAGGAAACAGTGCATGACAGTAAGCAATGGTACAGAGAGATAATGCATGATGTACAGTTACAAGTTTCAAAACAGAGAAGTCAAAACAATTTGGTGCCAGCAGTAAATACTAAATTAAGATATGGCAAACAAAACCTAGAAGGGTAAACAGTTCGCAAGCAGAACAATACCTAGGTGGAGGTGAAACAAGGAGTAGCAGGGGAGAATGAGTGTAGGTCGGGAACAATAGAGTCAGTTTAGAGTCATCCACCGAGTGCACGAGGTACTGAGGCAAGTGACAGGGTGAGATTCCTAGGAAGGGTCTATAGGGAGGAGAGGGAGTGTAGTAGTGTAGGGAGGGAAAGTAGTGAAGCTAAGTGCCAGTGGAATTATAGGTGCACACTGGGTTACTAAGTAACTACGTAATAGGGAGAGGGGGAGGGATTTAGAGTAGGAGGGCAAGGTAGGACATGTAGGGAAAAGAGCTGGGGAGAGGATGAGAAGGAGGAGGAGGAGGCAAAGGGGAAGTAAAGTAGCAGGGGTAGGGATGGGGAAAGGGAGGGGTAACAGAGCAAGTATGCAAAGCGGGGGGAGAGAAAGACAAAAGGACCAAATAAAGAGGGGGATGGGTTGGGAGTTGGATCTGATGCCATATAAACTATGCATTATGTACCCAATCATAAGGGATGTTATCAACACAATCCCTGACAGCTGTATCAATAATTATACAATGAGGTCCTGGAATCCTACTATCGGATTGGCTGACTGGCACTTTAGAGTGGTGGTAAACCCTGCATAACTACTCAGTCAATTTGCCCATCTAAAAGTCACTACATTAAATCTCGGACTGAAATGGTTTGTGTAGCAACAGTCATCTTTTTTTTTTCTGCTCCAACCTTCAAAAAAACATTAATTTCTGCAGCCGCAACTATTTCTGTGCCCACAAACCAGTGCCATCATCTCTGTAATATCATGGAAAACACCATACCTCATTTTTGTAGCATTTTTACCGTCTGCTGAAACCCGCTCACACTACATCCCCACCCACTCAAACTGCTGTTCCAACCACCAATTCACAACTCAAAATCATCATGAGGCCCTAAAAACAAAACAAAACAAAAAATACAAACACAAATCTTGTGTCACCTCCAGCAGCTATCCCTCAAAGCAAAGGACAGCCGCTCAGCGCTTATATCAACCTCTATCTTGAACTGTAGTATACGAGCGGTTCTCAATGCTCACGTCAGGCTGTCTGTCTAACAGGGCCCGCTCACAGCTTGCAGCTCGCAACAGACTGCAGCCCCTTACAACGCCAGCATGCTCTCTTTCTGTCTGCCACTATAAAAAGCAAAGGAAGAAAAGTAAATACACGCATCCCACTACAAGTGTGTATGGGTGTGGTGGTGTGGGAGAAGTCAGGGGCCTAGGTGAAGTCTACTACAACCATATTTCACCTAGCAACAGGGGACTATCCAATATACAGAGGATATTACAATAAAAAATACAAAAAAAAACCCAACAATTTCTTCCACTTTTTTTGTAATCTGTAAATGTATTTAACCATTATATAATTGTACTATTCCACTCCAGGGTGTGGATTATTCTGGGTGTACCCCCTTCTGGTGTGGCTTAGTCACTCGGTCTGCAGCCTTGTGACCAAACCACACCAGGCACGGGTAAACCCAGCATAACTCACATCCTGTTGTGGATTATTAATTATTAGCACTATGCCGCAGTCACAGCCCTTTCCACCACCACCAGAGACACACTTCAGATGACAGCCATTCTGGAAAAAGGCGTAATATAGCAGGTGCAAAGCTCCCACAGTGCACAGGGCCACAAACTCTCTCAGGATCTGGCCATTGACATCATACCTGAACCCGGCTCTCACCATACGCTAGGCTGATATGCTGCAGTTCAGTCACTGCGACGTCAAGGCCATGCTGAGTGCTGATGGGGGTGAAGCACAGAAACATAGAATGTGCCGGCAGATAGACCGCCAGCCCCTTCAGTCTGCCCATTTTCCTACTTGGTATCACGCAGATCCTACTTGACCTCAGCCCATTCACCCCCCATCCCTTTCCTAAGATTCCCCTCATGCCTATCCCATGCATTCTTGAGCCCCACCACTGTTTTCACCCCGACCACCTCTGCTGGAAGACTGTCGCAAGACTCCACCACTCTTTCTGTGAAGAAGTACTTCTTCACATCGCTCCTGAATCTACCCCCTCCAGCTTCTTATCACGCCCTCTTGTCCTTGAGCATCTTTCTTCTGAAAAATATGTCCCTCCTGTACCTTAATTACTCCGGTGAGGTGTTTAAAGGTCCTTATCATCTCCCCCTCCTCCTCCTCTCTTCCACGGTGTACATATTTTATATTTTTTTTTTTTATGGATTTTTGTGCCCGTTTTCACCCATCCCGAACTCCACCGCATGTGAGTGCATGTGGAGGCATGCATATAGCAGTGGTTAAACCCACAACTCGCTGCCCTCCCACCTCGCTAGCCACAGGACACCTCCACCCAGATGCAACGCTATGGGGGCAACCCACATGCGGCTCCTGACAATCCCAGTCTGTTCCCGAACCCTGGTCACCAGTGTGATGCAAGGTAAGGTATCCAGCACCTCAGCCTTCTGCACCACCGGGCCGGCTGCAGGGTGTACATATTTAGGTCCTTAAGTCTCTCCTGGTGGGGCTTTGGATGCAGACCCTGCACCATTTTAGTCGCCTTCTCTGGACCACCTCCACCCTATGTCCTTCCGTAGATGTGGTCTCCAGAACCGGACACAGTACTCTAGGTGGGGTCTTACTAGCAATCTATACAGAGGCAATACCCTCCTCCCTCTTTCTGCTGGTGATACCCCTCCCTATGCACCCCAATATTCACTAGCCCTCCCAAATGCCTCGCCGCACTACCTGGCCATCTTTAGAGCTCATGCTTACCCTCAGGTCTCTTTACTGCTTGTAGTCATCAATACCACTCCTCCCATGTTGTACTCTGCCCCTGGGTTTCTGTGCCCCAAGTGCATTATTTTGCACTTTTTTCACGTTGAAACCCAACTTACATACCCTCAACCACTCCTCAAGATTTCTCAGGTTTTTGTTCATCCTTTCCACCTCTCCCCCCAGATTCTTAACTTATGGTTGTTTGAGCATTACTTAAAACAATCCTACCTTAATGATGCGGTCCAGTTCCATACGCAGTAGCGTAACGTCTACTGTCACTGACGCTACTTTTGCACCATCGGGCTCCTGTATGGTGTCCGGAAAACTCAGACCATCTGCTTGCCCCTCAGAGTAACCATACAAACAGAGCACCTGCCTCCCACCCTGCAAAGAAGAGAGAGAGAGCAAATCAGCACTCCAGGGTTCGTGGGGCAAGGAAATGCTTATTCAGCAGATGCTTATTAAGCAGAGCAATGAAGATGTAGGTTTGTACAGCGATTTATTTAACTCTAAAAACTGATTAGCGTTTTGCTTATAAGAGTGCTAAATCTTTGTGAAAATGCATAGCTCTTGCCTCACTGTGTTTAACACAGCACTTCTAGAAAATCTATATAAATACTTTCTGTATAGTTGGTATACTCCCAAGAAAAAAACTGCTATTCAATTATTTAAAACCGTTTGTACCATTTTCTCCAGAGTGTCAGTAGTTCAGCAAGAGTTTATTATATATAGACTAAATGATGGGTAAGCATGTTATATAAGGAATTACAAAATGGCAAGGGAAAAATCTAGAAATTTCATTGGCCGAGAACCATCACCTGACTGTGCATTAAACCTCTATAAAAGCATGTCAGGTGCCAAATTTCTTTTTCCTTCTCCAAAAAACTATTCAGAGCCGTGTTATTTAACAGTAATAAGCCCAACGACAGGATGTGCAACACAGGACTTTAATGCACTTCCCAAGGGCATCAGAACACTTAGTCTTTGGTCTCGTGCCCCGTTACACCCCTGGGGCGAGCATTACAATCCTGTAATGCACACACTGTCATGGCTTATTACTTACATAAACCCATCAAGGGGGCTAACCAGTGCATGAAGCCATGAGCCCAAAAGGCACACCTCAGGGGTCCTTGTGGCACCGGTTGCCTGATGCCAGAACTCCCCCGACGGCAGCTGTTGTGATCCAGCTTGCCTCCCAACATGGAGTCCTAAGCTCACTCCCAAACTCGGAGCTCCTGCACGGCTACGAATCGTGCTGCCGCCTGACCATCAGGACAGCCCTCTGCCTCCTGTTTAATATTTTATAACTGTTACAATTTATCACATATTTATCACAAGAAAAATCAATGGAAAACCAAAAGAGAGCTCGGCCCGGTAACACCAGCTGCTGAAGTCCCCCTCCGCCAAGTGGGAGACCTGGGACAGGGTCTCAATCCACACTCCCCTGCAAAAGCATTGCACACTGGTCTTAGAGGGTGGACAGACAGTTCCCAGCAACTTATGTGACTCCTACGGTAGGGCTAGTGATGGCGTTTACATCACTGGTAACCACACTATGTCGACAGTCCCTCACCAAAATGAAGCCCGCTGCACATGACTCTACCTCAGACACAGAGTGGAAAATGGGCCAAACACCAGAACAAGGGAGACGGTCCATCCTTCATTGATGACACTGACCACCTCAAGCTGCTGAGCAGTTGGGGCCCATCCTCACTCCCTCCGGCCATGGAGAGGTGCGTGTGCAGTATATGTGTGCTTCCTTGTCTCTGTAAGGCTTCCAGCTGTAAAGGAGCAAACCACAAGGCTTGGGAACCACATGGAGGAGCTGGATGGAGGCCGCAGACACTAGTAGTTGTGGCAGAGGGCTGTGGGAGCCATTAACCACGCAAGTCACCAGAGAGTAGAGGAGATGAGGTAGAATGATGTGGGAGGAAATAAAAGACTGAGGGAAAAAAAGGCGGGGGGGGGGAATGTCCCTACTGAAACTGGGCAACAATCTGCTTTTCAATCAGTGGGCATGAGACATTTCTGTGGTTTCAACAGTTCCTCGTGCCAAAGCCAGTCTCTGCACTAACTGGTTGAATCTAGGGATGTCATGATAACACAATATGATGATAAGATCATGACAAATCCTAATGATGATACTTTTTCATCGTAAAAAAAAACAATTTTATCATTATCGTGCAGCACAACATACCATGAGAAATCATCTTGACTTTCTCATCTCTGCAGGTCTGGCAGCCTCCAGCAGTGCGGTGACCCCATTTGATACAAAGAGGGGACACACTCGTGACAGCAACGTCCCTGCACTGGGCTCCCTGCTGTGTGTCTGATACTATCAACAGTGAGTTATACAGAGAGGTGGCACACTCATGACAGGAATGTCCCTGTACTGGGATCCCTGCCCTGTCTGACAGCATCAGTATTGTTGTGTACAGAGACCCCAGCTGATACACATGACAGGAATGTCCCTGCACTGGGATCCCTGCCCTGTCTCACAGCATCAGCAGTATACTGTACAGTGACCCCAGCGGATACACTCATGACAGGAATGTCCCTGTACTGGGATCCCTGCCCTGTCTCACAGCATCAGCATTGTGGTGTAGAGACCCCAGTGGATACACTCATGACAGGAATGTCCCTGTACTGGGATCCCTGCCCTGTCTCACAGCATCAGCATTGTGGTGTAGAGACCCCAGCGGATACACTCATGACAGGAATGTCCCTGTACTGGGATCCCTGCCCTGTCTCACAGCATCAGCAGTATAGTGTACAGTGACCCCAACTGATACACTCATGACAGGAATGTCCCTGCACTGGGATCCCTGCCCTGTCTCACAGCATCAACAGTATAGTGTACAGTGACCCCAGCGGATACACTCATGACAGGAATGTCCCTGCACTGGGATCCCTGCCCTGTCTCACAGCATCAGCAGTATAGTGTACAGTGACCCCAGCGGACACCCTCATGACAGGAATGTCCCTGCATTCAACTCCCTGCTCGCCTCTGATACCCAGACTACTCGGGTTGCAGTCAAGCACGTTTTAAAATATTCATGATGCATGACACTAGGGGAATACACAAGCATCAGCGGTGTACTGTGACCTGAAATCGAATATTGTTCCTACCTTTTTTTTTTGGGGGGGGGGGGCTTTCATTTCTTCTTCGCACCATGTCAGCCAAGGCCCCATTCTGCCTGTCAACCCACAGCCCAGTCACACAATGTTTCTGGGACTTACCTCAGCTCTCCAAGAGCCCCCAGAGCTTGCCCCAACTTGGCATGGCCATCGGGTGTCACAGCAGTCACCCTCTGGAGACCAAACCCAGCGAGGAAACATAGGGAGCCCAGTGGACTGCGCAGGGCCGGTGACACTAGGGCCATCCTTCTGCCTCAGCCACCACTTCCTCCTCCACCTCTCCTTCCCTAGAGATGGTGGCACAAATGTGCATCCGCGTGCAAGCAACAAGTATGCACCAGACTCTCCATCCCACTGCTGTCCTGCCTTGCTGATCCACCTGTCAGCCACCAGGCAGCACTAGTGCTATGGGAAATGCACAACATCCCATCCTGGTGGATGCAAATGTTGGCTGGGATACTCAAGCCCCCCCCCTCCCCCAATGCTGACCTTCCTGCACAACATCCCATCCTGGTGGATGCAAATGTTGGCTGGGATACTCAACCCCTCCCCAATGCTGACCTTCCTGCAAAATCCCATCCTAGTGGATGCAAATGTTGGCTGGGATACTCAACCCCCACCCCACCCCAATGCTGACCTTCCTGCACCTGGGCTTCTTCCCATATCTGGGTCAGTGACAGGCCCGACAAAGCCCAACAGTTTCTTGATGCGACACAGTGCTGTCACCTTACCTGGATTGCACTGACAGTGTTTTTGAAGACCGGATTGTTGAACTTGACAGATCGCCAGTACTGGGGTTTCTTGGGGTTCAGGAGGTTACGGCCGTAGTTCTCCAGGATGTTGAAAGCTTTGGCAATCGAGTTCAGGTCCTACAAAAACAGAGAATTGGGAGAAAAAGAATGGGGGTTACTCACTGCTAAAGTTGTCCTTTTACTACCAAAGTGAAGTTCAGCATATTGTAGTACTGCCCCCCCCCACCAATCCCTTAACTTCATCATACCCCAGTGCAGTCTGACTTAATTGGAAGCAGGACCCCACTGAGAACACGATGCTGCTGACCTTGGAAAGTAAATTGTTTAAAACAAAACAGGGATATGTTTACCACTTGTTTAGCCAGGATATCCCAGCTGAGATGCACTGTTTCGCTTTCTGCGATGTCCTGCTTATCACAACTGGGAGGACTGAAGCAATAAGAAAAGTAGGGACTTAAACAAAGACACAACACCAGCATCTCCCAGCAGGAGTCTCTGTAGGTAATGGCGTAGGAGCACTGAGTGTGGGGGGAACTCAAAGCTACTCCATTCCCAGCCTCTCCCAGCAGGAGTCACTGTGGGCAATGGTGTAGGAACGCTTACTGTGGGGGAGCTTACAGCTACTCCAGTCCCAGCCTCTCCCAGCAGGAGTCACTGTGGGCAGTGGTGTAGGAGCGCTGACTGTGGGGGAGCTTACAGCTACTCCAGTCCCAGCCTCTCCCAGCAGGAGTCACTGTAGGTAATGGTGTACGAGCACTGGCTGTGGGGGAGCTCACAGCTACTCCATTCCGAGCCTCTCCCAGCAGGAGTCACTGTAGCAGGGTTTTAAATAATTGATTAGCAGTTTTTTTCTTGGGACAATGCTAACTGTACAGAAAGTATTTATATAGGTTTTCTAGAAGTGTTATGTTTGTTAAACACAGTGAAGCAAGTGCTATGCATTTTCACAATGTTTTAGCACTTTTATGAGCAAAACGCTAATCAATTTTTGGAGTTAAATAAATCCCTGCTGTAGGCAATGGTGTGGAACACTGACTGGGGAGAGCTCATAGCTACTTCAGTCCCGGACTCTCCCAGCAGGAGTCATTGTAGGTAAGGGTACAGAAGCACTGACTGTGATGAAGTTATGGAACAGTGAAAGATGGGTACAATAAAGTGCCTCTTAGCCAGCCCAGTGGCGTAGAGGGCATAGGTGCAGAGTGCTTCACCTCTCCCACTCCGGTGACCCAAGTTCAGGAACACGCTCAGGCCACTGTGGGTCAGCTTGGGGGTGGGGCTGGGAGAGGGTTGAGTGCCCATCAAGCAGCTCCCCTCCCAGACTGGGAAGGCTGACTTTCCCTGCCCTTGACTTCCACTGAGTGGAGGCTCGATGGTAGTGTCAGGCACGTTGGGGGCTGAAGCTAGGCCGGGTGGGTGGAGCGGGGTCGTGGCCAGTTCCGGCGTGCACGTGTGCCTTCAAGTGCATGCGCGACCGTGTCTGCCAGGGCCCTGGCAAGCTAAGGGGAGAAAACCGGGAAAAATGCCTATGCCTCCCCATCATTGTATGTGATGGCCCTCGGGGTACCCCGTGACAGGCCCGATGACAGGAGTAGGGGTGATGGGAAGGTAAACAGCTATATGAAAAAAAAATTACCTTAATTTTTAAAATAATTTCCACAGCCATTAAACACAGAATATGATGTCAGAAACGGGCCCATAGGAGGCTCCTATCTGTCCAACCTAGTCTAACGTATGATTACCATTTGAATAAGGTTGGTGGTCAAGTTGGTTCTGAGGATATCAACAACGTCAATCTCCTGGTACTTCTGTTCTGGGGGCAGGTCCAGTTCCACCATGGCCTGAATGGCATCATGGTAGGCGTCAACTGGCTGGCTGGTCAAAGCGAAGATCGCCTGGTTACGTTGTGCAAGGAAGCGCTGTTTCTTGCTTTCTTCAAGCATTGTCTCATCCAGGGATTTGACCAATCAGAGTGTTTAAAGAGAGAGATGAAGGGGTCAGCCTAAAATGAGAAGATGGCAAGGTTAAAGCAGCATTTCACACCAGCATGAGCGTTAGAAGACAGATTTCTGGTTTTACTTTATGTCTTCCGCTAGTCCATTTCCACCCAATGTTGTCCCTTTGCTGTGCTCCCCGAGTGCCTTACCTTGTTTCATCATCAAAACCAATGCCGTGAAGGACCCGACTGCTTCTTCAGTTCAAGCCATACAGTCCTACACATGAACTCCCTTGTACATGTCCTTCATCTGTGCACAGCCTGGGGGTCACTGCCTGTGCGCACAGTCTGGGGGGTCACTGCCTGTGCAACCTTATCCCAGTTCCACTGTGTGCACAGACTTGGAGTAGACAATGAGCAGAGTAAGCTGCTGGCAGGGCACCCTCCGTCCTGGGTAACAAGTGGGGGAGGGGCTGTGCAGCAGCCAGCATTCCTCCCCATTAATTACTGTGCATCCTCATGGACCGTGCTCAGACTCCTGTTGGTCAGACTAGGATCCTGAGCTAGGGAGTAGAACCTGGATCCCTACATGACAAGCAGATATGCTAACTACTAGGGACATCAGGCAGTCCCATATCAGCTTTTCATCATTTTCATCATTCTTCCCTCCCCCCGTTTAGTTTTCACACACCCCTCGTAGTTTTCACCCCTACCCATCCACTGTGTAGTTTTCGCTCCTCTACCCATCCCCCTACTCCACAGTTTCCACCTTACTTATCCCACCCATGGTTCCCTTGCCCTTTCGCCCCCCTAGAGTTTTCACCCCACTCGTCCTTCCAGTGTAGTTTTACTCTTACTTGTCCCCCACCCCACAAAGTTTCCTCCCATTAGTCCCCCATGCTGCATAGTTTTCACCCCTACTCATACCCACCCTCCTGTAGTTTCCTCTTACTTGTCCATCACCCCTGTGTAGTTTTCACCAGCTACTCATCCCCACCCATGTAGTTTAACACCCCATACAGTTTTACCCCGACTCATCCAACCACCCCCACATAGTTTTCACCCCATACTCATTCCCTACCCTCACATGGTTTTCACCCACTACTTGTTCCCTACCCTCGTGCAGTTGGTGTCCAATCAAGTCCATGCTGACAAAACAGCACGGTAAAAAAAACACGCGGACAATACCTTGAAAAATGACTGGTTTCCAGCGCGAGACAAAACCGTGCTGTCCAGGTAGTTGACCCCTCCCCTTGCTGCCCACCCTGAGTGATAATCCCTAAGTGGGGGTGCAGAGCAAAACCCCAGAAAACTTAGGTTTTTACAGATATGCGGGTGGTGGTCGGCACTGGTATTGTCCGCATGGATTTGTACCACACTGTTTCATCAGTGTGGACTTGACCGGGAACTGTGTAGTTTTACCCCTACTCATTTCCTACCCCATATAGTTTGCACCTCCTACTATTCCCCCCGTGCAGTCTTCACCTCCCTACTCATCTCCACATGAAGTTTTCACCCCCTGCTTGTCCCCCACCATGTGCAGTTTTCATCTCCTGCTTGTCCTACAGCATGTGTAGTTTTCACCCCTTACTCATTCTGTACCCCTGTATAGTTTGCATCAGTTATATGTGACAATGGTGCGTTTTTAACTGCGCTGACCACAAAAACGCCTGAAGTAAAAAAGGCGATCAACATCACACCGATTGCCGCTTACTTCCCCAACAACAACAGATGAATCAACAGTTTTTATGTGGGGGGGGGGGCTACGACCCCTGCAATCTAAATATAATTGACACCAGGGGGGAGTGGACATAGAGGAAAGAAGAAAAACAATAAAAACAAAACGAAAATTTCCCCTGCAGCCAGACCCAAACCTAGGTCCATTAGCTCGAATTGGCGGTGACTCAAGTCACTACACCAAATGGCCAGCTCGGCAGTGCTTGGCCAAACACAGTCCTATTGCCTGCTACCATGTGTGTAGCTCATGGCTACACTCGCTATACTTGACTCCTCACTATATTTTCTACCTCGCTCTTCCTACAGGCGGTCAAACTGAGTCGCTCTTATTGAGCGGCGCAGTTTCACTCACCCACATCACTGCACACCATTTGCATCCTCTACTCATTCCCCCACACACAGTGTTCCTTACACTCGTCCCCACACGTAGCTCTCACCTCTACTCATCCCTTCCCTCCTGATGGTTACCGACGCCATACCTGCATCTTTCCATCAGCAGGAAGAGCAGCAAGCATTCAGAGTGAAACCCACTCCTGGCGCAGCTGGCGGGTGATGTATGAACGACAGGTTATCTATGCCCACTCTAACACGGAGGTTAAGTGCCTCATCCTCATAATGCACCGCCAGTTCCAGCATAGAACTGCAGGATCCACTCTCAAACCGTGGTTTTCGAGGAGGCCGAGCAACACGTTGCCTACGCACGGCTCGGCTGCCAAGGATCATTTTTGTTTGGTTATTTTCTGCTACAGAGGTTTTTCTCCCTGGCCACTCAGGTCTTTCCTGATCCCAGGGATACCCTCTTCTGCCCTGCATCTTCCAACCCCCCAGACCCCAGTAACCCACTGGTTATCCCCATGGCTTACCCTCCATGGCAGAGGCTCGGGGGGAGGACTGTCTCCCCCCCACCCAAGTCAGATCCACTATGTGGACTGGGATGCAAAGCCATCAGACACTAGGCCCAGGGCAGTCCAGAGACCCAGGCCATCATTTAGATGGACATGGGTTATTCTACCCCTTTCTAGTCCCAGCCACTTCCCCCAGTTTGAGCTCAGTCATCCAATGGCCTCGCATGGACACAGCAGGCTCTGCGGCAGGACCAAGCCCCCTGGCCCATCAGCAGGGGTCACTGTACTGCCATATTTCACTGACAGCCCTCCCCAACTGAGGCACACCCCTGTGCTGCCACTGCCCCAGTGCAGCCTGCCTACCGGCGTGGTGATTAAAATCAGATCCCGCACCCATGTTGCCTGCATGACAGCTCAGCACGCAGAGGCTGAGCATTTGTGGTGCCTTTTGTAGTTTCAGGTTTTTTTTTATTTGCTGCAAAGTTTTTACCCTCCCAAGGGCAGGCAGGAGGCTGTTCAGCCATGTCCCCACCTCCCGTAACCGACCACTGCCTCTCCTTGTCAGAGTGCTTCAATCCTTGCCCCCCCCCCCCACGGAGCACAATCCAGAAGTGCCCAGGGACTGACAACAGCTTGAGGTCCGAGGGAAGCGGGCGTGGCTTCATTAAGCTACGTCAGCTCCTTTCTGTTTTTCTCCCCAGACAACCCCCTAGGTTGGCTGCGGCAGCATGCAAGCGGATGCCAGTGGATGTGCACACACTACAGGACTGTAGCCCCCACCCTTTGAGGCCTCGCGGAGCCTGCATTACCCCTGAGCCTCCACCAGGTGGCAGTCAAAGGTTCAGACAGCTTGGTCCCCCGCTCCCTGGGACAGCAGTCCCTGGAAAGCTCAATCCCCCCACAAGCCGATCCTCAGCTACCTGAGGCTGTTCCCAAACCCAGGTTATCAGTATGGCAGCAAGTGAGATGCCAGCGCCTCAGTTCTCCGTACCACTGGGCCAGCAATGTTGTTTTAGTTTTTCAATTTACATTCCCCACCCCCATAGCACAGATGCCCCTCTGGCTACTACAAGCAACAACTCAACCCATCAGCCACTAACGTGCAGCTGCATCTGTCGCACATGACTTGCCATCCATGGCACAAAAGTTCGGAGTAAGGACCGTCCTCCTCCCAACAAGAATCTGTTAACAGCCTATAGCTGTGTGAGGGCCGTGTATGATGGAAGCAGTCATCCGGCTGTAGACTAGGTCATCCCTCCTCCCCATGGCGTGGGCACAGCTCGTGTCTGCCATGCACATGTATAGCACAGCCCTACAGACTAAGTCATCCCTCCTCCCTATGGCGTGGGCACAGCCTGTGTCAACCTTACACATGTACAGCACACCCCTGAAGACTACATCATCCCCCCTCCCCATGGCGTGAGCACAGCCAGAGTCAGACTCACATAGAGCACCCCCCTCTGCAGACTAAGTCATCCCTCCTCCCTATGGTGTGGGTACAGACTGCATCAACCATGCACACATACAGCACACCATTTCAGACTGTTGTCCCTCCTCCCTATGGTGTGGGCAGAGCCCATGTCAGCCTCACACACACACACAGCACACCCCTTCAGACTACGTCATCTCTCCTCACTAAGGTGGGGACACAGCACATTTCAGTTGTGCACACATATAGCACACCCCTACAAACTGAGTCATCCTTCCCCCTATGGTGTGGGCACAGCCCCTTCAGACTAAGTCAGCCCTTCTCCCCATGGCACAGCCCAAGTCAGCCTCACACATGTAGAGCATGACCCTTGAGATTAAGTCATCCCTCCTCTCTGTGGAATGGGCACATTCCGTGTCAGCCAAGTAAACACACAGCATGCCCCGATCCCTGGCTTGACCACAGGGTTCGCTTATGCTGCCGGAGCACCACCACCATCCCTCCCATACCAAGCCACACAGCTGAGCAACAGCAGCCCCAGCTTGGCCTACCTTCTGACCCCGCATCCTGGCTCTGCTGCTAAACCTGGGTCACTGCTGCACCACTGCTGGGCCATCGGGGCAACTAACTGCATGGATGTTTTACTATTTACCCTTTTATACCCACCTTCTCCCCCCCCCCCGTCTTGTTTTGTAGAACTTGACATAACTAAACCTGGTCTTCAGACAGACACCAGGGCCATTCAATTTCTAGTGCAGGACCAGAGCAAGTGAAGCACCCAATGACTGTACAAGTCACTCTGCACGGTGTGCTACGTTGAAAGTTTAGTACTTGTTCAGGACAAGCGGCTACAATAAATCTGTTCATCACACCAACACACAAACAAACAAACAAACAAAACAAACAAAGTACCCCAATTAAGATAACACTGTATCATTGTGCACTGCCTATAGCCTCATGCGGTCATTCTCCCTACCACTTGCAAGCTACAGAGTCCCATTTTACTCCCGAGACAGGCATGAAATGACAATTGGGTTACATATAAAAATGTTTTCATTTATTTATCAAAGTCTCAAACTGCAGGAAGGTTTAGTTTATTTTTTTTGCATAGTGATGTTTCTTGCCTCACTGCTGGCCCACCTCAGCCCCACCCTGCTCCCCAGGACTTACGGCCATTGTACCCTCACAGATTGCCCCCCCCCGGTGTCCCATTCCAGTCTGTGGCCTTGCCTGGATGGCGGATCAAGAGCAGGGCAGAATCATAGCAGTTGGTGGTGTGCAGGGCACAGAAGTGCATGTGTGTAGGCAAACACATGCTATGCATTGTCAGCCAACCGCTCCTCCTCTGATTGCAACGCTGACCCCGACATCTCCACATGGTGGAAGTGTATGAATGGCATAGCACATCCCCCAGAGGAGAGCTGGTAGGCAGACAATTAATCCTTTCCCCTCAGTCAACCCCCAGCAGCCCGAGCCAGCATTCGAACCTGGGTCGCCAGCATGACAGGAGGTGTGTGGGACATCTGAATAGGAAAAATGCTCACAGCCATGTTAGCTGTGCATAACCTAGAAATATTTACGTGGGGGAGCTTGAATATCTAGATTTTTAGGTGGTGGAACTCTCCCATAGTAGTCAGTGAAGGAAGATGACAGAGGTAGTGGAACTGTCATACGGTTCTTTATGAGGTGCTGGAACTGAGTTCCTATGGGCTCCTGCCAAATCTGACCCCTATGTGTCAGCCCCTGGGAAAACTAGATTAGCTGAGTATTTTGATAACTTGTGATAACTTGTACTGGACTAAGAAGAAACTGCACCCAGATGTTACATTGCACAAGCTTTCAGGGCCGCTCTGCTCCCTCACCCAGATTCCTTTGAGAGTAAAGGGAAGGGGATACAGCATCCCATAAGCAAACCCGCCCTCCCCCACCCAATTCCTCTGAAAGGAAAGGGAAAGGATTACAGTCTCCTGTAAGCAAGCGTCGCTCCCTCCTCCCAGATTCGTTTGAGAGTAAAGGAAGGGAATACAGCAACCCATAAGCAAAACACCGCCTCCCCAGATTTTTTGAGAGAAAAGGAAAGGGAATACAGCATTCCATAAGCAACCCCCCATTCCCTTGAGAATAAAGGGAAGGGCATATAGTATCCATAAGCAAACACCCCCATTCCTTTGAGAAGAAAGGGAAGGAATATGGCATCCCATAAACAAACACCTCCCTCCCCATTCCTGTGAGAAGAAGGGAAGGAGTACAGCATTCCATAAGCAAACACTGCCATCCCCCCGTTTCCTTTGAGAAGGAAGGAAGGAATAGAGCATCCCAAAAGCAAGCACCCCAATTCCTTTCAGAGGAAAGGAAGGAATTCAGCATTACATAGCAACCCCATACGATTCCTTCAGAGGAAAGGAAAGGGGAAGGAATTCAGCATCCCATAAAGAAAGTAAATCAGTAAAACTTAATTTGTTAAGCATCCATTCCCTGGGACTCAAGGCGCCCATTCTCTGGGACTCAGTATGCTGTACAAAGTCAGGAACATAGATCATATATAAAATCTAATTCTTAACTATAATAAATGTAAACAAGACAGGCAGAATAATAAATTAGATTAACTAAACCAGGGGGGCGCTGTGGAACCTGAGCAATATAGCCGCTGAACTATAGAGCTCTCTAAACTTCGGGCTATTTATCAAACTTTTTGACCAGTTACTCCACTACTGAGGTGTCAAAAATAACATAAATCGGCGCCTGAACTACTTAAGTATGCAATGGGCAACCCACGAAAGGACAAGCATTCAGTGGACGGAGCTAGAGCAAAGGCTCCTCCAGGAACATCCACTCTGAAGGCAGTACAGGACCGCGAACCCAGCCACGAGGATGGATCGGGTGAAGAAACTTTGCAGACTCTGGGGATCAAGATAAATCATTTGAGCTCCTCGGTAGCGGGTCTTTCCACAGAGTCTGACTTGCTTACACGGAGGGTAGCGACTGTGGAATCCACTCTTGAAATCAGTCACCTTGGCATCGGCTACAGCAACTAAAACGGCTGATGCTGCAATGGGGGCAGTAAATGAAGTCATAAAGGAAAATACACACCTCAGGTCTCGTACAGAAACCCTGGAGAACCAGTCAAGGGCTCACAATATCAGGATCTTGGGGTTGGTAGAAGGCTGTGAAGGCGATCACTTAATTCTGTTTTTACAAGAATGGATGGTTCAACAGTCGGGAGAGGAGGTGGAACCAATAGTACAAAAAATTCAGAAGGCTTACCGAGTCACCTTTCGAGGCCGTCAGAACAATCCAGAAGCCCCATGTACTGTTGTGATGGTGATGGACAGAGTTGGATCGAGGGATTGTATATTAGCACTGGCACGAAGAAAGAAGACCCTGCTTTACGATGGTCAACAGGTCAGGTTTTTTCCAGATCTCGCATATGCCACAAGGCAGAGGAGGAAGAGATCTGACGGCGTGAGGGCGACTCTAAGGGAAGCAGGAATACCCCCACGGTCTACTATTCCCAGCACACCTGCTGATTGTACATCAGAATAAAGTTTTAATTTTCTCTGATCCAGCGGAGGCCCTTAAATGGAGTCAACGTAATGGTCCTTCCCGCCAGAGAGAAATGGAGGAAGATGACCCATCGTCAGATGAAGACGTTCCCTGAGAGACGTTACTGTTTGCTTGTGGCCCTTAGACTATACTGGTAATGGAACAAGAGGGAAATGATTATGCTAGGAAAACACTCAGAGCAAAAGCAACCCTCTGAAGATGTTTTGTTTCTTTTTCCTTTTTAACAGTGGGTCTGTATAATAAAACACGATCTGGGTTGTTCAGTTCTGATATATGCCCCATATATATGTTCCATGTTGCTTAATCACTCTGGGGTCGTTCGAATACTTGGTGTTTTAAAGTAGTTCCTAATGTAAATATGTTTGGGTATAATTCTTTCGCACCTAACTTAAATTAGGAGCTGAGGCTCCATTAGTAGTGGTTGACACTGTACGATCTCGAGCTCTATAGGTTCCTTTCTTTTAGCACTTTTAGGTGCAATTATTTTGATTAAGCATGGTGACTTAGGCCCTATTTATAGGGCAGAATATTGGACTATAAATATGAAAGACTATTAATTTCTCTGTACTATGCTACTCATGGACTCTGTCGCAGCGATGGAACTTTAAACAATATGTTTCCTTGTTGAGGTTATTCCCTCCACTGATGTATCTTTTATCATTTAACTGACAGTAATTAATGTATTAAGAGGAGTGGCGCCCTCATGGGGGATATACATCAGTAATGTTAAATGAAGGTGTAATAACTGTATGTTTGTTTACCTAAAGAATAAACATAAAGTTTTAAAAAAAAAATCAGATTAACTAAACCAGAAAAATAAAATTAGATCAGACAGAAGCCAGTGTGTCAGGGGTTCTACCAATAACGCAAAGGCCTCCCTTAAAAGGTGAGACTTCAGGCCCCTCTTAAAGGACTCCAACGCAGGATCTTCCCTCAAGGAATTTGGGGGCGAGTTCCACAGGGCTGGGCCGGCCACCTCAAAAGCTCGATCACCAGTTAATTTAAACTGGGCCCTGGGTACTGCTAGGAGACCCAACTTGGAGCAGTGAAGAGGGCGAGGGGTCTGGTAGGGACTCAGGAGGTTACTCAGATAGCCAGGGTCCAGTCCATATAGGACTCTGTAGGTCAGTAAACTGACCTTGAAGTTGATTCGCCACCTCACCAGCAGCCAGTGCAGGACACTGAGGACTGGGGTCACACAACAGGACCTCAGAAGGCCAGTTAGCAACCTGGCTTCCGCACCAGCTGCAGGCGATGTAGGATTCCTCTTCTAACCCCAAGGTAAAGAGTGTTACAGCAGTCAAGTCTGGAAGTCACAAAAGCATTAACTAGTGATGGCAAGTTATCAGGTGGGATCAAGGCCTTTATCCGCACAATGTTCCCGAGATAGGTGAAGCCACTCCGGACTACAGACAACACCTAAGCCTTAACTGTCAATCTGTCATCCAGAATGAGTCCCAGATTCTTCACCTTCACACTCCACAAGACAGGGGCTTCGAGAGTGAGGAGAAGGTCCCCATCACCACCTGCTGCATCCTGTCTGTAAGAAAGGATTCAAGCCATTTGATGATAGTGCAGACTTGTCCACAGAGCTCCCTAAGGTGATCCAGCACACAGTATTGTCCACAGTGTCAAATGCTGAGGAGAGATTGCGTAAAATGAAAACTGACCATTCCACTCCATCTCTAGCCCTGAGGAGATCATTCTGCACCCTGACCAACGTGGTCTCGGTGCTGTGCCTAGACCTAAATCCCAACTGGACAGGCTCATAGATGTCAATGGTAGTGAGGTGCACCTCAATCTGCAGTGCCACTATCTGCTTAATAACCTTTCCCAAAAAACAGAAGGTTAGAGACTGGTCTAAAATTCGCTAAGCAGTCCAAGTCTAAAGATGTTTTCTTTATTAGGGGCTTCACCAGCACCTCTTTCAAAGCACTAGGGAAAGACCCCTCCGAGAAAGAGAGTGAGAACATTAGACAATTTCAGTGAACTTCAGTTCTACAGACCGCATACAGCCCATGAGGAGATGGGTAGGGCCTGGATCCAGTTCACAACAAGTGGGCCTCATCTTCAAGATTACCTCATAAATAGGAGTACTGCAGATAATATTTCGCAGAACCCTGGTTTTACAGGAATATGTTCATACTAAAAAAAAATCCCATCAGTATTTATTAACTTCAATGCTGAAAAGGCTTTCGACCGTGTCTCATGGTCGTTTTTGTGGGACATCCTTGGGGTCTTTCTTTTTCCCTTCTCGTTCATAGCTTAATTAACCTTTACAGGTCCCCGAAGGCTTATGTCAGAGTCAGTGGTACCCTGTCGGCCCCGCTCCAATTGGGAAGAGGAATGAGACAGGGGTGTCCCTTGTCTCCTTTCCTCTTTGGTGTCTGTGCTGAGGGCTAACGACCACGGTGGAAGGTATATCAATAGGTCAACAGGAATATAAACTTAGTATGTTTGCAGACGATATTTTGTTAACCTTATTGTCTCCGACTACATCTATTCCTGAAATGTGGACTATATTGAATCAGTTTGAAAGAATAGCAGGATTCAGGTTAAACGTGGCCAAAACGGAAATCTTGGCCTTTAATTATCGCCCTCCTTCACAATTCAAAAAGGCCTATCCCTTTAAATGGTTGTCCATCAAGATTAAATCCTTGGGTCTTCATGTCCCCTTAGATCCGGAGGTCCTGGACACTACAAATTATGAGCCTCTTATGTTACTAATTCAGTCAGACCTAGACAGGTGGTCCACTGTTTTTTTTTCTCTTTCACCAACAAACAGAGATCATACGGACTAATATCCTTCCCAGGTTACTGTATTTGATCCAGAATATTCCTTTTTTTCCCCCTCAACATATTATTTTAAGTCCTATAATAGATTAATATTCGGTTTCTTTTGGGGCAGGAGCCGCCCAAGAATAAGGTTATCGATCCTTCAACTATCCTTGGCCCAGAGGGGTTTCAAACTTGCAGACTTTCATTTATATGCCAAGTCAGTGCTCCTCAGGATACTAATTTTGTGGTTGGCAGAGTCCTATGAGTCTCCTTGGAAAACCCTAGAGTTCCACTTGAATGACCTTTTTGATATTGAGAGGATTTTGTTCTCTTCAGATGAGAGATCGGTGCCATCCGGAGCCTTCACCACCATTACGGCCCAACCTTATAAACTTTGGAGATGCATGAGAAAGTATGGTCCAACCTGTACTATTTATGAATACTGTAAGCTAATCTCTGAGGATGAGACATTTGTTCCTGTTTTTATGGATCAGGTCTTTTCAACTTGGAGAAGACTGGGACTCTCTCATGTTTTCCAATTTCTCTCCCCTCAAGGCAGGGTTTTAAATAATTGATTAGCAGTTTTTTTCTTGGGACCATGCTAACTGTACAGAAAGTATTTATATAGGTTTTCTAGAAGTGTTATGTTTGTTAAACACAGTGAGGCAAGTGCTATGCATTTTCACAATGTTTAGCACTTTTATGAGCAAAATGCTAATTAATTTTTGGAGTTAAATAAATCCCTGCAAGGGATTCTCCCCTTTGAAAAGTTACAATCCCAATACAATCTCCGTAACTCAGACCTATTTCGTTACTTCCAGGTTCGTAACCATACACTACGAAATAGGATTATCCAGGTTAATATGCCTTCCCGGCTCCTGATTTACTAAAATTATTTATAGATGCTACTCGAGGGAACCCAAGAACACATATCATAGGAACTATTTATAAAGGGTTGAGAAACAAACAGCATGAATCTACTGCCTCTAACCTACAGGAGTGGAATAGAGACTTATCTCTGGAAATATCCATAGAGACATGGCTGGGGTCGGCCTTGAGAGTGGTGAAGACCTCCTCGTCTCCTTTACGGAGGGAATTTGCATGGAAATGCCGCTGCTTTTGAGCACCAGCGGTTCTCCTTAAATTCCTTCCAGATAAATATGGGGTTTGTTGGAGAGGTTGTGGTTGCCCTAGGGCTTCCCTGGGTCATATTTTTTGGCTCTGCCCCAATTTGATGCCTTTTTGGCTTACCATTCAAATGGATTTACTACTTTGTTAAGCCAGTCAGTTAAATTAGCAGCCGAACAGACTTTACTGGGGATCTTTCCAGACCACACTCCTCCATGGGTTAATACCCTTTTACTAACATGTTTATTAGCTGCAAAGAAATCTATAACTCGACGATGGATGTCGGCACGCATACCAACAGTGGAGGAATGGAGATCTATATTGCCCGATTTATACCAATTAGAAAGCCTTAATGTAAAGATACAAAATAAAAATCCATCTCACATGTCTCGATGGCAGAAGTGGGTACTCTATCATTCAGGGGTGGACCCTACCTTTTGCCATTAAATTTATCGAATTGGCAGTGGGAGTAACAGATTATTTACTCACATAAGGGGATGAGTGGGGTGGGGGGAAAGAGTAACTCAAGAGTAACAATTAACGCCTAAAGGGAGTTAAACTAGCATTTTATATTTAAGGACCCTATATGTTATGGTAGATATTGGCTTAACTACAAGGTTAAAAGATGGAATTTTCCACCCCAAAGAAAGAATGATATCATGGAGATGGCCTTTTTCTAGCAATAATTAAATTTAGCCAATGGTAGTTGCTCAATTATATTTATATCCCTAGGAAGAACAATTTTACTGACTGCTCTATGCTGCAGTCTACTACCTTTTCTATCTCAACACACTGTACAATGCCTTGACGTGTATAAAAACTGTTATAATAAATTTAAAAAAAAAGATTACCTCATAAACCTCATCCACGCATACTGGCCTAAACTTGCTCCAGACAAGAGTACTCCAATTGAAAACCAACTCTCCTCTCTAGGGCCGCATCAGACCTGACAGAAGACAATCCATCAGAGAAGAACTAAGCGAAATCTTTGCACCTGGCGGCAGCTGAAACTGCCCTTGTAGATTGTAGACAGGTAGGCTGAAGTTACTTGTCTACAGTCCGAAACAGCTGAGCCAGTCTGTTCCTCCCTGAAGCAATCTCATTGGACAGGAATGCTGCCTTCTTACGGGAGATTGCTCTTTTTTTTTTTTTTGCTCCTCCCCACCTCCACCCTCGACCCGACCACTCCTTCGGGCCACCTAGGACCCACGGCCACCCATCTCCTCCAGGTGCTACCCCCCACATCTGCCAATGGATCCCCCTGGGTGACCCAATGTAACACTTTGTAGGATGGGTCTCTCCCCCCTCCGGGGGAGAAGTGCCCTTCGGCACATTCAATTAGCCCGTGGGATCAGCGGCAAGGAGTCAGCACGGGGCTATCCCAGGCTATGGTGGTGTGCTGGGGACCAATTGCCGTATCCGGTTGGACCAGGGGCATTTTCCTTGTTTTTCTAGGGAGCGTCACGTGCCACATGATGCCAAGGCATACGCTGATGTCCGCCACGCTCCCACCTGCAGTGTCGCCCAATGTGTTAACGTTCTCCCAGCCTCCGCCAGGTACCACCAACCGCTGAGCCGTAAACCCCCCACTCCCAGGAGAAGGCGAGCAGTCTGTGGATGCTCAAGCCATCTCCCCCTGGCCGGCCCTCTGACACCCAAGTCCATTCCCAAACCTGGGTCATCGGCATCGCAAGCAGCTTGGAGATTGCTCTTTGATACTCCCTGTAGTGAATTCTCAAAGTCAGCTTGTCCTCATCAGTCCTGGATCTCTGCCAACAACTCTCCAACCTCCAACCCATGGTCTTCATCTCCTTGAGCTCCCCATCGAACCATATGAACATACGAATCTGCCAGCAGAAACAGGCCTTACAGTCTATCAAGTTAGTCTGCTTGAATGTGCAGCTAGCACCCTTATATTGAAGCTGCGCCACCCTCCTCTCCACCCCTCACCTTTACCCCCCCCGCACCCTGTCCCATGCCCTTTTAAAACTGCCCACTGTGTTACAGGATACCACCTCCTCGGGTACAGTGTTCCATTTCTCCACCACCCTCTCTGTGAAAAAATGCCTCAGAAAAGAAAGCATTCAGGAAGTACAAGGAATCACAGAAGGAACAGGACAGAGAACTGTATCAGTTAAAGCAAAAGGAAGCTGGGAAAGCAGTCAGAACAGCAAAGGCCCAAACCGAGAAAAGATAGCCAACTCAGTTAAGAAGGGGATAAAACCTTTTATAGGTACATCAGGGGCGAAGGAAGACCAAGGGAGGGATAGTGAGGCTTAATAAAGGGAGGAGGGTGGGCAGAGGTGACTGTGAAAAGGAAGATACTAAACAAATATTTTTGCTCAGCATTTACAAAGGAAGAGAGGGTACCTAAAACAAACAGCAGAAACACTCTGGATACAGAAGTTGATACCAGCCCATTTACAGAAGAAGGGTTCTGAAAGAACTCTTAAAACTGAAGGTGGACAAAGCAATGGGGCCTGATGGGATTCATCCCAGAATTCTAAAAGACTAAGGGTAGAACTAGTGACACCACTACCCTCTTTAACAAATCATGGGAGGATGGGGTGGTACCTGAGGACTGGAGGAGGGCAGATGTGATTCCCTGCACAAAGTGGGAGCAAGGCAGAAGCAGGAAACTACAGACCTGTTAGTTTAACCTCAGTGGTAGGGAAAATGATGGAATCACTTCTGAAGGAAAGAATTGCCAGTATCTAGAGGCCAGAGGGCACAGGACCCAAGGCAGCATGGATTCAAAGTGGGAGGTCATGCCAGACAAATCTGATAGATTTCTTTGACTGGGTGACCAAAGTAGTTGATCAGGGAGGGGCTGTGGACATGGCCTACCTAGACTTTAGCAAGGCATTTGACACAGTCCCACACAAAAGATTAATATACAAGTTAGCCAGCCTGGGAGTGGGTCCCAAGATGACAGCCTAGGTAAAAAATTGGCTGGAGAATAGGACACAGAGAGTAATAGTAAATGGAGTCCACTCTGAAAAAAGGGGGGTTAGTAGTGGGGTGCAGGGTTCAGTATTAGGACCGGTCCTCTTCAATGTCTTTATAAGCGACATTGCAGAGGGACTGGAAGGAAAAGTATGTCTCTTTGCAGATGACACAAAGATCTGCAACAGAGTTGATGCACAGAGTGGGGTGGAAAGGATGAGAAGGGACTTGGCAAGGTTAGAGGAATGGTCAAATGTATGGCAGCTTAGATTCAATGCTAAGAAGTGCAAGGTAATGCACCTGGGAAACAAAACCCAGGGAAGAGTACACAATGGGGGGTGAGATACTAACAACAACAAAAATGGAAAGGGACCTGGAGGTAGTCATATCAGATGACCTAAAGGTGGGCAAGCAATGTGAGAGGGCAGCAAGGAGGGCTGGGGGATACTGGGATGCATAGGGAGAGCATCAACAGTAGAAAACAAGTTATTATCCCTCTGTACAGACACCTGGTGAGACCCCATCTGGAGTACTGCGTGCAGTTCTGGAGACCAATCTCTGCAAAGACATAGACAGGATGGAAGCTGTCAGAGGAGGGCAACTAAAATGGTGCAGGGTCTGCACGGAAGACTATATGAAGAGACTTAAGGAGCTTAATATGTATAGCCTCGAGGAAAGGAGGGAGGGGGACATGATAGAAACTTTCAAGTACCTCAAGGGAATCAACAAAGTCCAAGAGGTAGCATCTTTCAAAAAAAGAGGTGTGCAAGAACAAGGGGCACAATCTGAAGATAGAAGGGGCAGCTCAGAGGTAATTTAAGGAAGTATTTTTCACAGAGGGTTGTGGATGTATGGAGCGGCCTTCAGAGGAGGTTGTGGAGTCAAAAACAGTGGTGGAATTCAAGCATGCATGGGACAGTCAAAAGGCAATTCTAGGGGGTTGGGGTAAGAAGAAGTAGGCTGCTGGTTAACTAGGATCTGCACTTATCCATCAGGTAGGGAAATGGGCAGACTGGGTGGGCCAAGCGGTCCTTATCTGCCGTCAACTTCTATGTTTCTATGTTTCATCTCTCTTCGACATCTTCCACCTTCCAACTTGAGACCATGCCCTCTGATGTCCCTTCCTCTCCTCAGTTTAAACCATGGAGATCCCAAGCGAGAAATTCTGGGTTATATAGGAACTGGTGCAACAGAATCAAGAGCCGAGGTAACAGCCCTGTTATAGGCCATCACCGCCACTCCCAATCCTGCCTCACAGGCACCCCTGAAACCAGACAGATCCATTACTGCCTACAGTCCTACTAGGGACAACCCCTTTATAGGGCGGTAACAGACCATCCCCACAGGGGAAGGACTACACAGGGACAGCCTCCCAAACGAGAACGAGCACTGATCTGACCAAACAACCACCTCAATCTCGAGGTTATCAACGTCAAGCCCCAGAGAGAATACCAAGTCCAAGGCATGGCCGTGTCTGTGGGTTGCAGAAGTAACAACTTGTGCGAGGCCCAGCGATTCCCTTGCCTACAGGAAGTCTTGCCCAAACTGCGAGAGTAAATCAGTTCATCATCGATCCAAGCATTGAAATTGCCCAGAGTCAACCATCTGGGTGACTCCAATACTCATTCGGCGACAAAGTCTCAACTTCCTGCAGAAATTGCCTCTTGCGCCCCATGGACCAGTAAACAAGAAGAATTCTGCAACCTGCACCTGGACCCCTACGTACGGCCATGCAGTTAAATGATAAAGCAGAACCAACTGGGTGCACAGAAAAGATCTGAAACAGATAGCCATACCCCCACTCATGCGATCCCTCCCTGAGCAGTGAACCACAGAGAAACCAGCTGGGATAGACTCCTCCAAAACTGTGCCTACATCATCACTTAGCCAGGTCTCTATAATGCAAGCTAGATCACCCAAGGAAATCAAGTCCGCTAGAACTGTAGTCTTGTTCCCGATCAATCTGGCATTGCAAAGCACCACCCAAAGGGACGAGCAGAGGTTGCTGACCTAATAGCTACCTGCCCACTCGATCTGGTGGGAGCCCTGGGTATAGGAACCAAATATGCCTGGCCTCTCTCCAAGTCCTATTTCACCCCAGGAAGCCTCCTGGTCTGCACCACCCCAATAATGCCTTCCCTATTAGCACCCCCCCACCGTGCTGCCTACCATCCCATCTCATTACGATTCCCTCCCTACAGCACCTACAGACCGCTGCTGACAGGGGGTGGTCGTTGAAGTGGCAGAGGTCCAGCAGCTGGGATGGAAAGTAACTAAGCCTGGGAACCTGTGATCTACACAAATGATTCCACCAGCTGCTGCACCCGCACCCAAAACAATACCCCAAGCTTGAACCAATTCAGACCAAAACTTAAAACCAAACAACCATTCCCTCACTCATCCGAAGTTCTAAACACACACATCTGAACTTTCACACCATTCTAATACAATAAGTTAACTATCCAAGCACAGCAACCAACCACTAACCTACCATACAACCACCAGCCCTCTATCCCAAACTTCCCATCCTCCCACAATAAACAAATGAGCAGTAATCTATACCAATAAAACTCAAGAAAAGTCAAGGGGAATCCAAACGCTGTGCAAAGAAGGGGAAAGCCACTGTGCAATACTGATAATAACAATTTACAATTTCCCTCTGTGTAATCTAGCTCTTACAACAATTTTATAAAAAGTGAAAAGGGTATTAGACATTGATTTCCCCACTATTACGCACAGCAGAAGGTTCTGACTACAAATAAAAAATCTACCTCCTACAGCTACCTCACTTCCCGACCCTAACCATTCTCAGTCCCTAAGCCTTGAAAGTCTAAATGCAATGTTAGTGCTTCCGCACACCAGCAAATGTCAACGCACCTATTTATTTAAAAGTTAAATCCATATTTTGAAAGCCCATCCACTGGCTTGCAACAAAATTAGCCTGGATTCTGCTCAGAAATGTTAACCATAAGAATAAAACAGGGTTTTGTGAAAAATGAAGCTCAAAAACTCAAGCTCCAAACTGATGACAGCCCAGTCTGGCGACCATCTTCTATCATGTAGCGTCCCCAATTCCTTTTACAGGAAGGAAGAGAATATAATATAGAAACACAGACAATGATAGCAGAATAAGACCAAAGGTCCATCCAGTAGTGGTCCAGTTAGGGGTAATAACCGGGTATTTCATATTTTGCCCTTTTATACTTGAGTGTAGAGTCCTGGGTAGTATCATCACGACCAGGTGTTTTCTAGACTTTGGTTCACCAGAACAGTGTGACTGCGTCGCAAAATACTACCTGGCATACCGAAATACTACCAAGTTGGAAAACTAGGAAGTTTTTACTTCCTGGCCTAAAACGTTATCTGGAGCACTGCCATCCAGTTTGCCCAAGTTTCTTATTTAGCCCTGGGACCTACTGTTTCTCCAGGGTCCTAGCCCGCCCCACCCCATTCTCCTCCCTGATTCTGATGCCCTGAGCAATTACGATATCCTTCATTCTGTCCCAGACATGCAACCACTAACAGGTTCTGCACCCATCACCTCAGCTAGCAGCCTGTGCCACAGCTCCACCGCCCTTTCTGTAAAATAGTATTTACTCATGTCCACCCTGAACCTCCCTCCTGTTAGCTTCCACTCATGACCACGTGACCACAATCTGGTATTCAAGTTAAACGGTTCCCTGCATTTCACCCTGTTAATTCCTTTCAGTTGAAGACCTTTGTCATAGCTCCCCTCTCCCTTGTGGTCTCCAGCGAGTACATGTTCAGTGCCTTGAGGCGATCCTCACAGGACCTGCCCTGCTGGCCCCAAATAAATTTTGTCACCCTGTGCTGCACCGTTTTGAGCCTATTCCTATCCTTCCCGGGGTGAGTACTCCAGAACTGGGGGCAGTATTCCAGGTGTGGCCTCACCAAGGATCTATACAGGGGAAGTATTACCTCCTTTTTTGCTGCTATCAATACCCCTCCTGATACATCCACTCATGCTATTTGCCTTGCTAGAAGCCTTGCTGCACTGACTCAATAGCTTTAGGGAGTACCTGATGATACTCCAAGCTTTTGTTCCTCAGCCGTGGTACTGAGTCTCAACCCTCCCATCCAGTACCCCGTCCTGAGGTTCTTGTTCCCTAGATGCATCACCTTGCACATTTTGATGTTGAATTTCAACTGCCAAATCCCTGACCACCCCTTCAGTTTTTGCAAGTCTCTCTGCATTTCCTTCATTCCCTCGTCACTATCCACCCTTCCAAAGAGCTTAGTGTAATTTGCAAAGAGACACAACCTGCCCTGGATCCCCTCACCAATACCACTAATGAACATGTTGAAGAGAACCAGATCCAAGACAGATCCCTGTGGAACCATGCTTCTGACCTACCTCTCTTCTGATCTGACCCCATTGACCACTACCATCCGCTCCCTCCCCTTTAGCCAGTTACCTACTCAGTTTACTATGCCCTTAGCCACACCCAGATCCTCCATCTTCTTGTGCAAGCATCTGTGAGGCACCAAGTCAAAAGCCTTGCTGAAGTTGAAGTAGTGCAAATCCGGTGTGGCCCCTATCCAATTCCCTTATCACCCAGTCAAAGAAAACTTTCAGGTTAGTCTAACAAGACCTCCCTGCCTTGAAGCCATGCTGCTTACTATCCTGGAGACCGTTGTTCTCCAAGCGGTCCACGAGATCCTCTTTGACCAGTGACTACCTGAGTTTCTCTACAACAGGGGAAAAATTGACAGATCTGTAGTTTCACGCTTGTTCCTCGTTCCCCATGGAACAGAATTACATCCGCCACCCTCCAGTCCTTTGGAACTACTCTTGTCCTTAGACAGCTGTTGTACAGACCTACCAGAGGATCAGCCAGTTCCACTGCCAATTCCCTAAGTATCCTTAGAATGCACCCATCTGGTCCTGGGGCCTTAGCAGTCTTTATTTTTTCAACTTGTTTCCCTCCGGTCACACTTGCTGGCACCCCCATCAGCCAGCTCTGCCATTATCCCATCCTGTTTGTGATCTTCTCTACGGTGTCCTGTTCCTCTGACCCACCAGCATCTCACCTGTGGCACCCCGGTCATGACCTCCCGAGGTGGGGCCGCCTTCTGCATCGCAGCAAACATACCTCACATCAGAAGCCAGCACAGGCAGAGGTGAAGGAGAGAGACAGTCACGGCTGGAGAGCAGGATCTAGCATCAGATATGATGGGCTGGAGTGACATCTTCCTCCTAGCTAGCAGGGTTTTCCCATTTCCTTGGTTCCCCCCCGGAGATGCGGATGTGCAATGATGCTCAGTGCAGAACGAGCAAACTCCTGCACCCTCTCACAGGATGTCCACCATCACCTCCCCTCTTGCCCGACATGATCCCAGCTAGTGTACTCCCTGTCTCCACAGGGAGTTGCTAGAGGCTGGAGATCACTGCCACCCTCCCCAGAGAGGAGAGCAAGTCCTCAGACACGCAATCTTCTCCTCCCCAGCCAACCCAAGCTCGCTCCCAACTCCGGGTCGCTGGTGCCTCAGCCCTCTGCACCACTGGGCCGGCTAGGCCTTATCAGTCTTTCGGGCTGTCTGCTCTATCAGGAGCCTTTCACCAGCAAATGCTGACTGCTTCATCTCCAGGACCTCATTAATGACCGCTTTGATGGCACTTTCTGGCAAGGGCCCACCGCCCTCCCTAGTGAAAACTGAGCAAAAGTAATCATCAAGGATGGTGGCCTTCTGCCTGTCCACCTCAATCACCCTATCCCCCTCTGTTAGCTTCACAATTTCCCCTCCTTTCTTCCTTTTTTCACTAATAGCCTGAAGAGCTGTTTTCTCCACTCTTGACCTCCTTCCTCAATATGCAGCTCTGTGTCTGTTTTTGCCTCCCGGTTTTTCAGCAAATATTCTTCCCATTCTTCTTACTCCTCTTCTTAAAATTTGTAGATGGCCTTTTTCCTGGCCCTCGTCGCTTCCCTGACCCATGCCGAGAACCACAGAGGTCTCCTAAACCTGTTCTTTTTGGTCACCATCCTCATGGATAGCTTAGAAGCCCACAGAACGGCCCCCTTAATTGCCCCATCTCTCTTTCATCTTATCTCTCTTGTTCAGCCCTACGTACTTATCCCTTATCAGTTCCTTCAGCCCACTGAAGTCTGTCCTTCTAAAATCAAGGTCTACAGCTTTCAACTGCAGTTTACCAGACCAGAGGTCCAGTTCACTGTTCCCCAACAGCTCCCCTACTTCCACAGTTCCTACCACCTCTGAGTTGGTGGGCACCACATTGAGAGTTGTGGTCTACCTGGTAAGCTTCTTAACCAGCTGTACCAGCAGACAGTCCTGGAATGCATCCAGCAAGACATGGTCACTGGAGCATCCCAGTCAATGGTTGGCAGGTTCAGATCACCCACCAGCACAATTTTCCCCATAGCTACCCCTATTTCCAGTTCTTCATTGAGCTCTCTGTCCCTCTTCTCCCCATGTTCTGGCAGTCTATAGATCACCCCCAAGTGCAGTTTATTTTCTAAACGCAGGGTTTTAGTTAACTCTAAAAATTGATTAGCGTTTTGCTCATAAAAGTGCTAAAACATTGTGCAAATGCATAGCACTTGTCTCACTGTGTTTCATTAACATAACACTTCTAGAAAACCTATATAAATGCTTTCTGTACAGTTGGTATTGTCCCAAGGAAAAAAAAGTGCTAATCAATTATTTAAAACCCTGTAAAGGGGTCGTGAGTTGCACCCACAACGATTCAGTCTCCCCATTACTACCCCTGATGCACCCATCTATCAGCACCTATATGCCTTTTTATATATATATATAGACAGAGCTTTTTAACTCTCCATCGCCACTTTGTGCTTTTTGTCAGGCCTGACCTTGTGGACCCCCCGTCCTGTGAACCATTCCCCCTGAAATCTTGCTGGCAGGGATCCACATGGTGTGGGACCCGAGAGTCACGTGGGTCATGACAAATGGAGACAGGGGATATTTTTTTTTTATCCTGGTGTTCTCCCTTTTGACTCCCCAGGGCCTCAACGATATGGTCACATATGCACATGGAGGCGCACATGACCCCCAGAACCGGTGACCCCACTCCACCCACCTCGCCTAGCACCACTCCCCCTTTGCTCCACACTACCACTGAGCCACCATTGGGTGGCAGGAAAGAGACAGGAAGACTCACCTCCCTAGCCCAGGAGGGGACAGCTGCCAAGCACTTGCTCAATCCTCTCCCAGCGCCAACCCCCGGCTCCCTGAGCTCGTTCCTGAACTCGGGTCTCTAGCATGGGAGAGGTAAGGCACACAAGGCACTTCAGCCCTCTGTACTACCAGGACTGTTTGACCTCTGTGCCCTCCTTGACATAAAGGGTTATCCTTAACATAGACTTTGACGGCAGATAAGGACCGCTAGGCCCATCTAGTCTGCCCATTTCCCTACCTACAGGATAGGCTGCAGATCCTAGTTAACCAACAGCCTATTTCTTCCTACCCCCCCCACAAGAATTGCCTTATGTCTGTCCCATGCATTCTTGAATTCTCCCACAGTTTTAGACCCCACAACCTCATCAGGAAGGCTGTTCCATGCATCCACTACCCTCTCTGTGAAATAATACTTCCTCACATTGCCCTGAACCGCCTCCTTCTATCTTTAAATTGTGTCCCCTTGTTCTTGCAAGTATCTTTTCTGAAAGATGCTACCCTCTTGGACTTTGTTGATTCCACTGAGGTACTTAAAGTTTCTATCATCCTCCCCTCCCTTCTTTCCTCAAGGGTATACATATTAAGCTCCTTTAGTCTCTCCTCATATGGCTTCTCTTGTAGACCCTGCACCATTTAGTTGCCCTCCTCTGGACTGCCTCTATCCTGTCTATGTCCTTGGAGATGGGGTCTCCAGAACTGGACACAGTACTCCAGATGGGGTCTCACCAACTGTCTGTACAGAGGATAACAACTTCCTGTTTTCTGCTGATGATGCTCTCCTATACATCCCAGTATACCCCAGCCCTCCCTACTGCCTTCTCACATTGCTTGCTAACCTTAAGGTCATCTGATATGATTACCCCCAGGTCCCTTTCCTTTTTTGTTGTTGTTACTACCTCCCCACCCATTGTGTATTCTACCCCTGGGTTCTTGTTTCCCAGGTGCATTATTTTGCACTTCTTTGCATTGAATCCTAGCTGCCATACTTCTGACCATTCCTCCAACCTTGCCAAGTCCCTTTTCATCCTTTCCACACCTCCTTGTGTATCAACCCTGTTGTGGATCTTTGTATCTGCAAAAGGCATACTTTTCCTTCCAGTCCCTATGCAATGTCACTGATGAAGACATTAAAAGGACTGGACCCAATACTGAACCCTGCGGTACCCACTAGTAACCCCCCTTTCTTCAGAGGGACTCCATTTACAATTACCTTCTGTGTCCTGTTGTCCAGCCAATGTTTTACCCAGGCTACCACCTGGGTCCCACTCCCAGGCTGGTTAGTTTGACTATTAATCTTTTGTGTGGGACTGTGTCAGATGCCTTGCCAAAGTCTAGATAGGCCATGTCCACACCCCCTCCCTGGTCTACTACTTTGGTCACCCAGTCAAAGAAATCTATTAGATTCGTCTGACATGACCTTCCCGCTGTGAACCCATGCTGCCTTGCTTCCCCCCTCTCTGCTTGTTCCTTTAGCCCTCCTGAACATCAAGTACCCTGGGACTGTCAGTCCCAGTCATTATTTTCAAAGCCCATCCTATCAGCAACTCTCCCCAAGACAATTCCTGTGACAGAAAAGGAAAATGAATACAACATCGTTTAAAGCACCCCCCCCCAATTCCTTTTTGAGGAAAGGGAAGGGAATACAGCATTTCCCATGCAGCAAACATCACACACACATACACCAAATTCCTTTGAGAGGAAAGGGAAAGGAATACAACATCAGTTAAAGCAAACTACTCCCCCCAAACCACTATGAGAGGAAAGGGAATACAGTAACCCATAAACAACCTCCCTCCTCCATTCCCCTCCCTCTCCCACCCAGGAATCCTCTGTGCTCTCATTGCAAAAGTGAAACTGAACTGCGGCACTGGTTTCTGTGCTGTCAGTTTCTGCTGGGCTCAGGCTGGCTAATGTGCAGTTTGCAAGTCTCCCAAGCTCCTGCCGAGCTCACAGCTCTGCCCCCTCTGCCTTACCTGGATCTCTCTGGGAGGATCCTTCACGTACTGCTCCCCAAAGCACTATGTGCACGGCCAAAGTCCTCAGGAAGGGCAACACTGACTCTATCACTGCCTCCGCCTCCTCTTCCTCCTCCAAATGTAAACTGACAGTCACAAGTGTGTGTTTTTTTTTTTTCGGTCAACACAAGGAAGGAAGCTGAAATGCTTCAGTGGAAAGAACTTCCTTGTTCAAGAAGACAGACAGGCTACAGCAGTGACCTCTGAAGGCTGGATGGCCTCACTGCAACAATTTCACTCTATTTTGAGCCAGTGGTAAAAAGTGAATTCCACCTTTCTGGAGGGAGTACAGGATGCTTCCTGATCCATAATCATCCTGCTCAAGGCTCAAGTTTGATTTAATGTAAACGTTATGTGATAGGTTGGAAATTATGTTTATTCACTTTTCCACATGCTAAATAGCAGGTTATAGTGTACAGTGGATCATTGCTCTGTACAGAATTCCATACCTTTCAAAATGCTTTTGTACCACAGTTCAAAGGCCATGGAACATGGCTGTACCCTTCTATGGTACAACATCATTGTGAAACCTTTAGAGATTGTACCAGTCAGTTTTGTTTTAAAAGGGAAAGAACTGTGATGTGCATACTCCATGCAATGGACAATGGTTTTTTTTTTTACTATGCACTATAAAAAATACAGGATAAGCAACTTTATGCATAATCAGTGTGTTCTGCCACCTCAAGGCTCTGATTCCCACACATCTATCGAGCTTTGCTCTCAAGGTCAGAGGGGATTAGAACCCCTCTGTGTCAGAACACACTGGTTGTGCATAGTTGTCCATTCAGTATTCTCTATATATTCTGGATGCAGCTTGAAGGAGGGGAGGGCTTTTTTGCAGGGACCAGTTTTCCCTGTATTGCATGCTGTCTTGAATGGGTAAAATAGCAGTTACTGTTAACTGCATTTATTTCCCTTTGTGTTCTTCCTAACTGTACCACCACCGTCTTTGAAGAGGCTGGCATTGCCTATACATTTCCTTTGCGAACCTTTTTTTTTTTTTAGTCTTTGGTAACCGGGTAAGGCCCACTAGGTACAAGTGCCTGTTTTCAGGGGCAACCTGGGAGCACTGGGTGGTTAAGTGACTTGCTCAGAGTCACACAGTATGCAAGTGGAGGTTGTGAGAATCAAACTCAGGTCTGATCTGCTGGATGTACCAAGCTTGTTTATACCTCGTTCCTCTAACCTCTAGGCTGTACTGTCAGCCAACTGTTTTTTTATTACAAACATACAAAGTAGCCAGCAGAATTTAGCCTTCTAGTCTATCTGGTCTTCTCGATGGGCATGGTTTACAGCTCAGGCTGTTGTCCCTACACCGCCCCGACATTTCCATCCACTACCTTCTCCCCTCCCATGACCTTTATCCTCCCCCCTGTATCTATCCCAGTCCTTCTTGAAGCTAACCACTGTTCTCACTGAGATCACCTCTTCTGGTATCTCATCCACTTGGTCACCACCTTTTCTGTGAAGAAATGTCTCCTGACCTCCCTCTTAACTCCTCCCCCCAGCTTAAGGCTGTGCCCCCTTGTAATTTTGATGCCGCTTAACCTGAAGAGACACTCTGCCGTGTTCACCTTATTGATCCCTTTCAAGTACCTGAAGGTCTCAATCATGTCTCTCCTCTCCCTTCTGTCCTCCAGGAAATACATGTTCAGGGCCCCCAGTTTTCCTTGTATGAACTACCATGCTACCCCGCAATCATATTTGTAGCCCTCCACTAGACCATCTCTATCAGGTTGATATCCTTTTTAAGGGGAGAGCTCCAGAACTGCACTGCATACTCCAGATGTGGTCTCACCAGTGAACAGTACAAGGCAATACCACCTCCTGTCACCTACTGCTGACCCCCCCCGAGAATGCACCCCAACATCCTGTTTGCATTTGCCACTGCCTTCCTACTTTGTGCAGTGTGCTTTAGGTCACTAGATAGCATTACTCCCAGATCTTTCTCCTCCACTGTGGGAGATACCAGGACCCCTCCCAGGAAATACTCTGTCCTGTAGTTTTTGGTTCAAGTGTGCATGATCTTGCACTTTTTGGCATTGAAGCCTATCTGCCAGGTCCTGGACCACCTCTCAAGGTTTCTTAGGTCCTCCTTAAGATCCTGTATCCTCTCTGCTATGTACACCCTCCCACAGAGCTTGGTGTCATCTGCAGTCACATTTTGCACTTGATGACTTCTCCAGTGTATTAACGAACACATTGAACAGCACCGGCCCCAGCACTGAGCCCTGAAGGACGCCACTTGTGACTGCTCTGGTACCAGACAACTCTCCTCCCACTATCACTTTTCATGACCTGTTCCCTAGCCAGTTTTCCACCCACTTAATCATCTTTCCTCCTGTTCCAAGGTCTGTCAATTTCCTGATCAACCTCCTGTGTGGTACAGAGTCAAAGACCATGCTGAAATCCAGGTAGAGGTTGTCCACTGTCTGGCCTCTGTCCACTGTCTTGGTGACCCAGTCAAAGAAGTCAGTCAGATTTGTTTGACAAGATCTCCCCCCATGTCCCTCCTGGTGTTCTATCAATCTTTTCTTCAGTAGTGTTTGCATAATTTTTCGCACTATCAAACTGAGACTGATCAGCCTGGATTGTCCTTGGGACCGCTTTTGTGGAGAGGCACACATGCATCTTTCTCCAGTACTGCGGCACCATGCCTGACTCCAGTAAACAACTGTACAGGTTTGCCAGTCGTTGCACAAGCTCCGCTGCTGGCTCCTTTAGCACCATAGGGTGCCTCCATCCAAAGCCTGGTGATTGTCTGTCTTCAAAGCTAGCAGCCCTTTTTCACTCTTCTCCATCTATTGCCTCATTTGTCCCCTTCCCTTATGGACCCTCCCCGTTGGTACCGGTCCTTCTTTCTCCTTCTTGAAGATACAGCAGAAGTGTTTGTTCATTAACTCCGCCTTTTCCTTATTCCTCTCCACCCACCCATCGCTTCTTTTCAATCTGACTATTCCTTCTTTCTTGTCTCATTTCTTGCTTATGTAACAGAAGAAAAGCCTTCTCCCTCATCCTAATGCCCTCTGCTAACTGCAACTCTTTTTGCGCCTTTGCTTTCCAAACTGCCCTTCATGCCTCCCTCGCCAACCCTAGGTATTATTCTCTGTCTTCCTCTCTCTTGGTCCTCCTGAACTTCTTATATGCCAACCACTTGTCCCTCACTGCCTGGGCTACCTTAGGGCTGAACCAGCTTGGTGCTTTGCTTTTTGAGTTTTTCTTTCTGTACCTAGCACATTCCTCTGTTGCAGCCTCTAATCCTTCCTTAATAATCGCCCATTTTTGGTCCACCTCCATAATCATCGTGATATTTGCTAGTTGCTTTTTCAGTACCTCGCCTATTCTCTTAAAGTCTGCCCTTTTGAAGTCCAGGATTTTGGTCTTTGTGTGGACACTTTCCCTGCCCATGTCCAGTTGGAACCACACAGAGAGATGGTCACTTCCACCCAGAGGCTCCTTGACTGTTACATCCTGTATGTGCTCACCATTTGTGAGCACTAGATCAAGGGCTGCCTTTTCCCAGGTGGATTCAGTGACTCCCTGGTCAGAAACCCATTCTGAAATGCTGCTCCAGTAATTTATGACTCCCAGCACATGTCGTGGATGGCACACTCCAGTTCACCCTGGGCAGGTTGATGTCCTCCACTATCGCCACTTCCCCCTTCCCCTGTTGCCTTCAGAATTTGCAAACTCAGGTCCTTATCTATTTCTTCATCCTGACTGGGTAAACCACCACCATCCTCACCTTTCTCCCCTTGCCAGTCTGTAGCTAGACCCACATCACTTGTGCCTTTCCCTCTTCTGATTCTTCTCTTGTGTCTGTGTAACCCCCCTGCAAATGGGGGTTCCCAAAAGACTTCCAGGAGCTTGCTTGAATGCTCCAAGCCTGAATGGTGTTTGGCATTTAAGCCACTTATTTGTGAGTGTTTTTAGAGCCTCTGGTACTGTCTCTTTAAGAGCTGTCTGCTTGCAGACATAATTAGTTTGTATGGGGGGATTGTGTGTTTCTCTGCTTGAGTACCACTCGAGCTGCTGCCAATTCACTCCATTTTGCAGTCACTAGGAGTGCAAGGGAACCTATCTGAAAGATGTAACTGTTTGCCAGAAATCATTTAGAGTAATATTGAAAATACAGTTTGTCTAACCTGCTTTCTTTGCAGTCAGAACTGTGTTTGCCTAGTTCCCATTCTAGTTTTGAACTGCTGAACTGGACCAATCAGTGTGGGTTAAGGTAGCTCTAAAATGGTGCCTTGGACGAATCAGAACTTGGACTCGTAATCTGAGCCAGCCACAAGAGGATTGTATGGGCAGTGACTCTGGGAGATGTAGTTTGGACTTGGCGCCTTTTGGACCAACAGGGGCAGTCTATTGAGAGACAGCCAATCCAGCCAAGAACTGGAGGGAACTCAAAGGAAGTGCCCAGTTTGTCTGCTGGAGGTTCAGTTGAGCTCTGGCAGTGAAGAGGAAGGAGTCCTGTGCTTTTCGGTGTGCAGTTTTAGTCGGAAGCAGTGTAAGGCCCGAGTTCCGGTCTGCAGCTTGTGTAACTGCTTGTTGGACTGAATCCATCCTGTGAAGAGAATCAAAGGATATCTGAAGAGTAGAAACCAGGCTCACCCTGTAGAAGACTGGAGAAATTGCGCTCGGTCTGTCAGGAACTGAATCTGCTGTGTGTTCTCCTGGGTATTGTGCAGTAATTGTGATCGGGATAGAGAAGCAGTCTGCCTGGTATAGTACTTTCTTTTTACCATATAAGTGTGTGAGGAGGCTTGTGTAGCTCAAGTGAATCCTGCTGCCATTAAAGGACTTTTGCCTGTTACTGTTTACCATATAAATGTGTGAGGAGGCTTGTGTAGCTCAGTGAATCCTGCTGCCATTAAAGGACTTTGCCTGTTGCAGTTTGTCATATAAATGTGTGAGGAGTCTCGTGGAACTCAAGAGTAGCCCTGCTGACGTTGAAGGATCCTATCTTGTTTGGAGGTCGTGAGTACTAATTCAGGGTGCTCCTGTTGAATTGCCACATTGAATCCAAATGGAATTACTGTACTGCTGACTGTTTAACTAATTTTTCTTTCTCTGTGTGAAGGGCCCTCCAGCTGCCATGGTTTGGACTAGCCACTAGGGCTTGGGTACCCAGGGACAGTAACTGGTAGGGATAGGCCTAGTGCACAGAGCCGTAAATAGATGAGTAAAGTGATAAGCTAATTAACCTGATTTCCCTGTCCTTGTTATATCCCCTAAATAAATCAGAGCTGCTTGTTTCAGCAAAGTTATACTGCCTGAGGTATTTGTCTATGTTAAAGTATTGTACTGTGATTGTTGCACTGTATCTTCTTATTTTACAGGGGTCACAGTGCCTGAACCAGTCCTGGGGGTAAGTGTATACTGTGAAGGTAATTCTGATATACTGTGTGGGCCACTAGTGGGAAGAAAGGGGGGTTGCAGTGTCCCAGAGGGCTGTGACCAAGTTAGTTTAACTATTGCAAACCCTGACATCTGGGTGGAGGCACCCGCCATCGGATCCAGGCCCCTCAACCTGTTAGTGGCAAATCAGGCAGGGATAGTAGCCCCCGGGATAGCGCCATCTAGGGGTTACATCTGTTATATCCTCCCTAATGGGTACTGCCATCCCTCCTCTCTTGCCTACTGCTCTGTTCCTCCTGTATAGCCTATATCCTGGAATTGAGAGGTCCCAGTCATGGTTAGGTGTGGCCCAAGTCTCCATTATTGCCACAGTGTCTGTTCTCTCTTCTGCAAATAGCACTTGCATGTCCTCCATCTTTTTCCCCAGACTGTGTGCGTTCAGAGACACCACCTTCCACTTTACCTCTGAACCCCCACATTTACCGCCTCTTACTGCTTCCCCTTTGTCTCCATATGCTTTCCTCTCTCCCTCATTTTCAGTCCACTCTACTCCCCTATCCCCCTCTAGTCCCCTCTGCTGTTGTGTGGGGGGAGGCTCTTTTATGTCACCTCCCGTGGTCCTTTTGCCCTTGGGCCCCCCTGCCCCCCATAGCAGTTTAAATGCAACTTCTGATTGATGTAACCCCCCCCCAGTTTGCCTCCTAGTACCTTCAAACCCTCCCTGTGTGGGTGAATTCTCTCGGGTGTATAGATAGAATTGCCCATGTCTTCCCTTAGTCTCCTATACAGGCAAACCCCTCCTCCCTGCACCAATCTCTCAGCTATGCATTACTTTCCTGTATCCTGAGCTTCCTTACTGTGCTAGTTCTTGGCACTGGGATCACCTCCGAGAATGTCAGTGTACTAGCCACCATCCTGCAGGTCCCTCCCAATTCCCTGAATCAACATTTTACCATCTCTACCTCCTCCCCTGCTAGGTCGTTGGTGCCAAGATGAATTATTAAGCTTGGTTCCACCTTTTACCGTTTACCACTTCCCCTATTTTTGGACCCACCCTCTCTGCCCTCCTTCCTGGTATACACACCACCTTCAATCTGGCATTCGGGTCCCTCTTCTTTGCCCAACTAAAACCCTTAATCATGGAGTCCCCATGATTGTCACTCGACTGTTCCCCTCTGCCATGCTCCCCTCCCTCCCATTCCTTACTACTGTATAAGTTGTCTTCTCACTTCCTTTTTCCATTCCTTTGGTAAGTGTTTCTTTCATGTCCCACACTCCATACAACTGCGCTTCCCTTCCCCTCTCTGCCCCTTCCCACTCCTCATGGCTGTGCTTGTTCCTGCTACCTATCCTTCTAGACTGATGTAACCCCTAGATGGCGCTATCCCAGGGGCTACTACCCCTGCCTGATTTGCCACTAACAGGTTGAGGGGCCTGGATCCGATGGCGGGTGCCTCCACCCAGAGGTCAGGGTTTGCAATAGTTATACTAACTTGGTCACAGCCCTCTGGGACACTGCAACCCCCCTTTCTTCCCACTAGTGGCCTACACAATATATCAAATTACCTTCACAGTATACACTACCCCAGGACTGGTTCAGGCACTGGGACCTCCTGTAAAATAAGATACAGTGCAACTATCACAGTACAATACTTTAACATAGACAAATACCTCAGGCAGTATAACTTTGCTGAAACAAACAGCTCTGATTTATTTAGAGGGATATAACAAGGACAGGGGAATCAGGTTAATTAGCTTATCACTTTACTCATCTACCTATGGCTCTGTGCACAGGCCTATCCCTACCAGTTACTGTCCCTGGGTACCCAAGCCTAGTGGCTAGTCAAACCCGTGGCAGCTGGTAGGGCCTTTCACACAGAGAAAGAAAAATTAGTTAAACAGTCAGCAGTACAGTAATTCCATTTGATTCAATGTGGCAATTCAACAGGGAGCGACCCTGAATTAGTACTCACGACCTCCAAATAAGATAGGGTCCTTCAATGTCAGCAGGGCTACTCTTGAGCTCCACGAGACTCCTCACACATTTATATGGCAAACTGCAACAGGCAAAAGTCCTTTAATGGCAGCAGGATTCACTTGAGCTACACAAGCCTCCTCACACATTTATATGGTGAACAGTAACAGGCAAAAGTCCTTTAATGGCAGCAGGATTCACTTGAGTTACACAAGCCTCCTCACACATTTATATGGTAAAAAGAAAGTACTATACCAGGCAGGCTGCTTCTCTATCCCGATCGCAATTACTGCACAATACCCGGGAGAACACACAGCAGATTCAGTTCCTGACAGACCGAGTGCAATTCAGCAATTTCTCCAGTCTTCTACAGGGTGAGCCTGGTTTCTACTCTTCAGATATCCTTTGATTCTCTTCACAGGACGGATTCAGTCCTAACAAGCAGTTACACAAGCTGCAGACCGGAACTCAGGGCCTTACACACGTTTCCCAACTAAAACCGCACACCGAAAAAGCACAGGGCTCCTTCCCTCTTCACTGCCAGAGCTCAACTGAAACTCCAGCAGACAAAACCGGGCACTTCCTTTGAGTTCCTCCCAGTTCTTGGCTGGATTGGCTGTCACTCACAATGGACTGCTCCTGTTGGTCCAAAAAGGCGCCGAAGTCCAAACTACATCTCCCAGAGTCACTGCCCATACAATCCTCTTGTGGCTGGCTCAGATTACGAGTCCAAGTTCTGATTCGTCCAAGGCACCATTTAGAGCTACCTTAACCCACACTGATTGGTCCAGTTCAGCAGTTCGAAACTAGAATGGGGAACTAGGCAAACACAGTTCTGACTGCAAAAGCAGGTTAGACAAACTGTATTTTCATTATTACTCTAAATGATTTCTGGCAAACAGTTACATCTTTCAGATAGGTTCCCTTTGCACTCCTAGTGACTGCAAAAATGGAGTGAATTGGCAGCAGCTCGAGTGGTACTCAAGCAGAAGCACACAGTCCCCACTACAAACTAATTATGTCTGCAAGCAGACAGCTCTTAAGAGACAGTACCAGAGGCTCTAAAAACACTCACTGATAAATGGCTTAAACGCCAAACACCATTCAGGCTTGGAGCATTCAAGCAAGCTCCTGGAAGTCTTTTGGGAACCCCCATTTGCAGGGGGGTTACACTGAGCCTTATTCCCCCTTATTCCAACTCCTCCATTAAGCTCGCTACTTCTTCCTTGACTTCCCTGGTTTCCCTACATCATCTCACTCTCCCTCTCCTGTCCCTCTACCTTCATATTCTTATCCAGGCCTCCTTCCTTGCCTCCTGCTTATCCTTCCTCTGTCCCAGACAGGGGCTAAATCTGTTTTAAAGTGGTACTTCTTCAGGAGTTCTCCCCCTTTCCCAGCACTTGAGCCTCCACCCTTTTTTCCTACCACCTACCATTCCCCTTTCCTGGTCACCTTTGTTCTCCAAGGAATGGGTACACCTGAGTACTGGGTGCTCCTAGCTGGTCTGTACCCTTGTCTGGCATCCTCATTTCCCTGGGCGCCACCCCCTACCTTCCTCCCCACTGCCTTGCTCCTTCAGCCCACCCCGCCTCCTCTCTTCCCACTGCCTTGCTCTTTTCAGCCACTCCCTACCCCAAGCCACCCTGCCTCCCTCCCATTGCCTTGACCCTTCAGACCACCCCTGCCTCTCTCCCCAGCCTCCCTGCCTTGCTCCTTCAGCCCACCCCTCCTTTCTCTTCAGCTCCCATCTGAGCTGCCCTGTACATGCCCTCAGCTACTCTATGTGTCTACACACTGGGCAGCCTCCTTTACTCCATATACTTCCCAGAAAGACTGCCACTCTGCAGTCATTACCATACACCACCCTCCCTGCTGCTGCCTTTGCATTCCCCTTCCTCTCCACATTTTCATGGCCCTGTTCCCGCCTCACCGCCTTAAGGAAGTCCAGTACTTTTTCAGTTATGGATGTTCCTTGTTCTTCCCACTCTTCCCCTGAATCATATCGCCCTCCCTCTCTTGCTGCCTATTCACTTCCAGGTTGGTACAGCCCCTAACCCTCAGTAAAGTGTTGCTGCTACTCCCTTATTTTAATAGTTGTTGAATACAGGTTTGGCCCACACAATTAGGTCCTCTATTTGTCCCCTCCGCTACCCTGTAGTGTACTCAACTTCTTAGCCTTGCTCAGCGTGGCCTGCAGCCTGCAGTCCTCCCTGCAGACACCCTAGTGACACTCCAGATGCCACTTAGTCACTGATGCCACACTCCTGCTTCATGGCTGTCATGCTTCAGGGTCACTCACTCAAGGGGTTGCTTGGTCCTCTGGGTAATTTATATGGACTACAGCCTCCTGATATGTCAGCCACGGTCACATGGTCCATTCGGACCTACGATGAAGCCGATGTGCAAGATTACAAGACAACCAGTATGTATGTCGACAATTGTGAGTTTTGTTTGCAGGGCAATGCCCTTAAAAACAATTGTACAATATCCTGTATGAGACTGTGTTGTTTTTTCAATACAGTACTTGAAAAATAATAAAAGTTTCATTCTGGCCCGAAGGTTGGATATGATCCTACCTACTTTGATAGGCCTTGATCAAACAGGCTTTGTAAGCTCCAGATCAACCTCAGACAACACCCGAAGAGCCCTTCACCTGGTACATGAAATGCAATCCCGGGAAGATCCATCGGTCCTTCTCAACCTAGATGCTGAGAAGGCCTTCGATCAGGCGTCCTGGCCCTTTCTTTTTGCCACTATGGCGGCGATGGGGTTCCCATCCCCCTTCAGGGCCATACTACAAAAAATATACTCCTCTCCACAGGCCTACGTTAAAATTTCAGGTCACCATTCTGAGTATTTCCCCCTTTTCAGGGGAATACGTCAGGGTTGCCCCTTGTCCCCTGGTCTTTTTGCCATTTTTATAGAGCCCTTGGCCCAGGCAATTAGGTTAGCACCAGGGATATCGGGAGTAAATATAGACGGGACAGAGCATCGTGTAGCTCTTTACATAGATGATGTCCTATTATTCCTCATAATCCCCTACAGTCCATCCCTTCGGTCTTCCAAATCCTGGAGGAATTTGGATCACATTCAGGCTATAGGCTTAACACTAGCAAGACTGATGCTCTTACCTTTCACTATATCCCTCCAGAGTCACTAAAGGAGAACTACCCATTTCGTTGGGGACTCTCCAAGCAGAAATACTTAGGAATATACCTTTCCCATAGCGCTGAAGATGCTCTGAGTAATAATTACCATCCCTTCACGTCACAGATGAAGCAAGATCTTGGAAGATGGAATATCCTCCCACTGAATATGATTCAGCGAATTGATGTGGTGAGGATGGTGATTCTCCCTAGGGCCCTTTATATTTTTCAGAACGTCCCACTTAACTTACCGAATAACCTATTCCATGTTTGGAATAAGGCCATTTCAAAGTTTGTTTGGGCAGGAAGGCGTCCCAGAATTAAAATGAAGACTCTCTTTCTCCCTAAGTCGCAAGGAGGACTAGCACTCCCCATTCTTATATTGTATTACTGGACCTCTCATCTGTCCTTCATCACCCAGCGTTTGGTCGGAGTGTCCTCGGCCCGATGGAGGGAGATTGAGGAGAGTGTATTTCCCCAGCGGGAGTACCAAAGACTTATTTTCTATAAAAATCCACCCTCGCTAAGCCAACTGACTCTAAGTCCCTGGATCATACACTAAACTCAGGTATGGTACCTAGCACATAAATCCCTAGGGATTATCCCCTTTCTGGTTGTGCTTTGCCCAATAGATTTATTGGAAAATTTCCCTCCAGCTGTTACCGACCACACATTTCATAATTGGAGACATACCCATCTTACAAAGCTCTCACAGCTCCAGATGGGACCCTTTTTTAAGGAATTTGGGGAGATCAGCCGAGAATTTCATCTCTGCCAATCGGACTTTTTTCGTTACCCGCAACTACGACACTATTTTGAGTCTCTCCCCCTGACTGTGCGCATCCCGGGGGAATACCCAGATGTGGTTCAGCTGCTCCAACAAACATTAAAACCCCAGAAGTTACCACACCCCATCTCTACCATATATAATCTTTGATGGAAACATCAGGTGGAAATACAATGTCATTAAGGGAGAAATGGAGTGAGGAGTTGGGTTCCCAAATAACACCACAGCAGTGGGGTACAAAATGCCGTACAACATCGAGAATCACTCACTCACATATATGGAGACTGTTCTCATGGCAGCTGTTGCTAAGATTCTTCCATTCCCCAGTAATAACCTCACACTACCACGAATCAGGCTCTGCAGCCTGCTGGAGCCAATGTGGTGAGACTAAAGCCCATCACTCCCATATCCTGTGGTCATGCCCAAAGTTACAGCCCTTCTTACAGGTCTTACTTGGGGAATTAGAGATCTCTTCAGGCTCAGGCCTCCCCACGCTGGGGGATTCTTCATCCTGCACGTCTTTCCTCATGAGCTACGAGATCCTCATTGCCAGTATCTACTGGGTATTTGCCTCTTAGCAGCGAAGAAGGATATCACTAAGTGCTGGCTAACAACATCAATGCCCACACTCTCCGACTGGTGGGAGATAGTAAACCTTATATATAGATCTGAAAGAATAACATATAACCTAAATGACAAAGCAGAACTGTTCTCCCTTAAGTGGAGAAGATGGATATTGCATGTTATGACCAAAGACCCACACTTTGTACCCTAGTAACTCTTATTACCATCTTGTTGGATCGGACCTACTATACCGGGCTTATGGTCCAATTCTTAAATTATGAGGACATTACCATAATATGGTACACACTTACAACTGATGGATAGGGAAAGAGATCCTGAATCCATTCAATAGGGGAGATGGAGTCAAGGTGGGTCAAGAGGGAGGGGTTTGAGGAAGAGAGTTCCTGGAGAGAGAGATGAAGGACGTTATTTGGGTAGGACGGACTAGACTCGAGCAAAGGGTTGAACACCTTAGGTGAGACAATGTCATTTTTCTAATGTATTGTATAATACCCTATGTGATTTGTAACTCTGTATAAACAATGTTCCATAAAGGTGTGTAACGTGACTGTAAAATGACAAAATCTCTAATAAAGATTATATCTGAAAAATAATAAAAGTTTAATAACTGTGTTCCTAATCTGCAGCCTATTCCCCAGATCCTAACCATGCAGATCATATACCACGCCAGTGGCAAATAAGCTGGGAAAATATCAGTAAATCATTTTATGCAATGGGGTGGACAGAAATGCTGTGTGATAAGTCTGTATATCTGAGCTATTATGTGTATAAATGTGAAATCGCACATTCATACATTTAGTAGATATGTCATCATAGATTTGTACACATAGTAGACACGTCATACCATAGCCACGCCTCCTCTCAGCCCACCGGCACTACTTCTTTAAACTAGAACTCCTCTCTCATACAGCAAAACAATGGCAAAACCACCTCGTTCACTTCACCCTACCACTGTCTCTAAATTTGGTGTGACTGCTCCACAGATAAAAAAGAATGTGCATTATTTTCGATGGACTGCATCTGACTAAGGAGGGAGTCAGTGCATTGGGGCAGAAGTTTGACGTCTTTGCAGAATATTTAAACTAGCAAATGGGGAGAGGGGTGCAGCACCCAATACATCGAATGGGAAGAACACCCCTCCCCTCTCAGCTAGAGGTCAAACAGGAGTTCAGCATGTTTACAGTTCATTTGCATCACCAGGTAAGGAAAAAGGTCCAGCTCCCTATACAATGCACAGGGGAAACGCCGGACCTCGCCCTACAACTAACACACCGAAATCTGACCAATGGAAAATCATGTACACAAATCTTTGCAGTCTGGGAAACAAGATTCCAGACCTGCAGGCAATAATGACAGAGGCAAAACTGGACATAGTAGCCATTAGTGACACATGGTTCAACAGTAACCACACTTGGGAGACTTCAGTACCCGGCTATGTACTGTTCACAAGAGACCGAGGTGCAAAAGGGGGTGGACTGGCCCTTTATGTCAATGAAAATATCAAAACTATAGAAATTCAGAATACACATAAGGAGCCAGAAGAACTGTGGGTCACCCTGGAAACAGGAAATGGGACAGCCATACGAACTGGTGTTATTTACAGGCCTCCAGACCAGGGGGAGGACACAGACACATTACTGTTAGAAGATATACAAAACATGACAGTTAAAGGGGAGGTTCTGATAATGGGAGACTTTAAACATGCCAGATACAGATTGGTCAATACCAGCAGGAACACCTGCCAAAACTAGACACATAGTGGATTCCCTGCAGGGGGAGGGCCTCAAACAAGTGGTATAACAACACACAAGATACAGGGCTATCCTAGATCTAGTACTGACTAAGGTGAAAGGATCACAGATCTCCAGGTAGAAGCTCACCTGGGGGCCAGTGACCATCACATGGTATGGTTCAATTTGGCCACTAGCACTAAATCATCCCATTCCAAGGCAAAAATATGGGACTTCACAGAGCTGACTTTGATAAGATGGCCAACAGAGTTAAGCAAGCCCTGGCAAAAATAAATGCAGGTGAGGGGGTACAGGCAAAGTGGGCAAGCATAAAGGATGCAATACTTGAAGCAACATCCCATTGTGTTAGAGAAAAGGAAGTGCATAAGAAGAAGGAAACCACTTTGGTTCTCAAAAACAGTAGCAGAAAAGGTTAGAGCCAAAAGGCTGGCCTTCAGGACATATAAGGGAATGCAGCGGGATGAAGATAGGGAGGCATACCAAACTTCCTTAAGGGAAGCAGGGAATGTAGTAAGGCAAGAAAAGGCCCAAACCAAGGAAACACTAGCATGAACAGTAAAAGAAGGTGACAAGACTTTGTGTAGGCACATTAGTGAAAGGAGAAAGTCCAGAGGGGGTATTGCTAAGATCAAAGGAGATAAGGGGCGTATGAGGAGGAGGACCATGTAAAAGCATCTATCCTAAATAGATACTTCTGCTCAGTATTTACTGAAGAGACGGTAGGGTAGGGCCCACAGCTCAGCACTATGGTCACAGGGTGAGGGAGGTGTGCACTAGTCCCTTCACAAAAGAAAGGGTCCTACAAGAGCTCGATAAGCTCAGGGTGGACAAGGCAATGGAACTCGATGGCATACATCCCAGGGTACTAAAGGAGCGAAGGGTGGAACTAGCAGAGCCATTATCAGAACTGTTTAGTGAGTCTCTGAGCACAGGAGAGGTCCCAGAAGACTGGACAAGGGCTCATGTGATCCCACTCCACAAGAGTGGTAGCAGGGAGGAGGCAGGGAACTACAGACCAGTCAGTCTTACCTCAGTAATGGGCAAGATTATGGAGGTACTCCTTAAGGAAAGGATGGTGCAACACCTGGAATCCATAGGAACACAGGATCCAAGACAGCATGGGTTTACAACAGGAAGGTCTTGTCAAACTAATCTCAAAGATTTCTTTGACTGGGTAACCAGAGTGGTGGACCAAGGGGGAGCAGTTGATGTCTCCTACCTTGACTTCAGCAAAGCTTTCGATAGTGTTCCACATAGAAGATTGATTAATAAGCTGGATAGGCTCGGGGTGGGTCAGAAGTTGGTCAACTGGGTGGCAAACTGGTTGACGTGCAGAAAACAGAGAGTGGGGGTAAATGCCAACGGTGTACAGTCAGAAGAGATGCAAGTCACAAGTGGAGTACCTCAGAGATCAGTCCTGAGGCCAGCCCTCTTCGATATCTTCATCAGTGACATTGCAGATGGACTGGAGGGCAAGGTTTGTCTGTTTGCAGATGACACCAAGATCTGCAACAGAGTAGATGATCCAGATGGGGTGGGCAGAATGAGAAGAGATCTGGATAAACTGGCAAAATGGCCGGAAGAGTGGCAACTGGGGTTTAACACAAAAAAGTGCAAGATCATGCACGTAGGGAAGAGAAACCCTGAAGCCACCTATAGGCTGGGAGGGGAGTTGCTGGCAGTCACAAGGGAAGAAAGAGACTTGGGCATCATCATCACAGATGACCTGAAATCATCCAAGCAGAGCACTACAGCAGTAGGTAAGGATAAGTGTGGTGTATTAGTAGACGTATCACAAGTCGTAAGAGGGAGGTAATAATCCCTCTTTACAAGACACTGATTAGGCCCCATCTGGAGTACTGCATGCAGTACTGGAGGCCGCACCTGCCTCATCTGAGGTCCTCTCGACCCTAAGACTCCTCTCCCCCCCCACAACCAGTACCCACAGCTTAACCCCTCTGGGGTGGGGCCACCCCTCCTCTTTGGGCACTCTTCATAGTCAGATCCTGGCTATGGGTGAGGGCCCAGGCGGAGGAATTAAGAGGGCAGATGAGACGGATCCGGCAGTGGGCATGGGGGGCCAGGTGCCGGCGCCTACCCCGCAGAGCTGGGTTTTTCCATTTTCTGGTGTCTTCTCCCCACCCTTGTGTGGGCACCCCTGACACCATGCGCATGACAACCCTGCTGGCATCAGCCACGCTACTTGTGTGGTCTGTGTACTGCAGCACCCCCGATCTCCACCGGGAACCGCTGGTACACCGGACAATCCTCAACCCTCCCCCCCCCGGGTGAGGAGAGCTGTCCATCGGATGCTCAAGCCTCTCCCTCCCCTGCCGACCCCCATCAGCCCGGGCTCACTCCCGAACCTGGGTCGTCGACGTGGCACGAGGTGTGGCGTCCAGCGCCTCAACCCTCAGCGCCACAAAATAAACCCACACATGCTGGCCTGGTGGCACTGAGGGTTGAGGCATCTAGCCTTACCTCGCATCACACTGGTGACCTGGGTTCAAGAATGACCTTGGGTTCTCGGGGAGACGGCTGGAGGGAGGAGGGTGGGAACAGGATTGAGCCGCCTACCAACAGCTCTCCCAAGGAGGATGCTGTACCTCCTGTAGTCCCATCACCACCGGCTGGAGGTCCAGTGGTGGCATAGGTGGGTGGAAGGGGCAGCTAGTAGGGTGGGGCATCCTGTAGTGCATGCCGTGCACATGCCTCTACACGGGCACATCCACGGCAAGGACGAATGGGTAGGGATGGGCGAAAAAGGGAAAAAAATGAATAAAGAAATAATAGGAAAAAAAATAAATCCACACATTTGTTTTAAATTTCTTTATTTTACAAAACATTGCTACCAAACTAAACATATACACAGGGTTCTTCCCTATTGCATAAATGGAATATGCAAGGTGGACCTTGTGTGATACATGATTTACGCACACTCCTGCTCTGTTCCCTTGGCCACCTCACTCATGGTTTACACTACATGTGAGGTTACCCAAGGTCAAACAGCACTCGTGGGCATAAACCATGTATCACACTTGTTCCACTGCATATCCCTTATTTATCTTGGGATAAATATTTATTTTCACTTAGAACACACATTATTTCCATTTAGAATCTGGAACTAGAACATAATGAACAGTGGGTCAGATAGAGGGTTTAACCATAGAAAGAAAGGCACTTCTTCATTCATCTATTTATTTGTTTATTTAAACCTTTCCCAAGAAAAGGCATACTGAGCAGTGTAGCTCGTTTCCAGAGGCATCCTGGGGGAGAGAGGGGGAGGGGGAACACAAAAATATAAGGAAACAACAATTGATAGTCATATACAAGCATGTAAAAACAGGAATTTACAACTGACAAACAGGCAATTACAAGCGCAGTTAAGATACAGGATTATACAGAGATAAGTTGTAGCATTAGTAGGAGAACAGTGGTACCAATAAGGCACAATTAAGGACTGAGATTAGCACATTATACAGCACTAAATAGCGTGTGGATATAGGGAGCAGGAGACCAGGCCCAGATACACGCATTGGTAAGGGGCATAAACGTAAGAGCAAAGAAGTTGGGGAAAAACAGGCAGTAGGGAAGGGGGAAGGGAACCTATCTGCAATTGCAGGAAGGGGAGACTAGGTCTCTTAGGAGGGGGGCAAGGACATGGGGGGGAATGGCATGAAATGGGCAGGGGAAGGGAGTTCTATAGTTTGGGGAAGCAGTGGGAGAAAGCTGTCTGACCTGCAGAGGTGGACCTGGTTCCGATGGTCAGGGTACAAGAGTCGAGGTTTCTAAGAGAGCGGGGAAAGGAAGCTTGAGGGAGAGAGAAGAAGTGAGGTAAGAGGGGATAGAGTGGTACCAGAATTTAGCAAGGAAATTTGCCCAGTGGGCATGGCTCCTGTTCTCAAGAGAGGGGGGAGAGAGAGAAAGAGAGAAACTGGTAGAGGTCACTGTGGTGGGTGCTTGGAGGGCAGTCAAGAGCAAAGCAGCAGAATGTCCAGTCTAGTTAGGGAAGTTTTGGGAGCGGCACTGTAGACTACATCTCCGTAGTCAAAAACGGAGGGGATCATCTTCTCGACAAGTGCACGGAAGGTCGGCAATGAAATACAACCACGGTTCCTGTGCAGGGCACCCACTTTGGGGTGCAGCTTCTTGTGGATTGCATCTACATGTCCTAAAAATTCAAGGTGCTCATCAAGCCAGACCCCAAGATACCTAAATGAGGTAGCTCCTCAAGCAAGGTCCATCTAGGGTGTGGAAGGAGGGAAGGGAGGGGAGCTGAGAGAGTTTCTGTCTTGTGCCAAAGGTCATGGAGACTGTCTTCTTGGCATTTAAGAACAGCTGATTTGAGCGTAACCAGAGCTGAACCTTATCAAAGTCATGCTGAAGTCTGGACGCTACATCAGAAGGTGGGGGACCAGAGGTATACAAGACAGTGTCATCCACATACATGTGGATAAAGGTGAAGGGGCAGGCAGTGGGAAGGTTATTTAGGAAGATTGAGAACAGCAGCAGTCCTAGAACAGAGTCTTGTGGAACCCCAGTGCATTTGGGGAGGGGGAAAAGAAGCATTCAGCCTTGGCCAGTCTAATAGCCCTAGCACAGGCATTATGGAGGGAGCAGTACCTCAGGAGGTCAGCAGGGGAGTCGGAGGATTTGTGCACCTTCCAAGCCTGGTCCCCTGCATGTAGGCATGCCAGCAGTTCAGCAGTTACCCAGGGGAAGTGGGATCCACGCACCCAAATGCATCTAAGGCTGACATAGTGGTTCCAGATAGTGAGGAGTTTAAATCTGAAACAGTCCAATGCCAGGTCAATAGAGGAAGCAAAGGGGATGGGAGACCAATTCGTGCTTGACAGATCCTCAAGTAAGGTGGGTCAGATCCAAGGATTTATAAGAGTGGAGCAGTAGTATTCTAGGTGGGGCTTTAGGACAGTGGATTTTGCGTACTGAGTAGATCAGGTGGTGGTCAATTAGGGCATCTGGAAGGATTCCAACTGCGACAATACAGTGTGGGTGGGAGGTGAGAGCCCAGTCTATTAGGGTGTGGTTGTTTGATTTGGTATTTAGCTGGGTGGGCTCGCTTATTAACTGGGACAGGTTGAGGGATGCCATGTTGCTACATATTTTGGTGTGGGAGGGGGAAAGCCAGTTCATGTTAAAATCGCCCAGGATATGAAGTTCACCCGTGGAGGCATGTGACTGGAGAGTTCTAAGCCAAAACAGGGTAAAGTAGTAATATATTTATTATAAATAGTGTGGTATTTATCAAATACAGAATGGGTTATAGTTGAATAGCACATTTAACTTCACAAGTGAGTGGTAAGACTTTCATAACTAACGCAGGGCTTTGCCAATGCCACACGAGTAATGGGTCTTAGCACTCACTAGTGGAGATATACAGGATAGTGGATGAGTAGATATGCACAGCATGGCTGTGATTCCATCATGGGCTTCTGATGACATCACAAGCCATGAGAGCGAAGCTCAAGAGTTTGATGTTACTGGAATCCATGGAATCCCAGTTCAGTTGTACTCTTCTCCAGCAGCCACTATTTTTTGTAGTATATGACAGAACATTTTGTTAATCAAAGCAGATGCTTAAGTAAGTAATAAGCCATGACAGGGTGTGCATTATAGGATTAAAATTAATGGGCTCCGTTTTTTCACATACAAAAAAACGTGTATTAAATACCGTAACGCCTAAGTAGGTGTTTACGGATCATTATGAGCACCTTCCCTAGCAAAGCGCCAAGACACACACACTAAAGAAACAGAGCACGAGCTTTCAACTGTCCCTTTCACTTCACACATCGCTGACTAGAACAATTAACTTACTTGGTGGCATTACCTCCATCTTATATATTCTCCACCAGCCTCACATCACCTAAATTGAAAAAAAAATAAAAATGCTCAGCAGATTTCAAACAGCAGATGAAACTGAAAGATAAAAGTTTGTTCAAGAACAGGAAAACCGCAACACCATCCATAAAACAAAAAGCAACCTCAGATTGTTTACAATCTACTTGTCTGAGGTAGAGCAGCCACAAAATTTTGAAACTTTTGAACTGGCACAATTAGATAAACTGCTACAAATTTCCTCTATGTACTTAAAAAGCAAAATGGCTCAGAATACGAGCCAGGCACCATATGAGGCATAGTAGAGAGCATAAAAATAAACCATAAAAAAAACAGAGCCCTTCAATTATATAAAACAAAATATGGGGTGCAGTGTGTTTAACTCGAATTTAACACACACCCTCGTTGTTGGATGGCTTTCATAAACACCGAGGGCTTTGCCCTCAGGGTTTATGTGCCATCCAACAACTCGTGTGTGTGTGTGTGTGTGTGTGTGTTAAATTCTCGTAGCACACTGCACCCCATACTTTATCCTATATTTAATGCACACCCCAGGGATGTATTAAGACATAAGGCTGAAAGCTAAGTGTCCTTACACCCCTGAGAAGTGCATTAAAATCCTACGATGTACACCCTGCAGGGGCTTATTACACCTTTAAATGGCTCTAAGTGTGTATTTTAGGGGAGGAAGATGAGATTCAACACCTGATCATGTATTTATAGAGATTTAATGCACAGTCAGGTGATGTCTCTCAGTCAATGAAATTTCTAGATTTTTGTTTTGCTACTTTATAACATTATTTAATTGACATTAATATTTGTGTAGATGAAACAGTGAGGGAAAAAAACTGATGTGTTCAAGTTATCAAATCATAACACACTCAAACTACTTGCAATAAAACACAGAGAAAAAAAACACACATTTAAAAGTAAATGGTCAGAATTTGTGGAATGCTGTGCAGTGCTGATGTTCTATCAATTGTCTGCTGCATGATTCTGATTGGCTGAGAAGCCCATGCACAACAGCAAACCACTCCCATACACAACAGACAACTGGCAGCTGTAAACTATACAACAACTGAACTGTGCTATCACCAAATTCTATTAAAGAGTATGGTTGGCTCCTATGGTATGCCACCCTAACAATTACATTTCTACGGCGACATGTGTCGATATACGACAACAGTGCCATGCACGCCCGTAGAAACCTTCTGCACCCCTCCCGAACTAACTCCAACCTGGAGTTAGAATCCCTTTAGTTCAGCCCGGGTGCACAGGCAAAAGCCCCCAATGTAAAAATAGATCCAAACTGTGCGGCTCCATGCCGACTGCAACTTGCGGTCAGCACGGAGCCCATCGCTGTAATGCCGGTTGCGATCTTTTTGCATGGATTTCAAGACACTAATCTTGTTGTGATACAGTTCAAAGTTTACAAAAAGTTCTTGTGGTATCATTCTGATGTCACAACAATACTACAACAACTTGAGCTTTGATGTGCCCCCTGATTGATTCAAGATATGGATTTGAAGAAAAAAGTCAGGGAAAAATGGTGGCACCATTTAGTAAGCACCGAGCAGGTGACCAAGAAAGTTTGGACACGGACAGCCACAGATGGCTCGGTGGTACCAAATACTACAACTCCAGCTTATTTGTTTTTAAATAAACCCTGTGGCCATGGATTATATCTTTGGACTGATGGATGGCCAGGAGCGGGAGCAACGGATCATCAGGAGCAATGTGGTCACACAGTGAGGTGCTGGAGCGAGTGGCGGCAGCAGGTGCAGACAAACTGTATAACAATAAACTTTGGGGAAAACCATACACTATGTAAAATAGTGCATGGGTGCTCATACTCAACTAAGGCTGTGTTTCCATCTCAGGCATGTGATGGCATCATGGAGACCTCTCAAGTTTCACTCTTGAGGTCTCTACGATGCCATCACATGCCCTTGATAGAAACATAGTTTTTTTGTGTATTGCCACTCATACACTATTCTATATGTTCAGACTGTTCCATTATGCACTATAAATGTATTATTCCACCACAACCCATTATGTATTTCATACATACACAAGCAATAACCCACAGCAGCACATGGGTTTCTAGAAAATTAATGCATGTCCCAGATGGATTTATTTGATTGATTGACTGATTTAGAAGTTGATGACTTGGAAAGCCACACTGAGCCATGGTTCATTTCTAAGTGTGATCTGGGGGCAGGTTACATGGGAAAACACATCATATAGATAAACACTAAACATCGTGAATACAGCACAAACAAATACAAACTGGTGCTACTGGACAACAGTACGGACTGACAAGATGAACAACCACAACAGAACCATGGTATGCAAGGATAGCATGCATGATAAAAGAAACATTAAATAACTTGGGTGCTACAGGGAAGGGTACACAGCCCAGCAGCCCTAAAAAGAGTACTGGGTGGCCAGTCTGTCGGTAGGGTTACTGCTCATGATGCTAGTATCCCAGGCTTGGGAACTAGCCCGAGTCATCGGAGGGGGCGGCCAGGGAGAGGGTGCTGTCCACCTCTGGGTAGGGAGGGTCACTGCCTCCTGCACAATGCTGCGATCTGGGGGACCATAATTTCTGTGTTCATTCTTGTTCATTCTGAGTCTGTGGTAAAAAGTGTATCCTAGCCATAGGGATCACATACTAAGTTGTAATGAATGTAAATGAATAAGTTAATCTGCAGAGATACAGTCCGTTGTATATTACTGCATCATTTTTTTCCATAAAAGTTTTCATTGAATGTTTCCTATAAAGCTACAGATATAGAAACACAGCATTGGAAATGACCATTGCAGATAATCCACATGGGTTACATGTATTCAAACTTTCCCAGTCATCTGGAGAAACCTCCATATCTGCATAAAAGAATGAACCAGCAGGGACTTGGATTGACTGATTGATTGATTGATTGATTGATTGATTGATTGATTTGAAAATTACTAAAGTGGTAACTTGGTTGAAGTTGACTCTGCTTTGTCACTATGTCTGGGTCGCTGTCATCACAGCTTGATTGGGGTTTATGGCTAGACATTCAACTACTGTGCTAACAAGCTCACAGGTTTTAGTAACAGCTAAATAATCTGAGAAGGGTTGGTTAATACAGTGGGGGCCACGTTCTAGCCAGATTGGTAAGGTATGCCAGATGGCCAGAGTCAGTTGGGAAGTTCATTTCATTTAAAGATAGGCCACCACTTAACACTAATCACAACAAACATTGTGCCATTAGGTCATTATTTGCGCTATGGAAGGTTTGCCAAACCACAAGGTCATACCCTCCCAGGTTCTGTGGCACTGTCTTTTCCCATCTTGTGATAATAGTACAAGAAGAAGGGCAACCTGCTAGGTGTAGTTGAAAGGTTAGTCTCAGCTATAGCTAGTTTAGAAAACTGGGTCATGGTTTCATAGTATAGAACGAGGAGGGGGAAGTGATTAGGAAGTGGAAAGGGGGGGAAAGGGAAGTGGAAGGAGAGAAATACATGGATAGATTAGAAAGGGAGAGCCCTGGGCTGGCTCAGTGGCTTTCAGGGTTGAGGCACTGGACACCACATCTCGTACCATGTCAGCGACCCAGGGTCGGGAACGACCTCGGGTGCTGGGGGTCAGCTGGGAGGAGAAGGATTGAGCATCCCAGGGACTGCTGTCCTTCTCCGGGAGGGTGGGAGGGAACAACCTTGATGGTACTGGCTCCTGGTGGTGGCTGCGGGCTGGTGCATGGTGCGGTCCGTGGTAGGGTTGACACAGGCAGACACCGGTCTCGCTGTGTGTGGAAGCGCACAGAGAGTCCTTGGCATCATTGCACACCTGCGACGTGGCATAAAATCAATGCCAGTACCCCAAGCACGATGAAGGAAGGATCGGGCGCCACTGCATCAGTCACACCCAAAAGCAGCTCCCCGGTGTGCCTGCCTCCTGGTCTTCCCAGCGCGAGGGGTATGTACCCACTGCGACATGGCTAGGGAGGGGTAGGACATGGGGTTTCAGAGCTCCTGGCTGTGGTTGGGGCAGTGGCTGCAGAGATGGCTTGATGGATGGGGGGAACCATAGGTACAACCCCACCAGCCGAGGAACAGGCATATAAAGTGTATAACAAAAAAAAAAGAAAGGGAAATCCCTCATGAAATTTCATTATGCAGATTTTGTGCTTTGGGGAATGGGTAGTGTAGCAGTGTTTCTCATCTGGGGTTCACAGGAGATGGAACTATAGAGGGCCCTGTTGTGTTGCTGAAAAGGCCAAAGGAGCTGCAAGTAGGAAGTGTCTCATCTTTTAGGAGGGAGTGGTGGGGGAGCTCTTCATCAGGTACGGACCCCAGATCTGAATGTAGTTCAGGAATGTGTTTGCTGCTATGTGGGCTATTCTCATAATTAGCTGCAAGAGCCACAAGTTCTCCAAGTTTTTATAAGAGAAGGGATGGGCCTCTCTAGTGGTGCAGAATGATCCATTTGGCTACTGCAAGTGCACCTTTAGTCCATAGGAACTGTGAGAAGGAGATATCTTATTGCTTGGTGGAATACCTAGTAATGCCAGCATGGGGCCTCAGAGCACTGGGAGGGGGACAACTTTTCTGCAGCCCCTTCAGATCTCTGCCTAGCAGGAGTCTACAGTATGGCAGGTCCACAGGATATGAGGGAGGCTTGAGGTGAGGAACAGTGGCAGCAGTTGCTGTTGTCAAAAATTCCACTCTTATACAACCATAGGAGGGTATGACATGCCCTGTGAAAAATTTTAAACTGCAGGGTCGTAGCCGGCAGCTTCCTGGATACTTTGCCTGCTTGATTCCATAGCGGTCCCATTCCAACTGAGGGATATCCATCCCCAGTTCTTCCCACTTTGGTTCCGGAAGTGATATTGTGACCAGGGATCTCTCCTGGTCAACCAGTGCTTTAAATGTGGTTGACAGGTGGTACAGTATATGGAGTGATATGGTTCATGCCTCCAGGATACCCCTGAGGAGGTGGGGTGTGATTGCTGGACACCTTTACTCAGAGGAGGTCCCTAACCTGAAAGTATCTCCAGAAGTATGTTCCGGGGAGTCCATGTTTAGAAAACATTTCTTTAAAGGAATATAGCACTCTACTGGTTAGGCTGTATGGGTCACAGTGAGTTTGTCTGCCCTGGTTCTCCTACACAGCCCAGTACAACTGTTTATTATACTTTTTTTTTTTTGTTAACTCTTTTTCTCTCCCTCTCTCTGGGCCTCTCTTGGGTGATCCCCACTCGCTGCCTACTGTGCTACCTCTTACCTGAAGTCCACCCCACCAGGAAATCGGGGACAGACACTCCCCCACCTACCTGTTCCGACATTTGGCCCCATCTCATCAGGCAGACGAGGGGATCAGGAGAGCCAGTGGAGTGAACCCGGCATTGGGAGTGTGACGGTGGGGCACCAGAGGACACCGTCGCCTATCCAGGGGATGGGTTTTTTTGCTGCTTGTGTGTTGCCTGGGCATGGACATGCAATGGTGTCCTGCCCACACCAGGCACGCTCCTGCACCTGAGTAAAAGGCACCCACCACCACCCAATCCCCTGCTATGTGCCCACGCAGATGGCAGTGCTCCCCAGAATCCCAGGGGTTGCTAGTGCTGCCTGTGGAAGTACCCACCCACCCCAGAAGGGGAGAGCTGTACTCCGGACACTCAGTCCTATTCCTCCCCTGCCGACCCCCAGCAGTCCAAGTCCAATCCCGGCATGGCACGAGGTGTGGCATCCAGTGCCTCAACCCTCAGCGCCACCAGGCCGGCCTTATTATACATTTTTAACTGGGGGTTGTGCTACAGAGGTATTGGGAGAGCAGTTTTCTCTTCCCAGTGCAACAATTTTGAATGTTTCAACCAAATTCCCCTGGTGTGTTTTGAGCAGAGGGAGGCCTGGGCCAGGAAGCCCCAATCCAGGACTAACAGTGCTGAAGGCAGTGGGACTTGCCTTTGGGATAGGTCAAGGGACAACCACCTGGGCAAGTATATGGCCATCTCATCTGTAACAGGATATGGCCTGATGCATATACACTCTTTCATGCATCAGACGGAGGCTGAATAGACCAAATCCTCCCACGGTCCAGGAGGCTTGGAGATACCGCATCCTGATTTTGGGGGGGGCCTTACCAGACCAGATGAAGGATGACATTTTGGACTTCAAGGCCTTATGGAATGAGCTGGGTATCCATAGAGGGAGGTTCAGAAGTATATACTGGAGATTAAATAGTGCTATCAATTGGGGGGGGCACTGTGGAGCCACAGCAAGAAGGCAGCTTCCTGTAGAGCTCCGACATCCATACTAATTATATTGTGAATATAACGCTATTGTTGGTAGAATTCCTGGGCTTGACTGGGCACTATCAATACCTAAAGACACTCTGGTAACAATGGGTAACCTCCATAAAGAAAGGACGGCTGCTGATGGAGCAAAATTAAAACTCCATCAAGATTGCCTGCCACAAGGTCTCAAGCGGGCCCTGCTGTGAAATCAGAGAGACGGTGCTGGAGGAGTCCCTCCAGATGATCGGAGCAAAGCTCAACAAATTAATAGCATCAGTCGGAGGTCTCTCCGACAAATCTGATGCTTTAACTAACAGGGTGGATGGTCTGGAGTTGACTATAGATGTCATACAAGGGATGTCTGCTGAATCATCTAAAAGAGTGGACTCAGTGATGGGAGCTGTGGTGACAATTATTAAAGAAAATACTCACTTAAAGTCACGCCTGGAAACACTTGAAAATCAAGTGAGAAAGGCGAATCTCCATGTTCTGGGATTACCAGAGGAGTGCAAGGGGGCCACCTTCTTTTCATTAAAGAATGGTTGATTCAGCAACTGGGGGAAGAGGTCTCAGATTGGGCACAACATCTGCAGAAGGCCTATGGGGTGACCCCCCTTCCCGTGAAAGACCAGAAAATGTAAAGGCTCCCAGGGTGGTGGTTGTGGTCACGGACAATACTGGGTTGAGAGATTTGTTCCTGGCGCTGGCCCAAAATAAAAAGACTCTCTTGCATGATGGGGAACAGGTTATATTATTTCCAGACGTCGGGTATGCAACCTATCAAAAAAGAAAAACGTTCGATGGAGTGAGTGCGATGTTGTGGGAAGCCGGAATTCCACATGGGCTTATTTTACCAACCAGGCAGAGAATTGTACATAGGAGCTGAGTATACTTGTTTAATGATCCTAACGAGGCCACGAAGTGGGCAAAGACACATGCGGCACCCAGGTCTCGAGAAAGGGAGAGAGAAGTCTCTTCATCCGAGGAAGAAGTTCCATCCTGAAGACATTCTGGGACACTTGTTGATTGGTGAGGCTCCTGGTGGGGCGATTGCCTCATTGGGGTAATTTGGGACTTGACATTTGGGACTATTAACAGTAAATGAAAAGAAAACCCTGAGATGTTCCATTTTCAAAAAGTGTGTATTTTTCAGAGCATGGTGAATATGTGATAGTGTCCTGTAAACGATAAATGATATGAGGTTCATTTTACTGCTGTACAAACACAGGGGTAACCAAATAGTTTATTAGAAATGTTTCATGTTTGCTTTATACAAGTTAAGCTCACGTTGATTAGTTTTCTCTGAAAGTTAATAATAGCGCCTACATTATGTAAGTGGATGGTATGGGGTTTTGCAGGGAAGTGCCTGATTTATTCTTAAGAGAGCACAATGAATGTGGTTAATTACTTTGGTAACTAACACTGGTGGAGGATGAGGACTGTAGAAATGATTATTTTTTAACATTGTTTTCTTTTTAACCACGCAGCTCATGGACTCAATATGCAATTCATTTTCTGATATACCCCCATATGATGTACCTTGAAGCATTTGAAGGGAATTAATGTGTATACTGAGAACAGTGGTGCCCTCGTGGGAATAATATTTGATATGACATTTCAATGCATGTGTTCTAACTGTATGTTTGTTTTTTCTCTAATAAACATAAAGTTTAAGGTCCGGCCTGGTGGCGTTGAGGGTTGAGGCGCTGGATGCCACACCTTGCACCACGCCGGTGACCCGGGTACAAGAATGAGCCCGGGTCATCAGGGGGTCGGCAGGGGAGAAAGAGGATTGAGCATCCATAGACTGCTCTCCTCTGTCTTGGGAGGGACCAGGGGAATGCCCAGTGCAACAGCAACCCCCAGTGGAGGCAGGAGGGGCGTGCGCGTGTTGGGCACAAGATCAGAGGGGCAGAGCTGCGGCAGATATCTCCAGATGTCATTGTATGTCCAAGCTCTGGAGGGGCGGGATGAGGGACATACAGCAAAAATTCCCATTCTTCGGCATGGATTCCCGAGAGATGCCCCAGTAGGTGGGAATATAAATACAGTTTAAAAAAAAAAAACACATAAAGTTTAAAAAAAAAATAGTGTTATTATATTACGTGCATTTACTCTAGCCCTGATGGAGAGCATTACATTCCCTCATCGGAAGATAGGAGTCTAACTTATCTAGCATTACTTGGGTGTTTGCTGTGATTGTGGCTGATATGGTGGGCCTCATCTGTATTCCTAGACAGGCCACCCCTGTGGGGACTACTGGAATGGGTGGCCATGGAAATGTGCTGGTGTACAGTTGCATTCAGAGGCATAATTTGGGACTTAGCCCCACTGAGCTTGCAACCTGATAAGGCTGAATAGTCTCTGATGATATTTGTCGAGGTCCCTAAGGAGCTAGGGATGTCCACAAGAAAAAGGATTATATCATCGGCGAACAATGACATCTTGTGAAGGAAGCCCCCTAGTGAAATACCTCAGAAGTCTTGTGAGACCTGGATTTTGTGAGCTAGGGGCCCCATTGCCAGAAGGAATAGAAAAGGGGACAGCAGGCACCCTTGCCTCGTGCCTTGTCCCAGTCGCAATGTTGGAGAGATGACTGAAATAGTGAGAACAAAGGCGATGGGGCTATGATATAGGAGTTTGACTAGAGACGGCAACTTGTGGTGGAACCCAAAACATTCCATGGCATCTGGCATGGCACCAACGAGATACACCCACTCCACCCTGTCAAATGCTTTTTTGGTGTCTTAACAAAAGGGTAGCAGTGGGTTTGTACTATCTCTCACCTCCTGGATCAAATCCAGGATTTGCCTTGTACTGTCTGGCCCCAGTCTACCTGGGACAAAGCCTACCTGGTCAGAATATATCAGGTCCCTCATATTTTCACTATTGCCTTCACCAGGATCCTGGTCTCCACATTAACAATGAGCAAGTGCCGGCCCGATGGTGCTGAGGGCTGAGGCGCTGGACGCCTTACCTCACACTATGCTGGCGACCCGTGTTCGGGAATGAGCAGAGACCACCAGTGGTTGGCAGGGTTGGAGAAGGATTGAGCATCTGAAGGACTGCTCCTCTTCTCCAAGGAGGGGGGACACCAGTGGTCAGCATTCAGCTGACCCCTAGTGGAGACTGGGGGGCAGTGCGCCGACACTGCAAAAAGAGGGGTGGGAGGGGGCAGATGCCAAGAAGAGTGCGTGAGGATGCGTGCGTGCTCCTTTCACTAGCATCATTGCACACCCCTCCCTGCAAGGGAGAACCACAGAAGAAAATCTCTCTCAGCAGCATGAAGGCTGCCCCAACAGCACTGCCACAGTCGCGTGCGAGCTAGCTCTCTCCTGGGTCCACCCTCCAGATTTCCGCAGTGGTGGGGTAAGTACCCACTGTGATGTGGCCAGAGGGGATGTGACGGGGAGGTTGAGCTCTGTCCACGACCGGGGCAACAGACGTGAGGATTAGCTGGATGGGGGGTGGGGACCAAAGGCACAACCCTCCCAGTTAAGGAAGTAAATAAATAAAGTAAAAAAAAAATGAGCAAGTGATACTATCTTTGCCTTTTTTCAGGATGAGCGTGATTAATGCCTGCATGAAAGAGGGTGGCTAGGCCCCCATTCCCCATGCCTCACTGAGTACTTTAGTCCATCTGGGGGTCAAGATCTCTGGGAAGGCTGCATAGATGTCACTGGGATACCCCCTCTGATCCAGTGGACTTTCCCAATGACATGCTGCAAACTGCGTCACTAACTTCCTGTGTTGTGAATGGAGGGGTGAGGATTATGGCTGATTCAGGAGAGATCTGGGGGGGACAGGTCTCGGTAGAAATCATTGAGTTGTTGCTGAGAAGGGGAGACTTCAGAGGACTACAGTCTCTGATAATATTTCCAGAATTCCTCATTAATCAGCATGGGGGAAGAGACCATGTCACCACTGCCTGTCCGATATAAGAATGTATTTCTCCGTATCTTTAGCTCTAAATCAATGGGCCAAGAGTTTTCCAGGCTTTTCCCGAGCCTCCCTCAGTGGTGGGATTCAAGAATGCATGGGATAGGCATAAGAAAATCTTTGTGAAAAGCATGGAGAGGCAGAGATCAAGTACAGTCTGCATTGTCAGTATAGGCAGGGAAAAATGGGCAAACTGGGTGGGCCAAGCGGTCCTTATCAATCAATCAATCAATCAAGTCTTTATTTAACCAGGCGTTCATCATTGAGCAGAAGCTCATTTGCAAGATGGACCTGGGTGGAGCATGAACAATTGTATATACAGGTCAACACAGGTATTTACAAGGCAATACAGATAATACTCTTTACAGAGAGGAAGAAAAAGAAGTTAGTATGTACATAGAATTATACAGATATTGTACAGATTACACGGTATTTACATACATAGAAGTGTCTATAGGAAGATAAAGCAGGTTATCTAAGGTTGCAGGAGGAAGTAGCGGAAGAAAAATAAAATAAAAATATACACCAGGTAGAGGTGAAGGTAGGGGAAGAGAGGGAGGAAGTAGGGAGAAAGGCTAGGAGGCACGGTGCACAGAAAGGAGTTGGTAAGCTGGATGTAGAAAGGTGGATGGAGAAAAGGAGTATGTGAGCCCGGGATTGAATGCTATAAAGTACAGGGCATGGTAGGATGTCACAACCCAGGGTAGTGAGCTCCTATCCGAGGTTGGAAAAGGAAGAATAAGGGGATGGATGGGCCTAGTGTTGATAGGACAGGGGGATAAGAGAGAGAACAATTAGGCTGGTGAGGAGCAAGCTGGGGGGTCAGTACTTAAAATTGGGTCTAGGCGTGGCTATATACCAGTGCAGACACCGGTACTGGGTCTGAGTGGGTGAAACAGAGTTACATACTTCTCTGATTATACGGAAATAAAGCATCTTGAAAGCATTTATACCAATTAGAGTGCTTAATTTGAGGGGTTTTTGTAGATAGTTCCATAGGTAGGTAGCACCGAAGCTTATGGCTGCCCTGCCGAAGCGGGATTTTGCTTTGGGTACTTTAAGTGTAATAGCTGAGTAACTTCTTAACGCGTATTTCCCAATTATACTCAGGGGAAGACAGCAGGAGATATAGTAAGGCAGCTTATTAGAGATGGCTCTATAGGTCCAGAGAGCGTCGTTTCTGTGGCGCCTGAAATTTAGTGATGTCCATCCCACTGCCGCATATAGGGTGCAGTGATGTGTGTCGAACAGGAGTCCCATTATAAACCTCAGTGCTCGATGGTAGAGTGTGTCCAGTTTAGCCATGTAAGAGTTGGGGCATTGGCTGTAGAGGAAGTCAGCATGATCAACCAATGATAGGAAAATGGATTGGACCAGTTGTTTCTTGGCATCTCTGGTGAGAAATTGGCTGATTCTAAAAACAGTCCAAGCCTTTGCAAGTCGTTTAGCAAGTCCTCGATATGTTCAATGAAGGAGAGTCTTTGGTCTATCCAAACTCCCAGATACTTGAATTTTGTAACAAATTCTAGTTTTCACCTAGAACTGTGGTAATTTGGGGAACTGTCCCACTGGACACAGGGTTAGCTGTACCGGATAAAAGGAGAGGACCATCGCTTTAGTTTTTGGCATTAAGGAGTAGCTTTTTGGAGGAGTTGGCTTTGCAAAAGGTTGAATTCTGACTGTAGGTCATTGCAGGCAGCTTCAGGTGTTGGGCGACTCACGTAGAGAACTGTATCATCTGCAAACAGATGGATGTTGGCTTCTTTTATACAGTAGTTGATGTTATTAATGTAGATTGCAAAAAGTAAGGTCCCTAATATAGAACCTTGAGGTACCCCTCTTTGCAGAGTTTTTAAAGGGGACAGGCCTCCTTCAGCTTTAGCTTGTTGAAGGCGCCCTGTAAGATAGTCAGTGAACCAACGCAGAGAGGAGGGGTCCACACCTATGGTTTGAAGCGCGGAGAGGAGCAGACTATGGTCGACGGTGTCGAAAGCCTTGCTTAGATCAAGGAAAACAGCACAAATAAAGTTTTTGTTCTCAAGATTACGCTGCCAGTCGTTAGTAACTTTGGCGAGGGCTGAGATAGTGCTATGTTTAGCTCTGAATCTGGACTGCATAGGATTTAGCAGTTCCCCTAGACTCAAGGTGAGTCCTCAGCTGTGCATTTACAAGTTTCTCTAGGAGCTTGGACAGGACCGGAAGGAGGGAAATTGGCCTATAGTTATTGAGATCGCCACGGTCACCTGATTTGAACAGTGGTATGACATGTGCTGTCTTCCATATAGGTGGTAAGGTGCCCTGAGACAGGGATAAGTTAAAAAGGTGGGTGACGGGTATTGCTAGTATGTGGTAGGCAATTTTTAGGAAGTAAGGGTCAAGGGAGTCGGCCCCAGCACTTTTTCTAGTATCCAACTGAAGCAAGAGGTCCTCTACCTCTTTCAGTGTGGCAGGTTGAAGTGAGAAAGGCGGCGAAGCTATCGGAGTTTCAGGCAGTTGGCTGGCAGTCTGGGAGCGAAGTATGTTTGCAGGGGGAGTTATCAAATGCCATGCCTGCAGTAGCAAAGTGGTTATTGAATGCGTCAAGTATATCCATCTTTTCGGTTATAGTCAAGTTGCCAGAGGTAATCTTGGTCGGGAGTGAATTTCCTGGGGTGGCACAGGAATCACTGATTGTGTTCCAGAGCTTGATTGGGCTCTTTGTGGCAGAGTTGAGTTCGGATTTGAAGAAGGTGGCCTTCGATTCTCTGATTGTTTTGGTACATAAATTTCGTGAGTCTCCTGAACTGGTTCCAGTCCTCTGCAGTGTTCAGTCTGCGTGCTTTTTCCAGAGCTTATCTCTTTCTAGAAGCAAGGACTTGATCTGAGGGTGAACCATTTACAGGTTTTGGTCCTAGTTCGAACTTTAATAAGGGAGCATACTTATTAAGGGCCCTTGATAGAATGTTGTGGAAGATATTGTAAGCTGGCGTAATCGTTTTGGCCAGGTAGAAATCTTGCCACTCAGGGAGTACTTAAGCTCGTTTAGGTAGGCATGTTCATTGAAGTTGCGCCTGGATCTCTTCATAGAGAACTTGCTGATGGGTGCTGGGTTGTTGGTGGATCTTACTCCCGCAATAAAACAATGGTCGCTGGCGTCTGAGAAAAAGACATCAGCGTGGGAGAAGAGATGAGGTTTGCTCACCATTAGCACATCCAAAAGTGTACTTTTACTGGGGTTCTTCACGTTTGGGCGTGTTGGTTCAGTAATAAGTTGCGTCAGCCCATGTTCATCACAGAAGGATGCAAGGGGGGCAGCTGTGTTAGAGAGCCAGTCAAAGTTGAGGTCTCCTAAAATAATAGTTTCTGGCAGCCCCTGTCCCAACTTGTCACTTAGATATGACACAAGCTGTAGGCCAGCAGGCGGTGCTGTAGCATCCTATTACATAGAGTGCAGTAGTCTGTGTAATTTCCACTTTGAGAATTAGGCATTCAGTCGCTGGCGACAGATGCCGAGGATAAGCAGGAGGCAGAAAATTTGTCTTTAACGTAGATAGCTACCCTCCTCCTCTAGCATGCCTATCAGCTCTGAACAAGGCATAGTTGGGTATGTTTACTTCTCTATCAGTGGTGCTGGGTCTAAGCCAAGTTTCGAAATCACAAGTATGTCAGGAGAAGTATGTTTACCCAGGTTTGTATTAAGGTTATCTTTTTAAGGAGGCTAATACGTTAATATGCAAGAAGCTTATTCCTTTTAAATTTGCTAGTTCTGCTGGCAAAGCAATAGCTTCTGGGGGCCAGGGTTGAGTTCTCGTTGCCTGAACAAAGCAGGAGGATAAGTAGGATTTTTCTAAGAGCGCTAATTATAAGCTTGTAATTCCTGCCTTTCTCCGTCCTAGTAGATCTGATGTTTTAGGGACTGGAAAGTAGCCACCATAGAAGAGCTGATCTGTTGTAGCAAGAGCTAGTACCCCTGCTGCAATAGGGGGAGGAGATAGAAGTCTGCGTGGTCGGAGGTGGGCCTTGTGGTGGGGAGTGTTATAAGTACTACTGGTATGTGGTCCAAGAGCAGGGTTCGAGGTATTGGTACTTGGAATCACGGAGGCAATTAAAGGATAAGTTGCCATGGGTATACAGCACAAGGTGCTGTAGACCAAACATGATGGTAGTTCAGGTGTCCAATGCTAGGCAGCTGGTATCAGCAGAAGAAGGGCAGTAAAGGAGCCATATAGGCCCGACATGATGGTACCTCAAAAGGAGCCACCAATTAGCCCAGGGACCAGTGGGTTGCTGGATTAATGCAGCTTATCAGTAGCTTTCCGATCCAGGTAGACCCAAATTTGATAGCATTAAAGATATTTAGTGGTGAAGGCACAGCCAAGGAGAGCCTATGCGTTTAGTAAGGCGAGGCCCTGAGAGTTGGATCCGTAGGCTGGATAGAGAGAGGGGATCACGAGCTAAGTCTCTATTGGTGGGGCACTGCGCCAGGGGACGTGGACTAATATTTTGGCAGGAGCTACTGTATTTAATAATCAGCGGAGGTGGGGGGGGGCAGTCGAAAAAGTTGCGGCAGTTGCCGTACCTTGTAGGGCCTTGGGTCCGTGTCTGCGGTCTCGAGCATCGGCTAGAGGGGCGCCGACCACCTGGTAGCCGGGAATCCCGCAGCTTAGGAGCTGGGAGCCTGGGTGACAGTTTCTCGGCTGAGGGAGAGAAGGAGAGTGAGGGTTAATAAAGTGGATTCACATAAAGGGTTAGACAGAACAGCGGGGAGTCCAAAATTTGCAGAACAAAAGGACGTTATGGTACCAGCAATGCCAAAAGAGGTAGTGACGAGTAGTAGTAGGTGGTTGAACCCCAAGGTAGTTTGTTTGGTGTTGCTGGCCTGCTTAACTGCAAGCTGGTTTATAGTTGAAAGGGTATATAGTCGAATTAGGGTGAGGTCCCTAACAATAGGGCAGGTAGAGCAGTAATTGAGAGGAGTTAGATGGAGTGGCTGGAGAAAGGTTGAGAGGAAATGTGGGATCCTGTGGGTGGGACTGCTTTAAAAAGGGGCGGGAAAGTGGGTCAAGTCAGGTATTGAAGACAGGGAGGCCAATAGCATGAAAATGTGCAGCAGTGGAGTGACCAGTCTGCTGCTAGGCTGAGGAAGGGGTGGAATAAGGGTCTATTTAATACTGTGAGAAGGAGGAGGGAGGGGGTGGGCGAAAAAATTCAGTCCAGAACAAAGCACAGAAAGAGATTTCCCTGAGACCAGGAAGCACCAGGCGTTGGAAGATCAGCCAAGGAGTACAGCTGCCAGTCAGTGCCTGGTTCCTCCACTGGGCATCCAGTCAAAACAGTGGCATTCAAAACCACGAGTTTCGGAGGTCCGGTGCGTACCTGAATCTGTCCGGGGGTCAGTCGGGTGGTCTGTTAGCTGTGGCCTGCTCGGAGAGAGCCAAGGCCACAGGAGCAGCTTGGGAAGCCCACAGATGGGCTGTCTGTGGAACAAGGAGGGAAACACAGAGGATTAAATACAGCTAGAGTACAATAGCAAGCTCAGTGGGGGCAGGCAATAGGGAAAGACAAAGCATGAGGTAAAGAGGTGGTAAATGAAGGGCAATTATTTGGAGCTAGAAGAGGAGTTAATGGAGGTCGTCTGTGCTTTGGCACGGGATGTCTGAGGAGGACAACAGCAGCAGCAGGGGGGGTGTAAGGAAAGGGTTTGTAGGTAAGGCAGAGAAGAAAGTAAGGTGTTTAGAGAGACAGCATTACAAGTGGGGCAGAGAAATTAATAACTGGCAGAGTGACCAGTGTGGGGAAGGGGCAGAGTTTGTCAGTAGGGCAGAAATGGAAAACTGCAGCAGTCTTGCTCAGTAGCTAAGTCAAGCAGTCAAACATCGGCTACTATACAATACAGTTTGTCCAGCACTAAGTAACACTGAGAGGCTAGACTAGTGGCTTGTAATAGACTAGCTAAGCTGGCAGGTAAAGTAAGACCAATTGATGCATAACATATGTAGATTACATTAACAAAAATTCAGCCCAGAACAAAGCACAGAAAGAGATTTCCCTGAGACCAGGAGGCACCAGGCGTTGGAAGATCAGCCAAGGAGTACAGCTGCCAGTCAGTGCCTGGTTCCTCCACTGGGCATCCAGTCAAAACAGTGGCATTCAAAACCACGAGTTTCGGAGGTCCGGTGCGTACCTGAATCTGTCCGGGGGTCAGTCGGGTGGTCTGTTAGCTGTGGCCTGCTCGGAGAGAGCCAAGGCCATCGGACATCAAATACTACGTTTTTATGTTTCAAAGAGTGTCCTCCAGCTGTCTCAGAGACCCACCTGTGCCAACATGGTGTACACAGGGGCTGCTACCTGGTTCTCCTCCTACACGCTGTCCCTGTTCTAAGTCTAGGTAAACAGCAGTATTAAGATCTCCTTTCAGTACTTTACCTGTTGGGTGGCTGGGAAGCTCACCTAATATGGAATCAAAAAAGGATGCCTCTGGTGTAGTCGGGGCATAAATTCTGCCTAATACTATGGGTTCCCCTTGGTAGGAGCCTTCTAATAGTATCACTCTACCTCCTGTATAGGAAGCATAGAAACTCAGACAGTGACGGCAGAAAAAGACCAGTAGTCCATTCAGTCTGCCCGAGTTCCCTAGCTAACCCTGGGACCTAATGTCCATCCAGGGTCCTAGCCGTCTCCCTCCTCCTTCTTATTTTCCCAGATTCTGTTGCCCCTAGTGACCACTGTGTCCTTCACTCTGTCCCATCCATGCTTGAAACCAATAACTGTTTTAGCGCCCGCTCACTCAGCTGGTAGATTGTTCCATGGCTCCACCACACTTTCTGTAAAATAATACTACCTCAGGTCCTTCCTGAACTGCCTTCCTCTCATTTTCCATTCATGACCCATTGACCTTGAACTAGCATTCCAACTAAAAAGTTCCTCACAGTTCACCTTATTAATTCCTTTTAGGAACTTGAAGGTCTCTATCATATCTCCTCTTTCTCGTCTGGTCTCCAGTGAGTACCTGTTCAGTGCCTTGAAGTGCTCCTCATAAGGCCTGCCCTGTTGGCCCTGAATCTCTAGTGGCTCCCTTACTCTCACTGGCTTCTGCCACCTCTGAGTTGGTAAGCAGTCTGCTTGATGGCTTCCTTAACGAACTGTACCAAGAGGCAGTCCTTCACTGTACCCAGCAAGGCCTGACTTCTGATGCTCCTGCCGCTGGAACATCCCATCTAATGTCCCGAAGTTTCAAATGACCCACTACCACTAATTCTCCCTTCGCTACCCCTCTTTCAAGTTTCCACAAGCTCTCTGTCCCTCACTTCCACTTGCCCCAGAGGCCTATATCGACTCTAACTCACTATTATTACTCCTGATGCACCTCCATCACCTCAGTACCATCCCTGATATAGAGGGCTACTCCTCCCCCGCTACCTTTTCCTCTGTGTTTCCTGAACAGTGAGTACCCAGGAACCGTCTGGCCCCAGTCATTATTTTCTGTTCCCTACATTTCCATAGTACTGTAGCCACACAAGTTCCACCTCAGTGTCTGCTATCAGAGCCTGTAGCTTGATGATTTTATTACCCAGGCTCCTTTCCATCTGACCACTGACCCAACTTTGCTATTTCCCTGACTAAGACCCTTGTGTTTCCCATGCTCTCTTCACCTCTTGTTTTTCTTGGTTTTTGCAAGTTTAGCATTCCCCTTCTCTAATGTCCCCTTATGTAACCCTCCTACAAATGGGGGTTCCCAAAAAGTCTTCCTTGAGCTTGTTTAAATGCTCACTGCCAGGCTGGTGTGCTGCGTTTTTGCAATTTAAATGTGATTGCCAGAGAGTGCCTATATAGCCTCTGTGTACTGTCTCTTTAAGAGCTGCCTGGATTGCAGTCATAATTAATCTAAAAGGGAGCTCTGTTAGAAGATGTGCTTGTTTGCTGATCATTTGTTAGAGTAGTAATAATATTGCAGTTTGTTCTAACCTGACTTCTTTGCAGCATGGACAGTTCTGTTTGTTTCCATCATCTTGCTCCTGGACTGCTGAAATGGGCCAATCAGTACATTTGGGACTCTAAAATGGAGCCTGCCTACATGGGCTTGGTGGGGTCAAAACTTGTAGGAACTGTAGTTTTGGGCTTTTTGCACCTAAAATAACCTGGAGGGGAGCCCTTGTGATTGACAGGCAGATCAGCCAACCGAACCTTTTAAATTTTGGGAAAAGTCCCAAACTGCTTGCAGTTTCAGTTAGATCTAAGATGGGAAGTGAAGAAGTAATGGCTCGAGGTAGTCCTAGCAGCAATCCATAGTGGATTCACATGGGAGAACTGTGGATAGGCCTGAGTTTTGGCCTGCATGCCTGCCTGCTGTCCCTGAGAGGGAACTTGTGCCTCTTTTGGACTGAATCCGAACTTGGAGAGTGAAGTAAGCCACTGAATTGTGACCAGGTTCCTACCCGAAGAAGACCAAAGATTTGCTGAATGCGATTGGCCTGTCTGGACTTCCAGCCACCTCTGAACTCTCAGATTGTGCAGAGACTCTGTAATTGTGACCGGAGAGCCTTTTGCCTGGTACAGTGGAATTTTCTTACATGTGAATGTGTTGTGTGCGTAACCCCCCTGCAAATGGGGGTTCCAAAAAAATCTTCCTGGAGCTTGCCTGAATGCTCCAAGTCTGGGCGATGTTCGGCATCTGAGCTGTTTAAATGTGGTTCCAAGTGAGTGCTATTTGAGCCTCCACGTACTGTCTCTTTAAGAGCTGTCTGCTTACAGACTTAATTAGTTTGTATGGGGGGACTGCGCAATTAATGCTCGAATCCCACCCGAGCTGCTGTCATTTGCTCTTTCTCTGCCGTTGCTACATGTGCAGAGGGAGCCTTGTTGAAAAATATAACTGTTTGTCAGAAATCATTTAGAGTGACTGAGAAAATGTAGTTTATCTAATCTGTCTTCATTTCAGCACAAACTGCTTCAATGTAGCTTTTTTATTTTGGTCCTGAATAGCTGACTTGGACCAATCAGGATGATAGGGAGACCCTAAAATGGAGCCTGTGGATGAATCGGAACTTGGACTCTCAATTCTGAGCCAGCCACAAGGGGGTTGTATGGGCAGTGACTCTGGGAAATGTAGTTTTGACCTTGGCACATTTTTTCACCAACAGAGGGAGTCTTATTGTGAGTGACAGCCAAATCAGCCAACAGAATGGTGAACTCAAAGGAAATGCCCTGCTCTGTTACTGGAAAGTCAGATCAGTTGTGACAGTGAAGAGAGAAGGAGCGCTGTGCTTCTGCAGTGTATAGCTTCGTGCGGGAAGCACGGGTGAGGCCCTGAGGTTCGGCCAGCAGGCATTGTAAGTGCCAGTTCGGACTGAATCCGATTTGTGAGGAGAAAGAAGGAAGTCTGAAGAGTGGAAACAGGCTTACCCTGTAGAAGACTGGAGAAATTGCTGAATAGCGTTCGGTCTGTCAGGAACTGAAGCTGCTGTGTGTACTCCCTTGTATTTTGCAGTAATTGCGATCGGGATAGAGGAGCAGCCTGCCTGGTATAGTACTTTCCTTTTACATATGAATGTGCGTAGTGCTTGTGGGGAATCGCTATTTCCAATCCCTCGTGCTGTGTGCTGTGTGTTGAAGCGGGAAGCCATCCCCAGCTTGTCGCGGACTAAATCCGGTTGCTATCAACTGCAGTGGGGTCCAGTCACAAGGACCTTGTCTCCATGCCCTGTTGTTCTGGCAATCCAGAAGAACAACCACCATCCGGTCCTCAGCTTGGGTATTGTGAGTACAAATCAGGGTATTTCCCTGCAGTCTGTTTTCAATCACAAGTGTGTCATCTAATTCTTGTTGTTGCACTGCTTCATGGACTGAGCCATCCGGCTCTAGATTACAATTGGGTATTGTGCATATATTTTCTTCTACAGGGCCCTATCCATCTGCACCTGCCGGCCAACCCTGGGCAATGGATCTGGCTAGCCCCTTCCCCACAACCTGGGTACCTAGAGTGTGACTTTTCAGCCCCTGTATGTGTGCACAGTACTGTGATTTAATGCCACCAATTAACCTGATTTCCCCCTCCCATGTTACTGCCCCCTAAATAAATCAGATTTGTTATTGTTATACTATATACTGTCTGTGGTGTTGGTACTTATGGAAACAGTATTGTGTTTTGCTGTGTATGTTGTTTAACCTTATTTTACAGGGGGTCCTCAGAGACGTGCTGCAGAATCAGTCTTGAGGGTAAGTGGTATCTATATGAGTGAACAGTGTGTATACGTTGGGTATTGGGGCTGTAACTCCGGTGTACTGTGTGAGCCACTAGAGGGAATAAAAGTGGGTCTCAGTGTCCCAGGAGGGCTGTGACCAAGCTAGTCTAACCACTACAAACCCTGACCTCTGGGTGGAGGCACCCGCCATAGGACCTAGGTCCCTCAACCTGTCCTTAGTCAAACAGGCAAGGGTAGTAGCCCCTGGGATAGCGCCACCTAGGGGTTACATGTGCTTATAGTGGATCGTGATTTGGTTCCCCACTGTGGTTTGAATTGTATTCTGCTTGCTGGAAGCTGCATTAGAATTTCCTTACTTGTAAATGTGCTGCTAGCGGGTCACAATTTGGTTCCCCACTGTGGTATGAATTGTATGTTGCTTGCTGGAAGCTGCATCCAGCCGCCCCGACTGAATCCAAAATCACCTCCATTGGGCCTGGGCCTTGCCAAACTAGCCCAGCCTGACTACTCACTGCACAGAGAAAGCCATTGATGAGAGACCCTCCTGGGGATCAACCCCTGCTCAACACTTGAACAGGAATGACGCCTCAGTGATTTGTGTGGGCCCCCCTTCTCCGGGCACTACAGCTCAACAACCTGCAGTCTCAATTTCATCCTGCCTGTGTCCTGTATTGGGTATCGTGAGTAAACATCAGGGTAGTTCCCTGCAACAACAACAACTAAATCTAAAGTGTTGTCATCTGAATGTCTTGTTGCTTTTTCTTTCACGAACTGAGCCCTCCGCCTCTAGATTACAAGTAGTGTGTGTTGTGCATGTTGCTTTCTTCCATCACAGAGCCCCAACCAGCTGCAACGTTCCTGACTAGCCCACTATTTTCCTACCTGGGTACCCAGAGTGTGTGACTGTGTGGGGACTTAAAGCGCATGCATAGCTGTTTGATTAATATAGCCTTTAAGCCAATTAATCTGATTTCGTCCCTCCCTTGTTCAAGTCCCCTGAATAAATCAGATCTAACTTTTTCTGCATGTAATCTGACTGTGGTTCCAGGTTGTGCTCAACGTACTGTACTGTTGCTATTTGCTGTGCCTAACCTTGTTTTACAGGGGGGTCCCCAGGGTCGAGCCAGAGGAACCAGCCCTGGTGCTAACTGCAAACAGTGTGGGTACTTGTATGGTATACCAGGGGTATTGTGAAAGTGATTATTGTACAGTGTTCAGGCCACTAGCAGGGAAAGAGGGGGGTTACAGTGTCCCGGAGGGCTGTGCCCAGGTTAGCTTGACCATTACCAACCCTGACCTCTGGGTGGAGGCACCCGTTTCAGAACTCAGGCCCCTTAACCTGCTACTAGCCAAGCAGGCAGGGGTAGTAGCTCTTGGGATGGCGCCACCTAGGGGTTACACTTACATGGCCCAAATTGCAGCGCATCACCTCCCTCAGCATGCAGGCCCCTTCTCTTGTCAGATGGAGTCCATCACCTTGAAGTACTTCCTGTCCCAGAAGTCCCCTAGTCCCCCACAGAATGGTAACCCTTCTCCTGATACCATCCTTTAAGCCACCCATTAAACTTGTCTTTCTTATCCCTCTTAATTCTGTCCTTCTTCCCCTCCCTGCCCCACACAGGGAGGACCTCAGAAAAGGACAGGGAGGCTGAGTGTGCTGCCAGTCTGTCCCCCAGTCTATGAATGTTCCGCTTCATCATCTCCACAGACTGGTCCGACACATCATTGGTACCCAGGTGTACCAACACCCCCAGCTCCCCCCATCCCCTCTCTGCCACCCTTCCTATTCTATCTATATCCTGGATGGCTGATGAACCAAGAAGGCACCAGACCATCCCCCTCCAGCCTGGCACTGAGCATTTAGGCAAGCTCAAGGAAGACTTTTCAGGAACCCCCATTTGTTGGGAGGGTTACACATATTTCTACCTGTAACCCCTAGGTGGCACTGTCCCAAGGGCTACTACCCCTGCCTGCTTGGCTAGTAGCAGGTTAGGGGGCCTGAGGTCTGAAACAGGTGCCTCCACCCAGAGGTCAGGGTTGGTAGTGGTCAAGCTAACCTGGGCACAGCCCTCTGGGACACTGTAACCCCCCTCTTTCTTTACTAGTGGCTGGAACAATACACAATAATCACTTTCACAATATCCCTGATACACCTCATAAGTACCCACACTGTTTGCACTTACCACCAGGGCTTTCCTCTGGCTCGGCCCTGGGGAACCCCTGTAAAAAATGGATTCTCTGTTTCAGAGCAAAAAGGTAGGAAGACGCTGAAGAAATGCACATGCAGACAATCTTGTCCAATTTCAATGACTTCTTTCTTTATTGTATCAAAATGGCAATAAACTCAACGTTTCACCTACTGCGCAGGCTTTCTCAAGAGTTGCCTTTCTAGAAAATACATAAATAAAAAATATTTAAAATACTATCTGCATCCAACACAGTTATTAAACAAGAAACTAGTCACAAATGAATTAAATGTTATGGCTCCCAATGGTGTTACTCACAGAAAATGATTTCTCAAAGTTCAACTACTGTCATTCATCAGTGACACACTCCTCTATGACAAACTTCCAAAAAACTCTGGAAATATATAAGACACAGAATCATATCTCATTTCGACTCCTTACACAACAGTGAAATTTAAGGTGCTCCCCACAACCAATTATTCATCAAATTTATCAAATCAAAAAATGTTTAATTACCCACACAGACCCATTATCTCAGAAAAATATAAATGTCTTAATCTCATGACATCTTTCGATGCTTCTTTATTTCATTGATTTTACTGTCCCTCTGGTTCCTTGCTAAAATTCAAAAAATAAAATAATTATTTTTTATATTATTTCGTTACACTATTATATAAAAGACATGTTTATCGACATTATTTTCGCTTCATCATATCATTTAGATAATTCTTTTAAAGCTAGAAAATAAGATATTCTTTATATAATCTCATTCAGTTAAACGACAAGTTTATCCCCATCATTTTCACCACATGATATCATTCCAATGATACACCCATAACCATAACATATCATAAACAGAGACACTTCCTTACATTTTTATCAACTAGTAAAAAGCTGTTTTTAGGAGCTTATTTTCTCATAATAGGGTAATAGCTATTTGCTGTGTTAATATATTCATCAAGAGAACCAATGCACTAACAGAAACAATGTACAGGACTCATTTCTACATTTCATTTGTCTCCATTTTTACATTTCTATCCTACTAGCTCAGAAGGAAACAACATTGTCGTGCCTACTTAATTTATGTTCAGGCTTAAGCCATTCAGAACTCCATCCCATTCACAACAATGCCGGCATCAGTATATGACGTTTTGCTTAATTTAAAGTTTATCATTTCACAAACTTTCTTCTAAAATGTCTGCATTCGCTACCGCTATCTATAGTTATAGCCGTAGTCTTTAGATTTCGTCAATTCTTTTACTTTTTCAAACTAAGTCAGATATATGCCATGTTGTGATAGACTTTCACAGTCTTACATAGATCCAGACATAAGAATTAAAACACCACTATCCTCATAAGTGAACAACTCATTTGAAATCATACTAGTCCAACTAACTCTAAACATACATCTTTCTTTTGTTAGCATTAATTCAAAAAATAAACCAAGCTCACCCTGTTCATTCATTTTTTCTGATGCATCAGACAACAACTGAGTGTCCTCATGTGTTAGTACGAGTAACAGTCACTTTTCAGCTTTAGAAGCGCTCTGCAAATTACGTCACCAGTTTTTTAATTTAAAGTTACACTTACAACCGTTCAAATCTCTCATACATTTAACAATTTCGACTCATCTCATATCGTCGAAACATTAACCATAGGGGGCTCTAATTAGCCAGAATACATGGTATCTATTAATGCTCATTCATTTTTCATTCAGAAATATTTAGATAGCCCAATGTCAGACATTCAGTTTGTCAAGCTCCAAGCTGAAATTAAACATGCATCCAAATGAAAAAAGTACCAAGATTATACTGATTCTGTTCCTATAATTTAAGATGATTCATTCAAACAGAGATGAAAGAGAAGAAGCAGACCTGTGCTAAAGCTCTCAAACCTCTGTTCGAATGTCATCTTACCGTGTCATTACAGACTCATGCATCTTAATTACTAGGTAGTCCCTCACATTTCCGAGCACATAGTATCTGTAGATACTCGTTCATTTTACATTCAAGAATATTTAAATAGCCCAATGTCAGACATTCATTTTGTCAGACTCTGAGTTGAAATTAGGCATGCATCTGAGTGAAAAAGTACCAAGATTATACTAATTCTGTTCCTGCATTTTAAGATGATTCAAACAATCAGAAGTGAAAGGGCAGAAGCAGACCTACGCTAAAGCTCTTAAACTTCTGTTCGAATATTATCTTTCCGTGTCATTATAGACTCAAACATCTTAATTACTAGGTTGTCCCTTGCATTTCCGAACACATAGTATCTGTTAATACTAGTTCATTTTTCATTTGATAATATTTAGATAGCCCAATGTTAAACATTCAGTTTGTCAAGCTCCGAGCTAAAATTAAACATGCATCTAAATGAAAAAGTATCAAGATTATGCTAATTCTGTTCCTACATTTTAAAATGATTCATTCAAACAATCAGAGACTAAAGAGCAGAAGCAAACCTGTACTAAAGCTCTCAAATCTCTGTTCGAATATTATCTTTCTGTGTCATAACAGGCTCATGCATCTTAATTAGTGGATTGTCCCTCGCATTTCCGAACAGAAAATATCCAATCAATGTGGACCATTCTATATTTATATATTATACAGCATCTCATTCACAATTTTTATCTCTCTACACAATCTTTAAAGAGATGCATTTCACATAAATATGTGGTTACAAAAATCGAACATGTCCTAATTTAATTTTCACGGCATTACATTCTTATAAACTGGATTTTTTGTTTTAAATTCATTTAGTAACCAACTAAGTTACTTTCGACAACTGTTCCAATTGATTTCTCTATTTAAGCCTATTCTTGGTTCTAAGGCTTTCATTTCATAAATCCAGTGAGTTTCTAATTGCTTGACTATCCTATTAAAATCTCCCCCTCTTACAGAGGGCTTCACTGCCTCTAGGCCCCAAAATCTCAGCGAGGCCCCTGTGTGTCCAGACTCCAAAAAATGATCTGCCACTGGTGTAGATTTCTTATTTCGAATATTTGATTTGTGTTCCTGGATCTGCTGTTTAAGCGGTCTAATAGTTTTACCAATATAAATTTTGTCACATGGGCACTGCAGGTTATAAACAACTCCAGCAGTGTCACATGTGATAGACAGTCGTATTTCATATTCCTAATTCGTGTAGGGATGTCTATATTTCGATCTTTTGCTTGTATGACCACAAACTGAGCACTTGCCGCATGGAACCATACCAGGATGCAAGGGTCCCAGCAATAACTGTTTATTTTCCCCTGATGTCCTTGTATTTGATCTGTATGAACTAGTTTATCCCTCAATGTTGCAACCTTCCTTTCTGTTATCATAAGTGATATGTGGAAAAACGTTATTTTCCAAAGGAAGATCTCTCAAAATTGACCATTGCTTGTGTACAATTTTCCTAATTTCATTTATTTTATGATAATGTTTCATACTCAAGACTACTGGTCTTTCTGCCTTTCTTCTCTTATTTCCTTCTAAAGCCTCCATCTGAGTAGTATTCTGTACTCGTGCTGTTGCTTGGTATAAAGTTTTTGTACAATACCCTCTTTCTTTAAATCTACATGTGGCTGTTTTAATCTCTCTATCAAAATCTATTTCATCTGCACAGTTTCTGCGATTGAGCAGAAACTGCAAAAAAGGAATACTTTCTTTTAGACATTTGGCATGAAAACTGTCAGCATGTAATATAGTATTCCTTGTTGTTTCCTTCCTATATAGACTAGTCATAAGTCCGCCGTCTTTAATACTAACTGTAACATCCAAGTAGGGTACGGATACTGTACTGTACTGTATTCCATTGTGAATTTAAGATTTGGGTCACAAATATTAATATACTGCTAGAAGGCAATAAGAGCCTCAGATGACCCCAACCACAGCATGAATAAATCTATATATCTTTTATATAACTTACATTACAGAAGCATCGATCATGTTGTTCGTTCAAGTTATATTGATTCTCAAAATCTGATATATATGCATTGGCCTACTCAGGTGCCACGGTGGCTCCCATGAGCGAACCTCTTGTTTGTTGAAAAAAAGTTTTTTCAAATCTAAAATAACTGTTCGATAATATGAACTCTGCTAACATTTGTAATGTTCTAGTCTTGGGATGCTTTCCCAGTTCTCTGAGGTCCAGAAGTTTCCCCATAGATATTATTCCCTCCTCATGTGGTATTGAGGTATATAAATCTGCCACATCTACAGTAATGTGACTAGAAGGATGGAATTATTTTCTTCATCTGGAAATAATATTTCTTTTAAAATGTTAATGAAATGTTAGGTGACTTTAACGTAAGTTGGCATATTCTCAACAACAGGTTGGAGATGATAATTGATATAATTTGATAAAGGTTCAAATAAACTATGTATCCCTGCCACTATGGGATGTCCCGGGGAATCCCATACATCTTTGTGTATTTTTCCCTTTCCCCCTTCCCTTCCATTTTTCCTTTCTCCACATTGTCATAAACATTACTGGACCCCCTGTAAAACAAGATTATACACAGCAAATAACAGCAGTACAGTACTCTTGCACAAACTGGAACCACAGTCAGGGTAAATGCAAAAAAGAGTTAGATCTGAATTATTTAACGGACTTGAACAGGGGAAGGGTGTAATCAGGTTAATTTGCTGAAAGGCTCTATCAATCAAACAGTTATGCATGCACTTCAGGGTCCATAAACAGTCACACACTCTGGGTACCCAGATGGAGAATGGTGGGCTAGCCAGGAATGTTGCAGCTGGTTGGGGCCCTGTGATGGAAGAAAACAACATGCACAACACACACTATTTGTAATCCGGAGCCGGAGGGCTCAGTTCGTGAAAAGAAAACAACAAAACAATCTGATGACACACTTTTAGATTAGGCTGTTGTTGCAGGGAGCTACCCTGCTGATTACTCATGATACCCAAGACTGGACACAGGCTGGACGAAAATTGAGACAGCAGGTGGTTAATCTGGAGTGCCAGGAGAAGCAGGACCCACAGAATTCACCGATGTGTCATTCCTGTTCAAGCATGGAGCAGGGGGCTGATCCACAGGCAGGTCTCTTGTCGATGGCTTTCTCTGTGCAGTGGGGTAGTCTGGCAGGGCCAGCGTGGCATGGCCCAGGCCAAATGGAGATGAACGCAGACTCAGTCTGATTAGGCTCGTTAAAGCTTCCAGCAAGCAGAACACAGTTCACACAGTGGGGAACCAAATCACAACCCACTTTCAATACACAGCACATTTACATGTAAGGAAATTCTACTGTACCAGGCAAACCACTCTCCAGTCATGATTGCAAAGTCTCTGCACAAACCGGGGATTCAAAAGCAGCTGGGAATCCTGACAGGCCAATCTCATTCAGCAAAATCTATGGTCTTCTTCGGGTATGAGCCTGGTAAAAAATCAATGGCTTACTTCGTTCTCACAAACTTGGATTTAGTCCGAAATAATTCTCTTCTCTCCCTCTCAGGGGCAGCAGGCAAACATGCAGGCCACAACTCAGGCCTTTCCACAGTTCTGCCACGCAAAACTACTCAGACGGCTGCTTGACTGTCTCAAGCTCTTGCTCCTTCAGCTCTCAAATGAGATCTGACTCAACTGCCAGAAAGCCTGGGACTTTTCTCTGAATCCAAAAGGTTTGATTAGGTGATCTGTCTGTAAGTCACAACAAAGGCTCTCCCTTCAGGTGCAAAAAGGTGCCAAAAGCCCAAAACTACAATTCCTACAGATTTTGACTCCAGACAGTTCCTGTATTCCAGCTCCATTTTAGGTCCCACCAGAAATGATTGGTCCAATTCGCAGTCCAGGACCAAGATAGTGGAGACAAACAAAACAGTCCTTGCTGCAAAAAAAGCCAGATTAGACAAACTACATTATCATTATCACTCTAAATGATTTTCAGCAAATAGTTACATCTTTCAGCATAGCTCCCTCTCAGATTACTTATGACTGCAATCCAGGCAGCTCTTAAAGAGACAGTACATAGAGGCTATACAGGCATGCTCTGGCAATCACAATTAAACTGCTAAAACGCAGGACACCAGCCTGGCAGTGAGCATTTAGGCAAGCTTGAGTAAGATGGGGGTTACACCCTTCCCTGCCTGGAGAAAACTTGGCATCCGCATCAAGTCTGTACCATCATGCATCAGTTAACATAAACTTATTACTTTACTATATATATTCACTATACTTCATGATACTATATCCATTCTAACAACACATTGTGCATATTTCACACAGGTATATTGAACATTACTATACTAAATCTGGTAATAACTTCTTGTACCTTAAACAATGCAAGAGGGGGCCCTTCCCTATCAGCTAACTTGGGGTTAGAGGGGGCAGGGGGCTCCATGGTGAGAGGGAAAGACAAGTAACCTGGAACTGGCTGTCAAAATCAATTTGGGCAGTGAGCTTGGTGAGACATTTTATTTATTTATTTAGTTTTTGTTTACTGGGTAGGTGCACTAGCCAACAAGATTATTTTTAGGCACGACCCGGGAGGGTACAGAGGCAAACTTCAGAAGAACATATTTGTACATGATACAAGTGACATGTAAGTGTTTGAGTAATTAACAGTGGTAAAAATGACAAAACAATACATCATTTAGGTTTACATGTAACAAATACAATTGGGTAATTTTTAGAGTGACTGAGCAGTATACAAACAATGGGGAATAGAGTTCTGTGAGAGCAAGTAGCAATAAAAAGAGAAAGTTAGGCAGTGAGAATTGGAAGGAAATCCCAGTGGACAAATAGAGAGAGGGGCTGGATTAGGGAATGAGGGCTGGGGTGGTTTGAAACAGGAGCAGACATAGGAGGAGAAGAGATAGTGGCATAATTCTGTTTTGAAGGAGATGGGGGATGCAGTTTGACATAAGTCTTTCGGATGAGACGTTAAACCGAGGTCCCATCTGCTTGGATTGGTGGTAGTTCAGGTGGATGTTAAAGATCCCATGGCACTTATCGAAAAGAGTAGGGGAATTTCCCCGGTGTCCTGGCCAAATTTCCCTCATTCACTAAAAATACCACCAGCAGCTTAATCTGGTTCAAAGTCAGTTGGCATTCATCTGTATCCCCCTCCCCCGGGTCGTGCCTGAAAATAGGCAGGATTTGTCTAGTGCACTTACCCGGTCAACAAAAACTAAATAAATAAAAATAAAATAAGGTTAGCAGGAGTGTGTTCCAGAAAAGGGGTGCATGACAAGCAAAAGCAAGACCACCTTTGGAAGTGTGATGTCTTGGAAATAAAACAGGGGCATGGGAAGGCGCTAGAGAGCCAGTTTCAAGGCAGGAAGCATCTTCACTCGCTCTGCTCTTCTACCTCCACACTAACCAACAAAACTCAATTTCTAGGCACAAAAGAGTCTATTAAAGCTACTCTAGAACTTGCTGAGCTTACCTTCTGGTCATTTAAGCCTAGGACTATGGGGCGCAATAAAAATACCATCCCTCAAGCTTCAGGATCACAGCGGCCTGCTACCTTGAATACTACTACAAGCAGGGAAGTGGATTTATCAGACCATGCGGTTCAGCTGAGCGCCAAAGAACCACCTTGGCAGGCAATTTTGGAGTCAGTTCGTGCTATGGATTCCAAAATAGAGCTCTTACTCAGCTGTAAACTCAAGATGCTGCCATTACATCACTTTCCTCCTCAGTAGCGGAGGCCAACAAACGATCTCTCACAATGCAAGCTACCGTAGCCCAACTCACAAAGCAAAATGAGCAACTTAGAGGAAGGATGGAAGCTATAGAAAATACAAACCGAGCCGAAAACGTACGCATAGTGGTCCTTGCTGAAGGTACTGAAGCCTCAAACTTATTATCTTACCTGAAACAATGGCTAGCTAAAGCATTGAGCCTCCCTGAGCACTTTGACTGATCGGAAATATGACAGGCCTTTAGAATCACACCCAGGGTCCGGCCTTCAGATCCTAATACTCCCCTTACTGTGGTTCTAAAAACCACTGGTCCAGAAATTCGGGACATGCTAATTACAGCCGCAAGAGCAGTTTATCCCCTCTTCATTCAAGGCAAAGATGTTAAACTGTTTCCAATCTGTCATTTTAAACATGCACTCGCTGCAAGCAATTTGATGCAGTGCGCAGAAAACTATGCAACTTGGGGATAGTTAATTCCTTCCTTTTGCCGGCCCGATTAAGAGTGACCTACAGGGGAAACACATGGTAATTCATGGATCCAGGAGATGCAGGCCGTTGAACGGAGAAGACAGCACTTGGATTCCACGCGTACCCGACCAGACACTCAGAGACTGAGAAATCGGACTCAGATGGGGACTGAAAATTAGCTCAGTCAGTACAAATAAGATCTATTAACAAATGTTTATCTTGACCATAAATTGTAAACACAAGGGAATGGTCGTGTGGTTCTGTTTTGGGAGATGGGGATCATTGGATACCAGTTATGTATTTCCTATTTGTTTCAATTATTACAGTCGGGCCCAGTTAACCCATTTATTTCCAGAGGTATACAATTTTTACAGGGTAACTAGACTAACATGTTAAATTGCTAAGGGGCTGTAAAGTTTCTTATTAAAGTGCCTTATATAATTGAGCTAAATGTTCATAATTGTGTGGTGGTGTGTGTATGGGAGGAGGGACCGAGGAAGGGCAAATTTCTTATTTGGAATGTTTATTCGTATTTAGGAAACACAGCAGTACTGGATAGTGTGTATAACTACCTTTTCTCTCTCCCTTTGGACTACGACCTAAGCCATGAAGCAGCTAGCATTTTCTCTGGACTTTGTGTTATACGGCTTACGATGCCTTCGAATTTCCCCCACCTCCTACTGTACAAGAATGTAAGAGCTTAGTATTGTTAATTCACTATTATCTGTTGTTCTATTCCTATTCTCTTGCATGAGAATACTTGCTGTATTGTTTTATATGAAAGCAATAAACAAAGTTTAAAAAAAAAAAACAGGGGCATGGTCTGCAGAGCGCAAGGCATAGTTGGTTTTCTGGTAGAGAAAGAGACTGGTGAGGGGTTTAGGTGAATGGTATCTGATGATGTTATCAGTAATGGATCCAAGAACATAATACCTAAGCTCTTGGGGAGGAAGCCATCCCAAATCTGAGTAGAGAAGACAATGATGTTTCAGCCGGGGAGAAGGATGCGAAGCGGCAGATATTATTATAGGTAACATCCCACTTTCATAGACTTGAGTTGCAGGCAGAGATGTAAGTGGCAACCTCATAGGTGAGAGAGGGAAGTAATATCCCACGGGCAGTAGCAAGCCTGGCTAAGGGGGTGAGCGCACAGCTCGTACAGTAGGCGATACCAAGTTTGGAGTTTACATGCTTACAGATAGATTGAATATGGAGGTCGAAACTCAGTAATGGGTCAAAAGTGATCCCTAGATATTTGAAGGAGTTTACCACCCCAACTGATGAGCCATCCAGGGAGGAGACATTGAAGTGTGCCTGAGAGTGTTTGAGTTTGAGCTTAGAGCCAAATAGCATAGCTTGGGTCTTAGTGTTATTTAGAATAAGTTTGTGATTTGCAAGCCACTGTTGGATAAGCTGAAAGTCACTAGAAAGTTAAGAGTTTATGTCCTCTATACTATTGGAACTGGTATACAATACAGTGTCATCTGCATATAATAGAGAGGAAGTTTTTAGGAGATTGGAGGTGATGTTTATAAAAATTGAGAAAAGCAGAGAACCTAAGATAGACCCTTGAGGTACACCAATACTGTTGGTAACCTTGTCAGAGAGGGCAGAGTTGAATTTCACATATTGAGACCTATCAGTCAGGTAGCTATTAAACCAGTTCATAACGTTTGATGAGAAACCTAGAGAGTCAAGAGTGTCAATGAGGACTGAATGGTCTACAAGATCAAATGCTTTGGTCATATCTATGAAAATGGCCCCCGTGAGCCAGCCCAAGTCCATGGCCACTAGGGTGTCAGACGTGAGTTTGAGCAGGGCAGTGGTGGTACTGTGTCCCTTGCGGAAACCATGTTGAGCATCAGTTAGGAGGTCATTTTTCAGAAGAAAGTCAGTAGTTTGCAGGGCAACCAGTTTCTCAAGAATTTTGCTGAGAGCAGACAGGATAACAATAGGTCTGTAATTTGTTGGGTCAAGCGGGTCACCCTTTTTGAGTACAGGGGTAACTCTGGCCATTTTCCAGATGTCCAGGCCAGAGCCTTGACACAAAGAGAGAGTGAAAATCTTTGCTGGGGGGGCTGCTATGTGTAGGGCAGCTAATTTTAGGAGCTTAGGTTCAAAGTTATCAGACCCCTTGGCTGCGTACTCTGAGATGTTTCGTAGAAGTCTGAGAACCTCATGCCTGTGCACGGATTTGGTGGAAGGTGACCCTGGTGGGGTTTGCTTGTATGTCAGGATTTGATGGGGGAGGGAAAGTGGAGGTGTATTGAGTGAGTTCAGCAAATTGCATGTTAAAGAAGTTTGCAATAGTAAGGGGATGGTTACAGTGGATGCCATTTAGAGTCATGTTATTAGGCGTGGCGGACTGATTTGAGCCAAGGAAGTGCTTAATATGGGACCAAAATTTTTCGGGTCCCCCTGGAAGTCAGTTAGTAGATCCTTACAGTAGGAGCTTTTTGCTTGCTTGATTTCTTTCTTATATGCGTTTCTAAGTTCTCTGTAGGTATGAAAATCTTCTAGTAGACCATATTTCTTATACCGAAACCAGCTTTTGTCCCTCAGACGTAATTTAGAGAGAAGGTCAGATTTCAGCCAGCAGGCCTGCCATTTCTTACATGTCTGGTCATGAGATGACTGTGGTTTTCTTGTACTGCCAAGAATGTGGTCAGAAAGATATCTAGGGCAGACTGCGCATCCGATGAGCAATAGAGAGAGGATCAGTCAGTGTACGTGACATCAAGCAAGAATGCATGAGGGTCAAAATTTGCATAATTACGGAAGGTAATGAAACAGGGCTTCTTGAGTTCAGACCTACCTTTACCCCAGTGCAATCTGTGAGGGAGAAAAGGGATGATCAGTGAAAGATATAGGGGAGATAAACAAAAGAAAACTGCAAGGGGCCGGAGACTGGTGGCAGACCATCAGCTGGGGGTGGGGGTGCTTAGGTGGAAACACAGACAGAAAATTAGCAATTCGGAGTAAGGTAGGGTGGGGTTTCAGAGGAACAAAAGAGGTAGGAGCGTCAGTGAGACAGTTAGGTTTTGGCTTAAATGCGGGGGGATGGGTTGGAGTTAAAAACAGGTCAGAGGAAAATAAAAATAAAAAATATACAGTGCAGGAGGGGGGCTGAGGTCAGAGCAGAGTGGTGAAAAAGTATGAGCAAGAGCGAGGCAGGTAGAAAGGATAGTAGGTAAAACAGTTGGCAGTTTAAAGAAAAAAACAAGGCTCTATGTGCCGTATTGGCCGTTACCACAGTTCAAGTGCAGTAGAAATAATTACAATATTAAGACCCACTTTATAAAGCTACACTAAAGGAGCTAGCAATCACAGTAAAAACAGCTAATTTAGTACAAGTTACAGGTTACATTGAAAACCGAAGTGAGTCCAGGAGTCAGGGAAAAGCAGTCCAGAGAGGCACACCAATCGGAAGCCTTGCGCTGCCCTCTAGGCCAATCGGCAGTCACCAGAAAAAAGGTGCACCAATCAGAATGACGCCACCGTTCGGCTCTGGAGAAAGAAGTTTTAGTGGTAGTACCTTAGGTCAGGGTCCAGAGTGCAAGACCAGGAGGGTGGCCAGGAGTTCTTGGTTTTGGCGGTAGTGGTGGCGGCCAGGTAAACAGCCGAAAGGTGCCGCCGTATCCGAGGGTGCCGCTCGGGGCATGGTGCGATCTTAGGTTAGGGTCCAGAGAGTAGGACCAGGAGGGCGGCCAGGAATCCTTGGTTTCGGTGGTAGTGGCAGTGGCCAGGTAAACAGCCAAAAGGCACCGTCGTATCCAAGGGCGCCGCTCAGGGCATGGTGCGATCTTAGGTCAGGGTCCAGAAAGCAGGACCAGGAGGGCAGCCAGGAGTCCTTGCTTTCAGCGGTAGTGACGGTGGCCAGGTAAACATCTGAAAGGAGCCGCTGTATCCGAGGGTGCTGCTTGGGGTGCGGTGCAATCTTAGGACAGGGTCCACAGAACAGGATCAGGAGGGTGGCCAGGAGTTCTTGGACACCTTTGTGCACCATGTTGAGAGGCAAATCCACTGGCCTCCCAGGAGAATCATAACTGAGGCATACTACTGGCTTGACAGCTCGGCCAGTCTTTCTGAGGGGGACAACTACAGTCTCTGTACTCTCAGCACTGGTGTGGGGACTCTCATCACTTGTGAGGGGTGCCTCTGCCTGGGTGGGAACATCCAAACTTGGGGCACTGTCGGCTCCTTGCTCTGCAGGCTCTGTTTCTACAACACTTAACTCATTTTGTGAAGGCTCCAGCACAATCAAGCTTTGAGGCACTGAAGGGGGGGTGATCATCAGCACTCTCATAGTGTTCTTCAAGTTCTGCTATGTCACCAGAAAGACCCTCAGCCCCTTCTTCAGGCAAATCATACAGTTCCACAATACACAGAGACTCAACATCTTCAGACGTGATACTTTGCACTTCACTTTCTGGGAGTATTGGCTCCAAGTACGAAGCTGGGGGGGGGGGGTAAGACAGTCCAGAAGGCCCAGCTTCATACCCACAATTTATCAGAGGGTTATCTCAAAACAGCTAACTCAGTTCATAAGAGGGGTAATAGGCATGGTGGTATTCATTTCATCAGAAATGGACTGACAGTCATTATCATTCTGGGCCTGCTGCGGAGGAAACCTTAAATCTGTGACCACTGGGGTAGGTTGACTGTGTCTCTTTCTTGCAGCAGCATGAGTCACTGGCCCAGGGGGCTCAATTTCTGGATGTTCAGCCTCAATCATGACTTGGCTGATAGCTAGCAAGTGGTTACCGTGCATGGTCTTGACAGCTTTGGAGTTGTTCTCTGGGCGCACCTTGTACACAGGTAAATCATCCAACTTTCCAACTACTACATGGGGAAAATGGTGCCACCGATCAGCAATTTTGTGTTTACCATGCAGTCCCAAATTGTGTAACAACACATGGTCTCCAGGTCGAAGCTCTTGAGCCTTTACTTTTTTATCATGCCTCTCTTTGTTGGCTAGATTTCTCTTGGCAGCCATTGTCTGGGCCGGTTGATATGCATGGTTCAATTGAGCTTTCAGTTTTTGTACATATTGCAAGTAGTTTTTGGCTCAGACCCCATCTGGAGAGACCCCAAAACAGACATCAACTGACAGCTGGGCCTCTATCCCGAACATGAGGCAGTAGGGGGAGAACCCAGTAGCATCATTTTTCATGCAATTGTATGCATGTACCAAGGTGCTAATCTGCTGGCTCCACTTATGCTTGTCTTTTAGGTGGAGGGTGCCCAGCATATCTAGAAGGATGCGGTTAAAACGCTCTGGTTGAGGGTCTCTCTGCAGGTAATGGGGGTAGTTCTTGACTTTCGCACCCCCCATAGACAGAGCATTTCTTTAATTAGCCGACTCTCAAAGTCTCTGCCTTGATCAGAATGAATCCGCTGGGGGGCACCATAGTGGATGAAGAAATTTTCCACTAGCACCTTAGCCACGGTACATGCCTTTTGATCTTTGGTGGGAAAAGCTTGTGCATACCGTGTGAAATGATCCGTAACCACTAACACATTGCCAATGTTCCTCTGATCAAGTTCTAAACACAAGAAGTCTATGCAGACTAGTTCCATGGGGACGCTGGTAGTAATATTAACAAGGTGGGGGCAGCCCTCTGAGGCAGGGCTTTTCTTTGCAAGCAGCGATTACAAGTCTTTACATGGTGCTCAACATCTGCCCCCATTTTGGGCCAGTAGAGGCGACATCGTACCAGGACATGGGTTCTGTCAATACCGAGGTGCCCCATGCGATTGTGGAGGGACCTCAGTACCAAATCTTTGAAGGCCATGGGCAGGACCAATTGTTGCTTGTGTAACCCCCCTGCAAATGGGGGTTCCCAAAAGACTTCCAGGAGCTTGCTTGAATGCTCCAAGCCTGAATGGTGTTTGGCATTTAAGCCATTTATCAGTGAGTGTTTTAGAACCTCTGGTACTGTCTTTAAGAGCTGTCTGCTTGCAGACATAATTAGTTTGTATGGGGGACTGTGTGTTTCTTTGATTGAGTACCACTCAAGCTGCTGCCAATTCACTCCATTTTTGCAGTCACTAGGAGTGCAAAGGGAACCTATCTGAAAGATGTAACTGTTTGCCAGAAACCATTTACAGTGATAATGAAATTACAGTTTGTCTAACCTGCTTTCTTTTGCAGTCAGAACAGTGTCTGCCTAGTTCCCCATTTTGGTTTTGAACTGCTGAACTGGACCAATCAGTGTGGGGTAAGCTAGCTCTAAAATGGTGCCTTGGACGAATCAGAACTTGGACTCATAATCTGAGCCAGCCACAAGAGGATTGTATGGGCAGTGACTCTGGGAGATGTAGTTTAGACTTCAGTGCCTTTTGGACCAACAGCAGCAGTCTATTGTGAGTGACAGCCAATCCAGTCAAGAACTGGGAGGAACTCAAAGGAAGTGCCCGGTTTTGTCGGTTGGAGTTTCAGTTGAGCTTTGGCAGTGAAGAAGGAAGGAGCCCTGTGCTTTTCAGTGTGCAGTTTTAGTCAAAAACGTGTAAGGCCCAGAGTTCCGGTCTGCAGCTTGTGTAACAGCTTGTTAGGACTGAATCTGTCCTGTGAAAAGAATCAAAGGATCTCTGAAGAGTAGAAACCAGGCTCACCCTGTAGAAGACTGGAGGAATTGCTGAAAATTGCACCGGTCTGTCAGGAACTGAATCTGCTGTGTGTTCTCCGGGTATTGTGCAGTAATTGCGATCGGGATACAGATGCAGCCTGCCTGGTATAGTGCTTTCTTTATATGGATGTGTGAAGAGGTTTGTGTACCTCAAGTGAGCCTGCTGACATTGAAGGACCCTATCTTATTTGGAGGTCGTGAGTACTAATTCAGGGTCGCTCCTGTTGAATTGCCACATTAAATCCAAATGGAATTACTGTACTGCTGACTGTTTAATTCTCCTTTTCTCTGTGTGAAAGGGCCCTACCAGCTGCCACGGTTTGGACTAGCCACTAGGGCTTGGGTACCCAGGACAGTAACTGATAGGGATAGGTCTGTGCACAGAGCCATAGAGTAGATTATTAGAGTGATAAGCTAATTAACCTGATTTCCCCTGTCCTTGTTATATCCCCTAAATAAATCAGAGCTGCTTGTTTCAGCAAAGTTATACTGCCTGAGGTATTTGTCTATGTTAAAGTACTGTACTGTGATTGTTGCACTGTATCTCATTTCACAGGAGGTCCCAGTGCGGAACCAGACCTGGGGTAAGTGTATACTGTGAAGGTAATTCTGATATATTGTGGGGCCACTAGTGGGAAGAAAGGGGGGTTGCAGTGTCCCAGAGGGCTGTGACCAAGTTAGTTTAACTATTGCAAACCCTGACCTCTGGGTGGAGGCACCCGCCATTGGATCCAGGCCCCTCAACCTGTTAGTGGCAAATCAGGCAGGGGTAGTAGCCCCTGGGATAGCGCCATCTAGGGGTTACACTTGTCTACTTTGCCATTATGATCTACTGTCTCTCTATACAACAACTGATTGAGCAACTTCAATATGGGGCCTTCTTTAAACAATAAAGCAGTTTGCAAGTCAGTAGAACGTAACTTAGGCACATCTTTCCCCACACGCAGGGCATCAAGTGCTGACTGAATCATAGGATCTCGGGATTGAGCCCACTGAATGCTGTCATTGTCAAACTGAAGTAGTGCACTAATATCTAGAGCAGAGAAGTGGCAATAAGCAGCTGGTATGCTGGTGTCAGAAGGGCCCAAGCAATCTACTAAACAGTCCACTGTGTCCACAGACATCTGTTCATCTCTATCAAACTTTTGGCACAATGCTCGAATGTCAGGTTCAGACAGCCTGACCCAAACACTCTTGGAAGTGGGCCTTCATGATAGGGCGTCAGCATCAATATGGTTCAGGCCCGGTCTGTATTCGACAGCATAATCATAGGTTGATAATGCAGAAATCCACCAGTGCCCGGTGGCGTCTAACTTAGCTGAAGTCTGTACATAGGTCAACGGGTTATTGCCAGTCTTCACCAATATCTTTGCCCCATAGAGGTAACCATGAAACTGGTCAACAATGGCCCATTTTAGCGCAAGGAGTTCCAACTTATCCATAGGGTAGTTTCATTTGGACAGGGTCAAGCTTCTACTGGCAAAAGCTACTGGTCTCAAGCCATCCTCATGGTCTTGATACAGCACCGTTCCTAGACCCTGCAGACTAGCGTACATATGCAGCACATAGAGTTTGGTGGGATCAGCATAAGCAAGGATGGGGGCATGGGTGAGCTGGTGTATGATGTCATGGAAGGCTGCTTCACAGTCGGGCATCCAGAGGGCCCGAAAAGTTCACCTGGGTGGAAGTATACTTTTTCTGGTTCCTTAATGGACCCTTTTTTGCATTTACGATTGGTAAGAGGGTAACCCTGGGTAAGGTTCAAGAATGGGCGAATCACTTTGGAATAGTCTTTTATGAACCTGCAGTAGTAGCCACAGAACCCCAGGGAAACATTGTAGTTCTTTCAGATTATGGGGCTGGGGCCACGTAGTCAGTGCTTCAACCTTACTGGGATCAGTCTCTATCCCTTTTATAGATACTATGTGCCCCGGCCCATATACTTCATGGAGGTTTGGAAAAACCAGCACTTGTCAATGGACAGTTTGAGGCCGAAGTCTTCCAGTCGGTCTAGGACTTTAAACAATTGGTTCTCATGCTCCTCTAAGGTGCTCTCAAACACAATGACATCGTCCAAGTACACCAGGCATTCCAGCAAATTCATACCTCCCACTGCACATTCCATCAGTCACTGAAAGGTGACCGAGGTGCCCGATATCCCCTGTGGCATCCTCAGAAACTTGTAGAACCCCAATGGACAGATGAAGGCTGTTTTCTCACGGTCTTCTGGGGCCATTGGGATCTGGTAGTATCCATTGCGAAGATCCAACACCAAGAACCATTTGCTCCCATTCAAGCAGTCCAGGGCATCTTGTACTGTATATGAGGCATAGTGTATTGGTCTGGGATGGTCCGCCGGTTCAGGGTTCGATAATCAACACACATCCTCACTGACCCATTCTTCTTACGCACAACCACAATAGGAGAGGTGTATGGGCTCCTGGATTCTTATATCATGCCAGCAGCGAGCATTTCCTGCAGGTGTCTTCTCACATTATCTATGTCTGCTGAGGCTAGGTATCAGGACCTCTCTCAAAATGGATGTTCATCGTGCAGCATATGTGATGCTCCGCAACCTGGACACATCCCACATCCCATTCCTTCAATGAAAACACTTGGTCTCTCTGGGCAAGTCTTTTGCTAATTCTAGCCTTCCATTCAGTTGGCAACGGGGAGTCACCAAAGTCAAACAAGCCTGGGGTCACTCTCTCCTTCTCACCAGGGTGCTTGCTGCTGGGCAATACTGCAGTGTCTGTGCAGTGTACCATAGCTAGGGTGCACCCTCTGTTCACCCGGATCTCCCGATCTGACACATTGTGAATCTGGACCATCACTCGTCGTGCATAGGCATGGGCACGAGCAGGCAAGATGCTGGGCTTGACCAATACTCCTTCTGGCAATTTTCCATCGCCTGGCGCATCCAACATCAGTATTTTTTTTTTTTTGTTAGTTATTTAACCAGGACTAGCACACTAAGCTGAAAGCTTTTTTACAGGTGCGACCTGGGAGCATAGGGAAGTTAAGTGACTTGCTTAGGGTCACATGGTGTACATGTGGAAGCTGTGGGGTTCAAACCCAGGTCTAGTCTGCTGGATGTCACCAGATTTGCAGCTCAGAGCCTTAAGCCACTGCGCTATACTGCCTTTGTTCTTGACATCTTTCCAGAGGCGGACTTCCCCTTGAATGGTACACTGTGCGTTAGGGGCCAGTACCATTGAATCGAGATCCTTCTACCACACAATCCCCACCAGTTCATCCTGGTCTACTTCCTCTGGTTTCTGTTGCAACTCATAGGCCCTCTTGATCAGAGCAAGAATTCTCAGCACCCTCCTAGTCTGTCACCCTTGTTTCTCATGACAGAGTTGCACCAGTCTCCCAAACATATGGGCGTTTGTTCCAATTAACAGTGGATCCCCATCATACAGTCCGGTGGGGGGACACACTAGGTCCAGTGTCTCTACTTGCTCCTCTATGCCAGTGACAGTTGCAGAAAAAGACAACCAGAGGCGGGCATATCCTAGATATGGATAAGACTTGTCGCTCAGCCCCCATAGATGTAGGCCTTCCAGGGATTATAAGGGCACATTAGATAAGTGTTTGTCATACAAGTCGTGAAACACAATGGGCACTTATGACCCACTGTCAAGCACAGCCCGAGTAGGAATACCATTCACAGCCACATTGGTCTCCATTGAAGGACTCACCATCTTGGACCAGTCTGGACTGGACAACAGCAGGGGCCTGGACAGATGATTTAGCCACAGAGGAGTTTGAGTTAGGATGGCCGAAGCTTTTACTACGGTCATTTTGTGCACCCCTTGACCACTGACTCATTTTCCGCAGCTGTTCTTGAAGCTGGTTCACTACTTTCTCTAAGTCCTTCTGAGACTGCATTCCCTCTTCATGTGGCCATCCTTGCCACAACTGTGACAAATGACAGGCTCTCAGGCATCCTCGGGGAAAACATAGCAGGGGATGCTGAAGCATCGACAGGAGACTGTGATCTGACTTCTGAGAGTAGTGTACCATGTCCCAAAAGTTCCTTTAGGGTGGCAGTCAATTCCTTGAGCTCATCTGAGAAGCCACCCCCAGTAGAGGATGCCGGAGGGTGCACCCCCATCCCATAACAGTCACGTTCTGACAGGGACCAGGGTCTTTGTCAACAGGGGATACCTCAGTGAGAACATCCAGTTGTACCTTTCTGACTTCCTTCAGCAACTCCTCTTCCCACCGTTTAGCCCACAGTGGGACACCCTTAGTGGTCTCCATTTCAGAGGGGCCTTCCAGTGCATTGACCACTTGAGCTGCACTCACCCCATAATTACAATCTCCCTCTTCCCCTTCAACCTCCTAGAGTTCTTTTATCAAGTCACAGTAGTTGGGTGGGTTACCTCTCCTATCCTGGAGCCTTAACTGGAGGATCTGCATTTTAGAATGCTTTGCATGTTGCAGTATGTGCCTCACTCTTACATGGTTCAAGTCACTGGTGGCTACCCCACCTTTCCGGTAAGCTTTCTGCAAAGCTCTTTCCAGATGAGTAACATAAGCAGACAAACTTTCCCGTTTCCATTGTTTGGTACCTCGGAATTTCCACATCAAATTCTCCCCTGTCTCAATGCTCCCAAATTGCCTTCGAGTGCAAATAGGTACTTCTGAGCAGATGCTTCAGGGTTTGTGGACCTCAAAAATGTAATGGCTTTGAGGGCGGGACCCCTCAAACGTTCTCTGATTCTTTTCTGCTTCTCAGTCTCCACACGCTGCCATTCGGGTACCAAGGGGGCAACATAGTCTATCCAGGTCTCCCAGTCATCCTTCCCCTGTGGGGTGGGGAGGGTGCCTGAGAAGATTCTCAGCCTTCGGTAGGAGTCGTGACTAATGGCAGGTACAGATATATGGGCCAGCATTGGCATGGGCACAGAAGGCGGGGCAGTAACAGGTGATGGAGTGGGGGGGTGTTGGGGAAGGAACACCCCTAGGTGGCAGGAATAGTTTCTTAAAGTCCTCTATGGTTTTCCCTTCCTCCAGCAGCAACTTAGCAAATTTCTACTCAAAAGTCTCAGATAATGGTGGGAGCTCATCCTCCCCAGGGTCTTTACTGTCTTTTGTTATCACCCTTCAGGCAGCTGGAACCTCTTCTGGGGCAATAGTCTGTGGCACTTTAGAGCTGTCCACAAGGTCACTACACTCTACCAAAGCTATGAAAGTTTGGGCGATCATATCAGCCTGTCGACCCACCACCACAGGGTTTTTTAAACATTGAACTTTGGAGAGTGCTCCCTCTGCAATGTCTTTACTGGTACCTAGGGGAAAATCCAGTATAAGTAGAGCATTTTGGGGGTCGTTCTCCTGCCCGGTACACCACCCCACCAACTGGTGTACAGCCATTTCTACTGGGGTAGCCATTAATCTTTAACAATAATTCATAATTTTTGGCCACTAGAAGGCACAAAATCCCAGTGGTGAGCCTCCAAAATGTAACCCCTAGGTGGCACTATCCCAAGGGCTACTACCCCTGCCTGCTTGGCTAGTAGCAGGTTAAGGGGCCTGAGTTCTGAAACGGATGCCTCCACCCAGAGGTCAGGGTTGGTAGTGGTCAAGCTAACCTGGGCACAGCCCTCCGGGACACTGTAACCCCACTCTTTCCTTACTAGTGGCCGGAACAATACACATTGTAACATGGCGATAATCTGAGTGGTTGAATGGGCAGCCGCGATTGGTCAAACAGCATCACGGGGTCGAACTTGGAGCGGGTATTAATCCACGATAGATGCCGTGTTGAAAATTGTAGTACTAATGTAAGCCAGACAGCTAGGTTAGCAGCACTGGGCACAGATGAGGAGCGAGTGTTAGAGGCGCAAGACTGGCACAGCGACAGGGAGATGAGCTACACGCACACGAAAACGGGGAGGGGGACAAGAAGCAGGCACCAACAGGAGCAGTACAGAACAGAGTCTGAGACACACACAGTATGCACTGAAGTGGCGCACACCTAGGAGAAGTGACCCAGCCAGCATGTAAATTTTTCAGTGCGTCGCACACCGCGGTGAGGCAGCCGTCCACGGGAGACCTCCAACGGCTGCTATCAGAGACATAGCTGCATACATCGCCACATAATTTGGACTGCCATGTGAGCCGACCTTTTTTCTTTCAGTACAGCCACCTAATGTTTTGACCGCATCAGCATAGTAATGCTGTTCTCGTAGATGATTTGTAAGTGCCGAACAAATCTGTGATCAGCACACCGACTCCCTGTCTAATGTTGTAAGCAGACGAAATATGCTCCTGGCGACTCTCTTGTCGGGCGGCCCACGTTATAAGTGCATTAGGCCACTCCAGCGGTGGCATCTAATGCGATTAACGCATGGTTGGGCGGTTGTTCACCCTCGGCCTCCGGCCTCGGGCCACAACCCTCCCAACCATGCATTAATCTAGCATTAGATGCCACCTCCATCGTGGCTTAATGCTTACATAATCACTTTCACAATACCCCTGATACACCTCATAAGTACCCACACTGTTTGCACTTACCACCAGGGCTTTCCTCTGGCTCGGCCCTGGGGACCCCCTGTAAAACAAGATTATACACAGCAAATAACAGCAGTACAGTACTCTTGCACAAACTGGAACCACAGTCAGGGTAAATGCAAAAAAGAGTTAGATCTGATTTATTTAAGGGACTTGAACAAGGGAGGGGCATAATCAGGTTAATTTGCTTAAAGGCTCTATCAATCAAACAGTTATGCATGCACTTCAGGGTCCAATAACAGTCACACACTCTGGGTACCCAGATGGAGAATGGTGGGCTAGGGAATGTTGCAGCTGGTTGGGGCCCTGTGATGGAAGAAAACAACATGCACAACACACACTATTTGTAATCCGGAGCCGGAGGGCTCAGTTTGTGAAAAGAAAACAACAAGACAATCAGATGACACACTTTTAGATTAGGCTGTTGTTGCAGGGAGCTACCCTGCTGATTACTCATGATACCCAAGACTGGACACAGGCTGGACGAAAATCGAGACAGCAGGTGGTTAATCTGGAGTGCCAGGAGAAGCAGGGCCCACACGATTCGCCGAGGCATCGTTCCTGTTCAAGTGTGGAGCAGGGGGATGATCCCCAGGCAGCTCGCTTGTCGGTGGCTTTCTCTGTGCAGTGGGGTAGTCTGTCAGGGCCAGCGTGGCATGGCCCAGGCCAAATGGAGATCAACGCGGATTCAGTCTGATTAGGATGGATAAAGCTTTCAGCAAGCACAACACAGTTCACACAGTGGGGAACCAAATCATGACCCAATTTCAATACACAGCACATTTACATGTAAGGAAATTCTACTGTACCAGGCAAACCACTCTCCAGTCATGATAGCAAAGTCTCTGCACAAACCGGGGATCCAAAAGCAGCTAGAAATCCTGAAAGGCCAATTGCATTCAGCAAAATCTTCGGTCTTCTTCTGGTATGAGCCTGGTAAAAAATCAGTGGCTTACTTCGTTCTCACAAACTTGGATTTAGTCCAAAATAATTCTCTTCTCTCCCTCTCATGGGCAGCAGGCAGACATGCAGGCCACAACTCAGGCCTTTCCACATGTAACCCCCCTATGAATGGGGGTTCCTAAAAGCCTTTCCGGAGCTTGTCTAAATGCTCTATGCCAAATTGGTGTTCGGCATAAGGCCGCTAAATGCGGGTGTAGTGAGTGCTTTTAGAGCCTCCAGTACTGCCTTTTTAAGAGTTGCCTGCTTGCAGGTTTTAGCGGTTTGAATGGGGGGACTGGGGTTTTCCCTGTTCGAATCCTACCTAAGCTGTGGGGAATTCGCTCCCTTCATGTAGCCGCTGAAAAGTGCAACGGGAGCCCCTTTGAAAGATGTAACTGTCTGGCTATAACTAGTTAGAGTATTAAGTGGAATTACAGTTTGTCTAACCTGCTTCTTTTGCAGCTGGTACTGTGTGCACTTGGCCCCTTCGTTTTAGACCTGGTCTATTGAAATGTGCCAATGGGAAATGGGGGGACCCTAAAATGGAGATCTGTTCAACCAACCAGAGTTAGGACTCTCTAGTGAGCCGGCTGACCAATGAAGACACAGCTGATAATTCTGGGAAGTGAAGTCTGGACCATGGCGCCTCTTCACACCAATGAGGGCAAAAATTAAGTGACTGGCATCAGTAGCCAGCCAATGGGATCGGGTGGTGCCCGAACTGAGAGGATTGACCCATACTGCCAAGGGGCAGAGATGTGGTGGCTGTGAGCGAGGAAGGAGCTCTGGGCTCCTGCGCCATTGAGTTTTCGCGCAGGAAGTGCATGTAAGGCCTGTGTCGGGCATTTTTAATCGCCAGCAAGTTCGGACTAAATCTGCTGGGCAGCAGTCAAAGGAGACTGTGCAGAAGCGCAGCTACCTACCAGGCTCACCCTGTAGAGGACTGGAGAATCTGCTGAATCGCGCTTGGTCTGTCAGGAAGAGTGAAGCTGCGGTGAAACTCCTGATTAGCTGTGAGTTCGGTCGGGCCGTAGGAGCAGCTGCCTGATATGGTACCCCTCTGTTGCTTTCCATATAAATGTGTGGAGAAGTGTTTGGAGTCCAGGCTCGGTTCTGTAAGTGGTGTGAGGGCTTCTGGTGTCGTGAGTACTAAATCAGGGTAGCTCCCTGTCAAATGTTCCAATATGGGCAAGATCTTCTGGTTACCTCTCTGACTACACTAACTGAGCCAGCTGGCTCTATTTAATCTTCATAGGAATCTCATGCCTGTCTCTGTGTTAGGGCCCCAACCAGCTGCATTGAGGAATTAGCCTTTAGGGCTTGGGTACCCAGGGACAGTAACTTATAGGTTAGGCCTCTGCACAGAGCCCTAGGTAGATACTCATATATTGTGGTGATAAGCCAATCAACTTGATTCCCCCCAGTCCTTGTTATCTCCCCTTAAATAAATCAGATTGCTTGTTTGCAAAGGTACACTGGCTAGTTTGTGTCTTAATGGTGACTTACTGCTCAGTGCATATTGTGTAACTGCACCTTGCTTTTCAGGGGGTCCCCAGAGTGAGCTGAGTGGCCTGAGCCGGGGGGGTAAGTGTGTATGGTAAGGACACTGCAACTGAACTGTGTGGGCCACTAGTGGGGAGAAAGGGGGGGCAGCAACCCAGAGGGCTGTGACCAAGTCAACTCCGACTGTCCTAACCCCGACCTCTGGGTGGAGGCAGCCGCCAACAGATCTAGGCCCCTTACCCTGTTACAGTCGGAACAGGCAGGGGTAGTAGCCCTTGGGATAGCACCCCCTTGGGGTTACACACAGTTCTCCCATGCGAAACTACTCAGACGGCTGCTTGACTGTCTCAAGCTCTTGCTCCTTCAGCTACCAGCTGAGATCTGACTCAACTGCCAGCAGCCCGGGACTTCCCCAAGATCCAAAAGATTCAGTTGTCTGATTTGGCTGTCAGTCAAAGCAAGAGCTCCCCCTTCAGGTGCAAAAAGTTGCAAAAAGCCCAAAACTACAATTCCTACAGATTTTGACTCCAGACAGCTCCTGTGGTCTGGCTCCATTTTAGGTCCCACTAGTACTGATTGGTCCAATTCGTAGTCCAGGACCGAGATAGTGGAGACAAACAAAACAGTCCTTGCTGCAAAGAAGGCAGGTTAGACAAACTACATTATCATTATCACTCTAAATGATTTTCAGCAAATAGTTACATCTTTCAACAGAGCTCCGTCTCAGATTCCTTATGACTGCAAGCCAGGCAGCTCTTAAAGAGACAGTACGCAGAGGCTATACACAGGCACTCTCTGGCAATCACATTTAAACTGCTAAAACCCAGGACACCAGCCTGGCAGTGAGCATTTAGGCAAGCTCGAGGAAGACTTTTCGGGAACCTCCATTTGTAGGGGGGTTACATACCATTTTTGCCAAATCCCCTCAGCCATCTTTGTCGATCTAACCAAGGCTTTCGACACTGTTTCCCACTCCCTCCTCCTTGAGACAGGGTAGAATAGGACCATATCCCAGTTGTTAGAGAAAGTGTTTAAAATGCAAGGATCTTTCCTTTCCTGTCTACTTCTCTGTCTCGTTGCACAACCATATTTTCCTGTGAGACCTCAGACTTAATCAACCCAAGAATCTCGCAGTTCTGTGCCTCTCACTGTATCTCAGATCCCTCATGCTGTCTGTCTTTTCCTCCCTTGCATATCTGCTAAAATAAAAATATGTGCAAATCATTGTATGGAAATGTAACTAATATTGGGTTCCCTTGTGTTTAGAAAATATATAGTGTTACAGAAAGCTATTGTAAACAAGAGGTTACCGGAGTTCAGATTTTAGGCCTTTTTGCAAAAGCTGTGCAAAGGGGGCCTCAAAGAGCACAGTGTGTTCTAGCAGCTCCTGCCTGATATTTACAAAACCAGGATGCTTGCCAAGAGTGGGGGTTGAAAGGACATTTAAGAGAGCTGAGCTGCAACTGCAAGAAAGATGAGAAGAACAAGGGACACAGACTGAAAGAAAACTTTATTTCATTTTGTCTTTGTAAATAGTTATACTCAAGTTTATTTTATGTTACTGCTACTGTAAATAAATATTTTTGGTGAATTCTACAACTGCACCTGGTTTTCCTATGCTTCCTGATCTGTGCTTCAACGACACTCCTTGACTTCCTCTCAACAGCTGGCCTATCTCCTTCACCCACTAGCTGGTTCAAGGCCTACCTCACTGGTAGAACCCAATCGGTCAGGATCTCTGATGTCATTTCCTCTCCCCTCCCAATTAATACTGGAGTACCTCAGGGCTCAGTGCTAGGGCCCCCACTATTCTCCATCTTCCTAAACGACCTTCCGTCTGTCTGCTCTTCCGTCACCACCATACACATGTATGCCGATGATACGGTCCTTTATACATCTGGCTCTTGCCCAGCTGAGGTTACATCCAACCTGCAACAAGACTTCAACAAGATTCAGCTCTGGTTTGCTACGCATCAACTTTTTCTCAATGCCAAGAAGACTGTCTCCATGACCTTTGGCACAAGGCAGAGACTCTTTAGGCTTCCCTCCCTGCCCACTTTCCACACCCTTGATGGGACTTTACTTGAGGACACATCCTCATTCAGGTACCTAGGAGTTTGGCTGAATTAACACCTAAACTTCTCCAGATATATTGACGCCATCCCAAAAAAATTGCGCCCCAAGCTTGGTGCCCTGCTCAGGAACCATAGTTGTATCCCCTCTACAGTTCGGCGTGAACTTGTTCAGAAGATGATCCTGCCCATCTTCGACTACTGTGATGTAGTTTACGGTGCTGCTCCCAAGTCCTCCCTTGCCAGATTGGATACCCTCTTCAATTCTTTCTGCCGTTTTGCCCTTGATGCTCCCTCTTGCACCCCCCACTGTGACCTCTATCGTGCCCTATCCTTCTCTCTTACAAACAAACGACTCTCCTACTGTGCTAAATTCACCTCCAAGCACTGGCTGGGTGAATTCCCTTCCTACCTCTCCCCCTCATTTATAACACCCCCAACTCCCTCTCACTCCCTTAGATCATCCGACTCCCTTACTCTGGCAGTCCCCCGCAGAGCCACCCTCAACGGCCACTCTGATTACTCTCACTGCCTCCCAAAAATGTGGAATTCACTCCCCCTCAAATTCGTCACCCATCCTCCTACTACTCCATCAGCACAGCCCTTAAAACCTTCCTTGCACCTAGCTATTCCTGCTACAACCCTCTCTAACTCTCCCCTCTAAGCCTCTGACAAACCCTACCCCTCTTCAGTACCCATGCAATGCCCCTGCTGCAGCTCCAGCCCCCCACCCACCTAAAAAACAGCATTCCTTCCCTTCTCCCAATTCCCTCCCTTCAGACCTTCCATTGTTCTCTTACTGTGATTTCTCAATCATCCAGAGTTGTGCCATGGGCAGTCCCTGCCCTATCCTTACACCATTAATCCAACTCTTCCCTCCACTTCTCCACATCCTGAAGGGCTGGGATTCGGCCTCTCTTCTCTCTCACCTTCACCCTCTCTTCTGTTCTTGTGAAACCTATTCCCCCTCCCTGCCTACAGCCTGCTTCCCTCCTATTGTACTCTACCTCTTGCTACCACAACCTGCTCCCTTCCTGTCATGCTTGACACTTGCCTTGGGCAGGCAGGGTCCTCAGCATAATAGAGGGAGCCAAGCCCCAGCAGACCTTTCTCCTCCTACCTCTTCCTATGCCTCCTCATTCCATCCCCTTCCACCACCCTCCCCAGCTTCTCTGCCTACCAGCATACCTACTTCTCTTTCACCTTCCCTTCTCCTCCTTACGTAGCCCTAGACAAGGCTGACCCCTAATTTCTAATGCACTTGTAGTTAATTTGCACTTCTGTTATACCTTAGCCAACCTGTTCTGCCTGTGTTTACTTCTCACTAACTTCCCTAGATCAAACTACAACAATTCTATTCAGCCATATTCTAGCTACAGTTATGTGTCATTTAGTGTATGCCTAAATGTTATTTTGTGTTGTTATATCTATCTCATCCAAAAGCATTGGCGTAGTATCTATCTCATTCAAAACTGTTAGCGTCCCACTATTTCATTACTCCTGTACAATCTGCTCAAATTATTTGAATGTAATCTACTGTAAATTTATATTGTGTACTAAATCTTTGTAAACTATCTTCATGTTCCCCTACCCTCAGGTCGCGCCAGGAGAGAAGCAACTTGTTGCTCAGCGTGCCTTCCTGGTGAAATATTCTTTTTTTGTATTATCTTTTTACCTCCTACGACGCTCTGGCATCCGCCTCTCCTTCGGGCCCTCCTAGTATCTCCACTCCCCGGCCATCCTCTTCCCAAACGCTGCACTTGTACCACATATCACAGCCAACCCTCCGAGTCATCCCGGAGTAACCCATCTCTGGGCAGGTCCCTCTCCTCTGAGGGTGAAGGCACTGGGGGAGGGGGAAACCACAGCACACTATTTTTCCTTACTGACTCAGGGGTGCTGCTATGGAGGAACAGGCTCCCGGAGGTTCCGGAGGTGTGGAGGATACGGAGGCCATCATCCGGCGGGAGCTGAAGTTGTTTTTCCGTCTTTCCTGGTTGTCCCTTCTGCGCCGCTGCTTGTGGCACCCTAATCTCCACCGGGGGCCACTACATTAGTGGGGCTTCCCACCCAAACTACCCAGGAGATGACAGAAGCCCTCCGGACACTCATTCCTCTCCTTCCCCGGCCAGCACCCGACACCCGAGTCCATTCCCGAACCCGGGTCGCTGGCATGGTTCAAGGTGTGGTGTCCAACGACTCAGCCCTCTGCGCCACCAGGCTGACTGAAACATTCCAATAAATAAAAAAATATTTCTACCCTTGCTGCCACCAGCTGAGTGTAGAGTTCTGTCATGGACCTGCAGATGGGGCAGTGCCCCCTGCCCCCTCCTTCAGAGCATATCCCTAGAGAAGAGCATCTCACAGCCACCATAACTGACTGTCACCTCTCTGTATCCCATACTAATACCTTAGACAACAACTTTAGTATTAAAACAGCTGTCTTATTGGACTTGTAGTGCTCACCCAGATAGGGTGCAGCAATAAATTCAACTTTAGCACAGAAAGTTAAACTAAGCGGGAAGTATAAGTAATAGCAGTAGGTGTTAATACAAAAGTAACAGACTACTAATTTAACTCTCAGTGCTTACCCAACTAGGACAAAGCCAGTCAGCATCAACTTGAGCACAGATTTTTAAACTGAACTGGTAATAGCAGTAGCAGTAAGCAGCAGTTCAGCACAAACAGGCTGCTAAACTGATTTATAGTGTTTACTCAGACGAGGTGTTACTACAGTAAACAAACAAAGAAAAATTATCTTGCAACATGCTGTGGATTCCAAGTCCGAGGTCCTTCCTACACAACACGCTGCCCCGCCCCTGCTTTTAGTGGAATAAGCACTGTGCTATGTGTTCCCCACCCATAAACAGTAAGGGCGAGGAGCCTCCTTTTCTGACAAGTGGTTCTCCTGTAATAAAGCGATGTCTCATTGTAGTTCTTTTAGTTTCATCAAGACTTGCCTGCGTTTGATAAGGAAGTTAAGATCCCTAGTGTTCCAGGACACAATTTTTAAATTATCAAAAGATGCCACATTCCCAACCAACAGAAATCCAGCAAGTACTGTGTTACTCATGATCCCCAGGTCTACCCCCACCCACCCACCACAAACCTACCCAGCCCTTCCCTCACAACAGACTCAATAGACCCCCAACTGTGATATTAACATATACAATTGTATTTCAAGTAGGTTGCCCACATACAAACTCCAGCAACTAGGAGAATAATTCTGTCCCTGCATGGAAACCATATACACCATCCTGCTGTACAAGAAATAACAGAGAACAAAACCTACTAAGTGTAACTGTAAGTGAGTGACTCCACCTGGTAGAGGCATACCAGCTGCTGCTACAAATAACAGAGAAGACACTGAGGTCAACGCTCACATGGAACCTGTTAGATAGACCCAGGGAACACACTCTGGCCAAGCAGCAGTCCCCCTCCCTGAGAAATAAAGTAGTAGCAGGCTAGTAGGTAAGGAGAGGGAGGGGGAGGAATATGCAGGACTAGAACCAGCACTGTCATTCTCCGTGGGGTCATTTGTGACTGCCGGGTTATTTCTGGAGCTAAGGCTGGCTGATAGACTCTGCCCCCAGGTGGAAATGTAAGTGCCAAGGGAGGTTATATAGGAGTTTTCCCATATCAATCGGGCAGTCCCATAGAGAAGGACTTACTCCCTCAAAGTTAGGCACCATAGGGTTGATGTCACCAGATATCCTCCTGGAAGGTGGTGACAGAGTGTGGGGTACTGCAGGGTGAGGGCATCCAGAAGCAACACCAAAAAGTTAGTGATGGTCTCAAGTTTGCATCCACATCTAAAAGTCCTCTGCCATTTGGTTGAGAGGGGAGATGACCGTTTTCAGTATTCTGCCTCTAGGAACATACCAGATCCTCATGAAGTCCTGAGATAGAAAGGTATGTAAAACATTTTGTCAACTGATAACAGCCAGAATTATACTGAGAAACATAGAAACATAGAAGTTGATGGCAGATAAGGACAGCAAGGCCCATTCAATCTGCCCATTTTTTTCTACCTTATGAATGTGCCATAGGCCTCTACTCTGTCAATGACCTATCTATTCATGCTCATCTGTATTGCTCCCTTATGCCTATCCCATGCCTGTTTGAAGCCCTGTACTGTATTCATATCCACCACTTCCTGAGGTAGGCTGTTCCATGCATCCACCACCCTTTCTGTGAAAAAAATCTTCCTCATATTACCCCTTAGTCAGCCTCCCTCTAATCTCATGCTGTGTCCTCTTGTCCTGCTATTTTTCTTATATTGAACATGTTAGACTCGTTCACCTTGTTAATGCCCTTAAGGTGTTTGAATGTTTCGATCAGTACCTGAAAATAGGCATTCCTATGTCTAGTGTACCCACCCAGTCAACAAAAGCAAATAAATAAATATCACCTCTCTCCCTCCTTTGCTTTAGGGTATACATATTGAGCTCCGTTAATCTGTTCTCATATGTTTTCTGATGCAGTTCCTGCACCATTTTGGTTGCCCTTCTCTGGACTGCCTCTATTTTGTTAATGTCTGACCTCCAGTACTGCACGCAGTACTCCAGATGGGGCCTAACTAGTGTCTTGTAAAGAGGGATTATTACCTCCCTCTTGTGACTTGTGATACCCCTACTGATACATCCCAACATCCCTCTAGCCTTACCTGCTGCCTTAGTGGTCTGCTTGGATGATTTCAGGTCATCTGTGGTGATGATGCCCAAGTCTCTTAGCCCATAGCCACAACCAGTTAGCCCTGCAGCTTAAGGAGTAAATAACGTCACGGCAGCCTTAAACCAAGAGCATGATCTAGGAATCATGATCTCAGATGACTTAAAAATGGGAAGACAATGTGAAAAGGTGGCACTAAAGGCCAGTGGCATGCTGGGATGTATAGGAAGAGGAATCACAAGCAGGAAGAGAGAGGTGGTCATGCCACTGTATAGAGCTCTGGTCAGGCTGCACCTGGAGCACTCTGTCCAGTTTTGGAGGCCACACCTCGGAAAGGACTTCACCCAGTTAAAAACAGTACAGAGAAAGGCGACAAAAATGGAACAGGGGTTGCAAAACTTGTCTAATGAAGAAAGATTAAGAGAACTGAACACGTACTCCCTGGAGCAGAGAAGGGAGAGGGGAGACCTGATTGAAACCTTCAAGTACATGAAAGGCATAAATCAGGTACAGGCACAGGACCTCTTTCACTTCAAGGAGGCTGGTAGAACTAGGGATCATGATCTGAGGCTAAGGGGAAGGAGGTTCAATACCAATATCAAGAAGTTCTTCTTCACAGAGAGGGTGGTAGATACATGGAACAGCCTGCCCCCAGCATTGGTGGGGGCAAAGACAGTGTTGGAATTTAAGGCAACATGGGATAGACACAGGGGTGCCCTCACACACAAGGGCGACTAGGGAGACAGTAAATAAATCAATGGCAGACTAGATGGACCCAACGGTCTCCTTCTGCCGTCACGTTCTATGTTTCTATAACTTGCTGTGACTCTGTAATATAAAGTCAAAACACAAATGGGTAACAATAAACTTTATGACTTCTGAAAACAGCCTGGGGAATATTAAGCAGCTCAGCCCATTTCTGTGTCCCACGCTGAACAATACCAATTTGGTGGGAGGGGTGCAGGACCAGTGGTCTGTTCTTTATAAAGGCCTTACTGTAGTGGTGGTCGAAAGTAAGGAAGCCCCTTTACAGAAGGTTGACCACATGAAGTGCAGCTTTTTCCATATAGGTTTTTCTTCCTTTGGGGAACTGGACAAGTTCCACACAGGTCATCTCCTCGAGAGGGTTAGTTCTGCCCCGCCCCCCCCCAGCTCAGGGGCATCATCCTACATGCCCTGGTGTTCCCTTTTCTGTTTTCTACCTGTTATCCTGAGACCCCAGTACATGGATGCACATGAGCGTGGAGGTGTGCATGCGCTCCAAGGCTCTGGTGACAGCCTCTTCCTTCCACCCAGCCTAGGGCCAGGTCCCCCTTCCCCCCATAGTTTGGCGCTGCCACTGAGCCTCCACTTGTGACAGTCAAGAGCCAGAGAAACCCCACTTCCCTCTCTGGGAGAGGGAAGCTGCCTTTCCCCTGGTGACTCCTGCTCGTTCTTGAACACAGGTCACTGGTGTGGTAAGAGGTAAGGCGCCAGTGCCTCGGTCCTCTGCGCCACTGGGCTGGCCTTCTAGTACAGCTTCGTAGATGGTTTAGAGTTAGTAAGGTCGAGAGTCTCTCTGTTAGAAGGGGGGTTCACTGCTCAGTCACAGTAGTCTGATTCCCCTCTTTTGGCCATTGGCTAAATTGCCAGTCTGTGCTGCACACCTCTGTTGCATGAACCCTTTGGCTCAAAACAGAGAAAAGTAATTCTGCTCACTGACGTGCCTGGTCAAGATCAGGAATCAATCTAGGCAGCAGAAGAAGACCAGCACCAACACCAACTGAAGCGGCATTAAATTTTAATTCCCCCCCCAAAAAATAACACTCACTGTACCAGCACATGACCTTCTGGCCTCCCACCATTCGATGTTTGGATTTGCCGTTCTGCTGAATCTGTTTCACCTCAGTACGGATACGTATTGTTTGGGTTAATATGTTTGTGCTTTTTTCCCATTGCTGCAATATTTTTTTTTTTTTAGTTAATCCTTTTTACCTTGGCTTCCCGGTCTGCCTCATATGTCCAGGCATCCTGCTCCTCCGGCCGCTGTCCGGTCCTCTCCTAGCCCAATGGAGCCCCTGCTACCAAAACAACCCCTGTGGCTTCCCCCCCACAGCGGGGTGGCAGAGAGTTCCCCTCACTCTCCGACTGAGACAGGACCCAGGAATGCAGTGATGCCCCCTGGCTGGGCATCCCTTAGATGGCCGTCAAGCTGCCACGACCATTCCACCATGTTTCCCATTTTCTGTGGCAGTACAAGTGGGGCATGCAATGATGCCAAGGGGGAGTGTGCACACATCCGCACGTGCTCCCTCCTGGCACTGTGCCCCAGCTCACCCCTCTGAGCTCAGTTCCAGTGCACCTTCCCCCAGCCTCCGCTACGGGCCACAAGTACACCAGCAACTAAAGACCCCCCTCCCCAGAGAGAGAGAGAGAGAGCAGTCCCACGGATGCTCAATCCCTCTCCACCCTGCCAACCCCCGGTGACCTGAGTCCGTTCCCAAACCCGGGTCGCTGGCATAACACGAGGTAGGGCGTCCAGCACCTCAGCCCTCAAACCCGGGTCGCCAGTGTGCAGAGAGGTGTGGAGTCCAGCACCTCAAACCTCAGCGCCACCAGGCCGGCCATTGCTGCAATATTTGCAGTTTCTATCATACTTCAGGCTTTGAATTTAAAGCTATTTCTGGCAACATATACAAATGACCTACAAGCACCAAGTCAATGCAATTAAAATATTACAGCTTGTAACATCAGGGGCCCAATATTCAAAAGTTTGCGCGGGCACTAATAGGTCTTTGCCCTTGCAAACCGGGGTTTGCGCTGGATCCCCATATTCAAAAGGGACTGTTGCATGGGCAAAGAGGGTTAGTGCCCACACAAAACATAATGTATGCATGCAGGTTAAAGGAGGGGCGTGGCCATAAACATGCACGCTACCCCATATTCAGTGGCTTTGCGCTGCGCAAAAGGGTTTAGTGTGGTTCTTTTGCACAGCGCAAATACCACAGAACAAAAACCAGACACTCCACTTCACTGTATCACTCCAGAACTCTGTCAGTATTACTCCTGAAGCCGCTCCACTGACCCCACCTCAGCTCACACAGGTCACAGAACTGTAACCCATACTGACTGTCTATTGATGGGTTGCGCTGTGTGCTCCCCCTGAGATGAGAAACTGCGCTATTGAATTCAGCACAGCACCTATAAACAGCACTGCAGTATCATGCTGAAAGCAAGTAGGCGAACATACTTTGCTTAGATAACTCCATACCCGCAGAAACAGTACAACAGGCATGTAAAGGGAGAAAGGTCTATATTACACAGCAAAACTAACTACAAAAACACCCACTCTTACCACTGCCTTACTTCACATCCCCAGCTACACTACAGCAAACCCTACTACTAAATTTAACTAAAACCAAAGGCGTCAAACAATTAAACACACTTCTTAACCCCCAGAACTGTTTTTTTTGCTAAAAGTGCTGAGCTCAGCACAGAGCGCGGAATGGCCTGCCCAGCCTGGCGCCCATCTTCCCCAAGACTCCCCCCAGTTGTTCTGTTATGTTCATTAAATGTTTTCCCGCAATAGGTTGCGCTTTTTGTTGCTCCAATCTATATCCCCAGGATTAATGTCACCTAAGAATGCTGTTTCTCCTACGTGCATGCATTTTTCTATTCCAGTAAAACTCATGGCGGTAGTTTCTGTTGCAGAGTCAGGCAGTCTGTAAGAAACTGAAGAAAACATGCAATAGGTTGGGGTCGCTGTGAACTTCCAAAAAAGAGATTTCACTCTCCAAATGTTGGTACTTTCCACATAATTTTATTAAATTCCCCAATGTTTCACTCCCAAATAGAGCTTTTTCTAGGTTTTTTTTCTGTATTAACAGAAAGTTAAAAATACTATTAGTGAATTAATGTTTTCAACCATCAATAGCACTTTTTTGAAAACGGTAACAAAAAATACATAAGTTAACCAATGGACAAATTACTGTTTTCACCTTAGCTGCAAAACAGTTGTGCAGACCTTCAAAACCTCTAAATCTCTGCGAAAAAAGTACACGTAATGAAGCACACTTTTTTTTATTTCATAGACTCCATGTACTGTTAAGTGCCAACGCCACCACTTAGTGCTGTTCTGATAAAAATCGCTCAAGTAGCCTGAACCCCTCTTAACTGAGAGGACGCAAAGTTCACAGCGACCCTAACCTTCTGTATTTTTCTTTAATTTGTAAGCACCTCGGGGGAGCTGATCATCTAAAACAGGAACCATTACCCAGAGACGTCACTGTTTTGGTCTGTAAGAAAGGCCAAGTGTAAGGGTGTCTGAAGCACAACTTGGAATTCTTAACCACTCACTTTTTATTTATTTATTTTATTTTATTTAAAATGTGGTTACTGGGAAAGGTACACTGAGCCGGGGCTCGTTTCCAGGTGCAACCCGGGGTAGGGGTAACAAATGATGACGCTGGGTACAGAACATGACAAAAATACAAATAATTACAGCACAATGAGCTTGATTGGTTACAGACAGCATTACAGGATACACCACAGTGTAATGCAGTATCAGATTTAAGCAACTAACGTCGCACTTGTAATAGTTGGGATCTAGTGTCCAAATGGCCTTAAAACTGAGTACTACACTGCTAGAAAGATAGCTGGGGGGGGGGTGTGTAGGGACATGAGCGGGAGGGGGGATGGAGCGTAAGTGCTGTTTGAGGGATGAGTAGGAAGTACTTGCAGTGTATTGTGAGATAAGTGACTTCTGTATGTAATGACTTTTCAGATCCAGATCCATCGTCCTTGCCAGGATCTGTGTTAGCTATTGTAGCAGCCACTCTCCCCCCACCCACACACACATGTTGGGCAATTTTATTTTTGTAATTCAGCTTTATTGAGAGAAGATATGGCATTACAAGTTAGTTCATACATTTTATTATACTATAATTTTACAATTTATTTCATGTTTAGTTGAACAATTCTTAATGTTGTACTTGTTTCTTATACAATAAAGTCAATTAACTTGCAATCAAGCCTCTTGCATTGAGTCCTCTAGTGTGTGAAATGTGACTTCCCTCTCAGCTTCATAACATTCAATCCGAAAAGGAGAAAAAATCAGAAGCGATGCCAACTGCAGACAAACAGGTTTTACAACTACATGAAGTGTAATTTCCCAAAGAGGGGCAGGCACAAACATTCTTGATGTCCATTAGGGTGGCCCCAACTAGAGGGTGTGTATGGATCCAGTTTCCCCACTATCCCCCAATGGTCTGCTGCCTCCACTGTTACAGGCTGGTCCCTGCCCTGCCTCAAGTCCCACCTGGCTCATAGCTCAGTGTGGTTCCCCTAGAGTCAGTCTCCATTTTGCTGTTATCTCCTCCATTCCTTTTATATCCCCTAACCTTCTCACCCACGAGTCAAAGGAGGGGACCTTCTCTTTTAGCCAGCTCACCACGATTTCTTTTGATGCTGCCGTACAAAGGATCCATAGCGGACCCTGTTGTTTGTGATTCCCTATTTCCTTAACCTGTTTCTCTAGAATAAGATTTTCAAATTCCAGGGGGAAGAGAACATTCCACAGTTGTACCGATGCCGAGTCGATCTTGGACCAGAATGCGGTGATCTTTGGACTTGCCCAGAAGATAAGATGGTGTGTCCCAATCTGACTGCAGCCTCTCCAGCACAACTTGGTGTTCTCTGCCTAGAAGTGGTGTGCTACTGTCGGAGCATGTAAAAATCTGGCCATGCACGTCCACCTATATTCTCTGCAGCCTGGTGAGGCCGTCACTTTCCAACCCCTCTCCTAGATCTTCTTTCAGACCTCCTCAGGTATGCTAATCTCTGCCTCCCTCTCCCATTGTGTTTTCAGGTGTGTGAATTTGGGGTGTACTGCTCCCATCAACATTTCTTATGCCTGTAGTACAGTCCCTTCCCTGCCCGCTAGCATTGCTGCCCACAACAAAACATTTTCCAGGGACGTACGGTCTGTTTATTTTAGGTAGTAGGTTGTGGGATTGTAAGTAGTGCCGCACTTGTAGGTATCTTAAAAAGTCATTACACAGGAGGCCATCCCTCTCCCGAAGTTAATTATTAACAATGATTGCTAATCATGGCCTGGTACCTGGTTAACATTAATCTGCTCCAGTTTGTAAATCCTGGGTCTGTGTGGGGTGGTAAAAACCTAAGATTCTAAGATCTCTGATAATGATTGATAGGGGACCTACCTCATTTGGGGTCATTGTAATGGTTTTAGCTTTGATTTAGACTCTAACGGTATTCTTTGTCCATGGATTAGTCACTTCCCTCCAGATCGGGGGTGGGGTGGTGTGAGGTAGAGCAAACAGAGGGATACTTAGAATGTGCTGGGTTTTCAATTTCACACCATCCTGTATTGGTGTGGTGCTTAATCCAGGTGACCACATGCGTAAGTTGTGCCACGATGTAATATAGTCTAAGGTCAGGTATGGCCAGGCTGCACTTCTCACCAGGGAAGGATAACAATCTCTTACTCACTCTGTCTGCCATCTGCCCACACAAAAGACAACAGGAGTTTTTGAACTTGGCCACAGAGTGATTCGTGATTTTTTTTTCATTTGTATTTTAGGTATGTTTTTCTGTTTTTTCTCCCCGATCCCCTACCATGAAAGCATGCGCGCACATGTGGAGGCATGTGCACACCTTGTCTCAAGGTGCCCTCCCTTTGTGTCACCTCCACTGCCTACACTAACTGCCTGACCTCCATACAGTGGCAGCGGGACCAAGGGAGGGGTGGCAACCACCCCCAGGAGAAGAGAGCTGCCTTCCAGCTGCTCAATCCTGCTCCTACTCCCCCCCCCCCGTGCCAGCACCCCGATGACGTGAGTCCGTTCCCGAACCCAGGTCGCTGGCATAACACGAGGTAGGGCGTCCAGTGCCTCAGCCCTCAGCTCCACTGAGCTGGCTGGATTCAGGGATTTTTAGGGCTTGGAAGAGAAATGGGAATCAGGGCAAGATCATAATATGTTCATTTTAATGGGTACTTTTAATCTCCATTGTTTCAGATTGATCAGGCATTTTTATGTTTGCTTGCACGCATGCACAAGAAACATTATACGGCAGCTTAGGAGAGAAGCAGGTTGTGGAGGTGTGGCAGTGTGGCGGCCAGTGCCAGCACTGCATTTGTGGGTTTGGTGGTGTGCACCCAATGCCGGCCCAGTGTCCTAATGACACTGGTTCTGCAGAAGTGCCACCAACTTGAAATGATTTGGCCACTGCAATGAGGGGCTGCCTTGCAATTGCAGTGTCAGCAATTCCACTGCAATGAGGGAGTGACCCGTCATTGCAGGGCAGTACCTTGCCTGGTGTAACATTACCAGGAGCATTGCAGCTGTATGCGGCCACCTCAGAGCCTCATGAAAGCTGTCCAGAGTGCCCAATCTCCCTGTTGGCATGCCCCCGACCCACTTCATTTACTAACGGGGGAGCCCACTCCCTGTTGGCATAATGTCCCCAACCCTCCAACTTCTATTGTGTGCCAAGGGGGTGCCTAATCCCCCTCGGCATTATGCACCCCCACAAACAGTCTTTCTTTGCTGACAGGGGGCCCAATCCCCGTCGGCTTCAGCCCCCTCCTTCCCAGTTCAATTTGCCGATGGGGCAGCCCACTCCCCGTCGGCATAATGTCCCCACCCCCCAATTTCTATTGTGTGCCGAGGGGGCGCCCAATCCCCCTTGGCATCATGCACCTCCCACCCATTTCTGTGCCGACGGGGGGCCCAATCCCCGTCGGCTTTGGCCCCCCCTTCCCACAAATGCTGGTGGCACACTGGAGCCCACCCCAGTGTACCAAACACACCTGCGAAGAAAACTGACCTGCGTTGTCTTTTGGGGGTTGTGTTACCTGTAAAATGAAAGCGGTCCCTCAGCGTGTACAGTGCCCTCCTCTACCGCCCACCCTCTGCTTTACCTCCCCACACACCTCTCACCCCATACTTACCTCCAGAGCCCAGTGCAATGCTCTTCGGTGGATCGGGAACACGTCTGCACTCTTCAAAGCCGACAGCGAATTGAAGAAACGCTGGTAAGCTGTATAATGGCATAAATAGGGTTTTTCCAACTTTGGTGCATATCTCAGGCATATTTGGGAATTTTGGCACCAAATTTTCAACATGGTGTTATTGGGACCCCTCCTCATGAATTCAGTCACTGTCATGGGGCTATTCAGTCCCGAAAGGTGATTTCACAGTCACTGCACGGAATCACCTTTTGGGATGAATTAATGAAATGACAGTGCCACTGTTCATGAGGGGGGCTCTCAAAAAGCCTATGTTGAAAATTTGGTGAAAATAAATCCAAAAAATGACTGTTTTATGAGTGTGCATTGTGCAGTTTCCACGCACACTCGTAATTTTGTGAATTTGTAATATTTTCACTTAAGATTTTCAACATTGTCATTTTTTCATACCTCCTTATGAACAGTACAGCTGTCATTTTACACATCCTGGCTGAAATGTGTTTTCGCATTTCCAGCGCAGAATAGCATGGTCGTTGTGGGAAATCAGTTTTCGGGACAGATTAAAACAAGCATTCGTCAATGCTGAATGTTGTCTCGCTGGCACTGGCATTGGTGGTGCAGGAGTTAGAGATGCATAATAGGAATGGCAGTGAAGTATTGAACTGACGCCAACCCCACACCCACCCTGCAGAGACTGAAAGGTGTTGGGGTGTGCCTTTGAGTTGTCAGCTATAACGCTCATGCCATTTTACCTCACCCTACCCTGTAGACACTGACAAGTGTCGTGGTGTGCTTTGGGGTCCTTGGGCGTTATACTTACCCCATTCCATAAGGAAATACGCTGAGGTGGGTGCAGTATAGGAGAATGGGATGAACTTTGTAGCTGAACACTCCAAGGCACTCCTCGATGCCTGTCAGTGGCTGCAGGGTGGGGGCGGGGGTGGAATGGTGGGAGCATTACAGCTGATGATCCCAAGTCACACCCCTGATGCCTGTCAGTCTCTACAGGGTGGGTTATAACAGTTGGAAACTGTAACGCCGTAGGCGTGTGTTGGTATTTTCATTCCAAATTATCAACATGGGCTTTTTGTGATCCCACCTCATGAAGAGCGGCAGTATCAAATGCATTTCTGGGGCAGTGTAATTTTCTTAATCTACCCAAAAGTTGATCTCCCTCACGACCACGCCATTGTACGCCACATGTGTGAAAACACATTTCGGCCAGGATATGTCAAATGACAGCTGTACTGTTCATAAGGCAGTGTGGGAAAATGGCAATGTAGAAAATCTGGAGTGAAAATATTACAAATTCACAAAGTTACGAGCGTGCGTAGAAACTGCGCAATGCACACTCATAAAACAGCAACTTTTGGGATTTTTGTCCCAAAAATGTCTGAGATGTGCACCAAAGTTGAAAAAGAACTATTTATGCCATTATACAGCTTACCGGCATTTCTTCAGTTCGCGGTCGGCTTTGAAGAGTGCTGATGTGCTGGGGGGGGTGCATGATGCCAAGGAGATAAGGCACCCCCTCGGCATACACGTGAAATGGGAGGGAGGGGGCATTAATGCCAACAGGGAGTGGGGTCCCCTGTCAGCAGATGAAGTGGGGTGGTGCATGCCGACAGGGGATTGGGCACCCTTGAAGTCAGCGCTCTTACATTGACTGCCGCCATGTTCATTAAACTGCTTCACCAGGAAAGGCACGCCGCTGCATGACGAGCTTGGCTCTCATTGTATCAGACCCTTTCTTTGATCTGGTGGCCAGTTTACATGTTGCTGATGTCAGCGCCTGCAGCTGCATTATTCGGGAATGAGGGACGCACCTACTGATGCATGCCCTGCATTTGCCCACAGTGACCGCACCTCCAAATCTGCTACTACTGCAATATGTTGGCTGGCACGCATGCGTGAGCCAACATAAAAATGACAGTGACACTGTTCATGAGCAGAGGTCCTAAAATGCCTATGTTGAAAATTTGGTGACAAAAGTCCATAAAATGACAGTGTTACAAGGGTGCATTGCGCAGTTTCCATGCACCCTTGTAATTTTGCAAATTTGCAAGATTTTCATGCCAGATTTTCAACTCTGGCATTTTTTCACACCTCCTTATGAACAGTACAGCTGTCATTTTTCACATCCTGGCAGAAATGTATTTTTGCACTTCCAGCGCCGAATAGAGCGGTCTCAGTGGGAAATCAGTGTTTGGGACAGATTAAGAACAAGCAAGTGAGAGAGGGGGAGTGAGTGAGCTTAACGGAGCTCTGTCAGTACTGCTGCGGATTTCTTTGTGGGCAGAAAAAGGCGCCAATGCAGGCAGGAACCCAGTACAAAAGAGCAGCCTGCAGCGCCGGGAGGAAACAGAGCCGGCCCGAATGAGAGAGAGGGGTAGCGGCTCAATGAGCTCTGTTGGGACTGCTGCAGATTTCTGTGGGCAGAAAAAGGCGCCAACGCAGGCAGGAGCCCGCAGAAAAGGGCAGCATGCAGCGCTGGGAGAAACAGAATGAGCAAGTGAGGGGGAGGAGTGAGCGAGCTCAACAGAGCTCTGTCAGGACTGTTGCAGATTTCTTTGTGGGCAGAAAAAGGCACCAATGCAGGCAGGAGCCAGTACAAAAGGGCAGCCTGCAGCAGCGGGAGAAACAGAATGAGTGAGTGAGAGAGAGAGGGGGAGTGAACGAGCTCAACTGAGCTCTGTCCGGACTTTAGAGTTGCCCACCCAGCCATACAGGGTCCTGTGTGGTCCTGTATAACAGCACGGTCTATGGGGTGGAGACAAAGCAATGATTGGATACTTTTAGGATTGCTGCAAAAATACAGATTTAATTGTTCTGTTTATTTCTCTAACTGAGCTGAGTAATACTTAGAGTGCAATACAATTTCTAACTGGGCTAAGTGAAACTATGAGGGCTGGGAACAAAAATTATGGTAGCTGAGGGGTAAAAAATGGACAAGGAGGCTTTAGGATTGCTACAGTAATACAGTATTTAACAGATGAGATTTGAGACTGAATTAACCCGGTCGGCAAGGGGGTAGTAGGAGGACTAGTGTGGGAGGAACAGGAATTTGAGTAAATAGGGTCCTAATAGTTGTAGTAGGGTACAGAACCTGGGAGTGAAAGCCCATGTAACCCCCCTGCAAATGGGGGTTCCCAAAAGACTTCCAGGAGCTTGCTTGAATGCTCCAAGCCTGAATGGTGTTTGGCGTTTAAGCCATTTATCAGTGAGTGTTTTTAGAGCCTCTGGTACTGTCTCTTTAAGAGCTGTCTGCTTGCAGACATAATTAGTTTGTATGGGGGGACTGTGTGCTTCTCTGCTTGAGTATCACTGAACTGCTGCCAATCACTCCATTTTGCAGTCACTAGGAGTGCAAAGGGAACCTATCTGAAAGATGTAACTGTTTGCCAGAAATTATTTAGAGTAATAATGAAATTACAGTTTGTCTAACTTTCTTTGCAGTCAGAACTGTGTCTGCCTAGTTCCCCATTCTGGTTTTGAACTGCTGAACTGGACCAATCAGTGTGGGGTAAGCTAGCTCTAAAATGGTGCCTTGGACGAATCAGAACTTGGACTCATAATCTGAGCCAGCCACAAGAGGATTGTATGGGCAGTGACTCTGGGAGATGTAGTTTAGACTTGGCGCCTTTTGGACCAACAGCAGCAGTCTATTGTGAGTGACAGCCAATCCAGTTAAGAACTGGGAGGAACTCAAAGGAAGTGCCCGGTTTTGTCTGTTGGAGTTTCAGTTTAGCTCTGGCAGTGAAGGGAAAGGAACCCTGTGTCCTTCAGTGCACAGTTTTAGTCAAAAACATGTGTAAGGTCCAGAGTTCCGGTCTGCAGCTTGTGTAACTGCTTGTTAGGACTGAATCCGTCCTGTGAAGAGAATCAAGGATATCTGAAGAGTAGAAACCAGGCTCACCCTGTAGAAGACTGGAGAAATTGTTGATTTGCACTCGGTCTGTCAGGAACTGAATCTGCTGTGTGTTCTCCGGTATTGTGCAGTAATTGCGATCGGGATGTAAAGCAGCCTGCCTGGTATAGTATTTTCTGTTTACCATATAAATGTGTGAGAAGGCTTGTGCAGCTCAAGTGAATCCTGTTGCCATTAAGTGACTTTTGCCTGTGACTGTTTACCATATAAATGTGAGGAGTCTCTTGGAGCTCAAGAGTAGCCCTGCTGACATTGAAGGACCCTATCTTGTTTGGAGGTCGTGAGTACTAATTCAGGTCGCTCCTGTTGAATTGCCACATTAAATCCAAATGGAATTACTGTACTGCTGACTGTTTAACTAATTTTCTTTTCTCTGTGAAAGGGCCCTACCAGCTGCCACGGTTTGGACTAGCCACTAGGGCTTGGGTACCCAGGGACAGTAACTGGTAGGGATAGGCTGCACAGAGCCATAGGTAGATGAGTAGAGTGATAAGCTAATTAACCTGATTTCCCTGTCCTTGTTATATCCCCTGAATAAATCAGAGCTGCTTGTTTCAGCAAAGTTATACTGCCTGAGGTATTTGTCTATGTTAAAGTACTGTACTGTGATTGTTGCACTGTGTCTTGTTTCACAGGAGGTCCCAGTGCGGAACCAGTCCTGGGGTAAGTGTATACTGTGAAGGTAATTCCGATATATTGTGTGGGCCACTAGTGGGAAGAAAGGGTTGCAGTGTCCCAGAGGGCTGTGACCAAGTAAGTTTAACTATTGCAAACCCTGACCTCTGGGTGGAGGCACCCGCCATTGGATCCAGGCCCCTCAACCTGTTAGTGGCAAATCAGGCAGGGGTAGTAGCCCCTGGGATAGCGCCATCTAGGGGTTACACCCATAACATAAGATGGGGGCCAAAACGGGGCAGGTGCCGCATGTCAATAGGGTGGGCATCTCTGGAAGGGTGGTGGGGTGTGCAGGGTGTGGGTCCGCCATGATTCTGGACTGGGCATGGAGGATGGGGAGGTGTATGGTCTGTAGATGACTGGCTAGTTTCAGGGAGAAACTGTGGAGGTTAGGGAGGAGTCTTAAGTGGCAGGGCAGATGAGTATGGTAGGCATCCTGGCTGGGGGGATAGGGGATGTAAGGGGATGGGGAAGAACAACTGGGACTGAGAACGGACCCCAGTATCAGAGGCACTAGCAGAAAAGAGAGCAGAAGGGAGGGAGGAGGGTGCCTGAGGCGAGGGGAGGCCTCTGATGGAGGAGGAAGAGACCACGAGGAGTACCAGGGGAGAGAACAGATGACTGTGGGTAGGGAGGGACCAGGGGTGGGACCGGTGGGGGGCACAGAGGGGAACAAGTAGGAGTGGGAACTGATAGGGGGAAGAGATGTAGGAAGGGTATCGACTAGGAATAGATTCAAGTCTCTGCTATGGGAGAGAGAGGGGGAGCACGAACATACTGAAAGGGGGAGGACAAGCGGGGCATGAGAGGGATGGCAACAAGCAGGACAAAGTGATAGTGAGGATGAAAGGGTAGAATGGGGCTAGTAAGGAAAGAGGGGGTGCCTGGAGGAAAAAAGGCTACGGGAAGGGGAAGGATGGGAGGGGCATCACTATCAGGGTAGAAGGGAATGAGGGCTCTAAATCGACAACAACAGGGATTGGAGAGGGGTTGGAAATCAGCAGAGGAGGAGGGGAGGTCGACTGGGGAAGCCCAGTAGGAAGTAGTTAGGCTGGGAAGGGGTTCAAGGGGGATGGGAGGAAGAAGGCGGAGAAAATGGGTGAGGCGGAAGTAGGGGGTGCATATACAGAAGTCACAGAGGGTGCAGTTGGTTGGGGTAAGGGGCACAGAAGAATGAATACTGTGGTGGTGAAAGGGGCATTAGAAGGGAAAGGGGGTAAGGGATAGGAGGGGTATTCGTCCTGGGGGATTCTATACTGAAAGGGGTGAGATGGGGTGGAAGGGGGGAAGGCACAGCCGAATTTGGGTTGAAGCTATCCCCGGGTTGACTGTAGGAGGGGCAGGCACTGCTTAAATGTGCAGCGAGGAGGAGGAAGAAACCTCTTAGTGTTGCATGTGGGTACAAACGACTTGGTGGGGGAGACTGTGAAAGTAGTGAGGGGGAGGTTCTAGGAGTTTAGCAGGCAATGTGAGGGGGTGGGGGAGTTGGTGGCATTCTCGGAGGTACTCCCTGTACCATGTGCAAGCATGGGAAGGAAGGGTAGGATCAAGGAGTTTAATGAGTGGCCGAGGGATTGGTGCCACACCAAATATACTGGGTTAGTGACTAACTGGGGTAGGGTCTGGGGGAATAGTGACTTGTACACGGGGGACAGGTTACACTTGAGCAGGGAGGGAAGGGGAGTATTAAAGGTGGGATTAGAGGGGTATATCTCTACTAAGGTGGATTTAAACTAGTGGGGGGGGTGGCCAAAAGACTGAGGCTGGTAAAAAGGTCCGGCAGGGGAGCCTAATGAGCTCACCCCCCTAAATATAGGTAAAGGCAGAGGCGTAGAAACCCTGGGAGGGGGAAGGCAGAGTGCTCTGAGTGTAATACAGAAGGCACCACCACCCGGTAAGAATAATGAGGAGAAAGGGTGTGGACTACCAGGAGGAGGGACACAGGCCAAGGAGAAGAGTGAGGGGAAGGAGGGGTACGGGTGGAAGGTGGTCTCTTTCAACACAAGAAGCCTGGGGAACAAAATTGCAGAGCTTCAGGCACTCCTTTCAGAGGGGAAGGTGGACACTGCTGCAGTGACAGAGACTTGGGCCACAGAGTACCATGATTGGGACTTGGCAATCCCAGGATGCAGCATATACAGTAGGGACTGGTGGGTTGGAAGGGAGGGTTGCACTGTATGTGAGGGAAGGGATCAAATGCATAAGGGACAAGGGAGAAGAGGAGAGGACAGAGGCGCTTTGGGTGCAGTTCCTGGACTCCAAGGGCAGAAAGCTGAGGCTGGGAGTGATGTACAGACTACCAGCCCAATCCGGGGAACTGGATGGGGAGTTGGCAGAGCAGATAAGAAGGGTGTGTAGAAGGGGGAGTGTGGTGATAGTGGGGGATTTTAACCTACCAGGGGTTGACTGGAGTACCCCGGCCACTAGCAGTACCAGGGAGCAGGTGCTCCTTGATGCATTCCAGGACGGCCTTCTAATGCAATTGGTAAGTGAGCCTACGAGGCTTGGTAGCACTCTGGTCCTAGTACTGGCAAATGGGGAGGCAATGAGGGAGGCAAGGGTGGAGGACCGACTAGCGGGTAGTGACCACCAAACAGTGTGGCTCGTTCTGATGCTGGGCAGGGAGACAGGAGGCATGGGCACTAAGGTGGTGGACTTTAGTAGGGTGGACTTTGGGAAGGAGGGAGCAATACTGCGAGGGAGACTCCAGGATAAAAGGCTGGGGATGGATGCAGAACAAAAATGGGGAGTCATAAAGACTGGGTTAACAGAGGCCACAGTAGCCTGCACCAGGACCAGGAGTAAGAAGAGCAGAGCCAAGAAACCATGCTGGCTGAACAAGGAAGTGCTGCAAAGGGTGAGGGCATAGATGGCTGCATACCAGAAGTACAGGAGAACAGGGAAGGGCGAGGATAAGGAGGCTTATGGGAGTTGGTCAAGGGAGGTGGCCAGGAGGATGAAAAAAGCTAAGACCTCCAGGGAATTAAGGTTAGCACAGGGCAGAAAGGGAGGGGAAAAGGACTTTTTTAGGTATGTCAGGGAAAAGAGGAAGTGCAAGGAACATGTTGTGAGGATAAAGCAGGGAGCGGATTGGGTGGAAAAGGGGAAGGAGCAAGTGGAAATTCTAAATGAGTACTTCTGCTTCGGTTTCACTAAGGAGAGGGATGGTCCGCTACCAGCATGGGCTGGGGGTGTGGGGAAAGGGGGGAGGAGGTGACGGACAAAGTGATCACAGGGAGTAGGGTGCTAGAGGGGCTGAGGGCAGTAAGGGTGGACAAGGCACCAAGTCCCGATAGCATCCACCTCAGGCTGCTGAGGAAGATGGCAGAGCTGTTGGCGGAGCCACTGGCAGATCTGTTCAACACCTCCCTGGAAATGGGGTGTGTGCCCCAGGACTGGAGGGTGGCCCATGTGATGCCCATACACAAGAGTGGACCTAGGGAGGAGACAGGAAATTATTGGACGGTCAGTCTCACGCCCACAGTGGGTAAGCTTATGGAGGCGATACTGAAGCAGAGGCTGGTAGCATTCCTAGATAGTAATGGCCTCCAAGATGGCTGGCAACTGGGGTTTGTCTCATCCTCAGGAAGGTCTTGTCAAAGCAACCTAATAGAGTATTGTGACTGGGTGACAAGGGAGTTGGACAGGGACCATGCGGTACATGTCCTGTACTTGGACTTCAGTAAGGCCTTTGATACAGTGCCTCATGGGAGACTTGGGGGGAAGCTGATGGCAGTGGGGTGGGAAAAAATTTGACTAAATGGATAGAAAACTGGTTACAGGGGAGAGTGCAGAGGGTGGTGGTGGCGGGAAGCTCTCGGCACCTAGAGCAGTGACAAGCGGGGTGCCGCAGGGGTCAGTGCTGGGCCTGGTGCTATTTGAGCTCTTTATCTCTGATATAGCACACAGAGTGGGGAGCAGGGTTAGTCTGTTCACAGATGATACCAAATTGGGGCAGTGGTGGACAAAGAGGACGGATGGGAAAAACTGCAGGGGGACCTAACCAAATTATAGACATGGTCGGTGGAGTGGCAACCAGGATTCAATGCAAAGAAGAGTAAAGTGATGCACTTCGGGGCTAAGAACCAGAAAGAGGGACTATTGGTTCGGGGGTGAGGTTGGGGATCACAGAGGAGGAGAAGGACCTAGGGGTGTTGGTAACTTGGAGCATGAACAACTCAGCCCAGTGCAGGGGAGCAGCAGCAAAAGCAAACAGCATGCTGGGGTGCATTGCAAGGGGGTTCTCATCCAGACACAGGGATGTGATCCTATCTCTCTACAGATCATTGGTTAGACCGCACCCAGAGTACTGTGTGCACTACTGGAGGCCATACCTGAGGAGAGATATAAAGTTACCGGAGGAGGTGCAAAGGAGGGCAACAAAAATTTTAAAGGGGATGGAAGGAAAGGAATATGAAGTTAGGCTGAAGGAGCTAAACATGTACACTCTGGAGGAGAGGAGGGACGGGGGGTATGATTGAAGAGTTTAAATACCTGAGGGGGGTAAATAAACCTAACACCGTGGGGGTGTTTAAACTGAGGAGTAGAAGAGAGAGACGAGAGGGCATGGACTGAGGTTGGAAGGGGGACGTTTCAAGAGGGAAATGAGGAGGCACTACTTTACTGAGAGGGTGGTGTCCAGTTGGAATGCACTGCCAGAGGGGGTGGTAATATGTAGGACAGTCAATAGCTTTAAGAAGGAGTGGGATAAAGCAAGAGGAAGAGTCGGGGACAGGGGCTGGGATAAGCGGGGGAGGAACTGAGGGGGAGGAGGCTGGGGCAGCTGCAATCTAGGAAGCTAGCTGCACACTCGGGCAGACTTAGATAGACTGATTGGTCTGTTCTGCTGGCAAATTTGTATGTTCATATGTATGTTCACATATAAAATCACAGTGACTGTTCATGAGCAGAGGTCCTAAAATGCCTATGTAGAAAATTTGGTGACAAAAGTCCATAAAAACAAGCATTTGTCAATGCCGAATGTTGCTTGTTTGTATGTGCTGTTTAGGTATTTGGAAGTAATAGTTCCATGCCTTCCTCCCAAGACATCCACTGTGTCTTTCCATTCAGTATTCAGAGAAGAGTGGGAGGGGCAAGGGCCACAGCAGTACAGCAGTTGCCAAGGGGGCAAAGAGAGGGACAACAGTCCATTCAAAGGCAAAAGAGTCATGCAGGAGCTCACTAAACTGAAGGTGGACAAAGCGATGGAACCAGATGGCATACGCCCAAGGATATTAAGAGAACTGTAAGGGAGATAGCAGTACCTCTGGCAGCCGTGTTCGCTGAGTCATTCAATATGAGTGAATTGGAGAGGGCACATGTGACCCCTCTACACAAGTCTGGCAGCAGGGAGGAGGCAGGGAACAATAGGCCATTCAGCCTCACCTCAGTAGTGGGGAAGATCATGGAGGCATTGCTTAAAGAAAGGATAGTGGGGCATCGAGAAGCCATTGGAGCCCAGGACCATAGACAACATGGATTCACAGTGGGGACATCATGTCAGACAAATCTGGTTGATTTCTTTGACTGAGTGACAAAGGAAGTGAATCAGGGTGGGGCAGTGGACAACGCTTACCTTGATTTCAGCAAAGCCTTTGACACCATCCCATATAGGAGGCTGATAAACTAGCTGGGTAGGCTGGGCTTGGGGGAAAGGGTGGTAAACTGGGTTAGAAACTGGCTAACAGACAGGAGGCAGAGAGTGGAGGTAAATGGTGTGCAGTCTAGGGAGAGGGGGTGACAAGTGGGGTGCTGCAGGGATCGGTACTGGGGCCAGTCCTGTTCAATGTCTTCATTAGTAACATTGCAGAACATCTGAAGGGAATTTTTTCACCAAATTTTCAACATAGCCATTTTAAGCCCTCTGCTCATTAACAGTGTCACTGTGATTTTCTTAATCTGTCCCAAACATGGATTGCACACACCGAAATTGCCAATGTGCGCTACGTGGGCAGAAACATGTTTTGGGCGAAATGTAAAAAATGACAGCTGTACTGCTCATAAGGAGGTGTGGTAAAATGGCAGTGTTGAAAATCTGGAGTGAAAATATTGAAAATTCGTGAACTTATGAGTGTGCATAGGATCAGCGCAACAAATGCTCACAAAACAGTCATTTTTGGAAATTTTTTCACCAAGTTTTCAGCATAGCAATTTTAAGACCTCTGCTCATGAACAGTGTCACTGTGATTTTCTTATTCTGTCCCAAACATTGATTCGCACACCGACTGCGCCATTGTGCGCTACATGCATGGACACACATTTTTGGTGACATGTGAAAAATGACAGCTGTACTGCTCATAAGGAGGTGTGGTAAAATGGCAATGTTGAAAATCTGGAGTGAAAATATTAAAAATTCGCGAACTTACGAGCGTGCGTAGGAACTGCATAACGCAGTCATTTTTAGGAATTTTTTCACCAAATTTGCAACATAGGCTTTTTGGGAGCCCACCTTATGAACACTGGCACTGTCGTTTCCTTAATCGGTCCTGAAAGGTGATTTTGCGCAACTAACTGTTATTTATAGTAAAATGGAAAGATTAGCAACAATTAACTATACAGTATCTGTTTTATTAAGCTAATGTGTAACCTGCTAACAACAGGCTTGCAGACTCGTATTACATGATGGAACTACCACACTGAAGTGGCCCAAATGGTGGCGAAGACGGTACTTGAGATTTTTTTTTTTTTGTAATGCGGAAGAAAACTTCCTGGCTGTGTATATCTGTTTAACATTACACGAGTATAGAGTGGTGCTGCAAACCGCAAGGCGGACAGATCCCAAGTTTTGCCTGGATTGGTGATAGTAGAGAGAACGCTACATAAAGCGAATATCCCGGGGAAAATAAAGATCATTGCAAGATCTGTCCCGGTCCAGCATGTACTGTAATTAGTTAACCCGCCCTACTGTAATACAAAAATAGCTGACTCCAGTTGGGCAGGAAATTATTTTCCTTTAATTCTGGTGAAAAATCGGGAGCACTACCTTATGGCACCACATTTCTGCTTCTTTTACCAGTGTTGACGCCTGTTAGTCAAAAGACTGCAAGTGTGATTACAGCAGTGTGTTTGCCCACTTGTGATTATTATTCTAACCATGTCTTGACAGAAACAGTAGATGATGCGCTTGCTAGTGTCCCGACTTGCCATGATTTCTGTCTTGAGTGAGCGCCTCCCAGTGAGGTTCAGAGCCGCCCCCACCCCAAACACACACATATACTGACCTTGCGTGACTTGTACTCACGTCCAGGATCCCGCTCCAAGACTCCCAGCCTCCTGGACTAGGGATCACTGGGTAGCCATCATCCCACCTGTTTCTCAGGCTGCCTGCAGTGATTCTCCCATGCTATCCCTGGGCCTCCTGCTGTGCTATTCGGTATCTCATCGCCGGAGGATGCCCATTGCACCCTGCTGCTGACGTAAGAACCGAATTCCCTTTCCTTGTGGCAGAGTACAAAGGAGCACAAGAAGAGCACAAGTTTGGTGTCTGTCTGTCTGTACTGTTTAGACCTGCTGTTTAGTGTTCGGAGACCGAGCTCACTCCCTCCAGCTCGCGTGCACCACACACACACACACACCTTTAAGAGAAAGTCTCATTTCAGAACAAACAGCAATGAGCGGAGAGCAACAGGTCTGGACTCTGTTCTACCCTGACACCTGTTCTGATCTCTCTCTCTCTCTCTCTCTCTCTCTTTCGCTCTCCTCACATTTGATGGGACGTGGCTCTTCCTCTGTGGTTTCGGAGAAGGGAGCAGTATTGGCTAAGTCCATCACCCCAGGATTTCTGTGTGCCGATGGACTAATCCCCCACCCTCATGGATCGTCCCTCCTTCATTCCAGAGCCGTCAGTGACTTCACTTTACATTCATCGTTAATGCAGGGAAGGCGATCAGAATGACGTGACTCGTCACCCAGGAATAAATACCACAGTGGCGCCAGAGCAAGAAACCGGGTGGGTACACAATCAACATCTCAGCTGACAGAAAAGAGCACGAACAGTGACACCTAACAGCCTTGCTGAAGGTAAAAATATACCAACTCGACTAAGTGGAACTCATGCTTGTGTGTGTGTGTGTGTGTGTGTGTGTGTGTGGAGGGGGGAGCTCTGCTCACTGAAGCGGAGCTTTCACATTCAACTGTACAACCACTGCATTTTCAACTGCTGTCATAGACAGCTGCAGCAGTGATTGGGGAACTGGGGCCGCACCTGCAAACACACTGACTGCATTGGAAGACGGGTGCCACACCTCCAAAAACTCAGATGATGGCACTATGTTTCTTGCACATGCGTGCAAGCAACATAATAACTGTTACAAGCATGCGTTTTGTGCAGTTTTCACGCACCCCTGTAACTTCACAAATTTGCAGTACTTTCATTCCAGATTTTCAACACTGACATTTTTTTCAGACCTCCTTATGAACAGTACAGCTGTCATTTTTCACGTCCTGCCCAAAATATGCATTTACACATCTGGCGCAGAATAGCGCAATTGCTGTGGGAAATCAATGTTTGGTACAGACTAAGAAAATCATAGTGACGGTGTTCATGAGCAGAGGTCACAAAATGCCTGTGTTGAAAATTTGGTGAAATAATTCCACTAAATGACTGTTATGCACATGCGTTGCGCAGTTTCCACGTACGCTCGGAAGTTCGAGCATTTTTAATATTTTCACTACAGATTTTCAACATTGCCATCTCTTCACACCTTCCTATGAATGTAGCTGTCATTCTTCCCATCCTGCCCAATCCGTGTTTTCATACATCTGGCGCACAATGGCATGGTCGCTGTGGGAACTCAAAGTTCAGGACACACGAGAAAATTACAGTGCCACTGTTCACGAGAAGAGGTCCCAAATGCTTTCATGAGGTAGGGGGTCATAAAAAGGCCATGCTAAAAATTTGTAGTGCAAATACCAAAAAATGCCCAGGGTGTTAGGGTTTCCTAACCATAATGTCCCACCCTGTACAGACTGACAGGCATCAGGGGTGTGCCTTGGGATTGCCGACTGTAATGCTCATACCGTTTCACCCTCACCCCCTAACTCTGCAGCCAGTGACAGGCATCAAGGTGTACCTTGGACTCTTCAGCCCCAGAGTTCACCCCATTATCCTATATTGCGCCCATTTCAGCGTATGTCCTTATGGAGTGGGGTGACTATAAAGCCGAACACCCCGAGGCACACCTCAACACTTATCGGTGTCTGACTGCAGGATAGGGTGAGGTGAAATGGCATGAACATTATGGGTGACAACCCAAACGCATACCCCAGTGCCTGTCCATCTCTGCAGGTTGGCGGTGGGACTGGCGTGAAGTTCAGTACTTCACTGCCATTCCTACTCTGCATCTGTCTAACTCCTGCATTCCAGTGCTAAGACCAGCAAGCAAACATTCGGCATTGACAAATGCTTGTTTTAATTTGGAAGCTATGTTTGTGGATTGAAGCTCCAGAACAGGGCAATGCCCCCCTTTTTTATTTGCCCTGTCTTGATGGTACAAATTATATTCTTGTATAGATTTTCCCCACAAACTCTGTTCCATCATGTCTCCGTAATGCATCCTTTTCATGCAGTTCACCCACATTGTTCCTCCCCCCATGGACTACTACAGATGGGTTTGTTCCTGTTGTTTCTATCAGTTCATCTAACCATTTGTCTATATATTGTATTCTTGCACCCAGAACACATGACACCATCTTGTTCACTCCATCTGTTTTGCAAATAAGGGTACCTGTATAATGGATTATGGCATCACCTACCACCAGAATTTGTTGAGAATTGTTTTCTTACTGTCTGGTTTTTCTTGTGTGAAGTGGATCATCTGCCAAGAGAACTGTCTTGCTTAGAGAGTGATATTTCGGCTGTTAAGCTTGTGATAGCTCTTCTTTCCTTTTTTTTTTTTTTTTTGCCTTTCTTAATTTTTACTAAGCACCAGTCATCTGAGTTAATACCCAAATCTTCTCAGCCTCTGTTAGGCATCCTTTCTAATGTACTTGGGCTATTCACTTCATCAATCTCTTCTGTAGTTCTTGTTTTTCAATTATCGGTTTCCTTTATGATTTCTGGTGGGATTTAGCCTGGACAAATGATTCGATTTTACTAATGTTCTGCACTCTTTGAAGTTCATTGATGTACTTAGACTATGTGATTAGTGCAGAGTAAGCTAAGCATTTGCCACAGCGGTAAACATCACTTATTTCATAGGATGGGGTGAGAGAAGTGTTGCTGAAGGTTGAAGCACAGGACACCACACCTCAAGCTACACTGGTGACCTGGGTTTGGGAACAACCTCAGGTCGTCGGGGTGTCAGCATGGGGGTGTGGGAGAAGCAGGATTGAGCGTGCCATCAGGCTGCTCTCCTCTCCTGGGGTGGTGGGTTGTCGACCCTCCTGTAGTCCCGTCCCCACCAGGTGGAGGTCTGGTGGGGTAACGTAGGTAGGCAGGGCGGCAGTACAGGTGGGAGACAGGGGCTTAGCTGGTACGGCCCTGTGCCAGGGCCATGTGGGGGGGGGGGAGTATGGGAGAAACCCCAAGAAAAAAACATAAAAATCTATATAAAAAATGGATGGGGTGAGACTGCACATAAGGCGAGTGCATGCTGCAGTCAATGAACTGGAAGACCCGGAACTCTGCTCTATATTTATCTGAGAGGTTGTTTTAGCATGGGGCATAAACTTTTTAACATGAAACTTCTCCCCATTTAATTAGACGTGTGAGATTTTATTAGGATGTGGCTTACAAGCTGAGACTCCTGGGAAGTTTCATTTTTCTTTCATTTATTTATTTTATTTATTTATTTGTAGATCAGTTTACAACCTTTGAGCCAAGGGCTCATTTTCAAAGGTACCTCATCACAAAGAGGACAATACAATGCAGACATTCATGTTACAGAATGTAGGTTACAAGGAATTAACATACAGGTTTGTGAGGAACATGATAGATACAGCAGTACATACAAATACTCACTTAAGGTTACAGGATATGGGTACATCAGTAAATAGGTGATTGGCCGATATTACAGAGAGGCCAGATTGGTCATTATGGCAACATAGAGACTGGAAATGGAGCAGTGAGGAGCAGTGGCAATTGAACCAGGTTACAGCAGCATAGTAACACTGCCAGGGCGAAAATTAACAGAGCAATTTAAGCCAAGTTACAGTAACATATTGCAATACTGCAGGTTGAGCAGTCGGCAGAACAGTGGTAATTTTGCCAGAGGAGATCGTGGTGTGGTTTGGATGCTGCCCAGTGGGCATTGTCAGGGCACAGTGGGTAGCGCCTCAGATTATACAGGTGCAGTTTCGTGCGGTGAACAGTTCACTTCTGAGTGCGGTTTTGAATTTGGAGATCGTAGGGGCATCTGTGATGTGGAGGGGGAGTGAGTTGAACCAGGAAGGGGCTCTATGGGGGAAGGACCTTTGACCATGGGAGGTCCTGGCTCTAGGTGTCTGGAAGGTAGTCCTGCAGGAAGTCCGTGTACAGACCAGGGGTTTGGCTATGGGGAGGGAGGCCGTCAGCCCTGGGGGGGACAGTCCTAGGAGAGTTTTCTTTGCTATTAGGCATGTTTGATAACGCAGCCGTTCATCTAGGTTCAGCATTGTTGCCAGCACATAGAGCTGGCATGAATGTGTAAGTCTAGGGGCCCCAGTGATTAGTCTGCAGGCCTTGTTGAGTAACAGGCGGACTTTGTTGGCGCAGTTGATGTCGGCAGTCCGTGGACCGGAGTCCATAGTCTACCAGGGATAATATCAAGGATGTTACCGCAAGCCGGAGGGCAGCGGGGGGAGAGCGCTTTTGTAGCGGTATAAGATACCTAGTTGCATATTGGCTGCTGAGGCAAGGGTGTCAATGTGGGTATGGTAGTTGAGGGCTGAGTCAAAGGTGACCCCAAGGTACCTGAACGAGTGTACTTGCTCTAGCGGTTTTTTGGAACCAGGGAGGATGTGGAGTGGAAAATTGCTAGCTTTGTTTTGGGGATGGGCAAAGAGCATTGTTTTCGTTTTGAGATTTATGATCAATCTATGCTTTGTGAACCAGGTTTCTGCCTCAGTATACGAGAGCTGCAGGGAGTCCTGAAGGGAGGTAGGGTTGTGGTGCGAGGCAAAGATGACAGCATCATCTGCATACAGCAGCATATTTCCGGTGCATTCACTTGGCAGGGTGTTAAGGTAGAGCAAGAAGAGTAGGGGTCCCAGGATGGAGCCCTGAGGAACCTCTGATCGGATGGGACATGATTTTGATAGTGCTCCATTAATTTTGACGCATTGGGAGTGGGCCGATAGATAGCTAGAGCACCATGTGAGTGGTCCAGTAGCGAAGTTAGCCTGGTGGAGTGCACTCAGTAGGAGGGGGTGGGAGACAGTGTCGAACGCCTTGGAAAGGTCGATGAACACTGCCCCAGCTAGGGAGCCAGAGTCCAGGGATTTGTGTAGGAATGTTGAGAACTCCACTAGTGCTGTGCCTGCTGTGTCCTGCCCAGAAACCGTGCTGTTCAGGGCAAGGATGTTATATTTAGTCAGGTACTCAGTAATCTGTATAGCGACTAGTTTTTCAAGGGCTTTGGGGGAGGGGAGTATAGAGATAGGCCGGTAGTTCCCAGCTGAGGACCTATCACCCCCTTTGTGGATGGGAGTGACAATGGCCGTTTTCCATGCTGTGGGGAACTGCCCCAGGCAGAGGGATTTATTGAGAAGGCCGGTAAGTGGGACAAGGACCTGGTCCAGTACGCGCCGGAGAATGGTGGGGTCCACGGTGGAGTTGCTGGGACTATTGCTCTTTAGCGCACGGATCAGGTGGGGTCTAGCTTCGAGGGTAGTTACTCTACGTAGGTAGAAGCTAGGGTGCCGGTCATCTGGGGTCGGTAGGGAGGGTGGTGGGTCGAAAAAGTTACTGGGGAGGATGGGGCTGAGGTCCGTGAAGGAGGAGTTGAGGTGATTTGCGATGCCTATCGTGTCAGTAATGTTGGTGCCGCCAATATTGAGATGGGATGGGGAGGAGGCGTGTGCTCCCGTTCAGTTGTTTGATATTGTCCCAAAGGTTTGGGCGCACCCCAAGAGGAGGTGAGGGTGGCTTGATAGTAGTCGGCCTTGGCTTTTGGACTGCTAGGTGCACTTATTCAGTGGGCGTTGTAGGCCTGTCTATCAGCCATCCGGCCTGTTTCAGTTGCGAGGTGCCACAGGTTATCCCTATGTCTAAGTAACTGTAATAGGGCAGGGGTAATCCAGAGCACTTTATGTTTTTTGGTTTTGGTAGCTGTGAGGGGTGCGAAGAGGTCGCAGGCTGTATTAAATGTATGGGAGAAGAAGGCGAGGGCAGTTTAGTAATTTAAATGCAAATGACTGCTCCGCATATTTACTTTAGGGCATGTAGTGGCACTGGTAAAGTGGGGCATAAACCAGACTTTCCACAGACATTGCCTTCTCCTATGCTGCACCTAAGCTTTGGAATTCTCTCCCAGATAATCTGCATTCACTTGCCTCACCTCCTACCTTTAGAAAGCACTTCTTGGGTGCACTATCATGCAGAACGCACTGTAATTGTTTTTCTAATGCCTTTGTACGTTTTACTGGGCTGACCGTTACATTTTTGGTCCTAATATAAACTGGATCAACTGTACAAGGTTTCCTGTAACAAAATGTTTTCAACTGGTGGTTTTCTTACTATATATTTAGTTACTGCACTGTTGTGACTGACCTTTATATCCATGTACTCACTATCTGTTGCTCTTCCCTGTTGTTGCTGTAAAGCTTGTGTCGTATGTACCACCTAGATAGCCTGGGTCATGCCTGAAAATGGTCCCTGAAACCAGTGTACTTACCTGGTTATCAAACAAATAAATAAATAAAAACTTTCGACCCTTGTGACTCCTTCTGTGCTATTATTAGGCACCATGCTATGCCATGGCCACTAGGGGTCTCCCTATACCACACAACTGTCTTACCAACAGAGTGTCTAGTGCAACTCGGGGATGTTTCTTTCAAAGTGAACAAGTTCAAGGTTTAGGAGACATTGTCGCTATGGACTGAATCACCTGTGGTTGGGCCAGATTTTATCTGATGGGTTTAATTTCTGGAGTATGTCTCTCAAAAGTAGCATGAGAGCTACATTGTCTAATCTTGATTTCGTAGCTCCACTGCCATACAGCAGGTTTAGACATAGTATGACACAAATGTTTTTTTATTTGAATACTCTTTACGGTATAACCCTCAGGGAGGTAACAAACATGGATATAAGTATGTGCACTGTCTGCTATTTTTACTGTGTATTGTGTATGTCATGACGATGTTTATTTATTTACTGAAAGTCAGTAACTAGGAAAGGCAGGCTGAGTCACAGCTCATTCCTAGACGCAGTCCAGGAAGGGGTGCAGGGAATGTTATGCTCATTGATCTGTTTGGATTTACCTTCATTTAAAATCAATAAATTATAAATTAAAAAAGACCTCAGAATCAGAGACAAGCCCCTCTCTTTCTTTCTTAAGCAAGAGAGAGACAGAGAGACTTAGGGACTCAATACGATCCCAAAACAGCAAGTGCTGCTACCTTCAAAATTCAGTAAAATTGTCATGTGTTTGTTACATGATGACATGGCACCTCTGGGCAGTGAAGCAACTTTGGACTTGGTCCAAACTCACTTTTATTGGCCAAGGATGGGAAGTAACGTCAAGAGATACTGCAGACAGCACACATGTGTGCAACAGAAAATATTATTCAAGAGAGGGACTTCCGGTTCCGATATGCACTAACGAGCAGCTCCAGCGCTAACCCTCCCGAAGCACCGGACAACATTTGATTTAAAATAACTTAATCCCCATCCAAAAAGCATTCAAACTGGTAGACCCTACCTAGTACTACTACAGAGCGCCGGGCCAGCCGAAAATCTCAGCTAAACAGCAACGGAACCGCTTCCACCTACTTACGGATCTGGAGAACCATGAGGAGCGGGGCGCATCAGACTCGGAGCTGGCCGCCAAGCACACCAAGGACCTATGCCCCGGAAGATCAGCTACCTCGAATAAATCTAGTTAAAAAAAAGGGCCAGGACTCCCAAATAGGGGACATCTTGCAGGCTATTTCGGAGTTCTGCAATGAAATGTGCGAATCCATTGGGGAGCTGAAAGCAGACATCAGGACCCTCCAATCGTGCATGGCAGAGGCCGACCATTGGATTTTTGCCAATACCACTCAGCTAGAGTCAATGAAGGACTGCATGCGCACCCTTCTAACAGCGCAGATCTATAAGGCAGCTAGGCAGGAGGATGCAGAAAACAGATGCCATCGAAAAAATACTCTTATTTATGGCCTGCTGGAGGGAGACGAGGGTTCCGACCCAGTTGCCTATTCTGACTATCTTCTCCACCTAATCTTGAACCTAGATCCAGAATTTGCCATAGACATTGAGAGGGCACATCGTGCCCTGGGCCCAAAACCTTCTCATGTGGATGCCAGACCTTGATCCTTTGTGATTAAACTACAGAGCTACTAAATGAAGGAACAATTAATTGTAACCCCTAGGTGGCGCTATTCCAAGGGCTACTACCCCTGCCTGCTCGGCTAGTAGCAGGTTAAGGAGCCTGAGTTGTGAAATGGGTGTCTCCACCCAGAGGTCAGGGTTGGTAGTGGTCAAGCTAACCTAGGCACAGCCCTCCGGGACACTGTAACCCCCCCCCTTTCCTTACTAGTGGCCGGAACAATACACAATAATCACTTTCACAATACCCCTGATACACCACACAAGTACCCACACTGTTTGCACTTACCACCAAGGCTTTCCTCTGGCTCGGCCCTGGGGACCCCTGTAAAACAAGGTTATACACAGCAAATAACAGCAGTACAGTACTCTTGCACAAACTGGAACCACAGTCAGGGTAAATGCAAAAAAGAAGAGTTAGATCTGATTTATTTAAGGGACTTGAACAAGGGAGTGGCGTAATCAGATTAACTTGCTTAAAGGATGCATCAATCAAACAGTTATGCATGCACTTCAGGGTCCATAAACAGTCACACACTCTGGGTACCCAGATGGAGAATGGTGGGCTAGCAAGGAACGTTGCAGCTGGTTGGGGCCCTGTGATGGAAGAAAACAACATGCACAACACACACTATCTGTAATCCGGAGCCAGAGGGCTCAGTTTGTGAAAAGAAAACAAGACAGTCAGATGACACATTTTTAGATTAGGCTGTTGTTGCAGGGAGCTACCCTGATGATTAATTCACAATACCCAAGACTGGACACAGGCTGCACGAAAATCGAGACAGCAGGTGGTTAATCTGGAGTGCCAGGAGAAGTAGGGCCCATATGAATCGCTGAGGTGTCGTTCCTGTTCAAGCGTGGAGCAGGGGGCCGATCCCTAGACAGGTCTCTTATCGATGGCTTTCTCTATGCAGCGGGTAGTCTGGCTGGGCCAGTGTAGCAAGGGCCCGGCCAATGAAGACAAATTCGGATACAGTCCATTTTGGACAGGATACAGCTTCCAGCAAGCAGGATACAGTTCACACAGTGGGGAACCAAAGCACTACCCACTAACAATTCACAGCACGTTTACATGAGAGGAAATTCTACTGTACCAGGCAAACCACTCTCCAGTCATGATTGCAAACTCTCTGCACAAACTGGGGTTTTAAAAGCAGCTGGAAATCCTGATAGGCCGATCGCATTTAGCAAAATCTTCAGTCTTCTTCATGTATGAGCCTGGTAAAAAAATCAGTGGCTTACTTTGTTCTCACAAACTTGGTTTAATCCGAAATAATTCTCTTCTCTCCCTCTCAGGGGCAGCAGGCAGACATGCAGGCCACAACTCAGGCCTTTCCACAGTTTTCCCACGCGAAACTACTTAGACGGCTGCTTGATTGTCTCAAGCTGTTGCTTCTTCAGCTCCCAACTTAGATCTGACTCAACTGCCAGCAAGCCTGGGACTTTCCCCAGAATCCAAAAGGTTTGGTTGGCTGATCTGTCTGTCAGTCACAACAAAGGCTCCCCCTTCAGGTGCAAAAAGGCGCCAAAAGCCCAAAACTACAATTCCTACAGATTTTGACTCCAGACAGCTCCTGCAGTCCGGCTCCATTTTAGGTCCCACCAGTACTAATTGGTCTAATTTGCAGTCCCGGGCCAAATGGTGGGGATAAACAAAATAGTCCTTGCTGCAAAGAAGGCAGGTTAGACAAAGTACATTATCATTATCACTCTAAATGATTTTCAGCAAATAGTTACAACTTTCAACAGAGCTCCCTCTCAGATTACTTATGAATGCAATCCAGGCAGCTCTTAAAGAGACAGTACACAGAGGCTATACAGGCACTCTCTGGCAATCACATTGAAACTGCTAAAATGCAGGACACCAGCCTGGCAGTGAGCATTTAGGCAAGATCAAAGGAAGACTTTCTGAGAACCTCCATTTGTTGGGGGGTTACATTAAAAAAAGCTTGGCAGATGGGCCGCACGATGCTGGGATCACATTGTCTAATATTAAATAACGATTACGCTCCTTACACCCAAAAAATAAGGAGGGAATATGTGCTTTTATTTCCTTTGCTTCGTGCACAGATAATTAAATTTCGCACACCTTACCCGTCAACACTGTCAGTGCTACTTCCCTCGGGGTACTGTCTCCCACAACTCTGCCCAAGAAGCGGTCACAGACCTGATTGCCAGGGGCATCCTTAAAGAAATATCAGCAGTATTCGTGAGACCAAGATTAGCCTTGAAAAGACAGTGGGAGCCAGATGAACACCTACGCAATACCCCACTTGCTGACTTACTTGCAAGGCTCCATCAATATCAGAATCCCACTCTGTCAACCTGAGGGATGATGGTAGGCTTGTTCCGAGCTTTCTCTAATTTCCTTCTTGTTGGAGCCTACATGTTTACCCTCCGGCCCGATCCTGCTAGTTTCGGGGGTTAATGGGGGGGGGAATGTTCATATAGCCCTGCCTTGAGGCTCCTTCCTATTATATTTATCCCATGCAGCCAACATAAAAAAAAAAATCAAAATAATCCCGACCTTATCGGCTGCATTCTGGGAACCATAGCCACTCGATGGTGGGGATAACCCAGGCTGAATGGCTAGTAAAATTAAACATTTTGCTAATACACAGGATGCCGTGAGGATGGGATGGACTCCCCTCCCAGAGCTTAGATTTTGGCCCTTCCTCTTATTCCCCTGAACTGTGGCCCCTCCAATTTTTGCTATGTGGGGGGAGGGCCGGTGGGACTTTGGGCGGGGAGGGCCCCTGGATGGATGGAGGGGAAGGCTCGGTGGCGACCCCATCTACCTTGGGCTAATGGTGGTCCTGTACCTTTCTGATTTAAATGACTATTCTGAGTTGGACTCATTTAACACCTCTGGACTTAGGGAATTATACTTTTGATTTGTAGTGGTTACCTATATGGAAGCAATCACAAACACATCCAAGACAAAAAATTTTCATTTTGAGATTTTCATCGCCTGAAGGTCATGGGCTAAGGAGAATAATATCTGCGGGAAGGCCGGCCAGGGAGACAATAACATCGATGGTTATGCCGGACCACTACAGGGAGAGTTCCGTTCTGGGAATCCTCTTACTTTGGGTGATCCTCAGACCCCTCGTAAGGCTTCCTCCCCATCAGGGGATCGAAAGGCCCCCAAACCTCACATCATTCCCACATAGGGAGCAGTTTGAGGCTTCATGTAAGTGTCTACAGATAGTCACTTCACAGATAGGAGTCAACATGTTTATAGTTCTAGTATTCAAGTTATTGCAGTCTATTATGTTTCTATCCCTACACAGAGATCTGTTGTTGTGTTTATTTCTAGACCCCGCTGTTACAGGGGTATTGTTATATATAATTTTAGAGTTTAACAGTTGTGCCTTATTAATGGGGTATAGGGAGGGTAGGATTTAACTTGGTTCATGTTTAAGATAATAATGGAAGGGATAATTGGTGATATAGTTGTTGGGGAGGGTTGGGTGGAAAGAAAAATAACACACATGCTCAAGTGGTATATACAGTATGTAATCTTTATTTTAACAGGAAACAGGCTGGGGTCCCATCAGTGGCCCCTCTCTATCTTGTTTGGGTGATTGTGAAGACTGTCGGACCAGCCGAGGAGCTACGCTTACTGCATAACTCGCTGTTTGCGTAACTGACACAGATCATACGTTATGTGAAGGATGTAAGGATGGACAGAGCTCGAAGGGGGAGGGGGGTGCGGGGGGCACAGCCCCGATGAAAGCTTACGTTCATTGATTAAGTCTGCTAGTGTGTGTGTGTGTGTGTGTGTGTGTGTGTGAGAGACGCTGAACCTACGTTTTCAGTGGAAGACGGCGTGCGATTCCCGTAGCCTTTTACGCTACGCAATCTGGCTGGTCCGACTCTCTTCACAATCACCTTGTTTTGGTCCTGTTTGGGGCAGTGGTCTGGACAGGTGGATGGGCTCTTCTCCTGGGGACAAACACAACAACCAAAGTTATTTAAGGTACCATGGCTACTACACCAGAAAAAATCTTCTCCCAGAACATTAATGATCTGCACAATCCGATAAAGCGTTCACGCTTTATCCAATTTATTAAAAAACAAAATGCTGATCTCTATGATTCAAGAAACACACCTTTCAGACAACGAACACAAAAAGTTAAATTGGGGAGGGAGGCATTAAGGTTTATGCTTCTTCTCACCTTAGTGGTCGTCGCAGGGGAGCGGCCATTTTGGTTCTTGCCTCCACACCATTAGAAGTAACCAAGTCTTATATGGACAACCAGGGCAGATTTGTAATTTTACAGGGGAAACTCTATTCCCAGGAGGTAACCTTGGGGAGTGCTTATCTTCCTCCTACGTCCAAACCCTCAGTAGTACAGCATTTGATGGCAAGGGCTATGGACCTCCTTCGGGGGCAACTAATTTTAGGCGGGGACTTAAATATAACTACATCTGCTCACTTGGACACTTCCAACCACCGCCAGAAGCACCAATCAGGTATAGCTAAATACCTAAAAAACACAATGGAACATATGGGAATAGTCGATGTTTGGCACCTTCTATTCCCCTTGAACCCAGGTTTTACTTTTTTTTCGAATAGGCACCATACTTATTCGAGACTAGATTATTTTTGGGTAACCTGCGAGCACCTAGGCATGGTCCAGGACATTACTATCAATCCCATGGTCCTTTCTGACCTCCATCCCCTCATACTTAGATTAGATCTAGGAAGGCTGAAAAAACTATCACTGTGGCGTTTCAACTCGATCTTACTGAATGACAAACAATATGTGGATAGTATTAAGAAACGAATCCCTCTTTTTTGGGGGAAAACGCTTCCCCTGACACATCGAAGGCCCTGGTCTGGGATGCTCTTAAAGCAACGTTCATGGGGAAAACTATAGAGTATGCCTCCAGGAGAAGACAGGAGCTAGAATCCAAATACAATACCCTGTTGGAATACTTAGGAACCTACTAATTATTATACACAGAAGGAGACCGTGAGGTCCAACAAAAAATTTGAGATACAAAAGCAGAACTACAGAAATTAATGGATTCCAAGATTCAACAAGCCCTCTTATACCTAAAACAGACTAGATATGAGGGAGGTCCTAGGAGTGCTCGTCAACTTGTCAATTGCCTTCCGGGACAGAAGGGCTCCTCTACAGTCTTAAAGCTTAGGGATCCCATTTCCAGAAAATGTTCCCATCAGGAGGCGGATATTTCCTGCTCCTTTGTCAAATTTTACCAACATTTATACCAGGGTGATGACCCATCCACCCTCAAGAAAGACAGTTATTTTTGAGAAACCTCCCCTTCCTCCATTTTACTGAAGCCCAAAGGACCCTATTGGAGTCCCCCATTACTTTGGATGAAATCTCTTATTGCATTACATCTCTCTTGTCCCACCGTTGCCAATGGGTTCCCAGCTGAATGGTACAAGATGTTTAAGAACAAGATGTGGATATTACTTGGTAGGTTTGTTCTTTTCTTTCTTGCTTCTAAGGGGCTAGCAGGGTATTGTTCTGGGGGATCCTGGATGTTTGTAAACTGATTTAGTGGCTGTAAGTGGGGCTCTTTTTGTGGATGTTTCACTTTGTAACAGGCTGCGCTGGTAGAGGCCTATTTCTTCTGATTTAAAACCTGTTTGGTGGGATTTGCTTGGAGATGGTTATTTGAATTGGAGACCTATATCTGTTAATTTCAAGCCTAGTTTGATTTGGTGTTAGTGAAGCTGATTAAATTGGAGACCTGTTTCCTTTGGAAGCAAACATAGTTTGGGGCTTTGACTTGAATTTTGATTCCTTGTGCTGACTCCATTAGCTGTAAAAGGTTAGTTCATAGTGGGGGAGGGGTGTTAATGGTCTGGCCAGGTCTCACTCAGCCAATTGAGTGAAGGCAGGGCTGAATCAGGTTGAGGTGCTAGCTGCTTTGTCTTCTCAGAAAGAACTGGAAGGGGGCAGGATCAGTAGTGTTCCAGGACAGTAGCTGCTGGTGTTTTCACGGGGTTATTTTGGATATTACTTGGTAGGTTTGTTCTTTTCTTTCTTGCTTCTAAGGGGCTAGCAGGGTATTGTTCTGGGGGATCCTGGATGTTTGTAAACTGATTTAGTGGCTGTAAGTGGGGGCTCTTTTGTGGATGTTTCACTTTGTAAACAGGCTCAGTGGTAGAGGCCTATTTCTTCTGATTTAAAACCTGTTTGGTGGGATTTGCTTGGAGATGGTTCTTTAGCTGCAGGGCTTGGAGGGAGACACAGGGCTGATACACTCTCTTGTCAGGTGTCTGCCCAAGACCCGCCCTCCCCACCCTCCCTCCCAGAAGTCTGAAAATTTATAGGGAAGACCTGCCCTGCAATTGAGGAAAAGGCTGCTGGTGCAGCTTATGTAGTTCTAGCCACTGGGGTTGGATTTAAAGGCCGGGAGAGAGGAGCTTAGGGAGTTGTTCATTTTCCTTACATGTTTAATGTGTTGTACTGCACCTAGTAACAGAGTTACTGGTGTACAGTGGGACTGTCTCTAGGATTAGTGGGTGACCTGATTAGGCAGTAGGGGTATCTTGGAATGGGGAACCTGGTGGCTCACCCAGGAAAACTATTTGAAAGGGATGGAACCACACATCATTAGGGCGGCATCTTTGGGAGGTGGTGGGGTGCACAGGTGTGGAGCAGCCATGATACTGGACTGGGCTTGAAGTTTGGTGGTTGCCCAGTGTGCTACCAGCTGGCACAACAGGGAGGAGGTTAGGGGATGAGGAGAAAGCTGGGGAAGGGGGTGGTATGGTTGGGGAAGGGGCTGGAAATCTCCCACAGGGTTGCACCAAGCACTGGGGGCGGGGGTATAGGAAAGGAGTGCAGGAGGAATACTCAGGGGTCACATAGGGACCCTGCAGAGGGGGCCCAAAAGGACACTACCAAGGAAGCAGGCAGGTAACTGGGGACCCTCACAAAGGGGGGACGGAGGGACAACATTCTCAGGGAAGTAGGCGGATAGCCAGTGCTGGACAGAAGGAAGCAAGGCAGGGAGTGGATCAGACCTTATACTTAGTAACCACTTCAATTCTCTTCTTCTGCTCAAGGATGGGGGTGTAGCCACAACAGAGGTGGTTAGAGACGGAAAGGTGGGAGTGGGGCAGGAGGCAGGGGCCAGATAGCAGGAAGAACAAGGGGACCTGGAATGCAGGAGAATGGGGGAGTAGTAGATCGGAGCAGGGGAAGAGAGAGGAAAGCGCAAGGAGAAGGGCCAGTTGGGAGGAAAGGTAAAGAAGGACCAGAAGTACAAGGATGATTCAGTAAAGAGAGCTGAGGGGTTAGCCAGGGAGCACGATGAGCAAGGAGGAACTAAATGGAGACAGGAAGGAAGGGAGGATGAGCCAGGCTAGTTTAGCAGATGGGGGAGAAGGACCGGTGCGAGCAGTGAGAGGTGCATGGTACAGAAGGATACTCAGGAGGAGGAGCAAGATTGGAGGGAGGGATGGCCATGAAATAAGGAACGGTGGCATGTGCGCCAGATAGGGGAGGAACAAGGAGCCAGCTGGTGGGGGCGGTAGAAAGGATGAGGAACATGGAAGGGAAATGGAGGAAAAGGAGTGGTCAGAGTGCTCCTGCTGGGGATTCTATGATCAGGGGTATCAAATGGGATAGGGAGGAAGCCTGGCCAGTTAGAACAAGATGCTTCCTGGACTAACGGTGCACAGGGCTAAGCATGAGGTATATCAGCTGGCAAAGGACTGTGGGGTTCCCCAGACATACTGGTCCACCTGGGCACAAATGACATTGAGGGAAATAGCGAGCCAGAGATACAGGCAAGATTCAGGAGCTCGCCAGGGTCTGTCATGACATAGGATGCACAGTTTCCTTCAGAAATCCTGCCAGTGCCAAGGGCAGTGGGGAACACAAAGGAAGATTAGGGAGATAAACCAGTGGCTCAGGGAGTGGTGTGAGGCCAGAGGGTATGGGTTGATGGGGATTGGGGGAGACCTGGGAGGATAAGGAGCTGTATGCTAGAGATAGACTACATCTCAATTTGGAGGAGGGGAACCTTAAGTTGAAAATGGAGGAGTTCATTGGTGAAAAGTGGGGTTTAAACTTGCCTTGAAGGGGTGGGATGGGAGAAAAGGCAGTCAAGGGATGCCGATAAGGAGGGACCAGGGTCGGATTAGGGGGACAATGGGGCAATGCCCCAGGCCCCCGCCATAGACTGGCCCCCAGTAGTCGGAAGCGAGAGACACTTTTAGTAGGTGGACTGGGGGTTTGCAAATCATGCCACCTCCCCTTGCTACAGCGGGCAAAGTTAAGCGCGAGTCAACCTCCCCCATAGGCCCCGGGCAGCTTGCTCCTTAAAAAGTTGTGAAAGCAAGCGTGACTTGGAAGAAGCACATTTGTTAAATAAAATAAAAAAAAACACAAGCCCCTGCCACAGATAGGCCCCCGCAAGTCTACATTGCAGATTTCTCTCTGCTCTCCTTCCTCAGGTGGTACAGCACTTGTAAAGATTTGTAATAAATCATGCCCCCGCATGAGTCGACATGTGAATCAATCCCCCGGAGCTTGCTCCATAAAACAAAACAAACAAAAAAAATGACTTTGGGAGGCTTTTAATTAAAAGAAACAAAAACACAAGCCGACTGGACCCTCCTGCTACAGATAGGTCCCCCAGCAAGCCAACATTGCAGAAGATTTATCTCGTTCCCCCAACTTCCTCCTCCGTTATTTGCAGCCTGCAGCTAGGGTCAGGTGACTTGCTAGAAAAACAAACTGGCAGTATGTAGCACAAGAAGTGAAGAAGGCTAACTATGCAAGCACCGTGATCTACCTCCCCTAGGATACTGACGAGGTTTTCCATTTTGTTGAGTCTGGGACTGGACCTGGACGTGCAAGTTTTGCGACCAGACCTGGGCTGCCGCTGCATTAATACGAGGAGCGTACCAGACCAGGAGCTTTGCACAATCCATCTGGGCATGCTTTTTTAAAAACCACTTTTTCTTGGCGGTTTTTGAGTGTCAGCATGCACTTTGCCAGCGGCAGCACCTGCACTCGCTATCTGTACCCCACGCCACTCTATCGCTAGCAGCATGATTAATCGATGCACTGTTCTAAACTGCCTGCTGCTGCTAAACTAAGGAGTTTCTAAGAGTGCCACAACAGCAGACAGCTTGAGTTCAGTAAGCGCTTAGAAAGTTGATATCTGTATTTTATTTTATGCTGAGATAATTGATCTGAGCTTGTTCAAAGAAGAGATAAAGGACGTGGTGTGTGTGTATACATGCATGAATCCTCTAACTCTGAAATAAATGGAATTTATCATTCTTTGATATCCCATGAGCAGATAAAGGTATGACATCAGTCTGTTTATTTGGAGTCATATCATTTGTACATTGGAACTGCACACTTCTGTACAATGGGTACATACAGTAACTTACTGTTGTTTGGAGTAGGATGCATACCTCTTAGCAAAGCACTGTTTATTTTGTTTAATTTATTTCCTTAAAATAAACTTGTGATTAAAGAGGTTACTTAAAGATTACTTTTGCTTTTCTGAACAGGGTCTAGAGGACTAGCGACTTCAATAAAACCCCAAAACTCACAGAATCTAGACCCCAGGCATCTGGAGCCTGGCAGGCTTCTTGTCTTGCACAGTACAATAAATATAACATTACAGACTATGACAACATGACAGGGTGTTGTACTTCAAGTTACTTTTCTCCTGTGAATAATGGGTGTAGTCTCCCCATACGGTGGTTGTTATGGTTAATAAACAATGTGCTCAGTAAATGTTGCGCAAAATAAAACATTTTGGTATGAAAAGTTGGGCGTTTTACATGGCCACCCAAGTTGTGAGTGTCCCAGGCCCCCAAGGCTTGATCTGGCCCTGAGGGACTCTGTCTCCACCCCTGGGACCAGGAGGATTGCAGGAAAAGACCAACTGGCAAAGTGCAGACCAGGAGAAAACAGAATCCCAAGGAACACGAGCAGGAAATGAAACTATAGGGAAAGGGTGGAAGTAGTCTACTAAATGCCAGGAGCTTGGGCAATAAAATGCCCAGGCTCCAGGCGATGTTAACTGAGGAGCAGTGGATGTGGCAGTGGTCACTGAGACTTGGGCCACTGCAAGACATGACTGGGACCTGAACCTGGAGGGTTACACTATGTTCAGGAAGGACAGGGGAGGGAAGGGAGAGGGGTAGCAATGATAGTAAAAACTGCATTGGCATAGGGGAGTTGAGGAGGCGGAGGAACCGTGGAGGCGATTTGGGTCACCTGATAACAAGGGGGCAAGAGAGTAAAATAGGAGTGGTGTATAGACCCCTGCCCTGGCGGAGGAGCTGGAGGACAGTCTGGTGGCAGATGTTAGGAGACACTGCAGACTGGGCAGAGGAAAGGTGGTGGTGTTAGGGGACTTAAACATGCCAGGAACAGACTGGGAGACTATGACATCCTCTGTGACCAGGAACAGAGGTTGTTGGATGTCTTTCAAGGCGCATTCCTAACTCAGCAGGTGAGGGAACCGACCAGGGAGACACGGTACTGGATGTGGTCCTGGCAGACAGTGACCAGATTGGGGAGCCTGGGTAAAGGGACCCATTGGCGGGAAACCATGCCGCAGTCTGGTTCTGCCTGGACCTAGGAGGGTAGAAGGCTGCACAAAGACAGAGCAACAGACTTCAGGGGGGTGGATTTTAAGGAAATGGGAAGGATCCTAAGGAGCATTTGGATGGGATTGGGTCAGACATGGATGCTGATAGTAGGTGGAAATCATCAGAGAGGGGCAGGATGCTACCAGCACCTGTGCAAGAGTAAGACGAAAATGCGGTAGGGCTCAAAAACCCTGTTGGTGGACCAGGAGGTCCATGAGGTGGTGCGGGGAAAGAAAGCAGCCTATAGAGAATTCAAGTGCTCAAGGTGAAAGGGATCGAGGGAGTATGAGCTGTTGGCTAGAAGGGCCACTAGAGTGGTGAGGCGGCCAAGGCAAGGAAGGAGCAGAACCTGGCCAGGGAAATTAGGAGAGGGAAAAAGGGTTCTTTAGATACATTGGGGAAAGACGAAGGGGTGAAGGGGCAGATTAGCAGGATTAAATCAGGGAAGAGATGGGCACAAGATCCAGAGGAGCAGGCTGAGGTACTAAATGAGTCCTTCACCTTAGTTTCACTAGGGAAATGGGGATGCTGCATCACATGGAGGAGACAGAGATACGAGATGGGGACCTCACCAACCGGCAGGTCTGGGAGAGGGGCATCACTGGCAGGTGGGGGAGGGCCAAGCAGGAGAAGAGGTACTGGAAGTGGAAATCACAGCAGAGAGTGAGGGAAGCCCTCAGCTCCCTTAAGACGGAGAAAGCACCAGGGCCGGATAAATTACATCCTAGAGTGCTGAAGGAACTTGCAGATGTCCTGGCAAACCCCTGGCAGAGCTTTTCACCATCTCTCTGAGGACAGGGTGGGTGCCCCAAGACTGGAAGGTGGCGCATGTAGTGCCCTATCCACAAGGGGGATCAAGGAGGTGGCAGGGAACTACAGGCCTGTCAGCCTGACATCAGTGGTGGGCAAGGTGATGGAGGGCATTGTCAAGGAGTGGCTAGGGGGGGCCTCGATAGTCAGGGTGCCTGGACGATAGACAGCATGGATTCATTCCGGGAAATCGTCAGACAAAACCTGGTGGAGTTCTATGACTGGGTGACAAGTGCCTTGACCTGGGTAGACCAGTGGATGTCCTTTTCTGGACTCACAAGGCATTTGACTCTGTTCCTCACGGGGCCTGTTGGATAAACTAGAGAAATGGGGGTGGAAACCAGATGATCCGATGGATAGGCAATTGGCTCCAGGACTGGATCCAGAGGGTCGTAGTTGGTGGGATAATCTCTTCCCAAGGAGGGTCATTAGTGGGGTCCCACAGGGATCAGTCCTGGGCCCCTTCTGTTCAACGCCACGATCTGACATAAGGACAGGAATCAGGAGTGAGATGAGTCTCTTTGCAGATGACCTGGAAACTGGGGGCAGTGGTGGATGGGGAGGAGGGAGGGTTGCTGCAGGGGACCTGGAGGCTCTGGAAAGATGGTCTAGAAAGTGGAAGCTGAGGTTTAATGCAGGAAATGCAAGGTACTCCATCTGGGGCCAGAAACCCAGGCCAAGTATACACCCTGGGAAATACTACAAGTCTCAATGGCTGAGAGGGACCTGGGGTGGTGGTGGATGTCAAGATGAACAACTCTGAGACTTGTAGGAGGGCAGCAGCCAAGGCAAACAGGATGCGGGATGCATCGCTAGGGGATCACCTCCAGAAGGAGGGAAGTGATACTCCCTGTATAACTGCTTGGTGAGGCCGCACCTGAGTACTGCGTGCAGTTTTGGAGGCCACACTTAAAGAGGGACATTAACCTCCTGGAGAGGGTCCAGAGGAGGGCAACCAAAATGATTTGGGGCTTGGGGGACAGGACCTATGAGGAGAGGCTCGAAGAGCTAAATATGTACACTTTGGAAGAGAGAAGGGACCGGGGGGACATGATAGAGGTCTTCAGGTACATGAAGAGGGTAAATAGGGGAGGAACAGTGAGGGTGCTTTGAAGGAAGGAGGAAGGGGCCACCAGAGGGCATGGGTGGAAGCTGGAGGGGGGAAGATTCAGGGGAGAAAGGAGGAGGTGCTACCACTGAGAAGGTGAGAGCCATGGAATGCACTACCTAGGGGGCTGGTGGAGGCAGAGACAGTGGAGGGGTTCAAGAGGGGTGGGACAGGTACAGGGAAGGGTTCAGGAGCAAAATCCAATGCAGCAAGAATATCCGGAACTGGGAAGGGAGAAGCCAGAGAAGGCGAGGGGGACAGCAAGGTCAGCACCCAGGGTGGGGGCTGACCAAACGAGCAGACACGAAAGACCATTAGGCCTATTCTGCTGGCATTTTAGTATGTTAGTATGTTAGTAAGATCTCTCCTAAATTACTTTCCACATTTAGAGAGGTGGCAGAGGATTCCCCCACCCTCTTCCTGGTCCTATGCCACTCTAGCCACCCTTTTAAAACAAAACAACAATCCTACCAACCCCTCGTCTTACCATCCGATTTCAATCCTTAATATGGATTACAAACTTTTTACAGCCATTGGGCTTCCAGATTGGAGAGGATTTTACCCTGTCTAATTCATAAAGATCAATCCGGTTTTATTAAGAACAGAAATACTTTGGATAATATCCGTATAACTTTAATAGTCATTGAACACATCCAGGAGTGGCGGATTCCAGTGGCTGTCATTAGCTTGGACGCAGAGAAGACCTTCAACAGAGTGTCCTGGCCATTTTTGTGGGACTCCATGTCAAAGTTCCATTTTTCAGATTCGTTTCTGAGGTGGCTGGAGAATCTATATGACTCTCCTAGGGCATATGTGAGGGTTAATGGAGGAATATCCTCCCCTTTTACATTATTCCGGGGTACTTGGCAGGGCTGTCCCCTTTCACCCCTTTTATTTGCCGTTTACATGGAACCTTGGCATTGGCCCTTAAAGCTTCCCCCGAGGTAGAAGGTATCCCGCTGGGCCAACAGCAATACAAAGTTGGGATGTTTGCCGACTATGTTCTTTTAACCCTTCTTTCACCAGACAACTCCATTCCCATGGTTTGGCAAATTCTCAGGAAATACGAGGCCATAGCAGGTTTTAAACTAAAGATCACAAAATCAGAAGCCCTCCTCTTTAATTTCTCACCAACAAATGCTCTTCACCGCCTTCTCCCCCTTAAATGGAGAGCTACGAAAATACAATATTTAGGGATACATATCCCATTGAATCTGGAGGTGGTGGAAATGGTTAATTATGAGCCACTCACCATCACTACTCAAAAAGATTTAGAGAGGTGGTCATCCCTTCCACTAACATTTTTTCAACAGATTGAAACCATCCACATGAAAATACTACCACGACTTTTATACCTTTTTCAAAATATCCCTTACTTCCCCTTACCCTTTTATTTTAAATCCTGGGACAAATTACTTACCAAATTTATATGGGGTAAACAATGCCCTAGAGTCTGCCTCTCTATCCTTAAATTGTCTACTGCTCAGGGGGGAGCAAATCTACCTAATCTTAAACTTCATGTCCAGGTATCTTTTCTCTGTACCCTTCTCCTCTGGCTGATCGATAGCTATTCGGCACCTTGGAAGTCTCTGGAGTTCATTTTAAATGACATGTATGATATCTCTGCTCTTCTCTTCTCCCCTACAAATTATACACCATCATTGAAACATGTTACACAGATAACATCTAGTACTCTCCAAATCTGGTATAAACTATGAAGCAAGCCAGAACTTAAGCCAATATATGATTATTGTAAAATAATTTCTAAAGACGATCTTTTTCAGCCTGCCCATATGGACCTGACCTTTGCTCACTGGTGTACATTAGGCTTAACACATTTCAGTTTTTGGATGAACGGGGGATACTACCTTTTAATAAGCTTAAAGTTCAATATGATCTCTGTAATACAGATTTTTTAGATACCTCCAAGTGAGGAATTATATACTTCGCCATCAAACAATATCGGCTAAACTCCCTACCCCGAGCCCACCCTTGCTAAAAATCTTTGTTGATTCCCTAGGGGGGAGCCATGGTGGTCACCTTATATGGAATACATACATAAGGCTCTGAGAGATTTAATGGGGGACTCGATACAGTCAATATTAGACAAATGGAATAAGGACTTGGCCTCAGAGGTTCAGTTCTCTGAATGGATCTCCGCGGCTATGCCAGCAACCAAGGTGACTTCCTCCCACTTTTGGTGGGAGTATTCCTGGAAAATCTGAACCAGATACTTCCAAGCCCCAGCAATATTAACCAAATATCTTCTGGGCATATATGGACACTGCTGGAGAAAATATGGATGTTGCTTGCCAAAACTGGGTCATATTTTATGGCATTGCCCCCTTTTAATGCCTATTTGCTGTTGCCTTCAGTTTAAGTTATCCAAATGTCTAGGGGAATCAGTAGAACTAACAGGGTAAATGATATTGCTTTCAATTTATCCAGACTGCTCTCCCCAATGGACCCAAATACTGTTGCCAATATTTCTTATAGTGGCCAAAAAGGCCATTACCAGAAAATGGATGTCCCAGCAGATCCCTACCGTCCAGGACTGGAGATCCATTATGCAAGAAATTTACCAGATGAAAAGCCTAACAGCAACTATTCAAGATCGCATGCAGAAATTTAGACTTAAGTGTCAGGGATGGATTCTTTATTATTCAGGGATAGATCCAGATTTTGTTCCTTGATAATAATATATGGCATTTTTAGATAATTTCAGAATAATTGTTCTGGGAAAGGTACTGAAAATGGTTGGGTACTCTGGCTGCTGATAGATAAACTAAATGCATAAGTAAGCATTAAGCCACGATGAAGGTGGCGTCTAGTGGGGAATCAATGCATGGTTGGGACCATTGTGGTACGAGGCTGAAGCGTCAGTGCCTACAATGAGCCAACCAGGCATTAATTCCTCATTAGATGCCACCTTCATCGTGGCTTAATGCGCTTGTAACATGGCATGTGCAAACTACGTTATGTTACAAGTCAGTGGTATGTGTGATATTACTGAACAGGAATTTATGCTATTGTTTTCTACTATTTCTACTCCTGTTCTACAGTGTACTTTTCCATATATCTCGATCTCCACCAGGCATGTGCATGCTCTAACTTCAGTACCTGTTAGTATTGTGCCGCCTACTTTCTGTTGCTTTACTACTAATGATTACAAAGCAGTTTGTGACACATCTGGGTGCACAACATAACTTTCATTCATATCTACGCGGCTCTTTCGGCTAGTTTGACTGTTTTGTATTTCTGCTTAACTACTGCATTGTGGGGAGATAACGAATATTTGCATACCTCAGATTTTACTTCATTGCCGATCTCAAGATATGCAAATACTCCTTCTATCCCCACAATGCACTGCTTCCTAACCGCTGATACCCGATACCCCTACTCACCAGTCACAGACACATAGATTACTCAGAGCATGTTTCTTCAGGTCTGGCTACACAACAGATTGTGCGACTTGCCTCACTTTTCATCCCACAATAAAAAATGCTGCTCATCACCGCGATAGCTCACTGTGCAGTGCAGTACCCATGGCTTTCTTCCTGTTGCAGGGACAAGCATGCTCAGGATTTTCTCAATGACGTGCAGCAGCTACCTGTCAACCACTTTTCTCTGGCCTTGCTCTGCGTTCTACTTAACAAACACTGCTACATTCTGAGGCGGGCATTACTAGTGGATTAATCCCCGCTTCAGAATGTACCATGTGTTGTGTTTGTGCCAGTGCCGTTGCTGGAATCCTGTCTATGTTTTTCAGCCATGTTACAATGATATTTTGTGACCATAATGTACAATGTACCACGTATAAATGAGGCATGTGTGTAAGCAAAGATCCAATAAACATAAATAAAAAAAAAAGAAAATATTATCCAAGAGAGACACCCCACTTCTGAACATTTCAACCAGGGCCCCCAAGCAACTGGCATGTACTAACTCCCTCAGTCTGGAGAGAACACTCAGAGGCTGCACGAGCTCACAGAGGGCAGTCAGTGCATATCCGAACACAATGTCTGTGAACAGGGGAGTAATTATAGGAGGGGGCAGAAATCCCCCCCAACATTTTAGGTGAGCACATTTGTCACCCCCAACATTCAGGCCGTATGCTGTTGCTGCCTGCTGGTGAGCTGGAAGGACACAGGAGTCTGCTGTTCTATGGGTGGGGGTTGGATTTACTGGTGGGTTGGGTCAGGTCCTGGGAGTGAGAGACCCAAGAGAGTTCAGTAAGCTACAGCAGCCAGACAGTTAGACGGCAGAGGGGGGACCAGTGCTATGCAAGTGGCCTGGCCAGAACCAGGAGGAGAAGAGTGAATTGTAGCAGGGAGGGAGAAAGTGATGGACTACACCACACCCAGAAGTAGCATAAGTGCGTGCCACCATCAATAGCGAGGAGTCGGGAGGAGTGGATGGGAGACTGACTGCTTGCATCAAGGGAAAAAACTACGGTGCTACCATTAAGGTGTTTGCCTGCTTGATGCTGCTTCACTTCCCTTCTCCTCCTGACTGTGACTGTCATGTCCTGTGACTCCTGCTGCTGCATCTGCCCTCCGATGATGCCTGTGGAGGAGCTGCTACTTTGCTTTCCAGCCTGGGAGTTTGGGGGGGAGGCTGGGGTTTTACGGCCTGGGATCGAGTGGTTCAGGGCTGTGGGCATCAGTGAGTGACTGTGGGGGTTAGATGGTTGGATCAGTCGGGACGTCAGTCGGTCTGAGCCTGCAGTGGAAGTCTGGAAGGCAGAGCAGAGGACAGAGGAATATGGACTTCTGGAGGCTGCTGCAAGCAATGATGAAGCAACAACTACCTGGGAGGTAGGACTGACTGGGTGGGTGGGGGTAGCGAGCCAGCCACATCATCATGCCACAGGGGCATTTACTCACAATGCTGTATGCACAAAGTTGCAAAACAAGACACTGGCAAACAAGCAGAGGAGGTGGTGAAAGAGAATTCCAGTTTGCACAGGGCAGTTCTAAACTGGCAGGAGCCACACACTATTGGCCATTTGATTTGGCACCAGTCAGGGTCAGGGAGTGCCTGGGAAAAGAAGCCTGCTGCAATCTGTGAGGCATTCTCTTTACTGTTGTGTCTGAGGCCTAGTGGTTTCTACTAGTAGACTGTGACCAACGCAATCAGCAATCAGCACAAAACTGCTCAACTTGAGCTAACATAGCTCTGATAGTCTACAAAAGGCAAGGGTAGGTGATGTTTCTGTTTAACTATGTTTATCGGTGGTCTGTTCTGCTTTGCTGTGTTGGTTGTGTCTGTACTGTCTACAGTCAGTGTCTGATTTAAAATGTTGTGCTGGCTAGTGTCTCTCCTGTGTGCCCCCGGAGCCTGACTGTTGCCTGCTTTGGTAGGGGCAGGGATCTGCTGGCTGGGGGTTATATGGTTAGCCTAGCATGCAACTCCAGTGTTTTCCTCTGTATTACCAAAGTTAAAGTAATTTCAATGGGCTTGCACAACTGGATGAGATGTATGCTTGTGTGATTTCAATGCATTGTGGCTGTTCAGCTCGCTAGCCTTGGGCTATACCATCCTGTAGGGGTATGATGCAAGGAACCCTAGAGGAGGGTTCCCTCCAGTAGGTGCCATGGGAATAATTTCCTTGGCTAAAGGTAGCTTAGGAAAAAGCCCACGGGAAAGAGAGATGAGTCGCTGGAGGAGAAGGGGTGAAAGGTGGGGCAACAAAGAAAACAAATGAGGACTGGCCCAGAGGAGGGCCTTGTAAGGCCTGGTTGGCAGAGTGGTTTGTTGCTCTGCCCATTGAACTCCAGCCAGTCCTCAGCCATCAGTTTCAATGGGCTTGTGCAACTGAATGAGATGTATGCCTATGTGACTTCGGAACATTGTGGCTGTTCACCTCGCTATCCAAGGGATATACCACCCTGTAGGGGTTAAACGCAAGGAAACCTAGAGGAGGATTCCCCCATAGGTGCCGCAGGAATCATTCCTTTGGCTAAAGGTAACTTAGGAAGAAGCTCAAAAAAGAATGCCCACAAGGGTGTTGAGCATCTAAGAGGAGAGAAATCAGAATATATCGAGACCGGAAATTAAGGTGATAGACGTAGATGGGAAGGACAGGAGAAGAAAGAGATATGAAGAGGATGATGAATGAAATGAAAGCAGACAAGATGCAGAAGGGTTGACTTCCTAAAGAGAGATGGAACAGCCGGGACCACCATCCGACTCCATCCAACAGCGGAACTAAACTACGGAACCTAAGGAAACTCCAAACCTATCTAATATTATGACCATTGGCAAGGAGGAGAGGAAAAAAAAACCCTTGAGGAGGAATCCTCTGGGGATCCAAGGCCTAGGTCACCTTCCCTCCAGGCTGAAGGATGTTTTGGTTAGTGACGGCTCAGCTACTGCAATTTAGAGTCGAGAGGAGGGAGAAGGAAAACATTCCAATTTAGAGGAAGCTCTCACTCTGTCCTTCTAAATGGACAACTGTTGAGGGTTAAGGAGTGATGTCTCTGCAACTAGACGCTCAAAAGCAAGAGAGAGAGAGGGACTGCAAGGCACTCAGCTGGCCAATGCAAACCTACGAAACAGACTAGGTGAACCAGAGGTGGTCCTGAAGGAGAATAGCATAGAGGGTGCCTCCGAACCCACTCGGGCAGCCAAAGGGGCTCTGATGATGAGATCCCCACCCCTCACAGCTGGATAGCATAAAATTCTACATCCAGAGGTGTCACCGAGATGAGGGATTACTGAAGGTCCACCCAGAGCGAAAACATTCTCACTATGGGCCAAGGAGGAGAACCCTGCTCTGAGCTTTGTATGCTCTAGATGCAGACTTCGTGAGTGCAGAGTGAGACCGTCGGCTACAGGTTAGCCTCGAGCCTAGGAGCAATGAACACGAAAGGCATGTCTCCGAATGGAGGGCAGTTTGATGAGGTAGCATAAGACCCAATGAGAAGTATGCTTGATTAATCAATGTGAATGAGTAGACCCTGAGATCGGACTGAGTGAAGGAGAACCAGACTCATGTCACGAGGAGAAGCTACCCATGGTAATTATGGTTGTGCATGCCAACCGGGTCCATTGAGAGCCAAATAAGGAATGGATAGAATTGCATGAAAGTAGGAGCAAGAGTGGTCAGGTGAAGCTGGCAGCCGATGATGAGGTAGGTAGTACCAGGAGGACATCTCAATAGGTTTGATTAGAACGAGGGAATAGGGTCGGAGGAGGAGGAGATGAGTAGGCAGGGCTGCTGGAGGGAATATTAGGCGATGTGAATGAGTAGGGTATGGTGTTATAGCGGGATGGCAGGATAGAGAAGCCCCAAAAGAAAGCAGAGGCCAGAGAAAGAAAGGAATGGAGGATGAAGGGAATGGGAGGAGGAGGGCCAACACCCACCATGGGGAAGCACAGTCATGGATAAAATTAATGTAACCCCCAGGTGGCGCCATTCCAAGGGTTACTACCCCTGCCTGACTGACTACTAACAGGTTGAGGGGCCTAGGTCAAATGGCGGGTGCCTCCACCCAGAGGTCAGGGTTAATACTGTCTGGTATGACTTGGTCACAGCCCTCTGGGACACTGCAACCCCCTTTTCATCCCACTAGTGGCCCACACAATACGTTAGGAACATCTTCAGAATGTACACTTATCCCCAGGACTGGCTCTGTCGACTGGACTCTGGGGACCCCCTGTAAAACAAGATGATACAGTGCAAAAGCCACAGAACAATACTTTAACATAAATGAATACCTCAGACAGTGTAACTTTGCTGAAATAAACAAACCTAATTTATTTAGGGGGCTATAACAAGGACAGGGGGAAATCAGGTTAATTAGGTTAAACACATTAATAATCACAGTACTGTGTGCATATTCAGAGTCCCAAATTGTCACTTTCACTGGGTACCCAGGATGGGGGCGGGGGAAGGGGGCTAGCCAGGATCGGGTGCAGCTGGCTGGATCTCTGTGATGGAAAAAAACACTTGCACAATACCCAATTGTAATCCAGAGCCAGATGGCTCAGTTCGTGAACAAATGAGAAAACAACAATTAGATGACACACTTGCAGTTTGATAAACAGATGGCAGGGAGCTACCCTGCTTTGTACTCACAAACTCAGTGCTGGGAACTGGATGGAAGGCAGATTGTCCTGGATTGCCAGGAGGAGCAGACCATGTGGACAAAGTCCTTGTGACTGGACCCCACTGCAGTTTAGAGCAAATGGATGTGGTCTGGATTAAACTGGGGTTACTTCCAGCTTCAGGCACCAATTCACTGTACAGGATTGGAAAATGATTCCCACAAGCACATACACATTTATATGTAAAGGAAAGTACTATACCAGGCAAGCTGCTTCTCTATCACTGATCGCAATTACTGCACAATACCCGGAGAATACACAGCAGATTCAGTTCCTGACAGAACCGAGCGATTTAGCAATTCTCCAGTCTTCGCCAGGTGAGCCTGGTTTCTCACTGGTGCTTTTCTCCTTACAACTCTGATTCAGTTCACACTGGTACTCACAAACAGTTGTAGGCCGAACTTCAGGGCCCCACACGAGCTTCCCGCTGTGAAAACTCAACAGCGCAGGAGCCCGGAGCTCCTTCCTCTTCACAGTCACAACTCATCTGATTTTTCCAGTAGACAGAGCCGGGATTCCTTTGAGTTCCTCCCAGTTCAGTTGGCTGGTTTGGCTGTCACCACAGTAAACTCCCACTGTTGGTGGAAAAAGGCTACCAAGTCCAGACCACACAATTCCCCAGAAGCATTGGCCATACAGTATATAGTGGCTGGCTCCACAATGAGAGTCCAAGTTCTGATTTGCCAGCAGCAGGCTCCATTTCAAAGGTCCCCACACTGATTGGTCCAGTTCAGCAGTTCAAAACTAGAATGGGGCACTAGGCAAACACAGTTCTGACTGCTAGAAAAGCAGGTTAGACAAACTGTATTGCTATTACCTAATGATGTCTGGCAAACAGTTACATCTTTGAAAAGTGCTCACTCTGCCCACTTAGTGACGGCAGAAACAAAGCGATGGCAGCAGCCTGAGGATTCAAGCAGGAAACACACAGACCTCCATCCAAATTAATTATGTCTGCAGGCAGATAGCTCTTAAAGAGACAGTACCAGAGGCTCTAAAAAGGCTACAGATAAACGGGTTAGACGTCAACACCATCCAGGCTTGGAGCATCAAGCAGCTCCTGAAGCACTTTTTGGGAACCCCATTTGCAGGGGTTACACCCTTCCCGCCTGGAAAAGCTTGGCCCACGCCGCGGCACCCCATAAGTTTCAACTGCAAACTATATATATTTGCATCAGGATCACATTAGGCTCATACATGTAATCATCAGTCAATATATCACTTTACTAGGAACACATTTCAAACTTTGCAGTACATCACTTTACGCAGTATTACACACACATTGTACCATAACCTGTGGTTATTACCTCTGTACATGAAACCTGAAGAGATGGGGCCCTTCCCTATCAGCATACCTTGGGCTGGATGGGGCAGGGGCACCATACCAGATGGCAAACACAAGTAACTTGGAGTTAGCACTGATGTTCAGTTTGGGCAAGGAGCTTCTGAGACACATACATCCTTTATGGACAACATTGAGAGGCAAGTCCACAGGCCTCCTAGGGAATCATAACTGAGGTGCACCACAGGCTTTACATAGCTCGACCTGTCTTTCTAGGGGGAACTGTTACAGTCTCTGCTCTCTGAGCCTCATTTTCAGCATTGTCCTCACTTGTCAGAGGAGTCTCCATTGGGGTAGAGAGGCTAGAACTTAGAGCAATTTCAGCTCCAGAAGTTACAATCTCTGAGTCCACAACACTTGGCTCACATGGAGAGCTTTCGGACACTGGCAGTGGATTGTCAAGGCACTCAAAATACTCTTCTTGTTCTGGTGTATCACCAGTTTGTTCCAGTCCATCATTTTCTTCCCCAGAAAGCTCAAACAGTTCAGCCATACACAATGATTCCATATCATCTGACTTGATGCTTTGCACTTCAGTTTCTGGGAGCACTGGTTCCAGGGACAAGGCCGGAGGCTTAGACAGTCCAGAAGGCCCAGCTTCATCTCCAGTATTGACTAGAGGATTGCCCCGAAACAATTGACTCAGTTCGTAAGAAGGGTAGTATTCAAAGTCACACTCACTTTCCTCTGATATGGACTGACAGTCATGCTCAGCTGGGATTTGTGGAGGGGAACACTTTAACTCAGCTTCTGTAGGTGCAGACTTTCTTGATTTTTTCTTAGCAGCAGCTCTAGTCACTGGTTCAGAGGGGGCATTTTCTTGGGGCTCAGACTCAATCAAGATTTGTCCAATGGGCAAGTGATTTCTCATGCATTGTTTTAACATCTTTTGAATTATTTTCAGGTCTTACTTTGTACACGGGCAGATAAACTCAGTTTGCCCACTACAATGAGGGAGATGGTGCCATCTGTCAGCAATCTTGTGTTTCAAGCAGTCCTGATTTCTTAGCAATACCTCCGATTTCTCCTGGAGTTTCTTGTGCTTTCACCTTTTATCATACCTTTCTTTGTTGGTCAGATTTCTTTGGCAGCCATGGTTTGGAGCCAGTTGTCACACATGATTTAGCTGGGCCTTTTAACATTTGGTACATACTGTAAATAGTTGTCAGCTCAAACCCCATCAGCAGAGACCCAAAGCACACATCTACCGCAGTCGAGCTTCTTCCAAATATTTGAAGTGGTAGGGGAGAACCCAGTGGCATCACTTTTTGGTGCAGTAGGCATGTACCAGGGTGCTAATTTGTTGGCTCCATCTAGGCTTGTCCTTGGGTGGTTGCCCATATTATCTAGCGCAAAATGCTGTTGAAATGTTCAGGCTGTGGGTCTCTGGGGGGTGGTAAGGGTGGTTCTGGACCTCGCACTCCCCACAGAGAAAGCATTTCTTTGATCAGACGACTTCAAAGTCTCTCCATGATCAGAATGGATCTCTTTATGGAGCCTCCATAGTGAACAAAAGTTTTCATAAGTACTTTTGCACAGTGACTTTCTGGTCCTTGGTGGGAAAGCTTGGGTGTATGTCGAAATGGTCAGTGACCACCAGCACATTACATTATTATTTTGATCTGACTCCAAACTCGAAAAATCAATATAGACCAGCTCCATGGGTGCACTTGGTGTGATGTTAACATGGGGCAGCCCTGGGGCAAAGCCTCTGTAAGCAGCGTACTACAAGTTCGAAATGTGTTGCTCCACATCCGCCTCCATCTTAGGCCACTAGAATCTGATCTCACCAAGTCAGGTGTCTGTCTATACCAATGTGTCCTCATGTGGTTATGTAAGGTCCTCGGCACTGAATCTCCGAAGCAGTGGGCAGCACTAGTTGTTGCTTGTTCACTTGCCCTCTCTGTCTACTATTTCTCTTGTATAACAGTCTATTGACCAGTCTCAACATAGGACCTTCTTTGTATAACAATGCAGTTCTCAAATCAGTGGAACGTACTTGGACACATCTTTCCCTGCATATAGGGCTTCTAAAGCTGATTTGATCATGGGATCTCAGGATTGAGCCCGCTGAATACTGTCATTGTCCAGCTGAGGCAGTGCACCAATGTCTATTGCAGAAAAGTGGCAATAAGCTGCAGGTATGCAATTCTCAGAGGGTCCCAAACAATCCACCATACAGTCCACTGCGTCTGCGGACATTTATTCCTCCCTGTCAAACTTCTGGCAGAGTGCTCTAATATCAGGCTCTGACAGTCTGACCCAGTCATTCTGGGGAGCAGGCCTCTGGGACAGAGCATCAGCATCTATGTGGTTCAAGCCTGCTCTATATTCAACTGCACAGTCATAGGTAGATAAGGCAGAGAGCCACCTATGGCCAGTGGCATCCAACTTAGCTGAAGCCTGCACATAGGTCAAAGGATTATTGTTAGTCTTTACTAGTATCTTAACCCCATACAGGTACTCATGGAATTGATCAACAATGGCCCACTTCAAAGCTAGGAACTCTAACTTGTGTACAGGATAGTTCTTCTCGGAAGGGGTCAGACTTCTGCTGGCAAAGGCCACTGGTCTCAGGCCATTCTCGTGCTCTTGGTACAACACAGCCCCAAGCCTTGCAAGCTAGCATCAGTGTGCAGGACGTAAGGTTTTGTTGGATCAGCATAGGCCAACTCTGGAGCTGGGTAAGTTGATATATGATCTCATGAAAATCAGTCTCACAATCAGGAGTCCAGCTGGTCTCAAATACTTACTTGGACGAAAATACACTCTTTTTCAGTCTATGACGCTGACTTTTGTATTTTTGTGGGTTGGGGGATACCCTTGAGTAAGGTTAAGTAAAGTATGGTTCACTTTGAATAGTCCTTGATGAAACGATAACCACAGAATCCTGTGAATCTTTTGCAGTTCTTTAGATTTTTGCTGTGGCCAGGTGGTCAAGGCCTCAACTTTACTTGGTCGGTCTCTGTTCCCTCGGTGGATACTGTGTGTCCCACATACTTTACTGATGTTTGAAAGAATTGACACTTATCAATGGACAGTTTAAGGCAAAAGTCTTCCAGTCAGTCCAACACCTTGAATAATCTGCTCTCATGTTCCTCCAGTGAGCTGCCAAACACAATAACATCATCTAGGTATACCAGGCACTCTAATGAGTTCATGTCCCCCGCTGTACACTCCATCAGCCACTGAAAGGTGTCTGGGGTGCATGAAATCCCTTGAGGCATCCTCAGGAATTCATAGAAGCCAAGCGGACAGATAAAGGCTGTCTTCTCACAGTCTTCTGGGACCAGCGGGATCTGGTAGTACCCACTGTGAAGATCCAGCACAGAGAACCACTTGCTACCATTCAGGCAGTCCAAAGCATCCTGAATGTGGGGCATTGTATACTGATCAGGGATAGTCTGCCAGTTTAAAAGTGCGATAATCTACGCACTATCCTTACTGTCCCATTTTTTCTCACTACTATAATGGGGGAAGCATAGGGCTTCTGGATTCTTTGTATTACACCAGCAGCTCAGCATCTCTTGCAGATGTCGCCTCACATAATCTATGTCAGCAGGGCCAGGCATTGAGACCTCTCACGAAATGGCTCTTCGCTTATGCAGCCGGATGTGGTGCTCAGCTCCTTGCACACATCCTATGTCCATTCTTTTATGGAAAAACACCTGGTCTCTCTGGGCAAGCTTTCACTGATCCCTCACTTTCCATTCAGCTGGCAACAGGGAGTCACCAAATCAAACAAGTCAGGCTATTCATTCTTCCCCGAACTTGCTACTGGGTAGCACTGCTGTGTCTGCACAATGCACATTAGCCAGGGTGCAACCTCTATTTACTCAAATCTCTCTGTCAGACACATTATGAACTTGAACCATTACCCTTCTGGCATAAGCATGGGCTCTAGCAGGCAAAATACTAGGCTTGACCAGCAATCCCTCCGGCAATTTCTCATCACCTGGTGCATCCAACATGAGGATTTGATTCTTGACATCCTTTCTGATACAGACCTCTCCCTGTAAGGTACACTGGGTATTTGGCGCCAGTAGCAGAGACTGAGGATCTTTTTTCCAGACAATTCCAACCCGTTCCTCTGGTTCCACTTTGTCAGCATCTCTCTGTGCCTCATAGGCCTTCTTGATCAAGGCCGGAATTCTTAAAGCTCTACTAGTCCTTGACCCCTGTTTTTCATAACACAACTGTGCCAGCCATCCAAACATATGTACATTAGTCCCAATTAGTAAAGGAACCCCATCATACACTCCAGTAGGGGGACCCACTAAGGCCAGGGTCTCTACTTGCTCTGCCATTCCAACCACAGAGGTGGGGAATGACAGCCAAATGCAGATATACCCGGAGTAGGGGTAGGCCTTCTCACTTAACCCCCATACATGCAGTCTTTCTGATGGTTGTAAGGGTACGTCTGACAAATGCTTTTGATACCAATCCTGGAACATAATTGTCACTTGGGAGCCACTGTCTAATACAGCTCTTGTAGACACTCCAGTCACCTTTACAGTGGTCTCCACGGAGGGACCCACTATTCTGGACCAGTCTGGAGAGGCGGTAGTGGGGGCCTGGGCAACTGACCTTGCCACAGAGGGTTGTGAGTTAGCATTTTTGGGACCCTCACTGGGACCATTTTGTGCATCTCTTAACCACTGACTTGTTCTCCGAAGCTCTCCTTGTAGCCGGCTCACCACTCTCTCTAAGTCTTTCTGAGACCGCATTCCTCTTCATGGCCCATCCTTCCCACAATTATGGCAAAATATGTCTGCTGAAGTTTGGGGTGACTGAGGCATCACTGTGGGGCTGTGGCATTGTACTATTGATAGAAAACCTTGTGCCACTTCAGCCAGCGATGGTTGGACATTTGAGACATCTTTTCAGTTCCCTCACTTCCATAGTCAATGCATCAGTTCAACTGTCAACATGAGGTGCCAGGGTGGGCACCCCCCATAGCAGAAGCAGTCGGGCAAGTGTCACTGCCCATGCTCATGGGAGTATCCTTCATGATAAGACTGTTTGTTACTTTCCTACTCCCTCAGCAACCCTCCCAGTGTAGGTGTTTACAGCCATCCCCGTTGGGCAGGCACTTAATCCTTGACTTTCATCATGGGTTTTCGGTGACCCCTGGCTGTCAGCAGCCGACCCCACCCTTGGAGCAGAGGTTGTAGCAGCTACAACTATGTGGGGCTCTGAGAAATCCTCCTCCTCCTCAAATTTCCGGATTTCTTTCATCAAATCACAATGATCCGGTGGGTTACCTCTCCTGTCATGAAGCCTCAACTGAAGGAGCTGCAATTTTGAGTGCTTTGCATGTTGCAATATGTGCCCCAACCTCACACGGTTTAAGTCACTGGCGGCCTCCCCCTCCTTTCCGGTAGGCCCGCTGTAGCGCTCCTTCCAGATGAGTAACATATGCAGATAAACTTTCCCCTGGCCATTGTTTTGTACCTTGAAACTTCCACATCAAGCTGTCCCCTGACTCAATACTCCCAAAATTGCATTCAAGTGCAGTTAGGTACTTTTGGGCAGATGCCTCAGGGTTTGTGGACCTCAAAGACTTAATGGCTTCCAGAGAGGGACCTCTCAGGCTCTCTAGGATTCTTTTCCTTTTCTCAGTCTCTGCACACTGCCACCAGATGCCAAAGGGGCAACACAGTCTATCAGGTCTCCCAATCATCCTCCCCTGTGGGGTGGGAGGGTGCGGAGAAATTCTCAACCCTGCGTAAGAGTCGTGACTATTGGCAGATACAGACATGGGGCTCAGACTGGCACATAAGGAGGGGCAATAATGAGTGCTGGAGGGGAAGAGGGTGTTGGTGGAGGAACGTTCTCAGGAGGCAATATTAGTTTCTTTAAATCCTCCACAGTTTTCCCTTCCCCCAACAATAATTTAGCAAATTTCTCCTCAAAAGTTTCAGATAATGGGGGAGGTTCGTTCTCCTTGGGGTCTTTACTGTCTTTGGTTATCATTCTCCAGACAGTGAGGGTTTCTCCGGGGGTAACAGTCTGTGGCACTTTAGAACTGTCTACAGGGTCCTTACAGTCTATTAGGGCCATGAAAGTTTGGGTGAGCAGATCAGCCTGTCGCCCCTCTACCACAGGGTCTCATAAACATTCAGCCTTGGAAAGTACTCCCTCTACAGTGTCCGCACTGGTACCCAGCAGGATATCCAAGATAAGTATAGCATTTTGGGAGTCGATCTCCTCCCCAGTACACCACTTTACCAGCTGGTGTACAGCCACTTCTGTCGGGGTACCCATTTATTTTTTTTTTTAATAGTTGGTCATAAATATGGCCACTAGAGGACACACAATCCCAGCGGCGAGCCTCCAAGATGTAACCCCCAGGTGGCGCTATCCGAAGGGCTACTACCCCTGCCTGACTGACTACTGACAGGTTGAGGGACCTAGGTCCAATGGCGGGTGCCTCCACCCAGAGGTCAGGGTTAATACTGTCTGGTATGACTTGGTCACAGCCCTCTGGGACACTGCAACCCTCTTTTCTTCCCACTAGTGGCCCACATAATATGTTAGGAACATCTTCAGAATGTACACTTACCCCCAGGACTGGCTCTGTCGACTGGACTCTGGGGACCCCCTGTAAAACAAGATGATACAGTGCAAAAGCCACAGAACAATACTATAACATAAACGAATACATCAGACAGTGTCACTTTGCTGAAACAAACAAATCTGATTTATTTAGGGGGATATAACAAGGACAGGGGAATCAGGTTAATTAGGTTAAACATTAATAATCACAGTACCTGTGTGCATATTCAGAGTGCCAAATTGTCACTTTCATGGGTACCCAGGATGGTGGGGGGCTAGCCAGGATCGAGGTGCAGCTGGCTGGGGCCCTGTGATGGAAAAAACACTTGCACAATATCCAATTGTAATCCGGAGCCAGATGGCTCAGTTCGTGAAGAAATGAGAAAACAACAATTAGATGACACACTTGCGCTTTGATAAACAGATGGCAGGGAGCTACCCTGCTTTGTACTCACAAACTCAATGCTGGGAACTGTATTGAAGGCAGATTGTCCTGGATTGCCAGGAGGAGCAGACCATGTGGACAAAGTCCTTGTGACTGGACCCCACTGCAGTTTAGAGCAAATGGATGTAGTCTGGATTAAACTGGGGTTTACTTCCAGCTTCAGGCACTCAATTCACTGTACAGGGGATTTGAAATGTGATTCCCCACAAGCACTACACACATTTATATGTAAAAGGAAAGTACTATACCAGGCAGGCTGCTTCTCTATCACGATCGCAATTACTGCACAATACCCGGGAGAACACACAGCAGATTCAGTTCCGGACAGACCGAGCGCGATTCAGCAATTTCTCCAGTCTTCTACAGGGTGAGCCTGATTTCCTCACTTCTGGTGCTTCTTTCTTCTTACAACTCTGATTCAGTCCACCCTGGTACTCACAAACAGTTGTAGGCCGAACTTCAGGGCCCCACACAAGCTTCCTATCCACAAACTCAACAGTGCAGGAGCCCGGAGCTCCTTCCCTCTTCACAGTCACAACTCATCTGATCTTTCTAGTAGACGGAGTCGGGCATTTCCTTTGAGTTCCTCCCAGTTCAGTTGGCTGGTTTGGATGTCACTCACAGTAAACTCCCACTGTTGGTGGAAAAAAGGTGCCGAAATCCAGACTACAATTCCCAGAAGCATTGGCCATACAGCATATAGGTGGCTGGCTCCACAATGAGAGTCCAAGTTCTGATTTGCCAGCAGCAGGCTTCATTTCAAAGGTCCCCCCACACTGATTGGTCCAGTTCAGCAGTTCAAAACTAGAATGGGGCACTAGGCAAACACAGTTCTGACTGCAAAGAAAAGCAGGTTAGACAAACTGTATTTTCGTTATTCTCTAAATGATGTCTGGCAAACAGTTACATCTTGAAAGTGCTCACTCTGCCCACTTAGTGATGGCAGAAACGAGCGATTGGCAGCAGCTCAAGTGGGACCCAAACAGGAAACACACAGACCCCCATCCAATTAATTATGTCTGCAGGCAGACAGCTCTTAAAGAGACAGTACCAGAGGCTCTAAAAGCACTCACAGATAAACCTTAGATGTCAAACACCAACCAGGCTTGGAGCATTCAAGCAAGCTCCTGGAAGACTTTTGGGAACCCCCATTTGCAGGGGGGTTACATTAAGAAAGTGCGTCATGGTGTAACCTAGACCAATGAGTGGCAAAGGCCAGGGAGAGCAGGGGCAGGGACAAATGGCAAATCCCAGAGGAAGGCTGCAGAGCATGCCAGCCAGGCGTACAGTCCAGTCAGATTGATAGTCCTATGATGTGAAACAAGATGGGTGGCAAACAGGTTGGGTTGAGGTTGAGGAAAGGAAGGGTAGGAGTACCAGGAAGAAAACAAGGTATAAGGAGAGGTGAGGAGACAGATGAGGAACCAACAGTAAAGTCTCAGTCCCACTGGGAAACAACTGCCCTTTAAAGGAACCAGGAACCAATAGGGAGATTGGGATCTGAACCACAGGGCAATAACAGTAGATGTGGTCCAAACATCAAGACAGGCCATCAAAAAATGAAGTCCAGGAACAAGTATGAGAGGCCAGGAGGTGAGCATCGACCAGGGGGAGAACAGAAGTCAAGAGGAGCAAATTAAACACTGTCCCCCAGCTCACAGGAACCGCCGAGGAGCTCAACAGCACAGGGCACAGGAAGTCACTGTGGAGAGTATTAAAGCAGAGGAGCAAGGCATTCTCCATAACAGTGGGGATGAGCACAGTGGGCAAAATGGACAGAGAGAGCAAAGGAACATGGATTGAGGGAGAAGGAGAAGCGGGGAATGTATGAAGGAAAGCTGGGTAGTAGCAACACCAGCACAAACCCGGAAGAGGGAAGGCAAAAGAGACAGGAGCAGTAAATGGAGAGAGACAGAGAGAGATAGAGAAAAGGGGAAATGAAACTACAAAAAAAAGTTACAGGGGAAACGGAGCAAGGAGGAAGTATGGGAGAACCAAGGAGCCACAGACAGCCACTGAGCAGCGAGACAGAAGGAGGAGGAGGAGCACAGGCAACAGAAGGGGGGGGCCACATAGAGCCATGGCGGGGAGGTAGAACTGACAAAAGGGGCTACTCAGCATACCGGACCAGGACAGGAACAGGATGGAGGTATGCAAGTGAGGAAAATGAACACTGGACTGGAGGAGAATAGGGAACGGGAGTCGGTGGGAGGGAGGGAAAGAGAGCCAGAGGCAGTGGCAGCGAGCTGTCGGATGAACAGCAGGGAAATGGAATGGAGCCAGCGGTCTGAGGTGCTACTAAAATGCAGTAAACAAAAAACAGACAAGATAACAGGAAAAGAGGTATGAGGAGCAGCGCCTCCGGCCGCAATGAAGAAAACGAATGAGGACTGGCTTTTAAGGTCTGGTTGGGGGAGTGGTTTGTTGCTTTGCCCACTGAACTCCAGCCAGCTTTCAGCTGTCAATCAAAAAAAGAAAAATCAAACCCTTACCCTGCAGGTGGGTCTGGGTGGATGGTTCAAAGGAGTCATTATGGAAAGGAAGGGGGGAGGGAGAAAGAGCTGTAGATCAAGTTGGGTCTACGGACTATGGTGATAATGTAGGTAGGGAAAATGGGCAGACTGGGTAAGTCAAGTGAAGCAGTCCTTATCTGCCATCAGATTTTATGTTTTTGTATTAAAATGAATTAACAGCTGTGAAAATAAAAAAATAACAAGCATTTGTCACTGCCAAATGTTTGTCAATTGCACTGCTGTTGTGCTGGTGGGTCCTGTTAGCTTGTGCACATTTTTAGTATATATTTAACTAAAACAGACCAAAATGAAATGTAATCTGTGATATGTCATTTGCAATTGGGTTCTGATGTCTACTACATTTCCCAGGATAGCAGAGGTGAGATGCAATATCTAATTTTTTTATTTTATTTATTTTTATTTAGTTTTTGTTGACTGGGTGAGGCACACTAGCCATAGAGATGACTATTTGCAGGCACAACCTGGGAGGTTACAAAGTAGACAATATGCAATACAGAGCGAGTACAAAAAATGAGGTGAATAATACAATTTCCCATGATGGCAGAGACAAATAACATAATAGGAAATACAGTCTTGATCTAATTATACAATGTAATTCTTAGAAAATGCAGGCACATAAAATATTGGAGCGGAGCATTGAGGGTATAATGTAAGGTAAAAACAAACAGTAGCATGAATAGGAGGGAGGGAACAAAGGGAAGATATTCAGCTAAGCAAAAGTACAATGATAAGTGCACACAGTAATGAACAATAAGGAATGAGTGGCGGTCTGGAGGAGTATGATTTTCGAATAGTAAGGGAACCAAACAATGGCAGAGAGACACACAATGGTTTAGTACCAGGTAAGTGCAAGCAAAAAAAATGAGCAGAAGGATAAAGGGGAGAGGAACTATTCGGTAAAGTCAAAATCAACAGAAAGTTTAAGGAAGGAGGACATGTCAGAGAAGCAAAATTAGAATGGGTTAGGTAATCTGGGTAAGGATAGGGCTGTAATAAGTGGACTAGATAGAGGAGGACCAGGTAGGATCAAAGGACAAGCAAGGGACAGATTTGGTTAGGAAATTTTGCAGCTCCTTTTTAAATACAGCATGAGTCGGTGAGTGGCAGATGGTAAGGGGAAAAGAGTTCCAGTGCTTCGAGGCAGTGTGAGAGAAAGCACAGGTACCCTTTGAGGTTTTACGTTAGTGTCCTGCTTGTACAATGTATTTATGTATTCACTTTCAAAGGTATGTTGATAGAAATAATGGTATTTTTCCATATACAATTTACTTTTTGCTGGGTAACATGGCACTCGTGATCCGAGGCTGGCTGAGAATGATGTTGTCCCCTTCCCCAACCTTTACGCCAAAATTACTCCTCTGTCTGTGAAAAGCTCAAATGGAATGTACTCAGTTCGAAATCAAGAAGATGTACAAATGTAAATGCTGAACATTCATTTATTTATGAAAGTGTGGCACAAAGACCCCTGGTGCTTCGAGTCTAATGTGACCATTTATCGGGGGTGAAAGGTCACATTCCATTTCTGCTTTTCCTCAGTTTGAATCCCAGCACTCGGAATGTGGCCAACATACTGGTTTTCAGCTAATTACTTCTCCAGTTATACACAAGCAGTCCCAACTAAGGATCTAAAAGCAACTATGGTAGCCAAGATTCTAGCGGGAAAATTCTTTGTTCACCATGAAGCCAGCAAAAGGATCCATTCAGACCAAGGGTGTGACTCTGAAAACAAACTCATTGAGGAACTGTTGTCCCTGTGGGGGATTTGTAAGTCAAGGACTACCCATATCACCCTCAGAGTGATCAGCAGACTGAATGATTTCACTACACGTTGCACAACATGTGGGGAATGCTGGACCCAGAGAGGGAGCCAGCCAGAGGTGAGCTCGTTAGTTCCTGCCTACAGCTGCACAGAAAATGCTACAGGTGTTCCATGTGATGACAGCGAAAATGGAAGAGCGACCTGCAATATGGTGCGGACAGCACGGCGACCGTAGAGTGAGCTACCGCTACAGCACAGCGCGCATCACAATAGCGACTGCAGGAGTGTAGAAAAAAAAAATGCAATGACACCACCACCTATGGAAAATGCATGCAGACAGGGGAGGGGAACCAGTGCAGGAGACATCTGTAGCTGGAAATTATACGCCAGGCAACGTAGGTAGTCAGCCATGCTTCAGTGGCCGTACTTCCCAACAATGGCCTCTATGTGCCACGTAAGGTCACGGTAACGCTTGCGCTTGCCCACTGCAGCTGCCCCGGAGACAAGCTGCTCTATCCACAGCTCACTCAGGCGCTGTTCTTCATGGAGGCAGTTGAGGAACTGCCACACAGAGGGGTGGCAGGCACCCAGACGTGCGCCGAATCCCCTATGCCACCCCTTCACCACATTGTTTGTACTGGTGAGGCCGGCTCGTGTAGCCTCATACATATTCCATGCCTCCAGCGTGAAGGTAGGTCTCCATCTGCATGACTGGCCAATGGGCCTGCTGACCCATGTGTCCTCCACATAGTCAAGCACAGGCTGCAGCAGGGCATCATTGTCCCTGTAGAACGCGATCTCACACATGTCGTAGGCAGAGAGGCCATCAGGCACAGGGACGAACACAAGGGACAGCAGCATCCACACCTGGAGGCCGCCTCCTCCTCTGCTGCATAGAGACCAAAAAGCACATGGCACTGCTGTACCGTGCGCCACACCGCCTGACAAAAATGGAAAAAACAACCGCGTATGGCCAGCCCAGGGAACACCGCATATAGTGCCCCCCATGCTGCCCTTTCAAAGTCGAAGAGTGCTGTCTGAGGCTTTGCACCGCCCAACAGCCGATGGACCTCAGTGAAGGTCCAGCGTATGGAACATGGTTGTGGGGGCACCTATGATGGATGACGCGGTCATCCATTGTGTGTACCCATGCAGGGCACTCAAACCTGTGGCACTGTGTACAGCGCCAATATACTTTCCTGTGGACTTCCTTGTCCCGGTGATAGGCATAGCCTGAGAGGGTCAATAAGGGTTTACCCTTTTGGCTCTTTAGGAAGGTCAGCATCTTTGGCTCCATGGTTATGTAGCTGTTTTCACTGACAGTTACCGTTCTGTGTTGTTCCCCATTTGTAGTGTGGTGTGGAAGGGCATATGCGTAGCCCCGCCCACATGCATAGTGGGCCGGCAATAAAAGTGTGTAACCGTGCGGGCGCAGCCCATGGCTGCAATGGATGTGTAAACTAATGTTAGCGTGGCCGGCGTGATATCCCGCCGGTGCCGGTGTGGTGGCCTGCCTGGACAGTGGAGCCAGATGAGTGTCATGAGCATTCACATTGCTTGCCACCCCCCATGCCATGTTGTGGCTCCCTGTTCATCTCTGTCTCACTATGCTGTCTGGTACCTGTCGGCTGGGTGGTTGTGCCGTATCGGGGATTCAAACCCGTACGGTCCAGCCCAGCAGTGCATTGCTCTGTCTGTCTAATGGCCTGTGCTACTACGTTGTGTTTGGGGGTGGAGTCAGCTCTGCTTCTTTTGTTGCCTGCCCACCATAGCCACTGCATAGAGGTGGGGGGCATACTATTGCCATTGTCATTGTGATGTTGAAGGGGGAGGGATGTGTGCAGGGTGCCTGTTGTAGTTCGTGGTGGGGTCCCAGGTCCACACAGTGTGCCAGACGGCACCCTTGGAATTCATTGCGGTGGCCACCCTGTGGCCAGCTGCTGTCCGCTGTGTGCCCTTGGCATGTGTGGGGCACTGCTGTGGCTCGTGATGTGGTGTGTTGTGCTCATGCACATTTGTCGCTATTTCTGTAGTTGCTGTTGTGCCACAATCACTATTGTGCCACAATCGCCGGACTGGCACAGTGCTGTTATACCAAGTGCTCACAGGACCGTTCCCAATTCTATACAGTTGCGGTAGTGCCACATACTGACATAAGCCGCATTCTCCCTCAAGCCTGTCGGCATACTGCATGTGCTGTGATTCGGGTGGCTGACTTATCCTAGCTGTGTTCACGGGCTACCTGCTACAGGGTATTCACCCTATTTCATAATGTTGTGCAAGAGGCATGCTGGTGGAGCCTTTGTGTTGGTTCACCGCAGATGACACAAGTCTAGAGACTTATTTCTAATATGTTCAATGACTGAAGGATCAATTGAATGGTACCTACAAGTGAGCCTCAGGCATAACTTCAAAATATAACTAAGCTCTAACAAGTAGAGATATAACAAGAAAGTCAGGGCTCAGAGATTGTTGCCTGGAGTCTGCATGCTTTTGAAGAACTTAGGCTTGCCTGGCAAGCCCAAAATTGCCGAACATCTGGCCGAACCATTTCCATTTCATAGAACGGCTTCATAACTTGCCTGTGCACAAGGTTCAGTACAGCCTATAAGAGGGCAGGATGGAATCAAAACCCTCCATTGAAATCACTTGTTCCTGCTGTGGACACTGAAAGCGTACAACCCCCACGACCACCAGTAACCAGTAATAAAGCTGTGTCCCAGTACAGAAGTTAGTGGTTTCCTTACCGGGCCCACCGAGAGCCAAGGACCTTGTGGCTCAGGTGATAGGAGTGTCCCCAGCACTACGCCCTTGGCCCAAACCTAATTTACTGGATCGTGCTGGTTTACCAAGGCTGGTGGTTGTACTGCGTGCTCGGCCCAGGCATGCCTTGTCACAGGGTCTGTCACAGTATTCAATGCACTGTCTGCCTCAGGGATTCTTTGTTCAGTGCTGTGCCTGTTTGTATGGGTGAGAAAAAACAGATTCTAACTCCATAGAGAAGAACAGTGGTCTCATATGAGTAGATGTGCAGCAAATGAGAGAGTTAGTTATAACATAACTGAGAAATCTGAAGTTTTAGGAAAATATGGCAACCCTTTTTAAATTACACTGCAAAAGACCAATGACGTCATTGTTAAATGAACTGTGCTCTTTTTAACCTAATTTATAATATGTTGTTTGACCTTGAATAATTATTTGCATACTATATTAACTTCTTGACTCATTTTAGAAAAATAGATGCATTATTTATGAATCAATACCCTTTAATATCCTACAATAACGTAGTTACTCTACTCGAAGTTATGGTTTTGTTTATTGTTCTCACTTATTATAGTGTTAGCTGTATAGTTGTTGTTACTGCTTTGTGATTGTATGATTTTTTTACTTTTTAAATAAAAATAATAATGAAAAAAAGGATTCTTTATTCAGTGCTGTGCCTACTTGCATGGGTGGATGCCCATGTCCAGTGTGCTTGTGTGCCACCCCAGACCCAGTTCAAAACAAATGTCCATGGTGTGCACCCTCCCCTTGGGTAGTGCCAAACGGAAACCCCTAGCAAGGGAGGGGGCTGCACCTGCCCTTCCACCCACTGAACGAGCTGCCATCTGTCAGATCAACACATTTTCAAGGCCTGTTGCAGTTTCACACAGTCCTCCTTGCTGCTGACCCTCCTTGCTAGTTTTCTTTTTTTTGGGGAGGGGTTCCTCCTCCAGGTATCTACTCTGGTCACGGCCCCAGTCTTCCACCAACTGTCACCTGGGACCCCCCGATCACCACCGGCTATTACCCCCAGAGGGCCGGGCCGTGGAGATGGGACCCCCTATCCAGCCCCCGCAGAACCAGTAACTAGTTGAGGGGACCCCAGTGGCAGTGGCTAATTGAAGCCCCGAGGAAGGCTTCATAGAGGCGGAGGTGCCCATCTTTCCCCTCTTTAATTCTTCCGAAGACTCGGACGTGCAATGACGTCAATGCACTGACGTTCAGACTCTTCTCCCAATGTAGATGCCTGCGGTCTGCTGAACACCCAGCCTCCGCTGGGTATCAGTACAGCGCGGCGCATGACCCTTGCCCACCCCAAAGGAAAGAGAGCTGTTGCAGGACGCTCAATCCTCCCTTCCCCTTGCCAAGCCCCAGCAACCCGAGTCTGTTCCCGAACCCAGGTTGCTGACGTGGCGTGAGGTGTGGTGTCCAGCGCCTCAACCCTCAGCACCACCGGGCCGCTTGCTAGCTTTCTTGATTTGCAAACTGTGCTGCACATCACGTGGCCCTTGTCTCACTTAACTGCTCACTGCTTCAGGAAGAAACAGATGAAAGAGCAGAACCCCACTGAAAAAAGGGGCATTGCATCTCAGCTTGGCTATCCTGAGTAAATAAAATGTAAAAATTAAAATACCAAAGCTGGCCCAGTGGCAAGAGGGCTGAAGTGCCAAGCGCTTTACCTTATGCCATGCCAGCGACCCGGGTTCGGGAACAAGCTCAGGTTGCTGGGAGTCGATTTGTGGGGGGAGGCTAGGAGAGGTGGAGGCCTGATGGTAGGCCTACAAGAGCTTAAAGAGGCAGACACAAGTCAGAGGAGGGAGGGAAGGGGAGGGAGTCGCGGCCTCGTGACACATGCTTGCCTCCACGCATGTGCGCTCCTCGAGGAACCCGCGGCTGGGGACAGAAGGGAGAAAACCAGGAGGGAAATGATTGGCACAGAGTGTATGACGCCCGCTCACTGCACCCCTACCCGCCTGGCCACCGGGACAACCTGCGGCAAATGACTGGATTTCAGGCACTGTGGAAGGGGACAGCCCTCCCCCTCGTGACCCCATGACCGGGGGTAATCCGTGGGGGCCTGAGCCACAAGGTCAGTCCCCAGGGGAGACTAGGGATGGTGGAGGGGAGCAGCAAAGCCGGCAGAAGGGAGCCTCCCCCACTGTGGCCAAGGAGGAGAGACACTGCTATAAAAAAATATATTTAAATACCAAGACCTAGCCCGACCCTTGACCAGTGGAGGTTGATTTCCGCTATACACCAGTGACCCGGGTTCGAGAACGGACTGGTAGCTGGAGGGTCGGCTGGGAGAGGAGGATCAACGCCTAACGGCTGCTCTCCTCCTCTGGGAGGGAGGGATGCTTGTCCCGCAGCCTCACCGCCACCTGGGTGACCACGGGTGGAGGTGCAGCGGACTGCATAGAAGGGAGGGAGGACGGGCCAGAAACCGGAAGCGAGCGCACGTTGAGAGATGCCCCTAGGTCTCCCCAGAGTGCTCAAGTCCTGTGGGAGGGGACAGAAAAACGGAAAAAGGTGCCTGGCGTGGAGGACGTAGACGGGACCTGACTGCCTCAGATAACCCATAACCGGGCTACCGATGGATGCCGCAGATGGACCACCTGACACACACTAATGGACTGGAGGAGGTTAAACGGGGATACCCCCCCTCCTCCCCGCCCGTGGGGGTAGGCCGAGGCAGCATGGAGGTAGGTCCGAGCGACACCACGGTAGATACCCGGGGAGGGACTAGGGGAGTTCAGTCTAGTGATTCCCAGAAGAAGTTCCACCACGCCAGAGAGAAGGTGGCTAAAAAAAAAAAAAATACCAAGACCTGGTAATAAATCTGTCTCCAGTCCTCATCAACCCTGGATTCCCACTTGAATAGCTGAGGCAGGAAAGGGTTAATCTGTACCTTTTTCCATGCCTTCCTGTCCCTGGGATTCCCCCAGCCCCACTTCCCGTAAACATCACAAACTTGGAAATCCCCTGCCTGCCACAGTTGTTTGGAATAATCGAAAGTGAAACCAAAGGCCTACAAAAAGAAAAACAAAAAAGATCTTTGGTTGCTATAACAACAATTCCTAGTGACAGCATCCTACATGGAAAGCACTGGCCTGTATGCAGAAGAAATTGTCTAGAACAAGTGCCATGGCTCCCCACCCACAAGCTCTCACAACCCCCTGATCCCAATCCCTTGAGTCTTACACACCTGCTCCAGCACTCAGTCACATCCGATGGCAACAGCAGGGTTCTGATACTGCTGTAAGCTTTCCCATACCCGTGCTCTGCCACTGTCTGGCATGCCTCCAGTACCTAGAACATTAACTTTTACCCAGCTCCTCCGTGCAGGAATAAGCAGAACTGGGATGCCAAGCAAGATTGTCCCAGTGGATAAAGTGTTCTGCTTTTGACTTCCCTGGGTTGGCCAACCCTGCCTTCTTCTGTCAGTGATACCAGTCACCACCCCAACGACTCACACTCAGAAGTCCAACAACAATTGTATTCCGTGGTGCAACTTGGTGGTCCCCACCCTCTGTAACTAGTACAAGGGCCCAAGTTTCAATCCTAGTGTGGAACAGCACCCTCTGTTACTAGTAATACAATGGTCTGAGTTTGAATCCCAGCTAGGAGACTCACCCTGTGTTGCTAGTAATACAATGGCCTGAGTTTGAATCTCAGCTAGGAGACTTACCCTCTATTACTAGTACTACAATGGCCTGAGTTTGAATCCCAGCTAGGAGACTCACCCTCTGTTACTAGTAATACAATGGCCTGAGTTTGAATCCCAGCTAGGAGACTCACCCTCTGTTACTAGTAATACAATGGCCTGAGTTTGAATCTCAGCTAGGAGACTCACCCTCTGTTACTAGTACTACAATGGCCTGAGTTTGAATCCCAGCTAGGAGACTCACCCTCTGTTGCTAGTAATACAATGGCCTGAGTTTGAATCCCAGCTAGGAGACTCACCCTTTGTTACTAGTACTACAATGGCCTGAGTTTGAATCCCAGCTAGGAGACTCACCCTCTGTTACTAGTAATACAATGGCCTGAGTTTGAGTCCCAGCTAGGAGACTCACCCTCTGTTACTAGTAATACAATGGCCTGAGTTTGAATCCCAGCGAGGAGACTCACCCTTTGTTACTAGTACTACAATGTCCTGAGTTTGAATCCCACTGTGGAGACAGGCCCTGTTACTTACTACAAGGGCCCAAGTTTGAACCTCAACAAGGAGACTCACCCTCTGTTATTAGTACTACAAGGTCCCAAGTTTGAATCCCAGCAAGGAGACATATCATCTGCTACTTAGTACAAAGGCCCGAGCTTGAATCCCAGTGTTGAGGCTCACCCTCTGTTACAGGTACTAGAAGGATCGCAAGTCTGAATGCCTGTGTGGAAACTTCCCTTCTGTTACTTATTACAAGGACCAGAGTTTGAGTCCCAGGGAGCAGACACCCTCTGTTACTTACTACAAGGGCCCAAGTTTGAATCTCAGTGTTGAGACGCACCCTCTGTTACATGTACTAGGGCTCTAAGTTTCAATTCTGGTGTGGAGGCTCACCCTGACTGGCTCTGTAAAGGCCCAAGTTTAAATCCCAGCAATGAGGCTCACTCACGGTTACTGTCTTACTACAAAGTAAGATCACTCGGATATCCAATTTTAAAAATGAACAGTTATGATGTTGCTCATTTTTAGGGTATTTTGATATTGGTCCTTAAAATCCTATATCCTAAAAACATTGGATATTAACTCAGATTTTAGGAACGCCTAAATACTATGTAACCCTCCTGTGGGGGCTTATGTTCGATGTCTCTCACTGAGGGTTCCCACTGCTTGGCACAGGTCCTCTTGTGCCCCAGGTTCTCCATCCTGCCCCCTGCCATGTTTTTTTTTTTCCAACATGGTCCGGAGGAGCCAGACCGCGGAGCCACTATGCTCCGTCTGCTCTCTTGAAAGAGCCGGCAGCCCACGATGGCTACTCTCTGCGACAGGTTTCCAGACCACCGTAGTAGTCAGGAATCATCTCCTCGGTGCTCTCAACCCCCCAAATAAGCTAGTCGGGGGTCAGACACCTGGAGGAGATGTGAGAAAGACTGCTCCTGTGTGTAGTTTAAAAGCGCCAATAGCGCTCGAGAAATTGGGGCAGGACATGAATATTAATGATAGCAGCCTGAATAGTAATAAGCTGCCTGGCCATTTAGGGGGACTGTGACTAACAGCAGCCGTGACTGGCAAATAAAACTGACTATAAGTATGATATTGCAGACCCTTAGTAAGGGGCATAAGCAGCTACAGGACAGTGAGGTAACTACATGCTAAGATTGTATAGTTTGGCTGAAAAGACACTTAGAAGTGGGGGAATTATATGAGACTGAATATACATTGCAAACAGTAGCAGCCATCTTGCCACTTTGACCCCTACGGACAGCCAATCAGCTATCTAGGTGCCCAAAAGCTGGTTGTGAGGGCTTATAGGAGGAGGAATGAACTAATTTTAGGCACCAAAGACCTTTGCCAATCAGTAATCAAAGTGGGCTAATGAGTGTTAATATTTGTGACTGACAGCCAAGTTCAGCCAATCAGAAGCCAGGATTTTCATGAGATACCCTGGGACTTTGGGCAGTTTGAGCAGTCTTTGCTGGGCTCCTCTGGAGTCAAGAAGGGCTTAGGCTGTGTGTCAATGGAGAAGGTCTTTTCCAGGCCATAACTGGCAAATAATTCCAGTGTTTGTAGGAACTGAAAAGGACTTTATGCTGATGGAGAGAGTTGTGATACTGCATCTGGTTATCTGAGACTCTGGTGAAAAGCTCCTGGTAGTTTGAGAGATCCAGGATTTGTGCAGTGAGCTTGCACCGGTGTGAGGAAAACCTCTGAGGCAGTGAAAGGGGTGGTTTGGAACCGAGTGCCAGAGCCAAAAAGGGTACTGCTGTTTGAAATGGAGGACATTGAAAATGGTTTGCAGGTGTCCAGTGTTTCAGGAACCTGTGGTCTGCTGAAAGTCAGCTGTGAAAAGGTGGAGTTTCATAACAAAGACTAAAAGGCAGTAGTCAAAATTCACTGGAAGGGTGGAAAGCCCTGAGAACCTGTTTGCTGCACACCGGAGCTGTTTGCTTTGCTCAAGAGAATGGCAGAACCTGAGACTATTCACATCTATAACTCAGAGCCAGGTAGGGAACCTGCTACCCACTACCAAGTGGGGCAGACTAGGCTGCGGGGAGCCACGGGTGCATGACCAAGTGCTAGGGCACTCTAGACCCACTGGGGGAGCTGGGCTGAGGAGCCACTCCTGGGTCTGGGTCCCTTGTGGCCTTGCAGACCTTGAGATTACGGCTCGGCACTGGGCCTGGAATCAGGCTGAAGGGGACAAGTGGCTAGACCTCCAAACAAGCCGAAGGCTGTTCCAACAAATTTTTCTGCCCATCTGCTTGCTGCCTGCTGAGAGTGATCTGGGGAACATGAACTGCCAGAGCCCACCGTACCAGTGACTGAGACCCCAGCTTCGGGACCGTGAGTAACACTGGGCTTGCCCTGACCAACAAAGGGGAGCAAAGGTTTAAACATTGCTAGCACTCTAGAGAGTACTGTTTCTTTTTTTAAACTCTCATTCTTTATTTTATGATAGAGAACATATACCAACAATACGAAGACATGACAGTTACACAAAAGTACAGAAAACATAAATAATGAACATAAGTTATAAATAGGGAAAGACATAAAGTGCACTTGCATCTTGCATTTCATTATATTTCACATGTTGCCAAGCTAATACATCAAAAGAAAAAGAAAGAAAGATGGATGGAGCCACTTATGCCCCCTAAGAGAAAGAAAGAAGACATAATTTACTTGGGGATCATGGGATAAATTCTGTTCGTATTGGTGTGATATATAGTACCCATTTTCTCCACATATTCTCAAACACAGCCTGAGATTTATTTAATGTGGCTGTAATTTTCTCCATCTTATAAATGTCAATCATTATCTGGTGCCACTGGTCCATAGTTGGAGGCAAGGGGGACATCCATTTTTGGTGATGGCTTTGGATGCTAGAGAAGCCAATTAACAAATTTCCTGGTTGGAACATCCCATTGAACCTGGGGTAGTCACCAAACAGAAAAAAGTGAGGGTCTAAATCAATATTTGGGGAGATAATATGCTGAAGGGCCTCATGAAAGCAGGCCAAAAAGGGCTGCAAAATCCGGCATGACCAAAAGATGTGGCCTAAAGTGGCAAGGGAGAATCTGCATTGCCTCCAACAACATGCATCCCCCTGCTTACTGTACTTCTGAGTCACTACAGGAGCTCTAAAGGAGAGTACTGTTTCAACAGCCCCAACACTGGCCAATCTGAGGCATCTAGCAGCCCTGCACTAAACCTGGGTACCCAGTCAGGACACAGGGGATTTCACTGGTACCAGTGGGGGTTTATTTATTTATTTATTTATGACTTTGATGACTGGGTAAGTGCACTGATCCAAGGGACCGTTTTCAGGCACAGCCCGGGCCATATAGTGGCACAAGAGCATATAACACACAAAAGGAACAAGTGAACAGAAATGGCAGTAACACAGTAATGTTGAGCAACAGAAATAAAATACAGTAACAGAGAAGGAATTGTGAGCATTCAATGGTACAGCCGGTGGACATCCATTTACAATAGTTGAGTTAACAGAACCTCCCCACAGGGGATAGTATGGCATAGATACATGAAGCAAATACAACAGAAGCAAGAATACAGTAACAGGGTGGGGACTGCGAGCAATAAATGGCACAGCAGGTGAATCATCCATAACAACAGTTGATTGACAGATCCTCCTCGCTCAGGCAGGCAGATTCCCTATCTAAACAGGCCATAGATAAGAGCAACAGGGTAAGGGCTTGCTGAGGTGAGCTCCCTGTGAGGGGAAAGTTGTTGGGGCAGGTAGAATACTCCAGTCAGTGAGCTACCCCAGCAAGCAATGGCAACTCGGTTCAGCAAAAAGTCAGGCTTTGAAGTGGGATTTAAACATGTGATGTGTGTCCAATGAGCAGATAGGTGCAGGAATACCATTCCACAGTGAAGGGGCAGCAACATACAGTGCTCTCCCTCCCATGTTGGTAGAGACATGGGGGAACTTCTAAGGAAGGAATGGCAGAGAAGCGGAGACATCTAGGAATAGCTCTCGATTTGAGGACGGATAAGAAAGGTGACGCATGCCCACTATACAGCCAAGGGAAAAGTTAAAGCGCCCCTGAAGGGGAAGCCACCCTAGCATCTGATAGAGGACGCAGTGATGGGTTGAGAATGGGGCCAGCAGAGCAAAGCGGCAGGTACTGTTATAGACTGTGGAAAGTCAGGCATGGAGGGCAGAGGACACCCAAGAATAGATGGGGGAACAGTAATCCAAGATGGGGAGCAGATTGCCTTGGACAATGGCTAGGCGGGCCTTGGGGGTGAGGTTTGGTTGTGGGTGATAAGCAGCCCCTAGTTTTTGATTTACCCAATGAACTATAAGGTTGATGTGCTCAGAGAAGGAGAGGGAAGAGTTGAGCGTAACACCCAGGTATTTAAAAGTGGCCACATTTCCAAGGGCCTGACCTTCGGGGGAGCATACAATGAGGGAGAAACTGGATTCATTGGTTTTGGCAAGGTAGGGCTTAGACCCCAACAGCATAGTCTTGATTTTTTTTTTCATTGACCAAGAGCAGGTTGGATGTAAACCAAGTGTGGGCAGAGCCATAGTTCTGGGTGAGTACACAGGTAATACAAGAGAGTGACTTGTCACTGTGGAATAGGACAAGATTGTCTGCATATAGAAGGGAGTTACAGCTGAGGCTATCAGAGGGGAGGGAATTTACAAATACAGAGAAAATAAGGGGACCCCAGGATCGAGCTCTGGGGAATGCCAGTTGAGATAGACTGGGTTGGGGAGCTGGCTGACCCAATAAAAATGTATTGGGAGCGGCCTGAGAGGTAGCTATTGAACCAGTTGGAGGTCTCAGGTGAGCAACCGAGGAGGTGTAGTTTGGAGAGGAGGGGGGCATGGTTGACCATGTCAAAGGCCTTAGGTCAACGAAGACAGTGCCAGTGGCGCACCCACGGTCCATGTTGGTGAGGACATGGTCAGTAAATAATGCAAGGGCAGAGGCGGTACTACGGTTTTTGCAAAAACCATGTTGCTGGCTACACGTGAGGTTGCGCTTCTCAATGTGTTCCGATAGCTGGTGGTGGACAATTTTCTCTAAAAGCTTGCTTAGGTGGGGAAAGATAGATATCAGCTGAGGTGGATAGGGCAAGGTTAAAAACAAAAGTGAGGGGTTTGGCTATAGCGGGTGAGACAAGCCTGAGCAGGACAGGGGAAAGGCCATCTGAAGTAGGGGAACCCCAGGTAGGGAGATATTTGAGAAGTTTGGAGGTATCCTTAATGGAGATAGCCTTGAAATAGAAGGGAGGGGGGAGAAGGGGAGGTGCTGTGGTGGGAGGAAGCAGGCTGGGGTTGGTACAGGTTCCCGAGTGGGGACTCCGGCTTCCTGGAAACTTGCTGAGCAGAGCAGAGAGATCAGTGAAATTTATGGCCTGGGCAACCTCCGACAGGTTGATCACAGGATCAAGAGGGGAATTCAGCTGTATGCCAGAACTGCTGGAACGAGGATTAAAAAGTGAGTCAATGACTCCCCAGAATTTCCTGGGATTTCCAGGGCTTTCCCTCTGGAGGTTGTGGTAATAGTTCTGCTTCAGGGATTTGGCCGTGTGCTTACATTGGTTTGTCAGGTGCCTATAGTCATTCCAGAGGGTGGGGGAAGGGGATGATTTGTGGACTGCCCACTTACAGTCCCTAGCTTTCATGAGTGTGAGGAGTTCTTTGGTAATCCAGCATGTACACCCACCTCTCACCCTTCTAGTGCTGAGTGGGAAGTGGTGGTCTTGAAGCGTCAGTAGGACCTTCATGAAAAATGTCACAGCTGATGTCGCGTCAATTTGGGTACAGAGTTCCGACCAGTTTACTGACCTGACTTCCTCCAGGAGATGAGTGGTGTCTGGGTTGTTAAAACTGCAAAAAGATAGGTATTTTGGCGGGGGTGCCTTGTCTTAGATGACCATACGATGTAAGTGGCAAGTGCTCTTTAATTGAGTCAGCCAGTGTCCCCACTTGGAGTACGTGGTCCTCTTTATTAGTGATGACCCAATCCAGCAGGGTATGGATGGCCATACATGGGTTGTGTCTAGTAGGAACTGTGATGGGCTGCAGCAGTTTGTACTGTTTTAGTTGGCTGATGTAGTCCTGTTCATGGGCATTTAACCAGTTGAAGTTATAATCACCAAGGAGGATGGTGCCCCTTGGAGAGGAGAGTGTTCTGAAACCAACCAGGAGGTTTTGTAGGCCATTGGAGCCTCCTGCTGGAAAGTTGTAGCAACATCCTAAGAAGAGTTTTTTAGTGGAGCCCAGGGTCAGCTCAGCGATGAGCCACTCACTAGGGGAGGCAGGATCAGAGCAGAGGGCGATAGTTGCAGAGAGAGAGGTTCTCTGAGGTAAAGGGCGACACCTCCACCCTTTTTTTTTGCCTGGCCTTTCTGTGTTTCTGGGTTTTTTGTATGGTTGAGCCCATGGGCTCAGTCAATCCAAAATTAACAAAACTTATTTTTTCTTCACAGCCACCCTGTTCCTGGTACCCCTTTCCCTAGCCCTCCCCATTTGAAAATAAAACTGTGGTTTGTTGTTGCAAGTCCTGTGTTGTAATCAAGTCACTGGTAACAGCTGTTAAGGCTATGTATTTATTAGCACTGGGGTACAAGGTGGTATTTAGTGTGCAGGGTGGTTGGAAGGGGAGGTGGGTTGGTACAGCATCCCAGGGGGTTGTACCAAGCAAACACCTGACCCACTGCTTCTCTACTCTGGGTGAAGGCACCACGCTAATTTCTTACCAATTTGGAATAGAACCCCCGAACACCAGTGTAGCAGGAGCCAGGCCCCTTAACTTGTGTGATAGTTAACAGGCAGGGGTAGCAGCCCATCGGCACATGGTGCCTGGGCTACAACTAAATACAAATATATCTCCTAAGCAGAATCTGGAGCTATCCAGAGATATCTGATGATATCCAACAATCAGATTGGATACAGATTCTGATACGGATTATCCTAATATTTGACTGTTCTCAATTGGATCTGATTTTTAAACATTCAAGCACTCATGCTACAAAGGCCTGAGTCTGAATCCCGCAAGGAGACACACCCTCTGTTATAGGTTCAACAAGGGCCCACAAACTTGAATCCCAAAAGCTGGCCCGGTGGTGCTGAGGGTTGAGGCACCAGTTACCACACATCGCACCACACTGGTGACCTAGGCTCGGGAACTGGCTCAGGTTTCTGGGGGTTGGCCAGGGAAGAGAGGATTGAGCATCCAGAGGACTGCTCTCCGCTCCTGGGGAGGGTGGGTTAATGACTCCCTGGCAGCAGCAACTCCCAGGGGAGACTGGGAGTGCAACAGCCGGTGTCGCTCAAGCACGGGGGTGCAGGTGACAGCAGACGTCCACAGAGGGGTGCGCACTGGACATCACTGGACATCCGTGCCTCCAGGGTGGTCACACTCATGCACAAACAAAGGAAAACCCCGCATCCTGAGTAGATGATGATGACGACAGCCCCACGCCAACCGCCGGATCCTGCCCACACAGTCCCTGATATCCTTCGACCCCCGGCCTGTCTGCAGCTGCTAGATTCATGGAGCACCAGTGTAGTGGAGGTGGCCCCACCCTGGGGGGTGCAAGCCAGGGGGCAGCATACTTTAGGTAAGGTCCTGGGGGCTTGGAGCACCGGGGAGGACTTGGGATGGGGGGATCTCAGGCTGGGCGGGATTAGATGTTTGTCTGAGGGAGTTTCGGGCGACGGTGACCAGGAGGGAAAAAGAAGTTTGAATCCCAATGTGAAGAATCACCATCTGTTACTGGATGGTCTTCAAGAAATACAAAGGTGGGCACAATGATGAAAACTGGGAGAATTATCAACAGAAATTGAAAGGAGCAAGGAGTCCAGTTAGGAGATGAAAGGCTGATACAGAATTAAGAATAGACAAGGGGGCGAAAAAAGGGGGAACAGAGTTCTTTAGATACATTAGGAGAAAAGGAAGTGAAGGGGGATTATCGGACTGAAGAAAGAGGAGGAGCAAGTGGAAGAAAATGGAAAAAGGGCTGACCTACTGACCCGCTGTTTTTGTTCCCAGTACGGGGGATCTGTCCTGGAAAGCAGTACAAAAGCTTCCACAAGGGGAATGAGGGGAATGAGACATGTAATTACAGAGTGAAGGAAACAAGCTTGCATCGCTCAGGGAGGACCAAGGCACCAGGTCCCTACAAATTACGCTTGAGAGTCCTGAAAGAGTCAGGACTGGAAATGTCTGCACCTCTGACCAGTGCATAAAGTGTGCAGAAAAACATGCTGGATCTGTAAGGGTCATTCATATAAAAAAGATTGATGGGCTACTACTGTGGAAGTCCTGTTCTTCCCTTCATAGTGTAGAATTTGCCTTTTCATTATCATCCAAGTTTTCAAATGTAAGTCAAAATGCAGGCACAAAACATGAGGATACTGTAGCAAACTGAGGGACAAAGTAACTAAGAGTCACCGGGGTAATAGTGCTGTGATTCAGTAGTGCAAATAAATTCCAGATGGCATTTGCTACGGACTTGTAATCTACTTTTTACAGTACATTCTGAGTGCTGCCTCTGTGTCCTGGTTCATAAGGGTCATACTGCCTTCATGAAGCCATGGAAAGGGGAAGCAAATGTGGTATAAGGGCCCTGTTTTGGGACCCAGTGAGACCCCCCTCAAAATTGTTTTACCAGGTCTAAGACCCTTCCAAACCTGGCCCACTTTAAGATCTGTCCCTGATGGATGTTTTCAAGTGCTTCTTAGAGAGCACAGTAATGCAGGGAGCCTGGAGGATGGCAGCTGTAGTGTCACTCCACAACAGCAGCGACAAGAAGGACCCAGGGAACTGCAGACCAGTTGGCTTCACCTCAATTGTAGGCAGACTCACAGAGGCCATAATCAGATGGAAAGTAGTGGAGTAGCTAGAAGTGAGCAAGTTACAGGACAATTAGCACAGGTTTGTTGCAGGAAGATCATGATAGACTGATCCATCTTTTTGCGCAGGCTTTTGATGATCATTGCTGCTTTACTGGAAATCTGATTATGGTATTGTTTGCCGCATTGTGGGTGTGAACTGTTTTTAACAAATGATAATGTTAATTTTAAATTGTTGTTTAATGTATTGAGTCTTAAAATGTTTATGGTATTTGTGTAACGGTGCCCTGAGCTTTGGAAGGGCACCTTATAGAAATAAAAGTTCATTTGCTTACTTGCTAACCCCATCATTCTCTTTGATTGGGTCACCAGGGCAGTGGATAAGGGGCAGGCTGTTGATGTACAGTACCTGGACTTTAGCAAAGCCTTTTATTCTGTTCCATACAGGAGGCTTTGGAAGAAGCTAGCAGATCTGGGACTGGGGCAAGATTAGCTAGGTGGGTAGGACTGGTTGGGGGGAGACAGCAGAGGGTTGTGGTAAATGGGATACAATTAAAGGCTAGGGGAAATCACTGGTGAGGTGACGTAAGAGTCTGTCCTGGGGTCTGTCCAGTTTAACATGTTCTTCAGTGGCATGGGGGAAGGCATACAAAGCAAGATGTGTTTCTTCCTCAATGACACAAAGCACAGCAGATAGGAAGGAGGAGGAGGATGTCATGGATATGAAGGACTTGGAAATGCTGGTGTAAACAATGGCAGCTAAGATTCAACACCAAGAAATGCAAGGTAAGGCATACTGGCAGGAGGAATCCACGCATGGAGTACTGTATGGGTGTGGGGGGAGGTGAGGATAGCAGAGACCGTGATGAAGTGGGATCTCGGAGCCATCATCAGCGGCAGTCTCAAAGCAGTGTAACAAGGCATGTAGCAAATCAGATAGGATGCTAAGGTGTACTGGCAGGGTTTCTGACTGCAGGGGGAGACAGGTGAATTTTACATCTGTGCAGAACCGTGGTAAGGTCACATGTGGAGTCCTGTGCCCAGTTCTGGAAGCTACAGCTGAAGAAGGGCAGGGAGGCAGTGCAGCAGAGTGCCACCAGGATGACCCAGGTGCAGCAGGGTCGAACATACAAGGAGAGGCTGGCAGTCCTCAGCATATGCTTGCTGGAGGCCAGCAGAGAGAAGGGGGAAGTGATAGAGGCTTGCAGGTCTCTGAGGGATTTAAATAAAGTGGATAGGGACAGAAGATCTGTTCACTGGGAACAGAAATGCAATAAGAAGGGGATCATGATTAGAGACTGTGGCTGCAGTTGGGTGGGACAGAGTCTGGGGCTTGGTGATTTCAAAATGGGAAGTAGGGAGGGCAGACAGATAAACACTGTCCAGCTTAGGACAGTGGGGCACCAGGTAGCCAATGCTGGGTGGACTGGATGGACTTCAGCTGGTCCATCGACACAGTAGCTGGGCTGCCGCTTGCGACGCCAGTGACCCAGGGTTGTCACTCGTAATGCCAGTGTCCCAGGACTGCAAATTGCGACACCAGAGACCCAGGGCTACTGCTTGTGACACTGGCAACCCAGGGCTGCTGCTCGTGAAGCCAGTGACTCAGGGCTTCTGTTCACGACACCAGCAACGCAGGGATACTGCTTGCAACACCAGTGACTCAGGGCTGCCACCCACAATGCCAGTGACTCAGTGCTGCTGCTTGCGACACTGGCAACACAGGACAGCTTCTCATGATGACAGTGACCCAGGGCTGCCACTCACAACACCGGCAGCACAGGGCTACCGCTCGTGACGCTGGCAATCCAGGGCTACCACTCACGACACTGGTGACACAGGGCTGCTGCTTGTGACGCCAGTGACCAAGCACTGCTACTCGTGATGCCACTGATCCAGAGCTGCCACTCGCGATGCCAGTGACCCAGGGCTGTCACTTATGATGCCAGTGACTCAAGGCTGCTGCTTGTGATGCCAGTGACCCTGGGATGCTCTTCATGATGCCAGTGATCCAGGGCTGTCACTCATGATGCCAGTGATCCAGGGCTGTCACTCGTGATGCCAGTGATCCAGGGCTGTCACTCGTGATGCCAGTAACCCAGGGCTGCTAATTGCAATGCCAGTGACCCAGGGCTGCTGCTTTTGACGTCAACGATCCAGGGTTGCTGCTTTTGATGCCATCAATCCAGGGCTGCTGCTTGCAATGCCAGTGACCCAGGGCTGCTGCTCGTGATGCCAGTGACCCAGGGCTGTCACTCACTATGCCAGTGATCCAGAGCTGTCACCCGTGATGCCAGTGATCTAGAGCTGTCACTTGCGATGCCAGTGACCCAGGGCTGCTGCTTTTGATGCCAACGATCCAGGGCCGCTGCTTTTGATGCCAGCAATCCAGGGCTGCTGCTCGTGATGCCAGTGATCCAGGGCTGCTGCTTTTGATGCCAGTGATTCAGGGCTGCTACTTGCAATGCCAGTGACCCAGAGCTGCTGCTCATGATGCCAGTGATCCAGAGCTGCTGCTTGTGATGCCAGTGACCCAGGGCTGTCACTCACAATGCCAGTGATCCAGAGCTATCACTCGTGATGCCAGTGATCCAGAGCTGTCACTTGCGATGCCAGTGACCCAGGGCTGCTACTTGTGATGCCAGTGACCCAGGGCTGCTACTTGTGATGCCAGTGATCCAGGGCTGCTACTTGTGATGCCAGTGACTGAGGACTGCTGCTTGTGATGCCAGTGATCCAGAGCTGCTGCTTGTGATGCCAGTGATCCAGAGCTGCTGCTTTTGATGCCAGTGACCCAGGGCTGCTACCCATGATTCCAATGACCTAGAGCTGCTGCCTGTGGTGCCACTGACCCAGGGCTACTGCTTGTGATGCCAGTGACCCAGGGCTGCCACTTATGATGCCAGTGACCCAGGGCTGCTGCTCAGGATGCCAGTGATCCAGGGCTGTTGCTCGCAATGCCAGTGACCCAGGGCTACTGCTTACGATGCCAGTGATCCAGGACTGTTGCTCACGATGCCAGTGATCCAGGGCTGTTGCTCACGATTCCAGTGATCCAGAGCTACTGCTCATGATGCCAGTGACCCAGGGCTGCCACTTGTGATGCCAGTGGTCCAGGGCTGCTGCTCATGATGCCATAACCCAGGGCTGCTACTCGTGATACCAGTGATCCAGGGCTGTTGCTCATGATACCAGTGACCCAGGGCTGCTGCTCACGATGCCAGTAACCCTGGGCTGCTGCTCACAATGCCAGTGATCCAGGGCTGCCACTTGTGATGCCAGTGGTCCAGGGCTGCTGCTCATGATGCCATAACCCTGGGCTGCTGCTTGTGATACCAGTGATCCAGGGCTGCTGCTCGCGATACCAGTGATCCAGGGCTGTTGCTCGCGATGCTAGTGACCCAGGGCTGTTGCTCGTGATACCAGTGATCCAGAGCTGTCACTCGCAATGCCAGTGACCCAGGGCTGTTGCTCACAATACCTGTAATCCAGGGCTGTTGCTTGCGGTGCCAGTGACCCAGGGCTGTTGCTCACGATGCCAGTGATCCAGAGCTGCTGCTCACGATGCCAGTGATCCAGGGCTGCTGCTGATGATGCCAGTGATCTAGGGCTGCTACTCACAATGCCAGTGATCCAGGGATGCTGCTCATGATGCCAGTGATCCAGGGCTGTTGCTGACGATGCCAGTAATCCAGGGCTGCTGCTCATGATGCCAGTGACCCAGGGCTGTTGCTCGTGATGCCAGTGATCCAGGGCTGCTGCTCATGACGCCAGTGGTCCAGGGCTGTTGCTCATGATGCCATAACCCAGGGCTGCTGCTCATGATGCCAGTGATTCAGGGCTGCTGCTGATGATGCCAGTGATCCAGGGCTGCTGTTCACGATGCCAGTGGTCCAGGGCTGCTACTCATGATGCCATAACCCAGAGCTGCTGCTAACGATGCCAGTGATCCAGGGCTGCTGCTTGCAATGCCAGTGACCCAGGGCTGCTGCTCATGATGCCAGTGACCCTGGGCTACTGTAACCCTTTGAGTGCTCTCTGGCAACCAGCATCTAGCTGGCAAAGTAGAGAGGCTGGTTACACATCCATGCTCTACTAAGCCATTTGACTAATGTCACAGGGGATGGACAAAAAATGGATACAGCCCAATGCAGCGTCACAGTACCATGTCAACAGTCTCTGGCCTTATGATGCCAACTGCCCACCGCACCACCCAGAACTTGTCTGTCTTGTGGAGGTAAGTTGGGGCTTTTACAGTCCCCACCGCAGAAGGGCAAGTCAGGGAGGCCATAAGCAGCAGAGAAAGCAAGAGGGGGCTGAGAGGTGACCTGACTGAGATGGGGCTTCTCCGGAAGGAAGCAGCAAAACCTGGATGGACTTTGAGTCCTTTCATGCCATCGCATTCTATGTTAATATCCTCAGCCACATGGGACATTAGTGCAAGTTGTCACTGTGCTAACCACGCCATATAGGGAGGCTCAGGAGGTTCGGCCTGAAGCACCATGGTGAGTGTGACCTGAATAATAATGGAGGACTGAGTGTTTTGATACCTCACTCCAGGGAAATTGAGAATCCCGATAGATCCCTGTTTGTATCTGGGAGTGAGAGTTCCAGGGGGCTATTAGCAACCCCAGAGGCCAGATTTGCAATCCAATTTAGCTGCTGCCGGGTACTCCATGTTTGGGGAGGGAGGTACAGTGCATGTTCTTGTACTGGATGAAGGTTGGATAGTCCCAAGAAAGCTTGTCAGTGATCGCCTTGGGGTGCCATTTGCAAACAGCTAGCTTTGGAATGACATTGGCAGACAGTGGCAAAAGGGGAGGGAGGAATGGGGGAGCGATGAACCCTCACAAAATCAACATGAGACAGGTAAGGCTGGGCAGACTCACTGGGCCCGTGGCCTTTTTCTGCCAGCAATGTACATGTTCTGAGGTTTCATTTACAGAAAGGGACGTACAAAGCTTGGCTGACACCCATAAGCAGCAGGTTTTGTTCCAGAGTTCATTCTTTGAAACACTTTACTCGTGCAGGAACCATAGTGTAAATTATTGAATGAAGCTGGAGGGGGTAGATTCAGAAGAGACGTGAGAAAGCACTTCTTCACAGAAAGAGTGGTGAATTCCTGGAAAAGCCTTCCAGTGGAGATGGTGGGGGCCAAAACAGTGGTGGGGTTCAAGAATGCATGGGATAAGCACAAGGGGGTCATAGTGGAAAGGAGGAGGGAGAGGGAGAAACTGCTGTAGAGCAGGCACGGTCTGCGGTAATAGTACAGGTAGGGAGAAATGGACAGACTGGATGGATCAGTTGGTGCCATCAAATTCTACGATTCTATATTTATTTGTCCATTCCAGAGAAGATAATTAAGCACAGGACTTAGAATTTTATTCATTTGTTCATCGGGTGGCATGCACAGGTTCCAGGAACCATTTTCAGGAACATCCTGAGCCATTAAGATGGCAAAAACAACACAGTTACAGTCGAGTGACAGGATTTAATATAGAGAGAAACACAGCAGCTGTCTCTACGTGAGGGGACTAGGCAGGAACTGAACCCAGGAGTGGACAGTAAGTCTGAAATCAGAATATACTGAGAATAAATAGTCTACACTAAGTGGGATAGGCCAGCCAGACTAACCTGTGATTAAGGAGCAATATTAAAGAACAGTATCTTGCACTGTGGTTGATAACTGGGAAGATATCCCGAGGGCAGTACCCTGAGCATAATCTGTTTGGCTTCTGTTCCGACACTCCAGTGCTGTGAGGGGAAGCTTTAAACACAGTAACTGCCTCCGGGGTGTGGGTCTAAATAGATCAAGAGAGCAGATGGACAGGAGGTAGGGTGTGTAGAGAGGCAAGACCTTGCTGAATCGCGTAACTGCAGTCATGCATTTCATTGCCATGCGGTTGAGTAACCCTCATGTGAATGACCCTAAGAGGGAGGACCATGAGAGGGAGACAGCGTCTGCAGGGGCGCCCGCAGGTAGTCCGCAGTTCTGCAGGGAACTCGGCTGCAGGTATCTCTGAGGTGAAGGCAAAGTGCTGTTTCTTCCAATGAGAGAGTTATACCTTGTTAAGTTTAATTGTTAGTCAGTGTTTGGGGCACTTTGAGGCTTTTTTCCCTTAAATTTTTAACAGGTAGTGTGGGAAACCCAGCCCAGGAAATTAATCTTGGGGGTGAGTAGCATACCTCTCAACTGTTCCTGATTTTCAGGGACGTCCCTGATTTTACCTCAAAATTTTACTCTGTCCCTCCTACAAATTGTGTTTCCATGACCAAACAGTGGGGGTTGTAAGCATAAAATAATGTCAAACATTAATGTTACAGATGTGTTCTTCCTTAGAAAATGCATTTTACACTAAACCACTTATTCTACCAGCTTCCTGAGTGGATATCACCAATTTTTAAGATGTGTCCCTGATTTTAATCCTTTGTCCTCGATTTTTTGAAGCCTTGTCCCTGATTTATGAGGCAGGTGGTTGAGAGGTGTGGTGAGTAGATTAAAAAAGCCCTGTGAATCAAGTGTGTGATTGGGGGATGGAGTTGCCAGAGGCTTAGTGGGGACAGGCAATCGGGAGACACCATCAGGAAGCAGGCTGGGGAGATAAAGCAGCAACACCTAGCATGTTCCATCACATGAGTGGGACAGCTTAGGAGTGTCTGTAGGAGACTCGGGGGCACCAGACCCAGACCCAGACCCAGACCCAGACCCAGACCCAGACCCAGACCCAGACCAAGAGAAGGAGGTAATACATCACTGTTTACAGTGTAGAACCAGTGACAGGGAAGGCAGCTGCAGGTTGTAGACAAATAACAGGTGGGAAAGCAGCAGTACACACCCAGGATAAGGTAGCTATAGGTAGGAGGGTTAGAAAAGGGAGAATAGGAGACACCCTGTCTAGGGTAAGATAATAAATATGTTTTAGGCAAGTAAAAGGGTAGAGTAACAAATAAAGTTCAGACAAGTAGGTAAAGAGTAGTTGACACCAGGGCAAGTTATAGGTTGGTGGGTTAGAAAAGAGAAAATCAGAGACACAGGGCTCCCAGATCTGCAGGGATTCCTGTATGTTACAGGATGACCCATCTACAGCAAAATTATTTCCCTAGACTTGCATTGCTTATACAGGAAAACAGAACAATTCTGCCTCCATAGAAAATAAAGTAATCTACTGGAAAACACAGGAAAATAACCCTGGAGTTACAGCAGGGAAAATGTGAAATCAATCTGGGAGCACTTGACCCTGTCTTAGGTAGAGTAACAAGTTTCAAGAAAGCAAAAGGGAGAGATAGGTATATATAGAGACAGGTATGTAGCAGGAGTAGAAAGGTGGCAACAGGGTACAGTGAAGTTTCAATAGACACTAAAGTACAGGAAGGAAAGAGTATGGGAGCGTGCAGCGCAACGGGCGAGGGGCCGCAGTCTTTTGGGATACCTTCTGGAGACTGAGGTGCTGCTCCGTTTGCACTCACCTGTCTGGGTTGAGGGCAGAAGTCGCTGGTCTTCGGGCCAAACTGCAGGTGGCCATCCTGTAAGAAAACAGAAAAGAACAGAAGAAAGGACAGAAAGAAAGATACTGTAGCCAGTCTTGGTTTTGTTGTCATGCCAGATAAAAGGGGTCAGAGCCCCCTGCTCTCTAAGGAGTTAAGGCAGCTCATGACATCGTGTGATAAAGCCTAGAGGGCTTACAAATGCAGTGGCCTACCTGCTGACTGGCAATTTCACAGGCAGCTACGGAACAGCTGCAAAAATTCAATTCAAAAAGCTAAATGCTGCCATTTTAAGAGACTCCAGACAGTGCACCTAAGTAACCCGAAAGAATTCTGGAGACAGGTCAACTCACTTTTAAAGGGCAACACTTCTGAAGTCCCCAGCTCCATTGTTCCCCAGGGTACCATCCATACTAACCATCCCTCCATTGCATCCTGCTTTAATGAATTCTTTACTGATCTGCATATGTATACCTCTCTATTCTCTAACCCCTCTACTCCCCTTCCCCTGGCCCCTTGTCTGCAGTCGAACACACGACCCACCCACCTCTTCCACCTGAAACTGGCTACTCTTAAAGAAGTCTGTCATCTACTTAAGAATCAGAAGATAGACAGCTCACCAGGGCATGACATACTAGAACCAAGGTTCTTCAAAGTTGGAGTGGATGCACTAACCCGTCCCATCCGTGACCTATTTAATAGATCCTTCCTTACCCGCACCATCCCTGAGACACAGAAGGCGGCAATGGATGACCCTGTACACAAAGGCAGTTTTTTTTTTTTTTTTTTATATTTCTGTTTACCCCTCCTACATCCCTACCAGAGCCGCCCCGTCAGGAGTCGCCAATGAAGCCCATCCCTACCAGAGTCCTACCTGTCAGCCTGGGATCCTCCATCCGGCCACAAATTGCCCCCCGGGCAGGACTAGGGTGGGGCAGGGCACCCCAAATCTTTACAGTTTCATCAGGTTCCCTTGACTGCAGGCCGACGCTGGCACATCGGGATGGGACTCGGCGCTCCATCTTCCCGACGGTGAAGGTTTTTTTTCCCTGTTCTGTAAGGGACATTGCCAGCCCCTGATGTCAAGGTGTAGGCACCGACATCCGCAACGTCCTCCTCCTGGATGATGCAGTCCCTAGAGGTGATTGGTCTGTAGGCCTCCGCCCTCGACCAATCCAATCCAACCCTGAAGTGCAGACATGCTGTCATGCCCCCAGCCTCCGCCAGAGGTCATCGCGCGCCGGGTTGGATTCCCACCCTCCCCCCGGAGCAGGCGAGCCATCGTCAGACACTCAGCCTTACTCCCTCCGGCCAATCCCCGGCTCCCCGAGTCCGCTCCCGAACCCGGGTCACTGGAGTGGTGCGAGGTATGGCATCCAGCACCTCAACCCTCAGCGCCACTGGGCCGACACAAAGGCAGTTCTAATGCTGCAGTGGAAAGCTTCTGCCCCATATCAATACTCTGTATTCTAGCTAAGATACAGGAGCGGATATTGTATGACCACCTCCGAGGCTACCTTGAACACCATCAACTCCTGTCATCTTCCCAGCATGGATTTAGGAAAAACTATTGTACCACCACTGGTCTGATCAAGGTCACCTCAGACATATATCAAGTAATGGACACTGGCCTTGTCACCGGTGCAATATTTGTGGACTTGGCCAAGGCTTTTGACTTAGTCAACCATGACCTACTCCTACGCCAGCTACATGACCTGGGCCTAGATGGGGATGCACTTAGATGGATCCAAAGCTACCTCTTTGGCCTTACTCAGCAGGTCAAATGGGCGGGCTCCCTATCTAAGCCACGACCCCAGGGCTCTATACTGGGCCCTTTGCTTTTTTCCTTATTTATTAACGAGCTTCCTAATAATTGTGGTGGTACCACAGTCCATCTCTACGCAGATGATGTTATCATTTACTGATCCTCCTCTGACTTTGGGTGGCTTAACCAAATGCCAACATCTGACTTCCTCACCCTTGAGGACTGGTTTATCCATAAGCAACTGGTCCTTAATACTAAAAAAAAACAAGTGCATGCTCTTTACCAACTCAGCATCTCATGCATGCCCCCCTCTGGCTATTCAGTCGTGAACGGGAGCCACCCTAGAATCAGTTTAGTCATTCAAATACCTGTGTATCACCTTGGACCCTCCCTTTCACTGGATGCTCATGTTACAACCTTTACCAATACTCTTAACCAGAGGCTAGGAGTCCTCTACAGAATCTGCCTGTATCTCACCACAACATCATGTCACAAGATAGCTATTGCCACTCTTCTACCTCTCCTCATGTACAGAGCCCCACTGCTGCTCTCTTCATCCTCAACTATTCTATCCCCGCCTTTCACAGAGTGGGTAGGTTTGCCCTGAGAACTGATGCAAGGCATCATCATTGCAATGTACTGTCTACCTTGGGCTGGCAACCCTTTGAGTCTAAGCTACACTATGTTACTCTAAACTTACTACACAAGTTTGTCTATCTCTTCACCCCTCCTTGCCTATCCGAGGTAGTCCAACGCAAATGTTCCCCGCGTGCCCTACGGTCAAACTCTCTACCTCTGCTAAGGGTCCACAACCTGAGACTCTCCACAGCCCAGAGATTGTTTACCTACTCAGCTGTGCTCTCCTGGGAACTCTCTGCCTCCACCTATCCTGGCCTGCTCCTCCATTTCTCAGTTTCAGAGTGATCGGCTTGCACACCTTGCTGTCCCCACTTGTTCATGTTTTTGGTAATACCTGTGTTTACCAATTCTTCTCTGACTGCTATAATGACTCGCAAGATCTACCGTATCAGCTCTGTCCCCCATTTCAAGAACTATTATGTAAATACTTATTTGCGGCCTGTGCATAGTCCTGCTTATACTTGTGTTGTACTGTACACAACTGTATAACCGGCGTATATCTGTCCAAAGTGCTGTTCTTGTTTGCTGTAGTAGTTCTGTCCTGATGTACTGTTGTATCAACTGCTGCACTTTCAATTGCAGTGCTCTTCCTGGGTTGCCCCTGAAAAAGGGACTGTCATGTATCAGTGGGCTTACCTAGTTATCAAAACTCAAATTCAGATTCAAATCTCCTTCATTATCAATCGTTTGTCAGATGTCTCTGTCCATTGCTCTACAGATGGCAAAGTTAGAGTTAGTGGGCCTAGGTGCTATATCCTCTAGAGAAACCCCCCCCCACACACACACACACACACCAAGCCCTCATCCCCCAAACTGACTGTCTGGCTATTAGTATCCCATTGGGAGCAGGGGTGAAACGCTATGCCCAGTGGCATCATCATGTTACGGAGACACTATGCCTTGTTTCCGAACTCCCCAACGGCTCTGCAAAACTTCTAGCTCAGAGCCCTAACCAAATGTTAGGGACCGCGCTGAATTACCATCCTGTACTCGGGAGTGTAATGGGTGTGGTATCTCCTTTTGGCACTGCAGCCATAAATATGGGCCAAAGGGTAATAGCAGCAGAAATGGTAAACTAACAGCAATCAAACCTCATATATAGTGGAAATGATATAATTAAAAAAGTGTATAATATTTAAAACAGTGACAATGCTGGCTGGCCTATCAACACAGCAGAAGGGCTACTGCTGACGCTGATGGTGGTCCGAGTCCATGAATGAGCCTAGCTCATGGGATGCCAGCTGGGCAGAGAAGGACTGAGCGTCAAAAAGCAGCAAGAAACAGCAGCACACCTCTCCAGTTCACACTGCTGATGGGAGGTCAAGTGACTTGCAAAAGGCTGCACTGTGAATCCATGGCTGTGGTGAGATTTGATGCTAGGACCTTCTGCTTTCACAGTCTGTGCTTTACTGACTAGGCCGCACTATAGTCAGTCACGAGCAGGCTACGAAATTGCTTCCTGGCTGTATCTGGTGTCAAGCTGTATTATCCCTAAGCAAAGACATCCTATTCCTGCAGGCCCTCTGTGCAGCATTGTTTCTTTCTGTGACCTTGACCTATGACCTTAACCTTGCACTGTCAGGGCAGCCGAATGAGCATGGTCAATGATTGTTTTTTAATGGCGTATGGGGCAGAATTATGGCCTCAAATGCTATCCTCTATCAACTAACACTTAGCCACCATGCTCAGCATTTAGTCAGTTCTCTGTCAAAAATGGTTGTTACCGTTGGCAGTGCCTCATCCCATGGTGAAATGACGCTCCTACATATTATCTTGCGACACTTTCAGTCAGTCCAGGGGTGAGCTTGCCTGACACAAACTGTATGCAGTGCCATGAAGCCCCCCCCCCCAAATCCAGTAATACTCTATAAACATGGACCAGCTCTCTGCCTTTACAGCTTTTCACTGTGCCTGCAGAAAAGCCCCAAACTGTTACTGAAGGTCTTCGGATTTGGAGGCAGTATGTAAACTCAGTGCAGGGACGTTGCTAGGATTTCGGAATGGGGGGCAGGCCAGCAAAGAAATCACATAATTTAATCCAGGTGAATAAAAAAAAAAAGATTAGCATATAACGAAAGCAAGATGAGAGGGGGTTCCTCCCCCCCTCCCCGGATATACCTATGCTCCAGTGGCTATTAGAAGATTATGGGTCTGAATATTGTAACACATTTTATTGATTTATTTATTTATAAATTAATTGATTTATTAGAAAATTGGTAATCAAGAAAAGCACACTGAGCCGAGCCTCGTTTCCAGGTGTGACCCAGGGGAAGGGAAAACAGACCACACAGAATACAAACATATGATTGTACAGGAAAAAGTTCAGGTGTACATTACATTGTAGAAATACTTCATGGGTAAATACCAGGTGCAACATTAAAGTGCAGCTTCCGAATAAAAAGTCTCCCACAGTACTAGTGCAAGATAAGACATTAGTTCTAGCACAACACATGATGCATCGGGAACAGAAACAGGTTGCATGAGAAGAACCCAGCCACCGCACAACTAGGTCAAAGCAGGGAAAGCCCCCTATGGAAAGCAGGTGCAAGTACTAGGTCAGAGGAGTTTTAGCAATTTATAGTGTATAAAGGGTTTACAGAATGTACCGTTTGATTTAAATTTGCTCTAATTTCAGTACGGCTCTGATGATGCGTGGCGATGTGGACTTAGAACAGTATATGTATATATTTATTTATTTGGTTTTAATGTCAGGCAAGATAACATTAGGCATACATATGCCTATGTACCTGGGAGACTTACTAACAGCAGGGAAAAATACACAGTGAACAGCATACATAAATTGAGAGCAACAACGTCAGGGGAGTTGCAATTAACAGACATCATGAAGCAGTGGTACTAACAATAAATACAGTGGTCGGTGCAGGCTAAAAGATGCGCTTTCTAAAATGGAAACACAGTACAGAACATAGAGGGGAACATCAGTGATAATGTTTGTGGGTGCAGGTGCAGCAACACAGTGTACAAGTACATTTAGTGTGACAGATAATACAAACATCAGGGACATGGAGTTAAAAGTGCAATAGCTAGGGCAGCCAGTCCTGCGGTTACTAGCAGTAGCAAGGGCCGGGAGGACGCAGTGAGTCCTTTAGAGCCCTATTTGTGGACAAACAGCTTACTTATCAGACGCAGGTACGTGCAATATGCCTGGAATTGTAGCTGCCTTTTTTTTTACTTTCTTTGTTTCTCCCCGTCCCAGCCGGCCCCTCCTTCCCACCAAGCCTCCCTACCCCGTCACTCCAAAATCTCCCAGAACTTACCTTCTCCTGGTCTCCCCCACGGCTTGCCCTCTGTGGCAGGAGCGGGGAGTCCCCTCGACCTGCCATACTGGATCCAGATTCGGGATTGAACATTGATCTGTTTTTTTTATTTGCAACTACTGAATACCAGTGGTGGATCTAGGGGTGGCGAAGGGTGCGGCTGCACCCCCCCATGGTAACATACTTACTTGCTGCTGCTGCTGCATTTCATTTCGTTGAAGAGGTCTGAGTCATTGCTTGTACAAAAGTCTATATTTAAAACTATACATTTATATATTTTGTGTCAAAAATGTACTGAAATGATAACAGCAGACAATATAAACGATTAACACAAATTTAGAAAATTGTATATCTAGTGGGCACACACACCCCAGAACCCCCCCACCATAACATCCTGGTCCCCCACTGTGAATACCGACCGCTCTTCTCATTTCAGTAATGATCCAAGGCAGTTTGGAGTTGGAATATACACAAAAAAAGACTCATAATAAACAATAACTTTCTGCAGACAGCAGGCTTGTGCCATTTACTTTTCAAATGGCACCTCTGCCGCAAGGGCCTGTTTCTTTCTCTTTCTCGGTCTAGGGCTAAACAGGATTGCTGTGTGGCGCAGTCAGTGTTGTACTTTCAGCAAGCCTGTGTTGAGCCAGGGTTCTTTCTCTGAAGTCAAAAGGTGGGCCTTTTGAGACGCTCCCTTGTCCCTTCCAATCAGAGCACAGGATTATTTCCTCAACATGTGAGTACAGCACCAGAGAGAGAGGCAAGAGAGAGACAGAAAGTGAAAGAAAACTGGCAGCAAAAAGCCTAGTCACTAAGAGCTACAGAACTGTACCCCACTGCTCCAACAGGATCCCCCCACTTCAATTGTAGCTAAAATGTCGAAGGCTGCAGTGCTGAAAGTGAAGAAAGAGTCTGTAGAGAAGGTGAGGCAGTTTTTTCCTTGTGATTTCATGGTTTAAATTGAGAAAGATAGAAATTAGCTTTTTGTCACAGTTTGGTTGGGGGTAGGACTCATTTTGGTTTTTTTGCTAAGTAGAAGAGTGGGATGTTGTGTGACTGTGCTTATTTCCTGCATGTGAACCTGTTTTCACTATGTGCCACAAAAGTAAGTTTGGTGAGAGCCCTGCTGTTCACCTGGCCTTCGGTGATGTTGCTGGCATCTCTGAGCCTTCTGGCACCTTGCCTGAATGCAACATTCGCCCTGATAGCAGGTCCATTGCTTGGGTTCCCCAACGAACAGCTTTATGATGGTGTCGTCCTTCGTGGGACTGGCTGAACTGGGAACTGGCTGAGCACCGGCATTCCTCACAGAGCAGGTGTTTGGGGGCTGATGGGGAAGTCCCTGGCTTCACAAACCGAAATAAATAATGTCAGACAGAGAGGCAGAGTGATACGGTGACTACAGCCTGAGCTGAGAACTAGGAGATCTCAGTTCAAACAAATCTCATCACCTCCTCCACTGACTTACGGTGACCTTGAGCCCATCACGTGACCTCCCCAGTGTGTGTTTTTTCCAGTTGCAGAGTTGGGTGAAAGCAGGACTGCACTACAGAAGAATTTGCATCTCTGAGCACCCTCCCCAGGAAAATCGGTTCTTAATCTGGCAAGAAATGGCCTGGCTGAAGAAGTGTAAAAGTAGGCAGTACGACCTGACAGTGTGTTGGTAGTAGTTCCTGGAACACACACCTAGGGACATAGTAAGGCACGAAGCTACAAGCTGTGTGCCTTTACATCCCTGGGTGTGCTCCATTTCACTATTATCAACAATCTGGAGTGTCTTATTGTGCTTAAAATGGGTAATTATTTTTTTTTATTGTTTGGAAACCGGGTAAGGCCCACTAGGCACAAGTGCCTGTTTTCAGTAGTGACCCAGGCACTAGTGAGGTTATGTGACTTGCTTAGAGTCACACAGGATGAAAGTGGAGGTTTTGTCAATCAAACCCAGGTCTGCTGCATGTGCCAAGCTCATTCATAGCTTGTTACTGTAACCTCGAAGCTCTTAAGGTAGTAAAAAATAATACAAGTGATATTTTTGTGAATTTATTTCTTGAATTTATGGAACTGTTGCACTGAGACACAAATAGTTCCAAACCTTTAGGGGACTGGGTCTTTTTTGGAGCAGATTGCAGCTCAGGTTGTGAAAGTAATACTCATTTGGTAGTCACGAAGCTGAAATTGTAGTTGGCAGCGTGATATGGCAGGTCAGTGGATCAGGTAGTACTAGAACTTTTTGTATTTGATGGGAGTAGTGTGATTAAGCATGGCTACCAGCAAATCAAAATGCAACATTTTCCTCACCCATTTTCTAAGAGGCATTTGGGGGGATGGGTGGCTGTAGAAAACAGGAGCAGGATCTGGAGTCAGAATGAGAATAGAGTTGGGCTGATAGCGGGCACCTGGGATCGATTGGGGAATCGGCTGCAAGCTGCCCAGAGGTGGAGCACTGTCCCACTAGAGGCTGTGGTGGGAGAGTTGCAATGTCTTGCCACCTTGCAGCTCCTGGTTATACCTGAGGCATGGCAGCGAGCATTTCTGGGGGGAGGGTAGAGATACTTAGTCCTGTTCAACCTTGGCATGGGAAAATGTGCTGTCTGACGCCGGGTTATGGCACCCTGTGTCTGCCCATACCAATGGAAGTGTTACTGTGGCGGCCTCCTCCTTTGATGTCTTGTACTAGTGAAGCCTGCTTCTCCTGAGTTTTGCTGTGGTGATTGTGGCTTTGGGTGCTCGATGGAATAGACTGCAGCTACAGGGTGGTGTGGGCAGTGGACAGGAGGGGAGCTTCCCCTAGTGCAATTAACAAGCAGGCAGCATGGACACTGATTGTGACTGAAGGGTGGTATAGGGCAGCCTACTTGGAGTGAAAAAACATACAGACAGACACCTCAAGATGGAGTAGATCCGGATACACACATATGGTGTACATGGGCAGTAGATCCGTGTACACACTCAAAGTGTACATGGGCAGTAGATCTGGGTACACACACACACACACTTACACACACACAGTGTACATGGGCAGTAGATCCGTGTACACACTCAAGGTGTATGTGGGCAGTAGGTCTGGGTACACACTCAAGGTGTATGTGGGCAGTAGAGCTGGGTACACACACACATACACACACACAGTGTCCATAGGCAGTAGATCTGTGTACACACTCAAGGTGTATGTGGGCAGTAGATCTGGGTACACACTCAAGATGTATGTGGGCAGTAGATCTGGGTACATACTCAAGGTGTACATGAACAGTAGATCTGGGTACACATGCACGGTGTACAACGGCAGTAGATTTGGGTACACACTCAAGGTGTATGTAGGCAGTAGATCTGGGTACACACTCAAAGTGTACTTGGGCAGTAGGAAAAACCTGGTCACCCTTTTTGTCATACTTGGGAAATAAACCCTCTAAAACCTGATTTCTAGTAATAAATATTAGAAAGAGTCTCAGTTCTTTTGAAGATACATAAGTTTGAATGTTAACCTTCTAATAAGTGTTATTATTTTCATGAGTTTACATCCTGGGTCAGTTCCATCTCTTGTTTGCTCCAATGTTTCTGCACTCTGAAATTCTGTCTGTGGGAGGCGGGTCAAACGTAGGCATTTTTGCCCTGGACGTCATTGCACATCCCGTCTCTCGGGGGTCTTATAATGAAAAATCCTTGGGGTTCCTTTGGCAAAATGATGTCTGCCCTGCCCAGGCCTCAATGGTCCCATTCCACCTGGATCCCCCGTGGTATCATTGGTCCCATCCCATGTGGATCTCCACCTGCCTTGATAGTCCCATCCCAAGTGGATCCCCATCAGCCTTGACGGTCCCCTCCCATATGGATCCCCACTGACCTCAGTGGTCTCATCTCATGTGGATCCCTGCCTGGATGGTCCCATCCCATATGGATCCCCATCGACCTCAGTGGTCCCATCTCATGTGGATCCCTGCCTGTCTGGATGGTCCCATCCCATGTGGATCCCTGCCTGCCTGGATGGTCCCATCCCATGTGGAACCCCGCCAGTCTCAATGATCCCATCCCATGTGGATACCTGCCGGCCCCGATGGTCCCATCCCATGTGGATACCCGCCGGCCCCGATGGTCCCATCCCATGTGGATACCCGCCGGCCCCGATGGTCCCATCCCATGTGGATGCCTGCCGGCCCCGATGGTCCCATCCCATGTGGATACCCGCCGGCCTCAGTGATCCTATCCTATGTGGATACCCGCCTGCCTTGATGGTCCCATCTTATGTGGATCTCTGCCATTCTTGATGGTCCCATCCCATGTGGATCCCCACCAGTCTTGATGGTCCCATCTCATGTGGATTCCCACCAGCCTTGATGGTCCCATCTCATGTGGATTCGCTGTACCTCGCCGGCCAAGGGAGTGGCAGATGGGACTGGGAGGTTGTCTCAGAATGCTTGACTAATGGAGCAGGTGGCAGACTGGTGGCCAAACTGCAAGTTAAAAAAAAAGGGGGGTGCAAACCTGGGACACATGGAGCCCCCTTCCATCCCACCACACCCACCAGGGCTGCCTCCTCCTTGACAGCTTCATCTTCTGGTCTCTTGTAAGGTTTATTTATTTGAAAATTGAAGACTGGGAAATGCACACTGAGCCGAGGCTCGTTTCCAGGTGTGACCTAGTGGAAGGGGATGGGAATACAAAATATGTAGCATAGACACAAGTCTGCAATTGCAGTAACATGCAATCAGAATAACATGATGAATACAGGAATGAGTGCAGAATGAAAAAGCAAGGCAAAACAGCAATTAAGTGTCTCAGTTGAGTGATTTTTCCCTTGAAGGCCTGGGAACCATCTATGAGGTCCCACCTGGGGCACAGGGTATTGTTTTCTGGGATAGAGCTTTGAGTGAGTGAAGGCAGGGGGAGTGTCTGTCCCCAGAGGCTCTGAAGGGGGGAGAGGAGATTGAGGAGACGAGGGTTCAGGGCCAGGTCCAGGGTGCAAGAAAGGGAAAGTATAAGCCAAATGCACCATTACACATTTGGTATAGATTTTTCTTTTTTCCGTTTGTGCCCCTAACTTTGGAGAGGGTGAGGAGATGGGCAAGTCTTCCCCTCTTCTCCCCTCTTTTACCATTTTCTCCTCTTACGTCCTAATCACTGGTAACGACACAGTTTGATAAATCCACTCTGTGTGAAACAGGTCTAGCGTAGCACAGAGTTGAGAAATGGTACTGCTGTCTCATAAGCCCTGGTGATGAAACTGGCGTCTTGCTCTCCTGAACCCTTTATGGAAATTCCCTGAAGAGAGAAAAAAACTTTATTTTCAAGGTGACACTCTTTTAGTGACTTGCACTAGCTTTTGGCATGGACTTGTGTATTCATGGAAGGAAAGGAATTTGATTTGCTATAGTGATAGCACTTTTCATACACACTGTTTCCCAGAGCACTTTGCAATCCAGGGGAGGGGGGGACTGTTGCTGATGTTTGATCCACAGGGAGAGTCAAACAGCACAGATATTGATTAGAGAGAGATTACAGGGAAGTTAAGTGACTCGCTCAGGGTCACACAGTGAGTACATGGCAGTAAGTGGGACTCGAACCTGGGTCTCCAGAGTCACAGCCCTGTACTTTAACCACAAGCTGCCACCCTCGTATATTCTGATTTGAAAAGCTTTTGAACCCTAACCCTCCCGTGTCTGTATCGCTCTGAGTGAATGCATATTTATATCTGGAGAGAGGGCACACAATGGCTTGCACTGGGTATTTGATGTTTTGTCAGTTTCCTCTCTGTGACAAAGTTTATACTGGTAGATTATACGGTGTTTTCTAAGTTCCAGAGAGCTCACCAAAGGGCACATGTATGGTATTCTGAACTTGTAATGCAGCTCATCCCATCAGAATCAATGTTTTTTTTTTAAACTCTTTATTAATTTTTGTGCAGTGAATTATATCTTTGTACAGTAGATCAAGATTCATTTCAGGGATACAATGGTACCAAATAAAGTTACCAATTCATACAAATCATACATCCATTAAAAGAAATACCATTATGCTTTTAGCTATAAGTCACATTTCTACAAAATGGGATGCTCATCAGCGATTGGATTTCTGCTTGCGATGTCAGCGACCAGGGTTCGAGAATGGACCCAAGATATCAGAGGGCCGGCCGGGGGGAGAAGGATGGAGCGTCCCAAGGACTGCTCTCCTTCTCCGGGTGAAGGGAGGGGAGTGTGACTGGTGCTTGATGGACCCCTGGCAGAGGCCGGGGGTACCACAGCGACCGGCACCAGAATATAGTACGAGCGGCGGGCTGATGCCAGTCGTCATTGCATGTCCCTTCCCCCGCATACAGGGGAAAACACTGCTGCCTGCCACCTAGATGAAGCGTGCCCCTCCGCTCTGATGAGCTCCCAGGCCCGCTCCTGACTGGCCATCAATTGCGGCGCCAGGAGGGCGGTGCTTCGCCGCCCACCATGGGAGGAGGGCAAGCCATGGGGTATCAGGGAGTCACGGCCAATGTGGGAGTGGGAGCGGAGAGAGAGCCGTGACCGAGGCTGAGGTAACGGCGGCAGGTAGCAAGAAGAAGTATACTAAATTAAAATAAATAAATAAATAAATGGGATGATCATGACAGCCAAAAGGAGTATTTACAAGGGGAAATTATTTAAATTTGGCCAAAGGCTATCATGGAACAAAGGATTCGTCTATTGCTGAGATATAAAATACCCAGGACCTCCAAATTAATTCAGACTTAGTTGTTCTTCCATTATGGTATGCTGTTAATCATTCTAGATAATAAATATTGTTAACAATACTCTGCCATTGGGCAAGCGTAGGGGGAACCTCACTATGCTACCTCCGAGTAATGGCTTTCTTAGCAGCAGCCATATAGATATAAAGCATACTTCAGGGGTGGATCTATTCCTGTTGTCCAATATAATTTGCTTTAGATTCTCCACATTGCTGCCAACAAAATCCATCATGAGGGGGCAAATACAATTTGGCAGGGGTATTAGAAAAATGGGTTTGGGTCTTCCAAATAAATTCCTTCCAGTAAGGGGCCTGCAAGGCCTTCATCGATGGAACTATAGGGTCAAGCTATTTCTTGTAAGTGACATTTACCTGTAATTCAGCGTTCCATGCCTCAAGGATGGATTGTGTCCTTTCGGTCCAAGTCTCTCTAAGGGCTTTGTAGGCTAAGCCTATTAAATGTGGATAAAGCTTACCCCTCATAGCCTCCATCAGAAGCTTCAGCAGTTGGGTTGGGGGATTTGGGAGAGAAGTCAAGTGGGAATTTTTTTGAAGTAAATAAAGTCCGTACTTGTAGATATTAGTAATAATCCTGCCTTGAAAGCTGATAGGCTGTCTGTAGTTGAGTAAATGCAACCACCCCTGAAGGGTCTAAAAATTGATATATAGAGGAAAGGCCAAGCCTGTGCCATCTTCAAAAAATAAGGTCTATACGGGCAGGCAAAAAGTTGGCTTCCGATATGAGGAGCCAAACAAAGTATAGAAGGGGTACGCTAGTGTGGAGTGGGCTCTCAGTTTGTACCAGCTTTGAAGAGTGACTCTCGTGCCAAAAGGAAAAAAGCTTCAAATCTGGGGGAGAAACCAGAGGTGCAAAAACAATCTGGACGATATCAAGCATATCATTTAAAACAAACTCTATATATTTCCAGATTGTCTCATATATGGGATTGAGCCATAACATTATAGTTTTACAAAGTACCGCTGTATAGTATTCATGTATATTTGGAAGATTTAAGCCTCCCTTATCTACTGGTAGCTGTAGAGGTGTTCAACAAACCCGGAGATGGCGACCGGCCCATACAAATCTAGAGAAGAATCTGTTCCAAGATGTAAAATAATAATGGTTAGGAGTTATCAGAAGGGTTTGGAAAAGGTAGAGCAATTTGGGTAATATTGTCATACGCAGGGCCTCTGTTCTTGATAAAAATGATTGTGGAGACGGGACCAGACACTCAAATCTTTCTCGATTGACTGAGTCAAGGGCTCATAATTAACCAATTCTAAATGCATCAAATTTCAGGGTAAATATACTCCCAAATATTTTACAGTATCCCCAATGAGAAGGGAATAATTGTTTTAAATCTTGCAAAGCAGAAAAGTGCCAACACCTCTGTTTTCTGCATATTTATCACATAACCGGAAAGTGCCGCGTATAACTGCAATGTTTCAAATAGAACTGGGATAGATGTTTTAGGGTTCGGTAATGTCAATAATGCATCATCGGCATAAAGGGCAGTCTTAAAGACCCGCCCCCCCCCCAAATGGAACTCCCACTATCCCCTCTGCTTTCCGAATAGCCACCGCTAACGGTTCAATATATAGAGCAAAAAGAAGGGGGGAAGGGGACAACCCTGGCGGTACCTCTGGTTAACGGGATAGGGAAGAATAGTTAGCCATTGGCCTTAATAAATGCTTTTGGGGCCAAGTAGATGTTCACAAGGCAATGAAGAAAATCATCAGGAAAGCCAAATTGGGTCAAGGTTTCCCATAGGAAAGGCCATGAGACCCGGTCAAAGGCCTTGTCAGCATCTAAACTGATCAAGGGTGCCGAGATCAATCTTTGAGTAAAGTGATTTTGTGAGGTTTCACAGGTGCCTTTTTCACGTAGTATGCCGTTGCCATCCATGCTTCAGATGTTGAAGCTACATTTTGTTTCGTAAAAAAATTTATCATAGTCATTTTATGTTATGTTTTATTAGCACTTTGTCCACCAGTTTTCTGCATGTAGCTACACCTCTAGAATAACGTTCTGCAAGGGATCTGTCAATGTTTTACATACAGCATCAACAAATTCTGAATAAGTTATAAAAGTGTTTTAAATGTTAGTTACTCAGAGGTACAGTCCCTTATTTTCGTAGTGGTGACTGCAGTATAGCACCTCATAGCTATATGCAGTGTAGATGACTGCAATAACAAGACTGACAACCAACAGAGGTCTCTGTTTCAAACCAGTTTTGTTTCCCTTGCATGATGTCATGGTTGGGGGTTGCAGCACTGAGAAAAAGAAGGGGTGGGTTATGCAAATGAAGCACAGCACAGAAATAAAAGTATTTTTTTCACGGAAAACAGCACTTTTTAGCAGTCTGAATGGTAGGAGACTGAATCATGACTCCTACGGTTACTACTCCCATTTGCAATGGCAAACCTCACAAAATCACTTTAATAGGGACAGTCCCTTAAAGTGATTTTGTGAACTTTCGCAGATGCCTTTTTCACATAATATGCCATTGCCCCCCCATACCCTAGATGTTGAAGCTGCAATTTTTCTAAAAAAAAAAAAAAATCTGTCATAGTCATTTTTATTTATGTTTTATCAGCACTGTGTCCTCCAGTTTTCTGTGTACAGTCACACCCCAACAATGATGTCATGCAAGGGAACTGTCAATGTTTTACACATAGGAATTCTAGGTAAATTATCATGTTGATGTAAATGTTAGTTACTTAGAGGTGCAGTCCCTTATTTTGGTGTTGGTGACTGCACCTAATATGTAGATGGCCATAGCAAGGCATTGTGGGTACAATAAGACGTTGTATTCCAGTTCCCTTACTGTGAGATGCAATCTCAAATCTCTGTAGTGACTTCAACAATAAAAGCTCTCATGTGTTTATTTTCCAAACAAGGCATTGTGCATATAGTATCTAGCTGACAGGATTTCTGTACTGAGAGATGTAGTCTCCTATGTTGGTAGTGTAAATGTCTGCAGTACCAAGACTGACCAACAGAGGGCTCTATTTCAAAACAGTGCTTATAAACTTTTTATCCCTTGCATGATGTCACACGTGGGGTTGCAACACTGAGAGAATAAAAGGGGCGTGTTATGCAAATGAAGCAGAGCACAGAAATAAAAGCATTTATTTCATGGAAAACAGCACTTTTTGGCAGTTTGAATGGTAGCAGATTGCATCACAACTCCTACAGGTTACGAATCCCATTTTCTATGGCAAAGTTCACAAAATCCTTTTAATGGGGATAAGTTAATGTGAACCCCAGCTACACCTATTAAGCAGATTTCTACTCTCTATATATTTTTTGACACGGCAGCATCAGTATGTTTGGGTTTAGTTAGCGTTTGTGTCAAAATCTTTTTTTTTTTTTTTTGACAGCTTATACCTTGGCTGTCTTAAGACCTAGGATTTTGAAAATTATCATGCACCCTCTCTGTCTCAGAGGCTAAGCAGATGCTGTTTTTCAAAAACAATCGGTTAATTAGTGCTCATTTTATAGATTGTACAAGTTATGAAAATTCCCCCTTTTTAAGATGCTTTTTTTTGGCACTTGGACTGAAAAGTCAGTTTCAAGTGAAAAAAATAATTGTGTCTTTTTCAGCTGTCCCTCCCTTCCTTTCTAATATAATGATGTATGTGTTCTGCTTGAATTAAACCCAAAACAAAAGCTACTGTGGTTTCCTCCAACATTTATCAGAACATTGGGTTTGCAACTAGAGGATGACAAATGGGGTTATGTATACAGCTGCGAAACAACAAACAGGGTCATGGTCACAGCTGAGCAACAACAAACGGGGTTATGTATACAGCTGGCGGACAACAAACAGGGTTATGTATACAGCGGGGGAACAACAAACAGGGTTGTGTAAACAGCTGAAGAACAACAAACAGGGTTATGTGTACAGCTGAGAAACAACAAACGGTTATGTATACAGCTGAGGAACAACAAACAGGGTTATGTATACAGCTGAGGAACAACAAACAGGGTTGTGTATACAGCTGAGGAACAACAAACAGGGTTCTCTATACAACTGGTGAACAACAAACAGGGTTCTCTATACAACTGGCAGACAACAAACAGGGTTCTCTATACAGCTGGCAGACAAACAGGGTTCTGTATACAGCTGAGGGACAACAAACAGGGTTCTGTATACAGCTGAGGAACAACAAACAGGGTTATGTATACAACTGGCGAACAACAAACAAGGTTCTCTATACAGCTGGCAGACAACAAACAGGGTTCTCTATACAGCTGGCAGACAACAAACAGGGTTCTGTCTACAGCTGAGGGACAACAGACAGGTTTCTGTATACAGCTGAGGGACAACAAACAGGGTTCTGTATACAGCTGAGGAACAGCAAACGAGGTTATATATACAGCGGGGGAACAACAAACGGAGTTATGTATACAGCTGAGGAACAACAAACGGGGTTATGTATACAGCTGAGGAACAACAAACAGGGTTATGTATACAGCTGAGGAACAACAAACGGGGTTATGTATACAGCTGAGGAACAACAAACAGGGTTATGTACACAGCTGAGGAACAACAAACAGGGTTATGTATACAGCTGGAGAACAACAAACAGGGTTATATATACAGTTGGAGAACAACAAACAAGGTTATTTGTACTAGTGGGGGAAAACAAACGGGGTTACGTATACATCTGGGGCAACAACAAACAAGGTTGTGGGAACAGCTGGAGAACAACAAACAGGGTTATGTATACAGCCGGGGGAACAACAAACAGGATTATGTATACAGCTGGGGGAACAACAAACAGGGTTATATATACAGCTGGAGAACAACAAACAGGGTTGTGTTTACAGCTGGGGAACAACAAACGAGGTTATCTATACAGCTGGGGAAAACAAACAGTGTTACGTATACAGCTGGGGGAACAACAAACAGGGTTATATATACAGCTGGAGAACAACAACTAGGGTTATGTATACAGAAGAACAGCAAATGGTTGTGTATTCAGCTGGAGGAACAACAAACAGGGTTATATATACATCTGGGGAACAACAAACGGTTGTGTATACAGCTGGGGAACAACAAACGAGGTTATGTGTACAGCTGGGGAAAACAAACAGGGTTATATATACAACTGGGGAACAAGAAACGGGGTTATGCATACAGCTAGGGAACAACAAACAGGGTTGTGGGAACAGCAAACAGGGTTGTGTATACAGCGGTGAACAACAAATAGGGTTATACATACAGCTAGGGAACAATAAACGAGGTTATGTATACAGCTAGATGAAAACACAAGGTTATGCATACAACTGGGAACAACAAATGGGGTTATGTATACAGCTGAGGAAAAATAAACAGGGTTATGTATACAGCTGAGGAAAAACAAACGGGGTTATGTATACAGCTGAGGATCAACAAACAGGGTTATGTATACAGCGGGGTAACAACAAACAGGGTTATGTATACAGCTGAGGGACAACAAACAGGGTTCTGTATACAGCTAGGAACAACAAACAGGGTTATGTATACAGCGGGAGAACAACAAACAGGGTTATGCATACAGCTGGGGGAACAACAAATAGGGTTATGTATACAGCTGAGGAACAACAAACAAAGTTACGTATACAGCTAGGAAACAACAAACAGGGTTGTGGGAACAGCTGGAGCACAACAAACGGTTGTGTATACAGCTGGGCAACAACAAACGAGGTTATGTGTACAGCTGGGGGAAAACAAACAGTTGTGTATACAGCTGGAGGAACAACAAACGGTTTTGTATACAGCTGGGGGTATAATAAATGGTTTTGTATAAGCTGGGGAACAACAAACAGGGTTATGTATACAGAGGAACAACAAACAGTTGTGTATACAGCTGGGGGAACAACAAACGGTAATGTATACAGCTGGAGGAACAACAAACAGGGTTATGTATTCAGCTGGGGGAACAACAAACGGTTATATATACAGCTGGAAAACAGCAAACAGGGTTGTGTATACAGCTGGGGAACAACAAACGAGGTTATATATACAGCTGGGGAAAACAAATGGGGTTACGTATACAGCTGGGGGAACAACAAACGGTTATGTACACAGAGGAACAACAAACAGTTGTGTATACAGCTGGGGGGACAACAAACAGGGTTATGTATACAGCTGGGGGAACAACAAACAGGGTTATATATATATACAGCTGGAGAACAACAAACAGGGTTGTGTATACAGCTGGGGAACAACAAACGAGGTTATGTATACAGCTGGGGAAACAAATGGGGTTAAATATACAGCTGGGGGAACAACAAACAGGGTTATGTATACAGCTGGAGAACAACAACTAGGGTTATGAATACAGAGGAACAACAAATGGTTGTGTATTCAGCTGGAGGAACAGCAAACAGGGTTATGTATACAGCTGAGGAACAACATACGGGGTTATGTATAGAGCTAGGGAACAACAAATGAGGTTATGGGCCGGATATTCAAACTGCGCTATTTTGTGGTGCAAGCCCTTGCGCTGCACAAAATAGTTGCGCAGGGGTGTGTCCAGAGTGATATTCAAAGGAGTTGCACCCTTGAGCAACTCCTTTGAATATCACCCCCCGGCCACAGCCACTGTGCATGGCGCAGTGGAACTTGCGCCACCGCAAGTTGTCAGAGTGGAGCATTCAACTTGCGGTGGCGCAAGTACCATTGCGCCATGCGCAATATCCCGATATTCAAAGGTGACATGCAAATGGGGCCATAATTCATGCGAGGCGCAGGGGGGGCCATTTGCATCTGATTATGGCCCCATTGCATGCCATTAGCATGCAGAGTGCGCCGATCTCAGGACTTGCGCCTGGCGCCCTGCCAGGCAATGGCAGTGGGACCGCGCCCTGCAGCCCAGTCGCGGGCAAAACGGTGTAGAATCCCCACCACCCCACTGGCCCGATCGTGGGCATGGTTTAATTCCCCCACCAGCCTGATTGCGGGCAGCAATGTGGTCCCCGAAGGTACCCTGGTGGTCAGTGAACCGTAAATCGATCGTGGGATGGTAGTCAGTAAACACCCCGAACACATCCCTGGTGGCTGGTGTCCCACCCACACCCACGAAGCCCCACCACCCCGCTCCCCGGCAGCGGCGGCGGCAGCATCCCACCCGCCTGCTGCCTGGGCTGGCTGCCGGGGAGCGGGTGGTGGGGCTCCGTGGTGGGTGGGTGGGGACACTAGCCACCAGGGATGTTCGGAGGGGGTGTTTATCGACTACCATCCCGCGATCGGATTTACGGTCCACTGACCACCAGGGATCCGCTCGGGTTACGAATACCATCCCGCGATCGGATTTACGGTCCACTGGACCACCAGGGATGTGTTCGGAGGGGGGTGTTAACTGACTACCATCCCGCAATCGATTTACGGGTCCACTGGACCACCAGGGATACGCTCGTGGGGGTTTACTTAATACCATCCTGCAATCGATTTACGGTCCACTGACCACCAGGGATACTTTTGGGGACCACATTGCTGCCCGCGATCGTGCTGGTGGGGGAATTAAACTATGCCAGCGATCGGTGGTGGGGGATTCTACACTGTTTTGCCCTGGATCGGGCTGCGGGGGGCACAAGGAGTGGGTGGGGCCAGCCACAGGTGGCAGCTGCTGTTAAGCCCTGCAATGCAGCAGCTCACCTGTGGGTGGCCCTCGACTGCTCTTTTTTTGGCTCAAAGTTGTGCAGGCGCAGGTTGGGGTTGCGCTCACACCCCTGCACAGCCCGGGTTGAATATCGGGCTGTGCAGTTTATGCATGGTTCCTCCCTCCAGTTCAGCATGCATTCATTTGCATTGCGCTGTTGCTCAACCTGTTTTTCAGTGGCGTAACTGCCTCCTGCTGAATATCGCAGAATGGAGCAAGTTAGGACTTACGAGGCGTAACCCTATTCACGCATGGCGCAACCCTTTTGAATATCTGGGCCCATGTGTACAGCAGGGGAAAACAAACCGGGTTATGTATACAGCTAGGGAACAACAAACGGGGTTATGTGTACAGCTGGAGAACAACAAACAGGGTTATGGCTGGGGAACAAGAAACGGTTGTGTATACAGCTGGGGAACAATAAACGAGTTTATGTATACAGCTGGAGGAAAACAAACAGGGTTATATATACAACTGGGGAACAAGAAACGGGGTTATGTATACAGCTGCAGAACAACAAATGTGGTTGTGTATACAGCTGGGGAACAACAAACAGGGTTATATGTACACCTGGGGAACAACAAATGAGGTTATGTGTACAGCTGGGGGAAAACAAACAGGGTTATATATACAACTGGGGAACAAGAAACAGGGTTATGCATATAGCTGGGGAACAACAAACAGGGTTGTGGGAACAGCAAACGGGGTTGTGTATACAGCGGGGAATAACAAATAGGGTTGTGTATACAGCTAGGGAACAATAAATGAGGTTATGTATACAGCTAGATGAAAACACAGGGTTATGTATACAACTGGGGAATAACAAACAGGGTTATGTATACAGCTGAGAAAAAACAAACAGGGTTATGTATACAGTTGAGGAACAACAAACAGGGTTGTGTATACAACTGAGGAACAACAAACAGGGTTTGTATACAGCTGAGGAACAACAAACAGGGTTCTGTATACAGCTGAGGAACAGCAAACAGGGTTCTGTATACAGCTGGGGGAACAACAAACAAGGTTATGTATACAGCTGGGGGAACAACAAACAGGGTTATGTATACAGCTGAGGAACAACAAACAGGGTTGTGGGAACTGCTGGAGAACAACAAACAGGGTTGTGTATACAGCTGGGCAACAACAAATGAGGTTATGTGTACAGCTGAGGGGAAAACAAACTGGGTTACTTATACAGCTGGGGGAACAACAAACAGGGTTATGTATACAGAGGAACAACAAACAGTTGTGTATACAGCTGGAGGAACAACAAACGGTTTTGTAAACAGCTGGGGGAACAACAAACAGTTTTGTATACAGCTGGGGAACAACAAACAGGGTTCTGTATACAGCTGAGGAACAACAAACAGGGTTCTGTATACAGCTGAGGAACAACAAACAGGGTTCTGTATACAGCTGAGGAACAACAAACAGGGTTCTGTATACTTACAGCTGGGGGAACAACAAACAGGGATCTTACTTCGAGACACAGCTCTTGCAGCAGGTTACACCATTAGGACCGAAGCCGACAGGCGCCAGGACCCACGGAAAATTCTAGCTAGCTAACTACAGCGGCGGCCCCGACGCCGGTCCCGGCCCGACGCCAGGCGTGGTACAAAAAGGGGCGGTCCCGCCAGATTCCCAGCCTTTTCCCGCCACGACTTAGCTACCTGACCCTCTCGGTTTCCAGTCTAGCGACCGCTGAATAGTTCTTTTTCGATAAAATTTTCGAAAATCTTCAGAATCCTCTTCAAGCAAGATCTGATGTCATCACCAACTCGGGCCATCCTTGAAGTGCGCTTGTGGAAAGCAGATCCCGTTCAAGGACCCCCACATGGCCTGCGTCCGGTGCCTAGGCCCAGACCACGATACCCGGGCCTGTCCTTCTTGCCAAGGGTTCAACAGCCGTACCCGGATCCGGCGTCAGAGGGCTTTGCAGGCGTTTCTTCTGGAGGAACAACTGAAGACCATGTCCTCCAAGGGGGAAAGCTCCAGGGTCCACAAGCACGCGGAGAAGAGAAGGGAGAAGGCCCCTTCCAGGTCCCCTTCTAGGGGTTCGGAGTCCCGTAGCTCCGGTTCGAAATCTCCCCCGGCTGCAATCAAAAACCTTCACCTCAGGAGAAATCCGCCAGGCCTTCCTCCCCTCCAGGGCCTTGGCGAAGTCCGGGGAACAACACCATCACCACCGCAAGTCGGGTTCCCGCTCCTCGGTACCCGACGTCAGGTCTTCGTCGGTGCCTCCACGCAAGACGCTGGAGCTCACGCCTTTAAAAAGGCCTGTAGCCCAGACAACCGCCGGCTCGACAGCCGTCAGCCGTGCGCCCTTCTTCCCTGGAGCATTGCCGGCCCGACGACCGACGCCGGCCATTACATCCCAGCGGACGCCGGTAGGGGGACCGACGCCCGCCCCTCCTGAAAAGAAGAAGGCCCTGTTGCCTCCGACCGACATCGGTCAGGAGCCTCTATCGGAGGAGGACCTAGAGCAGCCCGAGGACCAGACGGGTGACCCCGGTCCCGTAGGTACTCCCAGGGATCCCTCGCCATTACCAGAGCCCCCTGTGGAGCCGACGCCGGGACCCGACGACCGCCCACCGGCACCCGGGCCGTCGTCGGGCCTCTCTCTAGTGGAGGTGAAAGATCTGTTCACCTACTGGTGGGATACCATTAAAAAAGACATGGTTTCCCCCTCCTCCTCCTATTCCTCCTCCTCCTCCTACTCCGGTTCCTGTCCCCCCCTCGCCATCGGGGTCGGCAGGCCGTGTTCCTCCTCCCCGGGAGCCTAGAACCCCTCCAGGGGAGACCTGATAAACGGAGACCTCCGTCGAAATCCTCTTCTGGATCACCCAGCCCCAAGAGATCCAGGAGACGCCGACGTTCGCCTTTCAACGGAGGACACGGGATCAGACTACTCCACCTCTAGATCCCCATCTCCACTCTCCATCCCTTCTCCGGACCCACTGAGATGCCTAGATCTCCTCGGATGATCCTCGTTCCTTGATATTATGAGACATATACAAGAGAACATGGGATGGGATGTTGAACTTAGACCCGGAAGAGTGCGACTGCCAAATATCTTCGGCAAAAGGACCCCAAGCCTGTGGTGGTACCACCCTTGGTTGACACTTTTGGGCGTCACCAAGGCTGCGTGGAAGCGTCCACACTCGCCTCCCGGCGAGACCGAAGAAAGCTGATCGCTTGTACAAGGCTCCTAAGGAGACCAGTACTTGACGAGCATCCTCAGGCCGATTCTCTGGTCATCACAGCCTCACATGACCGGTCACAGAGGCCACAACATTTGAGCACCCTGCCACGGACCCAGAGTCCAAACAACTGGACGCATTGGGTGGCGCCGCGTGTCTTCCGCTACCTGCGCCATCAGATCCCTGAACTATTTAACCCACATGGTTCAGTTCCAGAGCGCTTTGTGGGAACAGGGTCTGAAGCGGCTGAAAAGATGCCCGAAGGTGAGCAGAAGGAGGAGATGCTTCAGCTCCTCCGTCGGAGTTCAGACGTGGGACCAAGTGCTAGAAGAGCGCGTATGATCCACGGACTCATCGCCCGAGCAGCAGCTTCTGAGTTTGCCTCCGGAGACACTCTTGGTTGTCGCGTCTCGGTTTTACCTCGGACGTCCAAAAGAACATCTTGGACGCCTTTGAGAAAGTATTGTTTGGTAATCCTACAGAAAAGATCCTTACCAAACTCCAAGAGGCCGGGAAGGCGGTAAGGTCAGTTCAGGCCATGTACCGACCTAAGCTTGGTTCCTTCAGAGGAACCAAAGCGCTTGCGTCTGGACGCGAGGCAACAGACCCACTCCGCTGCACCTCAGAGGGGCTCTGGTTTCGTAGAGCCCAGGGCAAACACCCGCCAGCCGAGGCCAGCATTCTCCTAGGCAGGCCCAGCCAGCGGGTCCATCTGCCGCCACAGCCTGACTCCTTGCGGCCCCGCCCCTCAGGATCAGGGAGTTTATAGTCGAGAAGTGCAGTGCTAACTTCCTGCCGGGATGGCAGGCCATTACCCCGACAGGTGGGTTCTTCAGTTGGTCAGTCTAGGCCACTTTATAGAATCGCAGGAAAGCCACCCTCGAGGCCTCCTTTGCTCTCCCGGTATCAGGGTCAGCACAAAGCCTTGATCTGGCAAGAAGTACTCGCCTACTACGAAGGGGCGATAGAGTATCGTCCCAGAGAACCAGAGAGGACTAGGATACTATTCCACTTCTTCCTGGTTCCCAAGAAAACAGGGGACCTCCGTCCAATCTTGGACCTCAGCGACCTCAATGTGTCGGGTCACTTACAAGAGATTCCGCATGGTGACCCTTCCAGGTCTTATCCCCATGCTCAAACAGGATGCTTTTAGCGTCTCTAGACATGCAGGATGCCTACCTGCACATCCCTATGGCTCAGGCGCACAGGAGGTTCCTGCGCTTGAGTTCTCGACCACCGCCTTCAGTTCCGAGCCTTCCTTTCGGACTGTCTTCCGCACCGAGGTCTTTACCAAGTGCATGGCAGTCGTGGCAGCGTCTCTGAGAGACAGGGCCACTCACGTGTTCCATACCTGGACGACTGGCTTCTCATGGCGCCTCCAGAGGCGTTGCTTCTTGCAATCAAGAGCACCCAGGATCTGTTCCGATCCCTGGGCATCCTCATAAATTCACGAGTCTCTCCTGGTACCGTCGCAGAAACTGCAGTTCATAGGAGCAGTTCTGGACACTGTTCGGGAAGAGCCTTTCTTCCAGCCGACAGAGGCGGGCGCATCAGATCCCTCATAAGGGACCTATCACTAAGCAGGTTGTACCTGCCAGGTGCGGTCCTTTGCTTGCTCGGACACATGGCTGCGGCCATTCCTACTGTCCCTTCGCAAGACTCACATGCGCATTACTCAGTGGATGCTCAAAGTGCAATGGGACCAAAGGCAAGACCACTTGCAGCATCCGGTCAGACTCACGAATTCAGTGATTCAAGACTGGCAGTGGTGGCTAGCCCCAGGGTCGCTCTCATCAGGCGTCCGTTCATTGCGCCTTCGGAGGTCACCCTCACCACAGCGCTTCGGTCTTGGGTGGGGCACACCTGGACAGGGTAAAGTCCCAGAATCGTGGACCCAGATGGAAGCTCACCTTCACATCAGCGTGCTGGAAATGAGGCGGTCCTCTATGCCTGCAGGCTTTTCAGTCAGTTATCCCCCGTGTACTCTTCTACTTCAGACAGACAACACGGCGGTGATGTATTACCTCAACAAACAAGGAGGCGCACACTCTTACCCCCTTTGCAGGGAGGCCATGAGAGTGTGGGATTGGGTAATCAGACACGGCGCGAATCTGATCACTGTGCACGTTCCCGGAGTGGACAACACGGTTGCAGACGGCCTGAGTCGTTCTCAGGCCAGAGTCCACGAATGGGAACTCCTTCAAGAGGTAGCAGAGGATCTGTTTCTTCGATGGGGAACTCCAGATCTGGACTTGTTAGCCTCCCCATCCAACGCAAAACTGCCCAATTTTTGCTCGCTAGATCCAGGGCCTGGTGTTTTCTGGCGAGACGCGTTATCCCTCTCCTGGGCCAACAGATTCCTCTACGCTTTCCCTCCTTTCCCGTTGATCCAGAGTTCTTCTCAAACTGCGCGAGGGAGCACGTAATAATGATCCTAGTGGCCCCATTTGGCCCAGACAGATTTGGTTCCCTTTGTTGATTCAACTATCTCGGGAACCCCGCTCCGTTGCCGCTCAGCTCCCACTTACTGTCTCAGGAGAAGGGTTCTCTTGTCCACCCGGACCTCGTTCCTTGAAACCTGCATGCTTGGCTCTAGAGACATAGCCATTTTGCGTCCACGGGTCTCGCAAGAGGTTGCAGAAGTCCTTTCGCAGCCAGAAAGCTGCAACGATAAGCGACGACGCTTATGAAATGGCGCTGTTTTTTAGGTATGTATCGCGAGCACGCGATCCTTTCCCTTTAGGTTGTCCTGTGGAGTAATATTAGAATATTTGCTCTCCCTCTTTCATTCGGTCCTAGCCTACTCCTCTATTAAAGTGCACCTCTGTGCCATTTCGACTTACCACCTCCGGTGGGAAATCGTCAGTGGCTCAGGTGGGCGCCTCTCGAATTTCTTAGGAGTGTTGCACCTTAGGCCTCCTATTAGAGACCCTGTGCCTCCATGGGATTTGCTTTTTGTCCTTGAACAGCTCACGCTTCCCCCTTTGAACCTCCGCGGATTGCAGAGCTACGTTTCTGTCGTGGAAAGACGTTGTTTTTAATGCTGTTACTCGGCAAGAAGAATTTCTGAACTTCACGCCTCATGTGCAAAGAGCCTTATTTAGTTTTCCACGGGACAGAGTATCCCTGAGGACAGACCCTAAATTCTTGCCTAAGGTGGTTTCTTCACTCACTCTGAACCAGGATATCGACCTTCCGGTCTACTTCCGAACTACTCTAATAGAGGAGAGGCTCTGCTCCATACCCTGGATGTTCACCGCAGCCTGAGGTTTACCTCAACAGAACTCAGTCCTTTCGTAGTTCTGAGCAGCTTTTCATTTCCTTCTCTGAGAGAATGATGGGCCAATCAGTATCCAAACAGTCCCTTTCTCGCTGGCTTGTCCAGTGTATTTCTCACTGTTATGGTATCAAACAAAAGCCCCTCCCGGGTACAGTCCGGGGTCATTCCACTAGAGGGGTGGCTACTTCCTTTGCAGCGCTCAAAAATGTTTCCACTTCTGCTATATGCGCTGCAGCCACTTGGAGTTCTGTGCATACCTTTATCAGGCATTATAGCCTGGACATCGCCTCTCGGCGAAGGGCTGGTTTTGGTTTGGCCGTACTTCAGGGTCTCCTGTCCTAGGTTCAGGACCTGGTTTTTATCCTTTATTTTCCTCCTCCCGGATTTTCTGACAGCGTTACTGCTTGGGAATCAGTCCTAATGGTGTAACCTGCTGCAAGAGCTGTGTCTCGAAGTAAGATAGTACAGTTACGTAAGAACTTACCGTAACAGTAGATCTTCGAGAACAGCTCTTGCAGCAGGTACCTTCCCGCCCACCTTCCCCCTTGGAGGAAGCATGGCTCAGTCTTTCTGAGCAGGAATTGTTATCTTTCTGTCTTCTGATGGCGAATCCTAGGTCTCCCATTTTGATGTCAGCCTGCGGCAAGAAGTCTCCGGCGGGAGAACTGGGGAATCTGGCGGGACCGCCCCCCTTTGTACCACGCCTGACGTCGGAGGCGGGACCGACGTCGGTGGCGGTCCCCGCTGTAGTTAGCTAGCTAGAATTTTTCCGTGGGGTCCTGGCGCCTGGCGGCTTCGGTCCTAATGGTGTAACCTGCTGCAAGAGCTGTTCTCGAAGATCTACTGTTACGGTAAGTTCTTACGTAACTGTACTTTATGTATACAGCTGGGGGAACAACAAACAGGGTTATGTATACAGCTGAGGAACAACAAACAAAGTTATGTATACAGCTGGAGAACAACAAACAGGGTTGTGGGAACAGCTGGAGAACAACATACAGGGTTGTGTATACAGCTGAGCAACAACAAACGAGGTTATGTGTACAGCTGGGGGAAAAACAAATGGGGTTACTTATACAGCTGGGGGAACAACAAACAGGGTTATGTATACAGAGGAACAACAAACAGTTGTGTATACAGCTGGAGAAACAACAAACGGTTTTGTATACAGCTGGGGGAACAACAAACGGTTTTGTATACTGCTGGGGGAACAACAAACGGTTATGTATATAGCTGGAGGAACAACAAACAGGGTTATGTATTCAGCTGGGGGAACAACAAACGAGGTTATGTATTCAGCTGGGGGAACAACAAACAGGGTTATCTATACAGCTGAGAACAACAGATGGGGTTGTGTATACAGAGGAACAACAAACAGGGTTATGTATACAGAGGAACTACAAACAGAGTTGTGTATACAGCTGGAGGAACAACAAATGGTTTTATATACAGCTGGGGGAACAACAAACAGGGTTATGTATACAGCTGGAGATCAACAAACGGTATTGTATATACAGCTGGGGAACATCAAATGGGGTTATGTAAACAGCTGGGGAACAACAAACAGGGTTATGTATACAGCTGTGGAACAAGAAACTGGGTTGTGTACAGCTGAGGAACAACAAAACATCTGGGGAACGACAAACATGGTTATGTATACAGCTGGGGGAACAACAATTGGGGATGTGTATACAGCTGAGGAACAACAAATGGGGTTATGTATACAATGGGGAACAACAAACGGTTATGTATACAGCTGGGGGAACAACAAGCAGGGGAACAACAAACCGCTATGTATACAGCTGTGGAACAAGAAACTGGGTTGTGTACGGCTGAGGAACAACAAACAGGGTTATGTATACAACGGAGGAACAACAAACGGGGTTACATATACAGCCGGGGGCAACAAACAGGGTTATTTACACAGACAGAGTAATTCTGGTTCCACAAGAAATAATGTTCTTTAGGGGAAAATCATCTTGGAATTACAGGGAAATTGTCAAGCTGATATGGGAGCCCTGCAGGGTGCCGTTTTGTATCAAGTTATGTAACTACCTCAGGCTGTCCACCACAAGAGACATCTGTGTATCTGTTCCATTGGGACATCCTGAAACATGTCTGAATGTCCTAAAAGATTAAAAAAATACATTTAACAAAAAATTGGAGACACAATCCAAGCTGTTGAGTTCTGAGATAACCAGACACCATAAGATAATCTGATTACTGGGGATGTCCAGCCTCTGTTATAAGTTTATAGGGGCACTAGGAAGGTCTCTTATGGATGTAAGAGTGTCACCTCATGCGTTTGTAGAACTGTGAACCAAAGGTGAGCAGTTCTGGTGCCCTAAGGACACCCAAGGTGACATTCTTATATCCATAAGAGGCTCTCTTAGCGTCCCTATAAAGTTATTATAGATCGTGGCACCATTTAGGTCGTGGCACCATTTAAAAAAAAAAAAAAATATTGTGGTTAGAAGGCTGTCACAGTGTGAGCGTGTGAGGTACTATTACAGCAATAAGAGTACCTCACGTACAACTGAAGGAAGCGCTGTGATTGGTTGGGGAGTGTCACATGAGGCTCACATGATCTATAATATCAATAACAGTAACTTGATAAGCTTAGTGGAGTGCAAGCCTTGTCACTAGCTGTGGGTGCTGCAGTGAGCATAGGTACATCGGAGCTTACCAAGGCAGAGAGGCCCTTTAGCCAACCATTAAAGGGATACTGGTTTGGACAAAATATAGGGCCAATAATATTTCTGTTTCTAAAAATGGGCAATGTTGTATTGCAAAATCTTAAAACCCGTTCTTTTAATTTTTCCCCAAAACAACTGCAAATCAGCATTTTTTTTTTTTTACACAGGAAGTGTAGCACAAAAAGGGAGTTATACACAAAATTTGCGACTGATGTAGTTGTAAATGTGGTGCTGACTAGACTTTCTTATATAAAAAATTTACTCTTAAGGGGTGTTAAAAAAATGGCAAATTCCATTTCTAATTCCATTTTTTTCCATTTCCATGAAAAAAGTGTCAATTTTTAATTGTTTTTTTCCCATTTCCATGAAAAAAAAGGTGTCCCTTCTAATATCACGGCCCTGCTGTTTACCCCTAAGTGGCCCTGTGAGCACTGGCAGAGATCTGGATATGGGGAAGGACTTCAGCAAACAAACACGACTTGCAAAAGTATCTGTAGGTTTGCCTCACAGGCCCCTTACTGGCTCATCATTGCTTCCTTTACCAGGCCCTTGGTTGGCTCTCCCCACAGGCCCACCATGAGTGCCTAGTAGACAAATCCCTCTGGGAGAAGGAGTTCTCACCAGTATCATTCCTCTGCAAACCCAACCCTGGTACCAGGAGCATCTGGTCCTCCTCACAACTTCTGGAATTTCCCCAAACTGCCACCTGTATGTGTCAAAGGGCCTTCTCTATTGGTGCCCCAGGCAGTGGAACAGCTTGCCTATTTCCCTCTGCTCTCTTGACTCGCGCTCCTTTCTTAGTTGCATATTAGGACTGCCCTGGCAGCTACCTTTGACTGTAGGTGCCCCCCCATACGGAAATCAGTGTCATAATTGGATTTGTACGTCCTGCTGGTTTACTTTTCCATTGATTGTTTTAGTCTAAAATATTGTGCTTTATTCTTATTTCTGGCCAGGTTTGCATTCGAAACCCAGGCCAGGTATCTGTACAGTTTGACTAGTGTTTCTGTATTTATTCATTGCTGACTTGTACAGTCCCTATCGGGGATCATAGACAATACCATTCCATGCTAATAATTCTTGTTAAGTAAGTATATGCTCTCAGTGTTCGCTATTTTGTGCTTGTACTGTTCAATACTTTGTACCATCTTGATGGCCCAGGTCGTGCCTGAAAACGGTCCCCGGGGCCAATGCACTGACCCAGTTAAATAAAAAGTAAATTAAAAGTAAATAAAAAGTTGTAGCTAGCACTGCTGAAGATGGAGAGGAGGGGGTCAGTGGTAGAGAACCAGAAACAACAAGAACATCAGCTTTTCTCTCTCGCTTCCCTTGCTAGGTCGACCTGTTTCGAAATGCTCTGTATAAAGAGGTAAGTATGTTCAGTGCTAAAAATGTATCTAGTTATACTTTTTTTGCAGTTTTATACTTTTTAATAGCTGAGCGCATGTGGTTGGATTTTCCAGTTTCTTTTGTTTGTTTTGTTCATTACAGGCCGATGAGCTAATGTCAGGCTTTCTAGTATCTAAGATCATCCAGCTAGACAATTTTCTGAAGGTAAGGTGCTATGCTTCCTGCTACAAATTGTCTATGAAGAACTTCTGCTGGTACCAGGGAGATGTGTGCATTCTGCATCTTGGGGACCCCTCTCCCATAGTGCTTTCGGTGCACCTCAGCCCCTGTCTGGTGACAGCACCCCCTGCTGGTACCCTGTGAGACACTTCTGTTCTACATGCTCTCACTCTTGTGGACCCCTCTCCGACAGTGCTGTCCTCAACCCGAGTTTGGTGAAAGCACCCCCTTCTGGTACCAGAGAGACATTTCTGTTCCCACACAGTCCTGGAGACCTCTCTCCCACTGTGCCATCAGTGCTCCAAAACTGATGAGTGCCCCACTGCTGGTACCAGTGTCTACACTCTTAGTCCCGGGGACCCCTCCGCCACTGTGCTGTCAGTGCACCCCAACCTGGTGAGAGTGCCCCCTGCTGGTAACAGTGAGACATTTCCATTCTCCATACTCAGTCTTGGGGGCACCTCTCCCACTGCACCCTAACCTGATGAGAACACCCCCTGTTGGTACTAGAGAAATATTACCAGTCTCCACACTCAGTTCTGGGGATCCCTCTCCCACTCGCTGTCAGTACACCCCAACCTGGTGAGATCACTCCCTGTTGGTATCAGTGAGACATTACCAGTCTCCACACTCTCAGTTCTCTGGATCCCTCCCCAACTGCGCTGTCAGTACATCCCAACCTGATGAGAGCCCCCCTGCTGGTACCAGTAAGATATTACCAGTCTCACACTCTTAGTCCTGGGGATCCCTCTCCAACTGCGCTGTCAGTAGTACATCCCAGCCTGGTGAGATCGCCCTCTGCTGGTACCAGTGAGACATTTCCATTCTCCATACTCAGTCCTGGGAACCCTTCTGCCACTGCACTCTCAGTTCACCCCAACTTGGTGAGATCACCCGCTGTTGGTATCAGTGAGACATTACCAGTCTCTACACTCTCAGTCCTGGGGACCCCTCAGTCAGTGTGCCATCACTGCACCCCAACCTGGTGTGAGCAGCCCCTGCTGGTATGAGTGAGACATTTTACAGTCTCCATACTCAGTCCTGGGGATCCCTCTCCAACTGCGCTCTCACTACACCCAAACCTGGTGAGAGTGCCACCTATTGGTACTAGTGAGACATTTCCATTCTCAGTCCTGGGGACACCTGTCTCACTGTACTGTTATTGTACCGCAACCTGGTGAGAGCACCCCTGTTGGTACTAGTGAAACATTACCAGTCTCCACACGATCAGTCCTGGGGACCCCTCTGCCTCTGCGCTGTCATTGTACCCCAACCTGGTGAGAGCACTCCGTGTAGGTACTAGTGAGACATTACCAGTCTCCACAATCTCAGTCCTGGGGACCCCTCTGCCTCTGCACTGTCATTGTACCCCAACCAGGTGAGAGCACACTGTGTAGGTACTAGTGAAACATTACCAGTCTCCACACTCTTAGTCCTGGGCTCAGTCCTGGGGACCCCTCAGTCAGTGTGCCATCAGTGCACCCCAACCTGGTATGAGCAGCCCATGCTGGTATGAGTGAGACATTTACAGTCTCCATACTCAGTCTTGGACATCCCTCTCCAACTGCGCTGTCAGTACATCCCAACCTGGTGAGAGCACCACCTGCTGGTACACAGTAAGACATTACCATTCTCCAGATTCTCAGTCCTGGTGTCCCCTTTTCCGCTGCACAGTGAACCCCAACTTGGTGAGGGCACCTCCTGCTAGTACGGGCACATTTCCATTCTCCACCTCTCTACTATACGTGTGTGTGTGTGTGTGTGTGTGTGTGTGTGTGTGTGTGTGTGTGTGTGTGTATGTATGTGTGTGTGTGTGTGTGTGTGTGTGTATATATATATATATATATATATATATATACATACAGTGTGTGTGTGTGTGTGTGTGTGTATATATATATATATATATATATATATATATATGGAGAGAGATATATATAATGGAGTCTGTGTTCAATATTACGACTACGTTGCAGCCATTTTGAGAACATTGTAATGTCATCGAGGAACAAGCTGTGCCTAACTACACTGACTGAAGCACAGCATGTTCCTCAGTGACATCACAGGGTTCTAAATATGACTGCAGTGTAGTCATAATGTTGAACAGGCTGTGTCATCTATAGCTCTGAAATTATTCTAGCTGTAGGTGAGCACAGGACCTTGTTTGAAAGAGCGTTTAATGGGCTTTCAAACTATGACAGCCACTGGGCATGAATGTGCCCTTTAAAACTATGTGTCATTCCTTGTTTTGCAATATGGTTGCCAGCACATTTTCAGAATCCACATTTTCTGTTAACTGCGTGTGTTCTCCGATTCTTGTTTTCCTGTTTCAAGCCATTTTCCCTATATATACACACTGTTAGAATTGTATTTTGCCATACAGACAAGATGATCTGATTCCCAGTTGATACAGTCCCTGACCTGGATACTTCCTGCGTACTTGGACTCTGAAATGTATCTTTTAGCATTATTAAGGGACAGAACTTACATCTTCCACTTCTATGGTTACCTTGTGGTAACAACAGCAACCTGTGTCCTGACACTTTTTAATTCTGGCAGGTTGATGGCTACGTTCACGGTCTCCAGTGCCATACCACCATCTCGGCTCTGATGGGTGGAGTGAAGCGACAGCGTGTCCATGTCACTGAGTCATGTTCAGCATCCCTGGGGATGGGGAGAACACAGGAAACACCCCACAGGTGTGCGGGACGAAGCTGTCAGTACTCCCTGGCTTGGATGTGACGACAACCCTCTGTCTTCCAGAACCATGTTGTTCAGGGTGGGGTGGGAGAGGGGGTTCTGGTCAGCCCCCTATTGACCACACCCTAGTCAGGAATGTCTGGGATTTGAGGACATGACGGTAAAATGCAGAGAAGGCACGGGCAGGGCTGGGAGGTGGCTTGGTGGGGGGCAGCCACCGAGGAGGAAAGAGGGAAAAATAGAATGAAAATAAATAGATAAAAAATAATGTAAACAGTAAGGGATCTAAGTGGTTATTGTTCTTAGTTAAAAAGATCCCTCAGGTTTAATCTTACTTACTTTAATCACAAGACAGCTTTGAAAATATCCCATGATGTTGGCCCATTGGCACAGCAGTTGGATTTCCGTTTGCGATGCCGGCGGCCCAGGTTCGGGAGGGGACTCAGGTCACTGGAGGGCTGGCCGGGGGAGAAGGCTTCAGCGTCCCAGGGACTGCACGCCTTCTCCAGGGGGAAGGAAGAGACTAAGGCCTGAAGCTTGCCTGACCCCTGGTGGAGGCCTGAGGTATAGCAAGTCTTGCTGATAGCGGGGTGGGCCAGGGGAGCCGTGTGGTGGACATTGGCACCTAGCACCTTGATGTCAGGGTGTAACAATATGCAGAAGGAACAGGGGAAACAACACCAGAGTGATGAGAAGACAGAGCACCAGTACTGGCTCTGATAGTTCCTGCCTGCCTGACCACCGGGGGACCCGATAAAACCAGAGAAATCTGGGCGTAAGGGCCCTGCCCCGTACCCGCCTGGGGGACATAACTATGACTCCATGGGGGAACCTTCAGGGATATCAGATAAGGCAGAGATGTGGGACAGTACCAGGTGTCTCCCAATGATGCAGAGCTCCAGTGCGGAGAGGCAGATGAACAGAAAGTTAAAAAAATAAAAGAAAATATCCCATAGTGATCCTAACAGTTCTTATCCAGTCTAAAAATAAACAGTTCTATCTATCTCTAATCTTGTAGCTCCTGTGACCAAAACCTTTGGGAGCAGGAAAGTCTGATCTAGAAGACAAATGTTCTCTTGTTGGACCAGATGGACATGTTCACTTTAGGCAGCTCATCTAATTTCTGCAGAAATTTCAAGTGTGGCACATGTCTGACCTCTCGGCTCTCAACTGACTACATTTGCTCTTTCTTCATAGGAGAGCTCCATGAACCTGACGGACCTATCAAGTCTGCACGCTGAGCTGGATATCCCCATCCCAGATCCTCCCAAGAAAGAAGATGAGGTAGGGCATAACGCTCAGTTTCATATTGTCACACTCTGCATACCACTGTACCTGGGCCCTGTGAATACATACACAGAGGGTGTTAGTCACTTGTCCTCACCTGTGCTCACCTGTCACAAGCACAAAATATGTCACAGTATGGGGGAACCTACACTGCTCCTTACCCACATTGTACTGTACCTGTCCCTTAGGTTAAACAGGGAGCTTCAGTCTCCAGTGCTGTCAGTCCCTCACCTTTCATCAGCACTAAGTACATCACAGTGTGGGGAATCCTGCACTGTACCTGCCTCACACTGTACTCATCCCAGGGTAAGGAGGCAGCATAGCACAGTGGCTAAGGACACTGAACTGCAAACCTGTAGACCTGGGTTTGAATCCTATCTGCCCCCACCTGCATACTGTGTGACCCTGGGCAAGCCAGTTAACTTCCTTGTGCTCCCAGTTCACACCTGGAAACAAGTTTTGGCTTAATGTGCCTTTCCGGGTTAAACAATTTCTTCTTCCTGTGGACAAACAGAGGGCTTCAGTCTCTAGTGCTATCAGTTCCTCGCCTTTCACCAGGATTAAATCCATCTCAGTGTGGGGAAACTTGCACTGTACACACCCAACACTGTACCTATCCCACACTGTACCTGTCGATAAACAGAGGGCTTCAGTCTCCAGTGGTGTCAGTCCCTCACCTTTGGTCCATCAACTTTAAATACGTCATAGTGTGGGGAAGCCTGCACTGTGCCTGACCCTGTTGATAAACAGAAGGCTGCAGTCACCAATGCTATCAGTCCCTCACCATTTACCAGCACTATCATTCATTTATTGAAGAGTTTCACCAGAAAAGGCACTCTGAGCAACAAATTGCTCGTCTCAGTGGTGCATCCTGGGGGAGAGGGTATGGGGCGGCAACGGGGAGGCAATATAAACACTTGAACAGAACATCGGAGTGTCAAACAGGTACATAACATGAGTACATTACAAACTGTAACATGTAAGACAGTCAGAACCTTCTGAGAGGCACCTACAATAAACAAAGCTAGTGATATAGCAGAAACTAACAAAAATTAGATACATTTAGTGCAAGGTAGATTGTAAACTACATAAAATATTCTGCTTGGGGATTTCAGAGCAGGGCCTCTCCTGTATTCTTGCTCTCACTGCAACATGTTAGTCTGACATTGAACTATTACTTTACATTTCTCTTTTCTTTCACAAAGGAGGGATCCAAGATGGAAACTGACAAAGAGGAGGACAAAGAGAAAAAAAAGGAAGGTAAAGTCTTCGGTTTTGTCTTTCTGAATTTCTCCGCTCAGTATGGGAAGTATCTGCCAAGCTGCAGTATTTACCAGGAGAGGTGGAGCGGGTGCAGATACGCATTTTCCCTCGGCAGGCTAATGTCGGATCCTGATTAGCAGTAACTGTCACAAACGCACTCAGCAGATCAGGCCCTCTGCTCCCACAGTGCCAACCTCAGAGCACAGTACTGTGAACAGGTAACAGACAGGGTAACCCTCCTGTCTGCTTGTGGGTCTGAATCACATTTAGTCTCAAGTTCTGGAGGGATTCAAACTGTGAACCTTATGATAGCATACCCAAATGTACAGGCTCAGATAATCTGCTCTTCAGGGGGATGCCAGATATCTTTCGCCTAAGGGCACCTAACCAGGTATCAAAAATGAACCCTTAAAACTCTATAAAAGACCGTGGGCTGGATATTCAAAAGGGTTGTGCCATGCGCAATAGGGTTGTGCCTGCGCAAGTCTGAAATTGTGCTATTCTGCCATATTCAGCAGGAGGCAGTTGCGCCCCCCCCCCAAGTCAAGCTGAGCAACAGCGCAATGCTAATGAAGGCATGCTGAACCGGAGGGGGAGGAACCATGCATAAACTGCACAGCCCGGTATTCAGCGGGCTGTGCAGAGTTGTGGTAGGCGCAACTCCCAACCTCGCGCCTGCACAACTTTGAGCCAAAAAAAGTAAGTCGAGGGCTACCCACAGGTGAGCTGCCGCATTGCAGGGGCGCAACACAGCAGCTACCACCTGTGGGTGGCCTCAACCCTCCCTGTGTCCCCTGCAGCCGTCGGGCATATACCCCCTCCCCCGACTGGCGGATCGCGGGCAAAGTGTAAAATCCCCCTCCCCCGACTGGCCGGTCGCGGGCAAAAGTGTAAAACCGCCCCTCCCCGACTGGCTCGTCGTGGGCAAAAGTGTAAAGTAACCCCCACCAGCCCGATCGCGGGCAAAGTGTACTGTAACCCACCCCCCACCAGCCCGATCGCGGGCATAAGTATCACATAACCCCCCACCAGCCCAATCGCGGGCTGCTAAAGTTCAAACCCCCAAGAACACATCCCTGGTGGTCCAGTGGACCTCGAAGCCCGATCGCGGGTTGCAAACTGTTCAAACACCCCTCAGGACCACCTACCCTGGTGATCTAGTGGCCCTCCACCCCACCCGAAGCCCCACCACCCGCTCCCCCCGTCAGCGGCGTCAGGCAGCATCCCGCCACTTGCCGCCCGCCCGGTGACTGCCTGCTGGAGCTGCCGCCCATTGGTGCAGGCAAGAGCCAATGGGCGTGCAGCCTGACCTAAGCAGTCCAGATATGTGAATGAAGATTCATGCACTATCTGGACTGCTATAATATGGGCTACCACGCCTATTGGCTCTTGCTCTACCTCAGTAACAGCCCTGACAATCAGTGGGTGGGGCGGCAGGCGAGTGGGATGCTGCCGCTCGCCGGCTGGCCAGAGAGAGTGGGGTGGTGAGCCGTGAAGTGGGTGGGGTGGGCTAGCCACCTAGATCACCAGGGTAGGTGGTCCTGGGGGTGTTTGAACAGATTTTCAGCCCGCAACGGGCTTGAGTCCACTGGACCACCAGGGATGTGTTCTTGGGGGCTTGAACACTTAGCAGCCTGCGATTGGGCTGGTGGGGGGTTTATGTATACTTATGCCCGCGATTGGGCTAGTGGTGGCGTTATTACACTTTGCCCGCGATTGAGCTAGTGGGGGTGGGGTTTACATACACTTTTCGCGATCGGCCAGTCAGGGAGGGGATTATACACTTTAGCCCGCGATCGGCTTCACGGTCCACTGGACCACCAGGGATATGTCCGGGGTTGACACTTTGCTGCCTGCAATCGGGGGTGGGGATTTTTACACTTTGCCCGTGATCAGGCTGCAGGGCGAGGTCCCCAATGGCTGCTGCCTGGCAGGCGCCAGGCACAAGTCCTCGGGGATCAGCGCACCTGCATGCTAATGGCATGCAAATGGGACCATAAATAGATGCAAATGGCACCTCAAGCGCTTTGTATGAATTATGGCTCCATTTGCATGTCACCTTTGAATATGGGGAAATTTTGCACATGGCGTAATGGTACTTAAGTGCCACTGCAACTTGAATGCTCCACTCTGACCACTTGTGGTGTGCAAGTTCCACTGCACCATGTGACAGTGGTTGTGGCCGGGGTGATATTCAAAGGAGTTGCTCAATAGCGCCAGCTCCTTGAATATCGCCCCGGCCACACCCCAGCGCAACTATTTTGTGCAGCGCTAGGGCTTGCGCCACAAAATAGTGCAGTTTGAATATCCAGCCCCTTAGGTATAGTCTTACCTTTTCCCAGTTTGATAACACCATTAAGCCCTTGAACAGTTGTCAGATTTAACCATCTATACGTCACTTGCTAAAAGAAGAACTTGCAGTCCCAGGCAGTCTTTCAAAATAATAGGTTTACTTAAAAAAATTAATAACAATATGTAAAAGGTAAACACAGAACAATATATCAAAGAGCATACAGTCACATAAAGAAAAACAAGGAAAACTACAAACTCCTACCAAAGTACATTTAGACTTTTTCTATCTAATGTATTACCTCTTTACAGTGCTTGTAGTTAGATCTTGTTTCTTAAGAGCCCAAAAAGAAATGTCACCCAGTTGAAATATAGAATACAGTTTAAAAACTCTATGTTTCCGCCCCCATCTATGATGTCATCTAGCTCCTCCTGTTAGAATATAAAAATGATACAAACAATGGTCTTACTGTCAGGAGATACATTAAATAGGTTGACATCAGCAAAAACTCATTTTCCAAATATGACTGTCTTTAAATCAACAAGCCTTTCATTTGATCTTGTGTGGGTTCCTGTTCCCCTGGCAGGTCAAAGATTTTACAACTGTTCACACCATTTTGTTAAAACATGTTTTTTTCTCTAAGACGTCATAAAAGTTTACGAACCCTATATCCTGGTAGCTGGGTCAGGTCTAATTAAGTCAGATAAACAGGTAGTCCTTTAATTACCTCCTGGTTTCAGGTTAATATATCCTGTTATTTCCACTAAAACCTGGGGGGGGACCCATGGCACAGCTGCCTTATAGAGACAATCACACACTACATTTTTTGTATTACAAATATCATAGAACAATCATAACCAGCTGGCCAAGCATCACAATCCTCCCCACCTACACTGAATTTGAGGGCTGTATCCCCTGCCTGGGATGAGCTTCCCAAATCAGTTCACTCCTCATACAGATGCGAAAGGCCATCGGCATTCTGATTGGTCGCTCCAGCCCTATGTAAGATTGTCATGTCATACCCTTGCAAGACAAGACTCCATCTTAACAGTCTGCCATTAGTTTTTCCCATTTGCGTCAGCCAAACCAGGGGGTTGTGGTCAGTGAGTACCTCAAAATGCTGCCCATATAAGTATGGCTCTAACTTCTTTAGGGCCCACACTATGGCACGATACTCTTTTTCCACTGTGTAGTAAGCCTGCTCCCTGGGAAGTAACTTTTTACTCAGGTACACTACAGGATGATCTTTCCCTTGGTTGGATGTCTGACTCAATACTGCCCCAATACCCACATCTGAGGCGTCAGTCTGGACTATAAAGGGTCTGCTATAGTCAGGACTTGTCAATACCGGAGCACTGCACAGTGCCTCCTTCAGTCTGTTAAAGGCTTTTCCACAGGCTGGTTCCCAGGTGATTTTCTTAGGCCTCCTTTTCTTTACCAGGTCAGATGGGGAGCAGCCAGGGCACTGTAATTGGGTACAAATTTCCTACAGTACCCTGCTTTCCCTAGAAAACTCCTGACCTGCTTCTGCATTTCTGGTCTGGGCCATGCCTTGATTACCTCTATTTTCACTCGGTTAGGATGGAGATGTCCCTGGTCTACAATGCGCCCAAGGTATGCCACTTCAGCCACAGCCACCTGGCACTTCTCAGCTTTGACAGTGAGCCCGGCCCTCTGTATCCTGTCCAGCACTTCCCTAAGGTGGGACAGGTGTTCCTCTCAGCTGGCGCTAAAGATGGCAGTGTCATCCAGGAATGCCACGGCATACTCCTCAGCACCATTTAACACCTGGTTCACCAACCTTTGGAAAGCGGCCGGGGTGTTCCTCATTCCGAGAGGCATTACTTTAAATTCAAATATGCCTATCGGAGTGATGAAGGCCGACCTCTCCCTAGTTCTGTCCGTTAACTCCACCTGACAAAAAAATTAGGGAGGCAGTATAGCGCAGTGGTTTAAGGCTCAGAGCTGCAAATCTGGAGACCTGGTTTTGAATCCCACAGCCCCCACTTGCATACTGTGTGACCCTGAGCAAGTCACTTAATTTCCCTGTGCTCCCAGGTTGCACCTGTAAACAAGCTTTCAGCTTTGTGTGTCTCTTCTGGTTAAACAATTGGGGGAAAACAAACAATACCCCTTTGTCAGGTCAGTAGTCGTAAGGTAGGTCACCCCTCCCAACTTGTCCAGGAGGTCGTCTGTCCGGGGCATCGGGTGGGCGTCTGACTTCGTGACTGCATTCAGTCCATGACAGTCCACATAGAAATGAGTAGAGTCATCTGGCTTGGGCACCAGGACTACAGGTGAGGCCCAGGGGCTGTGGGATCTCTGGATTACCCCTAAATCCAGCTTTTCCTCCACCTCCCTCCCAATGTCCTTTTGGACAGCCACTGACACCCGATATGCTGTCCGCCGTATGGGCGTCTGTGCCCCTGTCTACACATCGTGCAGCGCTAAGGGGGTTAGTCCAGACTTAGCGCTAAACAGGGGGGCAAAGTCTGTTAAAACCTCCCTTACTTCCTGGATCTTGTCCAGGGACAGCCGGGGAGACAATTTAACTGTCTCCACAGAGGACTCCCACTTGCTTTCTTCCATCAAGTCCAGAAGGGGGTCTCCTTCATCTGTCCCCTCCTCAGGACTACATACTGTGAACACCATGTCAGCCCTTTTAGCATATGGTTTCATCATGTTGACATGGTACATTCTTTCTGTCTTCTGTCAGGTAACTATCATATAGTTCATGTCATTTGCCTTCCTAACTACTTTGTACGGTTCTGTCCACTCAGCCTGCAGTTTGTCTTTCCGGATCGGAATAAGGACCATGACTTCCTGACCCACCGTGTACAAGCGAGCTCTGGCTCTGTGGTCTTACCACACTTTTTGGTTTTGTTGGGCAGTTGCCAGGTTGCTCTGGGCTGTCCCCATAAGCTCCTTCAGCCTCTCCCTAAACCTAAGGACGTAATCCACTATGGGAGTTCCCTGGGTGGCGTGCTTGCCTTCCCAGTCCTCCTGGATCAAGTCTAGGGGCCCACGTACCCAGTGTCCATATAAGAGTTCGAAGGGGGAAAACCCTGTTGACTCTTGGGGCACCTCCCTGTATGCAAACAACAGGTGGGAAAGATATTTCTCCCAGTCCCTCCCATGCTGTTCAGCAAATACTTGGAGCATTGACTTCAGGGTACTGTTAAATCTTTCCACAAGCCCATTGGCTTGTGGGTGATAAGGTGTCATGCATCTCTGCACCACCACACACTTCTCCCACAAACATTTCATCAGGTCTGACATGAAGGAACCACCCTCGATTGGTGATAACCTCCTGTGGAATCCCAACACGGGATAAAATCCCAAGTAAGGCATCTGCCATTTTGTCTGTCCTCAGTGAGGATAGGGCGACTGCCTCTGGGTACCGGGTGGCATAATCCACCACAGTCAGGATGAACCTCTTCCTGGAGGAGCTGGGGGTATTTAAAGGCCCCACAATATCCATTCACACCCTCTGGAATGGCTCCTCCACTATGGGCAATGGAATTAGGATGGCTTGGGTTTTCTTACCTGCCTTCCCAATTTCTTGGCACCGGTGACAAGACCTGCAATACTCCTTCACCTGCTGGGTGAAGTTGGGCCAATAGAAAGTCTGGGCCAACCGCTGCATAGTGCACGTGATTCCCAGATGACCAGACAAGGGAATATCATGTGCAATCTTGAGCAACTGCTCACAATACCCCTGGGGAACGACAAGCTGCCTGCCTATCACCCCTCCCTCTGTCTTCACAGCATGAGTATACATCAGTCCATGTTCCCAATAAACTTTATGTTTACCATCACCTCCCTGTGCTCCATCAGAGTCTGCCCAAGCTCTCAGCTTCTCTGGACTAGGGTCACTTTTCTGAGCAGCTGCAAACTCCGTACACATTCCCAAGGTATGGGACAGGTCCCCTTCAGTCTCTAAACTAGGGTCCCTAGCACTAGCATCAGGGCACTCAGGATCACTGTCATCCCTAACCCTCTGACAATGGGTCACCCCTTCCTCTTTGGAGTAACCCTCCGTAGCTGTGTGGTTAACTGCTCCTGGGAAAATTTCTACTCCCTTTTCATTAGTCTCCATATCAGGAGACACAGGCTGGGGAACCAGCCTCCCAGTGGTGTCCACAATGGCTTCTGTGGGGTCCAAGGGACTACAATTTCCCCTTCCCGCTTGGCTACAGGTAATTGCACACACCATGTCCTGTTTGAGATTGTTGCCAAGGATGATGTCAACTGCTAACCTTTGGCTACAGCCACCTGTTGCACAGTTCCCCCTGTCTCACCCCTGTCTAGGAAAAGACTGGCGAGGGGCAGTGTTTTCTCCTCACCAGTAAAGTCTTGTACAGTTACAAATTCATTGGGTATAAGCTGACCAGGCTCTACCAGATCCCCTTTTACCAATGTCAGAGATGCCCCTGTGTCCCTTAGCCCTTGTGTCTGTACACCATTCACCGTGACTGGGTGCATGTGTTCCCGCATGTTCACAGGCATGCTTCCAGGGACACACAAACAACCCACTTCTTTCCGAGCCCCATGCTGCATATTGCTTGTCCTTTTGGGACACTGTCTGGCAACATGCCCAGTTTCTTTACAGAAACATTAGTTTCTTTTCTCAGAGAAATCTTTTCTCTGAAACCAGGGGCTAACTGGTTTCAGTGGAGGCAGTGAGGGGTTTTAGCTGCCCTGAAGGTGCGCTTTTCCCTTTCTGTTCTGCCATGCCCGCCCCATTCGCTCTCAGAGCAGGTCTGTTCTTGGCATAGCGGTTTAAGAGTTCAGCAGCCTCTTGCACCGTTTTGGGATCTCGGCCCTCAAGCCAGGTTTTCAGCTCTGTTGGGCATGCCCCAAAAAACTGTTCTAACAAAATAGCATTTTCAATTTTATCTACAGAGTTTGCTTCAATTCCTTCCCACCAGTGTTTTAAAAACTGACATTGTTTCATGGCTAGCTCCTCATAGCTCATGTCAGGGCTTCTCCTGAGCTTATGTAATTTAGCTCTGTATGCTTCTGCAGTTAAATCAAACTTTTTTAAATGTGCAGCTTTATTTTATTTTTCATTTATTTAGTTTTTGTTGACCGGGTAAGTGCACTAGACAAATCCTGCTTATTTTCAGGCACGACCCGGGGGAGGGGGATACAGATGAATACTAACTGACCTTGAACCAGATTAAGCTGTTGGTGGTATTTTTAGTGAATGAGGGAAATTTGACCAGGAACACCGGGGAAATTCCCCTATTCTTTTCGATAAATGCCATGGGATCTTTAACATCCACCTGAACTACCACCAATCCAGGTAGATGGGTCCTCGGTTTAACGTCTCATCCAAAAGACAGCACTTCAGAAGTGCAGCACCCCTCTCATGCTGCACTGCAGTGTCAGTACTGGGATATTAACCCAAGTGCCAGACATGGGAACTGAACCCACAGCCCTCTGATCTCCCAGCCTCAGAGGCGAATGTGCTACCTACTGAGCCACTGACACTTTAAGTTTGCTGTAATCATTACTGTCCTCATTGTCCATTTGACCCAATGCATCCCAAGCTTTCCCGGTAAGTAGCAGGGATAGCTGCCATCTCCAGGACCCTCTAGGAATTTTAGCCTGAATACAAACTTTTTCAAAGGAATTAATTTTAAAAGGCATCTATATCCTCCCTCTCTTTAAATTCAGATATCAATTTGGAATTCAGTTTGTAACCCAGTCCTGTAGTTCCAGTTAAACTCAAGCCACTTACCTGCTCTGGTGCTGGTGGTTGGAGTCGTAGCTTCTCCAGTTCATGTCACCTCTGACGCTCATGCTCTTCATGGTCCGCCTCTTGCTGTTCTCGCTCCCTCTTCTCCTCTGCGGCTCGCTGTTCTCGCTTCTCCTCTCTCTGGAACGCCAGCTCCATTCTGCGCAACTCAATCTGCAGTCCGATTGCTTCTGGCTCCAGAATGCTGGTGACCTTCCCCTGCTGCTGTGGCCCTTCGCTTGCACTGGCCCTGCTGCCCTCCTCACTGGATCTGGAAACTGCACTGGCCACTAGCCCCTCCACGCTCAAGGTTTGGTCCCTTACAGTCACAGTCAGTGACTCGAAACTCTGGGCATCTGCTGCCATCAGGGCATCCATGAGGTTCTGCTTGGTGGCTCTCCCCTCATACAGGACTCCTCTGTCCTGGCACAACTGCTTCAAGTAGTCTAAAGTGTGCCCGCTGTAGTTGGAAGCCATCTTCTTCCCTAAGTATGGCTACTCTAACTTGCACTTTAGAAAAAAATAAAACAGGTAGGAATTTGATTGTAAGCAAAATTATATAGTTCTGTTTCCTTTTTAAAAATAAAGCACAGCCTTTTTTGGCAAGTGAACTGTACAGTATTAAGCTGACACACTGAACAGTTAAAGCTTGTTACCAAATTTATCTGCACCGTTGCCAACCAATCTGTCACAAACGCACTCATCAGGTCAGACCCTCTGCTCCCACAGTGCCAACCTCCGAGCGCAGTAATGTGAACAGGTAACAGACAGGGTAACCTTCCTGTCTGCTTGTGGGTCCAAATCACCTTTAGTCTCATGTTCTGGGGGCAATCAAACTGTGAACCTTATGCTAGCGTACCCAAATGTACAGGCTCAGATAATCTGCTCTTCGGGGGGATGCCAGATATCTTTCGCCTAAGGGCACCTAACCAGGTATCCAAAATGAACCCTTAAGACTCTGTAAAAGACCTTGGGTATAGTCTTACCTTTTCTCAGTTTGGTAACACCATTAAGCCCTTGAACAGTTGTCAGATTTAACTATCTATACATCACATGCAAAAACAAGAACTTGCAAACCCAGGCGGTCTTTCAAAATAATAGGTTTACTTAAAATAAATGGATAAAAATATGTAAAATGTAAACACAGAATAATATATCAAATAGCATACAATCACATAAAGAAAAACGAGAAAACTACAGAGAAACTCCTACTAAAGTACATTTAAACTTTTTCTGTCAAATGTATTACCTCTTTACAGTGCTTATAGTTAGATCTTGTTTCTTAAGAGCCCAAAAAGAAATGTCACCCAGTTGAAACACAGAATACAGTTTAAAAACTCTGTGTTTCCGCCCCCTTCTATGATGTCATCTAGCTTCTCCTGTTAGAATATAAAAATTATACAAACAACGGTCTTCCTGTCAGGAGATATATTAAATAAGGTGACATCAGCAAAAACTAATTTCCCAAATATGACTGTCTTTAAATCAAGCCTTTCCTTTGATCTTGTGTGGTTCCTTGTTCCCCTAGCAGGTCAAAGATTTTACAATTGTTCACACCATTTTGTTACAACATGTTTTTTTCTCTAAGACGTCATAAAAGTTTACGAGCCCTATATCCTGGTAGCTGGGTCAGGTCTAATTAAGTCAGATAAACAGGAGACCCTTAATTAAGTCTCTCTAGTCTTTTAATTACCTCCAGGTTTCAGGTTAATATATCCTGTTATTTCCACTAAAACCTGGGGGGGGGGGGACCCATGGCACAGCTGCCTTATGGAGACAATCACACACTACATTTTTATATTACAAATATCATAGAACAATCATAACCAGCTAGCCAAGTGTCACAGTAACTACTAGGAGAAGTTGGTCCCAAGCAGACAGCCTGTCAGTGCTAGCTCCTGTTCTGCAGCACCTACTGGAAGAGGCAAGGAAAGCCAACAGCAGACTCATGTTTCTCCACAGCCTGCCAACACTGGGCTCTTGTCTGCAGACACTTCCCCACAGTCTGACAAAACCGCCACTGGGTTTGCAGTACTTACTGGGAGAAGTGTGGAGGGGCAGGAGCAGACACATCCATCCCCACAGCCTGCACCCACTCGAGATCTGCAGGAACTTACTGGGGGAGGTGCGGTGGGGTGGGAGCAGACACATGCATCCCCACAACTTACCAGGCACCAACTCCTGATAGTATGCCATTAGAAGCATTCAGAACTTTACTAGATGTGTGTGAAAAATGTGTCTTATTTCCACTGACAGTGGAGTCTGCCTTTTGCCTTTTTTCTGGCTGTGTATCCGCTAGCTTCACCCTTGACATGGGTGCCTCTGCTGTTGCAAGCAGCCAGGCAGGTCCCCTCTGTCTGCCGGCTGCCTCCTTGCTGTACTGCCCGCCAGTCATCAGGCCGAAGCTTCACCCTTGACATGGGTGCTTCTGCTGCTGCAAGCAGCCCGGTGGGTCCCCTCTGACCGCCGACTGCCTCCTCGCTGTACTGCCCACTGATCACCAGACCAAAGCTTCACCCTTGACACAGGTGCCTGTGCTGCTGCAAGTAGCCTGGTGGGTCCCCTCTGTTCACCGGCTGCCTCCTCGCTGTACTGCCCGCCGATCACCAGACCAAAGGTACGCTGCTGAAACGTCTGTCGTCTCCACGCCGACTGTCCGGAACCATCGGCTCAGCCTGCTGATTGGCTGCTCCACTTTTTAAATTCTTTGCTACTGCTACTCCTTTTAGACTTTAAGCTAATCTTATTTACTGATTCTAGTACTGGGTAAGTGTCTCCAAATTGTCCTGTGAATGCTAACCGAAATGTGAATCTAAGCCTGTTGACAGCAATTTTGCACTTCAAGGGTTGTTTGAAGTGCAGGGTCCTTCAGAGTGCAGGTTTTTAGGTTTTAAAGTATTACACTTCTCTGCGTAGAGCCGGTTTCATTTGTGTCAAAGTTGTAAGCTATGCCCTGTAAATAATCCCATTTTGTTTTCACTTTCTCTGCTTCCTGCTTGAATTTTTTGCCCACCCCACCCCGCCCCAGCCTTTATTAAATACTCTCCCTCCCCCCTCAGCACCTCCCCTAGGCAATCTTCAACCTCCCCACTCACTAATATTGTAACTCCCCTTGAAGATACAGAATGCAGTTATACAGCCCAACACTTGTTGGTGTTAATCTTAACTCTTTAAGTTAAAAGACATCACACTGAACTCTAAACCAGCCTAATTTCTCCCCATTCTAAAGGAGTCCCTGCATCTACTCACTTTCTACTCTCTCAGAAGACACCACACTGAATTCTAAACCAGCCTAATTTTCTTACCAACTGAAGGAATCAGTGTACCTCACCGACCTGCAGACACAGCTGTATCTCTCTTCCAGTCACCATCACTAGCTATCCCATCCACTGGTCGCCTGAGCCGCCCAGTCCTGTTTCTAACCCTGGTACTGTCCCTCCCCCACCTCTGTCTATCACCACCCACTCCTGGTACCACCCCACTGCAACCTCCACTTACTTCCCCATCCCTTCCTCCCCCACTCTTTCCGCCCACGGGTCCCACCCCACCCCCCGCCTGCTGACATGCCACGGTTGTCGCCAATCCCTGATTCCCCCTGGCCCCCCTTCTACCTTGCCATTCGTACACTCCGCAGTCTCCCAATCCCCTGCTACTACCCTCCTAACTCACCCACTACCCCCCCCCAAGAATCACAATCGTCCCCACCTAGCCCTGCTCAAGGTAATCACTCTCCTCCTGTTATTGTCAGGTAACATCCACCCCAACCCTGGACCATGCTGCACCGTTCCATCCCTTGCCCCACCATCAGGAGGTCTTCACATAGCCTCCATGAATATTTGTAGCCTCCTGAAAGAAATCCGCAGCCCTTTAATGCTGGGTCCAACAGCACCAACCTGACATCCTAGCTCTGGTGGAAACCTGGCTCTCGGAAGTCCACCATTGACTCCTTCATTGCCCTCCCTGGGTATACTGTATTTTGGGAGGATAGAGTTGGTAAACGGGGAGCGGACTGTGCCATATATATGAGAGACTCCTTGCTGGGTCATGCCCCCCCAACAGGATCATGGTGCCCAAGCTGTTACCCTCAGAAGCACTCCTGACCCCGCCAGGGCCCCCTGTTCATCACAGCTGCCTACATTCCCCCATGACACCAGGCTGCTGCCATTCTCTCCCTATTGGAACACCCATCTAATTTCCCCCACAAATCAGAGCAGATCCTGCTGGGGGACCTCAACACTTAACTGGCTTGCCAATTCTGCCAGTCATGCCAAGGACACTTTCACAGCCCTGGACCTAACCCAGCTGGTAACACAATCCACCGGACACAAACCCTCAAATGGAACTCAGACATTGCTGGACATCATCCTCTCAAACCACCCCCACAAAATTGCTGACATTCAAGTCCTCCCAAACTCACTAAGTGACCACTGTCCAGTCAGCCTCTCCTGGTCATGTTGAGTCCCAAAACCCATGCCAAAGATGGAATTCTGCCGACGTCTCTGCCCTGGATGCCTTAACAAATTCAGGTAGCATCTTGCCCTCTGGGACTGGTCACCCATAAACTCTGCCCACAGTATTGATGATCCACTCGACTCCTTCTCTCTCTCCTTTACCATGGCTTGCGACATGTTTGCCCCCCCCCCACCCACCAAGATGCTCACCAAAAAATGTAATGCCCCCGGATCACCCCATCCCTCCTCAAACAACTGAAACACAGAGATAATCTGTGGCATAAGGCCATCTCCTCTGGCAGACCGGCAGACCGACAGGCTTTCAATGCTGAGCACAACAAATGCACTTGGGCCATTCATAAGGCCAAGGCTCACTTCTGTAGATCAACGCTAGCCTCCTCCTGGGGGTCTGCCCGTAATTTCTGGGACAACATCAAAGAACTAAACGGGAAGTCCCGCCCCCCACTACCTCTGCTAAACATCAACGGCACTCTCTCCACAGACCCCCAATATATCACAGACTGCCTCAACACTGCTTTCACTGACCTCAGCTCAGTCCTCCCCAGCAACTTTTTTGATCCAGTTGCCCCCTCCCACCTTCCCTCAACCTCCCTTCCACCTTCGTACCATCGCTCTGCAGGAAGCCCGGCTGATCCTAGTTAAAGCCCTGAATGCCACCAGCCCTAGCAACGACCCACTTGACCTACAGCTCCTCCGACTGGCCTTTGACGTAATGCTCCCACCACTACCGCCCTGCTGTATCGCTTCCTATGCCTTGGTCAATTTCCCCAGGCCTGGAAAACAACAGTCATCACTCCCATCCATAAAAGCGGTGACAGCTCTTCCCCAAGCAACTATCGACCTATTTGTATTCTCCCAGCATCTCAAAAGCCCTAGAAAAAATAGTGGCAAACAAACTTATTGACTCCCTTGTCACCCACAACATACTCTGCTCTGCTGGGAGCAACTTGGCTTCATGTTGGGCCATAGTACTACCACCGCTGTCCTTCAGTTCTTTGCCTTCCAACACTCTGCCCTAGACACTTGCGGGTGCCGTTTTCATCGTCTTGTCAAAAGCCTTTGAGACAGTCAACCACTCACTACTGCTGGACACCCTTCTACAATCTGGTCTCTCCCAAGGACCTGTTGACTGGTTCACTAGCTATTTAACTGCCAGATCCCAATGTGTCAAACTTAACAACACTCTCCAGCTCCCACCTGGTCCGCTGTGGGGTCCCTCAGGGCTCCATCCTTGGTCCTCTTCTTTTCAGCCTTTATCTTGACTCCCTCCCTCCCCAGCTCCTGCCCCGGAAAGATCCTTCTCTATGCCGATGATGTGGTCCTCTTTGCCTCTGACCCAAGCCCCACTGACCTCCTATCTTCCCTCCAACACTCTTTCAGTTGGATCAAGCTCTGGTTCACAAATAGAAACTGGTCATCAAACCTAAAAAAATCAATGCCTTGCCTCACCAGCAAAGCAAACATAACAACCACGCCCCTACAGGTCTCCTCCAGCTCTCTCCACCCCCTAGAACAAGTATCCTCCTATAAATACCTAGGCATCCGCTTTGACTCTGCCCTCACGTTCCACCACCACATCAGTACCCTCACAATGGCCACCAATTCACGAAGTGGTCTTGTCTGTCGGCACAAGGACTGCCTTCCGCCTGAAGTGCTCAGATTAGCCATTACCTCATCGGTCCCCTCTTTAGTCAACTGCAGCCTGCTCATCTATAGCGCAGCTGACAATACTGCCCTCAGCAAAATTAAATTGTCATTAAACAAGGCCTGTAGGCTCCTGACCGGCGCTGAACACCGCACCCATTCCTGCGCACTTTACTCCCTCACAAATGTGCTTAATTTTGAAGAGAGGCTCAAATACCAGTCCTGCCTCATGGCCAAAAAAATATTCATTGGTCTCACCCCTCCAGGTGTCACCTCTGCTCTTCTCCCAGCCGTCCCCTCAGTCAATACTCACAGTGCCTCCTAATCCTCTCTCGGAGTCCCTAAGGTCAGAACCTCCCTAGCCCAAAGTACATTCAGCTACAGGTGCCCAATCTGGTTCAACTCTCTACTCACTTCAGTAACTAGTCTGCCCAAGCTAGGACTATTTAAAGAGACCCTCAGGAATCATATACTCTCTTCTTGTTCTTGCGTATGTACCTCCCAGTGAACCCAAGTCCACTGGGCCCCTCCTCCGTCACGACTCCGAGTCTATGACAATGACTTCCTAGCCAGCTTAATCAGCCCTCAGTCTCAAAATTGGTCAACTGGTAAGTTTGATAAGTGTCCTTAGCTACCTCGATGTATAGGCCTGTAACCTCACCTGTATACAGTTTGTAACAGTTCTTACAATCCTGCTGTGTTCCTACTATATTTGTACCCTGTACCCCTGTATTGTTTATGTCTATAAGGAATGCTTATATGTAATTGACTGTACTTCTCTCTAACTCTGATGTGGAGTCTTTGGAAACGAGTCCCTGACTCAAAGGGTTGTAATTCCGATGACTACAATAATTAAATAAAAGTAACAATAAATGCATGTTCTCCTGCAGTGTTATCAGACCAGGAATGCAGGACATACCCAAATAGTGCAGTGGTTGTCCAGCTGCTTGCCATGTGCTGACATTGCGTAGTCGTGACCTGAGCCTAGGCTGCTGCAGGATAGTAGAGGATTTTGGAAGCATCTGTCTGGACACTCCCAGCCTCCAGTGGAAGAAGAGCAGATTTGCCTACTGCTCATCTGCCTTCTGGGGCTCCTAGGGAGTAGAGCAAGTCTGGCACTGTAACATACGGGATGGGAGAATGGCATTGGCATGTCCCTGTGGGTGCAGAGTCTAAGCCCATACATTTGATGTCACCCATGGGAGTGCTGGGGGGGGGGTATGGCAGACATACAGTAGGATGTCAGCTGGCACTCACAGGCCATGTGTTTTCCTTGATTGAACTGTGTTCCTGTTCCAGAGGGGGCACCCCTGAAGGCCCCCCACTGGTGGCAAGCTGTGGGGTCAATATTCAAGATAAGTGAAGTTTGGGTCTTGGAGATCTCTGATAAAGGCCTGACTAGGGCAGCTGACACCAACAGTGCATAAACATCTGTTTGGGGGAAACGGGCAAGTAACGCAGGTTACATCAGAGACTCTTGTTTTTTGCAAAGTGACTGACTGGAGCTACTGGTGGGCCCACAGGCCAAGATGCTCCGACTGTGCTGAATTGTTATAATCTGTCCTTCTCTGAGAGTTCTATTCAGAAAGGGATAATGCTGAGCAGGCGTGTCAGCGCAGAGGTCACTTTACTGTTCGTGACTCTGGGGACCAGAGTTTAGGAGCGAGCCCAGGTCATCTAGAGCTGGTAGGGGAAAGAAGGACTGAGCATCCATCTGACAGCTCTCCTTTGAGGAGGCAGGACATTTTTTTCCACTTTGAGGGCGCCACCTAGGTTTTGCTGGGTGGCAGCAGCAAAGTTGGCATCACACACATTTTTTTTTTTGTTTGTTTTTTTAACTCTCTTTCCTCCGGTCGCAGTCCTGAGAGCCATCTCTCAGGCATCCATTCTGTTCCTGCCCAGCCTAAAGTCCCCCCAATCTGAACCCTCCTCTCCCTCACTCCGCCTCGCAGCTGGCATCCCCAGCTTAACCCCTCTGGGGTGGGGCCGCCCCTCCTACCTTGGGCGCTCTTGACATTTAGACTCCAGCTGTGGACGTGGGCCCCGGGCGGGAGATCAATGAAGGCCCGCAGAGTCGGACCCAGCTGCGGGCATCGGGATTGGTGCCGTCGCCTACCCCCAGGACTGGATTTTTCTGTTTTCTATGCCTCCCTTCCCATGCGTCTGCACGCCCCGACGCAACTGGCACACGGCAACCCTGCCTGCATAAGCCGTGCTACTACATGCCGGCCCTGCTTGCTGCAGTACCCCTTGGTCTCCACCAGAGGTCACTGGCACGCTGGGCCATCCCATCCCCTTGGTCCGAGGAGGAGAGCACCATACAGGTGCTCAGACCTCAACCCTTCCCCTGCCGACCCCCAGCACCCGAATCCATTCCCGAACCCGGGTCGCCGGCATGCCGCGAAGTGTGGCGTCCAGCGCCTCAACCCTCCACGCCACCGGGCCGGACACCACTCACATGGTTGGGTGGGGACATTGCTCAGCACTGGCACGGCTGCACACGTGTTTGCCTTGTGTGCCTTTGCTTGACATGCCCCAGGGAGGAAAACCATGAGGAAAATGTACATATGAAGATCAGTCCTGTGCAGGGCCTGCACCATCGGCTAATCGTACATATCATATCATATTGTATATACCATATCATATCATAGTTTATTTGTAAAAAGCACCTTTCTACAACCAAGGTGCTTGTACACAGCACAACCAATACAATAAATTATTTAAAATTTGTCAATAAAATCCTATATTTAAAGCTCAGAGTTAAAATACTGTCAATTAAAACCACAGTATGCTGATTCAAATAAATAAGTTTTAAGTGCAGTTTTAAACTCCTGAACGGTCAGGCAATCTCATATCCGAGGTAGAGAATTCCACAGGGTCGGGGCCACAAAGCTGAAAGAACGGGCCCCAGATGTCTTTAAACGGACCCTGGGAATCTCTAGCAATCCCTCATCGGAGAGGGCGGAGGGGACAGTAAGAATGAAGGAGATCTTGCAAGTAACTAGGTCCCTGGTAATGTAGGGCTTTATAGGTCAGCAAACTGACCGTGAAGGTGATCCTCCACCGCTCTGGAAGCCAGTGCAGTCCGCGGAGCACAGGCATTATGTGGCTTGCTCTAGATGTACCTGTCAACAGCCTGACTGCCGCATTCTGCACTAGCGGAAGGCGGCGGACATCGACCCTGGTAGCCCTAGGTACAGGGCATTGCAGTAGTCAAGGCGAGAGGTAATGAAGGCGTGGACCAACGTTGGAAGATCTTCGGGAGGAACCAAGTGGTTTTACGTAGGCGATATTCCTCAGATGGTAGAAAAAGGTCTTAATGACAACTGACACCTGTGATTTAAGGGTCAAACCGTCATCAGTGATAACGCTCAAGTTCCACACCTGGTCTGAGGTAGTCAGCGCCACACCCCCAAGACATAATCCCAAGGGTGATCCTGCAAACAAACCCGCCTCCTCGATGATCAGGGTCCACAACCAGCACCTCAGTTTTAGCCGTGTTCAACCGCAGCCAACTCGCACTCATCCAGTCTTGGATCTCGGTGAGACAGTTGTTAAATACAGAGAGGAACACATCTTGACCAGGTGCAAAGGACATGTATAGCTAAGCACCTCTCCAAAATCTGGATTATACTGTGGATGGGTTAGGACCATTGGGGGTTGGGGCGGTGGGTAATCATATGAAGAGGTAAGCCCTGGGGATTGTGGATGGCAGGATTAGGAGGACCAGGTCAGAAGGGGGATTGTCGGTTAAAGGAGAACAAATAAAATAATAAAATAAAAGTTAAGCAGCAGAATTTGTTAGTCACCATATACTTTTTTCAGCAGTAATGTTTTCAGGCAAAAATATCAAAATATAGTATGTGCCAAATATAACGGACCCAGATGTAGTGGACGTTCGTAAGAACCGGACAAACCCTATTTGCCAAATGCCAAACCATATCTGTTGCAGTGTTAAAGCACCCTGATAATGCGGACCTGCAACTCCATATTTAGCGGCCACCAGAGACAAAAAGTTCACGCATATTTATCTCTCGCTTCGGTCTTGCTCACGAGCTGACAAGCATTAATAATGAAACAGTAGCATAGAGAGTAAAAGAACGAATTGAACTGACTGCCCACTATCGGAACTCAGTATAGCTGGGGAAAAACATACGGTTAAATAAACGGCAAATAAAGAAAGGTTGAAGAACTGTCCCAAATCCCAAGGAAAAAAGCCCTGGACAAAGCCTACAAAAGGACAAAGTCCTCAAACATACATTTACATAAATAGCAGCTGAACTAACCCAAACAGCAAAAAAACTGCTACGATGCGTTCGCCATCCCCATCCACTGTTATTAGTCCAATAGCATCAAAGAACAGGCATGGAAACACAGTAAAGCAGCAGCTTCCTTTACGTATCTTTATCCTCAAGTCAGCGTCTCTAGGGATGCAGAGGCGAGCAGACATCAAAAGTGAATAAACGATTCCAAGACTATGTAAACTAGCATGAACACCATCACATTTGTTGCAAAGGGATCTTGTCGCAAAGGGCAAGTCTTGAAATAAATGAGGAGTCTCTTACCATTATAGCGAAAGGATCGAGTATTGCAAGCAGCCTGTAGGGAAGTATCTTGCACCGATGCTCCTGATGTGACCAAAAGGATAGTTCTAGGGAGGTCAGAATAGGCTGTGGCGACCCAAGGAGATATTCTGTAGTCCAGGAGAAGCTGAGAAGGGGGATCAGGAACATCGGAAGTTGTAACGCTCCTGGCAACCACCCCCAAAGAAAAAGCCATCAGGTGCGCTCCTTTATCCGTTCCCCAAGACGCTTGCAGCAGAGAGCTGTGGCCATATCATTTTTTGTCTGGTAAAATGTGAAACTGATGTAACGGATGCCACTTGTAATGGACTAACTGCAGAATGTCAAACTAGTCAGTTACAAGCGGCATATACTGTACCCGTTTTTATTTTTTTATTTGTTTTTCATTCCTGAACTGAGATATGAGATTTTGAAGCTCTTCTTTGGGGATATCTCTGTCATCAGGACACACGTATGGAATTTAGGCATCAGGATCCCATGGAAGCTTTTTCTGCAGCAGTCTACTAGAGAATGCCTACATCGACATCTGGCTCTGACGTCACACACCCTGTAAAAGCAGAGGCAGCCCTGCTCCCTCTTCAGTTCTTTCCCACCATCAACCATTCATATGCAGATTCTGCGGAAGCTTCGTTGCTCAGTTCAACCGCCAAAATAACTTATCCTTTGTTCTTTTACTTACCTTTAAATCAGTTTTGTTTGAAGTGATTCCCTCGTCAGTTGTATGTTGAGAACTAACCTATCGTTGACATTTTTTTTTTGTAATTTCTATTTATTCCCCCACTGCCTGGCACTGTTGCCTGACTAACCATCCCTCGAGCTGCCCCAGGGAGACCCCTCCCATCCTGCCGTGGATTATGGGCAGGGGGCCTCCCCATACCTTTTAAACTCGTCGGAGTCTCCTTCTGCGGCGAGCTCGGGGATAGCGAGGGATAATTCCCCCTTTGTCGGTGCCGCAGCATGACGGCAATTTTTCTTGTACTTCCCCTAGGATGTGACATGCATATGACGCCTATGCGCATATGCTGGTGTCCATCGCGATCCTCCCCTTAGTTTCAGAGCTAAACCATGCCTTACCACTGGCCTCTGCCAGCAGTTAGTCATGTGCTAAGCCAGGCACCCCCTCCCTCCCGGAGGAGGCAAGCAGTCCTATGGAAGCTCAAGCCTCCTCTACCCGGCTGACCCACCAGTGACCCGAATCTGTTCCTGAACCCGGGTTGCCAGCATGGCACGTGAGGTGTGGCGTCCAGTGCCTCAACCCTTAGCACCACTGGGCCATCTCGTCGGCTTTTTTGTGTCGCTGCTGTTGAAGAAGACTTCTTCAACCGATGAACATGAGCTCTGTTTCCGCTCTCTTGGGCATAGCCATAGTGTTCTTGCCTGTGAATCTTGCCTGAAGTTCAACCTCACCGCCTGGCACCAATGCAAGAAATTCCTGCAATCTCAGCATAGTTTATTACATCAACAAGCAAGGAGGGATCCATTCCTACGCCCTGTACCAGGAAGCGACGAGGGTTTGGTACTGGCTCTGGATCACAGTGTAGCACTGTCAGCTGTCCAAGTGCCAGGTGCCCAAAACACCTCGGCAGGCAGCCTCAGCAGATCGTAGTCCAAAATGCATGGGTGGGTGCTGCTGACCTCGGTCGAGGAAGATGTTTTCGACAGATGGGGTTGTCCAAAGCTGGACCTTTTTGCGTCCCCACTCAACACAAAACTGTCACATTTCTGCTTGCTAGATCCAGGGCCTGGAATTTTCTGGCAAGACACGTTGTCCCTCTCCTGGACAGGGAGGTTTCTTTACGCATTTCCTCCCTTCCCTCTGATTCAGCGGGTTCCCTTCAGATTACAGATGGAGGGGTGCCACCCTAATTTTGGTGCCCTCATTTTGGCCTTGGCAAACATGGTTTCCATTATTGCAACAGTTGGCTGTGGAATCTCTCCTGAGCCTCTGCCGAGTCCTGCTGACTGAGGCCCAGGGATCCCTGGTCCATCCAGACCTCAAGTCCCCCCACCTGCATGCATGGCTCCTGAGAACTCAGCCATTGCTCACTTTGGGGTGTCTCAGAAGGTGGTGGATGTCCTGGTGGCTGCCAGAAAAACCTTCCACCAGGGCCACTTACACCATGAAATGGAAGCGGTTTGCTATCTGGGCCAATTCTTGTAGCCTGGACCCTTACACCTGTCCGGTGAACCAGGTTTTGGAGTATCACCTGATTTTTTTTTTTTTTTTTTATACTTTATTTTTATTGTTTTCATCTGTTATACAACATATGATCAGCTCATATGCAAGACAAACCAAAATAATCTTTACAATCCAGTGAGAGTTTAACGACTCCTTAATACAAGGATGTGTGTATCTTGGATATTTTGATAACCTCATATGAGGGGTTTACTAAAATACATCACTACAGTTATTGAACAAAATGTAAGGCTGTTAAAAGAGCCCATGAGCAGAGCGACTATTTTGTACGCTAAAGCCCATATAGGTAGTCCAGTATTTCACCTCCCACATGGGAGTAGTGGCATTGCTCTTTATCCCTTAAAGTTTTTTAAAGTACCCGTAAAATAATTTTACTTAGTAGCAAACAACAGTATCTCCAGAAAATAAATGAGCAAGGACATCCCAAACACTACCACTGATCTGGGTTAAGTTGCCGTCCAAGTAACAATAATATTTATTTTTGATGCAACCCTTTTAATCTACTGCATAGAAATGTGCATAAATTGATTTCAGTATGTTGCTGAGAGATCTATTAATCAATGGACGAAAACTTAAAATAATTAATATTACAGACTTTTTACCCAGTCTAGCTTATTGCCAGGTAGCTCTAATCTACTTAAATCATAATCGGTATTTAGAATCTCAGCAATAACCCCATTAATACACTGCAAAAATCAGGGATAAAAATCAACAGATATTTTAAATTAAAGTCAGTCCCCCTCAGTCTCATCCAAATCACTGTCTTCTGTGCCGCTAACTTGAGAGTGTTTCCTCTGTTTTTCTACAAATCGAGAAGCCCACTTGCCTGCTTCACCAGGGTCAGAAAACATCCAGACTTTCCCCTCAAACACCACTGTAAGACGAGCTGGAAATACTACCGCGTCGGTAATTGCGGCCTCCCGGAGTTTCTTGCGAACCGCATCGAACCGTCTACGTCTCTCCTGGGTAGCGTAACTAATGTCTGGAAAAAGATAAACCGAACGGTCGTCCTGTATGATCGAGCTAGCTTGTCTCGCCATACGGAGGATTTTATCCCATGTTCCGATGCCGTCCGTTATTACTAGCAAGGTGTGTGGGGTTTCAGAGTCCTCCCAATATCCCCTGGGAGTGATTCGATAAGCTTTTTGAAGATTAAAGCTGGTTGCTTGGTCATCTGGCATTAACTTCTCTCGAAACCATTCTTGCTAAAACATGGGGGGGTGATCCCCCTCAATCCCCTCAGGTAAGCCAAGAATCCGAATATGGGACGATCGGTTTTGGTTCTCGATTGTCTCCAGCCTGGCTTTAAGATGAGAGTTCTCTTTTATTAGAAGCATAGTGGCTGCAGACGTTGAATCACTGTTCCGTTTTACATTGCTCATCTCTGTTTGTATGGTCTCCACCGTTTTTTCAACCACATTTATTCTAGCGTTGAATGAATCTATCTTGGAGCTCAGGTCAGCCACTGAAGAGATTATTCTCTGCAATTTAATCCCAATTGACGCCGTAGTTTCTTCTGTGTCAGGCTGAGAGAAGGCCTGTGTCTCTAGGCCAGTCCGCATTGGTTGCACAGAACCTGAGGCTTTATCCCCCGTTGCACCAGAGTGAACCTTACGCGGGTTGCCCATTTTAGATTTTCAACCTTCCCAGATTCAGTGGTAGATGTCTTTTGGCTGTAGAATGCCCCAAATTGATAAATTTTTAAGTTTTATATAAGTTCGTCGAGGAGCTAACAATTTTTGCTGCTACAAGTTCGGGCCCCACAGCAACCCCCCCGAGTATCTCCTGACTTTGATGTAGGACTTGAATGTTCCTCCCTTAAGATGCACCTGTTGGCCATATCAGCATTTCATGTGCCCATTGACGGTTGTACTGTGGCACAGCTGGATGTGCCCCATACTTTTTTGAGAGGCATTCTTCATTCGAAGTCTATCTGTAACCCGGTTCCAACCTGAGGCCCGAATTTTGTTTTGGAGAAGTTGACCCTGCCTCCTTTTGAGCCAGCCACATCTTGCGAGCTGTGCATTCTGTCGTGGAAAGTGTTATTTGTAGTTGCCATTACTTCTGCTCGAAGGTTCTCAGAGCTACAGGCCATCATGTGCGAGCAGCCTTATTTGATTTTTTTTTTTTTTTTTACTTTATTTCTTTATCTCTCCTGTCTACTCTCGGAGCCCTCTCCTTCCGTCCACTCATTCCCCCATTCCACCTCTGTGGGATCTGCCCCTAGAGTGCCTCCTCTCTCCTCCTGCACAGTGGGGTCTGTCCCTCTTGGTGGTCCGGAGGAAGCAGAGTGGCTTTCATCCAGGGCTTGCTGAGAGGTGTTTTTCCGTTTTCTCCCTGGTTTCTCCTACCCTCTGGAACGTCGAGCGCTAGGACGTCCGTCCCGAGTGGTGGCGTGCTGACGCACGCCAGACCTCTCATGCGCCGTCGACGTCCCCCCTCCCCGGCTCCGACGAATGGAGCCGCCCACCTCTTTCAATTGTGGTGCTTCAACGGGTTACTAGTGATGCAGAACGCAGATGCGTTTTGGTCTCCCACCCCTGAGGGAGGAGAGCATCCATTGGGACGCCGATCCTCCCTCTCCCTGCCAACCCCCGCCACCCGAGTCCAGTTCCCTCGGTCTCCGGCTCGGGCGAGATGAATTGTGGCATCCAGCGCCTCAACCCTCCGCGCCACCGGGCCAGCCCCTTATTTGATTTTCAACAAAGACAGGGTCTCTTTGCGTATTAATCCTAAGTTTCCTCTTAAGGTGATGTCTGAGTTTACCCAAAATCAGTCCATCCACGTGCCTGTTAATTATCCAGAGTATGCCAGTCCAGGGGAAGTGTTGTTCCATACTTTGAATGTGTATAGAATTCTGCATTACTGTGTGCACCATATGAGAGACTGCAGGAAGTCCTAGCAGTTGTTTGTTTCTTTCACCCCGGCAGAGAATGCGCTCCAGTTTTGAAACTGTGCTTGTCCAAATGGTTGGCCAGCTGTCTTCATTTTTGCTACAGGAAGTACAGTAAGGAACTTCCAGGGGTTGTTAAGGGCCATTCCATCAGGGGCATGGCCACTTCAGTTGCCTGTTTCAGGGGCGTGTCTGCAGCTGAGATTTGTGGTGCTGCCACTTGCAGTACTGTCCACACGTCTACCAAGCACTACAGTCTGGACATTGCCTCCAGAAGTAGGGTAGCTTTGGCCTAGCTGTGCTTCAGAGCCTTCTTTCTTAGGACTCTGGCCTCATGCCACCCAGACTGCCCTTGCTTTTAGCACTGCTTGGGTCTCATTCCATAGGTGTGACCTGATGACAGCAATATCTCAGAATAAGATAGAACAATTATTTAAGAACTTACCATAACAGTAGATCTTCGAAGGAATCTCTGTCATCAGGTCATGCCGTCCTTCCCTCCTTCCCCCTTTCTCTCTACAGCTCATCTGTCCTATTTCTCTAGCCTTTCTGCTAGCTGGGCACCTTCTCTCTCTCTCTCTCTCTCTCTATATCTCTATCTCCTCGGTTCCCTAGTGGGACTCCTGTATCCCATGGCCTCTGACTAGGGAAAGAACAGAGGCAGGAGTAGGGCTGCCCATGCTTATATAGGGTGTGTGATGTCGGAGCCTGATGTCGGCATGGCAGCCCCTAGCAGACTGCTGCAGAAAACGTTTCTGTGTGATCCTGACACCCGGCGGCTAAGTTCCATAGGTGTGACCTGATGACAGAGATGCCCTCGAAGATCTGCTGTTACAGTAAGTTCTTATGTAACTGTTCTTTTTTAAAAGTTCCCACTCCCATGTCATATCTGCCATGAAAAACGTAAATATCTTGGCACAGTGTTATGCTGTCTGCCATCAGAAATATGTGACGGCACTATCCCAGGTACATCAGCATGGAGAGACACTGACCACATTGCTAAAATTGTTCACAAAGCAGGAGAAAACATTGATGTCCTAGTACACATAGGGACTAATGATCTCGCCAGCCGGTCAGTTGTGGAGACCAAGGAACACCTGACTAGGCTGGGTGACAAACTATCATCTATTTCGTCCGGCATCTCCTTCTCTGAGATCCTGCCAGTCTGGGAGAGGGGAGCAGATGGACGGAAGGTCAGAGAAGGGAGATAGGGAGCTAAACACGTGGCTCAAGGGCTGGTGCCAGGAAAAGGACACAGATTTGTAGGGAACTGGCAACAGTTCTGGGAGCAAAGTTCTTTAAATTTGATGGACTGCATCTGACTAAAGAGGAGTCAGTGCATTGGGGCAGAAGTTTGACGCTTTGCAGAATATTTAAACTAGCAATGGGAGAGGGGTGCAGCACCCCATACATCGATGGGAAGAACACCCCCCCTCAGCTAGTGGTTAAACAGGAATTCAGCATGTTTGCCGCTCATTTGCATCACCAGGTAAGAAAAAGGTTTGTCTCCCCATACGACGACAGGGTAATGCCAAACTTCACCCAACAACTAACACACCAAAATCTGGCCAATGGAAAATCATGTACACAAATGCTCACAGCCTGGGAAATAAGATCCCAGACCTGCAGGCACAATGTCAGAGGCTAAACTGGACATAGTAGCAATAGTGAGACGGGTTTACCAGTAACCACACTTGGGAGACATCAGTACCTGGCTATGTATTGTCAGAAGAGACCGAGGCAAAAGGGGGAGGAGTGGCCCTGTATGTTAATGAAAATATCAAAGCTACAGAAATTCAGAATACACATAAGGAGCCAGAAGAACTGTGGGTCACCCTGGAAACAGGAAATGGGACAGCCATAAGAACTGGGGTTGTCTACAGGCCCCCAGACCAGAGGGAGGACATAGACACATTACTGTTAGAAGATATACAAAACATGACAGCTAAAGGGGAGGTTCTGATAAATGGAGACTTCAACATGCCGGATACAGATTGGTCAATACCAGCAGGAACATCTGCCAGAACTAGACTCATAGTGGATTCCCTGCAGGGGGAGGGCCTCAAACAATTGGTACAGCAACCCACAAGAGACAGGGCTATCCTAGATCTAGTACTGACTAACAAAGAAGGGATCACAGATCTCCAGGTAGAAGGTCACCTGGGGGCCAGTGACCATCACATGGTATGGTTCAATTTGGCTACTACATCTAAATCGTCCCATTCCAAGGCAAAAATATGGGACTTCAGAGGAGCTGACTTTGATAAGATGGCCAACAGAGTTAAGCTAGCCCTGGCAAAAAGAAACACAGGTGAGGGGGTGCAGGCAAAGTGGGCAAGCATTAAGGATGCAACACTTGAAGCAACATCTCATTGTGTTAGACAGAAAAGGAAGTGCAAAAGAAGAAGGAAACCACTTTGGTTCTCAAATACAGTAGCAGAAAAGGTCAGAGCCAAAAGGCTGGCCTTCAGGAAATATAAGGGAACACAGCGGGATGAAGATAGGGAGGCATACCAAACTGCCCTAAGGGAAGCAGGTAAGGCAGTAAGGCAGGCAAAGTCCCAAACTGAGGAAACACTAGCACGAACAGTAAAAGAAGGTGACAAGACTTTCTATAGATACATTAGTGAAAGGAGAAAGTCCAGAGGGGTATTGCTAAGCTTAATGGAGAAAAGGGAGCATGTGAGGAGGAGGACCCTGTAAAGGCATCTATCCTAAATAGATACTTTGCTCAGTATTTACTGAAGAGAAGGTAGGGCAGGGCCCACAGCTCAGCATCATGGACACAGGGGAGGAGGTGAGCACTACTCCCTTCACAAAGAAAGGGTCCTACAAGAGCTTGCTAAGCTCAGGTGGATAAAGGCAATGGGACCTGATGGCATACATCCCAGGGTACTTAAGGAGCTAAAGGAGGAACTAGCAGAGCCATTAGCAGAATTGTTTAGTGAGTCTCTGAGCACAGGAGAGGTCCCAGAAGACTGGAGAAGGGTTTATGTGATCCCGCTCCACAAGAGTGGTAGCAGGAGGAGGCGGGAACTACAGGCCGGTCAGTCTTACCTCAGTAGTGGGCAAGATTATGGAGGCACTCCTTAGGAAAGGATAGTGCAACACCTGGAACCATAGGGCACAGGATCCAAGACAGCATGGTTTACAAAGGAAGGTCCTGTCAAACTAATCTCATAGATTTCTTTGACTGGGTAACCAGGTGGTGGACCAAGGGGAGCAGTTGATGTCGCCACCTTGACTTCAGCAAAGCTTTTGACACTGTTCCACATAGAAGATTGATAAATAAGCTGGGTAGGCTCGGGTGGGTCAGAAGTTGGTCAACTGGGTGGCAAACTGGTTGACGGCAGAAAACAGAGAGTGGTGGTAAATGGTATACAGTCAGAAGAGATGCAAGTCACAAGTGGGGTACCTCAGGGATCAGTCCTGGGGCCAGTCCTCTTCAACATCTTCATTAGTGACCTTGCAGATGGACTAGAGGGTAGCTTGTCTGTTTGCAGATGACACCAAGATCTGCAACAGAGTAGATGATCCAGATGGGTGGGCAGAATGAGAAGAGATCTGGATAAACTAGCAGAATGGTCAGAAGAGTGGCAACTGGGATTTAATGCAAAGAAGTCAAAATCATGCACATAGGGAAGAGAAACCCTGAAGCCACCTATAGGCTGGGAGGGGAGTTGCTAGCAGTCACAAAGGAAGAAAGAGACTTGGGCATCATCATCACTGATGACCTAAAATCATCCAAGCATACCTCTAAAGCAGTAGGTAAGGCTAGAGGGGTGTTAGGGTGTATTAGTGAGGGTATCACAGTCGTAAGAGGGAGGTAATAATACCTCTGTACAAGACACTGGTTAGGCCCCATCTGAGTACTGCGCAGTATTGAGGCCACACCTTCACAAGGACATTAACTAAATTGAGGCAGTCCAGAGAAGGGCAACCAAAATGGTGCAGGGACTGCATCAGAAGACATATAGGAGACAGATTAACGGAGCTCAATATGTATACCCTTGAGCAAAGGAGGGAGAGGGGTGATATGATCGAGGCATTCAAACACCTTAAGGGCATAAACAAGGTGAAAGAGTCTAACATGTTTAAATATAAGAAAAATAGCAGGACAAGAGGACACAGCATGAGATTAGAGGAGGCCGAATGGGGAATGTGAGGAAATTTTTTCACAGAAAGGGTGGTGGATGCATGGAATGGCTTACCACAAGAAGTGGTGGCTATGAATACAGTGCAGGGCTTCAAATAGGCATGGGATAGGCATAAGGGAGCAATACAAATAACTATGAATAGATAGGCCACTGACAGAGCAAAGGCCGATGGCACATTTATAAGGTAGAAAAAGAAATGGGCAGACTGGATGGGCCTTGAGGTCCTTATCTGCCGTCAACTTCTATGTTTCTATGTTTCTATCCTAATATTACACCCACAGTATGAATCTGGCATTTATATTCAACAGGTAACCTCAGTGGGTGAGATTTTTAAAAACTGCGACAGGCAAACATTTTCATGTCGTAACGTAAGTTATTAATTACAAAATTAGTTATAAAAACTGTTTTAAAATATCTGAGGAAACTAAAATGACACTGAAGATGAATCTAAGGATGTCTGAAATTGTTGCTAAAAAAAATTACGTAATCAAGTATTTTACTTGTACGAATGCCAAATTTTGTCTTTTTTTTTTTTTTCAACCAAACAAGGTATTGGCTGTGATTTGAATATTAAGTATATTTCACTTACTGTAACTATTCTAACATTATCCACTGTTTTTTGATCTCAGTATGACACATATTTCAACTGGCAGGTCTAAGGTGACGGAGGCTCATTGCACTAGTGCACTGAGTTCAGTCTATAGCCCAGCAAGGAGTGCAGGGATTTAACGCCAGCACTCAGGATACAGTCAGTTCTGGCAGTGCTGAGATTTGAATTCCCAGCCCAGTGGAATGGATACAAAGGGTTGGTGTCACATCACACTCTGTGTTCTGATCCCAACATGATGGACAGTGCTGGGATTCAAACTCCCAGCTCTTTGGAGTGGTTACAGAGGGTCAGCGTCATCTCCCATACCGTGTTGTGATTCCAACATGACTGGCAGTGCTAGGATTTGGACTCCCAGCCCTCTGGAATGTTTACAGAGGGTAAGTGTTGTATCACACTCTGTGTTCTGATGCTGTCATGACTGGCAGTGATGGATTTGATCTGCCAGCCCTCAGGAGTGGTTACAGAGGGTCAGTGTCACATCATATACTGTGTTCTGATCCTAATGTGGCTGATAGTGCTGCGATTTGAACTCCCAGCCCTCAGATAAGGCAAGAAAATAAAAAAAAAAAATAAAAATAAAAAAGTATAGTTAGTGTTATATTACACATTGTGTTCTAATTCCAGCTTAGAAAATTGGCTTTTTATTTCCTAGTCTCAGATTGGCTGGTACCCCTTCTGGGGGCGTACACTAACTTTCAGTAGACGACCAGGAAATAAAAAGTGTCAGCATCAATGCCCCTTCACCTTCTGAAGTATCTTTGTGCCCAGTCTGCTTTCTCATTGGCTGAAAGCACCTAATTGAATTCAAATCCCCGCCATTTGTTTTCTTCTCGCTTAGTAAAAGAAGCTGTCCACCCAGTGCTCCCTACTTCATTGGCACACCACCTATCTGCCCTAACAAAATGCACATAAACTTCAAATTTACAGTTCTTTTTTTAGTTTCCCCTTGTCACCTGACAACATGACATTGAGAGCGGCAGTCCCCCCCCCAACTCATGAGACAACCACCGTAGCGGGTCAGCGGACAAGACTACTAACCCCCACAGCCTCATTTTCACAATTTGTTTTGCGACCGTTAACACAAAAACAATTCTTAGACCTGTGCTCGCCACAGTCACAAACCAAAAGAAATCCTGCTATCGGGTCACAGTGCCTTGCTCACTTCTCTGGCCACCCGCTCTGTCAGCACGTCTCCACCTGCAAGAGAGACCATGCCCCAATCTCCACCAACCAGTTTTCCCTCCTGACAAGTCTGGCTGCACAAAATAATAAAAAATAAATAAAAGTAACTTGTATGTGGTTGGGTAGAGAAAAAAGCATGTCTTCCAACTGTGCTCTTTTTACACGTTTGCAGTTTTACTTTGCGATCTGGTAAAATATGCGAAGTTCTTTTGACCACTGCGCTGCCTTTTGATCTCGCGCCTCCACAAAGCCACCCACTGTTAAGCTTGCAGTTTAAAAAAAAAAAAGAAAGAATAAAACAAAAAAACAAAACAGACACAGTGCCTGTAACTGTTCTTTTCTAATTGGTGGTCAAGAGAGGACGTGTGTGTGATCAGCGTCCCGAACGACATTCAACACGGGGGGGCAACAGACATACCAGTATATAGAAAAAGCATCACATCCTGTATGTCTTTCTGTGTGTTTGCGGGAGGGAAATTCAACTGTGGTCTACAAAGAAGCTGGACTCAGGGAGCTCTTTGTGTGTCTGTGTGTTCACAAAAAAAGACACATTGTAGTATACGTGGAGGAACTATTTTATTACAAAACTAATTTAAAACTAATTTTCTGTGGTCCAGTGTTGCCAAATACCGCCCACCCTGTTGGGTATTATTGCTTGCATGACTGGCAGTGTTGCTTTCCAGTCCTCATTCTCATCATTGTCTTCTGTATCGGCCATGGAAACAGGATGCTAATCTGCATGTTTTTCTCTGTCTCTCCAACTCTACACAGTGCCCAAATGTCCGTTCATTAAAGGTAACGAGAAGATTGTGGCTCTACTGAACCGTGTGAAGCCTGAGGTCCGAATGTTGAAGGAGAAATGTATACTGGTAAGTGGGATGGGGAGGATATTGGTTAGGGTTGGTTATGCATGGGTTAGGATATGACAGAGAAGTCATGGCTGGGTAAGAATGTATGCTGTCTGTATGTACAGCACTTGGTGAGGAGGGGCATGAGTTAGAAGTTTATTGGGGAAGGGACACAGATTAGAATGTATTAATGCTTTGTACGTAACACTACATTTATAACAAATAGAATCCCCAGAGAATCATTAGACTGGGAATGAGGTTTTTGGGGGGGTCATCATGATTTCTGGTGGACAGTGGTCTATGTCTTGTGAAAGCATGCTTACACTTACAGTTGTACACACACATCTGCACACACATCTGTCTACATGCATATAATCATACTGAGACTTGTACACACACATTTATACACATACACACATGTATTTGTACTCATATGCATACACACACACGTGCATACATGTATTTTTATTCAGACATGTACACACGCTCACCCATGCATATGTGTATAATTGTACTCAGACTTGTACATGCACACTGCATACACTCATACACACATACATGTATTTGTTCTCCGACTTGTACGCGCGCACTTGTATATACTCATACACATGTACATGCATGTATTTGTTCTCATACACACACACGCTAACATACATGTATTTGTACTCAGACTTGTACACGAACACTTGTGCACACTCATACACATGTACTCTTTATTTTAATTTTTTTATTTACAATTTTTGACCCAGAAAGGCACACTGAACTGTGATACTTTGTTTCCAGGTGTGTCCTGGAAGATGGGTTACGTAGACCGGTTTTATTAAAGGGAGAATTTTGGCCATGACACCGGGTAAATTCCCCTACTCTTCATCGATAAGTGCATGGGTTCTTTTACTGCCATATGTACAGTGACCAGAGATGGGCAGAAGGGACCTCAATTTAATGTCTTCGCAAGTACAAAACCTCAGTTGTGCAGCATCCCTCTTGTACTGCGCTGCAGTGTCAGTTATGGGTATTGCCCCAGGTACTTGATGTAAGCAATGAGACATAACACGATAGGGGTAGTAGTGTGATCACTGCCTGCCCAAGGGCATAAGCCAAGTGCCTTATTGCCCTTGGAAGTGTGGTGATCACATTACTACCCACACCCTGGAGTATCTCAGTGCACTTATATAGCATTATGCAGTATTAAAAACTACTTATACACAACGATATGAGTTTAAAAATGAATTTCAACATAGACTTTTTACGACCTTGCCTCATGAATCTGGTAAATGACATTTCTCAAATCAGGGCTGAAATGTGGTTTTGCAGTCGCTCTGTGAAGCCACCTTTCAGATTGGATTTGAAAAATGTCACCTCTGCTGTTCTTAAGGGTGTGGTCAGAAAAAGGCCATGTTGAAAATTTGGGGTCAAAATATTGAAAAAAGCAAAGTTATGAGAGAACGCTGAGAATTTTCAGGGTTTACTCATGACTTGATCATTTTATATATATTTTTACCAAATTTTCAGCTTAGTCTTATGACCTCCCCTCCTCCCCTTGAACCTGGTAGGTGAAATGTTTCACATCATGGCTGAAAGGTGATTTTGTGGATTGCATACACACACTTTTGCTAATGCACATAACAGTTATATATTGTGATTGGGATACCAGGGGTGTCTGTGGAGTGTTGCGCAGCCACATGGGAGACACCGGTTTGATCCCTAGACCTGACTTCTTACCCTAGGCATGGGGGTGGGTGGCTATGAGCATGTCATAGATGTAATGAGCTCAGATTCCAAGGAGGAGGAGAGGGAGCAAGACAGTGCACCCTGGCCAGATTGTCAGAAACAAATGTTATTTGGGGGGGTTTATCCGATTTTTAACCATGTGCTGACCAACACTGTTGTCTTTCAGATTACCACTTGGATCCAACTCCTGATTCCAAAGATTGAGGACGGGAACGATTTTGGAGTTGCCATTCAGGTGTGCAGGCTAATTTATGGCTTAAAATTGAGGATTAAAAACCCCCATGTATGTCTCTGGTAGCAGAGGATGTAAAAGTCATGTACATTGGGCCACTCGGCAACCCAGCAGTGACACGTTGCACTACAAGCAGGTGACCTGGGTTCAGGACTTGATTCAGTTGCTGGCAGCTGGGCAGCCAGAGCTAGGGATGGCTGCTACTGTCTGTGCATCCCAGCCCAAGGAGGGTTGCTTACCGCTCTGCTGTTGCAGCCACCCACTGTGGTGGACCAAGGAGCAAGCTTCCTTATGGGGGGGAGGACATGCAGCTTTGTGCAAGGCCCCCACTAAGCAGTGTGCAGTGCCAGAATGGGTGGTGGGAGAAAAAATGGGAGGAAACGCCAGTACCATCTATATGACTGGGCCGCAGAGAAATCAGAGGTTGCTGGGACTGAGAGATTGCCACACAGAACCCGAAGATGGAGCAGACTAGTGTCAGAGAATAAAAAAGGTAGGGTCGGTCACTGCTGGGGAGTCGCTAACGCAAGACTCGTTATGCTAGCAGCATTCCTCATTAGTACAGTGGTGAGTATCTCTACCTGTCATGCCAGAGAAAGGGATCTGAGTTCCTTATTGGGAGCAAACATTTTTGTTTGGACTAAACCAGATAAGTACTGTATGCTGAAGAAAAAGGGGTGACAGGGTATTCCCACTGAGTTAGTGGGGCGGTGACTTAATGGGCCAATGGCCTTCTTTCTTCCCAAGTTTGAATATTTGCATGTTTGTATGTTGCCCTAAGCTGGTATGTTTGTACATTGCCCTATGTTTGTATGTTTGTACATTGCCCTAAGTTAGTATGTTCGCATGTTTGTACGATGCCCTAAGTTTGTATATTATCATGATTGCATTTTGCCCTATGTTTGTCTGTTTGTATGTTGCACTAAGCTTATGTTTGTATGTTGCCTTGAGTTTGTATGTTTGTATGTGTATGTTTCCCTAAATATGTTGAAGTCATTGACAAGGTCAAATATCTAGGAATCTTCCTTGGCCAGGATATGTCCTACAAGCTGCACGTTGACTTCTAAGCCAAGAACACTCATCAGAAGATTGGCCTACTCTGCAGGCTGGGAAACACTCTCTTGGACGAGGCATGGCGAGCAATAGCAAATTACACCCTGCTTCCTACCCTCCTTTACGGTGTTCCCCTTCTACAGTTTTGTAGAGAGAGTAAACTGAGAAAGCTTTTAAACTTGTAAGGGGGGGGAAGGGATAAGGGAGGGGCTGACCAGAAGCCCTCCCCTCCAGATGAGGGGAGTAGCCTTCAAGCCCAAGGGGGAGGGGGGAAACAGACTGAAGGTGGAGGTTTCAGGAGGAGCAGGGGGAGGATGGAAGTATAAGGAATCTGGGTGGGGTTCGACAAAGAGGATCAGGGATAAGGGGTGGGGGTTAGTGTTAGTAAATGCCAGGAGCTTGGGAAACAAGTTGCCAGAGTTCCAGGCCATGCTGTTGAGGGGTGGATGTGGGCGGCAGTCACGGAAACGGGCCAACAAAACCATGACTGGGACCTAAATGTACGGGGTACACTATGCTTAGGAAGGATAGAAAGGAGGGCAGAGGGGTGGAGTGGCTATGTTCATTAGAGATGACATAGAAATTGCTATGGTAGAAGAGGCAGAGGGAAACGTGGAGGCCTTATGGGTCACCTTCGATCCCAGCAGGAGATAAGGTCAAGCTGGGAGTAGCATATAGGCCCCGGATGAGTGATGTTCTAGAGGATGGTTTGCTGGACAACATCATTGCCCAGTGTGGTCCAAAAGGGAAGGAGTGGTGTTGATGGGGACCTATATGCCAGGTACAAACTGGGGAACCATGTCCTCTAAGGTGGCCAAGGAGCAGAGGCTGCTGGATGGCTTCCAGGATGTGTTCTTAACACAGCATGTGATGGAGCCCACAAGGGAGGGGCATGTCCTGGATGTGGTTCTGGCAGATGGGGATCTGGTAAGGGACATGGTTGTACAGGACCCCTGACTGGGAGTGACCACAATACTGTCTGGTTTCAAATAAGCATTGGGGAGTGGGTGAGATCTAGGACACTGGCAGTGGACTTCAGGGGCAGACTTTATGGGCATGGAAATATTCTCAAGGATCACTTGAAGGGATTACCTCAACAACAAGTGTGGAAAGGAGATGGAGGTCATAAAATGGGGACTTCATGAGGCAGTCAGGATCTGCGCTAAGTTGAAACGTAAGGGAGCAAGGTCACATAAACCATGCTGGTGGTCCAGTGAGGTCCAGGTAGCAGTCAGAGAAAAGGCGGCTTACAAAAATATAAAACAACAAGAGGGATAGGGATAGAAATGTACCAGCTTGCATCTAGAAAAGTCACCCGTATGGTGAGGGAGCTAAGTCCAGTAAAGAGCAACGGCTGGCACAGGGATACATGGAGGGAAAAGGGTCTTCCGGCACATTGGGGAGCGGAGAAAACTAAGGGCCATCTCAGCAGATTGAGATCAGAAGGAGGGTGGGTGGAAGAGGCGAGGGACCAGGCAGAGGTATTTAATGAGTACTTTGCCTCTGTGTTCACTAGGGAGGGGATGGGATATCTACAAAGCAAGGCACAAAGGGATAGAAGCGGCGGGAGTGGGATCAGGGAGCAACAGAAATGGAGCAAAAGGAGGAAAGGTACCCAGGGTGTCACATCTGGATAAGGATAAAAGACCAGTAAGGTGGAGGGGCGGATGATGCCATCCCCACCAAAAGGGTGTGGTTTGCCCTCAAGGCCCTAAAGAAAGACAAATCTCCTGGGCCGGATGGCATTCATCCGAGTACTATGGGAATTGGCTAACATACTGGCTGCACCTGGCTGAACTTTTCAACAGGTCACTTGAGACAGGGAGGGTACCTAGAGATTGGCGCAGAGGCATGTGGTACCAATCCAAGGGGATCAAGGAAGTACCAGGAAACTATAGACCCATCAGTTTAACCTCGGGTGGTGGGAAAATTAATGGAGAGTATACTAAAGGAACGATTGGGGTTTACCTGGAGGAGGTGGGAGGTCTGGATAGTCGGCAGCATGGGTTTGTGCCAGGTAGATCATGTCAAACCAACCTTGTGGAGTTCTATGAATGGGTAACATCAGAACTGGACAGAGGTAAGCCTGTGGATGTATTATTCTTGGACTTCAGCAAGGCGTTGACTCTGTCCCCACAATGGTCTGGTGGAGAAACTGATGGGGTTAGGGTAGGCCTTTGATGGTCAGATGGATTGAAAACTGGATAGCTGGATGCACTCAGAGGTAGTGGTCTGTGGGGAGCTCTCAAACCCTACAGAGGTTGGTAGTGGGTACCACAGGGCTCGGTCCTGGGTCCAATCCTGTTTAATGCATACATATCAGACATCAGGGATGGTATAGGGTGTGAAATGAGTCTCTTCGGATGACTCCAAGATGGAGCAGTAGTTGAGGGAGAAGAGGGAGGTTGGCCCTGCAAGGGACCTGGACACCCTGGAAAGCTGGGCTCACACATGGAAATTAAATTTCAATATCACCAAGTGCAAGGTGTTGCATCTTGGTGAAGCTCCCAAACACAGGTACACCTGGGAGGGAGGTGCTGAAAGCCTCAACAGGGGAAAAAAGACCTAGGGGTCATGTGGTATATACATGTATGAATAACACTGAGCAGTGCAGGAGAGCAGCTAGCAAGGCAAACAGGATGTTGGGATGCATCATGAGGGGATCACCTCTAGGAGCAAGGAAGTTATTCTGCCGCTGTACAATGGACTGGTTAGACCACACCTTGAGTACTGTGTACAGTACTGGAGACCACACTTGAAGAGGACATACAGCTCCTGGAGAGGGTACAGAGGAGGGCAACAAAGATGATACGAGGGCTAGGGATTTGACTTACGAGGACAGACTTGAGGAGCTCTGCCTGTTTTCATTGGAGGAGAGGAGAGACAGGGGACATGACTGAGGTCTTCAGTACCTCAAGGGAATAAATAGGGTAAACATGGAGGGATCTTTAGACTAAAGCAGGGAGGCATCACCAGAGGGCATGGTTTGAAGTTGGAAGGTGGAAGGGTGAGGGGAAAAGAGGAGGTTTTCACTGAGAGGGTGGTGGACCCTTGGAATGCTCTGCCTGGTGAGCTGGTTCAGAGATCCACAGTGGAGAGCTTTAAGAGAGGGTGGGACAGACACAGAAAGTGGATGTATCAGATGATGGCCTGTCCGGGGGTGGGGATGGATGATAGGGGTTTCTGGAGCACAAGGGATGGGAGGGTCTCGGCACCCAACTAAGGATCTAGGTTCGAGCAGACTTGATAGACCATAAGGCCTAATCTGCTGGCAAATAGTATGTTAGTATGTTAGTACTCTGCAGTAGGATTGCATGCTTCGCTACTCACTCCCCCCAGGAGGCACCACTGTGAGGTCCTTGCAGACCTTAACTGGCCCTCTGTTGGGCATAAATTGGCCTATCCTTTACTATGTCTGACATACAAATCCACTACTGCCAGCCCTCCACCCAATCTGAGTGGCTTGCTTAATCCCACGGTCCAATGCCATGACCTGAGGTCATCAGCTGGCCAACCCCTCAACATCCCTGAGTGCAGACCAACCTAGGTAAAACATCCTTTAGGTATGCTGCTCCTAACCTGTGGAACTCTCTCCTAAAGAACCTGATGAGTTGTCCCACTCTCCATGGATTCAAGTCCACCTCGAAAGTGTGCCTAATGGGGTTGAGTCTCTGAGGCTGCTACCATTAGTCCCTGTTCACCGGGTCCATTACCCCCCGATATACAAAGGGCTCACGGGCTCCTGGCCTACTCAACCTCCATACAACTCTAACTCCTGATGTGATGTGCCTGATTTCTCACCATCTGCCTCTGTCATCCCTGATGGACGGATCCTACCAAAGTAGTACTGCTCGCCTTGTATATTACTCAGTGTAAGAATTCCCAGTCAACTAATGCCACATCAGTTATAACAGACCCTGGCGTACAATGAGATACCAATAATGTCTATTTACCATCGATTCTAAGTGTGTATTGTGTAGTGTATAACTAACTAACCTACTGTATGTAAACTACTATACCTCTGCATGTAATTAATGTATGTACCACTGTATTTAATTAATGTTTGTAATTAACTCTGGGTCGCCCCTGAAAAAGGGACCTTTGGTCTCATGGGCTTACCCGGTTACCAAAATGAATGAAATAAACAAATAAATGTACGCTTGCATCTTTATACATTGCCCTAGGTTTGTATGTTCGTATGTAAGTTTCAATGTTTGCATGTTTATACATTGCCCTAAGTTTGTAAGTTCATATGTATGTTGCCATAAGTTCTATGTTCGCATGTTTGTATGTTGTCCTAAGTTTGTATGTTCACATGCCTGCATGTTGCCCTAGGTTTGTATGTTCACATTTTGGCTTTTAAATCATCTTTAAAGATGTATTTATTTAATTTGGCATTTCTAGATGCTTGAAATTCCTGCTGCCTTTTATTCATTGGTTTTATGACTATGGTTGTTTAATTTAGGTTTTACTGTTTTATCTATATGTACAATGCTATGCTGTGTCCTAGGATAGTGTTTAAGAAATAAAGTTTGCTTTGCTTTGTATGTTGCCCTAAGTTTGTATGTTCACATGATTGTATGTTGTCCTAAGTTTGTCTGTTTGTATGTTGCCTTGAGTTTGTTTGTTTGCTTGTGTATGGTGCTCTAAGTATGTATGCTTGCATGTTTATACATTGCCCTAGGTTTGTATTTTCATATGTATGTTGCTCTAAGTTTGAATGTTTGCATGTTTCTACATTACCCTAAGTTTGTAAGTTCGTATGTATGTTGCCTTAAGTTTGAATGTTCGCATGTTTGAATGTTGCCCTAAGTTTGAATGCTTGCAAGTTTGTAAGTTGCCCTATGTGTGTATGTTCACATGCCTCTATATTCCTCTAAATTTGTATGTTCACATATTTGTGTGTTACCCTAAGTTTGAATGCTCGCATGTTTGTATGTTGACATAAGTTTGAATGTTCGCATGTTTGTATCTTGCCCTACGTTTGTATGTTCACACGTTTGTATGTTGCCCTAAGTTTGAATGTTCGCATGTTTGCATGTTTCCCTAAGTTTGAATGTTTGTATGTTACTCTAAGCTTGTATATTTGCATCTTTGTATGTTGCCATATGTTTGTATGTTCACATGTCTGTATGTTCCCCTATGTTTGAATGTTTGTATCTTGCCCTATGTTTGTATGTTCACATGTTTGTATGTTGCCCTAAGTTTGTATGTTGCACTAAGTTTGTATGTTCACATGTTTGTACATTGCCCTGATTTTGTATGACCACATGTTTGTATGCTGCCCTAAGTTTGTATGTTCACATGTTTGTACAATACCCTAAGTATCTGTGTTTGCATGTTTATACATCGCCCTAAGTTTGTATGTTCACATGTTTGTACAGTGCCCTAAGTTTGCATGTTCACATATTTATACAGTGCTCTAAGTTTATATGTTCACATGTTTGAATGTTGCCCTATGTTATAAGCTTGCATGTTTGTATATTGCCCTGAGTTTAAACATTTGTATGTTTGTATGTTGCCCTATATTTGAATGTTTGTATGCTGTCCTAAGTTTGTATGTTCACATGTTTGTATGTTGCACTAAGTTTGAATGTTTTCATGTTTCTACATTGCCCTAAGTTTGGATGTTTGCATGTTTGTATGTTGCCCTAAGTTTGCATGTTCTCATGTTTGTATGTTGCACTAAGTTTGTATGTTCACATGTTTGTACAATGCCCTAAGTTTGCATGTTCACATATTTATACAGTGCTCTAAGTTTATATGTTCACATGTTTGAATGTTGCCCTAAGTTATAAGCTTGCATGTTTGTATATAGCCCTGAGTTTAAACATTTGTATGTTTGTATGTTGCCCTACATTTGAATGTTTGTATGTTGTCCTAAGTTTGTATGTTCACATGTTTGTATGTTGCACTAAGTTTGAATGTTTTCATGTTTCTACATTGCCCTAAGTTTGGATGTTTGCACATTTGTACATTGCTCTATGTGTGTATGTTCATATGTTTGTATGTTATCCTTGTTTGCATATGTATGTTGCCCTAAGTTTGTATGCTTGCATGTTTATACATTGTCATAGGCTTCTATGTTTGTATGTGTGTTGCCCTAAGTTATTTTTTATTCATAGTTTCTGGGTTTTCTCCTGTCCCACTCCCGCATGTCCCTGACATGATGTATGTGTGTGTGTGTAGGCATGCGAACGCACGTCTCGCGGGATGCCCCACGTTACCCGTCATCCGGTACCACCTGTGCTCATCATTGAACGTCCATTTGGTGACGGCAGGACTACGGGCAAGCTCCCCCCCACCCAGGAGAGGTGAGTAATTGTTCAATCCTGCTAACCCCCCCCCCAATACCGGCATCCCGGCAACCCAAGGTCATTCCCCAAACCTGGGTCACCGGCGCAGTGTGAGGTAAGGCGTCCAGTTCCTCCATCCTGAGTGCCACTGGGGCAGCTGTTGCCCTAAATTTTAATGTTCGTATGTTTGTATGTTGCCCTATGTTTATATGTTCACATGTTTGTTGCCCTAAGTTTGTATATTCACATGATTGTATGTTGCACTATAATTTTCTGTTTGCATGTTTGTTTGTTACCCTAAATTTATGTTTGTATGTTGCCTTGAGTTTGCATGTGTATGTTGCCCTAAGTATGTGTGCTTGCATGTTTATATATTGCCGTATGTTTGTATGTTCATATGTATGTTGCCATAAGTTTGATCGCATGTTTGTATGTTGCCCTAAATTTGAATGTTCTCATGTTTGAATGTTGCCCTAAGTTTGAATGCTTGTAAGTTTATGAGTTGCCCTAAGTTTGTATGTTCACATGTTTGTATGTTGCCCTAAATCTGTATGTTGCCCTAAGTTTGCAGGTTTGTATGTTGTCTTAAATTTGTATGTTCGCATATTTGTATGTTGCCCTAAGTTTGTATGTTCGCATGTTTGTATATTGTTGTAAGTTTGAATGTTTGAATGTTTGTGTGTTGCCCTAAGTTTGAAAGTTTGCATGTTTGTATGTGGCCCTAACTTTGAATGTGCACATGTTTGTACCATGCCCTAAGTATGTATGTTTGCATGTTTCTACATTGCCCTAAGTTTGTCTGTTCACATGTTTGTAGGTTGTCCTAACTTATGTGCTCGCATGTTTGTATGTTGCCCTAATTTTGTATGTTCACATGTTTGTATGTTGCACTGAGTTTGCATGTTCGTATGTTTGTACGTTGCCCTAAGTTTGAATGTTTGTATGTTACCCCAAGCTTGTATATTTGCATGTTTGTACATTGCCCTAAGTTTTTATGTTTACATATTTGTACGTTGCCCTGAGTTTGTATGTTAACTTGTATGTATGTTTGTATGTTTCTACATTGACCTAAGTTTGTCTGTCCACGTTTGTATGTTGCCTGAAGTTATTTGCTCGCATGTTCGTACGTTGCCCTAAATTTGTATGCTCACGTGTGTATGTTGCACTGTCTGCATGTTCGCATATCTGTATGATGTACTAAGTTTGTGTGTTCACATGTTTGTATGTTGTCCTAAGTTTGCATGTTTGTACAATACCCTGTTTGTTTGCATGTTTCTACATTGCCCTAAGTTTGTCTGTTCACATGTTTGTACATTGCCCTAAGTTTGAATGTTTGCATGTTTGTATGTTCACATCTGTATGTTGCCCTATGTTTGAATGTTCACATGTTTGTGTGTTGCACTAAGTTTGTACATTTGCATGTTTGTATGTTGCCCTGAGTTTGTATGTCCACATGTTTGTATGTTGCCCTAAGTTTGTATGTTCGCATGTTTGTACAATGCCCTAAGTATGTATGCTTGCATGTTTCTACATTGCCATAAGTTTCTATGTTCACGTTTGTATGTTGCCCTGTTATAAGTTCACATGTTTGTATGTTGCCCTGAGTTTGAACATTTGCATGATTGTATGTTGTCCTAAGTTTGAATGTCCACATGCTTATTCAATGCCCTAAGTTTGTATATTTACGTTTGTATGTTGCCCTAAGTTTGAATGTTTTCATGTTTCTACATTGCCCTAAGTTTGAATGTTTGCATATTTGTACATTGCTCTGTGTGTATTTTCACATGTTTGTATGTTGCACTAAGCTTGAATGTTTGCATGTTTGTACATTGCTGCATGTCTGTATGTTCTGATGTTTGTATATTGCCCAAGTCTGTATGTTGCAGTTGTTTGAATGTTCGCATGTTTGTACAATGCCCTAAGTTTGTGTGTTCATATGTTTGTATATTGCCCTAAGTTTTATAGTTTGCATGTGTGTCTGTTGCCTTATGTTTGTATGTTCACATGTTTGTATAATATTTTTATTGATTTTCAGTGTATGATAGACAGGTGTACAGGTTACACTTTTTACAACTTGTTTTGCCAGGAAGGCAACATCAGAAATTATGTACATTTCAACCTTCCAGTCCATATGCCATTTTTTTTGTGTGTTTCCTTTATTTCTGCTCCTTCACTGAGGGGAACTCTCTACAGTGATTTCCCTACCCAGTCTCTACCTCCCGCTGTAAAGCTGCTCCTAACTTCTCATCTCAATCTCAGTGAAACCCCCAGATCTGAACCCGTGGGGAAGGGCCGCCCTATCCGCCCAGGTGCTCTATCCATAGTGCAGAGTGCCGGATCGGGGTGCCTGGGCAGGAGAGGAGAGTGACCAGCATTGGGGAGTGTGTTCCGGGAGGAAGCGCCTTCGCCTGTCCCCAAGGGAAGGGGATTTTTACCTTGTTTGTTTGGTCCCGAGGAGCTTGGATGTGCAGTGGTGGCTGGGCACAACGTGCTGCCGCCTGCTGAGCTCCACCACTACTAAGCGTGCACCAACTGCTTGTGCTGCACCTGACTGCCGCCAAGTGCCGCTATAGTGTGGTGCGTCCCTGGAACCCTCCCCAGGGAAGGGAGAGCTGTCCTCCGGATACTCAGTCCCTTCCCTTCCCTTCCCTGCCGATCCCAGTGCCCCGGTTCGCTCACGAACCCAGGTCACCGGCGTAGCATGAGGTGTGGTGTCCAGCATCTTAACCCTCAGTGCCACCAGGCCAACCCATACACTATTCTTGTCTACTCATTTTCCTAAGGGAGTATAGCAATAGTTGTTTATCTGAAAAAATTTTCCATTTCTGTTCAACTAACACATTTATAATTGGAAGTTCCACATTATTCAATCAATCAATCAGCAATCAACACTCTATTTATATGAGGTGCCTTTCTAATGCTCAGGGCGCCTTTACAGCAAAAACACACACTTTTAAAATAAAACAGATAAAACATATTAAAATATATTAAAACCTATACATATATATATTTTTTGTGTAATATTTTTATTTGCTTTTCCCATAAGCTACTGCATACAATCAAATACATAACTTATTCATCCAACTGTCGCCAATATATTCTGCTGAGATCAGTCTCTTCACTTCATTCCACACAATCTTTTATTCAAATTCTACAGAATTGCATTGCATTAAATTAAGCTAAATTATATTTATATTAAATAACATAACATAAAATAAAGTCAAATGAAATTAAATCAAATCAAAGCAAAGTGCAACCAACATACTCATGCGTATCACATCCAATCTTCTACTCCTTTCTGTCTTTTCCATACTCTTCTATCCTTCACTTTTATCCTCTGTCTTAACCTTCCTTCACCATGTTCATTGCCCTCTCCTTCACCACTTCATCTTTACTGCTTTCTACATACCTCTCTTCACTTCAACCTTCTCTTTCTTATCCTCCTGTACCCTCCCATAGCATCCAACTTTCTTCCTCCATCAGGGAGGCCAAGAAAGGGGCCTAGTGTCTTTCAAATCCCTCTTCTCTTCCTCCCAGCACATACATCAGCCTCTCAAGCCCCAGTGTCTGCAACGCCATCCTCCACCACCCTTGCACTGTTGGTGCGGTCTGTGAGACCCATGTGTTCTGAATCCCATGTCGAGCCAGGACAAATAGCACCCTAATCCACCTAGGAAGTAATACCCATTCCTCCTCTTCCCCATTCTCCACCCCAAATAAACATCCCAAAGGATCCATTGGCAACTCCCTCCCGGCAATCCTTCCCACTCTGTCCACCACCTCCCTCCAATATTTCTGCAATATTGGGCATTCCCAAAAACAGTGCACATGTGTTCCCCTTTCTGAGCCACACCTTCTACATAAGGGTGACACTTTAGGGTGCGCCTTATGTACAATTGCTGGTGGTAGATACACTCTATGAATGAATTTAAAGTATGCCTCCTTATATTTGTTGCATATCATTATTCCAGAGTGCATCTGAAGCAGCAATGTCCAATTCTGGTCCTGTATCTCCCTCCCAAGGTCCCTTTCCCACAATTTCCTAGTTCTTGCCGTCCTATCTGGGAGTATAGCCTTCCCTCTCTTAGCAGCCCAGCCTACAAACCCCTTTTCCTGCTTTTGAGCTGCATATATCATCCTCTCTACCGGATCCACTTCATACAGCCCTTTGTTTTCTTTTCCTAGGCTTCCCATATATGCCCTGGTCTGGAAATACCAGAACCTATCCCTCTTATCCCTTCCTACCACTTCTTGTAACTCCTGTAATGAGCAGAACCGTCCTTTCACTAATAGGTGTCCCAAGCTTCCTATCCCCTTTCGCTCCCAATTCCCATAGCCTATATCCTCCATTCCTGGCAAGAAATAAGGATTCCCCGCCAACGGCATCAATATATACATATTTAATACATTGCTGAGAATGCCTGGCTAAATAATTATGTCTTCAGCAATATTTTAAAAGCTTCTACGGTCTGGCTTTCACATATCTGGCGAGGTAGAGAATTCCACAGGGTAGTTGCCATAAAGGCAAAAGATCTCCCCCCTGATGTTTTAAGGGATACCCTGGGAATCTCTAGCAATCTGTCACCAGAGGATTGGAGTGGATGGGTGGGGCATTAAGGACATAGAAGTTCTTTCAGGTAGTGGGGTCCCTGCTCATGTAAGGCTTTGTAGGTCAGCAACATAACCTTGAAGGTAATCCGCCACTGTATTGGCAACCAGTGCAGTTCACGCAGCACAGGTGTTATATGACTGGATCTAGAAGCCACAGTCAACAACCTGGCCATTGCATTCTGCACTAGCTGTAAGCTGCGGATGTCTACCCCTGATAGCCCTAAGTTAAAGGCGTTGCAATAGTCAAAATGACTGGTTACAAAGGCGTGAACCAAGGTCAGAAGATTCTCAGGCGGAACCAAGTGCTTCACCCAGGCTATGTTCCTAAGATGGTAATAGGAAGATTTATCTACAGCTGAAACCTGTGCCCTCAGGGTCAGGCCTTCATCAAATACCATGCCCAAGTTTCAGACCTGGCCCGAGGCAATAAGCGTGATTCCACCAAGATTCAATCCTGAGAGTTTTCCTGCCCATGCCCCTATCATCCTATAATAACCAGGGTCCACAACCAATACGTCGGTTTTCCCTGAGTTCAACCGAAGCCAATTGGCACTCATCCAGTTCTGAATCTCCAGTAGGCAGTTATTAAACACCGCAACAGAATCTAATTCCTAGTGTACTGCCTACCTTAGAAACGGCAAAGTGCCATGAGAGTTTAGGGAAAAAAAAGATGATATTGATAAGTTTTGAGAGAAAGAAGGAAGAAAACAGAAAGAAAAAGAAGTTCATTCTGCCATTAAGTCAAAAAAAATTTTACAATCTTAGTTTTCCAATTGTTGTTGTAGGACCTAGATGAGTATATGGTATTAACCTCAGGATGGTTCCGCTTTGTGCAGGGTTCAGACTCCAGACTTATCCCCCATCTAAGGCTCTCCCCGCTTTCAACCCACTCCAACTCCATGTAACAACTGAAGTTCAACCACAGTGAGTGAGGCAGTGAGGCCTGCCCAGTCTGTGAGGAACCTTTCCTCCCTACCTTTCAGAGCACGTGTAAGTCTATCCATGGCCAGGGCAGAGAGGAATAAGCTCTTCCACATCTGGGGTGTGGGTGAAATACTTGAGACCCAGGTATTAAGAATTATCTTTCTAACCACAACCAGGGCCACCCTCACCCATCTAGGGTATAAGTCCCATTCTCCTTCCTCCCCAACTTACAGCCCAAAGAGGAGCAAGATGGGCGAGAAGCTCACTTCCCTGCCCCATATCTTGGAGATTTCCTGGTTAATTTCTCTCGAGTAGAGCTGTAGTTTTGGGCACTTCCAAAAGAAGTGGAAGTATGTACCCTTTGCCACTACACATCTCCCACATCTGAAATTTCAGAGTGGAAATTGCTAACCACACTCGGTGGGTAATAAGGCCTATGAATAAATTTATACTGTGTTTCCTTATACCTGTTACACAGTAGCAGGCCCATATGGGATGATATTATTGTATACCAGTTCTCCTCTGTTAAGGGGTTCTCAGATCTGCTTCCCATTGGGATCTGGTTTTCCTGGATTGGTCCGGGAAGTATTCTCTGTCCATTCTAACCGCTCACTCTACCAGGCCCTTTTCTTGTGATCTTGCCTTAAGAATTTCTTGCTCGATTGCTTCTAGTTTGGATTTTTCTTTAGTTGTCCTAGCCAAACTATTTGAATAGTTTCTAACCTGCAAATACCTAAATAGGTGCTCTCCCAGGTATCTCTAGGGCCTCCCTCACCATCTCAAATGTGCACACACCTTCTGTACTATGGAGGTCCCCTATACATCGGGTGCCCTTTTCTTCCCATGCTGCAAAACCTGGGTCCTCAAGGCCTGGCAGGAATTCTGGGTTCCTGGCTATCGGCACTAGTAGGGTATGGTCTCCTGCCGCTCCCCTCTTCCTCTTGATTGCCTCCCATACATCCAGTACTGGCAGCACTAGAGGATTCAGGTTTGGAAGCTGTTTATACGCCCTGTGTCCCAGCTTAGTTAGATAGGCTGTTATTCTCGCAGGGCAGTCTTCTTCCTCCAGGTTCAGCCAAGAGGCCACCTCCCCCTATTTATCCAGTTGTGTAGGTATCTGTATTGGACCGCCAAAAAATATCCCCTAGTATCCGGGAATTCTAGTCTCCCTCTTTCTTTGGTGGCCTTTAGTCTATTTAGCTTCATTCTGGACCTTTTCCCTCTCCAGATAAAATCCACAAACCCTCTTTCTAGTCTGTGAATATCCCGAGCTGTGGGGCATACCAGAACCATTTGCATGGGATACAGTAGTCGTGGTAGAATGTTCATTTTTATTAAGTTAATGCACCCAAGCCAAGTAATTGGCAGGACCCTCCATATAGCTAAGTCAGCCAGTACTGTAATAAACAAGGGGGTACAATTCCAGTTGTAAAACTTATTTATAGAGCCGCCCACCTTAATCCCCAAATATGTGAAGTAATCCTTCACTATTTTTAGGCCCCAAGCATGACTAGGGACACCCTCCATTTCATCACCAAGGAACAATATCTCAGATTTACTGAGATTAAGCTTGTAGCCTGAAAACCTAGTGAATTCAGTAATAATTTGGAGGAGAGCAGGTACTGAATCTCCTGAGCGGGTAACTAAGAATAATAAATCGTCTGCATATAGGGACGGTCAGTGTCGTCTTCCCTTATTTCCCGGAATCACCCAGATTTCTTTGCTCTCCCGAATCCTGATAGCCAGCAGCTCAAGGGCTGTGGTTAACAAAAGAGGGGAGAGGGGGCACCCCGCCCAAGACCCTCTGAATAGCTCAAATTCCTCTGAGGATATGCCATTTACTATTACCTTTGCCCTTGGGTCCTTCTAAATTGTTTTTACCAGCTTCACAAACCATTTCCCAGTCCAAACCTGCGCATGGCCTCAAATAGATATTCCCACTCTGTTCAGTGGAACACTTTCTCCATGTCCATGATCAACGCATATACCTGACCCGAATGCTTCCACACCCACCATACCACATTTAGTAGCCTTCTCATATTGTGATAGGACAGTCTTCCCTTCACAAATCCCGTCTGATCAGGGTGGACCACCATTGGAAGAACCTGCTCTAATCGAAGGGCTAAAACCTTAGCTATGATCTTACAGTCGCAATTGAGCAGGAAGATGGGTCTATATGACGTGCATTCAGTGCCATCCTTGCCAGGTTTTGGTATCACAGTTATGTTTGCCTCTAGGCATAATCTGGAGAGCCCCCCCTTCTCCCTGGCTTCCTCTATAAGTCCACACAGCTGCTCTGCAAGTTCCCCCTTTAGCACCTTGTAGTATTCTGCCCTAAAGCCATCCGGACCCCCCCCCCCACCTTACCCTGCTTAAGGTTACCTGTTGCCTTTATTAATTCTGAAATAGTAATTCTCACCTCAGGCATAGCTCTCTGGGCCTCATTTAAACTGGGGAGATGAATACTCTCCAGAACGTTCTGTGGTAGTTCTTCCCATGTTTGTATGTCGCCCTAAGTTTGATTGTGTGTATGTTGCACTAAGTTTGAATGTTTGTATCTTGCCCTAAGTTTGTATGTTCACTTGTTTGTACAATGTCCTACGTTTGTATGTTCACGTTTGTATGTCGCCTTAAGTTTGCATATTTGTGCAATACTCTAAGAATGTATGTTTGCATGCTTATACATTACCCTAAGTTTGTCTGTTCATATGTTTGTACGTTGCCTTAAGTTTGATGTTTGCATGTTTGTACAATGCTCTAAGTTTGTATGTTTGTATGTTGCACTACATTAGTATGTTCACGTTTGTACAGTGTTCTAAGTTTGTATGTTCGCATGTCTGTCCAGTTCCCTAAGTATGTATGTTTACATGTTTCTACATTGCCCTAAGTTTGCATGTTCACATGTTTGTACTGTATGTTGCCCTAAGTTATAAGATCGCATGTTTGTATGTTGCCAAGTTTGAACATTTGCATGTTTGTAGCCCAAAGTTTGAATGTTTGCATGCTTGTACATTGCCCTAAGTGTGAATGTTTACATTTGTACATTGCCCTAAGTTGAATGTTTTTATGCTTCTACATTGCCCTGTTTGAATGTTTGCATATTTGTACATTGCTCTATGTGTGTAAGTTCACATGTTTGTATGTTGCACTAAGCCTGAATGTTTGCATGTTTGTACATTGCTCTGTGTGTAAGTTCACATGTTTGTATCTTGCCCTATGTTTGTATGTTCACATGTTTGTATGTTGCTCCACATTTGAATGTTTATATGTTTGTACGTTGCCCTAACTTTGAATGGTTGCATATTTGTATGTTGCCCTGTTTGTATGTTCACATGTTTGTATATTGCCCTAAGTTTGTATGTTCACGTTTGTATGTTGTCCTAGGTGTACGATGCGCTAAGTTTTATGTTTGCATGTTTGTTGCACTAAGTTCGTATGTTCGCATGTTTGTACATTGTCCTAAGTTTGTATGCTCAGATGTCTGTACAATGCCCTAAGTATGTATGTTTGCATGTTTATACATTGCTCTAAGTTTGTATGCTCACATGTTTGTATGTCGTCCTCAGTATGTATGTTTGCATATGTGTATGTTGTCCTAAATTTGAATGTTTGTATGTTTGTACATTGCCCTATGTTTGTACGTTCACATGTTTGTATGTTGTCCTAAATTTGAATGTTTGTATGTTTTTACATTAGCCTATATTTATATGTTCACATGTTTGTATGTTTCCCTAAGTTTGTATGTTTGCACATTGCCCTACGTTTATATGTTAAAGCGATTCACTAAGTTTATGACCTGACTCGCATGTATTGCAAGATAATGTAGGCGAAAGTCTTTGCAGGCATCTTTTATGAAAAAGGAGTGAAAGGGATTGTATTTTGTATATGGCCAGTTAATCCACCGATCCCTTCTACTTCCCTGTTGAATGATCTACCCCTGTGCTCAGGCACGTTATGATGTTATCCCAGGAAGAGCATGGGGGCATGCCCCATTAAAGTCAGTGGGGTCAGTTTTATACATGTTTTTTTACAAACAAAAATGCCCAGATGGAGATTAATCAAGGGCACCAGTCAACTAACCAGAACCTTGTTAGTTAACCGGTGCCCTCGATTAATCTCCAACTGGCCATTTTTGTTTATATAAAAAAGCACGTGAAACTGACCCCATTGACTTTAATGGGGCAGGCCCTGTGTTCTCCCTAAGAGCGTGTCATTACGTGCCTGAGCGCGGGGGCAGATCACACAACAGGGAAGTAGAAGGGATTGACTGATTACCTGACCAGATACAAAATACGATCCCTTCCACTTCCTTTCCAGCTGGACTATAAATAATAAAATTTGCCTGGATGGACTTGCACCGACATTATCTTGCAAGACATGCAAGTCATGTCTATTTTTAAAAAAATTGGTGAATCTCATTAATATGTTTGTATGTTGCTGTAAGTTTATATGTTAGTACGTTGCCTAGCCAGCTGTTTTTAGGAGCCACATGCCCACAGGAACCGCTGAGCTTGATAAAACCAGGACCACTTTTAGAAAGAGTGACATCAAACTTAACGAAGGGACAGTTGCAAGACATGAAGCTTACTTTGCAGTGTGAGACAGTACTATCACTCGTGAGACCAAGGGGAACTCTAGACAGTAAAAAGAGGGGACGCTGAGGTTTGTGTAGCCAAATCTGGATGAAGGGAACGTGAAGGGTTAATTATTTCTTTCCACTTTCACTCCCCTTGTGTGTAGGAAAAGGTTTTGGAGCGAGTGAATGCCGTAAAAACAAAAGCGGAGGGATTCCAGACAAACATCTCAAAGTAAGTTCTACATCTGATACTAAAGCAATGCCATTAGTTGCAGATCTCTCTCTCCTCATGTTTCAGTCAGGCATTGTGGATCTGAACAGCTTCTTTGAGAGGACATTTTGGCCCCCAACAAGGACAAGCCACCTCACACTCTCATGATACTTCTGCCATTGATGGATCAGGTGGCCCTGTCACAAGAGGCATCTGAGACTTTGTATTTTCTGATGATGAAACCAGGTAGCAGGCCAGGCCAAATTTTCTCTCAAGCCCGAAGAGCCCAGCTAATGAACTTGAGTTTGCCTCTGCTGCACCTTGTGCCACATTACACCCCTAGGGGATGAGTAACAGACCGTCAGTGCAACCCACGGCTGTACTTTATTGCTGAATTATGGTAACACCATTTTGACTGGAGCACTGTATAACAGTAATTATGGTAGCACCACAGGGAATGTGTAGAGCACTATATGACTGTAATTATGGTAACACCACAGTGACTATTTAGAGCACTGTAGGATGGTAATTGCATAATCCCGGGGGCTAGAGCACTGTGTCATTGTAATTACAGTAGCACCATGGTGACTGTAGCATTGCAGGACTATAACTAAGGTAGTATCATGGTGACTGGAGCCTTGCAGGGCTGTGATTAGGGTAGTAGCATGGTGACCAGAGCCTTGCAGGGCTGTGACTATGGTAGCAGCATAGTGACTGGAGCCCTGCAGGGCTGTGACTATGGTAGCAGCATAGTGACTGGAGCTCTGCAGGGCTGTGATTAAGGTAGCAGGGTGACTGGAGCCCTGCAGGGCTGTGATTAAGGTAGCAGCAGGGTGACTGGAGCTATGCAGGGCTGTGACTACGGTAGCAGCAGGGTGACCAGAGCCCTACAGAGCTGTGACTATGGTAGCAGCACGTTGACTGGAGCCCTGCAAGGCTGTGACTATGGTAGCAACACGGTGACTGGAGTCTTGCAGGGCTGTGACTAGGGTAGCAGCACAGTGACCGGAGCCTTGCAGGGCTGTGACTATGGTAGCATGGTGACCGGAGCCTTGCAGGGCTGTGACTACTGTAGCAGCAGGGTGACTTGAGCCCTGCAGGGCTGTGACTATGGTAGCAGTAGGGTGACCAGATCCTTGCAGGGCTGTGACTATGGTAGCAGCACATTGACTGGAGCCTTGCAGGGCTGTGACTATGATAGCAGCATGTTGACCAGAGTCTTACAGGGCTATGACTATGGTAGCAGCATGGTGACTGGAGTCTTGCAGGGCTGTGACTATGGCAGCAGTACGGTGACCGGAGCCTTGCAGGGTGGTGACTACGGTAGCATGGTGATTGAAGCCTTGCAGGGCTGTGACTATGGTAGCAGCAGGGTGACCAGAACCCTGCAGGGCTGTGACTATGGTAGCATGGTGACCGGAGCCTTGCAGGGATGTGACTACGGTAGCAGCAGGGTGACTGGAGCCCTACAGGGCTGTGACTACGGTAGCAGCAGGGTGACCGGAACCCTGCAGGGATGTGACTACGGTAGCAGCATGGTGACCAGAGTCTTGCAGGGCTGTGACTACGGTAGCAGCATGGTGACTGGAGCCTTGCAGGGCTGTGACTGTGGTAGCATGGTGACCGGAGCCTTGCAGGGCTGTGACTACGGTAGCATCAGGGTGAATGGAGCCCCACAGGGTTGTGACTACGGTATCAGCAGCAGGGTGACCGGAGCACTGCAGGGCTGTGACTGTGGTAGCAGCAGGGTGACTGGAGCACTGTAGGGCTGTGACTATGGTAGCAGCAGGGTGACCGGAGCACTCCAGGGCTGTATCTACAGTAGCAGCAGGGTGGTCCGGAGGACTGCAGGGCTGTGACTACGGTGGCAGCAGGGTGACCGGAGCACTGCAGGGCTATTACTATGGTAGCAGAACGATGACCAGAGCACTGCAGAGCTAAGACTACAGTGGCAACATGGTGACTGTTTGGAATACTGTAGCACTATAATTACAGTAGCACCACGGTGACTGGAATACTGTAGGACTGTAATTACAGTAGCACCACGGTGACTGTTTGGAATACTGTAGGACTGTAATTATAGTAACACCACAGTAACTGTTTGGAATACTGTAGGACTGTAATTACAGTAGCACCACGGTGACTGTTTGGAATTCTGTAGGACTGTATTTATAGTAACACCACGGTGACTGTTTGGAATACTGTAGGACTGTAATTACAGTAGCACCATGGTGACTGTTTGCAAGACCACGTATAGCATCGTTTAATTTAAAATAGAGCACAAGAACCATATGGATGTATTATGGATTTGTGATATAACCAGTCTTGTGAATTCAGGACTACATTGTAAACAGGGCATTGTTGTCCTAATGGTGTGTCATCAAACTTTCCTAAAAATAAATATTTTTACTACTACCACATATGATAACATAAGCAGGGGTGGGGAACCGGCAGTGGGAAATCACTGAATTCTACAGCCAGGGGTAAGAATGCCACTTCTTGAAAAAATGATCTTGTAATCCAAGGTAACCATGGTATGGAGTTCCTACGTCCGTGACATCCCACTTCAGGCTGGTACGTTGGATCAGTGTTTGCACCTTTTCCTAAAGAGATAAAAAAAAAATCTGACTTGTTTAGAAAAGCAATGATATATAAAAGGATTCTGAGTATTTTGCATGGGGGGAGGGACCTATCTGAATATTTCCAGGTATCTCGTCTGTCACTACCTCCTTGGTGCTTCATTCTGTGTTTTTTTTTTTTTTTCCCTTTGTTCTGCAGGTATTTTTCTGAACGGGGAGAGGCAGTGGCCAAGGCGTCGAAAGACACTCATGTTGTGAGTATGATGGGGCGGGGAGGAGGGAGTCATAATATTGTGTCTGCTGTGGTGGCCTGTGATTGGTTTGTTTTTAATAGGGAATGCCCATCAGACCGAGGAGAAGGTTACTGCCTGATGGCTGATCATTATCTGGTCTATGGTAGATTTTTTTTTAAACTGACACTTTTTTATTCCTCTGAGTTCCACACTTATCCAGCACCTCTTTGCTGGCACTGGCAAACATTGAGCACAGATCCAAGTGCCTTAAGTACTCAGAAGAGCGGAAGTGCAGCCACAGACTAGTGATCAGGTGTGTGTGTAACCCCCCCCCCCCATTACACCTCTGGATATATCACAGTGGCGGGTCTGGTTGTGTCGAAAAGGCGTCATTACACATCCACCCATCAACGTTTCTGGCCTCCATCCTGGCATGCCTGAGTGTTGCACTACTGCCTTGGCAACCTGGGGATATGCTTGCTCTGAGGTAAATGTGTATCATTCCCTGGGGATGCGAGGGGTCCTCTGTGATGCCTTCCTACCTCTGCCATCTCACTGAGACAGATCACATCTCAGGACGTGAACCTTGATCTTCTGAATGGTAAGTAGTAGCAATGACCAGTGGAGGTTTGGGTCAGCCCTCAGACTCTGGCTAAAAGCAGAAACAGTGACGAAGAGACAGTAAGTGTATTAGAGACGTCTGTCTGATGGTCTGTAATACATTCATGAAGCCAGAGGGCCTGTAGGATTGAGGAACAGTCTTGACTGTGTCTCTGTACTGATGTTTATCTCAAACGTTTGCTCCAATGGTGCTGTTAGACCCATCTCTATGTTGACTTGTGAACACATCTGAGTCATGTGATCCAAAGAGTGCTTAGCAGTCCTTTCTGTGCCAGTGTATTCCTCACAGTACTCCTAGAACTGTGTTTCTGTACCAGCATGTACGCACATCTGAGGAGTCCACCTCCAACACTGCCCCTAGAACTGTGTCTTTGTACAAGTGTGTACATGCATCTGAGCAATCTGCCCCCAACACTGATACCAGAACTGTGTCTCTGAGCTAGTGTGTATACACATGTGAGCAGTCCGCCCCAACACTGCCACCAGAACTGTGTCTCTATGCATCTGTGCAGTCCGCCCCAACACTGCCACCAGAAATGTCTCCGTACCAGTGTGTACATGCATCTGAGCAGTCCACCCCAACACTGTCACCAGAACTGTCTCTGTACCAGTGTATGTACACGCATCTGAGCAGTCCGCCCCCAACACTGCCACCAGAACTGTGTCTCTGTACCAGTGTGTACACACAATCTGAGCAGTCCACCGCTACACTGCCACCAGGACTGTCTCTGAACCAGTGTGTACACGCATCTGAGCAGTCCATCCCAACACTGCCACCAGAACTGTGTCTCTAAACCAGTGTGTACATGCATCTAAGCAGTCTGCCCCAACACTGCCACCAGAACTGTGTCTCTGTATCAGTGTGTATACGCATCTGAGCAGTCCGCCTGAACACTGCCACCAGAACTGTCTCTAAACCAGTGTGTACACACATCTGAGCAGTCCGCCCCCAGTACTGCTACCAGAACTGTGTCTCTGTACACACATCTGAGCAGTCCGCTACAACACTGCCACCAGAACTGTGTCTCTGTACCAGTGTGTACACGCATCTGAGCAGTCCGCCCCAACACTGCCACCAGAACTGTGTCGTTGTACCAGTGTGTAAACACATCTGAGCAGTCGGCCCCCAACACTGCCACATGAAATGCGTCTCTGTACCAGTGCGTATACGCATCTGAGCAGTCGGCCCCAACAATGCCACCTGAACTGTGTCTCTGAACCAGTGTGTACATGCATCTAAGCAGTCCACCCCAACACTGCCATCAGAACTGTGTCTCTGTATCAGTGTGTATACACATCTGAGCAGTCCGCCTGAACACTGCCACCAGAACTGTCTCTAAACCAGTGTGTACACACATCTGAGCAGTCCGCCCCCAGCACTGCTACCAGAACTGTGTCTCTGTACACACATCTGAGCAGTCCGCTACAACACTGCCACCAGAACTGTGTCTCTGTACCAGTGTGTACACGCATCTGAGCAGTCCGCCCCAACACTGCCACCAGAACCGTGTCACTGTACCAGTGTGTAAACGCATCTGAGCAGTCGGCCCCCAACACTGCCACATGAAATGTGTCTCTGTACCAGTGCGTATACGCATCTGAGCAGTCGGCCCCAACAATGCCACCTGAACTGTGTCTCTGAACCAGTGTGTACATGCATCTAAGCAGTCCACCCCAACACTGCCACCAGAACTGTGTCTCTGTATCAGTGTGTATACGCATCTGAGCAGTCCGCCTGAACACTGCCACCAGAACTGTCTCTAAACCAGTGTGTACACACATCTGAGCAGTCCGCCCCCAGCACTGCTACCAGAACTGTGTCTCTGTACACACATCTGAGCAGTCCGCTACATCACTGCCACCAGAACTGTGTCTCTCTACCAGTGTGTACACGCATCTGAGCAGTCCGCCCCAACACTGCCACCAGAACTGTGTTGCTGTACCAGTGCGTAAACGCATCTGAGCAGTCGGCCCCCAACACTGCCACTTAAAATGTGTCTCTGTACCAGTGCGCATACGCATCTGAGCAGTCGGCCCCAACAATGCCACCTGAACTGTGTCTCTGTACCAGTGTGTACATGTATCTGAGCAGTCCACCCCCCCCAGCCACTAGAACTGTGGCTCTGTATCAGAGTATACACGATTCTGAGCAGTCTGCCCCCAACACTGCCACTAGAACTGTCTTTCTGTACCAGTGTGTACACGCATCTGAGCAGTCCACCCCCGACACTGCCACCAAAACTGTGTTTCTACCAGTGTGTACACGCATCTGAGCAGTCCACCCCCAACACTGCCACCAGAACTGTCTCTGTACCAGTGTGTACATGCATCTGAGCAGTCCACCCCCAACAATGCCACCAGAACTGTGTCTCTGAGCCAGTGTGTACACGCATCTGAGCAGTCCGCCCCCAACACTGCCACCAGAACTGTCTCTAAACCAGTGTGTACACACATCTGAGTAGTCTGCCCCAACACTGCCGCCACAACTGTGTCTCTGTACATGCATCTGAGCAGTCCGCCCCAACACTGCCACGAGAACTGTCTGTATACCAGTGTGTACATGCATCTGAGCAGTCCACCCCCACAGCCACTAGAACTGTGTCTCTGTATCAGAGTGTACATGCATCTGAGCAGTCTGTCCCCAACACTGCCACCAGAACTGTCTCTCTGTACCAGTGTGTACATGCATCTGAGCACTCCACCCCCCGACACTGCCACCAGAACTGTGTTTCTACCAGTGTGTACATGCATCTGAGCAGTCCACCCCCAACACTGCCACCAGAACTGTGTCTCTGTACCAGTGTATACATGCATCTGAGCAGTCCGCCCCAACAGCCACTAGAACTGTGTCTCTGTAACTGTGTGTACACGCATCTGAACAGTCTGCCCCAACAGTGCCTGTAGAACTGTGTCTCGGTAACAGTGTGTACATGCATCTGAGCAGTCTGCCCCAACACTGCCACCACAACTGTCTCTCTGTACCAGTGTGTACACGCATCTGAACAATCCGCCCCCAACACTGCCACCAGAACTGTGTCTCTGTACCAGTGTGTACACACATCTGAGCAGTCCACCCCCAACACTTCCACCGGAACTGTGTCTCTGTACCAGTGTGTACACGCATCTGAGCAGTCCGCCCCCAACACTGCCACCAGAACTGTGTCTCTGTACCAGTGTATACATGCATCTGAGCAGTCCACCCCAACAGCCACTAGAACTGTGTCTCTGTACCAGTGTATACACGCATCTGAACAGTCTGCCCCAACAGTGCCCGTAGAACTGTGTCTCAGTAACAGTGTGTACATGGATCTGAGCAGTCCGCCCCAACACTGCCACCAGAACTGTCTCTCTGTACTAGTATGTACACGCACCTGAACAATCCGCCCCCAACACTGCCATCAGAACTGTGTCTCTGTACCAGTGTGTGTACATGCATCTGAACAATCCACCCCCAACACTGCCACCAGAACTGTGTCTCTGGACCAGTGTGTACACACAGCTGAGCAGTCCGCCCCCAACACTCCCACCAGAACTGTCTCTGAACCAGTGTGTACATGCACCTGAGCAGTCCGCCTCCAATACTGCCACCAGAACTGTCTCTGTACCAATGTGTACACTCATCTGAGCAGTCTTCCCCAACACTGCCACCAGAACTGTGTCTCTGCACCAGTGTGTACAGGCATCTGATCAGTCCGCCCCCAACACTGCCACCAGAACTGTATCTCTGTACCAGTGTGTAAATGCATCTGAGCAGTCCATCCCCAACACTGTCACCAGAACTGTGGCTCTGTACCAGTGTGTACACGCAACTGAGCAGTCTGCTCCAACACTGCCACTAGAACTATGTCTCTATACCAGTGTATACACGCATCTGAGCAGTCTCCCCGAACAGTGCCCCAGAACTGTCTGTACCAGTGTGTACACGCATCTGAGAAGTCCATCCCCAACACTGCCACCAGAACTGTGTCTTTGTACCAGTGTGTACACTCATCTGAGCAGTCTGCCTCAACACTGCCAGCAGAACTGTGTCTCTGTACCAGTACGTACACGCATCTGAGCAATTGGTCCCAACACTGCCACCTGAACTGTGTCTCTGTACCTGTGCGCACACGCATCTGCGCAGTCTGCCCAAACACTGCCATCAGAACTGGGTCTCTGTTCCAGTGTGTACATGCATCTGAGCAGACTGTAACCAACACTGCCACCAGAACTGTGTCTCTGTACCAGTGTGTACATGCAACTGAGCAGTCCGCCACAACACTGCCACCAGAACTGTCTCTGTACCTGTCTGTAAACACATCTGAGCAGTCCGCCCCCAACAGCCACTAGAACTGTGTCTCTGTACCAGTGTATACACATATCTGAGAAGTCCACCCCGAACACTGCCACCAGAACTGTGTCTCTGTACCAGTGTGTACATGTATCTGAGCAGTCCGTCCCCAACACTGCCACCAGAACTGTGTCTCTGTACCAATGTGTACACGCATCTGAGCAGTCTGCTCCCAACACTGCCTCTAGAACTGTCTTTGTACCATTGTGTATACGCATCTGAGCAGTCTGCCCCAACACTGCCACCAGAACTATGTCTCTGCACCAGTGTGTACAGGCATCTGATCAGTCCGCCCTAATACTGCCACCAGAACTGTCTCTGTACCAGTCTGTAAACACATCTGAGCAGTCCGCCCCCAACAGCCACTAGAACACGTGTCTGAATAGTCTGCCCCAACAGTGCCCCAGAACTGTGTCTCTGTACCAGTGTGTACACGCATCTGAGCAGTCTACTCCCAACACTGCCGCCAGAACTGTCTTTGTACCAGTGTGTATACGCATCTGAGCAGTCTGCCCCAACACTTCCACCAGAACTGTGTCTCTGCACCAATGTGTACATGCATCTGAGCAGTCTGTCCCCAAACACTCCCACCAGAACTGTGTCTCCGTACCAGTGTGTACATGCAACTGAGCAGTCCGCCCCAACACTGCCACCAGAACTGTCTCTGTACCAGTTTGTACACACATCTGAGCAGTCTGCCCCCAACAGCCACTAGAACTGTGTCTCTGTACCAGTGTGTACATGCATCTGAGTAGTCCACACCAACAGTGCCCCGAGAACTGTGTCTCGGTAACAGTTTGTACACGCATCTAAGCAGTCCGCCCCCAACACTGCTACCAGAACTCTCTCTCTGTACCAGTGTGTACACACATCTGAGCAGTCCACCCCCAACACTGCCACCAGAACTGTGTCTCCGTACCAGTGTTTACACGCATCTGAGCAGTCCATCCCCAACACTGTCACCAGAACTGTGGCTCTGTACCAGTGTGTACACGTATCTGAGCAGTCCGCTCCAACACTGCCACTAGAACTACATCTCTATACCAGTGTATACACGCGTCTGAGCAGTCTGCCCCAATAGTGCCCCAGAACTGTGTCTCTGTACCAGTGTGTACATGTATCTGAGCAGTCCGTCCCCAACACTGCCACCAGAACTGTGTCTTTGTACCAGTGTGTACACTCATCTGAGCAATCCACCTCAACACTGCCAGCAGAACTGTGTCTCTGTACCAGTACGTACACGCATCTGAGCAGTCCGCCCCAACACTGCCATCAGAACTGGGTCTCTGTACCAATGTGTACATGCATCTGAGCAGTCTGTCCCCAACACTCCCACCAGAACTGTGTCTCTGTACCAGTGTGTACATGCAACTGAGCAGTCCGCCCCAACACTGCCACCAGAACTGTCTCTGTACCAGTTTGTACACACATCTGAGCAGTCTGCCCCCAACAGCCACTAGAATTGTGTCTCTGTACCAGTGTGTACATGCATCTGTGTAGTCCACACCAACAGTGCCCCGAGAACTGTGTCTCGGTAACAGTTTGTACACGCATCTAAGCAGTCCGCCCCCAACACTGCCACCAGAACTGTCTCTCTGTACCAGTGTGTACACACATCTGAGCAGTCCACCCCCAACACTGTCACCAGAACTGTGTCTCCGTACCAGTGTGTATACGCATCTGAGCAGTCCATCCCCAACACTGTCACCAGAACTGTGGCTCTGTACCAGTGTGTACACGTATCTGAGCAGTCCGCTCCAACACTGCCACTAGAACTACGTCTCTATACCAGTGTATACACGCGTCTGAGCAGTCTTCCCCAATAGTGCCCCAGAACTGTGTCTCTGTACCAGTGTGTACATGTATCTGAGCAGTCCGTCCCCAACACTGCCACCAGAACTGTGTCTCTGTACCAATGTGTACACGCATCTGAGCAGTCTGCTCCCAACACTGCCACTAGAACTGTCTTTGTACCATTGTGTATATGCATCTGAGCAGTCTGCCCCAACACTGCCACCAGAACTATGTCTCCGCACCAATGTGTACAGGCATCTGATCAGTCCGCCCTAATACTGCCACCAGAACTGTCTCTGTACCAGTCTGTAAACACATCTGAGCAGTCCGCCCCCAACAGCCACTAGAACTGTGTCTCTGTACCAGTGTGTACATGCATCTGAGTAGTCCGCTCCAACACTGCCACTAGAACTATGTCTCTATACCAGTGTATACACACGTCTGAGCAGTCTGCCCCAATAGTGCCCCAGAACTGTGTCTCTGTACCAGTGTGTACACGCATCTGAGAAGTCCACCCCGAACACTGCCACCAGAACTGTGTCTCTGTACCAGTGTGTACATGTATCTGAGCAGTCCGTCCCCAACACTGCCACCAGAACTGTGTCTCTGTACCAATGTGTACACGCATCTGAGCAGTCTGCTCCCAACACTGCCACTAGAACTGTCTTTGTACCATTGTGTATACGCATCTGAGCAGTCTGCCCCAACACTGCCACCAGAACTTTGTCTCCGCACCAATGTGTACAGGCATCTGATCAGTCCACCCCCAACACTGCCACCAGAACTGGGTCTCTGTTCCAGTGTGTACATGCATCTGAGCAGACTGTAACCAACACTGCCACCAGAACTGTGTCTCTGTACCAGTGTGTACATGCAACTGAGTAGTCCGCCACAACACTGCCACCAGAACTGTCTCTGTACCTGTCTGTAAACACATCTGAGCAGTCCGCCCCAACAGCCACTAGAACTGTGTCTCTGTACCAGTGTGTATATACATCTGAGTAGTCCACCCCAACAGTGCCCCTAGAACTGTGTCTTGGTAACAGTGTGTACACGCATCTGAGCAGTCCACCCCCAACACTGCCACCAGAACTGTCTCTCTGTACCAGTGTGTACACGCATCTGAGCAGTCCACCTCCAACACTGCCACCAGAACTGTGTCTCTGTACCAGTGTGTACACGGATCTGAGCAGTCCATCCCCAACACTGTTACCAGAACTGTGGCTCTGTACCAGTGTGTACACGCATTTGAGCAGTCCGCTCCAACACTGCCACTAGAACTACGTCTCTATACCAGTAGATACACGCATCTGAGCAGTCTGCCCCAATAGTGCCCCATAACTGTGTCTCTGTACCAGTGTGTACATACATCTGAGTAGTCCACCCCAACAGTGCCCCTAGAACTGTGTCTTGGTAACAGTGTGTACACGCATCTGAGCAGTCCACCCCCAACACTGCCACCAGAACTGTCTCTCTCTACCAGTGTGTACACGCATCTGAGAAGTCCACCCCCGACACTGCCACCAGAACTGTGTCTCTGTACCAGTGTGTACATATATCTGAGCAGTCCATCCCCAACACTGTCACCAGAACTGTGGCTCTGTACCAATGTGTACATGCATCTGAGAAGTCCGTCCCCAACACTGCCACCAGAACTGTGTCTCTGTACCAATGTGTACACGCATCTGAGCAGTCCACCCCCAACACTGCCACCAGAACTGTGTCTCTGTACCAGTGTGTACACGCGTCTGAATAGTCTGCCCCAACAGTGCCCCAGAACTGTGTCTCTGTACCAGTGTGTACACGCATCTGAGCAGTCTACTCCCAACACTGCCGCCAGAACTGTCTTTGTACCAGTGTGTATACGCATCTGAGCAGTCTGCCCCAACACTTCCACCAGAACTGTGTCTCTGCACCAATGTGTACAGGCATCTGATCAGTCCGCCCCCAACACTGCCACCAGAACTGTGTCTCTGTGCCAGTGTGTACATGCATCTGAGCAGTCCATCCCCAACACTGTCACCAGAACTGTGGCTCTGTACCAGTGTGTACACATATCTGAGCAGTCTGCTCCAACACTGCCACTAGAACTACATCTCTATACCAGTGTATACACGTATCTGAGCAGTCTGCCCCAACAGTGCCCCAGAACTGTGTCTGTACCAGTGTGTACACGCATCTGAGAAGACTGTCCCCAACACTGCCACCAGAACTGTGTCTTTGTACCAGTGTGTACACTCATCTGAGCAATCCACCTCAACACTGCCAGCAGAACTGTGTCTCTGTACCAGTACGTACACGCATCTGAGCAGTCCGCCCCAACACTGCCATCAGAACTGGGTCTCTGTACCAATGTGTACATGCATCTGAGCAGTCTGTCCCCAAACACTCCCACCAGAACTGTGTCTCCGTACCAGTGTGTACATGCAACTGAGCAGTCCGCCCCAACACTGCCACCAGAACTGTCTCTGTACCAGTTTGTACACACATCTGAGCAGTCTGCCCCCAACAGCCACTAGAACTGTGTCTCTGTACCAGTGTGTACATGCATCTGAGTAGTCCACCCCAACAGTGCCCCTAGAACTGTGACTCTGTACCAGTGTGTACACGCATCTGAGCAGTACATCCCCAACACTGTCACCAGAACTGTGGCTCTGTACCTGTGTGTACACGCATCTGAGCAGTCTGCTCCAACACTGCCACTAGAACTACATCTCTGTACCAGTGTATACACGCTTCTGAGCAGTCTGCCCCAGCAGTGCCCCAGAACTGTGGCTCTGTACCAGTGTGTACATGCATCTGAGAAGTCCGTCCCCAACACTGCTACCAGAACCGTGTCTCTGTACCAGTGTGTACATCTGAGCAGTCCGCCTTAACACTGCCACCAGAACTGTGTCTCTGTACCAGTGTGTACATGCATCTGAGCAGTCTGCCCCCAACACTGCCACCAGAACTGTGCTCTGTACTAAGTGTGTACATGCATCTGAGGAGTCCAACCCCAACACTGCCACCAGAACTGCGTCTCTGTACCAGTGTGTACACGCATCTGAGCAGTCCATCCCCAACACTGTCACCAGAACTGTGGCTCTGTACCAGTGTGTACACGTATCTGAGCAGTCCGCTCCAACACTGCCACTAGAACTACGTCTCTATACCAGTGTATACATGCGTCTGAGCAGTCTACCCCAATAGTGCCCCAGAACTGTGTCTCTGTACCAGTGTGTATACACATCTGAGAAGTCCGTCCCCAACACTCCTACCAGAACCGTGTCTCTGTACCTGTGTGTACATCTGAGCAGTACGCCTCAACACTGCCACCAGAACTGTGTCTCTGTACCAAGTGTGTACATGCATCTGAGGAGTCCAACCCCAACACTGCCACCAGAACTGTGTGTCTGTGCCAGTGTGTACATGCATCTGAGCAGTCTGCCCCAACAGTGTCCCAGAACTGTGTCTCTGTACCAGTGTGTACACACATCTAAGCAGTCCACTCCCAACACTGCCACCAGAACTGTCTTTGTACCAGTGTGTATACGCATCTGAGCAATCTGCCCCAAAACTGCCACCAGAACTGTGCCTCTGTACCAATGTATACACATATCTGAGCAGTCGCCCCAACACTGCCGCCAGACTGTGTCTCTGTAACAATGTGTATAGGCATCCGATCAGCACGCCCCAACACTGCCACCAGAACTGTGTCTCTGTACCAATGTGTACACGATTATGAGCAGTGTCTTCCCAAGGGTGTCGCCAGAACTGGGTCTCTATACCAATGGGTACACACATCTGAGCAGTGCATCCCCAAGAGTGCCACCAGACCTGTGTCTCTGTACAAACATGTACACACATCTGAGCTGTGTCCTCCCAACAGTGCTACCAGAACTATCAATCAATCAAAATCTTTATTTTGCCAGCCAGAACATCATTGAGGCAACTTCATTTACAAGATGGACCTGGGGCAAAACAATTGACAACAGGGTTAAGACATCACAGGTTGCATGAATGTACATAACAATTACATAGTAATAATAATAACAACATAATAACATATAACTATCACATGTGACAAGATACTTGCACCAGAACATAGCAATAGGTTCAACAGGCGGTAGTGCCATTTAAATACAATTGCATGGATACAAATATATGGACGTAAGGTAATGGGCTAAAGTTTATAAAGTAAACATCATTGGAGGAGTCATAGTGAGAAGGAGTGGCAGTTCCTCCAACGTCAAAGTGCAAAGAAAATTGAGATGTAATAGTTCTTTGATAAGTACTGTAGGCATGTTCTGGCAAGTGAGGTAGGAAGGGGATGGGGGTATAGGGAGTGGGGAGGGAAGGTCAGCCGAGACCGGAGAGGGTTGGACATGATGGCCTAGGGAGGAAGGACTGTTCGAAAGGAGAACATGATAGATGCCACAGGCAATGGTTGGGGTTTACGTCCAATATTTGAAGCAAAGACAGATCTTGATGTTGGGATCTTGATTTGGACAATGACAGAAGGGAGGACTCAAATGACGCCTCAGGCAATGGTTGAGGTTTAAGTCCAGAATTTAAAGCAGTAACAAATCGTGATGTTAAGACCTTGACTTAAAGCAATGACAGGCCTTGGAGAAGGTCCTCAGGAACAAGGATTTGAAGGGGGAGAACGTGATAGGGGAAGCGAGCCTTAAGGTTTTCTGGATTTTATTCTGGAGCGTAGGAACAGTGAAGCTTACTGAGGATCTACCAAAGCGCGTTTTAACTTTAGGGATAGCCAGAGATAAGATGATAAAACTTCTGAGAGAATAGGCACTAGGGATGCAGGGAGTTAGGCAGCTTGTGAGGTACTGAGGTAATTTATGAGTGATTGCCTTGTATGTCAATAGAATAGCATTCCTTTGCCTCCTGAAGCTAAGGGAGCTCCAGCCTACGAAAGAATAGAGGATGCAGTGGTGCGTGTCATATGGGGGATCCAAAATGAACCTAAGGGCTCTGTGGTATAGGGTATCAAGCTAGGAGAGAGCTGTGCTAGTACTATAGCCATATAAGAACATATTCTCCCGCTGCATAGTAATGAGAGGCTGTGTTTTCTCTACTACATAGGCAGCTCCCCCCCCCCCCAAGCTAGGCACTCAGGACAGTCAAGCAACTGAAGCAACAAGCAGCTCACCTGAGTAGCTGAGGAAGCCTAATCTCCAGCCTGATAACTTTCGAGGCAGCTCCCCAAGCTAGGCACTCGGGACAATCAAGCAACTGAAGCAACAAGCAGCTCACCTGAGTAGCTGAGGAAGCCAAATCTCCAGCCTGATAACTTTGAAGGCAGCTCCCCCCAAGCTAGGCACTCAGGACACTCACACAACTGAAGCAACACAAGCAGCTCACCTGAGTAGCTGAGGAAGCGAATCTCAGCCTGATAACTTCGAGGCAGCTCCCCAAGCTAGGCACTCTGGACAATCAAGCAACTGAAGCAACACAAGCAGCTCACCTGAGTAGCTGAGGAAGCCAAATCTCCAGCCTGATAACTTCGAGGTAAAGAGAGCCTCTTTCTCTTAGTCTGGACGCCTGCAGAGGGTGCTACCTGATGAACACTTATATTTTATGAACTTTGTTCCTGCTCACCATTAGGTGGGCTTGTTATTCTTCTCTTTGTGCTACTAAGGCTGAAGTGTAAAAGCTAGGGACTCACTGGTTTCCCTAGAGTTGCCTTGCTGATTACACCTTAAAGCCAGATATACCAAGCAGCTAATATAGATCAGACTTGTTTAATATGGTAGTATTTGGAGCTAATTGCTGATTACACCTTAAAGCCAGATATACCAAGCAGCTAATATAGAGCAGACTTGTTTAATATGGTGGTATTGGAGCTAATTGTGCTTGTAACTGAAGGCATTAGGTTAGCTGGGTCCTAGTGTGACTTCATTTTGGAATAGCCCTGTTTGCTTAGAGTGGAGCTCCTTTGTTTAAGTCTCAACATATTCTCCCTGCATAGTAATGAGAGGCTGTGTTTTCTCCATTACATAGGCAGCTCCCAAGCTAGGCACTCGGGACAATCAAGCAACTGAAGCAACACAAGCAGCTCACCTGAGTAGCTGAGGAAGCCGAATCTCCAGCCTGATAACTTTCGAGGTAAAGAGAGCCTCTTCTCTTCATCTGGACGCCTGCAGAGGGGTGCTACCTGATGAACACTTATATTTTATGAACTTTGTTCCCTGCTCACCACTGGGTGGGCTTGTTATTTGCTTCTCTTTGTGCTACTAAGGCTGAAGTGTAAAGCTAGGGACTCACTGGTTTCCTAGAGTTGCCTTGCTGATTTCATCTTAAAGCCAGATATACCAAGCAGCTAATATAGATCAGACTTGTTTAATATGGTGGTATTTGGAGCTAATTGCTGATTACACCTTAAAGCCAGATATACCAAGCAGCTAATATAGATCAGACTTGTTTAATATGGTGGTATTTGGAGCTAATTGCTGATTACACCTTAAAGCCAGATATACCAAGCAGCTAATATAGATCAGACTTGTTTAATATGGTGGTATTTGGAGCTAATTGCTGCTTACACCTTAAAGCCAGATATACCAAGCAGCTAATATAGAGCAGACTTGTTTAATATGGTGGTATTGGAGCTAATTGTGCTTGTAACTGAAGGCATTAGGTTAGCTGGGTCCTAGTGTGACCTCATCTTGGAATAGCCCTGTTTGCTTAGAGTGGAGCTCCTTTGTTTAAGTCACAACATATTCTCCCGCTGCATAGTAATGAGAGGCTGTGTTTTCTCCACTACATAGGCAGCCCCACCCCCAAGCTAGGCACTCGGGACAATCAAGCAACACAAGCAGCTCACCTGAGTAGCTGAGGAAGCCGAATCTCCAGCCTGATAACTTTCGAGGTAAAGAGAGCCTCTTCTCTTCGTCTGGACGCCTGCAGAGGGGTGCTACCTGATGAACACTTATATTTTATGAACTTTGTTCCCTGCTCACCACTGGGTGGGCTTGTTATTTGCTTCTCTTTGTGCTACTAAGGCTGAAGTGTAAAGCTAGGGACTCACTGGTTTCTCTAGAGTTGCCTTGCTGATTACACCTTAAAGCCAGATATACCAAGCAGCTAATATAGATCAGACTTGTTTAATATGGTGGTATTTGGAGCTAATTGCTGATTACACCTTAAAGCCAGATATACCAAGCAGCTAATATAGATCAGACTTGTTTAATATGGTGGTATTTGGAGCTAATTGCTGATTACACCTTAAAGCCAGATATGCCAAGCAGCTAATATAGATCAGACTTGTTTAATATGGTGGTATTTGGAGCTAATTGTTGATTACACCTTAAAGCCAGATATACCAAGCAGCTAATATAGATCAGACTTGTTTAATATGGTGGTATTGGAGCAAATTGTGCTTGTAACTGAAGGCATTAGGTTAGCTGGGTCCTAGTGTGACCTCATTTTGGAATAGCCCTGTTTGCTTAGAGTGGAGCTCCTTTGTTTAAGTCACAACATATTCTCCCGCTGCATAGTAATGAGAGGCTGTGTTTTCTCCACTACATAGGCAGCTCCCCAAGCTAGGCACTTGGGACAATCAAGCAACTGAAGCAACACAAGCAGCTCACCTGAGTAGCTGAGGAAGCCAAATCTCCAGCCTGATAACTTTCGAGGTAAAGAGAGCCTCTTCTCTTCGTCTGGACGCCTGCAGAGGGGTGCTACTTGATGAACACTTATATTTTATGAACTTTGTTCCCTGCTCACCACTGGGTGGGCTTGTTATTTGCTTCTCTTTGTGCTACTAAGGCTGAAGTGTAAAGCTAGGGACTCACTGGTTTCCCTAGAGTTGCCTTGCTGATTACACCTTAAAGCCAGATATACCAAGCAGCTAATATAGATCAGACTTGTTTAATATGGAGGTATTTGGAGCTAATTGCTGATTACACCTTAAAGCCAGATATACCAAGCAGCTAATATAGAGCAGACTTGTTTAATATGGTGGTATTGGAGCTAATTGTGCTTGTAACTGAAGGCATTAGGTTAGCTGGGTCCTAGTGTGACCTCATTTTGTAATAGCCGTCTGCCCCACCCTCCCCAACCACCCTCCCACCCAGGGGCGGCTGTCAATTTAAGGATCCACCCCGTGACATCACATCCGGTGACATCACGTCCTGTTGCCCAGAACCCATCTCCCCACTTTCCCATTTGCAGGTTATACCTGCTGGCCACTAGAGGGTCCTTTGCTCCCTCACTGCTTTCTACTCTTACCTGTACAGCACTACTTCCCTGGGATCTTGCTCACCACAATGTATTGGCCCTGCCTCATGCTGTGCCTGTGCCTATCCCCACTAGCAGTGCACTTACCCACTTACCCATCTGCTAGTCCGCACTGTGCCCTGGCACCCCTCCCTCCCCTTGCTCCTGAACCTGCTCTCCTGCCCCTTGGGACCTCTTTGTGTCCCCGTCCTCCCTGCCCTCCCCTAGCTTTCTCTTCACCTCAGGCACATCTGGGTGTCTTCTTATTCTTTCCCTTCCTGTACCTCCCTGCCCACCCCTGCTCCTTAGCCTCCCCCCCTCATGTCAATCGTGGGAAACCTCTCACCATCTCCCAGCCAGGGTGTTAGTCATGCTACTACTCTGTCAGGAACATTCATCCAAACCCTGGCCCGGTTCCCAGGAGCTCCCCAACTCGCACCACAGGCCTATGCATGGTCTCCATGAATATCTGTAGCCTCCTAAAAAGTTTGACTCACTACAATGCCTGGTCATCAATTAACCCTGATGTCATCACCCTGGTTGAGACTTGGCTGTCGAAATCCTCCCCTGACTCCCTAGTCTCCCTTCCTGGTTTCACCCTTTTCCGGTCCGACCGTGTTGGGAGGAGGGGCGGTGGCTGCGCTATTTATGTCAAGGAATCTCTCCCCGTACTAGCCCTGCCCGCTCCCATCCTTGACTCCAGGGCCCAGGCACTTACGCTGAAACTAACCCCTGACCCTTTAAAGGGACCCCTTTATCTGACTACTGCATACGTGCCCCCCAGGGACCAAATGCAGGCCATTGCCTCTCTTACAGAATACCTTACCTCTCTATCTCCTTCCGCTGATCAAATTCTGGTGGGTGACTTAAATGTCAACTGGCTCAGCCCCTCCTCCTCCTCTACCCGAGACTCCTTTTCTGCAATAGACCTAATGCAACTAGTTACCCACCCTACCAGGACTAACCCCAGAGAGCTCCAGTACCCTGCTTGATGTGGTACTCACCAACCGCCCTAATCGGATCCCCAATGTACAAGTCCTCCCAGACTCTTTCAGTGATCACTCCCCCATTCTATTCCACTGGTCATCCTCAGTCCCCAAACCCCATAGCACAGTCCACATGCGGAGGCGTCTAATACCTGGTGGACTGATAAAACTTAAGGAACTTCTGTCCCAAATTGACTGGTCTCCTATACTGGCAACTCCTGACATCGACACAGTCTCTCCTTCTTTACCCAAACTTTTAATAATGCCTGTGATATCTTTGCCCCAATGTTGACCCAGCGTTCTCAAAAGGCAGAATGTCCCTGGTAACCCCAGCTTTGATCCACCAGCTCAAACATAGGGACAACCTATGGCACCGTGCCATTGAGACTGGCGGTCCAATGACAGCGGTTATATGCTGCCGCCGAAACAAGTGCACTCAGGCCATCAGAAGGCTAAGTCTGAGCACTATCGGTCCTCACTCACTGCCTCATGGGGAACCCCAGAACCTTCTGGAATAACATTAAACAGTTAAATGGGACTGCACACTCCCCACCCACCCAGATCAACATTAATGGTGTGATCTCCTCAGACCCAGCCCTCATAGCCAACCACCTCAACACCTCATTCACTGACCTTAGCCCTATCCTCCCTACAAATTTTTTGACCCTCCTCCCCAGCACCTGCAGTAAATCTTTCGCCTTATTTTCTCCCTCCGCCGTGTTTCTGCCCAAGAACTTAGGCGCACCTTATCACTGCCCTCAAGAGTAATAGTACAGGCAGTGACACCTGGATCGTGTATCCTACGGCTGGTCTTAGACACAGTCCTTACCCCGATCACATGCCTCATCAACCACTCTTTTGCCTGGGAAGGTTCCAACTGCCTGGAAGTCCACTGCCACCCCTATCTTTAAAGGTGGTGATAGGACTGTGGCTGGAAACTATCGACCGATCTCCATTCTCTCCTCTCTCCTCTCTCCAAGGCCTTGGAAAAAGTGGTGGCCTCTCAAATCTCTGACTACCTCTCCACCTACAATGTCCTTTGTCCTGAGCAGCATGGCTTCCGAGCGGGCCACAGTACCAACACAGCCCTCCTAGAGTTCTCCAACTTTCTCCACTCCTCCTTAGACACTGGTTCTCTGGCTGGTGCTGTCTTCATTGACCTCTTGAAAGCTTTCGACACTGTCTCCCACCTCCTCCTTCTTGATGCCCTTAGTCTTTCTGGTTTTGCTGCTGGGCCTATCTCCTGGTGCACCAGTTATCTATCTGACCACTCACAGCGTGTAAAAATTAATGGGACCTACTCAGACATCTGTCCCATCTTTTCTGGGGTTCCCCAGGGCTCCATTCTGGGCCCCTTACTATTCTCCCTTTACCTTAACACCCTTCCATGCTCTTGCTCGGGGAACATTCTATTGTACACTGATGATGCAGTCATCTTTCCTCAAGTCGTAACCCTATTGCCCTCCGGGACTCGCTGCAGAAGTCCTTCACTGAAGCCGAGGGCTGGTTCAAGAGCATAGATTGGTGATAAATCTTAAAAAAACCAAAACCATGTTCTTCACTCATCCCCAAAACAAGTCCTGCAACTTCAAACTCCTCATTCACTCTGGATCCTCTTTCCCACTCGAACAAGTTTGCTCCTATAAATACCTAGGGATCCATTTTGACCCCTTCCTCTCCTTCCATGGACACATCGCTGCCCTAGCCACTGCCACTAATATCCGATTGGGCATCTTACACGGTATAAACACTGCCTCCCGGAGGCTCTTGACCATGATCACCTCCTCTATCCTGTCCCTAGTGGACTATGGACTGCCGGTGTATGGTGCTGCTGATCAGACGCACTCCATAAAATTCGCACTACTCTGAATAAGGCCTGCAGGTTAATTACTGGAGCACCTAAGCTGACACACACCTGTCTACTGTAGCTAAAGCGCTGGTACTTGATCTTGGCGCCTCAAATATCTGACCTGTACCCTACAAAAGACCCTCCTTGGGCTATCCCCACCAGGATTGACCACCACCATCACCGCCTGTCCCACTAGTTCATACTTGGACCTCTGGGAAAACCTCTCTTGTTATCCCTAGAGCTAGGACCTCTCACGGCCAAAGAGCCTTCAGCTTTAGGGCCCCCTCCTGGTTCAACACACTGCCCCCCTCCATCTCCGAAGCTCCAACTATATCGTGCTTCAAAACTTCATTACGTAACCACCTTATTAACACCCGATGCTGTAATTGCCACTAGTCAAAACCGTACTCAATACTTATGACAAAGCTTATTACTAAGCTGCTAAGGACAACATAACTCTGGTATTGTTTGCATCAATCCTACCTGTACCAGCTTGTTTGTATCTATGTCTTAAGTTACTGTTATACTTATGTATTGTACTGTTATACTGTATATTTTCGTTTGTCTTACTGTGACAAGGTACCTTTGTAAATGAGCCTATGGCTCAAAGGTTTTCCAAACTGCTGTTTAAATAAAATAAAAAATTAAAAAAGAAGTCCGCATAGTCTAGGAGAGGCAAAAAGATAGCTTGGACTAGGAGTTTTCTAGCCTGCTGGGTTATTGAGTGCTTGATCCTGAAGAAAATACAGAGCCTTTGATGCAGTTTCTTAGTGAGTTCTTCAGTGTGATCGGTGAAGGACAATTTGTAGTCAGTCCAGACCTCCAGGTATTTGAATTGTTCCACGAACTCCAGGGCTTCTCCCAAAAGGGTGCTGATGTGAGGAACTTTATCTGGAGTTTTTTTTTTTTTTTTGAGATGAGGGGCCAGTGGAGAGAAAATCATGGCCTTAGTTTTTTGACATTGAGCAGGAGTTTCAAGTTGAGTAGATTTTTTTGGAAGAATGTCAAAATCGTTCTGTAGGTCCAAAATGGCTTGATCCAGAGTTGATCTGTCAATGTATAGCACTAATCATTAGCAAAGAGATGGATACTAGATGACTTTAGGCCAGTGTCAATTTGATTAATATAAATGGCAAAGAGAAGTGGACCAAGTGTGGATCCTTGGAGGACACGTATAAAGAGTATTTTTTTGGGCGATAGGTCTCCTTCAGCCTTGACCTGCTACTCTCTGTCCACAAGATAGTTTGCAAACCAACTTAGGGCGAGGTTGTCCACCCCATCTTTCTTCAGGGTCACCAGGAGCAAATCGTGGTCCACTGTGTCAAAAGCCTTTCTAAGGTCCAGAAACAAGGCGCATATATATTGCTTGTTATCAAGTGCGGACTGCCAATCATTTATAACCTTGGCAAGGGCAGTGGAGGTACCATGCACTCGATGGAAACCGGATTGAATTGGGTTTAGTAGATTAAAACTTTCCAGATGAGATCTGAGCTGTTCATTTACTACCTTCTCCAATAGTTTTGACAAGGCTGGGAGCAAGGAGATTGAGCAGTAATTATTTAGGTCTCAGAGGTCCCCTGATCTGAATAGAGGGATGACATGGGTCATCTTCCAGACCTTGGAGAGGGAGCCCTGATTGAGAGACAAATGGAAAAGGTAGGTAATAGGGGAGCCAAAATATAGTAGGCCAACTTTAGGAAGAAAGGCTCAATCATATCCGCACCTGCACTTTTCTTAATATCAAGTTGAAGAAGGAGCTTCTCAACCTGTTTGACGGTGACCAGACAGAAGGAGAAAGAGTGGTAAGGGTCAATAGATTCTGGATCATGACAATCAGATGACTGACTAAGGAACTGTGCCCTGATGGCATTTGCTGGGGAGGTATCAAAAGCCATCCCTGCTGTGGCAAAGTGATTGTTAAGGAGGTCAAGGATCTCATTTTTATCTGTAGTGTGGGTACCACCAGTCGAAATTTTGTGTGGAAGTGTGCCAGCACTGTTATCGCCTTCTACCTCCCTTAAAGTTTTCTAAAACTTAGTAGCAGTTAGTGGATGCGTTAAGCTCAGATTGGAAATAACTACACTTTGCCGCTCTGATAGTTTTCATGCAGAAATTCCTTGCAGTTTGGAAAGCAGATCAGTCTGTGGTCAATTTAGACTTTTTGGCTCTTTTCCAAAGAGCATCCCTATGCCATAAGGCAGTCTTTAGGTTATCTGTGAACCAGGGACAGGATTTTCTTTTGGTTCTGCTTTTGGTAACTGGGGCATGGAGGTCCACTCTGCACCAACATGTATACACATCTGAGCAATGCGTCCGCAACAGTGTCACCAGAACTGTGTCTCTGTACAAATGTGTACACACATCTGAGCGGTGCATCCCAACAGTGCCACCATAACTGTGTCTCTGTACGATGTACACACATCTGAGCAGTGCATCCCCAACAGTGTCACCAGAACTGTGTCTCTGTACAAACGTGTACACATATCTGAGCAGTGTGTTCCCAACAGAGTCACTATAACTGTGTTTCTGTACTTTGTACACATATCTGAGCAATGCATCCCCAACAGTGTCACCAGAACTGTGTCTCTGCACCAGTGTGTACACATATCTGAGCAGTGTGTTCCCAAGAGTGCCGGCAGAACTGTTTCTCTGTACCAACGTGTACACACATCTGAGCAGTGTGTTCCCAACAGTGCCCATTAGACCTCAGTTTGTGTTGTTCCCATTGCCGTTTTCTTAAGATTTCGATGATTATGATGGTAAGGAGTCTTTCTCAGTTAAAAGAAAGCTGTGCTGAACCTGTAAGTTATTGTTCCTGTAGAATGTTTTTAAGATACTGTTTTCACTTTTGTTATTGTCCTGTCGTTAATAGTCTTTTAGTGAACCTCACGGGTGTTTCTGATTTGCACAGTGGTAGTAGGTGCTATTTTAGAGTGGTATGATGTAATTTATGTCCCTTTCGACCAGAGTTCTACAGTGAACCACAGATGCACTGTAGTGTAAGAGCTTCACAAGGACACAGATTATCATACAGAAATAAAACAGCTCCCACCAGAAGTGTGTCCCTCAGAAACATCCACTAATGTATACTAAAATGGCAGTAAATAGATCAGCGATAACACATGATCTGGCGTGCAGTCACACTCTGATATACACGTGCCTCAGGTGTGTTGTGAGGCACAAGGCAATGCTGACTGCCTTCCACCACCCAAGAAGTGTGTATAACAGAGTGCTGCTGCACATTCTGAAGTGTGTTACCACTTTTATAAAATGGGTGAAAAATTAATACATGAGGGGGAATACCGTATATGGAGAAGGTGCAGATATGCAGTCGTTGAGGAATAATACATGATCATGTGATATGTCTGCACCAATGGTAGAATGGGATTTTCATGCACATTTTATAAGGAACATTATGAACTGACTGTCGAAAATAGAGGAAGCTGAATGACCGAGAGGTCTTTGAAGCCGTGATGATATCTGACTACATACTCACGGCTTCAAAAAGCCTCCAGCCACCAGCCTTCTCACTCCCGGGAAATTCCTCTGATGGCAACGGCAGTGCTGAACTTTTAATGGCACCTGGCAGCCTAATGTTGTGACACCTGCCCCCCACTAGAATGATAATACCTCCGCTCACAGGAAAATTTAAAGGAACAGATTGCTACATACAGAACTGACTGCTGCTGACTAGAAAGAAATAAAAAATAAACACTCAGTCACACACAACGGCTGCTGACCACCCCACTAACCTCACATCATAGACCGCCCACTTCTCTTGCTGTTCGCGACAGATACCACTTCTCCCCCATTTGACTCACAGTACAACTGCTGCTCCTCTTCAGTTCAAACATCTGTTGCCTGTACCAAGCACGGCTCAGCCAGTGCTTTTGGCTCTGTCCCATGAGATTCGAGATAGTGAGTGGCGGCTCCAGCAGACCACTCGATGTTTCAGCGGCAATAGCCACCATATTTCTGATAAGCAGCCCTCAGTAGACTTATCAGATTTCTTCTTGCTTCCTTCCAGAGTCCTCCCATAGCTGTTAAATATAAAATCTACCGAACAATGTGGGGGTGAACACAGAGAGGGCAACGGCTGGGAAGCGGTGAGGGGGGGTGATCTACAGTAGACAAAAAAGAGCAGTACAGTGTGCATATGAGGAGCAGCAAATAGCAGCACCACCTGGTGGAGACATAACAAACTGCGGACCTTCTCTACAAACTCTACTTACAACAGCTGCCCAGAGAGCCCTCCAGGAACTACTTTATGAAAATATACTACTACTCTGTCCCCCTAAAAAAAGCATTTTCAAAACGTTTTAATTTTTTTAAATTATTTTTTACTGATAATATTTTTAAGCCAGTTCATAATAGCAGTAATACACTCCAGGGTGTGGTATATCATGGAGTATCGTCACTTCTCAGGCATTGGATGAACTCAACCTACGATCTTATGCCCAACTACCCGATGTGTGACAATGTCTCATGATGTGCCACACCCTGTCCTGTATTATTGTTTAATTATACAACATTCACAAGCAATGCAGAAGCTTCATTGGCTGAGAGCTGTTATAAATTCCAGCACATAACAGGAAAAAAGTTCCGGCCACAGACCTTATAACATAATAAATCCCTACACTGCCATTCTCTTCAGAGGAGCTTACTTTAGATGGCTAAGACCTACAACATACCAGGTATTATTGAGGTAAGTATAACTGTTTAATTGTTAACTTGAGTTTTTTTTTTAACCCGTTAAAGTTAATTCTGGAACTATTTTTTTTCTCAGATAATTTCTGTTGAACTGAAAATGATGACTGTTTCAAGTCTGTTTTTCTCATTGTATAAAAGCAATAATACACTCCGGGATATGGAATATAATAGGATATTGTCACTCATCAGATGTGTGTGTCACTCGGCCTGTGGCCTCATGAAACATAGTGCACCAGAGTCATGAAGATATCGCATAGTATACAACACTCTGTCTTATATTATTGCAAGAGTACAACAGTATAGGAACTGGTATATGAAACTTAGCTTCTACAGCAAATAGGGGCTTCCAGGTTGAAGGTAGTTTTTCTTTCAATTCCTGACCCCAGGTCATCATCCTAAAATAACAAAACAAATGTCACTTTCACAGGGCTTGTTCCCCACAAAATCCCCCAAATTGAATTTTCCAGAATTGTGAGGTACAGAAAAATAAGTTGTGTTGTAGTACTAACCTTGTGTACTGGAAGGTTTGCACCTATCACTGGAAATAATTGTCAGGAACTATAGTCCGAAGCCACCCCAGCAAATTTCTGACACCCTGATTTTCCAGTCGTCCCACAGTTTTAAAAGCAGAGTCAAATTGACTCCCACTTTGTCAGTGATAACGCAAGACCTGCTGTTTTTACCGGAAAATGTTAACTAGTTTTATTTCCTTCCCTTCCCAGATGGACTACCGCACCCTGGTGCATGAAAAGGATGAAGCCATTTATATGGAATGCCGGTCGATGCTACTGGATATCAGAGGCTTCTATGTAAGTATTTCTTTCACTGACTTGGTTGAGAAGACATCATCAGGACATTAAAACACATTGCAGTCTGATCCAGTTCGGGATTTGATCCGGTCTACAGGCTGTGGTCCTGGCCCCTTTAATTCTGGGATATGATCCAGCAAACAGGCTGTAGTCTTGGCCCTTCCAATTCTGGGATCTGATCCAGTGCACAGGCTGTAGTTAGGGCTCCTGCAGTTCTGGGATCTGATCCAGTTCACAGACTGTAGTCAGGGTCTCTGCAGTTCTGGGATCTGATCCAGTACACTGGCTGTAGTCAGGGTCTCTGCAGTTCTGGGATCTGATCCAGTACACTGGCTGTAGTCGGGGGAGCCCCTGCAGTTCTGGGATCTGATCCAGTTCACAGACTGTAGTCAGGGTCTCTGCAGTTCTGGGATCTGATCCAGTACACTGGCTGTAGTCGGGGGAGCCCCTGCAGTTCTGGGATCTGATCCAGTTCACAGACTGTAGTCAGGGTCTCTGCAGTTCTAGGATCTGATCCAGTACACTGGCTGTAGTCAGGGTCTCTGCAGTTCTGGGATCTGATCCAGTACACTGGCTGTAGTCGGGGGAGCTCCTGCAGTTCTGGGATCTGATCCAGTTCACAGACTGTAGTCAGGGTTTCTGCAGTTCTGGGATCTGATCCAGTACACTGGCTGTAGTTGGGGGGTGCAGTTCTGGGGTCTGATCCAGTACACAGACTGAAGTTAGGGCTCCTCCAATTCTGGAATCTGATCCAGTGCACAGGCTGTAGTCAGGAACCCTGCAATTCTAGGATCTGATCCAGCACACAGGCTGTAGTCAGGGCCCCTGAAATTCTGGGATGTGATCCGGCACACAGGCTGTAGTTAGTGCCCCTGCGATTCTGGGATCTGTTCCAGTACACAGGCTGTAGTCAGGGCCCCTGCAATTCTGGGATGTGATCCGCACATAGGCTGTAGTCAGGGCCCCTGCAATTCTGGGATCTGATCCAGTACACAGGCTGTAGTCAGGTCTCCTGCAATTCTGGGCTCTGATCCGGCACACAGGCTGTAGTTAGTGCCCCTGCAATTCTGGAATCTGTTCCAGTACACAGGCTGTAGTCTGGGCCCCTGCAATTCTGGGATGTGATCCGGCACATAGGTTGTAGTCAGGGCCCCTACAATTCTGGGATCTGATCCAGTACACAGGCTGTAGTCAGGGCCCCTGCAATTCTGGGATGTGATCCGGTACATAGGCTGTAGTCAGGGCCCCTGCAATTCTGGGATCTGATCCAGTACACAGGCTGCAGTCAGGGCCCCTGCAATTCTGGGATCTGATCCAGTACATAGGCTGTAGTCAGGGCCCCTGTAATTCTGGGATCTGATCCAGTACACAGGCAGTAGTCAGGGCCCCTGCAATTCTGGGATCTGATCCAGTACATAGGCTGTAGTCAGGGCCCCTGCAGTTCTGGGATCTGAACCAGCACACAGGCTGTAGTCAGGGCCTCTGCAATTCTGGAATCTGATCGAGTACACAGGCTGTAGTCAGGGCCTCTGCAGTTCTGGGATCTGGTCCGGCACATAGGCTGTAGTCAGGGCCCCTGCAATTCTGGGATGTGATCCGTCACACAGGCTGTAGTCAGGGCCCCTGCAATTCTGGGATCTGAGCCAGTACATAGGCTGTAGTCAGGGCTCCTGCAATTCTGGGATCTGATCCAGTACATAGGCTGTAGTCGGGGCCCCCTGCAGTTCTGGGATGTGATCCGGCACACAGGCTGTAGTCTGTGCCCGTGCAATTCTGAGATTCCACTGATGCAGAATGTGGATAGTGTGGCAGAATTCATTATTTTTGTTGATTGCATGACATGTTTTTCTGTACTAGCCCCCCCCCACTCTGTTTTGCTTGAACCCCCATACTCTGTGCTTAGCATCTGAAGCCACATTGAGCACTATGGAAAGCTTATTTAATTAATATATTTATTTCTCGGATTACAAGTACCTTTGAGCCAGAGGCTCTTTTACAAAGGTTCCATTTCAGGTGAGAAAAACAGTTAACAAAAAAAAAATGACAGGTTGATTGACATAGCAGACTGTTAGACAGGGAACGATATACACAGTATGGTTAGCAATATTAAGTATGGTTAAATTGGTATAAACCATCAGTAAATTTAGCAGCATAAGTGCCGTCAGTAGGATGATTTTGTCAATTATAGGGTGGTAGGTTACAATACAGGCTGAATAGTTCAAAAGGACATTCTATAATAAAAAAAAGTATAATATATAGGATTACAGGTAGGTACCACAAAACATATTGTGGAAAATGTAAGGCAGTCAGCACCAGGGTGGGGAATAGTGGGAGGGAGTGGAGCAGTGGCACGACCAGTGGCAACAGAGACCAGAGTAGGAAGAGAAAGTGGGGAGCGGAGGGGAGGTGGGACAGGTAGGAGATAGGACACAAAAGTGAGCTAGCAGTGTGGGCGAAGAGCAGATAAGAGGCAGGATAGAAGGCACGATTTAGCTTATAGTGCTTATAGTCTTTTAAGAAATTGAGGCAGTATAGCCTAGAGGTTAGAGAACCAAGCTGTAAACCTAGAGATTCAGTGGACCTGGGTTTGAATCCCACAGCTACCATTTGCATACTGTGTGATCCTCAGCAAGTCCGTTAACCTTCCTACACCTTAGAATCCCCAGGTGGCACCTGAAATGAGCTTTGGCTCAGAGTACCTTTAAAAAAATATATTTATCTCACCCTTTAATCTTTACAGTTAAGAAGTTTGCCATGAAAATATCATCTTTGTACTGTGGAAAAAAATCAGTTCCTGCTACTTGTCCACAAGGGAAGTAGAAATTGTCAGCTTATAACATCATATTACAGCATTTCAATCTGACTTTTTTAACTGCTTGGCAGAAGCACAAACTTACATGCAAAACTGCATCATGCTCACTCTTTCAGTAGGCACTGTAGAGCTTTTTTGTGAACTTTCACTTGCTTCATTTCTCTCTCTTGGTTGCACTAACTCTCTCGATCGTGCTTGCTCTTCAGATTGGTAGTTTTTTTAAACAACTCCCTGCACCAGTTATAAAAACTAAAACATAAACGTGTGTGTCTCTGATGTTTCTTTGCACACCCTCAGTGTATGATGACCACATAAACCTCTAAGGCTTCGCTCTTGAGGTTTATGGGTCATCACACACCTCGGTGTGTAAGAAAACCTCATAACACACACCTACCTATGCATTATTCTGTATAGTATATCATCTTATCAAGCCATTATTAGTGTTGGACATACATTTAAGGGGGTGTACACCCCACAGCCCCTAAGGATGGGCATGGAACTTGAGGTATAGGGCAGTCTTTTAATTTTATTATATAGTATATTGTCCCAGGGAAGAAAGATAGTGCCAGCTTGTTCTCCTCTCTTGTGAGACAGGAATCATACTAGATTTTAGATTTTATTGTTTGGGAATAATGTTTAGGCAACAAGTGCCTGTTTTCAAAGGTAACCTGGTCACTCAAACAATATACAACATCAGATACATCACATACAACGTACAGTTTAATAATACTTTGCCAAACCATACAATAAAATTATCAATCATTTAATAATGATTTAAAACAATTACATACTGCAGGATCCTGCAAATTAAGCAGTAAGGCATGACAGGGTGCGCGTTGTGATGGGATAACAGCACACCTTGGGTGTGTTGTAAGGCACGAGGCATTGCCAAGTGCCTTCAGCCGCCTGAAAAGTGCCATCATCCCACCACAAAGCACACCCTGGAATGTCTTATTGAGATTATAAAATGGGTCCAACATTTTTTTTTTTCGGGTGTGAAAAAATACACACAAATAAAATAATGTTAAGCATTTTAATTATTTTTTTTAAACATTCATCCACCCCAGCAAAATAGTCCCAGCACATCTCAGCATTTGGTATGCCATCTCAGTTTCAAATGCAATGCATGGCTAAGCTCATTTTTTTAAAATTAGCCCATAAACCCAGCATTTTTCACCACTCGCACCAGTTACCTGTTTCCTCATCTTTCCTCCTCCTTTACGTTATTTCCTCCCTTTTCCCATCTTGTTTCTGTTCTGTCTTTCCTACACTTAGTAGATGGATTGTTTACTATGGGTGGAATACAAGAATTCAAATCTTTGTTCAGTTCTCCTGGCAGTAATGTTCACCCCCACAATCCCACAACAGAAGGCCTCAGATGGAACCAGGGCTTTTGTTTTACCAGTAGCAGGTTAAACAGCACAGATTTCCCTGCTAAGCAGGTAAGGACAGGAAGGGGATTTTCATGATTAGCAAAGAAACACTAGAAATTAAAACTTGTAAGTACTGCTGTACTTCATTTTTAAATGTACTGTATGTATGTGAGTGTAAGAAGAGGATTATGAGGGAAAATAACACAACTATTTTTTTATTTCATTTTTATTGTGAGACAATTATAATACAGCATATGATGTAAAACAGAAAGAATACATTCTGTAGATAAAATAAAAGCAATTAGGAATGTAAACATCAAGACTTAAACAGAATAATATAAACATTCATATTTAAGGTTACCAGCTAATGTCCCTTGGATTATTAAGCAGGCGGACGGGCCTCAACCCCCAGGAATAGAGAAACAGGCCTTAAGCCATAGCCCGAAGCCCCTATTTAAAGGGGAATAATGGGAAAAACAAGAAAAGAAAAAACAACTTTGAAAAGTTCCAGGGAGGCGTATCCCTCGCCCATGGAACAAATTCGGGGTTCACCTGCGAGTATAAAAGTACCCACTTCTGCCACTTCCAGAGGAAGCGATCATGTTTTTTATGAAACTTAGCTGTCAGGGATTCGAGTCTATAGATATCACAAACTATTTTGTGCCACTCTAATACTGTGGGGGGATCTTTTACCATCCATTTACGTGTAATGGTTTTCTTGGCAGCTAGTAAAAGGAGAGGAAGTAAGGTTTTCGTCCATCTTGGGTTATGGGGAGGGAAGATGGACAGTAAGACCATCTCTACCATTAGTTCTATAGGTTCATTCCTACAATTCCCCATTTCCAGCAGTAAAGTTAACCAGAAAAGCATTAAGACTGGACAAGACCAGAATATACTGTATGTCCAAGGTCAGCCTTATTACATTTGCATGCCCTCCAGCAGCAGCCATAAGAGGCTGACATATATTTTGCAAACACGGCTGGGGAACGAAAATATCTGGAACGACACTTCCATGCAAATTCTCGCCAGATATTGAAAGCCGTGCTTTTGATTGCCTTCAAGGGTGCTTTCTCCCACTGTGGGAAAAGTATATTCAAGTCAAGGTCCTTATTCCAGGCCTCCAAGACTGACATGGAAGAATCCTCTAAGTTGTCTCTTGTTATTCTACACAGGTTGCCTATTAGTTTCCCCCAAATGGCACCCCTCATCGTGTCTCTCAAAAGAGGCCGTAAAGGAAGTACTGGTGTAGGACAGGACGTAGGAAAGTCTCTTTGTCTTAAAATATAATTTCTCACCTGGGTATATAGATATGCATCACTGTCAGGGAGGAAATATTTACTTTGGAGTTCAGAGAAGGACAAAGCCTGAATTATTTATTAGTTGGTAAAAGCTATCAAAGCCCAACCTATGCCAATTCCTGAAAGTCAAGTCGAATTGGGCTGGGAGAAATTTGTGATCACCTGATATTAGAATGAAGAAAAAATTGATTTATGTAAATTGTTTCTTGTTTTTGAAACTACGCTACGTTCTGAGAATTTGGGCTGTGTAAGGAGAAAAGTCTCTAAGAGGAGGGAAGAGTTCAGCTCAGGAGAGAGTAATTTTCTCAATATCATGTAAATCATCTATTAGAAACTCAATATCTTTCCAGATGAGAGAGTTAGAAGGAGAGTGCCAAAGGAAACATATTTTTAAGAATGCTGCCGTAGCATACATCTTCAGGTCATGGAGATTTACCCCACCTAGGTTTAAGGGAAAAGCAAGTAAGGAAAAGCGGACCCTAGGTCTCTGAGCCTCCCAGATAAAGGTAGAAATCATCCTATTCCAGGATTTGAAGTAAAAGACAGATGGGAAAGTCAGAATATTCTGAAACAGGTAGCGCAACCTAGGGAGACTGTTCATTCGTATGGTTTCAATCCTCTGAAAAAAGTTAATTTCAGGTTAACCCATCTATTCAGGTCCCCTTGAACAGAAAGAGCGACAGGTTTGTAATTAACTAACTCGAGATGCTCAAGGTTTTGTGGGATGTTTATACTCAATATTTAAGTTTAGTACAGTGCCACCTTAAGGGAAAAGAAACCTTGAGGTTCTGGGAGGGAATAAAATTAAGCATCAAAGCCTCCGTTTTTGTTATGTTTAATTTAAAGTTGGCCAATTCCTCATATTTCTTAAAAGATTCCCAAACTGCCGGGATGGAAGATTCAGGAGAGAGAAAGGTTAGAAGAATATCATTGGCAAAGAGAGATATCGTGTATGATGTTTGGCCCAATGGTATACCTTCAATCTGAGGATTTCATCTAATAATCATGGCCAGGGGTTCCATGCATAATGTGAAAAGATAGGGGGAAAGAGAGCAATGGAAAATAACACTTAACTATTAATTTTTGAAATTTTAAACAGCTTTATTTTTAAGGCCCAAGTGAAAGTTTTAAGCAGCAGCCATGTTTGTGATGGCAGTCAGGGATGTGTAGTTAGTGTTGATTTTATTGTGAAGAGGCTGCTGGTTCTTTATTGAATGCTGTTATGCTGAGATAACAGCACAGGTAAAGATGACCTTCAGCCAGTCAGGTCTTACGATTTTGCAAACCCATTTTATAATATATCCTTAGACCATTTTTAAAATACCGTGAGTGCTGACTGTTTGACACATTCATAGGATATAAATTCTGTACTTTATTGTCCCACTTTTGTTCTACTAGTAGGGATTACTAATTGCAAGTTCATTGCTGATCTTGTACTGTATTATGTAAATTTGATCATTTCAACATTGTCATATTCAGTTTTTTGGTTCTTTGATTGGGTATGAATTTCCGGAACCAAACACTATCATTTATCAGATCTAAGCCTTTCCTTGCCAAATCTAAAACACATGCCCCCTTATACATTCTGTCCCCCGATGGCCCAGCCCTAGAAGATGTTGACACTTATAAATACTTAGGAGTGTTTCTTGACCCTGCTCTCACCTTCACCGAGCATGTATAGTCCATTATCGGAAGGTTCCATCAGAAATTGGGTGCCGCATATCGATTCAAGCAATACCTAACGCATGAAGCCAGACTAGCCACTGTCATGGGAAATCTCCTCTATATTCTTGACTACTGCTCTCCCATATACTCCAGAACCTCCATGGCCAAACTTTCCGCTGCCTACAACAGTGCCTGTCGCTTTGTTTTACTGGCCCCATTCTCCACCCAGCACTGCACACTCTACAATACCCTGGGATGGCTACCGCTGCAAGGACGCTTCGACCTTGTCCTCTGTGGCATGGTGGACAACGTCATCTGCACAGGTTCCGAATCCCCTCTTACCTCCCTCCTGAAATACCATACTCTACACTGCAGCCTCCGCTCAACTGGTATCCACTGTCTAGCTGTTCCCAAGGTATCCACCAACATGGGCAGCAGGGCCTGGTCTGCAGACGCCCCCTCGCAGTGGAACAACCTGCCGGCAGAACTCCGTGCCATCAACACTCACTCCATCTTCAAGTCCTGCCTCAAAACATGGCTCCTGGCTAACTCCTCCTGCCGCTGCTCCCAGGGGTTACCCTCCTAGCCACACTAGTCAACTAACTCCCAGGGGTTACCCACCTAGCCACACTAGACAACTAACTCCCTAGACTACAGCTGTGACCTCCTGCTTGTTTTATTGTATATGTTACTGATGTGAGATCGCACGGCCTTGTACATACTGTATATATATTTTTCTATGTATCACACACTGTATATACTGCATAACACAAAATATTAGCGCACCTTATATTCAGCACTGCTAAGTCACACACACACGTATCCGCGTCAACTTATATTAGCATAAATTCGGTAGCAACAAAAAGGCCTCCAAATAGAAACACACAAAAATACCTTATTTTGACAACAAATTTTTGGGAATTCACTGACCTCCACTTGCCCCAAAATGTGCCACTGCTCAATTTCAAGCACATGCGATATACGTTCAGAGAGTCATACAAGGATGCAGTAGGTGATGAGGGAGAGCGGGGAGTCGCAATGGTAGTCGAAACTGAGAACAATGATGGCTTGATTTGAGCACTGTGAGTTGCTGATTAGGATGGGGAACTACGAGTGAAGGTGGGGGCTAATCAGAACGAGGAGACAGATCAAACAAGGATGCAGTACACGATGGGGGGGTCACAAATTGGTAGCTGGAAGTTAGAATTATGACAGCGACTTAATTTGAGCACTGCGAGTCACTGATCAGAACGGGGAAACTACGAGCGAAGGTGGGGGCTCATTACAATGAGGAGATAGATAAAACATGGATGTGGTACACGATGAGGGAGGGAGGAGTTGCAATGGTAGTCACAGTGGTAGCTGGAATTGAGAACCATGACAGTGGCTTAATTTGAGCACTGCGAGTCACTAATTATTTATTTATTTATTTATTAAATTCTCGGATTACAAATACCTTTGAGCAGAAACTGCTCGTTTACAAAGGTTCCACGTCAAAGGATGAGGGTCAACATACATACAGAGGTAGTAAAAGAATGCACAATAAACAACCAAAACAACTAAAAGAAAAAATTAAGATACTCAGTTATAACGTACTTTGAGATAATATTCATATAACGAGCAGCTTGAGTAGGCAGCTGGCTGCGGTAACAATAAGAGATAGAGGGCACCATAGGCAGTTAGTATTGCAGGCGTGCGACTGGGAGAGGAAGTTGGCAGGCTAATGGGCCACTGTCCAATGGTGGTGGAAAATGTCTTGTACCAGTGGAGATGTGAAGCAGGAAAGGAGTCACAAGGAAGGCCCAGTGCCAGAAGGAATGAGACTGGGACAGGGCGGGCTGTGAGACATGAGTGAGCTGGGAGGTGTTCAGAGAGATCTCTGTTCAGAGAAGCAGTCACATTGAGTGGTAGAGGTGAGGTAAAGTTTAATTAGAATGGGGAAACTACAAGTGAAGGTGGGGGCTAATTAGAATGAGGAGACATAAAACAAGTATGAGGTACACAACGAGGGACAACCAGTGGAGAATGGTTGGTGTTTTGCATTACTGTACTAAGGTGACAGAAGGAATTTAACATATTCGTTTTGAATGCCATTAGTACTGCAACACCATATATTTCACTTTCAAACAATATTAGCTGTCAGAGTATTTCTGCGGTAAAATAGCTATCAGCGGATATAGCGAATATTTTTTTTCAGCGAATATAAGGGGTTATACAGTATATTACCCACTGTATATTCTATGTACAACATGCCCACTTGACTTATGTATCTACCTCTGCTTGGGCTATGACTGCTGTTTGTGTACCATGTGTCATATTGTAAATAGTATTCGCTGTCACTCACTGGACTTACACCATGCCAATGTATTGTGCTTCAACTGCTGTATCTGAATCTAATCTCTTACATGTGTATAGCTTTCACCTTGTATTCACTGCCACCCTGTACCATGTGACATGGCCCAGGTCGTGCCTGAAAACAGTCCCCAGGATCAGTGCACTTACTCGGTTATCAAAGTCATAAATAAAATATAAAATAAATAAAGTATATAATATGGACCGGTCCGGTAACACTGAGGTGCTGGATGCCTTACCTCGTCGCCGCCGGACTCAGGTTCAGGAATGAGCCCGGGTCATCAGAGCTCAGCGGGGGGTTGGGGAGGCGGAGCTGGATTGGCTGCCGACAGGCAGGCTCTCCTCTCCGGGGAGGTGATGCAGCATCCCATGGCCAATGGTGACCCTTAGTGGAGGCTAGGAGTGGCACGGGCTCAGAGGGGGCCGGGCGCTAGGCCGTGGGGGAAGGGGGTCGTAACAGTGGCTGTAGGCGCATGCATGACTCCATGTGCATGCGCTCCTACTCCTGAGGCTCTTGGGTGAAAATCAGAGGTAGAAAACGGCGGCAAGCAGGATGATGACCAACTCCTCACAGGCTCTGCTTCCGAGCCAGGTACAAGGTAAGCACTGGCTATTCCGGGTGATGGGGCTGGGGGGTCGGTCGGGTGGGGGCAGCTGACCGGAGGAACATAAATAGACAATAAAAAAAGTATGTAATATGAAAATCTAAAGGTCTCGATACCACCCGTAATGCATTCTGATGCTTCACTACTAACTGTCCTCCTCGCACTTATCACTGCACTCTACTCTCCTCACTCAACCTCCCCCCTCCCTCTCACACAGGAGATACATTGACCTCTTAACTTTCATTGAAAGTATTGGTTCAGCCTCTTCCCACCTTATCTCTCTTCCCTCCTCTCGCAAGCTTCTACCCGTCTATACTCACTGAGGTCTAGCCACCCCTGTGCCTTCTCAATCCCACACCGACTACCCCCCCCTCCGGTGTAGCAGCCTTCTCCTCCCGGCTTCCCTATCTATGGAACCTGCAACCCACTCTCCTCGGTGACTCCCCCTCATTCCCTGCTATAAGGCAGCAGATAAAGACCATACCTCCTCCTCCTTGCGGTTACCTGTCCTCCAACTCCTCCCCACTCACCACATAACTCCACATAAATCCTCTGCCCAGTTAAGTCTGGTAAATGGCAACTGATACCCCCATGCTTATAAAAGTTAATCTGCATATATTGTAAATTAGACACTGTACAGTTGACGCAACTTGCTGATCCTGTCTGACCACAACTGCCATAGCATATAATTTCTCCGTACTTTAATCCATTCCTTTGTCAGTGAATGTGTGTACATTGTATGGTATTTATAGTACAGTTTTCCACTTGCCTGTTCTTTTTCTACCACCATTGAGTGTACTGCATACTAAATATTGTAAATCCTACTGTAACCCAATCTCCCGGGTCGCACCTAGAAATGAGCCTCGGCTCAGTGTGCCTTTCCCGGTTATCAACTTTTTTCTTTTTTTTTTAACTCTTTTTCTGACTATGTCAGCCCGGGGGAATCTCTCAGAGGTGCCTACTCGACCTGGACCTCTACTCCCCGCCAAGCCCCTCCTCCTACAGTCCCTACCACTGGGACTTCTCAGCCCCCCACCGGATCACCCCCCGGGGGAGGCCCGCCTAGAAACATAGAATTTGACAGCAGATAGGGACCGCTTGGCCCACCTAGTCTGCCCATTTTCCTACCTAACAGATAAGCTGCAGATCCTAGTTAACCAACAGCTTACTTCCTCCTACCCCCGACTAGGACTGCCTTATGTCTGTCCCATGCATTCTTGAATTCCCCCACTGTTCTTGACTCCAGACCTCCTCAGAAAGGCTGTTCCACATCCACAACCCTCTCCATGAAAAAATACTTCCTCACATTACCCGCGTCCCCTCTCTCTCTTCAAATTGTGCCCCTTGTTCTTGCACATCTCTTTTTCTGAAAGATGCTACCCTCTTGGACTTTGTTGATTCCCTTGAGGTACTTGAAAGTTTCTATCATGTCCCCTCTCCCTTCTTTCCTCAAGGGTATACATATTAAGCTCCTTTAGCCTTTCTTGTACGTCTTCTGGTGCAGACCCTGCACCATTTTGCTGCCCTCTCTGGACAACCTCCACTCTGTCTTTATGGAGATGGGGTCTCCAGAACTGCACACAGTACTCCAGATGGGTCTCACCAACTGTCTGTACAGAGGGATAACAACTTCCTGTTTTCTACTATTGATGCCTCTTCCTATGCATCCCAATATCCCCCCAGCCTTCCTTACTGCCTTCTCACATTGCTTGCCCACCTTTAGGTCATCTGATATAATTACCCCAGGTCCCTTTCCATTTTTACTGTTGTCAGTATCTCACCCCCCATTGTGTACTCTTCCCCTGGGTTTTTGTTTCCCATGTGCATTGCACTTCTTTGCATTGAATCTGAGCTGCCATACATTTGACCATTCCTCCAACCTTGCCAAGTCCCTTCTCATCCTTTCCACTCCATCTTGTGTATCAACCCTGTTGCAGATCTTTGTGTCGTCTGCAAAGAGACATAATTTTCCTTCCAGTTCCTCTGCAATGTCACTTATAAAGACATTAAAAAGGACCGGTCCCAGTACTGAACCCTGCAGTACCCCGCTAGTAACCCTCCTTTCTTCACTGTGTACTCCATTTACTACTACCTTTTAGTCCCTGTTGTCTAGCCAGTTTTTATCCAGGCTACCACCTTGGGGCCCACTTCAAGGGTGGCTAACTATATTAATCTTTTGTGTGGACTGTATCAAATGCCTTACTAAAATCTAGGTAGGCCATGTCACAGCCCTCCCTGGTCTACTACTTTGGTCACCCAGTCAAAGAAATCTATTAGATTCGTCTGACATGACCTTCCCATCGTGAATCCATGCTGCCTTGGGTCCTGTGCCCCACTGGCCTCTAGGTACTCAACAGTTCTTCCTTCAGAAGTGATTCCATCATTTTCCCTACCACTGAGGTCAAACTAACTGGTCTGTAGTTTCCTGCCTCTGTCCTGCTCCACTTTTGTGAAGAGGTCACATCTGCCCTCCTCCAGTCCTCAGGTACCACCCATCCTGCCATGATTTGTTAAAGAGAGTAGCAGCGTGTCACTAGTTCTACCTTTAGTTCTTTTAGAATTCTTGGGTGAATCACATCAGGCCCCATTGCTTTGTCCACCTTCAATTTTATTAGTTCTTTCAGAACCCTTTCTTCTGTAAATGGACTGGTATCGATCCCTATCTTCAGAGTGTTTCTCTTGTTTGGTTTAGGTACCTCCCCCTCCTCTTCCTTTGTGAATAGTGAGCAGAAATATTCGTTCAGTATCCCTGCTTTTTCACTGTCCCCCTCTACCCACATTCCCTTCCCTTTATTAAGCCTCAGTATCCCTCCTTTGGTCTTTCTTCGCTCCCTAATGTACCTATAAAAGGTCTTATCCCCTTTCTTAACAGAATTGGCTATCCTTTCCTCGGTTTGGGCCTTTGCTATTCTGACTGCCTTCCCAGCCTCTTTCTGCTTTAACTGATAAAGTTCTCTGTCCTGCTCCTTCTGTGTTTCCTTTGTATTTCCTGAATGCTATCCTTTTCTCCTTAACCTTCCCTGCCACCTCTTTTGAGAACCATAGCGTTTTTTTCCTTCGTTGTGTTTTATTGATTTGCTTTACACAAAGGCTTGTTGCCTCTGTGATGGCTGTTTTGATCACTCCCCATTGTTCCTCCACCCCTCCTTCTTGCCTGTTTGTTAGTGCTTTTCTAAGGCACTCTCTCATTTTCCCAAAGTCAGCCCTCCTAAAGTCCAATACTCTTGCTTTTGTATGGCTTGATTGTATAGCTGTGTTTATCATGAACCACACTGTTTGGTGGTCGCTCGTTCCCAGATGGCTACCCACCTCTGCCTCACCTACCTGGTGCCTCTTTCTGAAATTATAGGGTCCATCCTGTGTGGGTAGCACCTGGAATCATTGGAGGAAGGGTCCGGCACTGGGGATGTGGGTTCAGTTCCCTGGGGCCCTCGTCACCTCCTTGGTCCTCCAGGATGTTTTCTGTTGGTACCCCCATGGAGTGTGGATGTGCAATGATGTCATGGCACCTACGTGCCGAAATTTGCCGCCACTCCTCCCCTTGTTTCGGCACCACTTGTCCTTGCTGCCCCTGATTTCCACCAGGGGCCACGAAGGAGCGGCGCAAGACCCGGATCCCTCCCCAGGGAAGGGAGAGCAGTCCTCAGGATGCTCAATCCCGTCCCTCCCCTGCCAACCCCCAGCGGTCTGAGTCTGTTCCTTAACCCAGGTCACTGTCATGGCGTGAGGTGTGGCGTCCAGCGCCTCAACCCTCAGTGCCACCAGGCCGGCTAACTTTAAATAAATAAATAATAAATAAAAGGTAACTACCCTACCCGATCATAAAGTTCACAGTGGTGAACATCCCTTTTAGCTTCTTATACAAATCCACATGCTCGACTGAACACCACCCTCAGTCTGGATAGTACGCTGTCCACCAAAGCATAAACCAATAGCCCATCGTCAATATGTGGAAAAAAAACAGTCGGCACCCAGTTTTCACGTTTCGTGATCAAAGTTCCTATACAACAGGTTCAACCTCATATCAATTTTCTTAACAGTATAATCTACGTTTTTGGCACAGGACAGTGTGCTATCCAGAAAAATATTTAAAATACTGTACCTGCTCCAAAGTCTCTCCTGCTTTGCTTTTAATTTCTAATTGTTCACAATGTTCTATCTTCTATGAGCTACCAAATATCAGTGATTTTTTTTTTTTACATTCTTTATTAATTTATTTCCAATAAACCAGTTTTGAACCTTTAAGAAATCATCCTGGAGAGGTTTTTAAAGAGCAGGAACACCTTTACCTCTTCTTGCCTGGACTGCATCATCAGCATAAAGGATGAATCTTACTTCGAGTGGGAGCTTTTGCAGCAGGCTATAACCATTAGGACCAATGCCAGAGGCATTAGGACCCACCGCAAAACTTCTCAGCCAGTAGTACCCAGCAAGGACTGCCCCCCCCGACATCGGCTCCACCCTGACGTCAGCCCTGGTACAAAAGGGGGCGGACCCAGCTCCACCCCAGTTCTTTTCCCGCCGTGACCCGCGCATATTGGAAAGTTCTTGACTTGCCAGCTACCAGCAAAAAACTTAGCTTTCGCTTTCTTCATTCTAACTTCAACGGTTTTTTCAGTACCAATGTATGTCTGCCCCGTCATCGGTCTCCTCATCGGGACCCCATCGCAACAAGTGCAGCTGCAGCTGTCAGATTCCATCCAAGGATGGCCACACTAAGTATGTCTTTTGCCTGGGGCCTAACCATGACACCGCGGCCTGTTCCACCTGCCAGGGCTTCACAAGTAGGACCAGGATCCGCCGTTTGAAGGCTGTCAAGGCGTTCCTTCTGGAGCAGAAGATGGACCTACACATTTCCGGGGGATAATGCCAAACACAAGGACAAATCTAAATGGTCCCGAAACAAGGACCGTAGTCGGTCCCACCACCAGTCCAGGTCCCAGTCCCACTCTTGGTCCTTCCCTAAGAAGCCCTGCTCTTCCTCGGGCTCTGGAGAGCAGCACTCCAAGAAGGATTCCACTCCTGCAAAAAAAGCGTAGGCCAAAGGAGGTGCATCTGGGGTGAAACATGCTAGGCTCAAGGTGACACCACTCAGAGTCACCCCTAAGACTTCGGAGGCACAAGCTAAGGCCCTGCCTGCCAAGGTCCCGGGTTCGCCCGATAAGGGCAAGCCCCTGGAGTCTGAGGACACTCCAGCGCCCCCTTCCGTGAGAAACTGTTGTCGGTCCCGGTACTGACGCCAGTCGAAGGGGCGAAGGATCCCAACGCTACCGGCCAATGGACAGCATTCTCCTCCCCTCAGGGCTTTCCAGGAGGCTCCTCCTCGGGGCCGGACATTTCAGAGGTCCCTATTCCGGGGACAGTAGGCTTGGTGTTTACCAAGGAGGAGCTCCAGGATCATTTTTCCTTTTGGTGGGGCCAAGTTCAAAAACAGAACCCCCTCGCCGGCCCGGTGGCACTGAGGGTTGAGGCGCTGGACGCCACACCTTGCGCTACGCCGGAAACCTGGGTTTGGGAATGGACTCAGGTCGGCAGGGGTTAGCTGAGAGAGGGAGGATTGAGCATCCCAACGGATGCTCTCCTCCCTCTGGGGTGGGATACCAGGGGTGCAATATGCACCCGACGTCCTGAGAGAGCCGGTGGGAACATGGGCTCTCGAGAGGTTGGCAGCTCCATTTCACGGAGTCGGGGAGGGGAGACACTGTTAGGCGCTTGAGAAAGATGTGCATCAGCACGTCGCCTCTCTGGATGTACGTCCTTGCACCGGCGTCTCAGGGGGCTGGGAAAGGGACCACAGAAAAATGGGGAAAAAATCTTGGCGGTCCTAGATGACAACCGTTCCGAAGTCACCCAGACCACCAGTTTTGGGACAGACCCCACTGTGCAGGAGAGAAGGAGGAAGAGGCACTCTAGGGGCAGATCCTGGGTTCCGGGGCTGGAGTAAATGAGTGGCCCGAAGGAGTGGACACCGAGGGTGGGAAGGAGGGATAAATAGAAAGTAAAAAAAAAAAAAAAAAAAAAAAACAGAACTCCGCAACCCATCAGGTAAACCTCATCTGGAGGGTGTTCCTTCACCGAGGAAGACCCCCAAGAGGCCGTTGCCTCGCTCACCCTCCAGGGCCCGTTCCCAATCTCAGTCTGCAGACCGACACCGGCGCTCACTGAGGTCAGTTTCCCGATGCCAGTTTAGGTCTCATACTAGGAGCCGTTCCCGTTTCAATGGGCAGGCCCGCTCCCGACATCGGTCCATGGACCGACATCAGTCATCGCTCCGTCATCGGTCTCATGACCGACGTCAGTCCTCAGACCAACGTCAGTCTGTGAGCCACCGATGTTCGAGTGGGGCTAGTCACAGGGGCAGGTCTGGCTACTCGTCACCTAGTAGTCAGTCACCCTCTTCCTCTTCTTTTTCTCTCTCGGAGATAGGGGGATCCCCAGGAGTAAAGGACCAGCCCTCGCCTCCTGGATGATCCAATCTTTATGGACGTCATGAGGCATATCCTGGCCTCTAATGAATGGGATACGGAGGACCTGGATCCGGAGCGCCGGCAACTTGCCAAGTACCTGAGGCAAAAGGAGCCCAAACCTCTCGTGGTGCCTCCTTTAGTGGACAGCTTCCAGGATCTCACCAGGATTACCTGGAAGCGTCCAGCTTCGGTCCTGGTAGTTCCTGAAAAGTCAGATAGGCTGTACGGAGCCCAGCGGGATAAGCCTTTCCTGGCTGATCACCCTCAGGTGGACTCTTCCATGATTACGGCTGCCCATGATAAGTCCAAGCAGCCGAAGCACCTTAGCTGACAGCCTCCTCACCCAGAGTCTCGCTATTTGGACAAGGTGGGCAAGAAGATCTATTCTGTCTCCACCTGCTCCATTAGGTCCCTTAATTTCCTGATGCATATGGTTCAGTACCAGAATGCGCTCTGGGAATGGGGACAAGAGCTTGTGAATGCCTTGCCAGACTCTGCACAGAAGACGGAGATTCTGGATGTCCTCAAGTCGGGTTCGGACCTAGGCACGCATGTTCTCCGTGCCTCGTACGACACTGCAGACACGGCAGCCAAAGCGTCAGTGTCAGGGGTCTGTCTCAGTTGCCATGCTTGGTTGAGACTCTCAGGCTTTCACCAAGACCTGCAGTCCAGGATCCTGGACCTCCCATTCCAGGGTTCCGTCTTGTTTGGGCAGGAGACAGAGTCACTCATCTCTCATCTCCAGGAGTCGGGGAAATCCATCTGGTCTGTCCGTCAGATGTACAGAGGAAGGCGAAAAAAACGTCCATTTCAGAAGCCATTAGGTGCCCAAGCCCGTGGCAACCAACAAGGGCCAAAGAGGTGACTTTAAAAGGAAAGCCGACAACCAGCAGCCTGGGGGTGCTCCTTTTCGTGGCCCCAAGTCCTCTCAAGCCTCTCTGCCCACTCCCGGCTCTGCCCAATGACTCCCTCCTGACCCCCCCTCCTCCAGAGGAGGTTCCAGGGGAAGCAGTAGGGGGTCACTACTCCCTTCATCTGAAGAGATGGAGCTCTATCACTGCAGACCAGTGGGTCGTCGATATTATAAGGAGGGGACATACGCTGGAGTTCACCGAGATCCCCCCAGACAATCCACCAAGGTCCTCGAGATATCCTCTTTTTCATATTCCACTCATAGGAGGAGAGATTCAGGCCCTCTTGTGGAAAAGGGCAATAGAGCCAGTCCCTCTGCAGCAGTGGGGGAAAGGGTATTACTCCCATTTCTTCCTGGTTCCAAAAAAGACACAAGACCTTCGTCCCATTCTGGACCTCAGCTCTTTAAACTATTATATAGAGTACAGAAGGTTCCGGATGGTGACTCTTCCAGGACTGCTTCCTCTACTGCATCAGGGAGACTGTCTCTGCTCCCTAGACATGCAAGATGCATACATGCACATCGGGGTCTTTCCCCCTCACAGGAAGTACCTGAGGTTCCACCTCCAGGAGGAGCATTATCAGTTTCGGGTTCTCCCATTCGGCCTTTCCTCCACTCCTCGAGTCTTCACAAAATGCTTGGCAGTAGTGGCTGCGGCTCTAAGGCGCCAGGGGCATTATGTTTTGCCTTTCCTAGACGATTGGCTGCTTGCGGACCCATCAAGGTCACGCCTTCTTCAAGCTCTCAGAGACACCTATACTCTATTCCGAGATCTGGGATCACCCTGAAGCTTCCCAAGTCTTCCCCAGAGCCCAGCCAAAGGCTCGTCTTCATAGAAGCGATCCTGGATTCGGTCCGGGGCATGGCTTTTCTACCCCCAGAGAGGGGCGATCGCTTGAGGGAGATTGCCGGATCAGTCTTAGTAACCCCTCGGGTCCAGGCCAGGACCTTCCTCAGACTTCTGGGGCACATGGCGGTGGCCATTCCCGTCACTTCTCTGGCCCGCCTCCACATGAGAATCCCACAGTGGATGCTCAGGGTGCAGTGGGATCAATGCTTAGATGACCTAGACCACATAGTCAGAGTCACAGAGCCAGTAAAGAGGACGCTTCTTTAGTGGTTGGACCTGATAAACTTGGAAAAAGGGGTCCCTTTCCATCCGGAGCCCCCAAATCAGACTATTACAGCGGATGCCTCGGATTTGGGTTGGGCGCGCATAGGGGCCCATAAGCGCTAGAACACTTGGACCTCCATGGGCGCATACTCCACACCAATGTTTTGGAGATGCGAGCGGTCCTCAGTGCGCTACATGCTTTTCAAGAGGACCCCGTTCCAGGCTCTCTTTTTGTTCAGACGGACAACATGGCGGTCGTCTTCTATATCAACAAGCAAGGGGTGCTCACTCTTACCCCCTGTGCAGGGAGGCGAAGAGAGTCTGGTACTGGGCACTGAAGCGGCACATCTCTCTATCCACAGTTCACGTTCCAGGCGTCCTAAATGACTTGGCCGACAGCCTAAGCAGGTCTCAGTCCAAGGCGCATGAGTGGGAACTACTGCAATCAGTAGTGGACCAGCTCTTCGACACATGGGGTCGTCCAGAGCTGGACCTCTTTGCGTCACCATGCAATGCCAAACTGCCAGTTTTCTGCTCACGAGAGCCTGTGCCTGGTGTTCTCTGGCCAGATGCGTTGTCCCTTTGTTGGGCAGGGAAGTTTCTTTACGCCTTCCCTCCCTTTCTTCTCGTCCAGAGAGTTCTCTTGAAGTTACAGGCCGAAGGGGCTCGGATGATTCTAATCGCCCCTCTGTGGCCTCGGCAGATTTGGTTCCCACTACTTCAGCGGTTGTCCACGGAACCTCCAATCCAGCTGCCAATATGCTCGCAGTTGCTATGCCAGGATCAGGGCTCGTTGGTCCATCCCGATCTCAGGTCTTTGCACCTTCATGCTTGGCTCCTTCAGATGTAGCAAAGTCCAGGTATGGGGTATCCCAAGAGGTGGCGGACGTACTCATATCAGCGAGGAAGCCCTCTACTCGCTCCACTTATGCTAGGAAGTGGAAGTGTTTCTGCTTATGGGCGTCGTCTCACTGTCTGGACCCTCTTACCTGTCCGGTGAACTCAGCATTGCAGTATCTCCTCTCCTTATATCAACAAGACTTGAGCTACTCCTCCATAAAGGTGCACATGTGGGCCATTTCTGCTTATCACACCCTTTTGGGAGACAAAACCTTAGCCCAACTGGATGTGGCTCGCACCTTTTTACGGGGGATTTTACATATGAGACCTCCCATTCGGGATCCTATCCCACCCTGGGACATCCTGTTTGTGTTGGAGAAGCTTACTCTTCCTCCATTTGAACCCGCTGCTGAATGTGAGCTGCGTTACCTTTCCTGGAAGGTCTGTTTTTTAGTTGCTGTTACTTCAGCTTGAAGAGTTTCCGAGCTCCAGGCTCTGATGTGTAAAGAACCATATTTAATTTTTCATAGGGAAAGGGTTTCCCTCAGAACAAAATCTTAAGTTCCTTCCTAAAGTGGTCTCGGAGTTGACCTTCAACCAGTTGGTTGACCTTTCAGTTTATTTCTCTTCTTCCTCTAATAGGGGAGAAGCTCTCCTTCACACTCTGGATGTTCACAGGGCGCTGTGGTATTACCTTAAGCGCATGGCTACTCACCGTAAATTGGAGCAACTGTTTGTGGCCTTTGCACCACAACACTTGGGTAAACTGGTGTCTAAGCAGACTATCTCCAAGTGGCTTGTCCACTGTATTATATTTTGCTATGAGAAGCACAATAAACCCCTTCCGGGACTGGTTAGGGGTCACTCCACTAGAGGAGTCTTTGCTTCCTTTGCGCTCTGCGGAATGTCTCCATTAGGGACATGTGTGAGGCTGCTACCTGAACTCTGTGCACACTTTCGTGAAGCACTATAGCTTGGATACAGCATCCAGGCACCATGCCTGCTTCGGCCTGGCAGTCCTTCAGGGTCTCTTGTCTTAACTTGCTGTTTCCTGCCTTTATCATCTTCCACCTCCCAAGACTCAACACCTGCTTGGCGCGGGACTGCTTGAGATTCAGTCCTAATGGATATAGTCTGCTGCAAGAGCTCCCACTTGAAGTAAGATAGTACAGTTACGTAAGAACTTACCATAACAGTAGATCTTCTGGAGAAGCTCTTGCAGCAGGCGCTGCTTTCCTGCCCTCCATCCTCCGGATAAGGTGTACAGCTCATCATCTTCAGGCTTTGCCTCCTTCTCTTGTCAGGGCCTGTTCGTGGGTCTTGGCGGGGAACTGAGGTGGAGTTGGGTCCATCCCCTTTTGGACCAGGGCTGACATCGGGGTGGAGCTGACGTTGGGAGGTGGTCCCTGCTGGGTACTGCTGGCTGAGATGTTTTCCGATGGGTCTTAATGCCTGCGGCGTTAGTCCTAATGGTTATAGCCTGCTGCAAGACCTCCTCTCGAAGATGTACTGTTACGGTAAGTTCTTACTTAACTGTACTTTCTGCAATCCCAGCAAACTGAGGGAAGCTTATTAAGAAAAAGGCTAAAAAGTAAGGGTCCCAATACAGACCCTTTTGGGATACCTATGCTAACAGGCCTAGATAGGGACATAATATCATCCAATTTTATTTTATTTATATGATAACCGGGTAGGAACACTGCTCCAAGGGACTGATTTCAGGTAAAACTTGGGCCATCTGTGACAGGCAGCTCCTGCCACTCTTGAGGGCCGACCTTTTCTTGCAACAGTTCTTCTATTTCTTAGCCTAATCTATCCTTTACAAATTCTAGTCCATGAGGTTGGCCACCCCTTCCCTTTCTTAACTATGCTATAGTGTCCTCTTTAATTTTCCTTTTCCCTCTCAGGTCCTCGTACAGGGAGGCTATTGTGGTGACCTCTAAGTATATGTAAAATAGGTTGTGTTTATTGTTATTGGATTTAGTATGTAATAGCACTATGTCATAAAATACCTTGATGTTTATACCTTATGTTTATGAAACCTGTAAATGTTGAAAATACCATGGCACTAGGTGTTTTTGATAATGTTAAAAAAGTACTAGGTGACTATTACGGAAATTAAGTTAGTTGTGCTGTTTAAAATGCACATAAATTGCTGTAAACTGAACAAGTCTAAATGTCATGGTGATTTGCATATATACCATGATGCGTTGCATTTTGGAAGTAGGTAAGATGTATTTCTTTGTAACTTGATTTGTTGCCAATGCCCTTTGGGGTAACCTTTCTTTCAGTGATTCTGCATTGAGGTTCTCTGTCTATAGCTTGTTTTGTTTTTCTTTTTGAGCCCCCACCACCCAAGCAAACGGGGCCCACATAGGGATGAAGAGTTTTCACTGAAAAGTGGTTAGATCAGAGATCAATGTCAGTAGGTGTTGGCTAAGTTCAGAGAAAGGACATACATAGTCTGTTGCTACAAACTGATGTACTGAGGAAAGAATATGGCACTGCAGAAGCTTATTTCCTGTATTTTGAATAAACATCACATGGAGATTGTGTGTTGAACCTGAAGTTTGGTGTCTGGTCCATCCGTTATCCCACAACCCCTCTACACCATCTAGATGGCACATATAATACAATCTGAGCATTAAATATAGCTATATATACAGGTAGAAACAAAGCAGCAATACACGAATGCAATGAGTGACAATTAACAGTTGCCCCCCTCCCCCCCATTTGAAACACTGGCCAGTGGTGCAAATTACCTTGTGTCATCTATTATTTAAATAGTCCTGGAATCAGCTGCATACGTTTTGTGATAAACTGAGTGTAAACAATTTATTTACTAACATCTCAGGATTTACTAAATCAAATGTTTTTGATTAAAATCAACATGGACAACCCTAGTCATGTCCCCACTACCCGAGGCATCACTCAAAAAGTTGGTATAGTCCAACAGAGCAGTTGTAGTACTTCTTTTGGTACTTCACTTTTTCTTAGAACCATGCTGAGTCCCTGTTAGCATGTTAAGTTCCTCAATAGCTGATGTAATTCATCCTGGTTACACCCTTCATCGTCTGCATCAAAGTTAGTGATGTTATTTTATCCCTTACGACATTATTCATTTGTGCCAGTCAATCATTATTAAAATCACGTAGGTCCATTTTTTCATGCTTGATATTTAACTGGGCAACATAATCAGAAAAATGAGCCATCTCCATGTCACTGTATTTTGGGGGAATATAGACAGTACCAACTATTATTTGTTCCTGTAATAGTTAAGCAGATAGCCATAAATTCACATTCTGGGCTAATACTCCCTGTAATACTGATTTTTTTTCCTGCAACTAAATCTCTACTATAAATCGTACAACTTCCAGCCCTCTTCCCATTCCTGTCTGCACACAATAAGGAATAATGTCAAGGGCACTGCAGCATCCTCACTTTTAGATGTTCACCAAGTTTCAGTTAGGATGATCATATGTGGATTCAGTGTTATCAGCCTAGGCACAAAACTCTGGATATTTTGATGATAAACTTCCTACATTTAAATGTACAATACCTAACCTGTCTTACCATCCTTAACATTGCACTGTTTTAGTCCTGGTCCTGGGTTAACACGAATGTTTCCAAATATCAACAGAAGCAGGTAAATCACTGTTCTAGTTCTAAATTTCCACTCCCAGTTTCTGATTATTAATTATCCAACCTTTTTCCAATGGCTGCTTGACTGCCACACTCTCTAGTATCAGTCTACTCACATGCCCTGAATTTAGCCAAAACACTGAGACAGCAACAGTAACATAAACCGACCCCCTCCCCAAATCCCTAAAGTAAATCTATTCACTATGCCACCCTCCATCCAGATTTCAAAGTACCACCATGCACTTTATCTCCTAAGGAGGATAATCCATCTAACTATTAGTGTTCGTGTGTGTCCCACATCGATTTTAACATACCGTAACAAAAAAAATTATTAAACCAAAATACAGTCCTACACAAACCATTATTAAATCAGAACTATAACCACCGTATAACCTAAGGGCTATTACAGAGTACAAGCTACTGTAAGTTAAATTGTGCTCACATAAAATGGGCAGTATAACATGCCCCATCAGAGCCGATGGACTCTGGCATCCTAGTCCTGTATGTATTACTGTAGCTCTTCCCTTGATTCCCTGGTGTTAATATGGCCCAGTAGTACCTGTTAAAAAGTGAATATAACCTAAGAAATATGTACTGTCCTGAATAATCCAGTGAATGGAAGGGCTCCTGGGAGGCAGGGCTTTCTGTGCTGTCTTTGTACTGCATCACACAGCATAAGATATTACCCATCTCAGCAATATGTTTCCAATTTATTGGTGTTTCTGTGCGTGGACATCAGTTGCCCTTGAAAAGGAGCACAGCTTGCTCCAAAATAGATGAAGCCTGTGGCTTCTACATGTCATGACTACCAGGACGGATATTATACCATAATGTAGCAGAGAATTACAGACTTGGGCAGGGGAGATAGATGGACAACTATCGGGGAGATCAAGGGGAAGGGTGGCTACCGGGACTTGGGGCCCTGTTAGGGCAATGATCTGTATTGTGCAGTATGTTCTAACATGCTTATTGCCACCTACTTGTGGTGGTATGATGCTTATCTTACCTGTATACCATAAGTACTGTTGGCACTGTAATTTGAATATCTGCAAAAAAAAAACAATAAAATTCAAGTTTAAAAAAACATAAAGTCTAAGATACAAGGATCATTCTTCTATGTAAATTTGCTTAGTGCAGAGTATTGGGAAAGAGACATCAGAAACTTTTATGCCCGCAAAGTTTTTGGCACTGCCTACTCAATACGGTTGTATGAAATGGCTGCTATTACAATAGCTAAAGGTTTAGCCAACATGGCCACCAAATTGAAAATGTTTCTCTTTGTGTCTCCCCCTCTCCATCTGCACTCTCTGTTTCCTCCCTAACTGGCATTTTACAGCACACCCAGTGTCCTTTTAAATCTACAGTTCAACCTGGCCTAGTGGCACCAGATGGTGGCGCTCTGCAGTGTCACGTGGAAAACCTGGGATCGAGCCTTGATTCAGATTCCTCACCTTGGATCAGTGGGGTCTAAAACATAATAGAGAAACGGCATTCTGAAAAGCATGGCGTGTTGAGAGGCATGGTGTGCTGAACCCAGTAGGAGTTGGTTTTTTCACTGTACGAGCACCTCCTATGGCAGGGAGAGAGGATGGGATTCAAGTTGGGACTCAGGATACTGCAGTGTCAGTGGCTCAGCAGGTAGCACACTCGCTTCTGATGCCAGGAGATCAGAGGGTTGTGGGTTCAGTTCCCACACCTAGCAGAGGGGTGTGGGTTCAATTCCCACACCTGGCACTTAGGTTAATATCCTAATACTGACACTGTAGTGCAGCATAATAGGGGTGCTGCACTTCTGAGGTGCCGTCTTTCGGATGAGACATTAAACCGAGGTCCCATCTGCCTGTTCTGGTGGTAGTTCAGGTGGATATTAAAGATCCCATGGCACTTATCAAAAAGAGTAGGGGAATTTTCCCGGTGTCCTGGCCACATTTCCCCCATTCACTGGAAATACCACCAACAGCTTCATCTGGTTCAAGGTCAGTTGGCACTCATCTGTGTGGGGGGGGTAAGGGGGGAAGGGCAGCTGCAAGTGGGGTGCTAGCTGCACACTCAGGCAGACTTGATAGACCCTGTGGCCTGTTTCTGCTGGCAAGTAATAAGTAAGTAAGTTGTGGGTGACCACCCAATTTTGGCTACCCACACCCTCACCTTAATGGCCACTCCCCCTCCCTCACCTTTAGGGCAATGCAGCAGATTACCAGATCACACAGTGCTGGCCACACACACACACACACACACACTCACCTTTAGGACAACACAGTGGGTGCCCACTGGCAGAAGCCAGAGTGCTGGGAAAAGGCCATGTGGGATAAATGCCAGCCCCCATGTCAGTGATGGAGCTGCTGACCTCCCACCTTGATGACTTTGACATCCTTCCACTCTGTTGACCGTTGTGATCAATGAAAACTGACAGCACATGGATCACCTCATTAGGGCCCCACCACTGGGGGGGGGGGCAAGCTGCAGAGTAATGGGATAACGGAGCGGGTCTAGAACGGCAATTGCCGAGGGCAGTTAAGTGTGTACGTGGGGCAATCTGGAGAAGCAGATCACCAGATTGGGGAAGGAGGCAAGAGAAGCAAGAAGCTGAGGGGGACAAACTATAAGTAACGTTGGCCCATTAGTGGAGCAGTAGCCTTATTGATCATGACCCAAGTTCAAGAATGAGTGTGGGTCCTTGGGGACGGCAGCGGGGGTGGGGGGGGGTTGTGCATCCCAGAGGATGCTCTCCTCCTCCGCTGGGCAAAACTGTAAAAACAAACAGTATCTGCAGTGCAGTCCGGCCAATTTGCATCCCCCATTGATGCCATGCTGAACGTGGTGTGCTCACAGACAATCTTAAGAATCAGGCACCTTGTCCTCTAGTCAAACTTGGATGAGGTCCATTTGTCCACACCGGAATAAAGTGCATGTGCACAGCATGCCTTTGTGTCTTCTACTCACTGTCCTGTGTTTCTGCTTGTAGGTGGAGCTCTACGACATCATCAGCAAAAACTGTGAGAAGATCACCAATCCGAAAGGAGAAGAGAAGCCCTCAATGTACTGAGGGGGAATAAGCCAACCAAGATACTGAAGCAGAAAAATAAAATTGTGTATTGAGAACTGTTGCAGACTTTTTCGTCAAATACTGTATCTAGTTGCTAAATGAGAGAGAAGAAGCAGCTCTGAGTATACCCAAAGGAGTGAAACGATGGGCACCAACTGCACAACTGTGCAGTTTCTTCTGATTCAGAAATACTACCTGGTTTTTGAAAAATGATGGTGTTGAAAGTGTTTCTGATTTTTAAGTACTTGGAATAAACAAAAGTTGGAAATTGCTTGTTGTGTTGTAATTTGTGAGTGGAATTGAGAGTTTGAGCATCAGCATTTTACATTTTAATCTGCAGGGCTGGATATAACATAGTGACATAGTAATTTAAGTTTTAAAGGGACTTTAGGGCCATCGTGTCTGAACCCTCCCCCCCCCCGCACACTTTATTACCAGGCACTAAATACAGTAAGTATACTGCGCAAACACGTACAAATGTATAGGGATACAATACAGTCGATAAACTCTAGTTTTACCTTTGGTATTTTAGATGGAATTATTCTGCAATTCAGTATACCTCTTGAGGCCAGATACACCGCTATTGTGCTTTTACACACAGTAGAACTAAAACAGCTATGAGAACCAGTTTAGCTTGATTTCCAAACAGGCAGCAATAACCTTACCTACCTCAAAAGCAGTCACGGCAATTTACAAACAAATTTTGGACAGGAAGGGAAGGAATCTTTTCTTTGACTGCGTGGAGCCCTTCCCCTTCCTGTAGAAAGTGACCCCCTGCACTTAGATGTTTTGTGACATTGAAATCATAAGAATGTGAGTGCACATTCAATAGAAGTGGATAGGGGGTTGAGGTGGGCAGCCCAGAGCAGGCTCGAGCCTCCCTGAAGCTTAGTGCCTGGCTCATCTTGTCCTCCATAAGCAACTGAGAGCCGAAGTCAAGCCGAGCCAGTTGTGGTCAGAGTAAGGATTTCTGTCAGCCTGAGCAGTCAGTGTAGTGTCTGAAATGTTCAGCTCCTGCGTCGAGAACAGCCTGAAAAAAACATGGCTCAGCTCGTGGTTTGGCTCATAGAGTCAAACCAGACCCCTAGCATGGCTCTGCCTTGTCTCTAGGTGACAACTTCCCCACCTCTAGTGGAGAGGTGTCTTTTTCATTCACTTTGATTTGTAATGACGATTCCCTATTGTTAGCAATCAAAGCCACCACCGCTCAACTTCTAAGAGAATCCTGAGTGATGGTTACAGCAGCAGAGATGGTACCTGAAGTACAGCCACCCTTGTTCTGCAAAAATGAAAAAACAAAATCAGGATTAAAAATGGATTTTGCCATTGCAAAATACCACTTAGATTCCAGTTTTCATGTAAAAATACCTGTTTGCACCACATTTATAACCACACTTGGCACAGAATTTGTGCACAGCTTCCACTTTGCACCATATTTTTTGTGCATAACATGCTGATTTGCACTTAATTTGGGGAAAAATGCACAAAAACATTTAGTGAAAAGAATTGTCCACTGACTGTTTACTATGCAACAACAACAAGCAATTTTATAAGTGCAGTACCCCACTTTAGAGTGTGCAGTAATGCTTACCCAGTGCAGGTATCGGAGGGTAAAGGCACTTGGTGTACAGCATACACCAATTTAACATTACCGCACACCCCATCATGGGTCATTGCTTACATATTCAGGGATGGGAAGCAAGGGTAGGTAGGAGGAGGGGACTATAAGGGTTTGGTGGTAATCGGGTGCAAGTTGTGGGATGACAAGACATTCATAGCGGACACAAGGGCTTTGGAACACAGCTTTCATGACAGAACTCGGGTAATTAATCTTCCTACGCTCAGGTAGTATGTTCCTGGTGTCCACAGCAAATCTGGAGTGAACACCCTTTCTCCATATTCACATCTTCAGAGCCTACTAAACAATTCCACAACAAAGGAACATCAGGCCTGAAAAGATACTAGTAAATCAAGTAAGTGTGCTTTGGTGTTGTGGGGGTTAAAACTGTTCCATTAAGTAGGAAGTGTAACCCCAATTGCACCACACAGTCTCAGAGCACGAAAACAGATATATTTATGGTCAAAGGTTAAAGGCTCCATAAATGTTTGAAACGACTTAGACAAGAGATTCTACACCCTGAGTTATTAGGACAGGTAAACACTCGCTATACAAGGGATCCCACACCATGAGTTATTAGGACAGGTAAACACTCGCTATACAAGGGATCCTACACCATGAGTCATGAGGACAGGTAAACACTCGCTATACAAGGGATCCTACACCCTGAGTCATTAGGACAGGTAAACACTCGCTATACAAGGGATCCTACACCCTGAATCATTAGGACAGGCAAACACTCGCTATACAAGGGATCCTACACCCTGAGTCATTAGGACAGGCAAACACTCGCTGTACAAGGGATCCTACACCCTGAGTCATTAGGACAGGCAAACACTGCTGTACAGGGATCCTACACCCTGAGTCATTAGGACAGGTAAACACTCGCTATACAGGGGATCCTACACCCTGAGTCATTAGGACAGGCAAACACTCGCTATACAAGGGATCCTACACCCTGAGTCATTAGGACAGGCAAACACTCGCTGTACAAGGGATCCTACACCCTGAGTCATTAGGACAGGCAAACACTCGCTATACAGGGGATCCTACACCCTGAGTCATTAGGACAGGCAAACACTCGCTATACAAGGGATCCTACACCCTGAGTCATTAGGACAGGCAAACACTCGCTGTACAAGGGATCCTACACCCTGAGTCATTAGGACAGGCAAACACTCGCTGTACAAGGGATCCTACACCCTGAGTCATTAGGACGGGCAAACACTCGCTGTACAAGGGATCCTACACCCTGAGTCATTAGGACGGGCAAACACTCGCTGTACAAGGGATCCTACACCCTGAGTCATTAGGACAGGCAAACACTCGCTGTACAAGGGATCCTACACCTTGAGTCATTAGGACAGGTAAACACTCGCTATACAAGGGATCCTACACCCTGAGTCATTAGGACAGGTAAACACTCGCTACACAAGGGATTCAACACCCTGAGTTATTAGGCAAAAATATTTATTGTTGACTGTGAGGCTGGCTTGTCAGCACAGTGGTAGGGCTACGCTTGTGACGCTGGTGTCCCGGGTTCAGGAATGAGCCCAGAATACTGTAGGGCCAGACCTGGGGGGGGGGGGGCAGCTTGATGTACCAGAGGATGCTCACCCTGTCTGGGGATGGCAGACTGTGCGTGTCTCATGTGGAAGCACAGTTTCTTGCAACCAGTAGTAGAGAGGGGAGTCAGCTGGCTTGCACATGTGCACTCCCCTTGCATACACATACGAACATACAAAATTTGCCAGCAGATAAAGGCCTAGAGGTCTATCAAGTCTGCTTGAATGTACAGCTAGCACCCCTTATTCTGCAGCTGCCCCTCCCTTCCACCCTTCCCCTTCATTGACCCTCCCCCTTGTCCTGTCCCATCCCATTTTGAAGCAGTCCACTGTTCTACTGATACCACTTCTGCAGGTAATGCATTCCACCCAGCCACCACCCTCACTGTAAAAAAGTGTTTCCTCATCTCCCTCCTGAACCTTCCTCCCTTCAGTCTCATATCATGGCCCCTGGTGTCCCTCCCCTCCCTTACTTTGAACAGCCCCTCTGTACCTGTCTTTTTTATTCCTTTCATGTACTTAAAGGTTTCAATCATGTCCCCCGTCCCTCCTCTCCTCCAGCGAGTACATGTTCAACTCCCTCAGCCTCCTCTCGTATGATAAGTCCCCCAGCCCCTTGATCATCTTTGTCGCCCTGTGCTGCACCCCCTCCAGTAACTTAATGTCCCTCTTCAGATACGGCGCCAGTACTGCACACAGTACTCCAGGTGCGGTCTCAACTAATGACCCATACAGTGGCAGAATCACCTCCCTCCTCCTCGAGATATATACCCTTGCAATACAACCCAGCATTTTGTTGGCCTTTGCAGCTGCCTTCCTACATTGTGCCGAGTTGTTCATTGACCCTGTAATGAGCACCCCCAGATCCTTCTCCTCCGCTGTCTGGGCTAGCTGCACTCTCCCCAGCTGGTAACTCCTCCTTGGGTTCTTCATCCCAAAATGCAGCACCTTGCATTTTTTAGCATTAAACCCCAGTTGCCAGGTGTCTGACCAGGTTTCAAGCTTTGCTAAATCATCCTGCAACCCCTGCCATCCCCCTAGGTCATCCACCACTGCGCCTACCTTGGTGTCATCAGCAAACAGACTGATCTTGCTCTTGACTAACACATGCATGTTAGTGCTGATGACTCCAGGGGAGGAATAGAACATTGTAATTACTCTGTCGGGCAGCATAATGATGATGGCAGAGTCCCGCAAGCCCCACCCCACCCCCACCAACCAGGTACAGCTCTATGCAAATTCGGTCACCGTTAGGACCTGGTCCCATCCTGGCTGCCTCACCATGTGGGGTACACCATGTGTCAAAGGAGGTAAGGTAAGTCCTGTGGATGGGGGGTGACTGGACTGGCGATTTTGGTGGAAAGGGGCACAGGCTAACATTTGGGGAGAAAAAAGTAACAAAAAAACCCCCAAAAAACTTGATAAGGTGCTCAGAGCAACACTGGTGTAGAAATGAAAATAATGCTTCCCTTCAAATTTCTCTTTACTTTGTTGTAAAGTGGAGGCAGAGTTCTGGGCAACTGCTAACACTGACGTATGTATTTATTTATGTACGTATGTGACAATTCATAATCACGAAAAGCACACTAAGCCAAGGCTGGTTTTCAGGTGTGACTGGGGGGGGATGAGAAATACAATAAACAAAACACATGTCAGTGATTGGTACAAAATAAAGTACAATCAAAATACAGTTTTAGCAATCTGCAGATAATGCTTTCCCACAAAAGGGCTTTAAAGATTCTGTACGATTAGCATACAGGCACACCATTCACAGCGGCTTGTTTATATTCTGCAAAGCACTGCTAGCCACTGGAGGGCTGAAATGATGACATGTCATTTTCCCCATCTCCCTTTATGCTACACAGGGAGAAATGTTGCTCTAGCTCCGTTTTATAAAAAAAAGACTGTCTCACTTTCGAGCAACTAGTGTTTTCAAGACTCATGCTTAAAAATACAGAAAGAATTTTGTTTAATAAAACGGCGGTAGATTTTCTTTTCTCCATGTTTAACATACAGGTAAAGGGGCCGCTGCCGCATCGTTATTTACCCCTTCCATGGAAGGCAATGATTTGCAACAGGTAAAAAAGCTGCTGTGAATGGCGTGCCTGTACGCTAAAAGTTCAGGTACTTTAAATGCAAACAAATTTTTGTTGGACCAGGTAGATGTGGCTTATATAACAAACATGCCTGCTTTGTTTTGCTATGTCCTTATGACACGCACCACTGCACGATGTTTAGAAGACTAAGTTGGGATGGTTCCACCGTGCAGCATCGACAGGAATCCTGTCGAATGCCATTACAGCGATGGCACAATGCCAACATTCGGCATTGTGCCACCAGGAAGACAAGTGTTTTTTTTGCAGGGGGGCAAGTTTTGGGGAGGGGGCAAACTCCCCGGAGACAGCGGCATTGGTAAGACAGCGTACCAGTGCAGTGAACAGCCAGTTCTGTTGCTGTACTGGTCTTCGCTGTCTTACCATCACTGTAGCAACGGTATACGAGCTGGGATTCCATATATCTGCAAAGACAAAAACAAACAGTGATTATGACTTTCCAGACATTAAAAAGGGAAAACACTAAGCTAAACAGATCAGGACCTAAAAATGGTGAATCCTAGACACAGAGAAACCCAAAATAAAGGACTTGATGTCTTGAAAATTCAGAACACCTATGGAAAGACTGCCTCAAATCACTGTCTTACTAAGCTATTGAACTCACCCCCCAGGAAATTAGGAAAACCCCCAAACTGGGTGCTTCAAAAATACCATAAAGAAGGAATTGAGATTATGTGACTGTTTCTGAATCAAGGCATGATGTACTGCTCTAACTCACTAATATGTAAATTCTTCAACTCATTTTACTTCAGTGTCTTGTCTCAGCCTTGTTTTTATCTGCATGTATGTAAGAACCATTTAACGATAATACTGTAACGGGACAACTCTGTAAACAGGGCATCTAGCCCTACCAGTTATATCCTGTATAAAAATAAAGATCGCTACTTTATTTATTTATTTAAGAATCAGTTTACAACCTTTGAGCCAGAGGCTCGTTTACAAAGATACTTCGTCACATAAAGACATACATTGCGTTTCAGTTACATAGCACAGATTTGCCAAAAATCAGTAGGCATTCACCAGAGGTGCCACGTCACATTGTGGTCAGACAGATACAATTGGGTACAGGGTACATGTAATCGATAGCAGGTATTAAACAAGTTGGTATCAAGTGAGCAATTCTGGTAGATAAACATTGAAACAGCTGGCACTGGCCAGGTTAAACCTAGGCAAGGTGGACATGGAAGTGGTGTGGGGATGGTTGGGTGGAGAGCTGCCGGGGCATTGTCAGGAGAGAAAATAAAGAGGTGGAGGCTATGTTCAGAGACAGGAGCAGTTCACGAGTGCTGAAGATGTGGTTCAAGTGCGGTTTTGAATGTGGAGATGGTGATGGCATTGGTGATGGTGGCAGGGAGAGAGTTAAACCAGGTTGGGGCTCTATAGCTGAAGGACCTCTGGCCACAGCTGGTTCTTGTTCTGGGGACCTTTAGAGGTGGTCTTGTAGGAAGACGTGTTGCAATGGTGGGAGGGCTCTGGTGGATGGATGCTGTTACCCCAGAGGGGAGCCCAAGTAGGGTTTTTGGTGAGGAGACAGGTCTGGTATCGGAGCCGTTCATCCAGGGTAAGCAGGTTAGCATCGACATATAGCTGACAGGTGTGTGTGTGAGTCTGGGGCACCAGTAATTAATCTGCTGCAGCTTTATTCAGGGTTAGGTGAATTTTGTTTAGTGCAGTGGTGTCGGCAGCACCGTATACTGGTAGACCATAGTCTACAAGGGACAGACAGACGATGTAACCGCTAGCGGAGAGCATTTGGGGAAGGCAGCTTTTATGGCGAATAGGATGCCAACCCCGTGTGTTGTGGTGGATGTTAGGGTGTCGATGTGGGTGTGAAATGTGAGGGCTGAATCAAGGTAACCCCAAGGTATTTGTAGGAGCAGACTTGTTCCAGTGGTTGGTTGGTGCTTGAAGGATATAGAGTGGGTGGTTGCTAGCTTTGTTTTGGGGTGTGAAAAGAGCATAGTTTTGGTTTTCTTGAGATTGATGATGAGTCTGCGCCTTAAACCAAGCCTCGCACAGTTGAAAGACTGCTGTAAGGAGTCCTGTAGGAGATGGGATTATGGTGGGTGGCAAACAGGACAGCGTCGTCTGCGCATGGCAGGATTTTGCCAGAGCATGCACTGGGCAGGGTGTTCAGATACAGTGAAAAGAAGGGGCCCAGGATGGAGCCTCTTGGGGACCCTAGAGAGAATGGGATGGAGATCGGAGTGTGTTATTAATCTTGACACACTGGGATCGAGTGTCAAGATAGCTAGCACACTATGCCAGGGGCCAGCCGAGAGACCAGTGAGGCAGAGTGCGCTCAGCAGCAGTGGATGGGAGACAGTGTCGAAAGCCTTTGAGAGGTCAATGAACACTGCACCAGCTAGGGAGCTGGTATCCAGGAGGAGTGTAGGAAGTTGGAGAATTCAATAAGGGCAGTGCTGGTACTGTGACCCATACGAAGCCATGTTGCTCTGGGCATAAGATGTTATGTAGCCAGATAATCAGTGATTTGAATGGCCACCACTTTCTCCAGGGCTTTAGAGAGGGAGGAGGATGGAGATTGGCGGTAGTTGTTGGCCGCCTGACTCTCCTTATGAATAGGTGTGATAATGGCTGTTTTCCAAGCTTGGGGGATTGTCCCAGGCAGAGTGACTGGTTAATTAGGCTTGAGAGAGGCAAGGACTTCATCTAGCACCAGCCTGAGGATGCTGGGGTCCAGGGAGTCACTGCCGGGATTGTTGCCATTGAGAGCTTTGGTTAGGATGGGTCTGGCTTCCCGGGTGGAAATCTTTCGCAGGAGGAAGCTGGGGTGCTGGAGGACAGGGGGAGTTTGGCTTGGGGGAGGGTCAAAGAAATTACTAGGGAGGACTGAGCTAAGGTCAGTGAAAGTGGTGTTGAACCAGTTAGCTATGGTGGCAGGCTCGGTGGAGGTTGTGCCATTTCTAGTGAGCTGGGATGGGCGGGGGAGCAAGCTTTACCATTGAGTTGCTTAATGTTATCCCAGAAGGTCCGGGCAGAGCCCCAGGAGGAGGTAAGGGAGGCCTGGTAATGGTCTGCCTTGGCTTTCCTGATGGCCCATGAGCATTTATTTCGGGCTGCATTGTATGCTTGCCTATCAGACAGACGACCTGTTTCAGTGGCAAGGTGCCAGAGGTTATCCCGGTTTCTAAGCAATTGTAGGAGGGCCGGGCTAACCCAGGGTGCGTTCTGTTTTTACTGCTACTTAAATTACTCTTATGGGAAAGCAGACTGATCTACAAATTGTTAATGGTAGCAGTTGCACATAACTGTCTCCTCTTAACAGGATAAAATGTGATTGGGGGGACTCTTTTAACCCTTAGGCTGTGAACAGAATTAGAACTTATAGAAACTGTGAGGAAATGGTTTATGAGACCACAAAATGTTGGTGGCACAGATGCAGTGTGATGCATTGCTTGTTTAGACAATACTCCCCCCCCCCCACTACTGCCCACGATGCTGGTGACCTGGGTTCAGGAACGTGCCTAGGTTATTGGGAACCGACCAGAGGGAGGAGGTTTGAGCATCTCATAAGACAGTCTCCTTCAAGGGGGAGCTGTTACACCATTCCTGGAACACCATTCATGGTGTGTGAGGGGAGAATGCTAATATGTGCCTGGCTGAGACGTGCACTAGTATGTCTACAACCTGGACTCTGGTCCTTTTGCCGACATCCTCAGCGGTGGGGATTCAGGGACCACGACAACAGCAACTTCACATAAGAAAAGAAAAATACAGCCCCCACTGCTGTGCAGTATGATCCCCCGGGGGGGGGGAGGGGGGGAGTCCCGGATGGTCGGCATAGCTACCACCAAGCCCATGCCGGCAGTGGGTGAAAAACATGCATATTAAAAAAAAAAAAAGGTTAAAACTGAGGAGTTCAGTGTATGGCTCAAAGGGTGGGATGAGGCAGAGGAGTATGTGATACTTGGTGACTGAGGAGGGACTGAGAATAACAAAGACCTGTATGCACCTGAAAGGTTACATCTAAGTAAAAGGGACACAAGGGTCCAGAAGGGCCATCTGGAAGAATTCATGGGAAAAAAACTCACTGTAAATTGATGGGGGGGGTAGCAGGGTGCAGAATACCCTCAGTCACCTGGTGGAGGTAGATAGGCCTTCGTCCCTAAGCAGGATGAAATAGTTGGGAACTTGCACGGGGAAGGAGGGACTGGGGGAGGCAGGATAGGGGTTAAGGGGGGCCCCCCGAGTCATGGTGGAGGGTGGTGTCTTCGAACGCCGGAAGTCTGGGAAACAAAACAGTTAAGGAGCAGGTGATGATGGCTGACAGGGAGGTGGACATAGCAGCCATCGCAGAGACATGGGCCACACTGAACCACAACTGGGACCTTGCAGTCACCAGTTATAAAATCTATAAGAGAAACAGAAATGGGGGGGGGAGTGACTTTGTATGTGAAAGAGGGGATAACCTGTACCGGACATGAAGGGGTGGATGGAAAGACATGAGCCTTATGGGTGCAGGTACAATCCACTAAGGGGATGAAACCAAGGATGTGGTGGTTTACAAACCAAGTTCACGGGATGAGGAGCTAGACAAGGTACTGGGAACCCAAATCATAGAAATGGAGACAAGGGTGGGGTAGTAATAATGAGGAACTTCAATCTGCCTGCGGTAGACTAGACAACCCCAGCTACCTCCAGCACCAGGGAGCAAATACTGCTGGACGCATTCCAGAGTGGATTCCTCACACAACATGTCATGGAGCCCACTAGGGAAAGAGCTGTGCTGGACCTGGTCCTGTCCAACTGTGTGCATGTTCAGGATGTAAAGATCGAAGTGCCACTTGCAGGAAGTGACGACCACGTGGTGTAATTCTACCTTCCACATGGGTAAAGGGATGGTCAGGACCAAGATGAGGGTTTTGGACTTCGGGAAGGTTAACTTTAATAAAATGGGAAAAATTCTGGCAGAACACCTTGCTGGAATGGGCCATAATAAAGGAAAGACTGATAGAGGCCACTAGTGAGTTTGCCAAAATCAAAAGCAAGAAATCTAAAGTCAAAATGCCCAGCTGGTTTGGAAAGGAAATGGCAAATGCAATAAGAGAAAAGAGGGCAGCCTTCAGGAAGTGCAAATGTACTCTGAATGCTAAATCAAGAGTGGCCAACAGAGCGTTTAGATAGGCAAAGGCTACAAGTGAAGTACAGCTAGCACAGGAAGTGAAATCTGGTCAGAAGGCCTTCTTCAAATATATAAGGGAGAAGAGGGATATTAAAGATGTGATTGCCAGATTAAAAGAATTCAGTGACATAGCGGATGGGCAGAAGAAAGTGAAGAGGAAGTGTAGGTGATTTACAAGTACTTCTGCTCTGTCTTCACTAGATAGAAGGATGGATCAGTGCCACAAGGAAGCAGGGGGGTCAGGACGGGGAAGAGGGGAGTTGTGGATGGTGTAATAGAGGTAGCCAGAGTGCATATGGGCCTAAAGGCCCTGAAGGGGGTAAGTCCCCAGGGCCAGACAGCATCCACTCAAGGGTCCTAAGGGAACTGGTAGAGAATCTGGTGGCCCTCCCTCGCGGACCTGTTTAACACCTCTCTGGAGTCCGAGAGTATGCCTTGGGACTGGAGAACTAAACATTTGGTGCCTCTTCATAAAAGTGGTCCAAAGGATGAACCAGGGAATTACACGCCAGTCAGTCTGACCTCAGTATTGGAGTAAAATTGATCAAGACTATCCCAAAGGAAAGACAGGTGAGTTTTCTAGAGGAAAACAGGCTGCAAGATGAGAGTCAGATCGGGTCTGTGTCCCTGCAAGGCTAATCTGATCGACAGTTTCAACTGGGTGACCAGGACAGTGGACTGGGCCAAGCAGTTAATGTCCTGTATCTGGACTTCAGGAAGGCCCTTGACTCTGTGCCTCATAGGAGACTGGTCAGGAAGCTGGAAGACCTGGGGGTGGGGGCCAAGCTTGCTACATGGGTCAAAAACTGGTTGCAGGTGGTGCCTGGAGGGGAATTCTTGGGAGCTAGCCAGTGACCAGGGGTCCCACAGGGCTCAGTGCTCAGTCTGGTGTTATTTAACATCTTCATCCATGACATAGCAGATGGAATCAAAGGTAAAATCTGCCTGTTCATGGAGACATAAAGCTCTGTGGGAGAGTGGACAAAAAGGAGGCGAAATAGGAACTTAGAGGAAGACCTGGCTAGGTTAGACAAGTGGTCTGGCATTTAGCAACAGGGGTTCAATGCTAAAAATTGCAAATTTATGCACTCCGGGGCAAAGAACCCAGAGACCAAATACCGGTTGGGTGGTGTGCAGGTTAGTAAGTCGGGAGGAAAGGGACCAGAGGGTAATCATCACAAATGACCTGAAGCACTCAGCACACTGCAGGACAGCAGCAGCAAAAGCAAATTGGATGCTGGGCTGCATAGCCAGGGGATTGCCAGCAGGAAGGTGGGGGTCATATTGCCACTGTACAGGTCACTGGTAAGGCTGCACCTAGAATACAGTGTGCAGTACTGGTGCCCCTTATCTTAAGAAAGAATATCAACTTGCTAGAGACAGCCCAGAGAAGGGCGACCAAGATGATCCAGGGCCAGAAGGGCAACACCTACAAAGAGAGGCATGAGGGGCTCAACGTGTACTCCCTGTAGGACAGAAGGGGGTTGGGGGATAGGATCGAGACATTCAAATACTTTAAAGGTATTAACAGGGGTGAATACAGAGGGCCTCTTCAGTCTTAGTAGAAACAAATCCACTAAGGGCATAGCCTAAAGCTGGTATGAGGAGGCACTTTTTAACCAACAGAAAGGTGGCCAAGTGGAAGGAGTTGCCAGAGGAGGTGGTCTCCCTGAAAATGGTGGGTAGCATCAAGAAAGGATGAAACAGAATGAAGGAAAAAGTTGCTGATGGGGAGAGGGGGGACTTGAGGGGATAAAAGGGAATTTGGGGAGCGGTCAGGTCCTTCTGTAGAAACAGGGGGATACTGCACACTGAAGCAGACTAGATAGACCATAAGACCTTTATCTGCTGCCATTTTCATATGTTCATATGTAAACACATTATAATTTAGTCCCAGTATGGCTGGCTCTTGTTACCTGCCCCTCAGTATTAACACCTATGGAGCGTTTGCTGTCCAGCCCCCACTGTGTGCTTGCTTTTATGGGTGGCCCCTTTTACCTTAGGGCCAAGTTCCCCTGACTTCACTTCTGTGGAGCATCTGATTCTCCCCTTCCCACGGGCAGTTCTCAGTCTGGTGTCCCCCCGCCCCCGCTCTGGAAGCTTAATTTATTCTGCCTCTGGCGGTCTCTCACAGAGCCTAACACCCTCACAAGGTTCTATGGAAGTGCTCTCTCCTAGGGCCTTCTCTATGGGCGGTCCTGGGGTGTGGGGCTACCTGCCCAACCATGCGGCCTCAGCTGCTTTATTTGCTGCAATCACAGGTGTGAATTCTTTAATTCTACTTTTCCCCCCCTCTACTGAGGGTGGTCAACTCTGTTCATTTTTGCTGCCATTCACCCGTCATGGTGCCCTGGGCCTGTGCATGAGGGGTCCTAGATGGGAGATGCTGCCCCCGAGATACTGCTGTGGTCCTCACAATAGAGCTGCTTTGCTGGTACAGTGGTGTGGAAGGCTAAGGCACTAGCACTTCACCTGGATCCGGCTTCAGGAACAGACTCGGGTTGCTAGGGGTTGGCCACGGGAGAAAGGATTGAGGGTCCCAGAGACTGCTCTCTTCTCTCTGGAAAGAGGTGATAAGCCATCTCAACCTCTGACTGCCACCGGAGAGAGCCTGGTGGTAATGCAGGTACGAGTGACTCAGTAGGAGGGGCTGCCATTCCATAGTACGTGCATGCCTCCACACACACACACACACACACTACTGTGGCAAGGGGCGAAAACGGAAAAGGGTCCCACAGACTACATGACACCCTACACATCTCCCCCAACCCGCACCACCACTCGGACACCTAGGGGCCTCTGGATATGTGCTCTGGGTGCAGGAGAATGGCCCTCCCTCCTCCAGCCCTGCCTTGGCAGAGGGAGGGAGGGTCATGGGGGAGCTAGCTCCAGGTAAAGTCCAGAGGAGATGGGTGGCAGCCAAGGTGGGACGTGGGGACAGAACCAATGAAACATAGAAACATAGAAGCTGACGGCAGATAAAGACCGCAAGGCCCATCCAGTCTGCCCATTTTTTCTACCTTAGGCCTGTACTCTGTCAATGACCTATCTATTCATGCTCATCTTTATTGCTCCCTTATGACTATCCCATGCCTGCTTGAAACCCTGCACTGTATTCATATCCACCACTTCCTGAGGTAGACTGTTCCATGCATCCACCACCCTTTCTGTGAAAAAGAACTTCCTCACATTACCCCTTAATCGGACTCCCTCTAATCTCATGCTGTGTCCTCTTGTCCTGCTATTTTTCTTATATTGCACATCTTAGACTCTTCCACATTGTTAATGCCCTTAAGATGTTTGAATGTTTTGATCATATCACCTCTCTCCCTCCTTTGCTCTAGGGTATACATATTGAGCTTGGTTAATCTGTCCTCATATGTTTTCTGATGCAGTCCCTGCACCATTTTGGTTGCCCTTCTCTGGACTGCCTCCATTTTGTTAATGTCCTTGTGCAGGTGTGGCCTCCGGTACTGCACACAGTACTCCAGGTGGGGCCTAACCAGTGTCTTGTAAAGAGGGATTATCACCTCCCTCTTACGGCTTGCGATACCACTACTAATACACCCCAGCATCCCTCCAGCCTTACCTACTGCTTTAGTGGTCTGCTTGGATGATTTCAGGTCATCGGTGATGATGAAGCCCAAGTCTCTTTTTTACCTTGTGACTGCCAGCAACTCCCCTCCCAACCTATAGGTGGCTTCAGGGTTTCTCTTCTCTATGTGCATGATCTCGCACTTCTTTGCGTTAAACCCCATTTGCCACTCTTCCGACCATTTTGCCAGTTTATCCATACCTCTTCTCATTCTGCCCACCCCATCTGGATCATCTACTCTGTTGCAGATCTTGGTGTCATCTGCAAACAGACAAACCTTGCCCTCCAGTCCATCTGAAATGCCACTGATGAAGATATTGAAGAGGACTGGCCCCAGGACTGATCCCTGAGGTACTCCACTTGTGACTTGCATCTCTTCTGACTGTATACCATTTACCACCACTCTCTGCTTTCTGCCCACCAACCAGTTTGCCACCCAGTTGACCAACGTCTGACCCACCCCGAGCGTGCCCAGCTTATTAACCAATCTTCTATGTGGAACAGTATTGAAAGCTTTGCTGAAGTCAAGGTAGGTGACATCAACTGCTCTCCCTTTGGTCCACCACTCTGGTTACCCAAAGAAATCTATGAGATTAGTTTGACAGGACCTTCCTGCTGTAAACCCATGTTGTCTTGGATCCTGTGCTCCTATGGATTCCAGGTGTTGCACTATCCTTTCCTTAAGAAGGGCCTCCATAATCTTGCTCACTACTGAGGTAAGACTGACTGGTCTGTAGTTCCTTGCCTCCTCCCTGCATACCTCCCTGCATACCTCTCAACTGTACCACATTACGAGGAAGATTCCTCATTTCCTTCACAAATGCTCACTGTTCCACATTGTGAGGACTTGTCCCACATTCAGTGTTAACATTTTAAAACAAAAATCTATAGTAAATGATGCAAAAAATATATTATTCAATTAATAACAGACTTTCTGAACATGAATGCAAACATTTTAACAGTGTTCTGAGCATCTTAGGTAAAGATCTGATTAAGTGTTCCACATTTTGAAAGGCAATGTTCCTCATTTGGGGGACAAAAGGTTGAGAAGTATGCCTCCCTGCTATCAGTCTTGTGGAACTGGATCACATGAGCCCTTCTCCAGTCTTCTGGGACTTCTCCTGTGCTCAGATGCACTAAACAGTTCTGATAATGGCTCTGCTAGTTCCACCCTTAGCTCCTTTAGTACCCTAGGATGTATGCCATCAGGTCCCATTGCCTTGTCCACCCTGAGCTTAGCGAGCTCTTGTAGGACTCTTTCTTTTGTGAAGGGACTAGTGCATACCTCCTCCCTCCCCTCCCTCGTCCATGGTGCTGGGCTGGGGCGTGCCCTACCTTCTCCTCAATAAATACTGAGAAGAAGTATCTATTTAGGATAGATGCTTTTCCTTGGTCCTCCTCACAGTCCCCCTTATCCCCTTTAATCTTAGCAATAACCCTCTGGACTTTCTCCGTTCACTAATGTATCTATAGAAAGTCTTGTCATCTTCCTTTTTTTTTAATCACATGGAGCGGATCTCCGCGATCCCCCGGCCGCCGACACCCACACCCCCTGGGCCCGGTCTGGCACCCCCTCAGAGCTGGCCATTAATCACTCACGTCGCTCTGAATGCAGGATCTCTCTCAGGTACCGGGGGTGCAGGCGTGACCATCAACCGAGATCGTGCCCGCCATTTCCCCGCCTGGTTTCCTTGCCCCAGAGGCGGATGTGCAATGGCGTGCAAGCACATACGTGCTGACGCCTGCCGCGCTTACCCCCCGCTCTGCTGCTCACTGCTGTAGTGCTACTGGCCTCTGCCAGTCACCCCTATAGTGCACTGCAGTGCCCTAGCCCTCCCCAGAGGAAGGAGAGCAGTCGTGGGACACTTCGATTCTTCTCTCCCCTACCAACCCTCATTTTGGCCAAGTCTGTTCCTGAACCGGGTCGCGGTGTGGCGTCCAGCGCTCAACCTCAGCGCCACCAGGCTGGCTCTTGTCACCTCCTTTTATTGTTTGTGCTAGTGTTTCCTTGGTTTGGGCCTTTGCCTGCCTTACTGCCTTCCCTGCTTCCCTTAGGGAAGTTTGGTATGCCTCCCTATCTTCATCCCGCTGTGTTCTCTTATATTTCCTGAAGGCCAGCCTTTTGGCTCTGACCTTTTCTTCTACTGTTTTTAAGAACCAAAGTGGTTTCCTTCTTCTTTTGATCTTACCTTTCTATCTTCTAACAGTAATGTGTCTATGTCCTCCCCCTGGTCTGGAGACCTGTAGACAACCCCGGTTCGTATGGCTGTCCCATTTCCTGTTTCCAGGATGACCCACAGTTCTTCTGGCTCCTTATGTGTATTCTAAATTTCTGTAGCTTTAATATTTTCATTGACATGAAAGGCCACTCCACCCCCCCCCCTTTGCAACTCGATCTCTTCTGAACAGTACATAGCCGGTTACTGAAGTCTCCCAAGTGTGGTTACTGGTGAACCATGTCTCGCTAATGGCTACTATGTCCAGTTTAGCCTCTGTCATTGTTGCCTGCAGGTCTGGGATCTTGTTTCTCAGACTGCGAGCATTTGTGTACATGATTTTCCATTGGCCAGATTTTGGAGTGTTAGTTGTTGGGTGAGGTCCGGTGCTTCCCCTGTGCATCATATGGGAAGCCAGACCTTTATCCTTACCTGGTGATGCAAATGAACTACAAACATGCTGAACTCTTGTTTGATCACTAGCTGAGGGGGGAAGGGTGTTCTTCCCATTCGACGTATCGGGTGCTACACCCCTCTCCCCATTTGCTAGTTTAAATATTCTGCAAAGACGTCGAACTTCTGCCCCAATGCATTGACTCGACTCCCTCCTTAGTCAGATGCAGTCCATCAAACTTAAAGAACTTTCGCTCCCAAAACTGTTGCCAGTTACCTACAAATTTGTGTCCTTTTTCCTGGCACCAGCCCTTGAGCCACATGTTTAAGCTCCCCTATCTCTCCTTCTTTGACCTTCCGTCCATCTGCCCCCCCTCTCCCAGACTGGCAGGATCTCAGAGAAGGAGATGCTGGATGAAATGGTTGACAGTTTGTCACCCAGCCTGGTCAGGTGTTCCTTGGTCTCCACAACTGACCAGCTGGCGAGATCGTTAGTCCCTATGTATACCAGGACGTTAATGTTTTCTCCTGTTTCCTGCACAATTTTAGCAATGCGGTCAGTGTCTCTCCACGCTGATGTACCTGGGAGACATCTGACCATTACCCCCGGCTGGAGGTAGGTATCAACTCCCCGAATCATGGAGTCTCCTATGATCAGAAATGTTTTGGATTTCCTTTTTGCTTTTTTTGTTTTGGTCCCTGTTTGGGTGAGTTTTGTTGTGCTAGCTCCTGTGCTGCAGTGTCCAGCTCTGCAGTGTCCTCTGCCCCTTTGTTTGATTTTGGAGCTAGAGGCAGATACCTGTTTGTAGTTTTTATATGGTTTGTGGAGGTGATAGTGATACGTTGGGAGAGCATTGAGTGATGGGGCACCCAATTTGCGCCTCCTGGACCAACTACAGTACCTCTGCAGTCGAGGTGCTTCTGTTGGATGTTGGGGAAATGGTGGGCGGTTCTTATATTTCCTCCTGAATATGAGATTTGAGATACACAATCTCTGCTCACGCTGCCTGGAGTTGAGCCCTTAGATCTCCAATGGTCCAGCATGTAGGACAGTGTACTAAATCACATATAACTGCTCTTTTGAAATGTGCCCTGCAGTACCTGCAGTTAATAATATCCATTCCAGATGAGTTGCTGGGTTTATAACCTGGTCTGAGTAATCAGAAGGAGAAAAATGAAAGCAAAAGTTTGATTTTGTGTTTTGTTTGTTTGTTTTTGTATAATTTGTTATATCAAGTTAAATTATTTGTGCCTCTGTAAATGAGGTTACTGTGTGGATACCCCTCTGATCCTCCCCCTCCTGCTTTGCTACAGAAAATGTCACGACTGTGCTACCCTATAAAAGGAGTGTAGCATGGGGTGGGTGGGCCCTTCCCCTGCTGAAAAAGAAACAAGGAGGTAAGAGCAGAAAAAATCAACCAACAACAAAAGCAGTAGCCCTGAAAGCTTCGCCTAATGATAGATAAAACTGTAAAACCTGTAAAGCACCACCTTTAATAATGTCGCAGAAGATATACCCTGTAAAAATCCCTTTGCTACAGAGAAAAATAAAGCAGTAACATGTAACCCCCCTGTTACCCAGGGTTACAAGAATCCCAGTTAGACCTAGTGGCAGGCAGGGAAGGCAGCTGGTGAAACTCCAGTTAAATGGATTTCACACTGTCTCACTCTGTTCTCAGTCTCAGCTGAGACTGAGGGATGACATCATTTTAGAACTGTTGCAGCTGCATAGCCACACTGGAATGTTGCAACTAGGGAAGTTAGGATAGAATGTTGGGGAATTTAAAGTCAGTTCAGTAGTGGGCTCAGAAGAGGGAAGAGGGGTGCTGCAGCTGCAGGCCCTCGTAGCCCTCAGCTCTGACAAAGAGCTATATTTTTGTTAGAGGTGTGTGTTCTCACCTGAAGAGGAACACAAGAACAGCCAAGTGAAGTGGTAGAGACCGCTTCCAGTGGTTCAGAACCTCATCCCTGCGGGGATGGGGGGGAAGGATTCAACCTACTTCCAGGGGCAATCCCCTGGTCCAGCTAGGGGAAGAAGAAGCTGCCTAATTTTAGGTTCGGCTGAGGCACCAGAAGTTCTGGATGAGATTTCTTTGAAGAAGAAAAAGCCTGTGGGGCACCTGCAACCAAGGGGTAAGTCTGCTCTGATAAAGGGCCAATGTGTTTTCACCTGAGACAAGATGAAGTTAAGTGACTGTTACTGTGAGGTCAGGAAAAGACAGCCAAGTACAGTTTTTAACGTTGTGGGAATTGGACTGCTTAACTCTGGGGGGGGTCTAGAGCAATGGACACAGCCACTGTTTAAGTATGTTTCAAGTTCAGCACAAGTGGCATGGAAGAACAGTAGATTAAATGTGACATACATTTAAAGAGAATCTACACAGCAAAGTGTTTTCAGAGGATGAGGTGTTAAAGTCCAGAGAAATGGCTGGGTATGAATTATGGGAGCGAGAGGTGGGAGACCCCCCATCAGTAGTAACCAAATTCACCTCTACAGGTTTGCTTTGGGACACCTGTTGCTTTCTCTCAGGTACGTGGCCAGTGCCTGAGGAAAGTACCCAGATGTGGGATTGATGAAGAAGATTCCCTGATGGAGCCAGAAGTGCTCAGAGGTGGTTTAGGGAGCAACTGAGAAATGTTCCATGCTACATGGAAAGTGTGCAAGGGCTGGCATGAGAGTCGAGCCATGGAAGGAAGGTAGTTCAGAGGGCTGGCGATGGAGCCGAGCCAGGGAAACCGAAAAAGAGTTGAGTTAGGGCTGAATGCCCAGAGTGTTTCGAAACCTGAGGGTTTCAGTGTAAAGAGGATGTGTTCTGATCTCCCTAAATCTGCATTACCAGGAGTGTAGCCCCGTAGGGGTCTATCTATGCTTTGTTATTCTGTTGGATGTGAATAAAAGCCACACTTTAGAATCCCAACTTCTGGTATTGGACATTACAGTTAATGCTTCCTGTGTCCGGAGTTATTTGGTGGCCCCTGTGCAGAGTAGCCAACCTAGCCAGCATGCCGAGTGACAACTTTCTCCCCAAGTTTCAACTTATAAAAATGGAGGCACTGCGTCATAGGACCTAGGCCCCTCAACCTGTTCACTAGCTACACAGGCAGGGGTAGTAGCCCTCTCAGTTAGCGCCAACTGGGGGTTACAAACAGAAGATATACTTCGCACAAAACAATTTGAATCAGAGAAGATAACAGCAGTAATCTGTAAGCACAAACCTGTAGGCACACCCCGTAATAATGCAGCAGAAAGTATACCCTTCAACAACAGTTTGAATCAGAGAAAAATAAAGCAGTAAAATGTTAGTAACAAACAGTAACAACCCCTGTGAGTACAAAAGAAAATAATAACACACAGTAAATCTGCCTAGCCAAAAGAAGCCTTAACCTTTTTCCTTGCTCTGATAAGGTTCCTTGCTCTGCCCTTACAAGCAACCTAGAAGAAAAGAGCTCAAGTGAAGCTAGGTGCCTTTGCCAGCAAACCTAGTCTTCCACCATGAGCCAAACGAATGGGGTCGCTGCCCCTCATGCTGGTGCTGAGAATGGAGAAGGAAAGAAAATCTACCAAACTTCATGATAAAGGGAACCCACAAACTGTTTGTTGCCCAGGGGACCGAAGGAGTGGTGGGACCACACACTGACTCGACCGAAATAGAAGAGGGCGCCACCACAGCTCTCAACCTTTCATCCCCCAAATGTGGACCACTGCCTTTCACAATGTGGAACAAAAAGGCAAAATGTGGAAGACCTTGTCAAATTGTGGATATAGAAGCCTAGAACACTGTAGGAATGTATGTTTTCATGTTCACAAAGTTTGTTGTTCATTGAACAATGCACTTTTCACATTTATTGTTTGAATTTTTTCTTTATAATTTTTGCATGCAATGTGGGACAGGTCATTTTAATGTGGAACAAAGAACTTTTGGGAGGAAAAATTAGGAACTGTTCCTCGTAATGTGGGACACTTGAGAGGTATGATTGCCACTGACTTCACTGGACTGCAAGGGAGGCATGTCGACAGCTGGCAAGTGGCTTCACCCACCCTAAGGTAAGCCTTCTTGATGTTGCTCTGCGAGTCCTCCACTCTCACCGACTCCAGTCTTCACCCCAGTGGTCGCTCCGACCGTTCTTCTTATAGGCTCAGGGTTCCAGTCTTAATCTCCAAGCACGAGCCATTAATGGCTGTAATTTGCCATTAATGGCTGTAACTTATTAAAATATCCCCAACCCATGCGCTGGGCGAGGGACAGTAGTCCCAGTGCATGGTGGACTCCTGTTAGCTTGCTTGTAGGGGTTCTAATAGTGAACGAAGGTAGGCAGCTGACAGAATTAAAAAAAAAAAAAAATAAACACAGCCCTGGCCATCTCTATGGCCCCCGCAGTGGTCACTGAGCACCTGCTCTGCTCCCCTCTATTCCTCCGGGGGTCCCAAACCTGTTTCTGGAGGATTCCAACTTTGGGGCTCTAGGGCCATGTCTGATGATGTGTCCCTCATTCCAAGAGCCACTGCCCCACATTTAAGTATCTGAGTGTAACCCTTACTTCAGTGAAACAGGACTGAGAACCGGGACGGACAGTTATGTCTGCAAAGCCCCCCACCCCATCTAGTTACCAACTACTCTAACGCGGTTTCAAAGTTCCCTGCCAAACTTCTGCCCAATATAACGGTGCTTAGTTTTGATCACACTCAGCACAAAACTAGAAGAAATCGTTCCTCTAGTTCTGTGGGAAAAAAATCTATCGTCTAAGTAACGTTTCAGAGGTTGTTCCCACCTCCCCGGAAGACGGATGTTTGGGTGCACACGCTCTCAGGCTGCCGGACCGTTCACTTGTTACACTTCCGATCTGGACAGCAGTTTCCGGCCCGCACAGAGCGACACAGGCTGCAAATCACAGCGGGCAGCTGGAGGGTGAGTGGTACTGGTGTCAGGTGTGTCGTTTGCGGCAGTCTGGACTGGGCCAAGAAATGGCCATTTATGTGGAGACGCGCAGTATCCCCTTTCCAAACACTCCCTGCCTAACAGTGTCCTCTTTACTCCTGCAGCCCTACAGGCGATGCCTATCGGTCTAGCTTACCCCTTGGCCAGCCGCCCGGCATCCTAACTGCAAATACATCTGGCCCAGGGAGTGAGCGGGGAGCTGTGCTGGTCACCGTTGCGGGGATTGGGGGAGCAGTATACACCAGGGGAGTACTTGCAAGAGGGTAGGGGTTGTGATGAGTGTGTGCGCCACTGGTCAGCTGGAAGGGCTTGCTAAGGGGATTGAGTTGAGGTTGGGAGTGTGTGCCACTAGACACCAGGAAGTGCTTGCAGGGAGGTTGGGGATTGTGCCACTAGACGCCAGGGAGTGCTTGCAGGAGGGAGGGGAGTTTAGTTGGGGTGTGTTGTGTGATCACACAGCAATGAGTGCTTACAATAGGTATGTGTGTTAAACACCAGGGATGCTCCGCATATGGGATTTGGGGGGGTCGTCGGATGTTTGTGACCTAGACAAGAAAGAGCTGTGTAAGGGGTTGGGGATTGTGCCACTAGACGCCAGGGAGTGCTTGCAGGAGGGAGGGGAGTTCAGTTGGGGTGTGTTGTGTGACCTAGACAACAGGGAGTGCTTGCAAAGGGATGAGGGCTGGGATGTGAGTTGACACTGTACATTTAGGAGGTACTTGCAAGTAGAATGGGGTGGCACTAGACACCAGGGAGTGCTTGCAAGGGGGTTGGGCTGAGGGTCTGTGCGCCACTGGACACCAGGGAGTGCTTGCAAGCAGGTTGAGATGTATGTGCTACTAGAAACCAGGTAGTGCCTGCAATTGGGGGGGGGTGCTTTACTCCTGGGGACTGAAGGATAGAAGCCGCTTGACATGTCTACCACTACCTGCTTCCTGGCTGACCAAGGTGTGGCATTGGCTTCTAGTACATAGGCAGTTGCTTTCTTGGCTGGAGGCTGTAGCCCTAATGCCTTGATGGTCAACGAGGGCAGAGATAGTTGAAGGAAGACAACAAACAAAATCTAAAATGTATATATGGTGGATTGGTGTGGGCCTTTAAAGGGGAGGATATGCACACTGGTGGACTGGACTGTTTGTACTGCTTTACCCAGAACCACACTCTATTGTTAATTAAAAGGACTCTGATTAGTCATCAAAACACTAAAACAGAAACCTGTCTCTATATGTTTCCCCACAGATTACAGCACTGTGCAGGGATGTGTGAGGTGGAAATTTCTGAGCAAGCCTATGTGAAAATGTACCTCCATGCAGCTAGGTACCCCCAGTGCATGGTGAATGGGATCCTGCTGGCGGAGAAGTGCCGAAGTGGGCGGATGGACTGGGTCTGTGTGACTGACTGCATCCCACTGTTCCATAACTATCTCTCACTCTCAGTTATGCTGGAGGTGGCTTTGAATCAGGTATGGCAGGGGTATTCCCGAAGTGTTTTTTTTTTTTTAATCTTTTTATTCACACCTGCTCACTTGCCCCAACAATCGGCAGGTGAGCAGCTTTCTTCTCCACTGACAAGACTTCAGCTCTGTCTTCGGTTAGCAGGGTGCAAGAATTGCTGGTGGTCTGTGCCCTCTCTGCCTGTGCTGCTTACTGCTAATCATAGAAATTATCACTGGACTGACTACTACAGTCACTCACAAAACGTCTGACTCTGTGACCGCTGATGGCAATCACAGACCGGTAAGAGCAAATTTAAAAGCAGTTCCAAGAATCTTTAGTCCCCAAAGTCAGATTGAAGCAAATGATCAAGCTCTAAAGCTCCGTCAAGGCAACAAACAACTAAGAATCATAAATAAATTGTTTTGAAAACCCTGACCATGCCGAGCAATCTTTTGGTTAAGTATAGTTATAAAAAGGGTTTCAGAAATGTTGTAGTCTGATTGTCTGTCAGCATTCTGAGACATCTACATTGAGCATGAGATGTTAAACCGAGGCCCCTTGTGCCTGTTCTGGTGGTTGCCCAGGTGGACGTTAAAGATCCTATGGCTCTTCTTGAAAAGAGATGGGGACTTTCCCTGGTGTCCTGGCCAAATTCCCCCCATTCACTAAAAAAAAAATACCACCAACAGCTTAATCTGGTTCAGTTTCAGTTGGTTACCATCTGTATTCCCTCCTCCACCCTGCTCCCCTGGGTCGCCCCTGAAAAAGGGACTTCTTGTCGCAGTGGGCCTACCTGGTCAACACAATTCAATCAATCTGCATTTATCTCTGTCGCACTGTTAAGTACAGCTGATTGCCATAGCACATGAATTATTCCTGTCAGCATTCCATTCTATGTAGACAAACAGGAAAATCCAACAGTGGCCCCTGTGGGTAAATAAAGAGAGCAGGAGGAGGAGTCAGTGGTCCTTGTGGGTAAATAAAGAGAGCAGGAGGAGTCTTTGGCCCCTGTGGGTAAATAAAGAGAGCAGGAGGAGTCTGTTCCCCCAAAAAACTATTGTGCAAATGTTTGGGTTAGGAAATATACACCCACATTATAAAACTATTGTTATCCGGTTTATTCATTAATTTGTGAGAAAATGAAGTACTTGCACAAAATACTGCTTAGGTCAAAGCCTCTTCCTCAGGGCACTAGCATATTCACTTTCTGTGCAAGGTTTCTGACTTCAGAAATCTACTAAATATAAATGTTCATGCTTATGCTGTAAGGTCAGTTTCAAATCCAGCATCTCCCATTTTGTCAAAACTTTTTTTTATTCTTTCCAGTTGCAGACGAGCAGCATCCCTTGCTTTGTGTGCAGGATCACAGGCTAGCAGTATTGATTGGATTTCCAAAGCCAGAAACTTTGCACAGAAAGTATTTCTGCTTATGCCCTGAGAAAGAGACTTTGACCCTGAAACATCGGCTACAGTATGAACAGTGCTATATTTTTTGCAAAGTAGTTGAGTTTTTTAAATAAATTAATAATCCTAACAACACTATTTTTGTGATATGGTGAGTGGGTCTGTATTTCCTAACGTGAATATTAGCTTCCATCCTCTGGCACTGCTGAATGACTACAATGATGCATTCTGCTTCTGAACCAGCATTCTGAAATAGTTGGTGGATGAACTATTTTATTAGTAATCTTCCTTTCCATGAGGAAAACATTCAAAGGTATACTTCTAACACTTTTCCTGTGAAAATTTTTTTTTGAATAATTGAAATAAGGCCATGATGCCGGTGACCCAGGTTCAAAAGTGAGCCTGAGTCATTGCGGGATGGCTGGCGGGAGATATCTCCTCGAGGGAGGGAGGGAGGAAGGGCAGCCTTCTCCAATGCATGACTGCCAGCTTGGTGACCACAGGTGACAGTACACTTGGGAGAAACTCAGTGGACAGGGAGTGTGCGTGCTTGTGACACACCCCAGGCCAGTGTCTTGGGTTTGGTACAAATGGAGGAAATGTGGTAGATGCAGGGCACAGTTATGGACCAACACCTGCAAGCCCCGCACTGGTGATGTGGCAGCCCTCCCCTGAACCGGATTGAGATAGCCGAAGTTTGGGGCCCTGCCGCACTCCACCACGTGGGGAAAGCCGTGGGGCCAGACAGCAGAGGAAGCTGAAAAGTCCATGAGATGCCAGGTGAAGGGGCTGGAGTGTCCATCCGGATACCAGTAGGGGACCAAAAAATTTGAAATAAGGCACACCCAGCAGTTAGATTAATAGTTTATTTAATCAGTCCCTAGGGGCAGTATGGTACCCAGCTGTGCCTCAAGCCGCATTACACCCCTAAGGGGTGATCAGCAGACTGTTAATCTAACCCCTAGTCATGCTATATTGCTTAATTAGTGGTGACTCAAATCCAAAGTTGGCTGTGCTGTCGCTGGATTGCTAATAATTCCTCTTCAGAAACACTGGTGATGGTAACAGAGTGCTTTGGTAGGGCTTCTGCTTACCACTCTGGCGACCTGAGTTTGAGAACAACTCTCATTGCAGTGGGCCAGCTGGGGAAGGAACAATATGGAGCCTACTGGGAGCGGGATTCCATCTTCTGCTGTTTCGGTTGCCACCCATCATTTGCATTATGGTAATCTGTGTGGTTGTACTGTAATTACTAAATATCCACTTGATTAGATTTGAATCAGTCACACTGCTGGATTGATCTGTGTGGTTAAATTACACCAGGCACTTGGGTTAAATCCCAATACTGACACTGTAGTGCAGCATGGGAGTGGGGGTGCTGTCTTTTGGATGAGACGTTAAACCGAGGTCTCTGCCTGTTCCGGTGGTAGTTCAGGTGGATGTCAAAGATCCCATGGCACTTCTCGAAAAGAGTAGGGAAATTTCCCTGGTGCCCTGGCTGAATTTCCGCCAATTCACTAAAAATACCACCCACTGCTTAATGTGGTTCAAGGTCACTTGGCATTCATCTGTATCCCCCTCCCCCGGGTCGTGCCTGAAAATAGGCAGGATTTGTCTAGTGCACTTACCCAGTCAACAAAAACTAAATAAATAATATTATACTGTAGTAACTACATGTTCAGATGATTTATATTGAACCAGTCACACTGCAGAAGTGATCTATGATTATACTGTAATAACTGCAACATCGTGTGATTAGATTTAAACCAGTTAAACTGTAAGATTGATCAATGTGGTTATACTTATTCCACAGGTATCTACTGTAAGCCAGTCACAATAGAGGAAACTTGTTGATTATTATCCCACAAACTACCACCAGTAAATTTTGTACATGCCCACAGTAGGCAATCCACCTTTTAGACACACCCACAGTAGGTTATCCAAACCGCAGATGCAGCAGCTGTACACAGTGCAGAGCTGCATTAAACTTTTGTTTGTAAAGGACTCTTACATTTTCCAAATGCAGCCAGGTAAATGTAGGTGGTCTTCGAGACAGTCTTTTGCAGCAGGTCATAACACATGGGAACCTTCTTTCGGAGGCACTTGTTTCCGGAAGACTTCTTAGCATCATACCTAGGACCGCCCCCAATGTACCACATGACCAGGTCTGTGCACTGTGAAAGAGAGGGCGGTCTCGATACTCCTCAGTTCTTTGTTTTCCATGACCTACACAAATCTCTCCTGGAGATCGGCTTAGCAATACCTTCTCCTTTTAAAACTCATTTGTTCCCATAGATATCATATGACGTCGGAACCATCCATTGCTGGAATGGATCCAAAATGGCCACCAGGAACAAATGAGTTTACAAAAAAAAATTTCTACCAATTTTTATCATCACTGACCATCTTTACTAGACCAACAATGAAGATACTTTGAATTTTCGTAAGTATAATTACATCATCGGCATCGCTGAAGGTGGTTTTTGCCCTCTTGTTGACAATGGCTTTTGCCCTCTCATCAACGATGGCCTCAGCCTTTTCACTGCAATGGCTCCTGCTCTCTCATCGACGACGGCTTTGCCCTCTTGTTGATGACAGCTTCACCCTCTCGTTGATGATGGCTTCTGCCCTTTGGTTGACAATGGCCTCCGCCCTCTCATTGTTGAGGGCTTCACCCCCTCGTCGTCGATGGCTTTTTAATTTTCTCTCTCGTTGATAGTGGCTTTTGCCCTCTTGTCAATGGTGGCTTCTGCCCTCTCATTGACGTTGGCTTCTGCCACTCTCGTCGACGATGGCTTTTGCCCTCGCATTGATGGTGGCATTTGCCATCTCGTCGTCGATGGCTTCAGCCATCTTGTGAATGATGGCCTTGGTGGTGATGGCTTCGGCCTTCTTGTTGTCAAGGGCTTTCGCCCACACAGTCAACGGTGGACACTCATCGACGGTGGCTCCTGAACCCTCTTGTTGCCACTGGCTTCGATAGGCTTCCCTTACTCTCATCAGGAGAAGGCTTTGGCCCCCTGATGGTGATGGGTTTCCACCCTCAGGTCAATGATGGCCTTGAGTCTTTTATTGCCAATAATGTCTCATTGAAGAAGGCTTTGTCCTTCTCACCAATGAGGACCCTCTTGTCCACAATGGACCCCAGAATAATCTGCAGGCCTAGACCCAGGTGCCCTTGCCTTTGGTATCACTGTGGGCCTCATCATCATCTCCTAACAAGGCGTGAGTTATCCGCCGCCTGACCAGCAGCTTCGGCTATGGGGTGTCCTCTGTAATCCACACCAGACCCTGTTTGGTCTTTAACTGAAACTCTGCCCTCATACTGGGTATACGGTTATTTCTTCCACTGCTTTGACATCACCGATGGCTCCTTTGAGTCAACTTTTTGCCAGCCTGCTGGGGTTTGCTTCCCCACCAGTTTTCTTCTCTCCATTATTCCAGTGGAGTCTGACCGTGTCTCTTCGGAGCTCTGAGTTGGGCCAGTAGGGAACATGTGGACGTGCCTATTCTTATGGCCTGGTGCCCCCTTCCCCCATATTGGAGGGGCCACCTCCAGGTCCCATTCCAGTCTCCTCCTGTAGGACTATTGTACACCAGGCTCCGTCTATAGTTGTTGGGGTGGAGCCATTTTTTTCTTGCTCAGGACTAGGGACGGACCGGTTCTACCCTCTGGGGCCCAGGTGTAGGAGCTGCATGCCCCTAGACACAAATTGACTTATTATTTGGAGACATCCTCACAGTGGTCATCCCACCTCTTGGGGATGCTTCCACAGCTATTTTACTCGCTGCTTGGAACCTCTGGCAGCTATGGTTTACATGACCTCTACTGTGAAAATATGTCTTACTATACTTTCTTGGCATATATCGTGCTTTTTGCTCCCGCCTTTCTGAGTTTTCCTTTTTTTTCTTTTCATATTTCTGTTTTTTCGTGCCTGCTGTCCCACTGGAGCCGCACCATCCGGAGTCGCCTATTAAGCCTGTCCCTGCCAGTGCCTTACCTGTCAATCTCCGGTCCCTCCATCCAGCCTCGGATACCCCTTGGGCGGGGTCAGGGTAGGGGCTGACCCCCAAATCTTGTTTGTCTCGTCGGGGTCTTGAGGCTGCGGCACTGGCACATCGGGACCCAGCTCGGTGCTCCATCTTCCCGGTTCCAGTGGGTTTTTCCCACATTTCTGTGGGACGTTGTGGGCCCGTACATCAAGGTGCAAGCACCGACGTCAGCAGCGTCCCTCCCCCTCCTTTCCTCGAAGGAATAGCCCCTGAGGCTGACTGGTTGCTGACCTACGCCCTCGACCAATCAGACCCCTGAGTCACCAGCTTGCCGCCGTGCCCCCAGCCTCTGCCAAGGATCACAGCTTGCCGGATTGAAAGACCCAGAAGGCGAGCTGTCGTTGGACACTCAAGCTTATCTTCCCCCACGGCCAACCCCCGGCGGCCCGAGCTCGCTGCCAAACCCAGGTCACCGGCATGGTGCGAGGTGTGGCATCCAGCGCCTCCGGGCTGGCACTGAGTTTCTTCTTGATGCTTCTTTTCAAGGTCTCTCTAAGAGACCCTCCGCCTCTGGTTGCACCACACTTTGGTGCATTCCATGTCATTTTTTGCACCAGGAGAATTCTTTTACGAAAGTCCTTTTTCGGGTCCCTCTGATACCTTGGAGATGCCTCCCTCACACGGTTTCACTACTCCTATTAGCTTTCCCCGCCTTTGATTCCAAGGTCGACGGGTGCTGTTTTGCTGGTTTCCTGCCTGGGACCACCCGCAGCCAGAAGGTCCCCTCAAATCCATGGTTACAGTATCTGTCATGATGTCCGGGATCTTGGATTTTTTTTCTACTTGAATAATGCCCATTTTGCCTGTGCATCCCCCTCCTTAAAGGTCAGGGTATGTTTTCTCTTTCCTTCTGAACGATGATCATGGTAGACCTTCACCCTGTGCTACAAAAGGCAGTGAAACCCCCATTCAGGATAGACTCTGCCACCAGAGTCTTCCAGTAATACTGGGCCTTGATCTCTGCAATTCTTCACAAAGTGGGCTTCTGTGTTTTTTTTCCATTATATGCCCAGATGTCTTGCTTTTCGGAAACATCATCAGACGTCCTCATTGCACCGCTCAGTACTCTTAAGTATGGTTCAAATCTTTGGGTATGAACATACACCTTTATGGCATACATTTAGTTGGAAATGCTTTCCTTCATGTATCTCGATGGACACTCCTGGGCTAACTGGCTTCCCATTATCTGCCGCACCAGAGGCGTCTCGGCCAGGCTTCGCCTGCTGACTTTTTTGGGGTTACTTGGCTGCGGCCATCCTAATCGATTACATATCCCCAGTCACACCTGAGACTTTGTTCCAGGACACTCTGCAATGATTGTGCCTTCAGAGATCTACCTGCAGACAGATGCCGGTGTCTTATCGTCCACTATCAAATTTCTCCATTTATGAAGGTGCATGACCACTCTTATGATGAACACCTTGAATCCAGAGGATGTAGGTATTTCTTTCAGAGGTCTAAAAACCTGCCAAGGTGTTTGGTAGATGGGCAGTGGGTTACTAGTGGGGTACCGCAGGGTTCAGTACTGGGTTCAGTCCTTTTTAATGTCTTTATAAGTGACATTGCAGAGGGACTGGAAGGAAAAGTATGCCTCTTTGCAGATGACACAAAGATCTGCAACAGGGTTGCTGCACAAGGAGGCATGGAAAGGACGAGAAGGAACTTGGCAAGGTTGGAGGAATGGTCAGAAGTATGGCAGCTTGGATTCAGTGCAAAAAAGTGCAAAATAATGCACCTGGGAAACAAAAACCCAGGGAAGATTACACAATGGGGGGAGGTGGTAACAGCAACACAAATGGAAAGGGACTGGGGTAATCATATCAGATGACCTTAGGTTAGCAGGCAATGTGAGAAGGCAGTAGGGGGCTGGAGGATACTGGGATGTATAGGGAAGAGGCATCACCAGCAGAAAACAGGAAGTTGTTATTCCTCTGTACAGACAGTTGCTGAGACCCCATCTGGAATACTGCGTCCAGTTCTGGAGACCCCATCTCCGAAAGGACATAGACAGGATAGAGGCAGTCCAGAGGAGGGCAACTAAAATCATGCAGGGTCTGCAAGAGAAGCCATACAAGGAGAGACTAAAGAAGCTTAATATGTATACTCTTGAGGAAAGGATGGAGGGAGAGGGGGGACATGATAGAAACTTTTAAGTACATCAGTGGAATCAACAAAGTCCAAGAGGGTAACATCTTTCAGAAAAAGAGATGTGCAAGAACAAGGGGACATAATTTGAAGATGGGGGGGCGGCGGTTCAGGAGCAATGTAGGAGCAAAGGAGAACTGACAGCTCCTTACCCATTCTGCACTGAGGATTGCCATCCAATCCTCTATCATCTCAGTCGTTGACTATGGCTTAGTTATATACGGATCTGCCACTACTACAGCACTTAGTCGCATTACAACATCCCTAAATAAGGCCTGTCTGCTGCTCGCTGGTGCACATCGATGTACCCACACATGTGAACTCTATGCTGACTCAGGTTGGTTGCAACTCTCAAACCGGATAAAGTACCTTACCTGCCTGATGGCGAAAAAATCCACTCTGGGCCTCACTCCACCTTGTATCCAAGACCTGTTATGCCGGAGCGCTAGCACCCGTTTTACCAGAAGATCAGAACACCAGCCTCTCCAAGTCCCCGATGCGGACTTCTCAGGGACAAAGATCATTCGCCTATCATGCCCCCAGCTGGCTAAATGCCCTCAGCACTCATATTACTGCCTCCTCCTCTCTAGGTATTTTCAAATCAAGGCTGTTCTCTCACCTTGCCACCTCCAGCTCCTGTGACTGCCCTGATTAAACCTCCTATTTTCTCACTACCCACCCTGTTTCGTTATTTGACAAAGACATGTTTGGGAAACCTTTTCTCCTGCTATTGTCTGCTCCCCACACCTTTCACTTACCCTCTCTGTTCTGGACTTTTTCCCTATTTGTTTCTCCTAATCCGGCATGACCTCTTTCTTGTAATAATAATGTGATTATTGATATCTCATGTCCTTTTGCACAAATGATTTGATATGTATTTGTATGTGTTTTCTCGCTCTTGACACAGCACAAATTGTTGTGTTATCTATGTAACCTTTTTTGTACTGTACCTAATTGACGTGGAACCTTTGTAAAAGAGCCTCTGGCTCAAAGGTAGTAATTCCTAGAACAATAAGCTAAACTAAAAAAAAAAAAAAATGTGAGGAAGTATTTTTTCGTAGAGAGGGTGGTGGACACATGGAACAGCCTTCCTGAGGAGGCTGTGGGTCTAAAACTGTGGGAGAATTCAAGAATGCATGGGACAGACATAAGGCAGTTTTTGTTGGGGGGATAGGAAGAAATAGGCTGTTGGTTAACAAGGATCTGCAGCTTATCCTGTAGGTAGGGAAATGGACAGACTGGGTGGGCCAAGCGGTCCTTATCTGCCGTCGAAGTCTGTGTTTCTATGTTATGCGTCTTTGTCTTGAAAGAGCCATTTTCTATGCTCTCCATACTTTTGGGCGCCTTCTATGGGGGATATGTCTCATGATCCAATCGGTTATTTCCCTCCTATATGTTACTTGACCAGGAAACATTACCCAATCCCTTGCCTATATGCATTAAAACCATGCATATAGGGTTCTGGGACTCATATAACTGACTACACTTCATTAGAGGTACGTATCCCTGGCAGCAGGCATACACTGCCGGATACCCTCTGCCTTTTCAGAGCAGCGGGGCACAAATGGAAAATTCCACAGGATGTAGTCGAAGACATCTTTGTCTGCTGGGCTCATCCTGACAGGGATCCGTTTGTCTCTCCACCCCATATCCTACTGCCTCACTGCTGCCCACTGTGGCCAGACCTGGACATGGTCTGGCAGGATGTTTTCACTCTACACTGGAGGCTCCTCTGGGGTGAGGACCTGTGTGGTTCCCACTGTTACAGCTGAGGATTCTGGTACTGATATTTCTCCTTCTTTATGCCCACCCTCCTGCCTTTCTCTTTTGGTAATGCTCCTGCAATCCAGTTTTGCGTTTCCTTCTCCTCCATGCTTGGTTCCGGGGGGCTTACCCTTCTTTTGGCTCCCGTCACCTTTATGATGACAGGCATCTTTACACCAACCTGAGTGTCTCATGCCTCGTCCCTTTCTTCATAGAACAGGTACCATGTCTCTCTCCGAGGGGACTAGATTGAGTTGGAACTTGTTTTCTTGACCTCGTCTGTACATAGTGGACTATTTGCTTCCACTTATGGTGGTTGGGGTTCCCTTTGTAGCCAAGCTTTTGCCTTTCCTTTTGTGATGAGAGAAAGGTCTCTGACTCCATTGGGTATTTACAACTGTTCTTAAGGGATATTCTTCCCCCTGTACTCTGGTAGGATTCCACCTGCCTCTGGGGGTTCTTAGTTAAGTCCTAGACTGACAGTTGGTCCCTTTCCGGCCTGCGGTTCCATGAGGCCTGCGCTTCCTATCTTGGAACCTTTTACTCTGTGTTGCAGTTTCGTCAGCTGGCTGCATTATTGTATTCTATGCTCTGTGCATACAGGGCCCCATCTGCCTTTCCTAAGAAAAAGACACTAAGGCGGTCTCAGTTGTTCCTGTGTATCAATAGCCATTCAGCTACCAGTCTCTCATGTGGGACATGAAGAACCTGAGGCTGCTCCGATTCGCATCTTGGTTGTTCACAGTCCCTTTCGTTCTTAATGAACAAGGCCACTGCACAAAACAGCGCCACCTTTTGTTTAATTTCCCCTAGATTGTGCAGAGGAAACTCCCTGTTTTGGTACAGGGTCTGTCCAAATTTAGGTCTCCATTCTTTGTTATAACAAAAGTTACATATATTCTGCCACTCTCGGCTGTGGTCAAGACTCCCGCCACATGAGTGATGGCTACCACCACAGCAGGTTTACAGACTGCTGTAAGGGCTCATGTGATCCCGCTCCACAAGAGTGGTAGCAGGGAGGAGGCAGGGAACTACAGACCAGTCAGTCTTATCTCAGTAGTGGGCAAGATTATGGAGGCACTCCTTGAGGAAAGGATAGTGCAGCACCTGGAATCCATAGGAGCACAGGATCCAAGACAGCATGGGTTTACAAAAGGAAGGTCCTGTCAAACTAATCTCATGGATTTCTTTGGGTATCCAGAGTGGTGGACCAAGGGGGAGCAGTTGATGTCACCTACTTTGACTTCAGCAAAGCTTTCGATACTGTTCCACATAGAAGATTGATTAATAAACTGGGTAGGATCAGGGTGGGTCAGAGGTTGGTTAACTGGATGGCAAACTGGTTGACGGGCAGAAAACAGAGAGTGGTGGTAAATGGTATACAGTCACAAGAGATGCAAGTCACAAGTGGGGTACTTCAGGGATCAGTCCTGGGGCCGTTCCTCCTCAATATTTTCATCAGTGGCATTGCAGATGGACTGGAGGGTTAGGTTTGTCTGTTTGCAGATGACACCAAGATTTGCAACAGAGTAGATGATCCAGATGGGGTGGGCAGAATGAGAAGAGATCTGGGTAAACTAGCAAAATGGTCGGAAGAGTGGCAACTGGGGTTTAACACAAAGAAGTGCAAGATCATGCACGTAGGGAAGAGAAACCCTGAAGCCACCTATAGGCTGGGAGGGGAGTTGCTGGCAGTCACAAGGTAAGAAAGAGACTTGGGCATCATCATCACCGATGACCTGAAATCATCCAAGCAGACCACTAAAGCAGTATGTAAGGCTAGTGGGATGTTGGGGTGTATTAGTAGGGGTATCACAAGTCGGAACAGGGAGGCAATAATCCCTCTTTACAAGACACTAGTTAGGCCCCATCTGGAGTACTGTGTGCAGTACTGGAGGCCACACCTTCACAAGGCCATTAACCAAATTGAGGCAGTCCAGAGAAGGGCCACCAAAATGGTGCAGGGACTGCATCAGAAAACATAGGAGGACTGATCATCAGGAGAGGGGTGCAGGATGCTACCTGCACCTGTGCAAGTGTAAGACGAAAATGCGGTAGGGCCCAAAAACCCTGCTGGTGGAGGCAGCTAAGGCAAGGAAGGAGCAGAACCTGGCCAGGGAAATTAGGAGAGGGAACAAGGGGTTCTTTAGATACATTGGGGAAAAAAGAAGGGTGAAAGGCAGATTAGCAGGATTAAATCAGGATGAGAGCAGAAGACCCAGGGAGCAGGCTGAGGTACTAAATGAGTACTTCACCTCAGTTTTCACCAAGGAAATGGGGTGCTGCATCACATGGGAGCAGACAGAGATACTGAGAGGGGGCCTACCATCGGCGGGTCTGGGGAGAGGGGAGGCATCACTGGCAGGTGGGGGAGGCTAAGCAGGGAGAAGAGGCACCGAAGTGGAAATCACAGCAGAGAGAGTGAGGAAGCCCTCAGCTCCCTTAAGACGGAGAAAGCACCGGGCCGGATAAATTACATCCCAGAGTGCTGAAGGAACTTGTGGATCTCCCAGAAACCTCTGGCGGAGCTTTCACCATCTCTCTGAGGACAGGGTGGGTGCCCCAAGACTGGAAGGTGGCGCATAGTGCCTATCCACAAGGGGGGATCAAGGAGGTGGCAGGGAACTACAGGCCTGTCAGCCTGACATTGGTGGTGGGCAAGGTGATGGAGGGCATTGTCAAGGAGAGGCTAGGGGAGACCTGGATAAGTCAGGTGCCTGGACGATAGACAGCATGGATTCATCCCGGGGAAATCGTGTCAGACAAACCTGGTGGAGTTCTATGACTGGGTGACTAGTGCCTTGGACCTGGGTAGACCAGTGGACGTCCTCTTTCTAGACTTCAGCAAGGCATTTGACTCTGTTCCTCACATGGGCCTGTTGGATAAGCTGGGAGAAATGGGGTGGGGAACCAGATGATCAGATGGATAGGCAATTGGCTCCAGGACTGGACCCAGAGGGTCGTAGTTGGCGGGATAGTCTCATCCCCAAGGAGGGTCATTAGTGGGGTCCCACAGGGATCAGTCCTTGGGCCCCTTCTGTTCAACGCCTACATCTCTGACATAAGGACAGGAATCAGGAGTGAGATGAGTCTCTTTGCGGATGACTCGAAACTGGGGGCGGTGGTGGATGGGGAGGAGGGGAGGGTGGCCCTACAGGGGGACCTGGAGGCTCTGGAAAGATGGTCTAGAAAGTGGAAGCTGAGGTTCAGTGCAGGGAAATGCAAGGTACTCCACCTGGGGGCCAGAAACCCAGGCCAAGTGTACACCCTGGGGGAAATGCTACAAGTCTCGATGGCTGAGAGGAACCTGGGGTGGTGGTGATGTCAAGATGAACAACTCTGAGACTTGTAGGAGGGCAGCAGCCAAGGCCAACAGGATGCTGGGATGCATCGCTAGGGGATCACTCCAGAAGGAGGAAGTGATACTCCTCTGTATAACTGCTTGGTGAGGCCACACCTTGAGTACTGCATGCAGTTTTGGAGGCCACACTTAAAGAGGGACATTAACCTCCTGGAGAGGGTCCAGAGGAGGGCAACCAAATGATTTGGGGCTTGGGGACAGGACCTATGAGGAGAGGCTCAAGAGCTAAATATGTACACATTGGAAGAGAGAAGGGACCCGGGGACACGTATAGAGGTCTTCAGGTACATGAAGAGGGTAAATAGGGAGGAACAGTCAGGGTGCTTCAAGGAAGGAGGAGGGGCCACTAGAGGGCATGGGTGGAAGCTGGAGGGGGAGATTCAGGGAGAAAGAAGGAGGTGCTCCTTCACTGAGAGGGTGGTGGAGCTGTGGAATGCACTGCCTAGGGGGCTGGTGGAGGCAGAGACAGTGGAGGGGTTCAAGAGGGGGTGGGACAGGTACAGGGGAAGGGTTCTGGAAGCAAAATCCAATGCAGCAAGAATATCCGAAACTGGGAAGGGAGAAGCCAGAGAAGGCGAGGGGGACAGCAAGGTCAGCACCCAGGGTGGGGGCTGACAAAACGAGCAGACACGAAAGACCGTTAGGCCTATTCTGCTGGCATTTTAGTATGTTAGATTAACGGAGCTCAGTATGTATACTGTTGAGCAAAGGAGGGAGAGAGGTGATATGAAGAAACATTCAAACACCTTAAGGGTATTAACAAGGTGAAAGAGTCTAACATATTTCTGTATAAGAAAAATAGCAGGACAAGAGGACACAGCATGAGATTAGAGGGAGGCTGATTAAGGGGTAATGTGAGGAAGTTCTTTTTCACAGGAAGGGTGGTGGATGCTTGGAGCGGCCTACCTCAGGAAGTGGTGGATAGGAATACAGTGCAGGGCTTCAGACAGGCATGGGATAGGCATAAGGGAGCAATACAGATGAGTATGAATAGATAGGCTATTGACAGAGCAAAGGCCGGTGGCACATTCATAAGGTAGAAAAAGAAATGGGCAGACTGGATGGGCCTTGCGGTCCTTATCTGCCATCAACTTCTGTGCTTCTATGTACTGGAGGATGCGGCTCCTGCTTCCAGGATCCAGCCCTACCCATACATTACCATTGATGATCTTGGCTTTTTACACGGGGGGCTGGATATTCAAAAGGGTTGCGCCATGTGCAATAGGGTTGTGCCTGCGCAAGTCCGAAATTCCGCCATTCTGCGATGATCCAGCAGGAGGCAGTTGCGCCCCAAGTCATGCTGAGCAACAGCGCCAATGCTAATGAAGGCATGCTCAACCCGAGGGGAGGAACTGATGCATAAACTGCACAGCCCGATAGTCAGCTTGGTTGGGTGTGGTGCAGGCGCAACTCCACTCTTGCCTGCTCAACTTTGAGACAAAAAGAAAAAAAGGATCAAGTCGAGGCCACCCACAGGTGAGCTGCCGCATTGCAGGGGCGCACACAGCAGCTGCCACCTGTGGGTGGCCTTCCCTTGTTCCCTCTGCCCCCTGCATCGCGCGGGCATAATAGTACCCGGTAGCCCGATCGCGGGCAGAACCTCCCCCACTAGCTCGATCGGCGGGCATACTGTATAAGAACCCCCGACTGGCCCGATCGCGGGCAGAGCAGATTCAAACCCCCAAAGAATACCAATGTCCCTGGTGGTCCAGTGGACCCCGAAGCCCGGTCGGGCATTAGAGTCAAACCCCCAAGTCCAATTTCCTGGTGGTCCAGTGGCCTCCCACCCCACCCACCCATGGAGCCACCCCTGGCCAGCACCCCACCCGCCTGCCGCCCGCCAGGTGTAGTCTGAATCTCATTGGTTCAGAGCAAGAGCCAATGGGCGCAGCTCCATCGTATATAAGGCAGTAGAGATATGAATGAATGAATGAATTGTGATCGGGTCGTGGTCCACTGGACCACCAAGGATATTGGTATTTTGGGGTTGAACTCCGTTCTGCCTTCGATCCAGCCAGTCGCGGGGGATTACTCATGCCCGCGATGCACAGGGGGTGTCTGTCTCGATGTGGCTGCCTGGCAGACGCCAGCGCAAGTTGTCAGGGATCGCGCACCTGCATGCTATAATGGCGTGCAAATGGGACGTGAGTAGATGCAAATGGCCCCTCGCCTTGCAAACCTATGGCCCCATTTGCATGTCACCTTGAACTATCGGCAATGGAACTTGCGCCACCGCATCTTGAATGCTCCACTCTGACCACTTGCAGTGGCGCAAGTTCCACTATGACATGCACAGTGGCTGTGGCTGGGGGGGCGCTATTCAAATGAGTTGCTCAATAGCGCACCTCCGTTGAATATCGCCCCGGCCACACCCCTGCACAACTTTTTTGAGCAGCGCAAGGGCTTGTGCCACAGAATGGCGCAGTTTGAATATCCAGCCCAAGGACTACCTTTAGATGTACAGTCCTCCAAGGTTTGCTTTCACACAGACAGACTTGGCTGCTGCCCTGATTTACACATATCTGCTTGGGAATCTTCCCATGTGTTATGACCTGCAAGAGATTGTCTCGAAGAAGATAGTACAGTTGCGTAAGAGCTTACCATAACAGTAACATAGAAACATAGAAGTTGACGGCAGATAGGGACCGCAAGGCCCATCCAGTCTGCCCATTTTTTCTGCCTTATGAGTGTGCCATCGGCCTTTACTCTGTCAATGGCCTCTCTATTCATACTCATCTGTATTGCTCCCTTATGCCTATCCCATGCCTGTTTGAAGACCTGCACTGTATTCATATCCACCACTTCCTGAGGTAGGCCATTCCATGCATCCACCATCTTTTCTGTGAAAAAGAACTTCCTCACATTATCCCTTAATCAACCTCCTTCTAATCTCATGTTGTGTCCTCTCGTCCTGCTATTTTTCTTGTATTGAAACATGTTCGACTCTTTCACCTTGTTAATGCCCTTAAAATGTTTGAATGTTTTGATTATATCATCTCTCTCCCTCCTTTGCTCTAGGGTATACATATTGAGCTCTGTTAATCTGTCCTCATACATTTTCTGATGCAGTCCCTGCACCATTTTGGTTGCCCTTCTCTGGCCTGCCTCCATTTTGTTAATGTCCTTGTGCAGGTGCGGCCTCCAGTACTGCACACACTACTCCAGATGGGGCCTAACCAGTGTCTTGTAAAGAGAGATTATTACCTCCCTCTAACAACTTGCAATACCCCTACTAATACACCCCAACATCCCTCTAGCCTTACCGTAACAGTAGATCTTCGAGAGTATCTCTTGCAGCAGTTCATGCAGCCCCTTCCTCCGGACCACTTTTTCCTGTCTACACTAGGGGGCAGATTTTGTCTTTACTTTCCAACTCTTGTATATTTCTCTATATAGCGATATGTATACTTCTGTATATTTCTTGTGGTTATATCCAAAACACATGATTTTTTTTTTTTATATATTTCTCTGCGGTTCCCTTGGCGACGGCATGATCAGGTTGCTAATGAGGACAGGAAATGAGTAGTATCAGGATCACCCTCTCTTTTATAGTGCACAGACCTGGCTGTGTGGTGCATGAGGGGGCAGTCCCAGGTATGACTGCTAAGAAGTCTTCCGGAAACAAGTGCCTCCGGCAGAAGGTTCCTATGTGTTACGACCTGCTGCAAGAGATGCTCTCGAAGATATACTGTTAAGGTAAATTCTTACGCAACTGTACTTTATTGTAGTTATCTTTTTTTCTGAGTTTCTGTTTCCAAGTTAGAATCAAGAAACGAGCAACAAAACACAATTAAACCTTGCTTTGAAAAGGGGAGCCGAGATAGTGGACATGCGCATTATCACCAGCCGTTATGCGCATGCCCTGAGTCACAGCTTCATTTTTCAAAGCCGGATTTCACTATGTTAGAGCGCCATTTGTGATTGTCTTTTTCTCCCCCAAGTATTTATTTATTTTATTTTTCTCCAAAGTCCTTGTGGCATAATATAATAACATTCAGTTTTGTGACATTTACTGCATAATCTTCTGTGGGTGATTAACGCCTTGCCACTGCATTTAATCACTCCACAAAGCCAGTTATTGCTTCAAATATTCCACAAACTGAATGATATCATTTAAATTATACAATGCGGTTGGAGAGTCTGGCATTCTGATTGCCTGACTCACTTTTAACCGTGGGTAAATCCCGTGATAGCCCACACAGAAAAGTGCCAGTCAGCTGCTATGCCAGCACAAACTTCAAAATGAGCCACTGCACGTACCTCAACATTCCAGAAATAAACATTCAACCCCCCCCCCCAACCTTTCACTTGATGGTAAACAACAAAGTAGCATGCCTCCTGAAATTTATAATGCTTATGGCCAAAAATGCACTGATACCAAAACAGATAAACAAGGATGACTTCGGCCAAAAAACATCTGTCCTGAGAAGGCTGCCTTTCCCAGTTACAGAATAATTCAGCCAAACCAGATTCCATGGACTCCAGAGTGCGCCACATCACTGTTGTCGCAGGAACAAGAAATAGACAGTACTGTGAACACATCCTTGACCGTAACGTTATCCAAGAACCGCTCGCAACCATCCTACATCTCTGGCTCCCCTCCATGCACTACCTCACTCTTAACTTGCAGTGCACGTTTTTTGCACTTCACTCTCTTGGATGCCGCTCCCAATTGCAGTGTCAGCGTAACAGACAACCTGCCATCTGGTTGCTCTTAGTGGTCTCTCTCGTGGCTGTCGCTCCCAGATTTAGTGCAGCAGCCATAACAAACACAAATACAGTTATAAAACAAAGCAATAAAATTGAACCTTGTGGGGTAAAAACAGAACCATATGGAGGGAGCAGTAAGGGACTACTTCCCCACAGGGTTCTCACAGACAGATGCCGAGGCCCCCCCTCCAAAATCCTCCCAAGTCTTAAAGAAATCTATAACTGCTGGAGGGAAGGAGGGTTGTGAAACAAACATCCTCACCTTTTTGAGCTGACTGCTGGGGGGAGCTATTTTACTTAGGAAAGATATTTTAGTAAAATTATTAGAAAATTAAAAATATAACTTTGCCATATTTAATAATTGTTTAAAATTCATTTATTATTGACAACTGTAGAAGCACGATAATGCACTCCACGGTGTGGGTTGTGGGATTTAACCACTTCTGGTGTGGTTAAAGTCACTCGGCCTGCAGCCTTGTGACACAGCACCCCACACTCTGTCTTGCATTAACTGCTTAAATAACTACATGTACATGTGATTAGATCAGAACCCATCACACTGCAGGATTTCTCCTTATTGTCTGATAAAAAGATAGGTACAGCAGGACTGCCATTCGTGATGTCCCCTCTTGTGATTTTTTTACATTTTTTTTCTAATTAACTATGTTTCTTCTCCCCCAGCACCGGAACTCTCTTGGACCTCTCCTCTGGCCTGATTCACTGTACCACCTGCTTTGGACCCTGCCTTCTTCAAAGACGTTACTTTATCCCTGGGCGGCATATGGGTCTGAGGAGACCAAAGGGGCAGAGGCAGGGAAGCAGCATTGGGCATGTGGCAGAGCGGTGCTGGGAGGGTCGTCGTCTATCCGGGCTTGGAGGGGCTTTTCTGTATTTTGTCCCCAAGCTCCCCAGGCGTGACAAGCCCTGATGCCAGGGCAACCCTGCCCACGTCTGCCACGCTTACCCATACGTGTAGGTCTGCGTCCTGGATCTCCACCTGAGGTTGGTGGGATACCGGACAACCCATTGCCCTCCCCCCGGGAGAGGAGAGCAGTCCATCGGACGCTCAGTCCTCTCCCTCCCCTGCTGACCCCCGGCACCCAAGCTCGCTCCTGAACTCTGGTCGCCGGCGTGGCACAAGGTATGGCGTCCAGTGCCTCAACCCTCAGTGCAACCGGGCCAGCTTCCTCTTGTGCTTCTTAACTGAGTAGGTATATTCTTAAGCAATAACACCCATAAAGCTGGCATTTGGCCAGGCCGGTGGCACTGAGGGATTGGCGCTGGGCGCCACACCTGCGTGCACATTGGTGACCCAGGTTGAGGGCGGCCGGGATGTCGGGGTCGGCAGGAGGAAGAGGATTGAGCGTCCGAGGACAGCTCTCCTTTCTCGGGAGGGAGGGGACACGCTCGGTGTCTGACTAGCCTCTGTGGAATTCGGAGGTATAGCAGACATGAGCGCACAAGGGGGTTGGGAAGTGGCGGATGTCAGCGGATACGCCGTGATGTCAGGGCGGAGGCCACTCCCACGGAACATCGGAAATACCCTATGGCACTCCCGCGTAGACGGTGTGACAGGCCCTGATCCCAAGTAACCCTACCTGCCCCGGTGACCGGCGTCCTGACGAGACAATGAATTTGGGGTGCTTGCCTCCCCACCTCGGCCCCGCCTGGAGGGCAAGCCAAGGCTATGTGGAGGACGGACCACCACGGGATCTAGGTAGGAGGTGGGGACTAGAACGGCCATAGGCGACTTCCAAGGAGAGGGGAGTGCCGTGGGAGGAAGGAGCATAAATAGAAAGTACCAAAAAAAAAAAAGCTGCCATTTCCTGGAGATTAATGCTTGGCTTTGGGGCGGGTGTTGCCCCTTGGGCCATTAACCCCAGTGCAGACGTTAACAGCTGGAACATGCCCACTTGTGAGGGCATTTTTTTCTGGAAATCAGTGTGGTATAAGTCAGTGTACAATTTGTAACTTTCAAAGGTATTTGTAGTATTTACTGTTCAGCTTATCAATTTTCTGCTGTCACAGTGGAGTTTTTGTGTATGGCAGCTAGACAGTAGGACTGTTATGTTTTGTACTCTGCTTACTTCTGTTTGACAATTTCTCTGTAGTGTGGTACTGCTGGTGCTGTAGGTTTTTGCCATCTTCATTGCTCGTGTCAGGTCTGAAAACAGTTCCAAGCACAAGTTCACCCTCCCTGTGGCCAAATAAAGTAAATAAAATGTTATTGTGATTATAAGGCTTACCATATTTTTTTGTAAGACTTTTTTTTAAGTTTGTAGGATTTTTTTTTTTGATTTTTTTTTGTGGATTTTATTTTCGTTTGGAGCTCAATATGTATACCCTTGAGCAAAGGAGGGAGAGAGGTGATATGATCAAGGCATTCAAACACCTTAAGGGCATTAACAAGGTGAAAGAGTCAAACATGTTTAAATATAAGAAAAATAGCAGGACAAGAGGACACAGCATGAGATTAGAGGGGGGCCGATTAAGGGGGAATGTGAGGAAATTCTTTTTCACAGAAAGGGTGGTGGATGCATGGAATGGCTTACCACAAGAAGTGGTGGCAGTGAATACAGTGTAGGGCTTCAAACAGGCATGGCATAGGCATAAGGGAACAATACAAATTACTATGAATAGATAGGCCACTGACAGAGCAAAGGCCGATGGCGCATTTATAAAGTAGAAAAAGAAATGGGCAGACTGGATGGGCCTTGTGGTCCTTATCTGCCATCAAATTCTATGTTTCTATGCTTCATGAGGAGTTTGTTGACTACATTTGTCACTTACTGTGGAATATTAGGTATGTCTTTGTCTTTCTTTTGTTAAGAGAGGCTTTGCAGCCAGTTCTCAGCATTAATATGCTGCAGTGGATTAAATGTGCAATGTAGTCTGACATTTTCTTTCTAGGTTTTGTTTGCAGCTGTCACTGTTAGTGCAGTAATGTAACAGCAGCACTTTGAAATAAAACTTGTGTTCTACTTTAGTTTACTTGTACTGGGCATTTCCAGGGGATTACCGCCTGATACCATAACCAATGAAAATGAGAGCACCAGGCGCTAATGAATAATTTATTGTGCCTTATACTGCCTATTTACAATGTGATTGGGTGGTTTGTGCCACAGCAAGTGACAACCCATGTGAGAGATGACCATATTCACCACATACAGTTCAAACAACCAAAAATGGTACACTGTAGTTGTCAGCTGAAAATGAAAATTCCTATAAATCCGTGTATGTCTTCATAACTTCTAATATTCATCATCCCTGCTGATGCAGCGGGGGGACATGATAGATCTAGAGTCCTGACCATAAACTGCTATGTTACTATGAATAATAAGTAAGGTATGCAGGGTTTTAAATAACTGATTAGCGTTTTTTTACTTGGGACAATACTAACTGTACATAAAGTATTTATATAGGTTTTCTAGAAGTGTTATGCTTGTTAAACACATTGAGGCAAGTGCTATGCATTTTCACAATGTATTAACACTTTTATGAGCAAAACGCTAATCAATTTTTAGACTTAAATAAAACCCTGGGTATGTAATCTTTTCATATCATTCAGGTATTCTGTGTATAAGCTGTAAATTTAAAACGTTTACTTTTTTAATTTAATTACTACTGAACTTTTGTAGTGAAATCCCAAAATCTGTAGCCAGACTGAAATATTTCATTTCATTTACATACACAGTAGCAATCAGCATCAAAATTTGGAGTCTAGAAAATAGAAAATGGCCACATTCAAAGATGGATAGCAAAATGCAGTTTGATGCAGGACCATCTAAAGACTGGGTATTTAAGCAATAATGCATGACCGGGGGCAAAATGAACAGTCTGTTAAGCACCTCCTAGGGGGTGTAATGTGGCATGAGGTGCAACCGAGTGCCATATTGCTCCAAGGGGGGAGTGACTGTTAATCTAACTCCTGGGATTGCCTTATTGCTATTATACAAAATATTATTAAACAGTGTAAAGTGTGCCTCTCAGTTTTTTCCTCATCGAAGTCCATCCGATATCCGCCTAAGAACGCTGATTCAGAATGTCAGAATGCATCTTTATAGTCGTTCGGCCGTGTCAGTGGCTGGGGTGCTGCTACTTTTTCAGAAGGATTCATGCACCATGGTGAAAAGGCTCTACATGACAGTTTAACAGAGATTGATGTAAGCATCTCAGAATGCAGACAGCCAGTGAGGTTGCCTCAGTTCTAGAATGCTGACAGCCAGTGACAGTGCAAGGGTTTTAAAACCTGAGTCAAATTAGACCCACTGATGTAAAAATGTGGGTCAAAATGAGAAATAACTGGGTGGAAACCTAATCGATTTTCCATTTGTTCACTTTTCTATCTTTCAGCCTTTGTTATCCCCATTATGGGCTCACTGTCAAGTGGACAGTGGATAATTTCTGGGCAAACTACAACTTTTTGCCCTGTCTAGTGCTATACCTGCTGTCAGTGAATGAGGTTGCATCATTTCTAAGACCCTGTTTATAACTGGAGTTCATTGCCATAACCGTGTAGCTTTGTTTTACGGTTCCCAAGGAATGCACAAGGAGAAACTTTCACAAACCTCTGAGAGATTTCTGTGCCCTGGAGCAGCTGCAGGATGGCCAGAGAATCGAGCTGAACAGAACAGTCAACTTCCACTTCTGCCTGAATTCCAGGGAATGTCGGGAACTCCACTTGATTCTGCAGAATTCTGACAGAAGTAAAATGCTGAAATTTCAAAAGCACAATGTTACCCGCGGAATCATATTTTGCAGTTTATGTAAATAGCGGCTTCAAATTCTGCAAACCGTGGAAGGATATTCCATGGATTACAAAATCAGTTCTGTGGTTTACGTTTGGATTTTTTTTAGAACGCCCATGGAATTAAAAAAAATTTCAAAATGGATGTCAAAAGTGGAACTCTTCATTCTGTACGACTTGCGCTGTCAGAATTCCATGTTCCTCACAGCTCTTACAGAGCTACATCAGCACCCTAAATTGGGGGGTGAGGCAGGAGATTCCATGCCTACGAATCCTAAATCGGGAGGGGAGAGATTCCATGCTTTATAAATCCTAAATCAAGGGGGGGGGGGCAGGACATTCCATGATTTACGAATCCTAAATCCGTGGTTGGGGGGATTCCATGCCTTACAAATCCTAAACCTGTGGGGGAAGATTCCATGCCTTACTAATCCTAAATCAGTGGATGGGTAGCAGGAGATTCCATGCCTTACAAACCCTAAATTTTGCAGGTGAGGGTCAGGAGATTCCATGCCTTACGAATCTTAAATCGGTGGAGCGGTGGTGGGGGATTGAGATTCCATACCTTAAGAATCCTAAATCGAGAGGTGCAGTCAGGAGATTACATGCCTTATGAATCCTAAATCGGGAGATTCCATGCCTTAAGAATCCTAAATCAAGAGGTGCAGGTCAGGGATTTCATGCCTTCCTAATCCTAAATCGGTGTGGTGTTGGGGATTCCATTATCTTAAAATCCTAAATTGAGAGGTGGGTCAGGAGAATCCATGCCTTACAAATCCTAAATGGGGCTGTCCATGCCTTATGAATTCTAAATCGGTGGGTGGGTGGCAGGAGGTTCCATGCCCACAAACCCTAAGTGTGTGTGTGTGTGTTGGGGGTGGATTTCATGCATTATGAATCCTAAATCGGTGGGTGGGGAGGAGGGCGGAGATTCCATGCCTTAAGGATTTTATCTCTTTTTTTTTTTTTTTTTTTCAGATTGAGCTGTGGAGCGCATACAAAGAGCAGATGATGGTTGGATATTACCAGGCTAACGCTAATCTCCACGACAGCAGGTATGAATGCACCCCCCCCGGTCTCTTTTTCACCCCAACATTTTAACTGGGGGGGGGGAGCGTGCACACACACACACCCACCCACTCCATTTAGGGCACTTGTGTTTTAATAGGGTTGCTAAGCATTTGAAAATTAACTGATGAACCTATTGCAAAACAGAATGTTTGTTCAGTAAAACGTTTACGAAAAAGTGTGAAAAACCATTAGTTTAAAAAAATGCTGGAACAACTAGCATCAGTTATGAAATAAAAGATCAGTCTGGTTTGGAAATAGTGCTCCGGTATCAAATTTGGGTAGTAGTGCAGGGTTCCTAATTTATTATTTTAGCACAATTGCCCACCGCCCTATATGGTTCACTACTGTGCTATATTTTTTACCAGCACCCTATATTTTGGGCCATTTTCTTAAGTTGTATGTATACAGTAATCCATAAATGTCTCTTTACTACGTTTCTGTATTACAATATTACTCCCATTTTGATAGCAGCGAGCTCTCTATCTTACATAAAACACACTTATCCATGGGTTCACTGCATAAAGTGTAGAAGCGTAAAAGCAAGGAATTTGTCGGCAGAAAAGGACTGCTTGACCCACCCAGTCTGCCCAGGTGGTCCCTCTCTGTAGACTCTTAAGTGTCTTTGGCAACCCCCCTCATGGATTATTGTGGGAAGGCCAAGGGAAAATGTGCACATGGCCCCAGTCACAATATATTTCTAGGCAACGGGGAGCCCTTTAGTGCAGTAAAGGAAGGTAGGTATTTTTGAATTAGTTTATAAGTACAATTAGGAAAATGGCCCAAAATATAGAGAAATTAGATATAAATATACACACACATTTTGAGAACAGCGATAAAGAAAATATAAAATACAGTGGTATAAAAAAAAAATAAAATAAAATTATGGGATGGTAATTACAAATAGGGTAGTGATAACAAAAAGGGTGGTGGTAAAAAATAGGGGAAGGAAAAATACAAGGTAGTGGTAAGGTAATGATAAAAATAGAGTGGTGGTGATAAAAGATAGGGTGGTAGTAACAAAGAAATAGAGTGGGGATAAAAAAATAAGGTGATAAAATATTGGGTGGTGGTAAAAATATAGTTTGGTGCTAAAAGATTGGGTGGTGGTAAAAACGGTGGCAAAAATACAGGGTAGTAGTGAAAATATAGGGTGATGTAAAAATAGGGTGGTGGTAAAAAGGATAGGATGGTGAGTGGTGTTAAAAAATACAAGGTGTTTATAGGGTAGTGGTGGAAAAAAGGTAATGGTAAGAAAAATACAGAACAATTTTATGTGTGTGTGTGTATATATATATATATATACGTGTGTATATATGTGTGTGTGTGCATGTGTGTGTGTGTGTGTGTGTGTATATATATATATATATACACATACACAATATAATAGATACACCACTCTGAGGTTGTGCAGTCTCGCTCTGATATATGCATTGTTGTATGGGTGCTGTACTGCACGAGGCAAGGCGATAAATCAACCGCCCAAGGCGTGTGTATATCAGAGCATGACCGCACCCTCAGAGTGGTATATCTATCTTATAAAATGTCAAAAATTATTTTGGAGGGGGGGTAAAAGTGCAGGTGTGCGGTCGCGCTCTGATATACGTATGGTCATGTGATGGTGTTTGTCCAGTGCTGTTGGTGCTGATGAGCATGATTGTCCCTGCCCATTTTATAAAAATATATATATATATAAAAATATATATTAAAATATATTACCAGTGGTGAATAAATTGGGTAAATAAATCGTTATTTTAGGGTAAATATTTATTTTACTTAGAACACCATTTATATAATGTAGAACATGTTATTTCCACTTAGAATCTGGAAATGGAACACAGAGAACAATGGGCCAGATAGAAACATACAATGGAAACAAAGGCAGTTTTAAGCTAAAACAAGGTAAAACAGTAAAAACATTACAAATGGCATAGTAAATATCAGCAGTTTAACAACACACTTACTGTATCTCCACACATGAGTGGTAAGCTCTTTATAACTAACTTGTAGCTTCGCCACTCATGAGTTACGGGCTTACCACTTACTAGTGGAGATAAATGTGTTATTCCACTGCAGTTCATTATGTATTCTACGCACATATATAGTGGTAAATATAGGGTGTGCTGAAAATATATGGTAGTGGTAACAAAAAAAAATTGGGTTTAAAAAAAAAAACAACAATGTGATTACCCACCAAGTTAATAAAATGAATGAGGAACACTGCTAAAAACCTGATCATCCAGCTGGCCCGGTGGTGCTGAGGGTTGAGGCGCTGGATGCCACACCGGCGACCTGGGTTCGGGAACGGACTTGGGCCACCGGGGGTTGGCAGGGGTGAGGAAGGATTGAGCGTCCCACAGCGGCTCTCCTTCCTCTGGGGAGGGTTGGGACACTGCAGCGCACTGTAGCAGCAACTAGTGGAGGCCAGTAGCACTACAAGCAGTGAGCAGCAGAATGGGGGGAGATCGCGGCAGGCAGCGGCACATATGTGCCTGGTCGCCATTGCACGTCCGGCTCTCCAGGGCAAAGAAAACCAGGCAGAAAATGGCAGAGTGCGATGGCGGCTGATGGCACGCCCGGCATCCCCCGGTACCCAAGAGGATCCTACATACAGAGCGATGTGAGTGATAATGGCCAGCTCTGTGGGGATACCAGACCAGGCCTGGGGGGGTGCGGGTGTCGGTGGCCGGGGATCGAGGGAGATCTGCTTTGAGGTAGGAGGATAAACAGAATTTAAAAAAAAAAACCTGATCATCCAGTCAGAGCTCCCAAGGGCTAATGTGTGCTACCTCATGGCCTTAACAATGTGTATTTCTGCTCACCAAGCAGGGGACCATGGACTGAGTCCAGTGACCCTGGGTCCCAGTCGGTGTGGGCCACAAGTCAAGAGATGGGTGCAGTTCAAGTAAATGTAATCATGTTTCCAAACAAGGTGTGGCATCTGTTGCCCCCTATTGGTCCAGGATGAAAGGAAGCCACGCGGGCAGAGCACCACTACTGCAACCCTTCCCCCGCCATGTGCGGTGACATTTCTAAAGGACACCTATGGCAAAGGGTAACAAGGAGAATGCCTGGTATGGGCCCTTTATCAAAAGGATGCTTCGGTATGGACCAGCCTCCCGAGGTGGGGGGAGGTAAGGGTAAGGAGAACTGTACTGCCATAGTCCGAAAAAGGTGAGGGGCCAAATATGGCGTGAATATGAAAGTAGGAAAAAAAAATCGGTGAACATTCTCTGATGATTGTTTTTCTTGCCAGCCCCAATGCAGTCGCACTAAAGATTGTGGGAAGGATATCTGAGTACTTCCGAGACGCAGTCTTGGTTATGGTAAGATTTTTTCAAAGTATAAAAATGCATTTTGCATGTTGGCTGTCTCTCAGCTCAGTTACTGTGAACTGACTTCAGCTGGGATGTCCATGTGTCCCATTCGGTCAGGGTTTTCAGGATCTTGGCACCTTTGGTTTGGCTCGAAACCCGAATGTAGACTGGCCTGTTGGTAAGATAGAAGTAGGAGTGTCACAGTAACACAATACTCCTAATCCCCCTCCTTCCCCGGTCTGATTTTACTGTTTCTACTAATATTACAAATGCTACAGATTATTGTGGTGATCTATATGTTAAGGTGTTTTTACACATATAATGTGATGCTTAAATGTGATGTTGTTATATCCCTCGTTAGAGGTGTCCAAATACCAAAAAACAAAATAGCTGTTTTCGTGTTACATCCCCCCCCCCAAAAAAAATGAAATAACCTCTCTTTAGTCCCTGCCAAGAGACCCCACCCTTTAGGGTTTCCTTACATTGTTTTACATTATTACCTGGATACCTGTCAGCATTTACGTGATGCATTCCACTGTGGCACCAAATTGACATTTTATATGCTTTAAGTACCAGACTCCATCATGGCAGTTTTGTATTCTACGCATTTTTTCTAGGCAGCCGTATTAGGGGATTGTGGCCAGTGGTGATGGTAAACTGCCTGCCGTAGAGATAAGGCTGCAGTTTTTGTAGTGCCTACTCTGTCCCCAAGCATTCTTTTTCAGTTGTAGTGTAGGCCTCCCTGGTTAGGAGTTTCCGACCCAGGTACACAATCAGGTATTCTTCCCCTTTGGGCATAATCTAAGAATGGCTCCTAACCCATGAACAAAAGCATTCACATGTACAGCAGACTGTAGTGGCTACTCAGGACTGACCGGCACAGGTCAGCAACATAATGCCTCTTTCAGTTGGTGGAATGCTTCCTTGCAGCGTTCCATCTGTGGCACCCTTTCAGGCATTTTCTTTTTCAGGAGGTTTGTTAGGGGTTTCACAATACTGCTACAGATTGTCACAGACCTGCTGTGATAACCTACAGTCCCCAGAAACACCCTCATCTTCTTCCTAATAGTGGGCGTGTCCATCCCAGAATGGCCTGTCTTTCCTGCCTCTGGTGAAATGTGCCCACTCCCTAAACCGACACCAAAGTCTGACAACTTTGTCACACCTGTCTGACATCAGTCCATCTTTTTTTTTTTTTTTTTTGTACTTTCTATATATTCGCTTTCCCTGACCCCTGTGCTCCGCCTCATCGGGAGCGCCTGGCATCTGCCTCGGTTCCTTCCTTACCTGGAGCCCCGTGGTGGTCCCCTCATGTAGCCTTGGATTTCCCCCTAAGCAGGGACGAAGTGGGGCCCTTACACCCTGAACTAGCGGCACTTCGGATCCGTCGCGTGGGACAGGCAGGGGACCATTGAGGTCTGTGCTGGCGCTCCATCTTCCTGGAGTGCAGGAGGTGATTTTTTTTCCCCTTTTCTTCTGGGTGTACCATGCACCCTGACGTCAAGGCGGAGATCCGCCAATGTCTGGCATGCCCAACCCCTTGCATGGCCTAGTGCCTGCTGTACCCCAGGCCTCCGCCAGGGGTCAGTCGAGCACCAGATCTCGTCCCCCCTCCCTCCCTGGAGAAGGCGAGCAGTCCACAGATGCTCAGCCTTCTCCCCCCTGCCGGCCCTCCAGCTCTCTGGGCTTGTTCCCAAACCTGCCGGTGGGCTGGCACATCTGTCCATCTTAACTGAGAGCTCAGCTGCTTTCAGTGCGCAAAGCACTCAGTCACATTCCTCCCACGTCCGACTGTTTTTACACATGGATTTATACTTGGAATTTGGAAATAGTAGGAGATGTTGAAAAAATACAGAGAAGATTTACCAGACAAGTGAATAATTGTATAACTTTATCATATAACAGTGGATTACAAAAATTGGAACTTTATTCCTTGGAATATCGTTCTTTAAGAGGGGACTTATGCCTAATCTATAAGGGCTTCCAGGGACAATTCTCTGGCTGAAACAATATGCTTAGAATGGTATAAGAAAAGAAATAACACCAGATCCCATAAACTACAATTCAAATCAGTCACAAATAGGTCTACTAGTCGATATCAATTTTTTACCCAGAGAATAGTGCAGACTTGGAATTTGCTGCCTCTTTAAGTAGTATACAGTAGTACCTTCCAGTTATTCAAAAAAAAATCTTGACATTTGTATGGGTAACAAAAAATATAATTCCATCCAGGTTAGGGATGGCGAGTTCATTATGGGCTTGTCCCTCGAACTCGTATATACCTATGAACCTATGTTGACACCTGTATTTATCTCAGATTCATGAGTAATATTCTTTTACGTTACTCCCATTCATATATTTGTTTTATTTACTTATTTATGGTTTTTTTTTTTTTTTTTTACTTTCTATTTATACTTCTGCCCTGCCCCCTAGACTCTGCTGCCTTGGGAGTCACCAATTGCGTCTGCCCGGCCTCACCTTACCTGGACCCGCAGTAGTCCCTCCATGTAGCCTCGAATTGCCCCCCCAGGCGGGGACAGAGATGGGGACCTAGACCCCTGAACCACGTCCCTTCGTCAGGGCACCGGACCAGGGCAGGCAGGTGGGCTTATGGGGTCTGCGCTAGGGTGGAGATAAATGTGTTATTCCACTGCAGTCCATTATATATACCACACACATATATAGTGGTAAATATAGGGTGTGATGAAAATGCGGTGCATGGCGTGTGTCCCCGATGTCAAGGCGTACCCGCCGACATCTGCCATGCATTTTCCCTTCAGTGTAGGACAGGGAGCGTGCTGTACCTCAGGCCTCCGCCAGAGGGCAGTCATGCTCCAAGCCATGGACCCCCTCCCTCCCGGGAGAAGAGAGCTGTCCGATGGACACTCGAACCTCTCCCTCTCCTGCTGACCCCCAGCAGCCCGAGCTCGTTCCCGTCTATTTTTAAAGGTCATGGTTTGTGCCACCTTGCCTAACATTTTGGTCTGCAACACCCCCCTGTTTAAGCCATTTTGCATTTCTTTTAGCTCCACAAGCAACCCCGGCCTTTCTTATTTAATTCCCCTCTGTCCTTCTCTTTTCAGGTAGTCTGAGAGCCACAGCCGTGGTTCTCTGACAAACCCGACCTGCCAGACTGCCATCCGCAGTCCAGGTCTGAAGCCACCAGCCCCTCTCAGAAGCTCAGGTATGGACTTGCCCTCAGGGATGGATTACCTCTGGACTTGCCCTCAGGGATGGATTACCTCCAGGACGGGAGCCCTAGCTGCCTGATTTTTCAGTCCACCCACCCGCGCAGTCCTGATTAAATACACTTAAACCCTGCCCCGGCTTTCTAGCTCACTTCTACAGGCTACTGCCAGCCACACCTGCCCACCACGTCCCCGAGCTCTATTAAATCCCCAAGGTACCGCCCAGTTCTCATCTACCCTGCTCTTATTACCTATCAGTAGACTTATCGCTCCAGGGCTCCCTGCTCATCTGCCGTGGGACACGTGGCCACCGGGTAGTTGGCGCTTCCTTAGCTGCCGCCCAAGACCACAAGCATGGACTCTTCCAGCAAAGAGATACGGCAAAGCCGCATCTTTTTTTTTCCCCCTTCACCCCCCCCCCAGGCTCATTATTATATAGACAGCCTTCCCCCAACCCCTCTCATTCTTTGGTCTACTCCTTTCCATCTATCTAAAACGCCTCTCACATCAACGCTCTCCATAGGCTAGCGCTGCACATTACCATTTCATATAGCAGTGTAAGACCATATTGGTGCAGCCTACTTTACCACACACATTACCATCTCATACAGCGGTGTAAGACTGCATTGGTGTAGCCTACTTCAGCAGCATCCTACCTCCTTTTAAAGTATCAGCTACCGAGGGAGACCGCACATCTTCAGTGATCATATACGATCTGTGCCATCTGCGGTCTTTCTCAGCCCTGTGAAGTCCCCAAATACCTGCACACACTGACTTGTCTTGTTCTGTCTGGTGATTCTCTAGGAGTCTGTAATCCAGCTATGCCATCTACAGATAAAAACACTTTGCCGTAGTCCTAGCTTACTATTTTTCACTATAAGGCGTCAAAATGAGGGATGATACTTTGCTCCCTCTCTTCATCTTCCTATGGCTGGTGCCTTATGTAGCGTATCACCTGGGCTGAAATAATTTGCAGGGGGAGTCAGACCCTCTGTGACAGTGCTATTTGTACAGCAACTCGTCTCATAGCTTTTGTTGCACCCCTGCACTTCCATACTTGCATCAGTCTGAGGTAGCTTCTGGGGGAGGGACCTGCACCTCCCTACCCATACAGGGTATGCCCCCCTATATCCCCAGTAATAATGCCACTTGGTGCCACTTGGCAAGGGTTTCAGTAGCTGCATCCTTAGGACAGCACTGCATAAATAGCAGGGCCCAGCACTCTCATTCTGTCATTCCAAGCAGTCGTGGGAGAATTAGAGCTTTCAGATTATCTCTGGCTGCCCTAAAGAAAATTGTGTTTCTCCTCCTGTTGCGTTCAGGCAGTGTTGAACTTAACCCTGGCCCTACAGAAGTCTTGTCATCTCTGTCCCACCTTACAAGGCTTAGAGGAATGAGCTTTATGCACGTTAATGCTTGCAGTCTCTTAAAAAGCTTACATCGATCCAGACCTGGGTCATTCATACCGAACCAGATGTGCTGGTAGTCTCGGAATCCTGGCTCAGATCTTCTACCCCTGACAGGGAGGTTAACATCCCTAACTATTGGTTGTTCAGAGCTGACAGGCAGACTAGGGGTGGTGGGGTAGCCATGTATGTCAAGGACAAATATACGGTCACTACCAATGCCATTGACGACTCCTCTATCGCAAATGGCTTCGAATGTCTGTCCCTTAAGGTTGAAACATCCCACTCAATGGCTATGAGGGTTATAGGGTGTTACAGGCCTCCATCTGCTGGGTCCCAGCTCCTGTCTCACCTATCGACTATTATGGGACATGAGACCCTCGAAACTATTATTCTAGGGGATCTCAATTATGACTGGTTATCCAAGGCTTCCTTACCCCTCAGATCCTTCTGTGACTCTCTTGGGCTCACACAACTCATTGAAGAACCTATGTGTCCTAACAAGAAAAACCCCAGGAATAGCACCCTATTGGATGTCTTTCTTACAAACAAGCCACAGTCCTTTTCCTACACTGGAATATTTTTCTCGGATGTCAGCAATCACTGCTTCATCGCCAGTGTAAAATCTGACTCCAATCCCCCCCTCCACATCTAAGTTCTCCACCAGAAGGTCCAGCCGCAACTTTGAGCCATTTGCCTACATCGATAAGCTAAAATCATCTGTACACTGGCAGAACTTTTACATAGCCAAATTGGTAAGTATGGCATATGACATTTTTCATGAAATAATATCTTGTGCCATAAATAATGATGCTCCCTTGGTAAAAGTCTGCGTAAAGACCAGAACTTGCCATTGGTTCTCTGCTGAACTCAGGGCTGCATTACTAGTGAGAGAGATAGAAACTCTGGAAAAAAGCCCGCAAATCAAAAACTGCCGAGGATTGGTGCCACTTCAGGAAGGCTAGGAACTCCTGCACCAAATTGGTTAGAGAGGCCAAGGCCAACTTCTACCATTCTGAGATTGACTCTGTCTCAAGGTGCCCAGCTAAATTTTGGTCCATAATCAAAGAGCTGTCTGTTCATACAGCTGGAAATGTACTTCCCTCAAAAATCATCTCTGACAATGTTACTATCAATGATAGCAAGGAGATTCTCCAGGCCTTCACAACCACTCTGCTATGGCAGGCCTAGCATTCGACAATTCACCAGCATCCATGTTACATTCTCAGGTTAGTGCACAGATTCCTGAACCTTGCACCACTAATGCGGTCTTCTCATTCCTACCTGCTTCGTTGAAAGAGGTCGAAGACCTCCTTCTACAGTTGGATACCAAGAAAAGCGCTGGTGCTGACTCTCTCTCGACCCCTGCTTCTTAAAGATTGCATACCACGTCCTAGCTGTACCAGTCACACACCTATTTAACTTGTCCTTGTCCCAGGGGGCTCTTCCACACCTATGGAAAATTGCCCATGTCATTCCTCTGTGTAAATCTGGGGATCCCTGTGACCTAAATAATCATAGGCCGATATCTCTCCTACCAATATTGTCTAAACTGCTGGAAAAAATTGTGAATGCTCAGTTGAGAACCTACCTAGATAACAAGAACCTTCTAAACCCTATGCAGTCTGGTTTCAGAGCCAAGCACAGTACCATTATGGCTCTGGCCAAAGTGACTGATGATTGGCAACGAGAACTGGAAAACAAAAAATTTGTATGTGCCATATTCCTGGACCTTAGCAAGGCCTTCGACACTGTCGACCGCTGTCCGCTTCTTTCCACCCTAAAAGTGATAGGTCTGGACCCGACCTCTCTGTGCTGATTAAATAATTACCTTACAGATAGGCTTCAGCAGGTCATGGCCAAAGGGCAGCTCTCACCACTCAATCCACTAAAAAGAGGTGTTCCACAGGGATCCATTGTTTGCCATTTATATAAACAATATTGATGTTGGCATCAAGGAGGCCAATATTCACCTTTTCGCTGATGATATGGTGTTGTACCTAAGCCGCCCAGCTCTGGAAGCTGCCTGTGGAGATTTACAAACAGAATTCAACTTGTTGCAGAGTCGGCTCCTGAATAAAAAAAAAAACTTACTCAATGCCAAAAAAACCAAAGCTATGCTGTTCTCTCCGGCTAGTCATTCGGCGAACCCTGCAATCTCTGGCTCCTTACCTCCCATAAACACTTTACTAGAAGAGAGGTTGGAATTTGTTAAAAAATTCAAGTACCTAGGGGTCTGGCTAGACCACGAACTCTCCTTCGTGGAGCATGTCGAGGATCTGCTGAAAAAACTGAGGCAGTGGCTTGGTCTCTTCTTTAGAATAAACCGCCTCCTAACCAAAGATGCCAAGATGCAGTTAGTTCAATCCACGTTTCTATCCCTAATTGATTATGCCGATTTCATTTATAGTTAGTGTAATGCCTCCTGTGTTACTAAACTGGACACCTTATACCACAGAGCCTTGAGATTCATAACTGGCCTACCTATCACCACCCACCACTGCTCCTTATATGCAGCTGTGGGGTGGACCTCCCTTCAGTACAGAAGGAATAGAAATGCGGCTTTCTGGACCTACAGAGCTATAACCAACAAATTACCCCACACATTTCCAACTGTTTGCCGTTATACATGGTAGGCAACTACACACTGAGAAGCTATTCTCTGCTTCTACTGAAGGTACCTCGGTCCAATACACGCCTTGGGAGGTTGGCCATAGGCTTTATGTTGCCCTCACTCTGGAACAAACTACAGAAATCTGTGAAACTGAGTCTCCCTTTTAGTCTTACCACCTTCAAGACCTTGTATGCCAAGGCTGTTAAGGAGCTATGCAGCTGTTTCCAGCACGCTTAGCGTGCTAGGGTGCCTACTGCTTACCTGCCCACTACATCTCCACCTAACCCGGCCCCTTGATTGTCTACACCTATACCCCCCTTTTTTTCTGCTAATCCACTACCTTTCTTACCCTCAGACTCCTAACATGTATGTCCCCAGCCCATCTACCATAGGACCCCTCCTAGAACAGCAGCAGTCCTGTACCCCTTCCCTCCATATCTGCCCCTTAAGTTTGTATATGTCCTGACCAATGATATGCTGTGCTGTTTGAAAATGTTTTAATATGCTGGCTGTTTCAGAATGTTTTAATTCCCCTTCTCATACCATTCTCCCTAACCTTGTTAAACCCTATACCTGAAATACTTGTTATTGCTCTGTGTATTTTTTTTCTATTTCGGTATAATTGTCTATTTATCTGTACATAAAAGTGTCATTCTTGACCTTGTATTAACGCAGGTCCACCTTGTAAATGAGCCTGCTCAGTGGTGTTCACCTGGATAAAGACTTGATTGATTAAGGTCCTACTATCTGCAGTCTATATATTCCATTATCCATATACACCACTGCAAAGTCACCCACTCCGGATAGATCCACGGCCCTCTGAAAAGTTACAGGCAAATTCGTCATCCTGAATGGGATTACCTGAAATTTCAATAGGCCATACAGGGTGACAAAGGTCAACCTTTCCCCGGATCTGGGGAGTGGGGGTTCCTGCCAGTAAGCCTTTGTAAAATCTGTGGTAGTCAGGTGCTAGCTTTCCTTAATTTCTATAGGACCTCATCATGTGCATTAGGTAAGTGTTCAACTCCGTATAGCTGCTAAGCCTGCAGTAGTTGACGCAGTACCTCATGGTCCCTTGCTTCCTGGGAATAAGCACTACAGGAGAGGCTCAGGGACTGCTGGACTCCTAAATAACCTGAAAAGCCAGCATCTCCTTAAGCTCCTCCCAAATAGCCTGCTTCACTCCCTCTGAAACCCTTATGGGTGACTGCCCCAGTGGGGCCTGGGCCCCTGTGACTGCGTGGACCATTAGTCTCTAGGTGGTATAGAGAGGCTCTCTGTTGCCACACTCCACCCTTCTCCCATAGACTGGTCATAAATTCAGACATAAACTTGGTTCCCCAACAGAATCTCCTGGGGAAATCCCACGACTGAATATCCCCAGAAGATTATCAGGCACCTGCCTTGCCACTATGGAGGGCATGGCCATGGTCTCTAGGTACCTGGTTGCGAGCCATGTAGCTGGGGCTACATTTTCTACACCCTTCAACTGGCTGATGTAGTGTTGAACAATAACAAACTATTGGCTAGTGATCATCACGTGGCTGGGACTTTGTTTTTTAGCTCTCTCGCTGACTGAAGATCTGTTGTCCCCCTTCTACAGTGATAGCAATATGTTTGACTCGACTGCAGCAAACAAATAGTAGATAGATGTTATGTACAAATATGACACTCACTCATCCATTTTTCTCTTCTTTCTGCTGCAGCTGGAGAACAGGAAACTGTCTCCTGATTGTGAGATTCCTCCAGTTGCTGTGTTTGAACGTAGGGATACTCACTGGACCCCAAAGGACAAGAACTTGTGAGTCTCCCTTGTGATGTCGCTCTCCATTTTGTTTGCCTTATCACATGCTCCAGTTCTGTGTGTGTGTGTGTGTGTGTGTGTGTGTGTGTGCATGCACGCGCGCACTTTGCAGCTGTTTATGTTTTACAAATGGGTGAGAAAATCCCCGGGATCTAAATGGCCATGAGTGTATGTGACTGTCAGGTTATCACAACATGACTGGACAGTGGACACCTCGGAGCTCATGGCAAATATTCTTTAAATATGTTGCTTTGTACGTATTTATGACTATTTTATAAAAGAAATAACACACTTTAGGGTACTCCACTGTGCTGGATATATGAACACATTGGGTGTTTGATATTCCTTTGCTGCTCCTCCTGTAGTACTCTCCCCATTTCCTTTATTTACCTCTCCCCAACCTCCTTGTTTCTTCCCTTGGGAGTCCATATTTCTTACTGATTGCCCAGTTTCTGATTTAATCTTTTCCGTGTCAGGGCCTGCCCCCCCCCCATTGGTGTCCTTGTTCTCACCAACTACAGCCTCCCCTATAATCAGTTTAACAGGCAGTAATGAAAGCATTGAGGCTTTGTGCCAGAGCCCTAATACTGTCTGCTGAGGGGTGAAGGCCATCCCACTAGCCTTCTGTCCCACCAGAACTGTTCTCCATGAACCCCACCACTCCTTCAGCCAAGCGTTGAAGCGAGTGACCCAGAACCACAGTCCTCACCATTGTACTATGCTGACAGAAGTTTGTCTCCCCGAGCTACCTAAAAACCGTTCTTCACTTTCTCCAAGGGTCTCCCCACTATGTCATTGGTCCCCAGGTGGACAATGACATTGAGCTCCCCCGATCCTGCCTCTGTCCCTCCCAGCTGTTGCTTCTGGAAGGTATCTGACTACCCAGCTTCCTCTGACCCCCCTCCCCCCCATCTGCACCCATGGTGCAGTCCCTTATAATTAGTGTCTTTCTAGCCCTGTCCTTGCCCTTGGATTCTAAAGTCATCTTAAGGGCCACCTAACAGACCAGCAGAGATACTGGTTTACTGATTTAACTGGTAAAATGGACAAAATTCTGAAACATTCCGAGAACATTTGTCCCAAATCCCCAGAATTTCAGGAACCGTCTTGTTTTATCATGATTATTTAAAATAGAGATAACACTTATAAAACACCCATGTTTCAAAAACAAATTTTTAATTTTTTTCATACACTGTATGAAAAATACATTATAAGTAAGAAAGACGTGGTCCTGCAGGGGACAAAGAAGAGGACTGAAACAAAGACGTGGTCCTGCAGGAGGCCAGCCCATGGGGGCCTACTACAGAGACTGATCGAGGCACAGTGGGTAATAAAAGGAGCACAGGGAAGAACAACCAAAGGCAGTGGAGGAAAAGGGCATGGTGGTAGGGAGTGAGGGAACCTGACAAGGGACAGAAAGGGGAGGAAGCACAAGGGAAGCAGGAGGGCATGGGTAATAGAGTGGTCATATTAGGGGACCATACTAAAGAGGATCAGCTGAAGTAAAGGGAAAGGTGCCATCTGGGTAGAGTGTATGCCAGGCATGATGGCACAAAGTGAAACATATTGTTCCCACACATGTAAAGGGGGTAAGGTGAAAGGCTACACGGTGGTGGTGGTGGGGGGGGCTCTGTTCATGAGGGAAGATATAACCTGCAGAAGAGATCAGGAAGCTGAGGGGAACCTGAAGTCCTTTGTGTGCAACTCCAGTCACCTGAGGGAAGAAGGTCAGAATGGGAGTGGTCTGTAGACCACCCTCACAGGGAGCAGAGGAAGACGAGAACCTAAGTGAACAGATTAGAACTCAGGCAGGCAAAGGCAAAGTGGTGCTTACTGGTGACTTCAGCCTTCCAGGAGTTGACTGGAAAACATTGTCAGCAATCAGCTCCAAGGAAAGGTATGTCCTGGATGGCTTTGTGGAGCAGGGGCTCAAAGAGTCCACTAGTGGTGTTGCAATTCTGGACTTGATTTTAGCCAATGGAGACCATGTCCAGGATATTAGGGTAGAGTATCCTCTGGTGGGGAGCGACCACAGGATGGTATGGTTTCATCCTGGAAGTAGGACAAGAAAAATCAGACTCTCACCGACGTAGTTGACTTCAAAAGGGTAGATTTTGGAAGGATGGGAGAAATCCTGAAGGTACATCTCTCTGGGACTAGGCTGGAGATGGGGGTAGAGCAGAAGTGGGAAGCAATAAAGGCTGGTGTCACAGAGGCTACACAGTCCTGTCCCAAAATCAAGAGCAAGAACACCAGAAAAAAAAAGGCTTAGTGGTTCACCGCTGAAGTTGCACACAGGGTGAAGGAAAAAAGAGTAGCCTTTGATAAATATAAGCAAACACAGAGGGATGAAGATAGGCAAGCTTACCTACTGAAGTCTAAAGTGACAAGTGGAACTGTCAGGCTGGCAAAAGCAAGGCGGGATCTCCAGTTGGCTGGGGGAATCAAGATGGGAGAAAAGGACTTCTACCAGTATGTAAAGGAAAAAAAGGAAGAGGAAGGAGGATATTGTGAGACTGAAGAAGGCGGGAGGATGGGCGGAGAATAGTGAGGAGCAGGCTGAGGTATTAAACCAGTAGTTTGTAATATGTTTTTTGAGTGTATTTGACTCTCACCGGGTCAAACCTGTAAAAAGGGCCATGTGGCCCAGTTGCTTTTTAACCGGTTACCAAAAATAAAATGAAATGACAGTACTTCAGCTCGGTCTTCACAAGGGAAAAGGAGGGACCCAGTACCTGGGAGCATAGGGCTCTTTTTTTTCTCCTACGTTATTCAGTGTCTTCACTGGGGACATAGCAGAAGGGATTGGGAGAAAATGTGTCTCTTTGTGGACGATACTAAACTCTGTGGACGAGTGGATACAGAAGATGGGAGAAGGAAGTTACAGGACAACCTGACTAAATTGGAGAGATTGTCAGATACCTGGCAACTGACTTTTAATACCAAAAAAATGCAAGGTTATGCATCTTGGCAGACGAAACCCAAGGGAGGAGTACTTGCTGGGGGTGGGGGGAGTAGCAGAGACAGAGGAAAAGAAAGACCTAGGGGTTATCATCACCAAAGACTTAAAACAATCTGCGTAGAGCAGCAAAGTGGTGGCTAAAGCTACGAGAATGCTGGGTTGCATAGCCAGTGGTTTCACATCTAGGAGGAGGGAGGTCATAATGCCCCTGTACAGATCGCTGGTGAGATCGCAGATGGAGTACAGGGTCCAGTTTTGGCACCCTCGCCTAGAAAAGGTCATACACTTGCTGGTGGGTGTGCAGTGTAGGGTAACCAAAATGGTTCGGGGCCTACAGCACAAACCATATCAGGAGAAACTAGATGAACTCTGCATATACATACTGGGGGAGAGACAACAGAAGGGGGACATGACAGAAACTTTTAAATAGCTTAAGGGCATAAACAAGGTCAACACTGAGGGCTTGTTTATTTTATTTATTTATTGAAATGTTTTCTCAGGAAGGCACACTAAACAAAAAGTTGCTCGTTTCCCAGTGTGACCTGGGGGGAAGGGGGATACACAGGATTTAAACAAGAACTATACAAATAAGCAAGGAAGCATAATGTTATATACAGCAACAGTTACATACAGGGTACAATTAGGTAAGCGTAAACATACATAGCTGACATTTGACGTGCGATAGGGGAGGTAACGGAGGCAGAATAAATCAGTTACAAATTTATGCTTAAAATAAAGTTGTGCAGTTAGGGACAATCAGACTAGAATAACTAAAACATATTATAACAGTGAATCACCTATGTGACAGAGAACGGGGGTAACGAGGCAAGCTGGTAAACAAAGGCACAGACAAAATAAGTGCGAGGCAGGGAGAGGGGTGGAGTGCAGGGGGGAATTATGTGCTGAATTTGTATTTGTGAGAGCAAGTGTGTGGGGGGATTTTTAGGAAGGAGAAAAAATGCCAGAACCAGATTCTCTCTTCAGGATGCTGAGAACCCAGCAAGAGGGGCATGGAGCAGGCTTGATCAATGAAGAGAGAGAAAGGGAGAGTGGAGGAGAGTGGGGGGTAGTGTGCAGGGGTAGGGATTAAGTGCTGAGATTGTGTTTGTGAGAGCCAATGAAAAGGTTTAAATTAGGAAGGCAGGAAGCGGTGAAATGCCAGACCCAGGTCCCCTTCCAAGATGCTGAAAACCACCAAGGGGGCATGAAGCAGGCTTATAATGAGAGAGAGAGAGAGCAGGGAGAGGGAGATGGGGGTGGAAATAATGCAAGGGGAGATTAAGTGCTGAGTTTGTGATTGTGAGAGCCAGCAGGATGAAGCGAGGGAGCAGGGAGTTAAGGAGGATCATAGCAAGAGCAGCTAGAGGAGAGTTAGTTTTGAAAGGCAAGAGTGAGAGAGCGGGAAGAGGAAGAGTGTTGTATTTGCGGAGGAAGGGAGTTCCAGATTTTGGGAAATCTGTGAGAAAAACCTGTCTGACCGATGAGGGTGGAGCGGCAGGGGATTACCAAGGTCCGGGTGTCAAACGATCTGAGAGAGTGAAGGGGCAGTGGGGTAGGGAGGAGGGATGAATTCAGATATGGAGGAAGTTCACCAAGCCAAAATTTTGAGGTCAGTTTGGTACAGTGAGATAGGCGCCTATTTGTAAGCGAAGGAAAGGACAGGGCATGGTAGAGATCACAGTGATGAGAATGAGAGGGGGACGTCGAGAGCCAAGCGTCAGAATGAGTTAAACAACCTGTTCAGTCTGGTCAAGGAGGATTTGGGAGCAGCACCATAGAGTACATCACAGTAGTCAAAGATAGGGAGGATCATCTTCTGGACAAGTTCGCATCTTGCCACAGGAGGAATGCAGCTGCGGTTCCTGAACAGTGCACCTAGATTGGGGTGCAGTTTTTTCAGGATGGCATCAATATGTACAGTGGAGTTGAGGTGTTGGTTCAACCAGACCCCAGAGTATTTAAATGAGGAGGTGTCCTCCAAAGTTGTCCCATCCAGGGTGTGGAAAGTGGGCAGGCCAGGGAGCCAAGAGAATCTCTGCGTAGAGCCAAAGTTCATGGAGACAGTCTTCTTGGCATTCAGGAAGAGTTGATGGGAAGCAAACCAGAGCTGGATCTGATCTAAATCCTGCTGAAGGCTGGATGCGACATCAGAGGGACATGTGCCAGATGAGTACAAGACAGTATCATCCACGTACATGTGTATAGACGAGGAGGGGGAGCATACTGATGGGAGGTCATTTAGGAATATGGAGAAGAGCAGGGGGCCAAGCACTGAACCCTGTGGGACTCCTGTGCTGATAGGTAGGGGAGTGGAGATGGAGTCAGAGAGCCTGACAGATTGGGACCTGCCATTGAGATAGAACCTGAATCAGTTAGTGGGTGATGGGGTCAGCCCAGCTGCAGAGAGGGAGTCTATGAGAAGGGGATGGGAGACTGTGTCGAAGGCCTTTGCAAGGTCGACAAAGATGACAGAAGTGATTTGGCCATTGTCCATCCCTGTAAGTATGGAGTCAGTGAGCCTGAGGAGGGAGGTGGTAGTGGAGTGATTTTTCCAAAAACCAGACTGGAAAGGGGTGAAGAAGGAGTCGCCAGGAAGAAATGAGGAAAGCTGAGAAAGAACCAGATGTTCTTGGAGTTCAGCGAGTTTGGGGAGAAGAGAGATAGGGCAATAGTTGCTGGGGGAAGACGATTCACCATCCTTGGAGAGGGAGGACCACTGCATGTTTCCAGGGTGAGGGGACCATAGCAGACTTAAAAGAGTAGTTTAAGATTGGAGAGGGGGGATATGCTATTGCCGGGGCAGAAAGGTAGAGAAGTTTAGGGTCGAAGTCATCGGGAGAAGAACATTTAGAAGGGTTGAGCTAGAGGAGGGCATTTTAAGGCTTCTTTAGGGGTGATGAAGGAGAAGGCAGGGGGTACAGAATCCAGAGGGAAGAGGTTTGAAGTTATGTTTAACATAAAGGGTGCAGGAATTTAAAAAAGAGGCATTTCTTCAGCGAAAGGATAGTTTCAGGATGGAATAAGCTTCTGGAAAAGTTGATTTCAGTCAAGACTGTGGGTCGATTTAAAAGTGTCTGGGATAGGCTCATCAGGAAAATCACACTGAGCACAGGGGATGGTGGAAGAGGAGGGAGGGAGATAGGCAGTTATGAGACAGGGGGAAAGGAAGTGGAGGGGGCAGCTGTACTGAAATATCATAGCAGAGCTGCACACTCGAGCAAGCTGGGTAGACCATAATGGCCTTTATCTGCTGGAAATTTCATATGTTCGTAAACCAGTACCCCTGCTCTGAAGTGGCAAAATCAGTGTGTGTTGTAATTTCATAAAATGTCTCAGTTATGTTGAGCACCTATGCAGGATTGTACAGCTGCACTCTTGTATTAGCTTGTGGCACAGCATGTCACATCACGCTTTCTCATGTTTTGAAGCTATCCATTTTTAATCTATCCTTGATATGCTTCATAACTGGAATTCTAGGATTGTGGATATGCTGTTTTATCCACACTGTTTGGCATGTCCTTTCCCTTTAAGAATCTTGCCGGAAGGCTTTTAAACTGGCTCCTCCCACCCACCCAGGTGGTATATCCCTTGGCTCCGCCCCTTGACGCCAGATCTTCCTTTCCGCTGGAAGATTCAGGTTCCCTCCTTATCACTTACGCATTACAGTGTGCCCTGGTGAACAAATCTCTGGATTTACCAAAACTTTGCGATTTCGACCATGATAGAGGACAAGTCCTCGCCCGGTTTCCGCCGCTGCCCGTGTGGGCAAAAGATGTCTTGGACCGACCCGCATGGCTCGTGCGTCTATTGCCTGGGTCATGATCATGACACCCAGGTGTGCGAAATATGTTGCATGTTCCATCCCAATGTTTTGGATGATCATCTCACACGACTGCAATTGAGCAGACTGGAAAAACAGAACTCACTGATCAAATCCAAAGAAGCCCGTTGGGCGGACTCCGCTGCTGTGGGGTCCGCTGAGCAGCTGGAGCAGATGAAAGCCTTCGAAGAGGAGGTGGCACAGGCCGCTGATCATTCCTCTTCTCTGTTGGTCTTTGTCCTGCTCAGTCTGGGCTCCACCTTCTCAGACTCCTTTAAGGAAATGTGTCAGTCTCTCCTCACCAAAAGAGAGGGTCCTTCGAGCGTGCACGTCTCTCGTTCCTGTAAAAAGGATAAAGAGCAAAAAGGTTTGTCTCGCTGGCGTTCTTGGATTTGTGAGAGATCTCGATCGCAAGAATCTGCTGTCATGACTTCGGTCGAGGTTGCGGCCTCAGCTGATGGCTTCACGGTACCCCTGTCAATCCAGCCAGCCAAGACGCAGGACGATGATCTGGTTGAAATTATAATCTACCCCATCATTGTTAGATGAGGCCGACAACTCCTTATTCAGGGCCCCGGGCCTGCCTGGACCCACTGAGGAGGAGGCCCAGCCTGCTGGGAACCTTTTCACAGTCCCTGACCTGGAAGAGCTGCAGTTTTCCCTGGCTCCTGAGCAACCTCATCAGTCCCCCCGATGGTCTAAGTCGAGGTCTCGGACCCCTTCGGCCAACAGGCCAAAAAAGGCACATAAGCGCTCCAAAAAGTGGCGCCGCCGTCATTCTTCCTCATCGTCTTTGGAAAAGGAAAGCCTACAATGCAGGCTGTGTCAATGCTATGAGGATTTGATATGGCAGCAACTGATTATGACTGGCCCAAAGTCAACTCCGGCTTCTGCTCCGACCATTACTTGGCTGTCGCCCTCCAGGCCGACTCCTCAGGAGCCGGTCCATACCGTCCCTCCACCTATGGAGCCAGTCAAGAACCTCCTAGCTTGGCTGAAACCAGCCTCTCCACCAATTCGGGTGGAACCGCCACCTGAACAGCATACCTCCGGGGCTCCTGCCAAGGAGTCTCAGCCCGTTATAGGCCTTCTGTACAGGCTGTCTTGTCATCCTCACTCCCGACCCTCCTAGGTGGTGGAAGGCGACTCAGGTGGCCGGCCGATCTAGCCAGACTCCTCTGAGTCTGAAGACTTGGACTTGCATTCCTGTCCTTCGCACGACGAATCCATAGGGAGTCTCTCGACGGAGGAGGGTCCCGCTTCCTTCATGGGTATCCTCCATCTCCTCTCCAAATCCATGGAGGTGCCCTTGGAGCCCGTCCAGAAACTGGCTGAATACCCTCTCACAGATATCCTCAAATGAGGGGATTTTCCAACAGAGGCCTTCTCGGTGGCCAGGGCCACTGCTGGCCCGGCCTTGGAGCTGTGACAGCATCCTGCCTCCTACCCTGCGCCTTCAGCCTGGATGGCCCGCAAGTACACGGTCCCCATCTGCTCCCTTTCGGGATTCACAGAGCACCCCTCAGCTGAGGGATTGGTGACCAAATCTGTGTTCAGGTGCTCGGGGAAATTCGGGAGACACCGATAGACCCCTGGACAAAGAGTCCAAGAAACTGGACCGTTCGGCCTGGAAAGTCTATGCTGCCTCTTCGCTTGGCTTTTGTCAGGCAAGCTCAGCCATCATCATGGCACATTTTTCTCACGCCCTCTTGGGTTATCTGAACGAGGTCCTTCCTCACTTCCCCGCAGACCTCCAGACCACGGTCAAGCAGGTCCGCGACCAGGGCTGTACGGTTGCAAATGCAGCAGTTCCAGATAACTTTGGACATCGAGGACTCTTGCACCTGCTCAGTGGCAGCCACGGTTGCCATGCGCCGCAGAGCCTGGCTGAGGGTTTCCACCTTCACAGCAGACACTCAGCACAAATTGATGGATGTCCCTTTCCTGGGTACCAGTCTTTTCAGTCCAGGTGTGGATGGTCACCTCCAGCGCATAGAGATGTCGAATGCCACCTTGAACTCTGTGACTTCTGCTCAAAAGGAATCTCAAGAGTTCCAAGAAGCAGAAAAGAAAGCATTTTTGGCCTTCTGCCCCTGCAGCCAAGCAACGCCATTGTCAATTGGGCAGCAACAGCAGCAGGGCCAACTTGGCCCCTCGGCCCAGGTACAGGGTCCCCTGTTTGGCCTGCAGCTTGGGAGTAAAAGGTCCCGTGGTCCCCAAACTCAATCTCTCCTCCTCCAAGCTTGCACAGTGACGGGATGGGGGTTGCCAACCCCGTACCTGTCACACCATCTCCGGGTCCTCCCGTGGGGGGACGGCTCCACCACTTCCTTTCCGCGTGGTCCGCTGTTACAACAGACAGATGGGTTTTGGAAGTGGCTGGCCAGAGACTGCCTCTGGAATTCGAGCAGTACCCACCAAGCTGAGACCGTGCCCCACTGGACAGGATGGTATCTGTGCACACTTGGTCGGCTCTCCAAGACATCGCCCAACTCCTCCGCAAGGAAGTAGCAGCCAGAGTCGCAGATCCCCCTGTCGATCCGGGGTTCGTTCCCAAGTACTTTCTGGTCCCAAAATGGACAGCAGGCTAGTGCCCCATCCTAGAGCTGCAGGACCTGAACCAGTTTCTCAGGTCTCGCACATTCAGGGTGGTAACTCTGTCTCTGATCATACCATCTTTCAAGCAGAACATGTGGTTCTGCTCACTGGATCTCCAGGACGTGTTCTTTCATGTCCCGAGCCATCCGTCTCACCGAAGGTTCCTTCACTTCCGAGCAGAGGGAGCCCTCTTCGAGTTCCAAGCCATGCCGTTTGGCCTGTCATCGACCCCCCGGGTCTTCACCAAATGCACTGCAGTGGTGGCGGCCCACCTTCGGCATGGGGGGAGTTCAGAGTGTGCCCCTATCTCTATGACTGGCTCATAGTGGGTCCCTCCATACAGGAGGTGGAGAAATCTAGGGATCTGGCTCTCCAGACCTGCATCGAACTTGGTCTGCTTGTCAACAAAACCAAGTCTGAACTCATACCTTCACAGACTCTTGCGGAGCCAGAGCCAGGCTCCCGACAAACAGGGCAGAGGTTCTCTCCTCTTTTGCCCAATCATTTCTGGTTGGGCACTCGCACCCTGCCCAGGACTTCCTGCACCTTGTAGGGTAAATGACTGCCTGCACCACCGTGGTCCAGTGGATCCGGGTGGCTTATGCGCCCCTTCCAGTGGGAGCTGGCCAGCCAGTGGACTCAGCGATGTGGTCACTGTGACCCAGAAGATGTGGGACGCTCTCCAATGGTGGACCATCCTAGAACACTTGCAGGAAGGGATCCCATTTGTCTGTCCCAAGCCGATGGTCGTTCTGATGACCATTGCCTCTCTCACAGGCTGGGGTGCCCACATGAGGAATCACAGAGTCCACGGGCTCTGGGCCCCTGAGGAATCCCGATGTCATATCAACCTGATGGAGCTCCAAGCAGTTCGACTGGCACTGACTGCATTCGCTCCATTTCTTCGCTGTCAAGTGGTATAGGTCCAGATGGACAATACCACACCCATGTACTATCTCAACAAGCAGGGCAGCATGCACTCCTGGCCTCTGTGCAGGGAAGCACGCCACATCTGGATGCTCGTGAGCCAACTGGAGGCAGAGCTTCTAACCATCCATGTGGCATGAGCCTCGAATCAGCTAGCGGATGCCCTCAGATGTGTGGGTAAGGCGTCCCACAAGTGGTCTTTCCATCAGGAGGTAGTACAAAGTCAGTTCTCTCACTGGAACAAACCTCAGGTGGACCTGTTCGCCTCCAGGGAAAATGCAATCCTGAGGCTGTTTAATGCCTGCCCCCCTCAGAAGGGCTCGCTGCTGGGGGATGCCTTCTTGAGGCAGTGGACCCCAGGCCTCTTCTGTACCTTCCCTCCACTTCCCTTGATTCACAAGGTGCTTGTGATCCTCGTAGCCCCAGACTGGCCTCACCATTTCTAGTATCCAGATCTCCTTAGCCTCAGTACCAGGCCACTGAGGCATCTTCCAGCACACCCAGACCTGCCCTTGATCAGTCAGGGGAAGGTGTTCCACCCGGAACTTCAGTCCCTGCACCAGACAGCCTGGTTCCTGAGTGGCTAGAGTTCCAGGCTTTGGGTCTCTCCGAAGATGTACTCACTGTTGTGGAGGCATCTAGGAAGGAGTCGACCAGGTGTTATGTCTTCAAATGGAAAAGATTCTCCATTTGGTGTCAGGGCAAGGGCTTGGACCCTTTGTCTTGTCTAGTGGCTAGCATCCTTGACTACCTTTGGTCTCTCTCCAAAGGGGGTCTTTGGTCCACAACCCTTAAGGTGCACCTGGCAGCCATCTCTGCTTATCGGACATGGGCCGGTCAGCAGACGGTGGCTCAGGAGGTGGTAGTCTATTGTTTCTTTAAAGGCCTTGACCACATTTCCCCTTCGGTGTGTGAACCACCACCACCATCGTCATGTGATGTACTGCTGGTACTGTCAAAGTTCATGGGCAAGCCATTCGAACCAATGCACAGGTGTGAGATGTCGCATCTCTCGTAGAAGACCGCCTTCCTGGTGGCTATCACAACAGCCAGAAGGATTGGGGACCTACAGGCTCTCTCGGTCGAGTCTCCTTACCTAATCTTCCACAGGGACAATGTAGTCCTTTGCTCCCACTCGAAATTCCTTCCGAAGGGGGTGTCGGAGTTTCACCTTAACCAGGTGTTGACTCTGCCGGTGTACTACCCCAGTTACACCTCAGAGGCTGAGTACAGGCTCCATACCTTGGACCTAAGACAAGCGCTCTCTTATTACAAAGAGCGCATGGCTGGAATTTGGGGAGAGGTCCGCCAGCTGTTTGTCACCTAAGCTGAAGCCACACCTGGCAGACCTGCAGCAAAGCAGACAGTTGGCAGATGGATAACATCCTGCAGTGACGTGTGCTACCGGTTGACGGGCAAGGAGCCTCCCGTAGGGATAAGAGCTCATTCCACCCGCCATACTGCTGTGTTATTGGCTGCTTGTAGGGATGTCCCTATCCAGGATATCTGCAGGGCTGCTACCTAGAAGTCAGCATACATCTTCATTTCCAACTACCACATCGACCTTGAGTCATGCTGGGTTGCTGGTTTTGGGGCCTCAGTTCTCCAGTCTCTGTTCCCTAAGTGGGGTGTGTGTGCCTTGCCTCCCTCCTCCTGGAGAGCTGCAAGGAGTCTGCCAAACAGTGTGGATAGAACAGCATATCCACAATCCTAGAAGAACAGGTTACTCACCTGTAGCAGTAGTTCTAGGCGTGGTATATGTTGTTCATCCACACAAACCCACCAGACCTCCTCGGCTTCGATGCACAACCCTCTGCTTCCAGCGGGCAAAATCTGGCATCAAGGGATGGAGCTGAGGGATATTCCACCCGGGTGGATGGGAGGAGCCAGCCTAAAGACCTTCTGGCAAGATTCTTAAAGGGAAAGGACATGCCAAATGGTGTGGATGAACAATATATATACCACTCCTAGAACTACTGTTACAGGTGAGCAACCTGTTCTTTTAACACTTCATACAGGGAAAAATGATGTCCTTGAATTTACAAGTGACTGTGAAGCATTTCTGCTAGTGTGCTGTAGTAGTTGTGCTACTAAACCTAACAGCCTCCCCGTGCTTGACCTGTATCGTTGATCCATGCCTTTGTTCCTCTGTGTAACTCTTGCATGTAGCTGTGTTAGTCACTGTATTGGTAGTAACAATCTCCTTATTCCATACACTGAAAGTTCCACCCTGTTGCACACCATTGCCATAAAAGGCAAGATTGTATTGACCTAAAGTGATTTTTTTTTTCCTTCATCTTGCCTCTTTAGGATCATGTGGAAGGATTGGGATGGGATCCACCACATCTGCAAGGCCCTGATGATGCTTAAAGTCTATAAAGTATTGGTTGACTTTGACTGCCACCTGGATGACATCAGAAAGGACTGGGCCAATGAGGAAATCAATAATAAAATATTGGAGCTCACCTCCACAGCCAATGGCCATGCTTGAATGGGGGGTTGGGACAAGATGGAAGGAGAAGATTGGCTACAGATCTACCCAGGTTGAATTAACAGAGTTGGAAAAGGCATTCTGATCCACTGGCAAGACAGAACGTGGGATGGCTCACAAAGATGGTAGCTTCCAACTGGCAGTTTTAAAGGGTAACCTGAATGTCTAGTTAGGTAGGAAGTTCATGCTAGTTGGACTGGTCTCAGCAAGTCATAAATCCTTCTGAAGGAAATCACTGCACTGTACAGAGGGAGAGATTGATTTCTGTCCACTTGCTGAGCACTCAGAAATCCCTCCAGGTTCTGTAGAGTCTGTTAAACAAGCTGCTAAAATTAATGTTTTATTTATTATCATTAGAGCATGTGTGTGTGTTGCTGCTGCTGCCAGACTTCATACTTCAGAAGCTGTATTTTGGTAGACACCTTGTTAAGGAAATGGTGCTAAACTGGATCAGTACACCACAGTTCTGGTGGGTTGGGGGGTCATTTTCTACCTCCTTTTTGTTTGTTTCTGTATCAACTCGACTGCTCCTCCCTGATGTGGTTCTGCTCACTGAGTAGCCTTGCTGATTTCAGAGGTGTGAGTGCTGGCTTAACAAAAATGGAATGGAAACGTTATTTGTTAAATACCTTTCTGGATGTTTTTGACGCATTAATAACATTTAATAAACTAATATATACCAAAGTGTCACCATTAGTTGTGTAGACAGATATTACAAGAGTCTTTTTAAGGCATTCTCAAAACAGCGTGCAAACATTTTTTTACGTTTTGATTGGAAAATGGTATTTCTAACTACTTAGATTTAGTTAACTGTCCACACTTGAACAGTCTTCCACTGAGTAATCTCAGGCACTGGACACCATCTTCAAGCTTGACTCCTTCTACGACTCAGCCATGTGGTCTTCCAGCTATGCCACCACTTCACTCAGATCTTTTCTTCCGCTGGAAAGAACTAGTCTCCTCCTTCAGAGCTCCTTTGGATTTATTACGTTTTTTATTTTCATTGAAAGTTTTGAGTTTTCCTGTCAACACACTATGTGCACTTTATCTCTGGCTCACTGCTGCATTGATGTTCACCATGTAACGGTCTAATCTTTTTTTTGCAACAGAACTTTTTTGTGGTAGTGAGTAGCCATTTGAGGAAGGAAAGCAAATTGTAATATTTGAATGGTTTGCCATGGGGGGGGGATTAGAGCGTGCAGAGTTTTCTGCTTTAACTGATTTGTGCCATAACCAGTTGCACCACTAATAAGAAATGCAGTTTAAAGTTCATGAATGGCACTTATCATGAGAGTAGGACATTTTCCTCGGTGACCTGACCAGCATTCCGTCTGTCAGGAAAGCAGATCCATGGAATCCATCTCTCGGGACGCTCCTGGAAAGGAAATGTCAGTATTTTATCAACAGTGGGGAAACGGGGGTCCTTGGCAGACTGGTAAAGTTAGCTGATGATGCAGAAATGGTCAGGGTGCTGGATTCCCTTAAGGATAGAAACCGACTTCAGAAGGGCTTGAACAAGCCGGATGATGAGGGAAGGACTGAGCCCTTCCAGTGAACCAGTGCTATGAGCAAAAACACCTTTGATATAACACATTAGCTTGTTATTAATTTGAGATCACTCGCTTCCTAGGCAAAGCAGTTTTATTTTATGGAGCCACCCTTTCCTAGGGCTCAGGGTACTTCACAGTAATAAAAATGCAAACATTTGTAAAGGCAGCTAAACCAGCAAATAATTTACAAATTATACATCAGTTGAAAACAGTGATTAAGAATTGTCTGAGAACATTGCTTCAAACAACATGAAGTTTTGCTGTATTCTGACTATATGCAGTTAGCCCCAGCACTTGAACTGCTCCGGGGAGGAAAGAGTTAACTCTCTGCCAAGGCATAGAACGTTGAGCTCGAGCTTGGTTTTCAAACCTCTGTCCCAGGTATTCCTCCGTGTAACCGTCAGATTCTTTACTCCGCCTTACTGTGAAGTTGCTCCGGAGATCCTCTATTTCACTTCGGTTCGGTTATGGTAAAACCGGTCGGTTTAGTAAACTGCTTCTTTATTTTTTCGGTCTTTACATCTCTGTCCTGGTACAGTAAGTGTATTAGTAGGTAGTAGTGTGGTTTAGAAAGAAATTGTTTTTTGGTTTTTGTTTCTTTCCGGTCGGTCCGGTTAGGAACCAAAGCAATTTGTTGTTTCTGTTTCTACAGGTGTATTTTAGTGTGGTTTTCTGGTATCTATTGGTTCCTGGAAAAAAACGTTGATTTCTCTGGGGTTTTTTTTTTATCCGACCCGTGACACGGTTGGAACCGATAGGTTTGATAGTCACCTGGCTTGAACACTGGTAAGGGTGACTTTGTAATTAAAGTCATGTCTGAGAAACCAAAAAAGAAAACCGGGCCCACTGGGTTTCAGCACTGCACTGAGTGTGTGGAGGCTTTTGCCAAGGCTGATCCCCCACCTCATCTGTGCTTATTGTCTGGGGTTTGATCACCTCAAAGGTGACTGCCAAATCTGCAGAAACTTTCCTAAGGTCACTGTGGATAAACGCTGAAGTAGGCTGAAGGAAAGGGAGGCTGAAAAATCTGCTGACCCGGATGGCCAGCCTGGTTTGGTTCCAACTGAACCTGAGGGGGTGCCCACTGACCTGGGCGATACCCCCTCGGTCAAGAGGAGAGATGATTTTGCGGAATCAGTTCCTGCAAAAAGAAAGGGCAAGTCAGCCGGTTCGAATCCCGGTTCCCATGGTCCGACCGCTGATGAGATAGCCAAAGCGATCGCTTTTGTGCAGTCGCTTCACCTGGTTCCGACTGAACCGATACCAACGCAGAGATGGCCGGTTCAGTCGGACTTGTCTGCTTCTGAATATGACCCTGAAGCATTTTATGAGGGCGATTGGGAAGGAGACGAAGATGATGAAGATTATGAAGACCTAGATGAGTCTATTGAGCCTGACATTTCCCCAGACAGGCCTTCTAATGTGTCTCCTCCGAGGCTTTCTGAGTCCCCCTCCCACTTCTTGTTTTACAAGAAGGTGGCTGAGACTCTTCAGCTTCCAGTGGAAGAAGCTGAACAGGATCAGGAGGAGCCTGACTGTGTTGAGATGATGGATGTCTGAGAGTCAAAAAGGATGTCTATCCCTCGGCACAAGTCCCTGGGGAAACCGACCCAAAAAATATTAATTTCCAACATCCATACCTCTGTGGATAAGAAAATGGACAGGAGGTATGCTCTGTCAGGCCCTGGTACGGATTTCCTTACTAACCATTGCAGCCATATTGGGGTAGTGCAAGCTGCAACCTGTGACAAGGCTAATATTCCCCTGGCATCTCACCCCCCAGATAAGGATTCCAGGAAAGTGAATGCCATGGCAAAGCAGCAGTACTTGGCATCCTCTTTGGGACTCGTGCAATCCAGCTATATGGCATATACATCCAGATAGCAGAAGTCTAGGTGGGATACAGTTCTGGAGCTGACTAAGAATGCCCCTCCCCAGCTGGCCAAGGAGCTGAAGCAGGTGGCTATGGATGGCATCGAAGCTTCAAAGGTCCAGTTTCATGCTACTGTGGACTCGAGTTATGTTCATTCTAGGGCCATGGCTACATCTGTTTCCATGAGGAGATTTACCTGACTCAGGTGCACCAGTTTATCTCAGGATACCCAAACCAAGGCCATGGCTTTTCCTGTCACTGATAACTCCCTGTTTGGGGAGCAGACTGAGACGTACATGAAAAAGTTGGATGAATACAGGACCACATACAGGAGTGCTGCAGCCAAAGAAAAGCAGACCACTCCTCAAAGGCAGCAAGCTAGGGCTGACAGGGGCAGGCCTTTTCACAGGCCTTTCTACCAGGCCTAGGCCTCCTCTTCTTTTCAGCAGAGGGGGTTCTTTAGGGGAAGAGGCAGAAGGGGGATGACAAGGGCTGCATCCTCCTCTCAGTCTAAGCCCCCTGCCAAACAGACACCCTGATGTGTCAGCCAAGGTCACCTCCCCAATTCCTGTAGTTGACAGACTGGCTCACTTCATCCAGGCCTGGAAGTCTGTCACTTCAGACAAGTGGGGCCTGGAAGTGGTGATACAGGGTCTTGCTCTCAGCTTCAGCAGGTTTCCAAAGTTGAGAGCAAAGGCTTTCTGTCCTTCCTCGGCAGAGGAAACACAGGCCTTAGAAATAGAGGTCTCTTCTCTGCTGCTTCTGCAAGCAGTGGGAAGGGTACCTTTCATTCACAGGGGAAAAGGATTGTACTCTAGGTACTTCCTTACCCTAAAAAAGACAGGGGAGTGGCGACCCATCCTGGATCTACGATACCTAAACAAACACATATTAAAGCCAAAGTTCAAGATGGTGACTCTGAGAATTATTCTTCCCTCTCTGAGACCAGGAGACTGGCTTAGCCTCCCTGGATCTCAAGGATGCCTATTTCTACATACCGATCAGGCAGTCCCACAGAATGTACCTCCGGTTCGAACTGCCCTCAGGCCATTACCAGTTCAGAGCAATGCCTTTCAGCCTAACATCTGCCCCAAGAGTATTCACCAAATGACTAGCAGTAGTGGTGGCCTTCCTCAGAAGACAAGGCATCTTACTGTTCCCTTATCTGGATGACTGGCTCATAGTAGGTCAGTCCCCAGACCAAGTCAGATCAGCTCTAGGGGTCGCTCAGAATCTTCTACACTCCCTAGGATTCATTCTAAATCTGGAAAAGTCTGTTCTGGAACCAGTTCAACTTCTCACATTTATAGGAGTGGAACTGGACACTGTTCAGGCCAAGGCCTTCCTTCCTGTTTTCATCCACTTGTGTCTCGGCCAGCCAGACACGTCTTGCAGTTGCTAGGCCACATGGCAGCCTGCACTGCAGTAGTGCAAGGGGCAAGGTTCCAGAAGAGGGATATTCAGTTTCATCTAAGAGCCTTTTGGTCTCAGAAAAAAGATCCCCTCTTCAAGTTGGTTCCAGTGTCTCTAACTTTGGTTCAGGCCCTCCAGTGGTGGCTGGAAGAGGATAACTTGAGGCAAGGGGTTCCCTTCCTCAGTCAGGTTCCCACAGTGATTCTCACCACAGATGCTTCCCTGCTGGGATGGGGAGCCCACCTGATCAGCATACTGCTCAGGGGACTTGGTCTCATCAGGAGTCTCTTCTACACATAAATCTTCTCAAACTCCGGACTTTCTTTCTGGCACTTCAGACATTTTTGAGTTTAATTCAGGGGAAAGTGGTGCAGATCAAGACAGACAACACCACAACCATGTGGTACATCAACAAGCAGGGTGGGGCACTCTGTCCTCGGTCTTGTGCACTGAGGCCATGAAAGTATGGTCACTGGCTTATTCTCTGCAGGTTTCCCTTATTGCTGTGCATCTCACAGGGAAGGACAATGTACTTACAGATGCTCTCAGCAGGATTTCCCAAGGTCACCATGAATGGGCCCTGAATCCTCTCATTCTTCAGATAATTTTCAAGAGATGGGACACTCCAGAGCGAGGTCTCTTTGCAGTCCCGGACAACCATCAGCTCCCTCTGTTCTGCTGCAGGCCCCCTCTGCGGGAGTCTGTTCCTCTAGATGCACTCCTGTTGGATTGGACCAACAGGTTTCTCTCTTCTTTTCCTCTCTTTCCTCTGATATTCAGAGTTCTGGTCAAGATCAGGTCCCAACCCTGCACTGTGATTCTGATAGCCCCGGATTGGGCCAGACAGCCTTGGTATGCTCTACTATTGTCACTATCAGTGACACTTCCCCTTTGCCTTCCCAGACAGTTCAACCTCCTCACCTCATTGCATGGGAGAATATTGTACCCCAGTCTTCACACACTTAGGCTCAAGGCCTGGTTCTTGAGCTAGAATATGCAGACCTGCATCTCTCTCAATCAGCTCTGGATATCCTTAAGGCCAGTAGAAAATCTTCCACTAGAAAAACCTATGATTCTAAATGGAAGAGGTTTGTGTTCTGGTGTTCCCAGAGGCACATCCAACCAGATTCAGCTGATATTGCCACTGCTTTAGATTATTTGGTATATCTTAACAGTTTAGGCCTTTGGCCTACCACTCTCACGGTGCATTTGGCAGCTATTTCTGCTTTTCTTCTGGCTGGAAAGGTCTCCTCTCTAGCCTCCCACCCAGTTTTCAAGAAATTCTTCAAAGGTTTGGTCCTCATCAATCCTCTCATCAGGGGCCGGCCCGGTGGCACTGAGGGTTAAGGCACTGGACGACACACCTCGCACCACGCTGGCGACCCGGGTCCAGGAACGAGCCTGGGATGCCGGGGGTCGGCCGGGGAGGAGAAGAATGAAGTGCACAAGGGCTGCTCTTCTTCTCCAGGGGGGTTCCCTGCATGCTCCCGTCGCTATACTGCCATCTAGGGAAGCCTGGTGGGTAGGTGCGGTAGCTGGAGCAACAGCATGGGCGTGGGTGAAGAGGGCGTCAGCAGGGGGGCAGACCTTCTGCGCTCATTGGCCCCCACTGCACGCCGATGTCCATGGAGAACAAGGGAAAAAACCCTCGGTCTCTCCCAGGCGACGACACCTCCCTGCTCGTCTCGAGCCCGCAACAGCAGACCCTGCTGTACAGGATCCACATCTCAGCAAGTTGGACTTGAGGAGGTGAGTACGGGGGAGTGCCTCCTCACCCCACCCAGGGGGGTTATCCGGGTGCCTTGATTACTGTGTGGATCTGTGGTACTCTAGGGGCAGACCGCGGCGAGACCAGGGAGAGCAGTTCAGAGGATGTCTGAGAGAGGGGGGAGAGACAAGGTAGTCAGGAGCATAAATACTAGGTTAAAAAAAAATTCTCTCTTCAGGGATCCTACTCCTCTATGGGACCTGAATATCTATATTGCACAGCTGATGCAGCCTCACTTTGAACCACTTTGCTCAGCTGAGCTCAAATACCTGACTTGGAAAACTGTATTCCTGGTTACTGTTACTTCTGCCAGGTGGAGAATCAGTGAGTTACAGGTTCTGTCTGTGGAACCTGATTTTATCTCATTTCATAGGGATAAGGTGGTCCTTTGTACAAATAGGAAATTCCTCCCTAAAGTGGTATCAGACTTCCATCTGAACCAGTCTGACACTGCCTGTATTTTTCACTGATCACTCCTCCTCTGGAGAGAGGAGATTACACAGTCTTGATGTAGAGAGGGTTCTGAGTTACTACTTAGAATCCACTAAACCCCATAGAAATGACTGCTCCCAGCTGTTTCTCACTTATGGGGAGGTGGGTAAAGGTAAACCTGCCACCAAGAGAACTATTGCTAGGTGGATTGTCTCTTGCATACAGTTCTGCTACTCAAAATTGGGGAAAGAGCCACCCTCAGGCCTGAGGGCTCACCCTATCAGAGGTGCAGCAGCTAGAGACATACCCTTAGTGGAAATCTGTAAAGCAGCCACCTGGAAGACTGTTCACACATTTACCAAGCATTACTTCCTGAACATTCAGTCAAGAAGTGATGCTAGGTTTGGCACTGCAGTACTACAGAGCTTGTTCCCAAAATAAGTTCTGTAGTTCCCTCCTCCTTGGGGGTACTGCTTGGTAGTCTGCAATTAGTCAGAATACAGCAAGACTTCATGTTGTTTGAAGAAAAAATTACTCACCTTACTAACTGTGTTTCTTCTAATGGAGTCTTGCTGTATTCTGACCTGCCTCCCCTCCTGGAACCTAGTTGTTTTTGGGATGTGGTTGGGCAGGTGCAGTGTTGCACCCCAGGGGTGTACCTGGGTGCCTCTTCTTAAGTGAGGTTTTTTCTTGTTCCTATGTTTTATGATTGTTCGTTTATTACCTACTTGGATTCTTTTTGGGGGTCTCGACTTGTGTCTTTGGACCCTAAATTTATGTCTATTGCTTTTTGGCACAAAAGCTCTAAAAAAAATTTCCGGGTTGTTAGTTGGTTAGTATAGGACTCGTAAGAATCTGATGGTTACACTGAGGAGTACCTGGGACAGAGGTTTGGAAACTGAGCTCGAGCTCAACGTTCTATGCCTTGGCATAGAGTTAACTCTTTCTCTCCAGAGCAGTTCAAGTGCTGGGGCTAACCGCATATGGTCAGAATACAGCAAGACTCCATTAGAAGAAACACAGTTACTAAAGTGAGTAATTTTTTCTTGTTTTTCATAGCACTATATTGCAGCAACAAATCGGCATGCAGTACGTGTTCAGAAAAGATTAGAAAACTACTGTGTTACATAAAATGAGGAGTTTTCACTTGTTGTGCTGCTTTACTGTGGAGGCTCAGTCCTGTTCCCCCCCCCCCCCAACTTTGAAATTCCTTTGGAAAGGCTACACTGACCTAAACTGTATACTTCAAGAAAGGTGAGTACTAAACAAACTTTCTGTTTCAGCTGGCTGATTTGTCTGATTCCTGAGCCCGGATTTTCAAAACTGCAGAAAGTGGCACAGGTGTTGGGGGGACTGGATCCAGTGGGTCTTCACCTGCGGAAACTGTTTTTCCCAGCTATGCTAGATTTGCAAAGAAGAAGCTGTTTTACTACTGGCACCACGATTTACAGTAGCTGGCAGCCATTTTTTTTGGCACAGATGTGCCAAAATGTCACACCTGATTTGACCAGGTGTAACATCCTCCACAACTGTGTCTGCTGCCCGTGTGGAGCATGAGCTGAAACTGGGAACATCTCCACCTGTGGAGATTTGTATCCACATTGGTGGCTGCAGAATGGGATTTAGTCCCAGGACGGCTACAAATCTGGCCCTTGGAGTCTACAACTCGATGTAGCCAAAGTGCAAGGTGCTATACTTGGGGAGGAAACCCCAAGGCAGGATTTGCACACTGTTTGGGGCTCCTGTTACTGCAGCGGTGGAGGAGGAAAAGAACCAGGGGTCGTAACATCTTTTTTCACGATATTACTTGTTCTCATCACTGAGAGGGGACTTATTGTGAATTGAAGAGTCTGTTGCCTGAGCTGCAAGTGCTTTTTACATTTCTAAAGGGTTTTGGTCACGCTTCCACCCTCTCCTCCACACAGTATTAAATACTCTGTTGGTAGGGAGGGGCTAATTCAGTCTGACAGCAGGCTGGCTAACAGTTAAGCAGCAAATAACTAAAATAGAAAGGGGCATTGTATAAATCGCCTAGTGGGGTTACATGTACATTTAATCTGTTAGTATTCACAAATGCATTCTGTTGAGTATAGAAAAGTAAAGGATACTGTGCTCCCTAGTTTAACTGATTGGGCTTGAGATGTCAAAGGGCTGTGTTATCTAATTAAACAGGGAGGGGTTAGTAATTGTTTTACTGCAATTTTAAATAAGTTTACTCTTATAACAAGGTCAGTGTGTGGTGCTATATATTTAGCTAAACAAACTAAATGGGAGGGTTTAGTATTTCTATCAAGGGGTTGTGTTATCTAGTTAATCGGCTTAGCATTTTGGACGGGAGTGCTTATCTGATCTATACAAGTCATTCTGTTATTACAAGACAACTCTCTTTGCTAGTATCCTCTGTATTCCAATTCCTGTGTTGATTAATATTTTCACAGTGTTCCAGTATGTAAAGTCATTGTGGAAGTAAATTCCAGGTATTTATTTTAAAGCTGCTGGCACTAGCAAGGCACTCTTTTAAGTGATTTTTGGGTAAAAGGGTAGTGTACACTTTATAACTGATTTTGAGGGATAACTTGAAGGAGTGTGCTTAGCAGTGTAGTAATTCTGATTGTTTTCAAAGGTATACACCATTTTGATCTGAGAATGGTAACATTGATAACTAGGGACAATACACTTAATTTGAAGGGATTAGTATGTCATAGTGTTACAGTTGTGAAATGTCTTATGATAATATGATTCTTACCCCAGGAGTCCTTTAGCATCAGTAACTTTTTTGCACTTAGCTGGCTAGGTGCAGCTGCCCGGAGGTCTGCCTTTAAGAGATATTTAAATGAGCTTAGGGCCAAGCCAATCAAAAGACAGGAGGGGTGTGAGCTGAGTGAGAGCCGTTGAAGGCTTCAGAATTTTTTCTCAACTGGACTGAGTAATATTGCCTCTGAGGTGTCTCCCAGCTTTCCCTGTTGATTGCCTCCTAGTACTTATCTGGGTAATGTTTTCCTCATAAATTATTTCCTTTAGTGTGCTGAGTGAAAGTTTTACTTTTTGTTTAGCACTGTGCAAATTTTTTATTTTTAGCAGGACCGCCAATGTTCTTGACTTTATTTTTACTGCGACTATTTAGTTTAAAGCCTAATTTTATCACGGGTGCTTATTTTCAATGGTTGCCTTCATTTTTGGGCAAATTTCTTGTGGGCACTGTCGAATTAGGGACAGTTGCCTTGTTTTTTATTTACCGCAAGGCACCTGCAGTGGATTTCAAATTTAAACAGTGCCTGGGGGGTTTCTCTCTAGATTGGCAATTACAAGGAAACCTTTTTTGTTATATTACTGGACTTTGGTATCATCTGTGTCAGGACTGTCCGAAAGGGTCCAGCAGCCACCTGTGCGCAGTTGAGTATTACTGGGTTTTTAATTAAGATTGGCACTGGTATAGATCCCAGTTCTACAACCAAAAAAAAAAGGCACTAGTAATAGAGTTTATTAACTGGGGCAGGACTGGCCGGTGGCATTTTTCACAGAAAACTGTACTCAGTTCGTAGGTCCAGGACTGGTTTGTTTTGCTTAAATTGGCAAACATATATGAATTAGCTGATCAATTATCTGCTCCCTATACCTCTATCTTCCAAGCCTCACTAGATAAGGGAGAAGTCCCACAGGGATGGAGGGAGGCATTAGTGATCCCAATATTTAAAAAAGGTGTAAGATCAGACCCACAAAACTACAGACCTGTAAGTCTGACATCAGTCATGGGTAAAATATTGGAATCCATAATAAAAGACAGTATAATAGAATATTTGGATCAAGAAAATTTACAGGATCCTGTGCAGCATAGATTTAGGAAGGCTAGATCATGCCAGACTAATCTGTTAGTCTTCTATGAGAAGGTGGGCAAGGGATTGGATGAGGGCAACAACGCTGATGTCTTTCTGGATTTCTCGAAAGCTTTTGATAAACTCCCGCATTGAGAACTAGTTAATACACTCAAAAATAGTAGAGTTGATACCAATATGATAAACTGGATAGAGGCCTGGTTGAGGGACAGAAGGCAGAGAGTGGTGATACATGGTGAAATGTCTGACTGAGCAGGAGTGACCAGTGGGGTGCCCCAGGGCTCGGTACTTGGCCCTTGCCTGTTCAATATTTATATAGCATCATTAAAAATACTAAATAAAAAAATTTGGCTGACTAAATTTGCGGATGATTGCAGGATAGGCAGTATCACAAATACACAACAGAATATCTCTGATTTGCAAGATGCACTTGATACAATACAAAACTGGACAAAAATGAAAAAATTAGAACTAAACAAAATGTACTGCTATGCACATGGGTAAGAGAAATTTTAAATCGCAGTATAAAATAGAAAACACAGTGCGTAGTGACACTTCTGATGAAAGAGACTTGGGGGTCACTATCAGCAACGACCTGAAGTTTAGTACACACTGTAATAAATTAGTAAAAAGAAATAACCAGATATTAAAGTGTATACTAAGACATATAATCAGCAGAGATAGGAAGGTGATTATGCCCCTGTATAGTGCCTTGGTAAGACCAAACCTGGAGTATTGTGCCCAGGTGTGGGCACTTTATAAAAAGGGGGACATCCAAAAACTGGAGGGAATACAACGTAGAGCAACTAGGGCTGTGATGGGTATGGAGGGCATGTCCTATGAGGAAAGACTTCATGAGCTGGATCTCTATACCTTGGAATGTAGACGTACCGCGGGGACTATTGCATACTTTTTAGAGCTATACAGGATGAACGACTTAGAGAAGATTTAGGATTGACACTTAGGAAATCTAAGTATGAATCCAGAAGAAATCCCTATCAGTTGGAGACCCAAAGATGGCAGACATTACCATGGAAACACTGGTTCAGTCTGAGAGTGGTTGCAGGGTGGAAGTCCTTGCCAACTGAAGTGGTTGAAAGTACAAGTATGGACTCATTTAAACATAGGTTGGATAATGTTATTAAATATAGCAACTAGAAGAGATATATGATTATAAAAACTATTAAACTCAATGGTAAATTTAAAGGCAAGCATTAAGAACACTAGTCCATTTAGCTTGAACATACCTATGAAACATAGCAGACAAACCTTTGATTATTATGGCTGAGGATAAATCAAAGGCTTCCGATGAGGGGCCATTCGAAAGTACTAATACCAAAAGCAGAGGTGCTGAGGAACCCTCCAGATCCCAGCCAAAACAATAAAGCTTCCAAAGATGAACTTCCTCACAAATTTAAAAATAATACGACTGATGAAAAAAGGAAGCTTGATCAAGCCTCTGATGAAGTGGCTAAAAACAAACTCTGTCAAGACAAATATGCTCCCGTTGCTCTTGGAAAAGCCAATAGCGAGACAATAAGCAGCTTAAAGCATACAGAAAAAAAAAAAAACACGGACTGTGCAGGTTCTTCCGTCAGTGCAAGATATGGAAAAAGCATGGCAACTATTTCAGACGCTTCAAAAGATGGGTCCTCGATTTACTGGGGCTGGCAAGCACTCTTCCACAGTTCTCTCTTCTGTAGACTATGAGGGTGACACAGATGATCAATTTTGTGATGCCTCTGACATGGATTTTGAGGGCCTTGGGCCCCAGGAGTCCCCAGAAACTCATCTTGGGGATCCCCTAGGTGACCACGAGGATCCTTCCTCTATATTTTCATTTATACAAAATATGCTGGATACCCTGGACCTCCCTACGCAGGAGCCCAACCAGGATGTCAAAGAAGATGAAGATTATAGGGAGATGAAGGGTCTTTCATCCTCAAAAACCATGGTCATCCCTATCTATAATGCATTTAGTAAAAATACCATGAAGGTACTTCAGTATCAGGGGTTGTTAAGTGGCTTGAGAGAAAATATAAATTGTCTAAAAATGGTACCGAGTTCCTATCTGCACACCCTAGCCATGAGAGTATAGTGCAGCAGGCAGCTTGTGAGAAAGTTGGAGTCTCCTTGTCCTCCTTTCCCCCTGACAAAGATTCAAAGAAAACTGACTTTATAGCAAAGAAAATGTGTGCCCCTGCTTCTCAGACTTTCTTCTTACATGGCATTCACAACCAAATATCAGAAAACCCTTTGGAAATCTGTCCAGGCCATCGCCTGCAACAGATCAGATTCTATGGTGCAGGAGCTGGTGAACATGTCAAAAACTGCCTTGGAACCTACTATGTGCCAGTTCCACATGGCAGACAACAGTGATGCAGCCTCTAGGGTGATGGCCCATGCCATCTCTCTGAGACGCTTCCCCTGGCTTAGAACAACCAGCCTGACCTCAGACACTCGGAACAAGGCCATGGATTTTCCTTGTGATCAAAATATGTTGTTTGATTACAGAACCACTGATTACATGAAAAAAGTCAATGAGTACAAGGCCTCCTGGCAGAGCCACTCATCCAAGTCTAAGCCCACCATCTCTCAGAGATCCTGTCCCAGGGGTAGAAGTTTTGTTCCCAGGCCTTACAATCCTGATCCCCAATTGGACTTCAGCCAGCACAGGAGGTCTTTCAGAGGCAGGGGCAGGAGGGGCCAAAGAAGAGCCACCTCTACCCAGCCATCTGCCTCATAGGCTAAATCCTGATGTGAGTGTCCAGGTCACCTCCCCACTTCCAGGTGGAGGCAGACTCTCCCACTATCTTCAGCACTGGTCCCTCATCCCATCGGACAAGTGGGTGCTGGAGATAGTGGAGAAGGTCTGTCATTACAGTTCAAGCAGCTGCCAGACCTCAAACATTCCCAGGTGTCAAGACCTCTGTCCCCAACACATGCACCCTGTTGGAAATGGACGTACAAAATCTTCTGGCTTTATGAGCAATGGAGAGGGTCCCCGCCCATAAGAAGGGCAAGGGCCTCTACTCCAGGTATTTTCTGACACAAGAGAAAACGGGGGAATGGCGACCTGTCTTAGATCTCAGATATTTAAACAAACATCTGAAAAAAACCCATTCAAAATGGTCTCTCTGTCACTAGTCATACAGTCCTTACAGCAGGGAGACTGGATAGCCTCCGTAGACTTAAAGGACGCCTACTTCCACATACCCATAAGGAGATCTCATAGGAAGTTTTTCAGGTTCAAACTTCCTTCGGGTCACTATCAGTTCACCACTAAGCCCTTTGGTCTGTCCTCTGCCCCAAGAGTCTTTACCAAGTGTCTCGCAGTGGTAGCAGCACATCTCACGAGACTGGGTGTCACTCTCTACCCCTATCTGGACGACTTGCTTCTTAGTAGCAAAGAGTCCTTGCCAGGTCAAGTAATCTCTTTCCCTCACAGAATGCACTCTGGAGTCTCTGGATTTCCTGGTAAATCTAAAGAAATCTCACCCAGCTGCTCACCTTCATAGGCTTGTGAGAAAGTTGGAGTCTCCTTGTCCTTGGCCCAGCTAGACACTCAGAAAGGATATGCTTTCCTCCCGCAGGAAAGTATTCAGAGTTTCCTTTCAGTGGCAGATTATTTTGCCCAGGGACAGCCAAGACCTGCCAGACATTTCCTCAAACTTCTGGGACATATGGCCTCTATGACTGCAATAGTCCCAGGGGTCAGGTGCAGGATGAGACTCCTGCAAGCCTACCTCCGAGCTCGCTGGTCTCAGAGAAGCAACACATTTTCAGAGTTGATACCTGTGTCGGAGCAGTTCCTCCAAAACTTGCTGTGGTGGAAGAACCCTGCAAATGTGCAGGCAGGGGTTCCCTTTCAAGCTCCTCTTCCCACAAATGTGATCAGCACAGATGCCTCCCTTTTGGGCTGGGGAGCTGATTTTGACAGTGCCTCAGTAAGCGGCAACTGGACTCCTGAAAAGTCACAGTTGAGCATAAATCTTTTGGAACTTAGAGCAGTCTTACTAGCTCTCAAAGCTTTCGCTGCCAGCATAGAAGGGCAGGCGGTTCAAATTTGAACGGACAGCACCACTGCAATGTTCTACATAAACAAGCAGGGTGGTACCAGATCAGGAATGCTCTGGTCTCTAGCTGTCTCCCCGAGAGCTTCTTGGCTATTCACCTCCCAGGCAAACTCAATACTCTGGGGGATGCTCTAAGCTGCATCAGTCAAGGCCAGAGCAAATGGACACTAAACAAGCAAGTACTAGCCACAGTGTTCAGGCGGTGGGGTACACCAGACGTGGATCTGTTTGCCTCTCCTCTCAATTTTCAGCTTCCTCAGTACTGCTGCTGGCCCCAGTTCTGGGAACACTTCCTCTGGATGCCCTGATCCTGGACTGGTCAGGGAGGTTCCTAATTTCCTCCATTTCCCCTGATATTCAGGGTTTTGCTGAAACTCAGCAGCCTGCATCGATGAACCTAGTGGCTCCGGACTGGCCCAAGCAAGCCTGGTACCCTCTCCTTCTCTTAATGTCCTGCAACAGGCCCATTCGCTTGCCTCCAACTCACTCCTTGCTGACCCTTCCTCAGACGGGAGTACAGCACCCAGACATACACTCTCTTCACCTCAAGTCCTGGTTCTTGAGGAGTTAGTTTCCATCCTCACAGTACTCTGAACAGGTCCTTAAGGTACTGAGGATGGCTAAAAAAACAAACACTAAGAAGACTTATGCAGCCAAATGGAAAAGGTTTTACCTCTGGTGCAAGAGCGAAAAAAGGTTGAACCCCTATCAGCTTCAGACCCTCAGCTGCTGGACTACCTGGTACACCTACAGGCATCAGACTTGAAACAGTCTTCACTTAGGCTACACCTGGTGGCAACTTCGGCCTACCTTTCGGTTGGAAAGAAGAAATCAGTTTTTTCCCCACAATATTTCTGAACAGTTTTTCAAAGACCTCTTCCACCTCCAGCCTCCAACCAGGGAGTCATTTCCTCCTTGGAGCCTGAACCTTTGCATAGATACTGTAGACTCATGAATCCACCCTTCAAGCCTATGTCCACGGCCCACATCAAGTTTATAACTTGGAAGACTGTCTTCCTGGTAGCCATTACATCTGCCAGGAGGATTTCACAGCTACAGGCCCTGTGCACTGAGCCGAATTACATCATCCTTCACAACGATAAAGTTGAGCTCAGGACAAATAGGAAATTTCTGCCTGAGGTGGTTTCAGAGTTTCACTAGAACCAATCCATTACTTTGCCTGTTATCTTTACTGAGCCATCCACTCCTGGCGAGCAAAAACTCCACAGCTTGGATGTCAAAAGAGCCATCTTTCACTACCTACAGCATACTAGACAGTCCAGAGGCTCTTCCACTCAGTCGTTCCTCACCTACGGGGATGTAGGCAGAGGAACTATTTCTCGTTGGTTGGTCTCTTGTATTAGATTCTGCTATGAGAAAGCTGGTCACCAACCTCCAGTGGGGCTCAGGGCCCACTCCACCAAGGGCACTGTAGCCTCACTTGCAGCAGCAAGGGACATTTCCCTACAGGATGTCTGCAAAGCAGCTACCTGGAAATCTGTGCACACCTTTGTGAAGCACTACAGTTTGGATGTGCAGACTAAATCTGATGCCAGATTTGGCAAGGCGGTTCTGCAGAGCCTCTTTCCTAAGTAAGTTCCCTGCCTACCTCCCACTTGGTACTGCTTGGTAGTCTGTAAAAAAGTTACTGATGCTAAAGGACTCCTGGGGTAAGAAGAAAAAATTACTCACTGCAATAATCTTCTTTCTTCCAAGGGGTCCTTTAGCATCAGTAAGCTCCCACCCGTCTTCCCCGGTTCACCTGTTGGAGAAGGGCTCTTTGTTGCCTTTTACTAAATTTGGAGTTTCTTATTGAGTTTTTAGCTTGTGTTGCTGTTTCTGTTTCCATTTTTGTGGACATTTGCATGTTTTTTGAATCCTATTGACTCTTTTTCAGGGTATTTGCCCTCGTTTTTCCTCGAAAAAATTCTGAAGCCTTCAACAGCTCTTACTCAGCTGACACCCCCTCCTGTCTGTTGATTGGCCTGGCCCTAAGCTCATTTAAATACCTCTTGAAGGCACACCTCTGGGGCAGTTGCCCCTAGCTAGCTAAGTGCAAAAAAGTTACTGATGCTAAAGGACCCCATAGAAGAAAGATTACTGCGGTGAGTAATTTTTTCTTATCAACTACACTAGAAATATTAGTCATTTATCTTTGACAGACAGGCAGTCCAACGTGAACACACACTGAAGTAGAATAAGTGTTTTCTTTGAAGTCCGGGTCCTGTTCAGACTAGCTAATATGCATTTTGAGGGGAGAGATAGGGGTGAGGAGGAAAGGGGGGTTGGTTGCCCAGGTGGATGGAGGAGTGCATGGCAGGGGTCACGGGGTGAGAGTCGGATCAAGGAGAATAGTGTAGTGTAATGGATACCTGCTGTAGTTCACCTGGAGATGCTTCAGAGAATGGGGTTTTGCTCAACATGCAACAGACTGTCAGAATTTGAGCAAAAGTTATCAGACTGAGGGGAAAGATGCTACATGGGATGTATGGGCAGGAGAGGCAGCTGGGGGCTAGCAGGTCAAGAGAGGAACATACAATAAATAGGGAGTATAAGGGGTCAATGTCCAGGTTAGGGGACGGTCCAAATTATTTGAGAAAATAAAGGAGGATGGCAGATGGAAGAGAGGAGGGCAAGAAGGAGGCGGGAGGAAGCAAGAAAGAACAGGCTAGAGAAGAAATGGGGAAGAGCACCATGACAGTGGGTAGTGCATATGTCATTGGGGTGGGGCTAACCTGAGAAACAGGTATACACCCTTAAGGAAGTTGAGAGATTCAGGAGAGGAAAGAGCCATCAAAGAGGGTAACAGGGATAGGAGGAGCTGGAAAGAAACAGCGTGGGGGCATTGGGAATAGGGAACCCAGCAGAGGTTATGAAAGGGGGGCAAGAGCATGCAGATAAGCGGGAAGGGGAGTCATCAAATGGGATGGAGGTGTATATGGGGCAGTGGACAAGGAGGGGCTATTGGGGAGAGGGAGAGAATCATGGAGAAAAGGAGGAGAACAAGACTGGAAGCAACCAAATAGAGTATCCCTAGAATGCAAGGGGACTAAGGAAAGTAAAGTCCTTATTTTGGGGGACTCCATAATTAGTGGTAAAAATTGGGGATAGGTGGTGGGGGAGATGGAGCTATTAGGGCTGAGTACTTGCTGGCACTCAAGGCCTCACGCTTAATACACACCTTGGCCAGGAAACATGAGTGGGTCACCCACATTGTGGTGCATCTGGGCACAAATGATCTAGCAAATGGCAGTGTGATGAAGGTAAAGGCTAGATTCAGGGAGCTGGTGAGAGTGTGTTAGGTGGAGGATAAAACTCTCTTGTTTTCTGAAGTTCTGCCTATACCAAAAGCCAGTATGGAATGAAAGGGGAAAATTGAGAAGAAAATTCAGTTTGAGGTTGAGAAGGTGGAGTAAGGAAATGGGGGTAGGACATGGGATAACGAAGAACTTGATGCTCTGACAGGTTACATTATAAGCAGGGGGGCACAAGGGTCCTGAAAAGTAAATTAGATAGCTACACAAGGGAAGGTTTACATTTAAACTGGGGGGGCTGCAGGGAATAACTTGGCTAGTACTCCCCCACAAAATGGGGCAGGTAGGATAGCAAGAGCAAAGGGGGTTTATGGTGGAAAGGACTTTCCACAAATGCCAGATGTTTTAGGGAACAAGATGGTGGACCTGGAAGCCATTATGGTGGAAGAGAGTTTAGACATTGTGGCTATAACAGAGACCTGGTGGTCAGAGCACCAATCCTAGGAAGTAGAAGTCCTGGGGCACAGGCTTTTCAGAAGGGACAGGGCTGGGGGGGGTACCAGGGGAGGTGGCAGTTCTGTGGGTCATATTGGGAAAAAAAGTTGGGGTGTCATTAAGACTGGGTGTGATTTACAGGCCTCCAACATGAGGAGGAAGGAGACAGACATATGGGACAAGGGGTACAACGAATGGCACTCAAGGGGGAGATACTACTACTGGGGGACCTTAACCTCCCTGATGTGGTCTGGGTAGTGCCAACAGCAACATCTGTCAGGAGTATGGAGGTACTTGGAGCACTCTGGGGAGCTTTCCTGCAACAGCTGGTAAGGGAGCCCACTAAGGGGGATAATTCACTGGACGTGGTCATCACCAGTGGGGATAGTGTGGAAGAAGTGTAAGTGGGAGACTGCCTTGGTACGAATGACCACAATACAGTGAGTTTCAGGATACAAACGGGCATGGAAGCAAATCGAACCAACACAAAGGTTCTGGACTTGTGGCGAGTGGACTTTGCAAGTATGAGGGGGAATTTCGGAGAGGAAATGGAAAGTAAGGTGCCAGTAGGGGGCGTGGAGGAATTATGGAAATGCATTACGGGAGGGATACTGAAAGCCATGTAGCTCTGCATCAAGAGGTTAGGAAAAAACAAAAGGAGGAGGCCAGTCTGGTTTACCAGGGAGGTAGTGGGGGCAATTGGGGAAAGGATTGCTTTCAGAACATATAAGAAGACCCGGAGGAGGGAGGACAGAGAGATTTATAGAGAGAAGCTGAGGGTGGCAGAGCAGAAAATTAGGAGAGCAAAAGCAGATAAGGAAGAGAGAATTGCTAAGCAAGCAAAAAGGGCAAATAAAACTTCTAGATATGTGGGGGAAAGAGGATGGCAAGGCAGGGGATAGTGAGGAAGAAGCACTGGTGGAGGGAGACTTTGAGAAGGCAGAGGTGCTTAATAGCTACTTTTGCTCAGTCTTTATGGTGGAAGAGGAGAGGAAAGGACCTGAGTTAAAGATGAGATGGCACAGGAGTGGCTCCCAGCCTATTCAGCGAGGACAGGGTAAAACAACTAGGAAGGTTGAAGGTACAGTAGATAAGGCAGTGGGTCCAGACAGTTTGCATCCTAGGGTACTCTGGGAACTGAGGGAGGAGCTGGCGGCACCTCTGGTGAGACTGTTTACCCCTAGATACTGTATGGGTGCCAAGTGACTGGAAGAAGGTGGACGTGGTGCTGCTGCATTGGGGGGGCAGTAGGGAGGAGATGGGAAACTTATCGCCCGGTCAGCTTCATCTCAGTGGTGGGGAAAGTAATGGAGGTGCTATTAAAGGAAAGGGGTGAACTACCTGACTGACAGTGGACTACTGGATGATAGGCAGCATGGCTTCACAACAGGGAGGTCATGTCAGATGAACCTAATAGAGTTCTTTGATTCGGTGGCAAAGGTGGTTGATCAGGGAGGGGCGGTGGATATGGCCTATCTAGACTTCAGGAAGGCCTTCGACTCCATCCCTCGCAGAAGACTGGTAAATAAGCTGGAAAGCTTGGGGGTGGGAGTGAAAATAACTAGGTGGGTAGAAAATTGGTTGAAGGACAGAAGCCAGAGGGTGGTGGTTAATGGAGTACATTCCATGGAGATGGGGGTGACGAGTGGTGTGCCCCAGGGGTCAGTACTGGGGCCTCTCCTTTTTAATATTTATATCAATGATATAACGGATGGGTTCGGTAACTTGGCAGCTGGAGTTCAATGCCAAAAAGTGTGTAGTGATGCACATGGGGTGTTAAAAACCCCAAAGTAGATTACACTCTTGGGGGGAAGGGGTAATTAAGCCAACTGAGCAGGAGAGGGATCTTTGTATCAAGCAACCTTAAGGTAGGTCATCATTGCAGCAAAGCAGTGGGAAAGGCAAACAGAATATTGGTGTGCATTGGGAGAGGCATAACGAGCAGAAAGAGGGAGGTACTGATGCCCCTTTATAAAGCCATGGTGAGGCTGCACCTGAACTACGGGGTCCAGTTCTGGAGACCACACCTACACAAGGACATGGCTGGAATTGAGAGGTGCAGAGAAGGGCAACCAAGATGGTGCATGGTATGCAGGGGAATTCATGTAGGGATAGGTGAAGGGAAGTGGATCTGTATCCATTGGAGACCAGGAGGGGGACATGATAGAAACATTTACGTACATGTAGGGGATCACTAAGGGGGGGAGCTTATTTAAGAGGAAGGTGGGGGGTTAAAACTAGAGGGCATAGTCCAAGATTGGAGAGAGGAAGATTTAGGGGCAATGTGAAGGGGTGTTACTTCTTGGAGAGGGTGGTGGAGGCCTGGAATAAACTACAAGAGGAAGTGGTGGGGACAGAAATGGTGGATGGATTCAAGAGGGTATGGGACAAACATAAGATGGGGAGGTCCCGTGACACAGGTAATGAGTAAAGGGGGGATGGGGCAGACTTGATGGGCCAGAGGGTTCTTTTCTGTCACCAAATTTCTGTGATTACTTTACTAGGTTTAAAACCCATTTCAGACACGTGACATAAAAAATACAATTTGCGAAATATCACAAGTAACATAACATAATGAGCTTCTCAAGTGCCGCTTGACGTAAACTGTGTTCAGAAGTTTACTGTGATGTATCTGACTCATTTTGTTACTTTTTAATGTACTACCAGATTTTACTTGGAGAGGGCTCTTGCAGTAGGTATTCACATATTGGACTGATCTGCCAGGCATCAGGACCCCACAGAAAAATTTCTAGCTAGCAGTCTCTGGCAGGGGACCGCCCCCACATCAGGTGACCGGTATTATACAACGTTAGTATAAAGGGGCAGTCCCTCATGCCCGCCTTCCAGTTCTTTCCCGCTGTCGTCTTGTGAAAGTTTCTTGCGGTAGAATCAATGCCTGTCAGGACCACTACCAATTCAAGGCCCTCCCATTTGGTCTTTCCTCGGCCCCCCCCAGGTATTTACCAAATGCCTGTCTGTGGTAGCGGCCCACCTGCATACCCAGGGAGTTCAGGTATTCCCGTACCTGGAATATTGGCTCCTGGTGACCCTGTCCAGGGAGGAACTCCTGCACTCCCTTTCCCTGCAAGGTTTAACCAATCTGGGTATCACCATCAACCAGGCAAAGTCCCATTTGGTCCCTTGCCAATGCCTCCAATTTATAGGAGTGATTCTGGACATGACCATTGGCAAAGTCTTTTTGCCTCCAGACAGGGTAGACACCCTTCAGACTCAGGCCTGTCTTCTGTCCAGTTGCAGGAGGGTCAGAGCCAGGTCAGTCCTTCACCTCCTCAGGCTAATGGCAGCTGCCATTTTGACAGTCCCACTTGCTCGGCTCCATATGAGGATCTCTCAATGGACATTTCGGTTACAGTGGGACCAGACCCTGGACAATCTAGACCAAGAGGTACTGGTTTCCGATCCCATGATCAGGGACTTAAAATGGTGGATGGTGCAGGAGAATCTATGCCTGGGAGTTCACTTCAGTATTGAACCCCCAAAGACGTTGAAGACAGATGCGTCAGGAAAAGGCAGGGGAGCCCATCTAGGGTCTCACAGGACTCAGGGCAGATGGTCCAAGTTCGAACAAAACCTGCACATAAATGAGCTTGAACTGAGAGCAGTCCTTTATGCCCTCCAGGCTCTACTACTCCTCCCTTATCCTTCCCAGTCATCTCATACAATCAGACAACATGTGTGTAGTCTAGTATGTCAACAATAAGGGAGGAACACGTTCCTACCCTCTGTGCCGGGAAGCGATGAGAATCTGACTTTGGGCAACCCAGCACCACCTTCACTTGACTGTGGTTCACGTTCTGGGAGGGGAAAACACACTAGCAGACCAACTCAGTCAGTCCTCAGCCAGGTCCCATGAATGGGAATTGGATCAAAAAGTTGTAAACAACATCTTTTAGCGATGGGGAACACCTCAGATAGACCTCTTTGCTTCTCTCCAAAACACAAAACTTCCCGCCTTCTTCTCGTTCACTCCAGGGCGAGACATTTTTTGGTGGGCTGCTCTGTCTCTCGCTTGGAGGGACAGATTCGTTTATGTCTTCCCTCCTATTCCCTTAATTCCAAGGGTCCTGAACAAACTCTGATCGGAGGGAGCTCAAATGATTCTAATTGCTCCCTTCTGGCCCAGGCAAGTTTGGTTCTCTCTTCTGCAACAGTTTTCAGAGGAACCTCCACTTCCTCTTCCTCTGTCGCAACAATTGTTGGCCCAGGATCAGGGGACCCTCGTTCATCCAGGTCTCAAATCCTTTCATTTACATGTGTGGCTCCTGCAGACGTAGCAAAAGCCCGCTTTGGGTTTCTCCGCTCATAGAGGACATCTTGGTAGAAGCCAGGAAGCCTTCCACCAGGTCCACCTACGCCATGAAGTGAAAACGGTTTTCTATTTGGGCTACTTCGAAAGACTTCGAACCATTCTCATGCCCAGCCAATAAAGTTCTGGACTACATGCATCACCTCTTCGTTCTGGGTCTCAGCCATTCCTCATTAAAGGTCCACATGGCCGTTTTTTTTCAGCCTACCATATTCCCTTCAGGGACAGGACTTTTGCTCAATTAGAAGTTTCCAAGACCTTCCTCAGAGGGGTTCTCCATTTGAGACCCCCCCATTCGCATTCCTGCCCCTCCTTGGGACTTGAATTTCATTTCTGGAGAAGCTTACCCTGCCTCCCTTCGAGCAGGCAGCTACAGCAGATTTAAAGTTCCTTTCTTGGAAGACACTCTTCCTAGTGGCCATTACTTCTGCTCAAGCGCATTTCAGACTTCAGGCCTTAATGTACAAATCCATACTTGATTTTTCCACAAAGACGTGTAGCTCTGTCCAACCCTAAGTTTCTCCCTAAGGTGGTGGCTGAATATACGCTGAATCAATCCACTGAGCTACCCGCTTTCTTTACGCAACACTCCAATCAAGGGGAGTACCTCTTGCATACTTGGGATGTTCACAGAATACTGAGATACTACACCACTCGGACTAAGGATCTCAGGAAAACTGATCAACTTTTTGTCTCTTTTGCTCACAAAAGAGAGGGCAATGCCTATCGAAATGGTTGGCTCATTGTATCACTTTCTGTTATGACAAGTACAACAAGACCCTGCTGGGTCAAGTCAGAGGTCACGCCACCAAAGGAGTAGCTGCCTCTGTGGCTTGTTTCAATACTGTGTCCGAGACAGACATCTGTGCAGCCGCAACTTGGACTTCTGTCCATACCTTTACAAAACATTACAGTTTGGACATTGCCTCTCGCCGTAGAGCAGGCTTTGGGATAGCTGTGCTACAATGTCTCCTTTCATGAGACCCGTTCAGCTTGAGGTTACATGCTATAGAAACATAGAATTTGACGGCAGATAAGGACCGCTTGGCCCACCCAGTCTGCCCATTTCCCTACCTACTGGATAAGCTGCAGATCCTAGTTAACCAGCTATGGATAACAATCCTCCTTCTGAGCGCTTTTTCTTGTTCCAGACTGCTTAGGACTCAGTCCTGTATGTAAATACCTACTGCAAGAGCCCTCTCGAAGTAAGATAGTACAGTTACTTAAGAACTTACTGTAACAGTAGATCTTCGAGAACTGCTCTTGCAGTAGGTATAACCTTCCCACCTTCCATCCCCCTAAGCTTTTTTGGCTCCATTTCCATGGGGGGAAATATCCTCTTCTCTCTCTCTCTCGTCTTACCTCTTCTGGCCCTTGGTGGGAAAGAGCTGGAAGGCAGGCGTGGGAGATCGCTCCTTTATACTGACGTTGTATGACGCTGGTCACCTGACGTGTTGAGGCGATCCCCCGCCAGAGACTGCTAGCTAAACATTTTTCTGGGGGGTTCTGACACATGGCGGGTCAGTCCAATATGTGAAAACCTACTGCAAGAGCCTGTCTCGAAGAGCTACTGTTACGGTAAGTTCTTACGTAACTGTACTTTACTGTGCATCCACAGAGCATCATATAACATGAATATAATAATTCAGAAACTCTGTAGAATGCTGGGCTGGTGGTGCTGAGGGTTGAGGCACTGGACACCACACCTCGCACCATGCTGGCAACTCGGGAACGGACTTGGGGCACTGGGGGCTGGTAGCGGAGAGGAAGGATTGAGCATCCCACGACTACTCTCCTTCTGGGGTTGGTAAGGGGTATGTGGCGCGCTGCAGTGGTGCCTAGCGGAGGCTGGGCGCACTGACAGTGGCATGCATTCTTGGGGGAGGGAGCGTGGCGGACGTCTGCACATAGGTGCATCAGACATGATTGCACGTCCGGCTCCCTGGGGCAGTAACGGCGGAAAAATTGCAGGGAGACCGAGGCGGCTCATGGCCAAGCCCCGAGCCCCCAGACACGAGAGGCATGGCCACCTGGTTCCCGGTCACATTCCCATTAATTTCATCGGGCCTGTGTAAGTTAGATGCATGCAGCATACGCCAAACCTGGTACAGGGGCCAGCGGTTATTGTGGTCCACTCTGCAACGGAGGAGCAAAAAGTGTTACATGATAAAAAAAAAAAAAAAAAACTCTGTAGAACAGAAACAGATTAAATAAGTAAAACGTACTGGGCCTGACTCCAAGTCAGGTTATGCATGTTGCAAGGCGACATGTGCCAAACCCAGTGGCGCAAGTTGCACCTTGCAACATGTATTGCCAATCGGATCAGGAGGTGGCGGTGCCATATGTGGGGCGGCTGCATCCAAGAGGCCTTCTACCCGGCCGCAGCCCCTACAGTATGGTGGAAGGGGAGTTACGGTAGCAACTGTACCCTATTCTGAAAGGGCGGCTGTCATAACCCCCTTACGTGATTCTAAGTTGCACTGCGGGGTTAGACCACCATATAGCTGGTCTAAGGGGCATCCTTCCTGGCAAAACGATGGTTGCCCCCCCACACACACACACACAGTTGTGCCCCATGGACCCCGTCCGCCACAAGTCTAGGTGCCACTTGGGTCCATTTTTTGGGTGCCCCCCCTTGCGCCTGTGCCACACTGCCTACCCCCCATGGCTCCTAGGGGATTGTGAGCTTGTTTCTGGGTGGGGGAGCTGTTCCTCATGATCTGCGGCTTGTGGCACTCAGGTCCGTTGTGCCATTCCCGTGGGGCGCAACCCTGTGGCTGCCGCATGTCGCAGGACGTAAGTGACGGGGACCCTGCCTGTCCTGGAATAAGGTGCAGGGTCCACATGTTGCAACTCGCATACGCCCGCAAGCTGCGACATGCATCTTGGAATCGGGCCCACTGTACTTAGATATACGCAATGTGATTTACTTTTAAAGGGTGGTGTAGTGGCCACAAGATGGCATTGCAGGATAAGGAATGGAACTGGTCCCTTATACACTGTAAGGAAGAAATCAAGAATTGTTGAAACTTTATTCATCTATGTTTAAAGAAATATTTCTAGCACACACCCCATAGTAGAGAAGGGGCTACAAAAGTAGGATGACCTTTTTTGTGTGTGTGAAAAAATTTTAGTGCTGGACTGAGAGCACTAGAATATGAATCTCTTTCATGAATTAAATAACACGTTTACTGTGACTGCTGTTTCTTTGTGCGGTTATAGTTACAATGTTATGCCTAACAGCTGACTTGAAACTATTAAATGATATTTCAACATTCAAAGCATCCAGAAGATGAAGCAGATGATAAGGGTGGGAAAAAGAGTTGGACTTTTCACCATACTTGGTACACCTCTCCTTGAATTGACTACAGTGGAATGATCTGTTGATATATAGCCCATGATTCCCAGAATTTGTTCAATAGTGTATGAAGTCTTGCTAGACTCATGAATATTTAATTAGACTTATAATTACAGTTATACACTCCATAAACTAATTTGCACTGAAACACAAGGGGATAAAGCATTAAAAATAGTGTGTCCAGGGCCTCCCAGTGACCCAACAGAAGCATGATATGTGTATGTTCGGGGCTGCTCAGTGATTCAGGAGAAGTATGCATGTGTCTGAGGATACTCGATGGCCCAACGGAAGTCTGACGTGTGCGGGTCCAGGGAGCCCAGTGGCCCAACGAAAGTGTGATGTGTGTGGGTCCCGGGTCGCTCAGTGGCCCAACATAAGTGTGATGTGCGTGTGTCTGGGGTCGCTCAATGGTCCAACGGAAGTGTGATATGCATGGGTCTGGGGTCGTTTGGTGGCCCAACAGAGGCATGGCATGCATGTGTTGGGCCACTCAGTAGCCTAACAGAAGTGTGATGTGAATGTAACTGGGGTCGTCGATGGTCCAACAGAAGTGTGATGTGAGTGGGTCCTGGGTTGCTCAGTGGCCCAACAGAAGTGTGATGTGTGTGTGCCCGGAGTCGCTCGATGGCCCAACGGAAGCATGATGTACTTCCATATGGGCAACTTGGATTCTAGAGTGGACAGTCTGGGAGTCAACACAGCTGATGGCAGTGTGTCCTAGCAGTGGGGGAAGGAGGTGGCATGCTCCAGTGTGGCCGGGGCCTCTGCTGGTGGGCCACAGAGCTTTGTGTTCTGACAGAAGAATGCTTGTGTGCTGTCTCATGGATCCAGGGAGAAAGTGAAGGAAAATGAACCATTTGCAGCAGGATAATGGCCTAGTGTCCCGCTGTCCCTGCACCCCAGACTACAACTTCTATCTCTTTTCCCTGTGATCTGGACTCGAGAGAAGGAACAGAACCCTGCCAGGGGAGGGGTGACACCCAGAGAGCCTATGGTGATCCTGGGAATGACAGCGGGTGGTGAGGGCAAACCTTGTGGAAGAAGGATAAAAACCTGAATAGGAAAAACAATCTGTGTGCTGCTGCTGTTAGGAAGGCAGTCAGAATGCTGGTGTGCATCACAAGGGGAGTAACCAGCAAGGCATTACCCTGTCTCCTTACAAGGCCCTTGTCAAGCCCCACCTGGAGTACTGCCTGCAGGTCTGTGCTCCCCAGTATATAAAGGACATTGAGGCAGTCGAGAGAAAGGTGTCCAGCAGAGCATTATCGTGCATATTTCCCAGGCCCTTGTCAGGCCCCACCTTGAGTACTGTGTGCAGTCTCAGACCCTCCCCCCAATATATAAAGGACATTGAGGCAGTCAAGAGGCTGCAACACAGGAAAATGATTAGTGGTATGGGGACAACAGCTTCAAGGAGAGGCCTTAACATGTTCACAACTTAGAGGCGACATAATCTCAGTTTTCCGCATACTCAAAGGATTTACAAGATTGAACAGACAGATATTTGATCTGTTTCCTCTAACTGGACACACAGAACGACCCTGAAGCTCAGAGATGGCACACTGGGGGTTAACACTAGGAAGACAATTCTCCCAGAGGGTGGTGAGCCTATGGGATAGCCTACCAGTGGAAATGAAGACTGATCTGGCCTTCAGGGTAAGCCTGGACATGTTTCTGCGTATGAAAAAAAAACATGATACCCTGGGTATTAGAGTGGCTAGGGAATCAATGGATATCCTGGGTATTAAGAGTGGGCAGGGATCACTGGGTAGTAGTGTGGGTAGGGAATCACTGGATACCCTGGGTATTAGAGTGGGTAGGGAATCAATGGATACCCTGGGTAGTAGAGTGGGTAGGGAATCACTGGATACCCTGGGTAGCAGAGTGGGTAGGGAATCACTGGGTACCCTGGGTAGTAGAGAGGGTAGGAAATCGGTGGGTACTGTGGTCAGCAAGGTGGGTGGGGAATCATTGGATATCCTGGGTAGTCACTGTATACCCTGGGTAGCAGAGTGGGTAGGGAATCAGTGGATACCCTGGGGTAGTAGAGCGGGTATTGAATCAGTGGGTACCCTAGGTAGCAAAGTGGGTAAGGAATCACTGGATACCCTGGGTAGCAGAGTGGGTAGGGAATCAGTGGATACCCTGGGGTAGTAGAGTGGGTAAGGAATCAGTGGGTACCCTGAGTAGTAGAGAGGGTAGGGAATTGGTGGGTACTGTGGTTAGTAAGGTGGGTGGGGAATCACTGGATACCCTTGGTAGTAGAGTGGATAAGGAATCATGGGGTACCCTAGGTAGTAGAGTGGGTAGGGAATCACTGGATACTCTGGGTAGTTGGGTAGGGAATCACTGAGTACCCTGGGTAGTAGAGTGGGTATGGAATCACATGGTACACTGGGTAGTAGAGTGGGTAGGGAATCACTAGATGCCCTGGATAGTACAGTGGGTAGGGAATCACTGGGTACCCTGGGTAGTAGAGTGGGTAGAGAATCTCAGCATACACTGGGTAGGAATCCCTGGGTAGTAGAGTGGGTAGGGAATAGCTGGGTATCCTGGGTAGTAGAGAGGGTAGGGAATCACTGGGTACCCTGTGCAGTAGAGTGAGTAGGGAATCACTGGATGCCTTGGATAGTAGAGTGGGTAGGGAATCGCTGGATACCCTGGGTAGTAGAGTGGGTAGAGAAATCTTGCAGGTACCCTGGGTAGCAGAGTGGGTAGGAAATCATTGGGTACCCTGGTTAGTAAGGTGGCTAGGGAATTACTGGATACCCTGAGTACTAACGTGGGTAGGGAATCACTGGGTACCCTGGGTAGTAGAGTGGGTAGGGAATCAGTGGATAACCTGGGTAGCAGAGTGGGTAGCGAATCAGTTGATACCTCCGGTAGTAGAGTAGGTAGGGAGGGAATCACTGAATTCCCTGGGTAGTAGACTGGGTTGGGAATTACTGGATACCCTGCGTAGTAGGGTAGGTAGATAATCACTGGGTACTGTGAGTAGGGAATCATGGGATAGCCCGGGGTGGTAGAGTGGGTAGGGAATCAGTGGATACCCTAGGTAGCAGAGTGGGTAGGGAACCACTGGGTACCCTGGGTAGTTGTGTGGTGTGGATGGAGAATCACTGGGTAACCTGGGTAGTAGAATGGGTAGGAAATCTCAGATTACACTGGGTACCTTGGGTGGTAGGGTGGGTAAGCACTCACTGGATGCCCTAGATAGTAGAGTGGGTAGGGAATCACTGGATACCCTGGGTAGTAGAATGGGTAGAGAATCACTGGATGCCCTGGATAGTAGAGGGGTAGGGAAAAACTGGATACCCTGGGATAGTAGAGTGGGTAGGTAATCACTGGATACCCTGGGTAGTAGAGAGGGTAGGGAATCAGTGGATACTCTGGGTAGTAAGGTGGGTGGTGAATCACTGGATACGCTGGGTAGTAAAGTGGGTAGGGAATCAGTGAGTACCCTGGGTAGTAGAGTGAGTTGGGAATCAGTGGGTACCTTGGGTAGTAGAGAGGGTAGGAATCAGTGGGTACTCTGGGTAGCAAGGTGGGTGGAGAATCACTGGATACCCATGGTAGTAGAGTGGGTAGGGAATCAGTAAGTACCCTGGGTAACAGAGTGGGTATGAATAACTGGATACCCTGGGTAGTAGAGTGGGTATGAATAACTGGATACTCTGGGTAGTAGAGTGTAGGAAAGCCCTTGAAGTTAGTACATATCGACACAGTATACTTATTCATACCTGCTTATAAAGCAGAGGGCTGACATGATGGACCTAGAGTCCCTTCAGTCTTTAAATTACCGTTGCAGCTCAGAGTGCTTTTCCTGGTCAGAACTTATAAATATTTGTAACATGGCAAGAAATGTCCTACAGAAACTGAACTAGATTGGCTGAAACACAACACGTGGCACAATCTGAAGTGGGTATTCATTTCCTAGCAATGCCTGCTTCAGAGTGTACTAGTGTTTCCAGCCACAATGGGAACATAGAATAGAAACAATTCGAACAGGGTTAGTGCTGTGAGCGCACAGCAGAAATAGTGGCCGCAGTCGCCGTCCAACCTCATCAAATACATGCACATCACAGTCGAGGGCGATCTATGGGTCATCACCATTTCCATGGGCTGGTTATGTAGTTTGCAGGTGCAGGCAAGGAAGGTGATAAAAGATCTGCATAGACGGTTATTTGGTACCGAACCACTGAGCGCATTTTGGAGAATGAAGCGGGCACATAGAATACATTTGCACAGAGCTAATTAGTACAGCATCGCAGCATGTAATCGGCAACAAATATGTAAATCCACAGTTCCCCCACAATGCAGTAGTGTGATCCATCATCGAGACGCAAGTACAAAGGGCAAAGCATGAAAACTGTCGATAAGTGAAAAATGTTTACATTCTTGTGTCTTTCAGACAGTAATCTTCTGTTGCTGTGTCTTAAAAAATAGTGGACAGGCCCAGATTAGTGTAATAAAAATGAATATCCTCCCACGCATATTTTACCCTAACTGTCTAAACTTGTATTTCCCCAAAAAATGGTTCCAACGGGTTCACACTATCATTACCCAGTTCATATGGAAAGGGAAATATCCTAGAAGGGCCTACACTAAGCTAAGTGCACCGAAGCATTTGGGGGGTCTCAAGTTGCCCAGTTTGTATCTTTACTATCTGGCTAGCCACACAGCCAAATGTGCCAGATGGTTCACAAATTTAGTTCCGGAATCCGGATATTCCCCAATATGATTACAAATAGAAAGGCACCACTTCCAGGTGCATGGGATATCACCCCTTAGTCCTTTTTACACTTCTACTAATTTACCAACCAAATTTAAAGGCTCTGTTGTATCGGTCTCTATGCGTGTACATACCCAACTATGTAGATCTTTGGGTTACAATAACCTACTGGACATCCAGCAACCACTCTGTGGCAATCCAAACTTCAAACTGGGTGGCAGAATGCTATCCACTTTGAATTTCCCAGAGTTGCAAGACATATGCATAGTGGATCCTCTGGTTGAAGGGCGGATTCCTAGTATTAAAGACCTGCTGACCCTCCTTAATCTTTCTACGAGGCACATTTTCCGTATTTTTCAAATACGGCATATGCTGGTTTCCTGGTTCGGAAACTCTGAATGGACTACAGACTACAGTAACTTCACCTCAACAGCCCTGTCCCTTGTTGAACAGCCCTACGCGGTATCACACCTAGTGTCTTCTTATTCACATTCCTGTTTCCTGAGATTTCAGGTAGCCTGCATTATTGGCAAATCGCTCTGCCCAATTTGACCATAAGCTGGAACATTTTATGGACAGATGTGTACCGTTATGTATCCAACGATAGCCAGTTTACCCAGTTTCATATTTTGCATAATATCTATTACACCCCCCTCCACCTCAATAAGATGGGGAAACTGTCCACCGCTCAATGTACTAGGTGTGGTATAGGAATATAGGAGTATACTAGGAATAGTTGAGTACCTAGAGGTCAGTGGAGCACAGGATCCAAGGCAGCATGGGTTCACAGCGGGAAGGTCATGTCAGACGAATCTAATAGATTTCTTTGACTGGGTGACCAAAGTAGTAGACCAGGGAGGGGCTGTGGACATGGCCTACCTAGACTTTAGCAAGGCATTTGACACAGTCCCACACAAAAGATTATTAGTCAAATTAACCAGCCTGGGAGTGGGTCCCAGGGTGGTAGCCTGGGTAAAACATTGGCTGGACAACAGGACACAGAAGGTAATTGTAAATGGAGTCCACTCTGAAGAAAGGGCGGTTACTAGTGGGGTACCGCAGGGTTCAGTATTGGGTCCAGTCCTTTTTAATGTCTTCATCAGTGACATTGCAGAGGGACTGGAAGGAAAAGTATGCCTTTTTGCAGATGACACAAAGATCTGCAACAGGGTTGATACACAAGGCGGCGTGGAAAGGATGAAAAGGGACTTGGCAAGGTTGGAGAAATGGTCAGACGTATGGCAGCTAGGATTCAATGCAAAAAAGTGCAAAATAATGCACCTGGGAAACAAGAACCCAGGGGAAGAATACACAATGGGTGGGGAGGTAGTAACAACAACAAAACAGGAAAGGGACCTGGGGGTAATCATATCAGATGACCTTAAGGTTAGCAAGCAATGTGAGAAGGCAGTAGGGAGGCCGGGGGTATACTGGGATGTATAGGGAAAGGCATCAGCAGCAGAAAACAGGAAGTTGTTATCCCTCTGTACAGACAGTTGGTGAGACCCCATCTGGAGTACTGTGTCCAGTTCTGGAGACCCCATCTCCAAGGACATAGACAGGATAGAGGCAGTCCAGAGGAGGGCAACTAAAATGGTGCAGGGTCTGCAAGAGAAGCCGTATGAGAAGAGACTAAAGGAGCTTAATATGTATACCCTTGAGGAAAGAAGGGAGAGGGGGACATGATAGAAACTTTCAAGTACCTCAAAGGAATCAACAAAATCCAAGAGGGTAGCATCTTTCAGAAAAAGAGACTTGCAAGAACAAGGGGACACAATTTAAAGATAGAAGGAGGGCGGTTCATGGGCAATGTGAGGAAGTATTATTTCACAGAGAGGGTAGTGGATGCATGGAACAGCCTTCCTGAGGAAGTTGTGGGGTCTCAAACTGTGGGAGAATTCAAGAATGCATGGGACAGACATAAGGCAATTCTTGTGGGGGGCAGGAAGATATAGGCTGTTGGTTAACTAGGATCTGCGGCCTATCCTGTAGGTAGGGAAATGGGCAGACTAGATGGGCCTAGCGGTCCTTATCTGCTGTCAAAGTCTATGTTTCTATGTTTCTATGGTACAGCAGAAGGGAATCTCTTCCATATTCTATGGGAGTGTCCTAAAGTCAACCCCCTATGGGACAAAATAAAAACAGATTTGGACCCCTTATTGGGGCTGCAAGATAGTTTTTCTCTTGAGGTGTGTATACTGGGTAATGTAGCTAATATTCCGGTTAAGGAAAGAAGATTTCACATATCATCAATTTCAGTGTTGGTAAAAAGGGTCATACTGCACCACTGGCTTGATCAGGCAGTTGTCTCCTATTCAGAATGGTTGAAGGAAACTTTACTCAACCTCCGGGTAGAAAAGACAATAGCCAGAATAAAAAAACGGTTTGCTTCTTACACTAAAAGGTTGAGTAAGCTGGAAGCCTTACTGCTAGCTCATTCAAATCCCCATGGTCCAAATAGCTGATCTATGAAAGTATACTTATTCCCTACTTGTTCCCCATACCTGTCTACCAAATCTGTTGTGCAGGACATGCAGGCAGGATACAGGACAGCTATACATAAATTTCCTTCTGGCACCTATACTGTATTATACTATCTCTGAACAAAGGTCTCCAGGAGATGGGGGAAGGGAGGAAGGATGGGGGATTGGGATGTTATGATATATGTATGTTTTGCTTGTTTTTTTTTTATATATCAAATGATTGCGTATATGTGCATTCTAGTAGTCTGAATTATTGCCCATCCAGATAACATATATTGCACATCACTGTGCCTTACATAGTACTGTGGATGGATGTATTCTATTAGTATATACTGCTCAAAATGTGGAAAATAATAAAGTACATTAAATAAAAAAAATTAAAAATAGTGGACATTATATAAATGAATGTTGAGTGTCCAATGTGTACGCACATGCTGTTAGATCCTGACACTGAATAAAAATTAAGAAAATGCAGCATTGTTTTGCACGTAGGATTAGTGTTTTTGAGACTCTTTCTGTACTTTCAACTAAAACACTATTGGCACAATACTTCCCTTGCACTTTCCATGTTACAAGCGCATTAATGCACTCCTGAGTCGGACTGTACTAGGGAATTAATGCCCAGTCGGTGGTTGGAGGCACTCGACTTTCGGCCTCGTGCTCCAACCCCACCCAAACCGGGCATTAATTCGCTAGTAGAGCCCACCTCTGTCATTCATTAATGCTTACATAATAAGCCATGACAGGGTGTGCATTTTAGGATTTTAATGTACTCCCCAGGGGTGTAGCAAGGCACAAGGCCGAAGGCAGAGTAAACTTACACCCCTGGGAAGTGCATTAAAATCCTATGATGCACACCCTGAAGGAGCTTATTACACTTATAAAATGGCTCTATGCCGATGACCCGGGGATGGGAACGACCTTGGGTTTTGGAGGGTCAGCCGGGGGAGGGCAGGAGGATCGCGGAGGCCACTAGCTCCTGGCGGTGGCCGGGAATGGTGCAGGCTCAGCAATTAATGTGTGGGCTGATGCGGGCTGGCACTGGATATGCTGCATGCGGGAGTGCATGCAGCAGCATCCTTGACACCATTGCATGCACGCGCCATGGGGGGACTGAGGGACCGAAAGAAAAAAGTACCAATCCTCCTGCGCGAGTGATGGCAGGCTTCAGCAGTGCTGTGGTGGACCCACTTAAGATCACTCTAATTCAGCCCCCAGCCTCCAGGTTTCCGCAGTGTGCGGGATAAATCCCCGCTGTGATGTGACCTGGGATGGCAGGGTGAAAGGGTTCGAGCTCGAAGTCACCTGATGAAGAGGGGAACCATAGGACCACCACCCAGCCAAGGAGGTAACCAAAAAGAAATAATGTAAAATGGCTCTATGTAGGTTTTATGGGGAGGAAAAGGAGGTTGAGCACATGCCTGCGATTATAGAGATTTAATGCACGGACAGGTAATGTCTCTCAGCCAATGAAATTTCTGGGATTTTTTCTTGCCATTTTATCAGTCAATCTTTATTTAACCAGGAGAATCCATGTTGAGAGAACTTGTTTGCAGGGTGGTCCTGGGTGACTGGCACAAGTTCAGCACAAAAATGGTACAAAGTAATGCAAAAAAACAATATGTGGGGTATATACACGGCTAGGAGTGTACATAAGATATATAGTAAAAAATATGAACAATATTTACAAATAAATATGTACAGTATATACAAATGGGGAAACTAGGTAGAAGTGAGAAGATATAAAACTATATACAGTATACACAGACATATGGAGGCAATCAGCCCATATAAATGTTATGTGATGTCCTGTGGATGCAGAGTAACTGATGTTGCATAAAAAGGTGCCAGAATTAGAAACATCACAATAATATTTGGGATATACACAAACTGGCACTGCAGGGTAAAGAATGAAACTTGTATAACATGAATTCAAACATAGAAACATAGAATTTGACGGCAGATAAGGACCGCTTGTCCCACCTAGTCTGCCCATTTTCCTACCTAACAGATAAGCTGCAGATCCTAGTTAACCAACAGCTTACTTCCTCCTATCCCCCACTAGGACTGCCTTATGTCTGTCCCATGAATTCTTGAATTCCCCCCACTGTTCTTGACTCCACGACCTCCTCAGGGAGGCTGTTCCATGCATCCACAACCCTCTCTGTGAAAAAATACTTCCTCACATTACCTCTGAGCCGTCCCCCCTCTATCTTCAAATTGTGCCCTCTTGTTCTTGCACATCTCTTTTTCTGAAAGATGCTACCCTCTTGGACTTTGTTGATTCCCTTGAGGTACTTGAAAGTTTCTATCATGTCCCCTCTCTCCCTCCTTTCCTCAAGTATATACATACTAAGCTCCTTTAGTCTTTCTTCATATGTCTTCTGGTGCAGACCCTGCACCATTTTGGTTGCCCTCCTCTGGACAGCCTCCACTCTGTCTATGTCTTTGCGGAGATGGGGTCTCCAGAACTGCCCACAGTACTCCCAGATGGAGTCTCACCAACTGTCTGTACAGAGGGATAACAACTTCTTGTTTTCTACTATTGATGCCTCTTTCTGTGCATCCCAGTATACCCCCAGCCTTACTTACAGCCTTCTCACATTGCTTGCCCACCTTTAGGTCATCTGATATAATTACCCCCAGGTCCCTTTCTGTTTTTACTGTTGTCAGTATCTCGCCTTCCATTGTGTACTCTTCCCCTTGGTTTTTGTTTCCCAGGTGCATTACTTTGCACTTCTTTGCATTGAATCTGAGCTGCCATACATTTGACCATTCCTCCAACCTTGCCAAGTCTCTTCTCATCCTTTCCACTCCATCTTGAGTATCAACCCTGTTGCAGATCTTTGTGTCGTCTGCAATGAGACATACTTTTCCTTCCAGTTCCTCTGCAATGTCACTTATAAAGACATTAAAAAGGACCGGTCCAGTGCATTAGACCTACGCGGTACCTCTAGTAACCCTCCTTTCTTCACTGTGGACTCCATTTACTACTACCCTTTGCGTCCTGTTGTCTAGCCAATTTTTTATCCAGGCTACCACCTTGGGGCCCACTCCAAGGCTGGCTAACTTGTGTATTAATCTTTTGTGTGGGACTGTATCAAATGCCTTGCTAAAATCTAGGTAGGCCATGTCCACAGCCCCTCCCTGGTCTACTACTTTGGTCACCCAGTCAAAGAAATCTATTAGATTCGTCTGACACAACCTTCCCATCATGAATCCATGCTGCCTTGGGTCCTGTGCGCCACTGGCCTCTAGGTACTCAACAATTCTTTCCTTCAGAAGTGATTCCATCATTTTCCCTACCACTGAGGTCAAACTAACTGGTCTGTAGTTTCCTGCCTCTGTCCTGCTCCCACTTTTGTGAAGAGGAATCACATCTGCCCTCTTCCAGTCCTCAGGTACCACCCCATCCTCCCATGATTTGTTAAAGAGAGTAGTCAGCGGTGTTACTAGTTCTACCCTTCAGTTCAGTAACAAATTAGAAACTCTGTAGAACAGAAACAGATTAAATATGTAAAACATGTATACAGTTATATTCAATGTGCTTTTCTTTTAAAGAGGAGGGAAACAATAGCCACGAGATGACACTGCAGGATAAGGAATGAAACTGGTCTCTTATACACTGTAAAGGAAAAAATCAAGAACTACTGAAACCATTCACCTGTATTTAAAGAACTGTTTCTAGCATGCTGTCTTTGCCGGTGAAGGGCCTATGTTATTACAGCTAATGAAGTATAATGGGTTACCCATCTAATCGCTTTGCTCTTCTTTGTATGAACATTTTTCATGTTGCTGAGGGACATAGACTTGAAACTATATAGTCTGTCCTAAAATTACACAGGATGCTCAGGGGGACCAAAGGCAGACACACAGCTACGCACTGCCAGGGGTGTTGGGGGGAGGGGTCGCTGGGAGAGAATGTTTTAGGCACTGTCACAGACTTGTTCACCCCAGAACTCAGCCTGCGATGGTTGTTACCAGTTTTACAATCCCTCAGATGCCTGAAAGGGTTACCTTGGTATGCTGCCACCACTCACTGCAACCTTACTCAGGGTTTCTCTAGGTCTGAATCCCTCCAGAGCCACTGCTCATACACGGTACAAGGGCTCCTTACCAAAGGGCAAAAGACCCACCCCTTCTGTTACGGCTGAGAACACTTGCTTTAAATATAGTAATTGTAGCCTGCCTCATCAAAAATGGATTATAGCCTTGCCAATATACCATGGTTATCGTTATCAATACTTGAAATGACAAGTCACAGAAAGCATAAAGTACACAAAGATAACATTTAATATTCCCCAGATATTTGTATGTATTACAGGATAATACACAATAAGACTATGATGAACACAGTATTTCTACAGAGATAAAAAAATGAATATTTGAAAAAAGTACACAAAAAAATGAACTCACGTCAGTCTAAATCTTAAGTAGAAGCGTACTTTACCTATTAAGTTATGGCAGACTTGAACTCTTGATGTTGTTCATTCAGTACTAAATCATAACTTGCTTCTCAGGGCCAGGCACAGACCATAAATTACTTCAGCTGGCCTGCCTACCACATCGCATCATCGTACACGTCTGACATAACAGTTTGGCCATCTCTTTGTTCCCTGAGGAGTCACCAATCTGGAGAGCGAGTCAGAACTGGATTCGTTAGCCAGACCCTGGTTTTGTAGATTGCAGTTTCAGGCTTTTGTCCTCCCACCTTGTTTAATCCATGGGGGGTTCTGTCTCCTCTGCCTGGGTCTTGTGTGCACTCAAAATATAGCCCTTGCTGCACCACTTTGAAGTTTAAGTAGAACAAAAGAACTATTTCTGTTCACACCCAACCTCCGTTAGAACCCAGGACTGTGCTTTATAGTTGCCACCATACCACCCCCTCATCAGCAACATTTTAGAGGCAAGATGATAACATTTTGAAAATTCAGTAACAAGACATTAAAAGTTGTTACTGGTAAACCAGCTTGCCGAGCTGCTGCTTGCAACGCTGATGATCTGGGTTTGGAAATGAACCTGAGCTGTCGGAGGGCCAGCCAGAGGGGAGGACTGAGTGTCCCATCAGATGCTCTCCTCCTCTGAGGAGGAGGGGTCCTGGGCTGTCTGCTGCTGTACTGCCACCTGGGTGTTCACAGGTGGTGGTAGAGAGGATCAGTGATAGAAGGGAGCGTTTGATCAAGAGCCAGTGTCAGCTGAGTGTGTCAGGCACACCAACGCCCAGTGATGTGGCACACTCTTGGGGGATGGGAGAGAAAGCAGCACAGCCCAGGACAGATAAGCCACATCCTGCTCACCATGTCCAGTTTCAGATTCACTGCCACTGCATCCCAGGGACACCCTCAGCCTTCACCTCCACCATGGGTGGCTAGATGACTGTGGGGTAGAATTGCTGAAGTGGCTGAAAGCATACCTGGCCCTGGGGGGTAGTACAGCGGACTGTGGGTCTGGGATGGCAGAACCTCAATGAGTTGGAATTAGTGCCTAGAAAAGGTGGTGGAAGGAGGATCAGACTGTGGTTGAGGGAAAAAAACAAAGGAAAAAAAAGTTACAGGTACATCATGAAAAAAAGGAAGGATGAGGGGGGAGGGTAGCAGAGGATGATGAGCAGAAGGCTAATATTTTAAACAATTACTTTTGTTTGGTATTCATGGCGGAGGATGAACGGCCTCTGCTAAAGAGCACCTTTCATGCCCCTTCACACATTCCCCCCCCCCCCGAGAAGGATCCTTACCTCCCCCAAACATGCAGGCTGCCCAAATAATTTTCTAAGTGCTGGATTTGTGAGGGAAGGAATTGTATTTAGGCTCTGTGGAGCTAAGAACCCAGTCCCTTCCACTTCTTGATACTGAGCTCTACTCTGTGATGTTATAGTCTGGAAAGCACAGGGGAATGCTTCATAGACTTAATATGGAGACACTTTTTCCCCAACAATGATTTTTTTTTTAATATATTCTAGAGGGCCTCTTTGAACAAATCAAGGCCACCGCTTAGCTGAAGGTGAATTACCAGAAGAATGCATAGTGAGGCCTGATCCTGACAGAAATATGATACCAAAGGAAACTGGAAAAAAGAATAAAGAAATTAAAATGATATACTGCAATTCCTGATCTTCTAAGAATAGATTTACCATTGATTCCCACTAATGGGTCTGAGCCAGAGGCACCAGGATCCAGAGAAATAAAGCGTCTGTTTTCGACGTGAAACATTGATGGTGTTTTGGGTGTTGCTGCCACTTTGTATACCCACTATCTCATGGATTTTACTGTGATTTTTTAACAATAAATAAGGAGTTTTAATGTGTCCTAACTTTATGGACTGTTCTTCCATAGTAAAACTGTAGAAGCCCGTGTTTGTCTGTGTGTTTCGTTAAGATCCAGAGGGAGCCAGAACTTTTCAGAGGGCTGGTGCCGAGGAAAGCAGTGCACATGCGCATCTCTGTGAATGAGCGCATGCAGCCCCCTGTTTATGTCGGCATCAGCCCCAACCGCTTCAGTACCTTTTTTACCGAAGAGGTGCAGCATAACCAAACAAGAACCTATGCACTTAACCTACGGGCATAAGATAGCCCTGGTGGCCTATGTAAGAAGAGCCCCCAAATCCAGTAACATAGTGTCTTCGCAGCCCAACCAAGCATAAAGAGGTGAAGGCCAACACAACCATACTGGAGTGAGTTTGGGAGATGGTGGATGGGCGTGTGAATCAATGGTGAATATATTCTTAGAAGATCAAGGATTACGGTGAGTACGCAATGTTAATATCTTCCAAGAATCAGTCTTCACCATTGATTCCCAGTAGTAAGAGTACCAAGCTCAAAGTCCCCTAGACTAGGATGGTAGAAGCTGAGGGCTCACTCAGGATAATAATCCATTCAGGATTGTCTTGGAAAATGTGGCATGATGCCTGGCATGGACATCCAGGGCATAATGCGTAGTGAAAGTGTACTCTGTGCTCCAGGTTGCAGCTCTGCTGGTTTCTCCATTAGGCACAGAACAAATCTTTCCCAGGGATGTGTCAATCACTTTGGTAGAGTGAGTGTGTACCTGGCCCTCCCATTTAACTTGAGCCATGGCATAGCAGTGGCAAAGCCAATTCACAATCCCAGCAGAAATGCACTTGTTTGTAGCAGTCTGTCCCTTCCGATTAGGATCACAGTAGGCAAACAGCTGTTTGGATTATCTGAAATCCTTGGTTCTGTCCAGATAAAACCTAAGGATCCTTCTAACATCCAGCGAGTGGACAGTCTTTTCTCCCTCATTCTGGAAGTGTTGTCAAAATAGGCAGGACTAAGGCCTGATTAAGATGAAACTCTTGACACCACTTTCGGTAGAAACTTGGGGTGTATATAAAGCATTACCTAATCTTTATCAAAAACTGTACACGCAGGATCTGTGACATAAGCATGGATTTCAGACACTCTGTGAGCAGAGGTAATTGCCACTAGAGATGCTGCTTTTTAAGTTACAAACTGCAAGTCAGACATCCCTAAGGCCTCAAAAGGTTTGCAAGTGAGCATATCTAACACAAGATTGATATCCCAGGCAGCCAGAGGCCTTGTGTGTAAAATAACTTGAGGAACCTCTTGAACAGTGGCAACTGTGCTAGGTAGAGGGTACAGACAGGCTCTTGGTATGCAGAAATAGCACACAGGTGGATCTTTACTGTGGAGTACTCTAGGACAGCATCAGAAAGGTGTAGCAGGTACCCCACAGCCTCATCAGGTGGGCACCTAAAAGGGTCCACGTGGGTTTACCAGATGGAAAATCTTTTCCATTTGACTGTGTGTGTCTTCCTAGAAGAAGGTTTACACACAGCCAAAAGTATTTCAGAGACCCTCTGAGCTAATCTGTACCTGTTCACGTCTGTCTGTTCAGGAGCTATACCTGAAGGTGAAGGGAGCAGAGACTGGGATCAGGCAGTCTGAAAAAACAAGTCTGTTTACCTCAGATACCATTATGAATTTAAAATAAAACAAATACATTCTCCAGCCTTTTCCTGTCGATGGAAACTTTTATACTAAATCTGTCTTTCTCAGATACTAATCCACTACATAGTATATAACATTTTCAATGTACTTTGGCAATCAAACATATTTTGTACTATATGCAAGGCCCTTGGAATTCTGCGATTCTGCAGCTGTAGAATTTCCGCAGAATCTGCATCATGCTGCAGAGCATATACAGTGCCACAGAATTCAGTGCTTTTGGTGAATTTTCATTCAAATATACAGTTTTTTCCGTAGTGTCAGGCTTTCTTTTCCATCTTGTTTATCCAAAACCCCTCCTCTATGCTCATCATTTGACATCATCGATGACATCCCATCATATTTAGCCAATGGCAGGACTGCATTCTGCCAGAGAAATCAATAAATCATGCCACAGAAATCAGAAAGTACTGCCACAGAAGACAAGGAGCCCTGCTGCAGAAATTAGATAATTCTGCCACAGAGCAATAGGGGCCCCTGACTATATGTGCTGCATAACAACAGTGCAGCAAAAACGGCTCATATTTTAAACGTGCAAATATTTAACAATGGTTATCTGTTTTTATATTAGCAAATGAAGTTGTGCTAGCTAGCTATTACATTGGTCACTTTGAACTATGCAGGTAGAATTTTAGAAGGACTTGAAAAGGAAAACATAAAGAAGAAAAAAGGGGGGGTCTATAGGTGGCCATCCTGACAGAACATGGAAAGGACAGTACAGTATAGAATAGTTAGAATGCTGTTACATTAGGCTTTAGAAAAATAAATTAGAATAGAGTCCTTTTAATATTTAGGTAGGATGACTATACCTACCACAAAGCCTGAGCCCAGGTTATATCCAGAAGAGCTCCTATGAACTGCAGTTGCTGAGAGTTGAAGCTGAGACTTTCCGAGGTTTAACAAGACTCCCACCAAAGTTAGGAACTGAGAATCAGTGGCTACTGCCTGTTCCATTTCCTGTCAGGATGGGCTTGAGATTAGCCAGTCATTTAAGCACGGGAAGACTTGTAGTCCTAGCTTCCTCAAGTGCATGACAAGCACTCAAGCACTTTGTAAAAACGTGTGGCGCTGAGAAATGCCAAAAGGTAGGACTCTGAACTGTTAATGCTGCCCTAGCAGTATTAAACAGACTGAGGTACATGTACTGTTAGGCATTCTACATATCCAGGGGTGTTAGCCAATCCTGAGGCTTCAGGAAGAGTAGCAGAGAGACCAGAGAAATCATTTAGAATTTTTCTTGATCCATTAATTTTTTCAGATTTCTAAGGTTCAGAATCGGGCGCATGCCCCCAACTTCTTTGCAACCATGAAGTAATGACAGCAGAAGCCTGTGTTTTGTTCTGACTGTGGCAGCATTTCCACTGCCCCATTGCTCAGAAGGCCCATGGTCTCCTGAGCCAGAAGCTCTGACAGATGAGCTGACAAAGTGGGTTGACTTCTGGGCGGGCGGTCCAGAGGGATTTCTGTAAAATCCCGTGAGTATCCCTCTCGGATGATCATGAGGACCCATTTGTTCATCATGATAGACTCCCCCCCCCCACACACACACACGGGAGGAGAGGTCCACCTCAGGAAGCTGAGCAAGACTGGGGCCAGAGCTTCAGATAGTGGTACTAGGTACTTTCAGCGGCTGTGCCTTCTCCTGAGGCTGGGAGGCTGACTTCTGTTTGGAGCTCCCTTGCTTATGCCATGAAAGGGCTGTTTGGAAAAGAACCATGTCCCTTGCCCTTTTGAGAGTTGAAGGGAACTGGTCTGGAAGTCTTAAAGGTCATTTTAGTTTTGTTAGGTGCCTTAAGAGACGGCTCCATCTGCTGCCGGAACAGGTAAGGGCCCTCAAAGGGTGCATTCATCTCATGTTGTCGGACAGCCTAGGTGAAGCCAGATGTCTGCAGCCATGAATGCCATCTGATACAAATGCCTGCCCAGGCAGAGCGAGATGCAGTATCAAAGGCATCCACAGAGGCTTTAAGCTGATGACAGTTATACTCAATACCTTGCTTGACAGTCAGCAGAATATCTTGTTTAGCCTCCAAATCTTATAGAGACTCTGCAAGGGACTTTAGCTTGCTCCAAAAGGTAAACTCAGAAAAATACCCTTGGTAGCCACAGCATAGACATGCTTGCCCACAGTGTCAGTCTTGGGCAACTCCTGCTTCATGGGGTGCACAGAGACCTCATTGAGGACAATGACCTTGTCATTCATAGCAAGAATGACAACAGTATCAGCTATTGGCGGAGTGACATACACTGACTTATTGGGGCAGTGTATTTTTTATCTGCCTGCTTGGGAACAGCTGCCACCAAAGCACATTGGACAACATCTTGAATGCAGGAGGAATTGGAGGAACCAAACCGATGGCATTTTAGGATCTCCACCTGGTCAATGGCTGCTGACTCAAAAGTCAGTGCCAAGTGCATATCTCCAAGCTGAGCCTGAAAGGAGATCCTCCTAAGGCACAGACACAGACACTGGGTCTTAAGACTCAAGACAATAGAATTAGTCACTATCACTGCCTTCAGAAATAATGAGGTTGGGGTCTGACTCATCCCGCTGTACACCTTCCTTTGAAGGAGGGCAGAAGAGAGAGTGGGGTCACAGGCCTGACAACCCAACACTTAAAGACAGAGGAGGGCTCTGGGCCTGAGACACCAACCCCTCAGAACTGGAGGCCCTCTGTGTCACCGATGGTGGCAGTGATGACCTCTGTCTCCAGTAAGCCAGGTATCTCGTGGTAGACCTCAAAGAGGGAGATCTTGACCTGTGCCGTTTCTTCCCCTTTTTACAGGAAGAGGAAGACGAGGCCAAGTGGTTTCAGGACCTTGACCACATGTGCAGATTTGGGACCACTTTTTGTGCTTACAGCAGGGCTGTCTTCCTTCCCGGGCACTGGAATGCCCATCATCAGGATCCTTCCTGGAAGAGGAAAGCACACCAGACAGGGTCCCGCTGCCAGAGCAGCCTCCCTCTTCAGGCTTCCTACCGTCCTGCACGGTCAGTGACACTCGGTAGGGCTGAGAGAAAACTAGCTTAAACGTGACAAAAGAATAACACTGACACAAAAATAACAAACTCTAGCTTCAAATACTAAAAACTGAGAAGAACCGAATGCTGTTGTCATACAGATGTAAAGTTCTGACTCCCGGTGGATGAGTGACACAGCACTGATACACACTCAATGGCAGGAAAAAAGGAACTAAGGCAGTTGGGGTCTGGCACGGATGTAAACAGGTGGCCACATGTGCTCACTCACTGAGCCATGCATGCTGCTTACCTCGGCGCCAGCCCTCTGAAAAGTTCTGGCTCCCACTGGGTCTTGGCACCTCCAGCTTAGCCCCACTAGTGGGACTCAACGGAGAAGATTAACTCCTGGAAGAGTAATAATTACAGTGTTAGGGAATCATGATAAAACTGAACATTTTGAAAAAAGGTACAGCAGTCTGGCAAAAAGATAACTTGGCTCATACAATAGCTGTGAGAAAAAGGAAAAGTTATATAAGGGGAAAGGGAACAACCCAAAAACGAAGATTAGCCAAAGATGAAGACATGGATGATGAAAAAACAGAATTAAGGGTAACAACCAATCAAAAGAGTAAACAAACACAATATCCCAGAACCAGTTAGGTAGTGTGTACTTAAAAGGGACTGTACCAGTGGGAAATGAGATGTCATACGGTCTGAAAAATAATATCTTCAGCATCCTAAGGAATGTCTTGAGGATTCAAGTCTTGCTGGAAGATATCCTTCAGTATGTAGAGAAGATATCAGTATATATTGTAGGTAAAAGACCAAAGATTACAAAGGATGGAGATCTGTAGTGGTTAAAACAATCTCAATAAAACAAGTGTTAATGAAAGCAAAGATTTCCAAATTCTAGTTCACCAGATGTCATCTGTTGTTTCTGCAGTTTTTTTTTACTTTTTACCTTTGTTTTTTCTGTTTTCTCACCGTACACGCCCCCTCACGGTGTGAATGTGCATGTGTGGAGGTACGTGCATGTCACATCTCTGCGCTTCTGTGTCTCCCGACCTCTGGCGCTTCCCTCCAGCCTCCACTAGGGGACAGTCTATCAGATGCTCGATCCTCCCTCTTCCCTACCAACCCCCGGCAACTCGAGGTCACTCCCAACCCTGGGTTGCTAGTGTGGCGCGAGGTGTGGCATCCAGCGCCTCAACCCTCAGTGCCACCGTGCCATACTGTTTCTGCAGTTTTTGTGGGATGTTTGTCTGCAGGAAAACAGTGCAGACGCATGGGGGAATAGCTTGAGCTGTGGTAGCCTACTGCAGGAATATGTGTCAGCTTTGAGGGAAAAGATTGCCTTAAAATGTTGACAGCTAGTTGCCCTGCAAGATGATAAAATTGTAGTGGTCACTGAACTTCCAAAACTGAAGAGTAGTTCAATAGAAGGAAATAAGCAAGCAATAATACCTGACAGGGTAGGTGGTATTGGGCAATACTAGACTGCCCAGGGGTGTAATGAGGCCTTACACCACAGGCGTCCAGTATTGTCTATACCACCCACCCTGGAGGGTATTAGTGTGCTTAGAAAATGGGCTACAGATGAAATTTTTTGGAAAAAAAAATACATATATATATAACATAAAAAAAAAAAAAAAACACAGAATTAACTTTTCTGGTAAAGTTGTCCCTGTATTGGTATCACCACTGGACAGCACTGCTGTTTTTTGTCAATAATTTTCTTCCTAGCAGCAGCTCCTCCAGCATATGGTTGCCTGCTTGCTGCTTTGTCTCCTTCTCCCCCCCCCCCATAAACACACACACAAACACAGTGGAGTACTGTTTATTTTATTCACTTTTATGAGTGCTGAGTCAGAGCAGGGGATAGTGCCGAGTGTGATGTCGACAGCCAGTTCTGAGTGCTGTATCATTTTTTTTATATACAATGTATTACTGAATGTCTCTGCTGAAAATCTGATGCTCTAGGAGTGACCTCACCCCCCCCCCAGGTTTCAGCTGAAAGATGAAAGTCATGAGAAACTGCTGAAAACAGCATGTGTATCACACACTCAGTTTTTAGACACAATGTGTTACATGGAAGACCTTAATGAAGGATCCTGTTTGTCTGAGTTAATTACTGCCGTAGGTGCAAAATCATATCCATTTTCTGATGCTGGAGGGAAAACCCAGGTTATTACACATGTAACCCCACCCCCTGCCTTTTGTAAATCACAGGTGGTATGCTGGTTGAATCTGACAGCAATACCAGGTGGGGACCGGGTTCGGGGAGGAATAGGTTACTCGGCACAAGGGCTAGGTTTGGCTACTCTGCACAGAGGCACCCAAGTAACTCTGAACAGAGGAAGCAATAACTGTAATGTCCAATACCAGGAATGGGATTCTAAAGTGTGGCTTTTATTCACATCCAAGCAGAACAAACAAAGCATAGATGGACCCCCACGGGGCTACACTTCTGGTAATGCAGATTAAAAAGAATCAAGAACACTTGCTTCAACACTTCAGCCCTCAGGCTCTGAACCCACTGGGCACACAGCCCAGACTTGCATGCTGCGTTGGGTACACAGCCCAAACGTGTACACTATCTGGGATTTCCCTGGCTCGGCTCCCTTGCCAGCCACTCGGCTACCTTCCATATGTCATGGAAACATTTTCTGGTGGCTCCCTAAACCACCTAAGAGCAGCTCAGCTCTATCAGGGAAACTTCCTTTTAATCCCACATCTGGGTACTTTCCTCAGGCACTGGCCAAGTACCTGAGAGAAAGTAAAGGTGCCACAGAGCAAATTCGTAGAGGTGAATTTGGTTACGACTGATGGGGGGTCTCCCACCTCTCACTTCCACAATTCATACCTGGCCATTTCTCTGGACATTAAACATCTCATTCTGTAAAGCTTGGCAATGTAGATTAAGGCTAAATGTATGTCACATTTCCTCTACTTGTCTTGCTTTCCCATCGTGCTGGACTTGAACATACTTTTACTTGGCTTAGCCTATTGCTCTAGGCCTCCCCCTGATTAAGCAGTCCAGTCCCCACTTTACTTTACTCTTTATGCTGGACTTGAACCTACTTGAATTAACTGGCAATGTCTATTACACTAGACCTCCTACAATTTAAGTAGTCCAATCCCTACATTCCAACAGTTCAGGTGAAAACATAGGCCCTCTGTCAGAGCGAACTCACCCTTTGGCTGCAGGTGCCCCACAGGTGATTCCTCACAGGAATTTCTATCCCACAGCTTCTGGTGCCGCAGCACAACTTGAAATAAGGTAGCTTCTTCCTTAACCAGCACCAGGAGGGTTGCCCCTGGAAGACAGGCAGACTTTTCCACCCCCATCTCCTCAGGGATGGGGCACATGGACCAGTAACAGCGGTCTTCACCACTTCACAAACAGCTTACTGTGTTCCCTCTTTTGGTGGAAACACACACGTCCCCTACAGTAGCTCTATGACAGAGCTTAAGGCTCTGAGAGCCTGTACACAGACTGCTGTGCTGCTCCTCTCTTCAAGACTGCACACAGACTTTGTTCAAACTCCCCAACATTCTATCCTAACTTCCAACTGCAGCACTCCAGTGTGGCTCATGCAGCTGCGAGAGTTCTATGGTGATGTCATCCCTCAGTCTCAGCTGAGACTGAGAACAGAGTGAGACAGTGTGAAATCCATTTAACTGGAGTTTCACAAGCTGCCTTCCCTGCCTACCACTAGGTCTTACTGGGATTCTAGTAACCCCGGGTAACGGGGGGGGCTACACTCACCCTGAAACAGGAAAATGACTGTCCGCAATCATTATTTACCTGGCTTAGGCTATCTCACCCTATGTGCTACCTGCGGAGGGGAGGTGATCAGGCCCTCTCCTACCATGTGCTAGCACAGGCAGGCAACACTAAGGGCCTAGAGGCCTTTGGCTGACATATCAGCCTCTACTCCACCCACTAACTAAGGGTGCCTAGTGGATCTGGTAGAACTGTCCAGAGCATAGCCCTAATAGATCAGCACTGCAGTCCCTACAGCCATTCAGGACCACAGCCTGTCTATCCCCCCTAGCCCTCTAGGGAAAATCTGTCTGCCTCTAACTCACATCCCAAAACAAACAAACAGGGGACCTCCCCGACCTTGGTCACCATGCAACCACACACCAGGAGCTGATACCATACCATTATATTACTCCCTCACTCCCTCCCTCCCTCACAACCATACCTGCAGAAGAAAATGGTTGCTACACAGTAACAACAACAGTACTTTAAATACTACACACTAAAGTACTAGTGAGGAACTCCAATGAGCCCCTCCTCCTCTTCTTGTCTTCTCTTCTATCTTCTTCAGGAACACCTGTAAGAAAAAGAAAGACAACACACACTCCTAATCTGCATACATAGTCTATCTAAATCCCTACCATCAAAACACTGGAGAATCCCAAAAAGATTTTTTTTTAGAAAAAGTAGAAAAACAGTATAAACATTAGAAAACAGAAAACAATGACATTATTTACAATACACATTTGGGGGATGGAGTGCCCTAAAAGTCCCATCTAGTGACCACAGTGCCTGAAGGCTAGTCCATTAAAGAGTCTCTCCTGGGTCGGAGCCCAGTGAAGCACAGTTCTAGCAGGCCAAAGTCCCGAAGGGGAGAGTCTTTGAGGACAGTTCACACATCTGGAGTCTGCTAGTGTAGAGTGTGTACTGCAATGTCATAAGAATAGAAAAGTTTGGACTTACCAGCCCCTTGTAGAATGAACAAAACACCAACCTGGTCCTCGGCCGAAAACTCTCCCTGGCAGCACTCTTCCAATACAGCTGGGTGGACATCTTTCGGGAATGACAGGAAGGCATAGCTGGAAACTGCTGGGCTAATGTCATCTCTGGAGATGGAACCTTGGAACAGGAACAAAAAGGAAAACAACTGGTCTGATGTCATCCGATTACCAGGAAATGAATCAGGATACAGCTGGGCTGGCGTCCTCTCTGGATCTGAAGTCATCTGGTGGGCCAGTGGATGGATTCTGGAAAGTCAGTACACTGTAGAATTGATGAATGTGGGGCACCTGAGTCCTGGACATCCATACTGGCGGAACAACAAAGGCACTGCAATGGCTGGAGTGGCAGCACTCACTACCACTGCTCTGCTTTCCAGTTGGTAGGCATGGGCACATTTGCAGGGAGGGCTTTGCATTGAGGCCAACAGCACAATGGGTCAGGTGCTTGAATTATTACCCCGTCTGGGCGCACTTAATTCACCCTATGAAAGGTTTCACGTCCCTCTCGATCCACTATTCGAACAGTGTCCATTAATAGTGTCCTGCTTCTTTTCCACTGGCTGTATTTTTCATGAAACATTCTGTTCCTGACGTGCTTGTTTGCACCAGGATGCACACATTTCACTGCTTCAGTCCAAATCCAGGATTTCCTGCTGTTCTCAATCTCCTCCCAGACTCTTCGAGGAAAGGTAGGAAAGGACATCCCATAGATTTCATTTGCCTTCCTACGAACCAGTCTCTCCTCTTTACTAGCTTTGGTCAACCTGAGACCACTAGCCTGGCTTGGGGGTGGCCAGTCTTGATTCTGCCAGCTACGCATTCTCAACGAGACAAAAAATGGATCCCTGGCTTCTTCTTATTGCACAGCCAGGGCAGTGGCATCACCACTCTCTTCCATGCATTCCTCTGAGGCAAGAGCTTGAGGCTATGTACCTGTTCCTTTTTCACAAGGCCACATAGATTCCCCCTCTTCTTCTTCCTCACTGAGAATCTGTGCCCAGGAATGAGCAGTCGTCCTCACTCCTGAGACTATCCATTCTTCGCTGGGCATGGAGATCTATACCTCCCATTCAAAGACCTCCCTCATCTCATCTTCTCCTATGAGACTTGGGCTAGGCCCCCTTCTCCAAGGGTCTACTGATGCTCTGCCTGAATTGTTTCTCTGCAATCCAGCATCTGAAACATCAGCAGATTGTTCTGTCTGTAAATCTGCACCCCCTAGCTTTGTGCCACACTCCCCCGCGGGGCCTTCTCCAACAGGCTGTGCCTGGTGCTGTGTTCTGCCAACCGCAGATTCTTAAACTTTTGTCCTTGTGGGAGCCAAATGAATCTTGGGCGCTTTAAACAAGCCGTATTTCTCTAAGCACCCCGAACAGTGAGGTACCATGAAGACGTCCCTTCCAGCATTTATGCATATTAAGCACACTTGCACTGGGTATCCAGGAATCGCCACATGAGGAGGCAGTTGTCCTCCATAGTAACACCTCTCAATGTCCCTTACTTGTTTACTTCTGCTGCTACCACAGCCCGGGCATGATCCGGGTAGCGGGCTGGTCCTGAGGCCATGGCTGCAGAGAAAAACAAAGGCTCACTGTTATTGAAAGTTCCACATCACTGAACACTTTCTTTTACTTTTAAAATGGCTCCTGTGCTGCTGTGTTTACAGTACTACCCCACCCTGTAATGGCAGTAGCAGCACTCCTATGTATCAACATTCTGAAATTGGGTCAAGCCACTGCGCAACCGATTTACACACTCTACTGATAACTTTGCTTAAACTGCACAAACTTGCACTGTTCTTTTTCCTATCACATTTATACGATTTCCTATGAACTTTTCACTTGCTGAAAACATTGCTCTAGCTCACAGTCCCTTAAAGCCTCAGTATTTCAAGCACAGGATTGCCTGTAACTCTTGCTGCATATCTTGATACAACTCACAGTCTCTCTCTCATGGCTTTGAAACTTTACGCTGACGTTGAACCCATAACTATGCTCACAGTCAATGGCTTAACAAGCTTGCTTTTGCTGGTAAACTTAACACAGTCTTTGATTGCAAACCGATTACACTGCTTCACTCAAATTCAGCTGGCTTTTCCCAAAATCACTGGTTCGAGCAATTATTTCTGTTGGTGCTCACTGTTATCAGTAGCTGTTTGCTGCGATGGAAAATGGCCTGCAGCCAGTCTTAGAGGCCTCTGGAAAGAAGCAGGTTGGCAATCCTGCCGAATGTCCCTCCGATCACCACACTCACAATCCAGTCGCTCGAGATGCAGGTTGAGCCCGAATTTAGACAGAAAAGTCCGTTTTTTAAACTTTTGCAGTGCTTTCGGTCACTGCGATACTCCTCCAGTAAGCCAGTAAACACACTCCACTCACAATCCCTCTCAAATACTGGGCAGTCGCTATAGAGCTGGCTTGGGGGCGGGACTGACTGCAGTCTCACCAACTACACGACGCCATGCAAATGAGCCTCTTTCCTTCGCGAGTGCTCTTCTCACGGTGATCGTCGAGCAGGCAAATTTAAACAGCAAAACCACTTTTTCTCTTTGACTGCATGGCAGGAGCCCATTTCAACCATTTGTCATGGCCATTAACACAGCAAGTCTCTCCATTCACTAGAAAGCATTTTCAACATCCAGGGCACAATTTTCCTGTTGCTACCCCTAGTCTTTCACACTTTTCTTTGTCACAACAATTTTTTAAAGTTGGCAAAACGCTGTAATTTTTGATGCAGGACAAGGGCATACTCTCTCAAGCTTTACTGCTCCTTGGTAAACAGTTGGCATTTTAACAGCAGCATATGGACAACAGCACACAGCAACATACCAGTTAACCTTGCTTCAGCTTTTTGGGCTACCCACTGTGAGATAGCCAAAATGCTAGCCCCTTGCCCGAGCACCTTTCCTCCCTAAATTTCAAATCCAAAGTGGTGCCTCCATTTTGTAACCCCCACCCCACTGCCTTTTGTAAATGACAGGTTGTATGTTGTTTGAATCTGACAGCAGTACCAGGTGGGTACTGGGTTCGGGGAGGAATAGGTTACTTGGCACAAGAGCTAGGTTTGGCTACTCTGCACAGAGGCACCCAAGTAACTCCGAACACAGGAAGCAATATCTGTAATGTCCAATACCAGGAATGGATTCTAAAGTGTGGCTTTATTCACATCCAAGCAGAACAAAGCATAGATGGACCCCCATAGGGCTACACTTCTGGTAATGCAGATTAAAAAGAATCAAGAACACTTCTTCAACACTTCAGCCCTCAGGCTCTGAACCCACCAGGCACACAGCCTAGACTTGCATGCTGCTTTGGGTACACAGCCTGAACTTGTACACTCTCTGGGATTTCTCTGGCTCGGCTCCCTTGCCGGCCACTCGGCTACCTTCCATATGTCATGGAAACATTTTCTGGTGGCTCCCTAAACCACCTAAGAGCACCTCGGCTCTAGCAGGAAAACTTCCTTTTAATCCCACGTCTAGGTACTTTCCTCAGGCACTGACCAAGTACTTGAGGGAAAGGTGCCACAGAGCAGATCCGTAGAGGTGAATTTGGTTACTACTGATGGGGGGTCTCCCAACTCTCGCTTCCACAATTCATACCCAGCCATTTCTCTGGACATTAAACATCTCATTCTGTAAAGCTTGGCAATGTAGATTAAAGCTAAATGTATGTCAAATTTCCTCTACTTGTCTTGCTTTCCCATTGTGCTGGATTTGAACATACTTTTACTTGACTTAGCCCATTGCTCTAGGCCTCCCCCTGATTAAGCAGTCCAATCCCCACTTTACTTTACTCTTTGTGCTGGACTTGAACCTACTTGAATTAACTGGCAATGTCTATTACACTAGACCTCCTACAAATTAAGTAGTCCAACCTCCACATTCCAACAGTTCAGGTGAAAACATAGGCCCTCTGTCAGAGCGAACTCACCCTTTGTTTGCAGGTGCCCCACAGGCGATTCCTCACAGGAATTTCTATCCCACAGCTTCTGGTGCCACAGCACAACTTGAAATAAGGCAGCTTCTTCCTTAGCCAGAAGCAGGAGGGTTGCCCCTGGAAGACAGGCAAACCTTTCCACCCCCCATCCCCTCAGGGATGGAGCACATGGACCAGTAACAGCGGTCTCCACCACTTCACAAACAGCTTACTGTGTTCCTCTTTTGGTGGAAACACACACCTCCCCTACAGTAGCTCTATGAAAGAGCTTAAGGCTCTGAGAATACGTACACAGACTGCTGTGCTGCTCCTCCCTTCAAGACTGCACACAGACTGTGTTCAAACTCCCCAACATTCTATCCTAACTTCCAACTGCAGCACTCCAATGTGGCTCATGCAGCTGCGAGAGTTCTATGGTGATGTCATCCCTCAGTCTCAGCTGAGACTGAGAACAGAGTGAGACAGTGTGAAATCCATTTAACTGGAGTTTCTCAAGCTGCCTTCCCTGGCTACCACTAGGTCTTACTGGGATTCTAGTGTTGTGAGGTCTAAACCTCACTTTCAGATTCTTGATGATATTGGGAATGCAAGTAATCACAAACACATTGCATTAGAGTAATAAACACGTTTATTACTACCAAAGGGATAAATCACAGTTGCCCTAAGCAGTTCTTACCATACAAACTGGGAGCCAGTGCTAAGCGTTCCCTACCCCTCGAGGTTTCTCCTTAATCCTTTGGGGTCTCTCAGGTCTCCGAGGTGTAAAAACATGCACTGCATTATATACCTATGATAATTACTATGGTTACAAAAGATAGAAACATTTCTAGTTACAGAGATGAGCCCTATTGGCTAAATTAGAAGTGGTTCCACAGTCCAAGATAATATTATACAATTCTGTAAAGTCATCAGTTTGAGAACAAAAGAGTTCTTATACAGAGTCTTACATAACTAAGTGTAGTAGTACAAATCACCAAAAGATGGCAATGCTGTCTTACATATTATAATTACTTCAAGGACAGGTGTCGTGGCATCTGACAAGTAAGAAATAAACAGAGAATACATGGCAAAATATATGTGTATTAGCAAGCAAAGTGGATTACAACAATATGCATTCATATCCTGACATCTACTCTTATACGGTAGATGCCCTTAGCCCTATATATATTAGTATAACCTATGCATGGCATTAGCTGTCTACATTGTACCTCTGAGGTACCAGTGGGGTGCAGGGACCTCATGTAACAATTCCCCATATTTGCCTCCAAGAACCTTGGGCAAACTCAAAGAGATAGGACAGGGAGCAGTGATGCGTTTACAATCCCAATGCGCGAGCCTTGTAAAGGAACTTGAGCTGCTCACGGTGTTGGCGTAGTGTACTTCGTAGGCAGCAAAGCATAATAGTCAAAGTGAAAATCAAAAATGCTTGTATAATAACAAAACCTTTAAAAGTAATTTCTAACCAGGTGTTAGTTAATGCGTTATTCATGTCTCCATCATTGATCAAGTCAAGAACAGCTTCATTGGCTTTGGTGATATTATTGCTGATGTGGATGAGGTGTGTATCTTTCCTGTCTAAAAGTGATTTCGGTGTAAGTGTAAGTGGATCTATGTGTACATTAGAGTATGGCAAGTATTCTGATAATGTGAGTAGATAATCTGGGTTACCATCAATAATGTCTGCATCCATGAGGGGGACAGGGGTTATAACAGTATGTCCAATAACAGTTTTCTGGACAAAACAGAAATTGGGGTATTCAATAGCACAAGTAACAGAACCATATGTGTAAGTCTTATGATTGGTAACAACACAATATTCTCCATCAGAATTATACTGTGAGTGCACAGTAGGCAGTCTCCACTTTTGCAACTGGACAGGGCAGGTGTATGTCATCTTGGAAATCCATGTGGACAGGCGATGAACCTCCTCACGATATGATTGGTACAGCTTATCCGGAGCCAAAGTTGAGTTGAAAGAGTTGGTACCATTCTCAGTGATGTCAACATCCATGGTGAAAGTCCAATCAATACTGTCTGGAGAGTAGCCACAAACAGGCCGTATTACATCAAACACATCACAGTGGCACAGATAGATATACTGCTTTTTCGCACAGCAGTCCATGTGCGGAGCCACCCAGGCATCCAGGAAAGAATGATAGACCAGTAGAGGTGGGAGATCCAGGCATTCTCTGTAGATGTCTTCATCCAAATGCCCTATGGATTGTACCAGTGCAAGCTTGTCAAACAAAGCTGTAGTAGGATCAAAGCATGGTAAGGAGACAGTGAAAGAAACAAACATGGTATCTGTTATGGAACATTTCTTAGCAGTGAAACAAGGACCAGTATTAGTCTGGTCACAAGTCTGGTCACAAACCCCAAATTCCTAGCTGTGGAGAGAGGAATAGTCAAAGTCTGTTGCATACACATGAAAACACAGCTAGTGGTTTTACACCTTGGACAATACCATTTGGAAATGCGTCTATCATGTATGATGTCAGGAATTCTTCAGATTCTAGATCACGGAAGAGGTTGTTGATGGTAGTGATAATGTATGAGCCATAAGCAGAGCAGAGTATCTCCCTAGCAATGTATTGTTTATCTGCTTCTCTGTTGTTCTGTTGTATGAGTGCATTGATCTTATCTTTAGAATCAGTGAATGCCTTAGCAATGTCGTGCATGTTGTATACAGTGTATCTTTCTTCCTGACTAGGGCCATCCACACCATGCAATAATGGAGGTAAAACGTTATTAACCAAGCCAGTGGAGAACTTAGCAGAATGACTTTTGATAGCAGCAATGTCTGCCTTATTCCAAATAGACATAGCTGTACCAAAAAGACCTGTGACAGTACCTGTGGCTCCTGTGACATCAGAACTGTCAACTTCACGTCTGTTACGTTTATGATTCAGATTATCAGGAGAGGGCTTCCTCCTGAAGTTGCCTCTATGTTCAGTAGAATAGACCCCAGCAAAAGGATCCTGCATATGAATCTGAAATGCAGCTAAACTACCAAGCAATAATGTACTATAAAATGCTGATGTATTAGTATTGTGACACATACCAAACTCTTTCATATTCCAGTAAGTAAGATTAAATAAAACAGGTATATGCATAAACTGTAAGTTATTAATCAAAGAACCTGGGAGGGCAGTGGCTGTGAGACCACTACAGGGACCAGGGGTATGCTTTGGACATTCCAAAAGCTGTTTATCAGTAGGTGGTAAATAATATTAGAGAGGTACATGGCAGCAGAAGCTATGTGGTGTATAGCACAAAATCTGAGAGCTGAATCTCTTGGAGCAAAGTGAATTATAGTAAAAAGGATCTACTAAGGCAGTTATATTTTATAAACCAGAATGTCTTAATGCAGTTTGTAACAAGGACAGTGAACCATTTGGGGATAATTTAGCATTGGACCAACCCTGAAAAGTTCCTTTGGAGAGTTTGGCCACAGGGAGAATTTGTCCTTGTGATGTGATTTGCCACTCAATTTGAAGGGTAGATTTATCAGGAGCAACAACTGAGGCAGTGAGGTAAGCATCGGAACCTTCCTGGACAATGATCATGCTATCTGGTATATTGATGGATACTCCCTCTGGAGGAGGTGCTGGAGGGTCAAGTTGTCGTAGGAGATCCGGTACCGTGCCTTGGATGCAGGGGATCACTCCTGAGAGGAGGAAATAAAGGAACAAGATAGCCATCTTATCAGTGTATCTGTAAAGGAAGATCAAAGATTAGTATGTTAGTACAATTCCGCCCAATGGGGTGAAGAAAAGTAAATTAAGCTCCTTTATACAGTTTCAGGTGGTTTGCATGTAACCATTTGTCAGACAATTTGTTGTTGCAAAGGAGCCTAACCTGATGGATGGCTGGACTGAGCTTGTTGACAATGGAGTATGGGCCTTCCCACTTGTTGGAGAAGGAGTGGGTGGGATGTGCAAATTGAAGTAATTACCTAATCTCCAACTTGCCAATCCACTTCTTGTGCGTGTTTGCCAAACTGTATCTTGGATTGTTGCTGGGCTTTGCTCATGCAATTTGCAGCGTACAAGTGTGTGTGTGTATGAGGTCTTTTCTGAGTTTTTCCACATACTGATCCACAGACACGCAGTCTGCAGTAGGGGTGTGCAGGTCAAACAACAGGTGTTCAGGTAATCTCATCTGTCTACCAGTCATCACCTCAAAGGGTGGGAGCTGGTGGTGGCTGAGGTGTGCCTTGTTGCCATAAGAAGAAGGCAATAGGGAATCCCAGTTTTGGGATTGTCCTCAATGAATTTGGAAAGCATTTGCTTGATCCGTCTGTTGGCTCTTTTTTCTACTTCTTGACTCTGAGGATTGAGGATGGTAAGGTATGTGGAATATCTGCTGAACTCCAAGGAGTTCATGTGATTCTTTCTATCAACTCACCTGTAAAACTAGTTCCTTTTTCAGAGTCTACCTTGAGGGGTAGACCCCAGCTGGAGAAAATCTGTTCCACCAGGATTTTGGCAGTAGTCTTCGCTGTACATGTCTTAGTGGGGAAAGCCTCCACCCACTTTGAGAAGAGGTCAGTTACCACAAGAGCATACTTATTATTTCTGCTGGTATTGGTCAGATGGCCAATGAAATCAATTTGGATGGCATGCCAAGGGCCAGAATGTCTTTGTGGTAAAAGTTTGGCATTTCGTTTGGTTGGGATGGGGTTGTTTTGCGCACAAACAAGGCAGTAGTCTATGTACTGTTTAACATCTTTGGTGATACCAGGCCACCAGGCGGTGGTGCTGAGTGGCTGGAGGGTATTTTCTGCTCTAATTTGTATACTCAGTAGGAGTGTCATGCACTTTGGTACAAGAATTTCAGATCTTTAGGTGTCTGGGGACTACCCCCAACTTGGTGGGAGAGTCATCTGGTTGAAACCAAATGAGCTTGTCATCTGGTAAATAAGCTTCAACTTACCTTCATGTCTCTGATAAGGGTTTATGTGTAGGAAGTTTTCTTCAGTACCTTTGTCAAGGAATCTGAACACCTCTTTGAGTTCAGTGTGTCCAGCTGTTAGGCTCTGCGGAGAGGTCCAGGGAGAAAAAGATTCAGATTTCTTCTTGAGTGCTGCAATGTGTACAGCTGCATTAGCCTCTGGATGGTCCATCATCCAGACGTCCCCCCTTGGGCCCCTTCCTTAGCAAGGGTGTCTGCTGTGTCACTTAAGGCATGATAGGAGTCATGGAGAGAGTGGGCTTTAACCTTGTGTACATAAAGTTAGAGTGCAAATTTCTGTGCCAGTGCATGTATGTATATTACCAATTCTGTGTACTTCACTGGACTGCCATCAGAAGAGAGGAAGGAGTTCTTCTGCCAGAAGGGAAGAAATTCTGTAAGGGAACAACAAACCCAGTTCGAGTCTGTAAAAATGATGGTATCCTCGGTCCCATGTTGGATGAACTCGAGGGCACAGGTCACCGCTGCCATCTCTGCATACTGTGATGAGGCTACACTATAGCGTTTAGATATCTTGACAGTGTTCCCATAAGGTAGATCACTAAAATACCCATCCCTGCAATCTGTTCTCCTGATAGTAGGATGCTGAACCACAGTAAAGACACGGCACAAACAGGTACTCTCGAGTATTTGTGGCGTGGCAGGGAAGAAAGGACCTGGATCTGGAAGATCAGGTGACTGTAGTGTACAGTCATGGGGTTCTCCTTGGAAAAGGAGGCCATGAGCTAGCATAGATGGAACTTTAGTTTTATTGTACCTGTATGTCCCTGTCCTGGAGAAGAAGTGACCAGTGTGTCAGCCTGGTGTTAGAGACTGACCCATCCTTCACTCTGAGAGCAAAAACGTGGTTGGTGTATGGTTAGTGTTAATGATCAGTGGTGAGTACCCAATGATATACAGGAAGTGCTTGACAGCCCAGTAGGTGGCCAGAAGGTTCCTTTCACAAAGGCCGTACTTCTGTTCCACTGGGGTCAAGAGCTGTGAGGCATATGCAATGGGTGTCAAGGTGCCATGCACCTTCTGTGCCAGCACTGCTGACATGGCAATGTCAGAGGTGGCACACTCCAGATGGAATGGTAGTGCTGGATTGGGGTTTACCAGTGCTGGGGCGGAGGCCAAGGCCTGCTTCAGTGAAGTCACAGCCTGGGTGTAAATAGGGCCCCAAGTCCATGGTACATCCTTTTTGAGTAATTCATACAGAGGAGCAGCTTTCTGAGCAAAATCGCAAATAAAATCTCTCGAATAGTTTACCATACCTAGGAACCTTCAAAGAGTTGCCACACTGGTAGGTAATGGCAAGTCTTGCAATCCCTGTACCTTCTTCCAGGTAGGGTTTCAACCTTGGTCAGTTATTTTTAGACCCAGAAAGAGTACTTCTTTCTGACACAATTGTGCTTTTGCTGGGTTACATTTCAGGCCTGCTTTCTGCATGAGAGACAATAGTTCGTTCAAGAGATCCAGATGTTGTTCCTGTGTGGCTGTGGCCAGCAACAGGTCATCCACATATTGTAGGAGACATTGGGGGTAGAGAAACTCTCGAGGGCATCCATCATGTGGAGATGGAAGAGGGATGGACTGTTATGGAATCCTTGTGGCAAGCAAGGTCCACGTGTACTGTCTCCTTCAAAGGTGAAGGTGAAACTTATATTGACCCTTATGGCCAATGGCAATACTAAAACCATTGAAAATGTCCAGGGCACTGAAACCATTTCGTCAGGGTTGAAGTTGTGTATATTCAGTTGTTACACAGTTGGGGAACAACTGGAGTGACCTGATTCAGTTTCCTGTAGTCAACAGTAAGTCTTCAGGCACCTATGGGTTTCTTCATGGGCCATACTGGGGAGTTAGCAGTGGAAACACAGGTTCTGATTACTCCTTGCTTGAGGAGTGACTTGATTGTTTCTCTAAGGGAAGGCAAGGCCTCAGTTGGGAAAGGATATTGCCTTTGCCTCTCATGTGCCGGGCCTGGCACTTCAATGACGGTGTGCATTCTACCACAATCATGTTTGTTAACTGCAAATGACTCTAAATGTCGTTGCAGACTAGGTAGGAGTTTTGGATAAAGTTCATGATTCTCGAACAAATCTATGACATCATACTCTTTGTCACTGGCAGATATTGTTGCCACAACGTGTGTGTCAGGAATCAAAATGGTATGGTATTGACCTTGAATCTGTATCAGTAGCATGTTAGCTAGGTCTACCACACAGCCGTGTGGCACAAGGAAGTCGATTCCTATAATACTAGGATGATCATGCAATACCATTAGTTGGAAAGTGTGTGAGGCCTTTAAGTGGCCTAACTCTACCGGTAAGGGTAGAAAACGGTATGCAGGCAGCCTAGTGCCATCGACTCCTGACATATTGGTCTTCCGTCCAGTAGACCAAGGGGACGTGTCTGGGTGTTCATCATATAGCACAGATACAGCTGCACCTGTATCTAGCAAAACTACTAGTTGGCGGCCCCCAACCTCGGCCTTGGTGCAGGGCCTTCCGTTTGTATCCAAGACCAGCTTGTTTACAATACGGACTGGGGCCTGTAATTGTCAATCCGTATTGCCAGAAGCATGCAGAGGTTGGGCCTGTCTTGCGTGAATGATTTCACCATGCTATACTTGATGCTAGCAGTAGGAGCCTCTGGGTTCAGGCCGGTGTGGGCCTGAGGGCCTGTACCCTCGGTGTCTCCATGGCCAGTTGTGGCCTGGGCTGCCGGGTTGCACTGCTTGCTGTAAGGGTTCGAGTTAGGAACAGCATCCGCCACAGAGCGACTTGTCCCAGGAGCTCTCAAATTCTGATTTTCTTCAGCTATCTCCTATATGAAGGACCTGTTCTTCTGTTGCTTTTACCTCTACCCTTATGCTTCCTGTTCTCATGCCAATTTGGTTCCCAATTCTGCATTGTTGTTGTTGACACGTTGTTGTTGTTGGGTCTGTTGGGGTGTTGATTACCAGCTGGAGGCTGGTGGATGTTGAGCCTTGTTGCGTTGAGCTTGCCCTTCCACCGTGTAGTGTGTCGTCATCCTCAAGCAGGTCTCCACGGCAGCTACCTTAGAACCGAGCCCAAATCACGGTATACAGTTGATACACCTCTCTGGTTTTCCAAGAATAAACCTATCCGATGGTTATGATTGGCTCTACCTTTTCTTCATTGCTGGAATCATGTTCCTCAAGGAACAGGGTCTTATATTCAATAAGATCTACATCCGCAGCTTCTGTGCCATGCTTTCCTGGTCGGTAACATCCAGAGTCTCTGCGGTAACTGCTGGACTTCCTTTGCATTCTGCTTCACAGGATATGCAAGCATCACCCTACTACACCTGACTGTGAGCAGAAATGAGCTCAGCTGCAACCTCTTCAAAGGTAGCTCTCTATCCTGGCTAACAGCTTCGGGAGCTTGGGCCCACAAACCAGATCGGTGGTCTTGGCGTTTTTGGACCCGATATTCTGCGGCGAGGTCGAGCATCTCGTGACGAATGTACCTTTTCCAAGTGACAGTTGAGGTTGTCGGACGGGTTCATCCGATCGACACTGTCAGCAATTTGCTGAACAGAGTAGGCTTACTTTGTAGGGGATTAGTGGGTTGATTAGGCAAGCGTAGAGCGGTCTCGAGCACCATCCAAGGCTGCACGAATCTGCAGCTTCAGCCACAGTGCGGACAATATTTTTCCTGGAGTGCCAGCTTCTTGAAAAAGCTGCCTAATCTGGGTTTTAATAGCCTCATGCTTTTCTCAGGAAGAGGAACATTGCCCATCACTCTTCAATCTTGGTTTCTATCTTGCCTGTCTTCCATATTAATAACGGCTACCAGAGGCGCTGTCAGGACCAGGCTTTGGCTCACATTCTCCATCATCATGGGCCGCCATGTTACGCTTCCCATGATGAGCTGCCATGATGTCGCCACCGTGGACCTTGGGAGTTAGCGGGGACCCGCCATGCTGTGGATGGCTGGGTGGGGAGTCTGGGCCATAGTAGGGCATGATCATCGTTGCTGTGAAAACATCATCATCAGATAACCCCTTCTGATGATGAATGAAAGGTAGCTACGCCTCCTTCCCTTAACATGTCCAGCCAGAACTCTCTCACTAATGGCGCAGTGTTGCCATCTTAGTTCTACATTCATCGTGATTCACACTTTGCAACATCCATATCAACCTGATCTTGCTTTGCTTTTTGCAAAACTCTCGATACACGGCGCTCAGTTCGCGATTGTCCCTGTAAGCTACTTCTAAGTCATTACGCACCTGGTTGATCTCGGTCCCTGAAGCTCACCTATCTTCATCACTCAACTGAGCATTCGTAGCACTCAGCAAATCATTCATTTGCACAACGTGACCTTATCCTGTCTCAAACTTTCACACTCCTATTTCAACATACATAGTTCCTGTTCACCACCCTGGGCTGAATGGATGGCAAGTGAATCCTTTTCATTCCGCTAGAGTCATATCGCGTTCAGACTTCAAGTTCTGCTGCAATCTCAATACATTCTGGTTTCAAACCCATCTCTGCTTAAGAAAAACGAAACTTGCAGATCATGGTTCGGAATCTCGCTCGGAGGCTTCTAAAGCAGTATAGAGAGTCAGTGACCATCAACCCTTTAGCGTGTCGCTTATTATTGCTGATTGTCTTGATTCTGTGTACTGGGTTGAGATCCCCAGTACAGGGGTTATCGGATTGACTTGCATCCCACGCCGGTCAGCCCATCCTCCACGGAGGCAAGGAAGTTCGGTGAGACGAGTCTCAGTTCTGGCGCAGATATCTGATACTGTGGCCATTATGTGGGAGGGAACGAAAATTCAAAACTGTAAAAAGACAGCTGCCATGACATCCACCGCGACGAAAGTAATTTTGGTAAATCACAGCCGGCTACTGTATTAGCTGCGGGTGGTTTGCAATCAAAGCTGCTATGGAGTGAGTCGAGACGGCATCGACCACACCTAAAAAGTCAGCCAGACTTTGCAAGTGACTACAAACTGGTTTTAAATGGGAGAGGTGATACGGAATGTAATCTACTGTCCCCTGGTGAAGGGAAAAGTTTAAGCAACAAGTGAAAACTTACAAACACCAAATATCGCCTGCACGCGTGCTCAATTTGTTGAGAGGTCTAAACCTCACTTTCAAATTCTTGATGATATTGGGAATGCAAGTAATCACAACACGTTGTAATTAGAGTAATAAACAAGTTTATTACTACCAAAGGGATAAATCACAGTTGCCCTAAGCAGTTCTTAACATACGAACCGGGAGCCAGTGCTAAGCATTCCCTACACCTCAAGGTTTCTCTGTAGTCTCTTGGGGTCTCTCGGGTTTCTGAGGTGTAAAGCTTGTGCATTACATTATATACCTATGATAATTACTATGGTTACCAAAAGAAAGAAACATTTCTAGTTACAGAGATGAGCCCTATTGGCTAAATTAGAGGTGGCTCCACGGTCCAAGATAACATTATACAATCCTGTAAAGTCATCAGTTTGAGAATAAAAGAGTTCTTATACAGAGTCTTACATAACTAAGTGTAGTAGTACAAATCACCAAAAGATGGCAATGCCGTCTTACATATTATAATTACTTCAAGGACAGGTGTCTTGGCATCTGACAAGTAAGAAATAAACAGAGAATACATGGTAAAATATATGTGTATTAGCAAGCAAAGTGGATTACAAAAATATGCATTCATGTCCTGACATCTACTCTTATACGGTAGATGCCCTTAGCCCTATATATTAGTATAACCTATGCTTAAGCATTAGCTGTCTACGGTGTACCTCTGAGGGTACCAATTAGGGTGCAGGGACCTCGGGTAACACTAGTAACCCCGGGTAACAGTGGGGTTACACACAGAAGTACAAAATCATAAAGATGCTTTCATGTCCTGGAAGGAGGAAGCTTATTATGAGATCGACAAAGTGTCATTTGAAGGACATGAATTATGCTGAAGTTGCAGAATTCAATACTTTGAAAAGACATCCTGTTTTTGTATAAGATATATATTTTTTAGGAGGAGGAGGAGCTAGATGACCTCACACAAAAGGAGTTGGCAGATACAGTTTACTTTAAGGAATAATTCCATTTTACTTAGACTTTTACCTAGATGCTGACAAGGAATGATCTGTGAGCACTTGTAAACAAGTATTCGGAAAGAGTCAAATCTAAATACTGTAAGTAGGAATTTGCACTGTTTAAACCTTGTTCTTTTAAAATATTTGTATGTCTTGTGATATAACAGTGCTGTATTCTGTGTTTAACATATTTTTATCTATTGTAGTAAAATTATTTTAGAGCATACTTGGTCTGTCTTTGAATTTCTTTTATTTGTAAGAAAAGTATACATGGTTATAGCAGACAGCAGGCATAAGCTTGAATGGTAGTACCAAACTGGAAAGAGAAACGTTTTAAATCTGAGGTCTTTATTAAAGTTTTTAAGGGTTCATCTCTGTATACCTAGTTAGGTGCCCATGGGCAAAGATATCTGGCCCCCCGAAGACAGAAATATCTGAGCCTGTGCATTGGGTACGCTAGCAAGAAGTTAACAGTTTGAATCCCTCCAAGACTTGAGACCAAAGGTTGATCCAAACTCACAAAACAGATAAGAGGGTTACCTTGTTCTGTTAAACTGTTCACAAGACTGAGCTCAGAGGTTGGCACTTTGGAAGTAGAGGGCCTGACCTGCTAAGTGGGTTTGTGACAAATTGGTTGGCAGCAGTGGGATAATTTTGGTATCACAAGCTTTTATTGTTCTGTGTCAGCTTGAGACCATAAGCTCTCTTGCAAAGAAAGAAAGAAAGAAACAGAACTATATATCACTTGGTTTACAGTCGAGTTCCTACCCGTTTTATTTTTTTTTCCTAAAGTGCAGTCAGAGTAGCAGTAGTCAGGAAATATGACTTCCAACTCCAGCAGGCACACTGTAGATTACTTAAGGCAGTTGTGTGGGGACAGAGGAGTCCCGTTCAACGTGAAAGCAAGCAAGCAGAGCCTCACAGATGCCCTGATGGTAGCAGATACCCAGAGCAGCGAGTCACCAACCATGACTGGAAAGGACCAAACCTCAAGTGTGGAAGGGCTAACGGCCAGTGAGGGGCCCAGAGCCGATGAGGAGGACAGCAGGGCCACTGTCAGTGAAGGGCCACAGCAGCAGGGGAAGGTCACCAGTATCCTGAATCCAGAGGTACACAGGCTGCAGACTGAGTTGCACAGGATGCAGCTGGCGTTCCAGAGGGAGAGAGAGGTAAGAAGCAAGAGGCGGATTGTGAGGCAGAGCGCGAGAAGGTGGAGGTATAGGAGAAGAGGAAGGAGCACCAGAGGCAACACGAACTGGAGAAGTTACGACTCTGACCAGCGGCACCAAAGCAGGTAACTGACTTGGATTTAACTGGGACTGCAGGACTGGGTTATAAATTGAACTCCAAATTATTAGCTGACTTTAAAGAGGGGGAGGACATGGATGACTTTTTAAATTCTTTTGAAAACGTTTGTATTCAGGCAAAAATTCCTAGAGAGTCCTGGAGCTTCCAGCTATCCCCGCTACTTACCGGGAAAGCTCAGGATGCATTAGGTCAAATAGACAATGAGGACAGTAATAATTACAGCAAACTAAAAGCTGCACTGTTAAAAAAGTTTGAATTAACTGCTGAGTCATACAGAGAAAAATTCCGTAAGCTCAGGAGAAACCCTGATATGAGCTATAAGGAGCTAGCCATGAAACAACGTCAGTTTTTAAAATGTTGGTGGGAAGGAATTGAGGCAAACTCTGTAGATAACATTGAAAATGTGATTTTATTGGAAAAGTTTTATTGGGCTTGCCCAGCAGAGCTAAAAACCTGGCTAGAGGACCGAGATCCCAAAACAGTGCAAGAGGCTGCTGAACTCTCGGACCACTATGCCAAGAGCAGACCTGCTCTGAGAGTGAATGGGGCCGGTGTGGCAGCACAGAAAGGGAAAAGCGTGCCTTCAGAGCAGCTAAAACCCTCACTGCCTCCACCGAAACCAGTTAGCCCCAGGTTTCAACGAAAAGATTTCTCTGAAGTAAGAAACACCTGTTTGTTGTGTAAAGAAACTGGGTATATTGCCAGACAGTGTCCCAAAAAGACAAGCAATAATACACAACAGGGTGCTCGAAAAGAAAGTGGGTCATTTGTGTGTCCCTGGAAGCATGCCAGTGAACATGAGGGAAACACATGCACCCAGTCATGGTAAATGGAGTGCAGACGCAAGGGTTAAGGGACACAGAGGCCCAGCCTGTGAAGAAGCATTTACCAGACTAAAGGAGGCACTGTGCAGTGCTCCTGTTTTGACAAGTCCTGACTGTAGCAAAACCTTTATAGTTCAGACGGATGTCTCAGACGTGGGTATTGGGGCAATACTGAGCCAGACATCTAGCCAAGGGACAGATCACCCAGTAGTGTACTCGAATCGGAAGCTACTTCCCAGGGAGCAAGCGTACTCCACGGTGGAAAAGGAGTGTCTTGCCATAGTGTGGGCCCTAAAGAAATTAGAGCCATACTTGTATGGGCAGCATTTTGTGGTGCAGACTGACCACAACCACAACCCCCTGGTTTGGCTGACGCAGATGGGGAAGAACAATGGGAGACTGCTAAGATGGAGTCTTGCTTTGCAAGGTTATGCTCTGACCATCGTACATAGGGCTGGAGCAAAAAATCAGAACTCAGATGGGCTGTCTAGGGTCTATGAGAAGTGAACTGACTTGGGAAGCTCATCCCATGTAGGAGATAGAACCCCCAAATTCAGTCTAGGTGGGGAGGAATTGTGACGTGGACAGCCAGTTCTGAGCGCTGTATCATTTTTTTAATATAAAATGTATTACTGAATGTCTCTGCTGCAAATCTGATGCTCTAGCGGTGACCTCACTCCCCCAGGTTTCAGCTGAAAGACAAAAGCCATGAGAAACTGCTGAAAACAGCATGTGTATCACACACTCAGGTTTTGGAGACAATGTGTTACATGGAAAGCCTTAATCAAGGATCTTGTTTGAGTTAATTACAGCCTTAGTTGCTATATCATATCCATTTTATGACATTAGAGGAAAAACCCAGGTTATTACATAGAAGTGTGAAATCATAAAGATGCTGTCATGTCCTGGAAGGAGGAAGCTTATTATGAGATCAAAAGCAGTGTCATTTGAAGGACATGAATTATGCTGAAGTTGCGGAATGTAATACTTTGAAAAGACATTCTGTTTTTGTATAAGATATATATTTTTATATATAATCTGACAAAGGAGGTGTGATGGAACACATCCATGTCCCTAGAAATACAGGTTACCACCCGTACAGGAGTTCTAGTAATGTATATGTTGTTCATCCACACTTCATGCAGGTCTTTGCTGCTTTAAATCTTGCCGGAAGGTCTTCAAACTGGCTCCTCCCACCCACCTGGGTGGTAAAACTCGGCTTCACCCCATGACGCCAGATTCAGCCCACTGAATGCCAGGTTAAAGGCCAGCTGGGAGTTAGTAGGAGTTAGGACACCAACATATACCATCTAGAACCCGTTACAGTGAGTAACCCGTTCTTCTAGGAGCGAGGATATGTTGTTCATCCACACTCACTGGCAGACTCCTAACAGTTCTCTGGGAGGAGGGAGGCAAGGCGACACCCCTATTTAGGAAAACAAGGACTGAGAACTGAGGTCCCAAACCAGCATCCTGGTGTAGACTCAAGGTTGATGGTAATGGTAATGAAGGTGTGTGCTGACTTCCAGGTAGCAGCCCTGCAGATTTCTGTAGGAACGCCCCTGGAAGCAGTGCCACCAATGCAGCGGAAGGCAGGTAGAATGAGCTCTGGTGCCTTTGAGAGGTTCCATGTCACGACCTGTGGCAGTGCAGAGATCTATGCAGGAGGGTGACCCACCTGCCTATCATCCGCTTTGCTGCAGGTCTGCGGTGGCTTCAGAGTAGGTGACAAACAGCTGGCTTAACCTCCCTCGAATTTCAGCCAGGTCCATTCTTTATAATAAGAGAGCACTTTTCGGGTCCAGAGGCTGGAGCCTATATTTGGCTCCGAGGTGTGACTGGGGTAGAACACTGGCAGGGTCAACACCTGGTTAAGGTGAAACTCCAACACCACCTTCGGAAGGAATTTCAGGTGGGGGCGCAGGACAACCTTGTTCCTGTGGAAGACCAGATAGGGAGACTCGATGGAAAGCACCTGGAGCTCTCCCATCCTTCTGGATGACGCGATTGCTACCAAGAAGGCGGTCTCCAAGACAGGTAGAGATGCTCACCTGTGCATCGGTTCAAATGGCTTGCCCATGAGCTTAGCCAGTACCCAGCAGTAGATCCCACGGAGGTGGAGGTTCTCGCACCGGAGGGATGTGATCAGCTTTGAAAAAGCGCCCAACCACCTTCTCCTGCGCCACCAACTGCTTCCCAGCCTGCGCCTACATGAGATAGGTGCCAGGTGCACCTTAAGGGTTGTCGACCTAAGCCCTAGCTGAGAAAGGGACCATAGGTAGTCCAGAATGCTTGCTTATGAACAGGAGGAAGGGTCCAACCTCTCCTTGAAACCAAATGGAGAATCTCTTCCATTTGAAGGCATAGCATTTCCTGGTCGCATCTTTACGGGATGCCTCAACAACGCTGAGTACCTGTCGGAAAGACCCAAGGCCTGGAACCCTAGCTGCTCAGGAACCAGGCCAGTTGTGCAGGTATTGAAGGTCCGGGTGAGAACCTTCCTGGTTGATCTGAGATAAGGTCCGGGTGGCTGGAAGCTGCCTTTGGAGCCTGAGCTGAGGCTGAGAGATCTGATACCAGTAACTGGTGGCCAGTCTGGGGCTACCTTTGTTCACCTGCGCCTGTCCCTCCTCGCCTGAGAAGACCCTGTGATGCTGGGAATGGGGGAAAGGCGAGAAGAGGCCCGGGGGTCCATGGTCCTCGAGAAGGCATCCCCAGCGAGCCCACGGAGGGGGCAGGCATGAAACAGCATCAGCTTGTCTCTCTCTGGAGGCAAACAGGTCCACTGAGGCGTGCCCCAGTGGGAGAACAGATCTTGTACTACTCCGCAGTGAGAGACCACCGTGAGACGTAGTCCCTATCCGGCCCAGGGCATCGGCCAGAGTGGAGGCTCCTGCTGTTGCATGGATGGCTAGAGATCCGCCCAGGCTGCGCAGGAGTATTGAGGGAGCAAGTGCAGAGAGCTTCCTGTACAGGCATGGAGCACGCCCACCCTGAAGTGGTTTAGGTAGTACATGGTCGTGGTATTGTCCGTCTGGACCTGACCACTCTGACCCCGCATAAACCGGAGTGAAGGTGGTGAGGGCTAGATGGACCGCTTGAAGCTCCAGCAGGTTGATGTAGCATCGGGACTCCAGAGGGGACCAGAGGCCATGCGCTCTGTGCTCCCCCAGATGGGCACCACAACCCATCAGAGAGGCATCGGTCGATAGAGAGACCATTGGCTCAGGGTGGACAAACGGGATGCCCTCCTGCAGATCAGCTGAAACGATCCACCACTGGAGAGCATTCCACATCTCCTGGGTCACTGCCACTGGCTGGTCCAAAGGACTGAAGTGCTGTGACCACTGGCTGGCCAGTCCCCATTGTAGGGGACGCAAGTGCCAACGGGTCCAACGGACCAGCTGGTGCAGGCTGCCATGAGGCTCCAGGAGGCGAGAAGTCCTGAGTATGAAAATTCTGCCCAACCTGAAATGATTGGGCAAAGGAGGAAAGAACCTCGGCCCTGTCTGCCGGGAGTCGGTGTTTGGCTCGAGAGTCGAGCTCTGCCTCATGAATTGAATCACCTGCTTGGCACGAAAGCTGGACCTGGCCTTGCTGATGAGAGGCCAACCTGAGAGCAACCTGAGGGCCAGATCCTGACCGCCTCCAGTCTGGTCTGGAGGAGGCCACAATCAGCCAGTCATCCAGGTAAGGTTACACCCTGGACCCTTCAAGCAATAGGGAATGCTGTCACCACTGCTATGCATTTGGTGAAGACCCTGAGAGCTGGAGAGGCCGTGGGCATGGTCCGGAACTTGTAGCGGGACCCTCTGCTCTGAAGTGGAGGAATCGCTGGAGGTACGGATGGACTGGTGGACGGGAAAGAACGCGTCCTGGAGGTCCAGAGAACAGAATCTCATGCCTCGCTCCCAAGGATGGAATGATCTTGAGCCAGAGTGACCATCCTGAGTTCCTTGAGACCTTGAACCTGTTCAGGTCGTGGAGGTCTAGAATGGGCGCCAGACCCTGTCCGCTTCGGGACTAGGAAATACCTGGACACAAACTCTGGTCTGGTGGAGGATCCGCCACCTCCTGATCACCTCCCTTCTGGAGGAGTAGGGCAATGTTGGCTCAACGGGCCAACAGGAGAGGCCAGCTGACCCCGTAGCCTCTTGCACTGATGGCTTCGAAGGGTGGGGCCTGCTCAAACTCCAGAGGCAGACCCTTTCCACCACTTCCAACACCCAGTGGTCCCTGGGTGATAGTGGACCAGGCGGAAAGAAAGTGGCAGGAGCCACTTCCATGGGGGAACCAGGGAGCAACAAGGTTGGGGTGCACCCATCAACCCGGCCACTGGGCAGGCTTGATGAGAGACTGCTTTAGGGCCTCCTGGGCTTTTTTCTCCCAGCGCCTCCTTGCTGGAGTAGAAGTTGCAGGCTTGGCTTTGGGGTAAAGTCAAGTGTGAGCCTGCTGGCCTGATTCTGATGCTGTTAAGGCCGGACATGCTTTGTGGGCAGAAGGGCGGAAAGGTCTTACACTGCTGCTGGCGGCCTTTGTCCTTCTGGGCAGATGAGACTGAGTCCAAGGTGGCATTGGACTTCTTGATCCTCTGGAGATGGCCTTCCACCCTGGGCCCGAACAAGTCAGTACCCAGGAAGGGGACATCTGCAAGCTTGTGCTGGGTATCCGCTGTGAAGGTGGAGATCCGCAGCCAAGCTCTGCGGCGCATGGCCACTGCGACCGCTACTGACCGGGCACAACAGTCTCCAATATCTAGCAGCAGTTTGGAGCTGCTGCTTGCATGTCACCGCCCTTCCTGATCCCGCACCTTCTGACCGTGTAGTCTGAGGTCAGCCGAGATGAGGAATCACCTCATCCAGGAAGCCCATAAGGGCGTGGGAGAAGTGCGCCATCAGTACAGGCCGAACTGGCCTGACGGAGGCTTAGGGAGGACGGCATACACCTTATGCCCGGCGAGTCCAGCTTTTGGACTCTCTGTCAGGAGGCTTGTCCACGCCCTGGTGCTCCCGGAGCTGGAAAACACTATCGGTCACAAGCCCTCCGCAGAGGGTGCTCTCAAAACCAGACAGTAACTGTGGTGACCACGTATTCTGGCCATCCCGGAACGAAGGAGCAGGACAAGAAGCCGGTGCCACATAACTCCAAGGCTGGGCCAACAATGGCTCTCAGCCACTGGAAAGGCCTCCATGGGAGAACTTCTCTGTCCAGGCTCTCTCCATGAGGGACATTTGGCCCTCGCTTGACACGGGTTCGAGCTGCATCCCAGTAGATTCTGAGATGAACCAAGCAGACCCATGAACAAGGATGGGTCTGGTCCACTGACTGTCCCCCAGTGGACTCCAGGTCAAGGCCTGAAGAACAGGGAACAGTCGCCATCAGACTCCGAGGGAGTCTGCTTAACAGCTGCCTAGGGTTCTGAGCCACCCTCCACCTGCCAAGGATGGTCGGAGTGAGGTGACCGATAAACCAATGGGGCAACCCCTGACCGACCGAGAATCCTTGGTCGAAGCCCCAGACGAGGGTTGTGGAGGCTGGGTCCCACCACCAATAGGTGTGCTGTTTGGTTCGGCTGAACAACTGGGCGCCCGTTTGAGCTCCCAGCAACCACGGCGGGTTGTTTCAGCTGCTCAGGTGACAGCCACTTAACGGTCGGGAAGCACAGGGGTGCGGCTTGTTCCTGGTCAGGCTGAGCTGCTGCCACATTAAGTCCCGTAGCAGTGACGCAATCCTTATGGCCAAGCCTTCCTCCGAGGAGGAAGATGACGAGGGACGAACGGGCGCACGCCTCGTGCTGAGATTCAAGACCGCCGGTGTCTGGGATCGGCTTGACCGAGAAGAGGTCGAGACCAAGACCGTCCGGTGTTTCCGGGTGGGTCTGGGAGGAGGCGGGGAAACCGTTCCTCCTGGCTCAGGAACCTGCCGGGGACTCTCTGGCACAGGAGGCGCAAGCGTCTCCCGGTTTCCACTGGGGGAACTGGTGAAGAGGGGTTGTCGGCTTCTCCAGTCGACAGCCCGTATGACGGGTCAAGAAAAATCTCGACCACGTCAATGGGTGTCTCGGCCGGCTGACCTGACGGGGACACCGTGAAGCCAGCGGCCTTAGCCTCAACCTCGACCGAAGTCGTGTGTCGACTGTCCGGGGAAGGGGACCTCTCCCACTCCCACGAACGCCGACAGTGGGACTTACCCTTTGAGTCCTTCTTCTTGGATAGAAAAGAGTTTCCCGATGGACCCTCACCTTTTGTAGAGAGGGACTGACAAAGCTCCTTAAAAGAAGCCGTGTAGGAGGAGCCCAAGGAGAGCGGGATAAATGCCGCGACCGAGGAGGATGAAGATGCGGCCTGGGCCGCCTCCTCCTCGAGGGCGATCATCTGCTCAAGTTGCTCAGCCGAGCCCACCACCGCGGGCACCACTCAATGGGCCTCCTTTGACTTCACCAGTGGAATACGTCTCTCGGGGCGCCCAAGTTGGAGTCTGGCAGCACGGTCTTCGAGGACACTGGCCGAGAAGGACTTGCACAAATCGCAGGCCTGCAGATCGTGGTCAAGCCCGAGGCAATAAATGCACGTGGAGTGCGGATCGGTCCGAGACATCTTCTGCCCGCATGGGCACTGCCGAAAACTGGGAGTTGACTTATCCATCGCAGCCGAAAAGGAAGAAACAGACCGAAGTCTTGTAAACTTTAAAATTAGTTTCAGGTTAACCGAAGAGTTTGGATCCACTCTAAACACAGAGCGCTAAGGAGGGAAGCTGAGCTTCCAAGCAGTAAGGAAGATCTGGTGTCATGGGGCGGAGCTGAGAGTTTTACCACCCGAGTAGGTGGGAGGAGCCAGCTTGAAGACCTTCCGGCAAGATTTAAAGCGGCAAGGAACCTGCCATGAAGTGTGGATTGAACAACATATCCATGTCCCTAGAACCTTTTATTTCCTGGACATCTATTAAAAACTAATGTACCCCTCTGGAATGGGTACCAGCCAATAGCAGTCCAGGAAATAAAAAGGCCATTTTCTAAGATAGTACATGTGGTAAAAGCCATAAGCAGGAGATAAAGCTGGTAGATATATATGGGAGGAACGAGACAAAGAACAGGTCTGGAACAAGTTCTTGTGGACCTGTTGGTTAAACATCACTTGTACAGGACCTTGTAGGTGGGTGGCCTGCCACGTTGGTCATACAGTGCCTGCTGGGGGTGCCAAAGCTGGCCGGGACATTTCCCACCTTAGTTTTCACCCCAGGTAGTTTGTATGCAATGACACATATGCATGTGCACATAGGCACAAAGGTTTGCACGTGTCTGCTGACGGCCCTGCCCCACATTGCCTCCACCAGGTGACAGTGAAAGTTGCAAAAAGCAGGATTCCTCCTACCCCAAGGGAGGAGAGCTATCCCTGGGATGCTTAATCCTCCCTCCCCGACCCCCCACCTCAAGGGAAGAAGAGTTGTCCCTGGGATGCTTAATCTTCCCTCCCCATATCCCCTCCTCGAGGGAGGAGAGCTGTCCCTGGGATGTTTAATCCTCCCTTCCCTGATCCCCACCCCATGGGAGGAGAGCTGTCCCTGGGATGCTTAATCCTCCCTCCCCTGATCCCCCCCCCCGCCTCAAGGGAGGAGAGCTGTCCCTGGGATGTTTAATCCTCCCTCCCCTGATCCCCAGCCCGTGGGAGGAGAGCTGTCCATGGGATGCTTAATCCTCCCTCCCCTGCTCCCCCCCCCCAAGGGAGGAGAGCTGTCCCTGGGATGTTTAATCACCTGATCCTCCTCGATGGAGGAGAGCTGTCCCTGGGATGCTCATGTCCTCCCTCCTCACCCACCCGAGGAGGAGAACTATCCTTGGGATGCTTAATCCTCCCTCCTCCCTGATCCCCCCACCTCAAGGGAGAGAGCTGTCCCTGGGATGCTTAATCCTCCTTCCTCTGACCCCCTCTCCTTGAGGGAGGAGAGCTGTCCTGGTTGCCCCATCCTCCCTCCCCAATCCCCCCACCGAGGAGAACTGTCCCTGGGATGCTTAATCCTCCTCCCGCCCGAGGGATGAGCTGTCCCTAGGATACTTAATCCTCCTTCCCCGACCCCCAAGGGAGGAGGCTGTCAGGATACTCAGCCCTCCTTTCCCTGGGTATCTAGCAGCGATCTGTGCTCATTCCCAAAACGGGCAGCCAATGTCGCGAGTAGTACAAGTCAGGATTTTACTGTTTCCCAGAGAAATAATATGCAGGGCACAACCAGATGGGGTTTAATACCAATAAAACTAGACAAATAGCCATGACAGAAGTACAAGAACGTGGACATTCGGCTACAGATCTGGATGTCTTTTTAGCGAAGAGTGTCTGATAAAACCAGCAACAGGCTCAAGTTATCAGTTGGCTGCACTGGAGGAATAATAAATGTAATAGGAAAATAAATCAGTAGTTGTGTCAGGAGTTAGAAGGGAAAGGAGGTTTCAATATTAAATAGAATTGTTCTGGTTTCTTTGATAGAAGACAAAGGATCCAATATTGAAAGGTGTCTATTAGCGCTGCACAAGCAATAGCAGCACGCACAACAGTGATTGGCCAGTGGGGTGCCATATTTATAGAGACAGCTTTCCCTGCCCGATGCTCGCTGCCTCTAGGAGTGTGGAGCTGTTGCAGTGCCACACAAAGTGCATGTGTAGCACTGCCCCTTGCTGGCAATAGACTCCCTGGAACAAAGGGGGATAGCGCCTCCCAGATGGAACAGTGCCTTTGCTCCTGAGGGCCATATTCAGAGGCCGGCATACCAGTAACCACATGGGGCATGCAAGGTGCTAAGAGGCCATTATCAGCTTTGCACAATGCCGCCATGGCCATTGGCTCCCCCCACCCCAATTCTTAGCTAAGCAGTGTCCTTTTGTGGCCATTATCTGTTCTGCACAACATTGCCATGACCGTTGCCCCCAACCCACCCGATTCCTAGCTAGGCAGTGTCATTCTGTGGCCATTATCAGCTCTGCACAATATCACCACAGTCTTTGCCCCCACCCAATTCCTGGCTAATTAGCCCCTGGTAGTCTAGTGGTCCCCCCATTCCTGAGATAATATAATTATCCCTGGCAGTCTACTGGTCCCCCCACCTCCTCCCACCCTGATCCCCAAGAAAATAAGTGGAAGTGCCCTGGCACTCATGTAGTCTCACTCCCCCACTCTTGGTTTTCGAGAAAATGACAGGAGCTGCCCTGGCAATCTAGTGCCCCACCCCACCCCTCCACCCCCATCCCTAAGAAACTGATAGGAACTTCCCTGGCAGTCTAGTGATCCCCCTCCTGCCTCGATCCTTATGAAACTGACAGAAACTGCCCTGCCAGTCTAGTGATTCCCCTGCTGCCTGGATCTTTGCGAAAATGACAGGAACTGACCTGACACTCCAGTGGTCCCCCATCCCCCACCCTGATCCCTGAGAAAATGACAGGAACTGCCCTGGCACTCAAGTGATCCCCCTCCTGCCTCAATCCCATTTGTTTCCCCCCATAATAAAATTTTTAATTTTCATTATATTAAAAACAACACAGGAACTCAAACATTTCAATACAATGACAGTGAGAGAATGACATAAGTGAGAAAATGATCAGAGTAAATTAAATTTGCATAAAAAAACAATATTCACACTATTAATTAGTATCATCAGACGTGAACAATAAGATTAAAATTAATTAATTGCATAAATCCCTGAAAAACTGACAGGAACTGCCCTGGCACTCTAGTGGCCCCCTCACCCCACCCCCACATCCCTGAGAAAATGACAAGAACTGCCCTGGCACTCTAGTGATGCCCTTCCTGCCTCGATCCCGGAGAAAATGACAAGAACTGGCCTGGCAGTCTAGTGGTCCCCCCCCCGCCCCGATTCATGCCCCTCCCCAACCCAGCCACTGAGCACTCACTACTTCCAACCCCTGTACACCAGCTGACACACCCTAGCAAAGCCCGTTGCCATCACTATATGGCTCTGGAGACTTTGACTGGTACAGACCCTCCTCACACCTCCTTAGCTAGACGCTGTCTGAATGAGAGGGAGGAAGCACACACGTACTGTAGAAACAACTGACAGACAACAAAACAGAACATTACACTCATAATCTTCGGTTTGTGAACTCCGCACCGGGGATTCCTAGCTTGCACCTCAAGTAATAAAGCGGCACTGTGAACTGATACAAGAGTGACTGAGTGGTATGCTGTTCCAGTGTCCAGCTGGTCTGTGGAGCATATCTGGAGGTCTGAGATGGTCTGGAACTTAGATTTTGCTCTGATACAGTTTGGAACTCAGATTTTGCTTATTGGTGACTTGGAGAAATACCTATAAATCACATTTTTAAGTTAAATCTTGTCAATTTTCTACTGTGCTCTGATATAAAGAATTATGCAGCCTCATCAGGGTATGAATATAATACAGCAATTGCTGCAGTCATACTGGCTAAGACCCTATACTTGGTCTTATCTTGGCAATCTTAGATCAGGGTCCGATCTGGAGGAGGGCAACTAAAATGATGCAGGGTCTGCCTCAAAAGCCCTACAAGGAGAGACTAGAAGGACCTCAGTAATGTATACCCTGGAAGAAAGGTGGGAGAGGGGATGTTACAGAGACTTTTAAGTACCTCAAGGGAGTAAATAAGGTACAGGAGGGAAGTATTTTTCAGAAACAAAGGTGTTCAAGAACAAGGTGACATGCTATGAAGCTGGAGGGGGGTAGATTCAGGAGAGATGTGAGGAAGTACTTTTCACATAAAGAGTGGTGGATTCCTTCAAGAATGCATGGGGTAGGCACAAAAGAATCTTAGTGGAGAGGAACGGGGGAGGGAAAAAGAGCCGGAGATCAAGCAGAGTCTGTGGTAATACTGTAGCTAGGGAACAATGGGCAGACTGGATGGGCCAAACAACTCTTATCTGTCACCAAATTCCATGTTTCTGTGTTTCAACTGTCTCCTCAAAATGAAAAGCACCATGGTTTGGTTTTGGAGTTTTTTTATTTTCACAGAAAAACAACCAAAATAAAACAACAGAACAGTTTATAAACAGTGATGCTGATTGGCTGTATTGGAGATCGGTCTACAAATCGAAAGGTTAGCTAGCTACAAGGGCGAGATCAACGTCCAGCTTTTCTGCAACATGGTCCGTAACATTCCTTCTGTTCAGTAAATCAGTCCCTTTGTGTCTCCTCCACGGGGCCTCTTGATTTTATCAAAGTTCTTGTTGACAATGTCATGAAGAATAGCCTAAAGATTGGAAAACAAGATTCGATCACATATCATTTTATCTCTGCCCCCTCAAACTAATTACATATTTTGCCCCTCCCCCAGCTTTCCCTACCTGGACTGTCCACTCATCCCCCCCCCCCCGACATCATAAACCCCATCACATCACCCCTCATGGTGGAGCTGAGCTGCCAGGTAACCTATCCAAAGCAGAGGTGCAAACAGTGAGCACAACAGAAGCCATCGTGCACGGCTGGGAGGAATTTTTTTTCATATACATTTTCTATGCCTGTTTTTCCGCCCCTTAGTCCTAGCACCGCCCCCTACCCGTGCCATCACCGACCCATCTCGGGGACTTACAGGATAACCATCTGAGGTGGCCTGCTTCGTAGGGTTGTGTGGTACTTGCAGGGTACACCGGGTAAGCCGAGGAGAAGGTATTTTTCTCTGATTTGTCCCCAGGGTATTGTGAGTGCTATGACATGCATGCATGCTCGCTCACGAAGCAAGCGGACATGCCTTGTCTGCCAGCACCCTCCCCCTCCACTGTCCCTGCTGGTGCTGCCATCCAGCCTCTGCCAGATGCCAGTCAAGTGGCAGGACCCCCCCACCTCTGGGAGCAGAGCTGTCTATGGAAGCTCAATCCTACCCTCTGCCATGTGACCCTCAAGAGACCCTGGTCCGTTTCTGAACTTGGTTCGCCAGTTTCGCTGTTGGTGTGATATCCAGCACCTCAACCCACCATGGCACGGGCCAGCCCTGTTAGGAGGAATTTTAACCTCTTGTAAAAGCTCCAACATACTAGGACGCCTGATCTTATAGCTATGCATGTGCATGAGCTTTCTACCACCATCCCACCCACAGCCTTAGGCAGTCAGGTGGTAGTGGCTCACTGTCAGTGCACTCACACACCCTGAAGGGGAGCCAGCACTGATACCTTTGCCCTGCTCATCAAGATGAATATAATGTTAGGTTTCCTTACCAACAAAAATACCCTACAGAAGTCAAATGGTCATCTTGTAAGAACTGTGACATGTCTGCCACTCGTGACCAGGGTTCTGGAACAAGCCCGAGGTAAAGTGTGCCAGCCAAGATGAGAAGGATACAGCATCCCACTGGACCCTCTCCTCTGGGGAGGGATGACAGCAGGCTTCACTACAGTAACACCACCTGGGTGAACACAGCTGGGGGTGGAGCAGGAGCTGCTTGTGGGCTGGTGGCCATGAACTGATGCCACAGCGCCAGAATGTTTTGTAGTCTTGTGTGCCATAGTGCTCCATGCCACCAACGGCCCGGGGAGGGGGTTAACTAAGAAGGAAAATCCCTGGAGCACGCAGCACCAAGCTGGCACCATTGGACTCCACTGACCAGACTGGCCATCCAGTTTCCAAATCTATCCTTAAATCCTTTCCCTGCAATTAACCTCTACCGTGGCAGGCCTCGTGTACAGCCTAGAAGCAAATGTACAAGGTTGGCTAGTGGTACGAAGTGGGGTTTGTGACAGTGCTTTGGCCCCAAGCCCTGCCTGCATGTGAACTTCTGGTTGCCATACAAGGGGTATTCAACAACTCGACTGCCCTACGGGCAGCAGTGCTGCTGAATGCACTACTTTCCCTTCCCAGGTGTCATGTACACTTGATCAAACTGCCCCACTCCTGCTAGCCAGACTGGAATCCCAGGCTCATGTCACGTATCCCGGTTCCTTACACGGCACACTTGCCACTAGGCCAGTCATTTATTACCTTATTTTCCTAACACCCCCCCCCCACCTCCTTCCCTCTCCCGTCTGTGGAGCCCCTGGGATCTAACACTTCTTTCCGCCTTCCCTCACTCCTAACTATGACTCCCAAACAAGTAACCTGAACCTTGTCCCCTGCAGGCAGGAACTCGGAGGGTGAGCAGACCTCTGAGAATACCTCACTCGACAAGCCTGGGATGCCAGAAGCAAGAGTCGGCAAGGAGGAGGTGGGCTAAGCAGCCCAGCTGGATATGGTGAGACAAGGAGACTTTATCTGCCCCTTATTTTGTTGGTCTCACAACTCCTCCCCTTATCTCGCACCCAGGGCACGCTCCTATGGAACGACCCAGCCTTGTACCTCTCAAGACTATCAGAGGTATGAGGAAGCCCCTCCCCTTATCTTACACACAGGGCATGCTCCTGTGGAATGACTCAGCTTTGCATCTATTGGGATCGTCAGAGGGATGAGGGAGCCTCCCCCCCTTATCTCACTCACAGGGCGTGCTCCTGTGAAATGATGCTGCCTTACAACTATCAGGACCATCAGAGGGATGAGGAAGCCCCTGCCCTTATGTCATACACAGGGCGTGCTCCTGTAGCATGACCCAGACTTGCAACCATCAGGACCGTCAGGGGGATGAGGAAGCCCCTCCCTTATCTCACACACAGGGCGTGCTTCTAGGGAGTGACACAGCCTTGCATCTATCAGGACTGTCAGAGGGATGAGGCAGTCCCTCCCCTTTTCTCACACACAGGGTGTGCTCCTGTAGATTGATGCTGCCTCACACCTAACAGGACTGTCGGAGGGATGAGGCAGCCCCTTCCCTTATCTCACACACAGGGCGTACTCCTAGGAAATGACTCAACCTTGCACCCATCAGGGCTGTCAGGGGGATGAGGAATCCCCTCCCTTATCTCACACACAGAACGTGCTCCTGGGGAGTGACACAGCCTTGTACCCATCAGGGAGATAAGGAAGCCCCTCTCTTATCTCACACACGGGGTGTGCTCCTATAGATCGATGCTGCCTCACACCTAACAGGGCTGTCAGAGGGATGAGGCAGACCCTCCCCTTATCTCACACACAGAGTGTGCTTCTGGGGAGTGACACAGCCTTGCACCTATCAGGACCATCAGAGGGCTGAAGGAACCTTTCCCCTCCTTTGGAACTTCTGAGCCAGCCCTGTTTTAGGCATATGACACTTCCATGTAAGACCACTTCATAATGGAGCACCATTCCTTCTGCATGACACCCCTTCCAAGTATCAAAAGGCAGCTGTGCACCAGAAGCAGTTGTCCTCCCTCTCCCAGGCAGGAGGCATCCAAAGCGGATGCTAGAACTCTGCTTCGCTGGTCACCAACAGACATCCCAGAATCGAGGTGTGAACCTGGTTCATTTGGATGGCAAACAGCGCTACTGTCACACTAGCCGGCGGCCAGCTCAGTCATCTTTAAGGAGTTTACAGCTGCGCATGTTACGTTGAAAACATTTTCCCCATACGTTTTTATTCCTTTTTAGATTGCCTTTCTCTCATCTTTGTAAGATACCACTTTGAGTCAGTTTTGGCATTTATATATATTATCCATTTTTTAACCCCATTTTCACCTGTACGCATGCCCCAGGCATGCACACGTGTGGAGGCATGTACACGCCACATCTCAAGACACCCTCACGCTACTTGCCGCCCCCTCCACCTACACTAACCACTGGACCTCCATCCGATGGGAGCGGAACTATAGAGGGGCAACAACCTCCCCAGGAGAGGAGAGCTGCCTTTCAGCTGCTCAATCCTGCTCCCCCCCCCCATGCCAGCTCTCCTATGACCTGAGGTCATTTCTGAAACCGGGTCACCAGCGTGACGTGAGGTAAGGCGTTCAGCGCCTCAGCCCTCTGCACCTCCGGGCCGGCTACAGCTTTAGCATTTTGTTTACATTTGAAATAATAGGAGACTCTCTCTTTCAAATACAGCTTTCCCCAGATATTCTTCTCAGCTGTTCCTGAACACCCAGATGTCAAAGGAGGAACTTACTTTGCCAGCACACTCAGCCTGTAGTTCCGAATTCCACACACACCGATACGCATGAATGATGTTTTAATTGTTTTGAACCTTAATAATATTAAGTTTTAAACCTCGCTTCGTACTTAGACGCCAGCTGCCTTGCTGAGTGACAAACTCCATGTGCTATGCTAATTAGGCATGGAGCACCTTAAGGTCACATTAACTCTATCAGACAAAGGGAAGGAAGTGCCATTGAGTTAATATGACCCTTTCTGTGTGCCACACCTAATTATTTATTTAGTTAGTTGGATTTTGTTAACTGGTTGGGCCCACTGACAGCAGAAGTCCCTTTATCGGGGTGACCTGGAATTAATTACATACAGTCGTCAAATACAAATAACTGGCATAGACAATGTGCAGTTTGCCACTTGGCCTGTCGTTATTTTCAGTATATCTTTGTTACAGAAACTTCTTGCCACATCTTGGAAAGCTGTGGCCCAGTTATGGTCCTGTTCCTTGCAGTAGTCAAGTGATCTGGCTCCAAACTTCAGTAAAAAGAACATTTTCCATTTTTTTCACTTGCTTTTTTCCTCTTTCCATCCTTTTTCCCCAGAGGCACCCCCCCCCCCCCATCTTTGACATCAACCCATCTGGTGGACTCATGAGATAACCACCACTTATACAGACCCATGTCTGGCATGTGGCCCGATATGTATGGTTGTGTGAAACCTGTGGGGGGACAAATGAGATGGGTCATTTTCCTCCTGGTTATCAGTCCTGGGATGTCTGTACTGATGCATGGCACGCGTGTGAATACTGACTAATTTGTGTGCTGCATCGGTAGACACCCCTTCCCCACATCTGTTGGTCCCACTGGTGCTGCCTCCCGACCTCTGCCAGGTGACAGGCAAGTAGCAGGACTCAGGGCCCCCGAGGGAGGAGACCCGTCCCTCAGATGCTCAATCCTCTCTCCCCCAGTCCACCAACCCTAAAGGAGAACTGTGATCTCTGGGGTGCACAATCCTCCCTGCTTTGATCCCCCTTCCCTGAGGGAGGAAAACTGTCCTTGGGATGCTCAATCATGCCTCTCCTTGCCAGCTCCCGAGCGACCCACATCCGTTTCTGAACCCAGGTTGCTGGTGCAGCAGGCGGTCAACGCCTCAGACAGTCACTGGGCCAGTCTTGATTTTCCATTCTGTTTTGTAATTATTTTTAATAAAGAGTGCACCCACAAGCATTTTCCATTCTAACTTTTTAATTTTTTTCCATTCTTATCTGATTGGGTTAGGCTTTTGAGATCCCTGTTCTGTACACCGATGTGGATTGTTCCAACTCACTCAGATAAGCCTTTGAATGCATATTTCCAGTATCCGAGAAATATTCAGACATAATTCCACGTATAAGAAGCACGTGCATTTATATACTGCATTTCATTCACACAGTATACCAAAGTGCTTTACAAGCAATGAGAAAAACTGGTAGCGAAGTGACTACAGGCATGTGGTAACAGCCATTTCGCTCATCAACACACACACACACACACTTGCGCGCAAACACATACACAAACACAGGCTAACATGCGCTCTCTTGCACACACACACACACACACACACACACATTATTGTTTCCGTAATGTTCTGTATCTCCCAAAGCTTGTTACTACTGAGGACATCTGCATGAAAACTGGATCTGAAATGGCTGCTGAACTGAATCTGATTTAAAAGTTTTCCTGGAGTCTGGAAAATCACAGGAAGATCTGATAGACCCAGTGTACTTGAGTGGACCTTTTCAGAAAGATTCTGGTAAGCTCCTATTGGCTGAGAAATCCTGAATCTGTACAGCTGGGGGACTACTTTCCAAGCTATACGGTGAGCTGACTGCAGTACTTGCATAGGTGTTTCTGATCTCTGTCACCATGATCCGGATCTCAGCATACTCCGCCTCATCTAGCTCATGCACAAGCTGCCGGTAATCCCCCTTAAGATGCCAAGCAAGAGAAGAATGAATTGAGGGAGAAACACAACATTTTATTAGCTTTTATCTACAGCTGCTGCTGCTGATGTAATGGCAGAAACAGAGCCTGATATGTCAGTTGCCGGGCAGATTGCTGTTCTACACATCACACCTTCTATCGTCAGGTAAAAAATCTTCTAAGTAATTAAAGGAAAAAGAAAAAGTACCTCAGATATGGGCCGAGCTCTCCCACAGGGTCATCCAGATGACCAGTGCTGTGGTACCTTTAACCTACATGTGGACTACCAACAAAGATAGTGCCGGAATGGGGGGGGGGTGCACTATGGCCTTGGCCCTATCAGTTTTAGCAGTCATGTTAATTTATTACTAGGGAGGACTGTGCCTTTAAAATGCAACATGTTCAGTAAGCAGTGTTACTTTCTAATCACTCCCTCTGCGGCTTGCTGGGCATCAGCGGAACTCTGAAAAGTGAAAGTCTGAGTAGTGTTAATGCAGGTCAGCTGTGTCCATGGCCTGCTGAGTTAAGGCACAGTGGTCATGTTTAAAAATGAAAAGGAAGGGACAGACTTTCAGGTGGACATCAGTGAACTAGGCACTGGAAACTGCTGTCTGTCATGGTGGGGGGGGGGGTACTCCACAAATTACAAATTTGGATGAGAAAAAAGTAAGGCCATTGGTGAACCCACTTAAATGGGGGTGTTTACCCCTCACATCCTTGGCCTCCCATCTTTCAGACCATTCCTTACCAATGAAGACAGGCTGAAGCTACTGCACTTTGATGTCCAAAAATGCACCCCCCCCAAAAACCATAATGCACTGCAGTGTCAGCAGTGGGCAGAAGTATAGTGTGCTGTGAAGGATCTGAACCAGCGACTTTCTGCCTTTGGGGCAAAAGCCAATGGAGACAGGCCAAAGCTGCCATGATTTAATGTCAAAAGGCAGTCCCAGATTGCACTGCAGCGTCGCAGTGGGCATGAGCCTCCGAGGCAGAACCCCTGCCTAGACTAGAGTTTAACACATATCAATGCTTTCCAATCATTCATCTTACTGAGAATGGGAAGTGCACATTATGAGATGAGGAGCAGTGACCAAAAGCAGGACGTCCTGCAAACCTGTCACATTGACACTGACCCACCTCCTTTCCTCGGCTGCCTTCCTTGCCTGCAGTAACAGTCATTGCTGGGGCTAGTTCTGCTGCATCCTATTCTCCCCTCTAGGTTTTTTATTTATTTTAATTTACCTAGGCAACTAACTGACATGCAGCATCTAATTTTCACTGGGGTCCTCCTGCTACCTAATTTTACAGCTTGGTGGACTAAAACACAAGCAGATTAGCCCTTCTACCTCTGCCCTGAAAACCATCACTAGTGCATGTGTGTGTGTGTGTGTGTGTGTGTGTATATACACGCATGCATATGTAGCATGTGTACTGTGTGTACACGCATACATGTGTACTGTGTGTACATGCATGTGTAATGTGTGTACGCATGCATGTACTGTGTGTGTGTGTGTGTAGGTGTGGGACAGAAACAACTTTACTACTGTCCCTCCTAGAAGAGCTGGAGTAAGTGCACAGAAGCCTTTACCATTTCTCCAGACCCAGCCTCTCACAGCATGAAGCACTAGGAGGGAATGGTTCTAGAATCACTGGCTGAGGGGGCACACAATACCCCAGTCACAACAAGACTCGCTCTAGGCAATGATACAACTAGGATCACAAAATGCCACATAGCTCTGCACTTCAGAGCATCATGGGTAACATGCAAATCAACATGAAGCACTTCAGGCTCGGCTTTCAGCAGGACCGTAGGGTGCCTCTCCCAGCCAGGTTTGGTAGCTTATGGTCCTACTTAAAGATTAGCCAGCCTAAAGTCGTTCATGGCAATTTGCATACATGCCCCATGATGCTTTGCAATATGAGGTATATGTAATTTTGGGTTTCCTTAACACTTGGCTTGGTAGCCAGTGTGTGTTTAGTGTAACCTTTTCTTCGGTGCTTTGGGATTGAAAATTATTTTTTTTAATACAAGTTTTTGTCCCCTTGATTCTACCCAGCCAGTCCCACTCAAGATCGACCTCCCCAAGTCCTGTCACCCGCCTTCTGCAGAACTTATCTTCCCTTGGTGTCCTTGCGACAGGACCTGTGAGGGGTGCCTGGTCACTGGTGAGGAGCCTGCTAGAGGGTGGTCGTCATCCTGCCGTCGGGTTTTTCTGCCAATTTTCTCCCCAGGGCCCATTGACGTGCAATGAGCACAAAGAATGTGCTCTGCCTCTGTAGAGACTCTTCCAGTGCCCTGAATGTGGGATCTCTTCCCTCTGTGCTGGCTGCAAGAGCTATCACCTCCACACCTCCAGGTGGCAGTCAAGCAGCTAGCCACAGCAGCCCCCTCCCTGAGGGAGGAAAGCAGTCCTATGAATGCACAATACTCACTCCCCAGCTTGGCCCACGAGCGACCCTCGTCCGTTTCCAAACCTGAGTCGCCAGCATGGCAGGAGGTGAAGCGTTGAGTGTCTCAGCCTTCCATGCCATTCAGCTGGCTTTGAACCGAGATTCTTGCTCTATTAAATGATGCAGGATTACTTAGGAGAAGTCCCAGTCTTTCCTAGCAGGTGTCACTGTAGGTAATGGCCTAGGATCACTAAGGGGTAAGAACACAGCTACTGCAGTCCTAGCCTCTCCCAGCAGGAGTCGCTGCTGGTAATGGTGAAAGATCACACAAGGGAACACACAGCTACTCTGGGCAGACTGGGTGGGCCAAGCAGTCCATTTCTGCTGACATACTCTTATGTTTCTACTCCAGTCCCAGCCTCTCCCAGCAAGGATAACTTCACGTAATGGTGTAGAATCACTAAGGGGAGCACACAGCTACTACAGTCCCAGCCTCTACCAGCAAGGGTAACTTCAGGTAATAGTGTAGGATCACTAAGGGGAGCACGCAGCCACTGCAGTGCCAGACTCCCCCAGCAGGGGTCACTGTACGTAATTGTGTAGGATAACTGAGGGGAACACACAGTTACTGCAGTCCCAGCCTCTACCAGCAGGGGTCACTGTAGGTAATAATGTAGGATGACGTAGGGGAACACACAGTTACTGCAGTCCCAGCCTCCACAAGCAGGGGTCACTGTAGGTAACTGTGTAGGATAACTGAGGGTAACACACAGTTATTGCAGTCTCAGCCTCTACCAGCAGTGGTCAATGTAGGTAACTTTACAGGATAACTGAAAGGAATGCACAGTTACTGCAGTCCCAACCTCTTCCAGCAGGGTAACTTCAGGTAATGGTGTAGGATCACTAAGGGAAGCACACAGCTACTGCAGTCCCAGCCTCCCAGCAGGGGTCACTGTAGGTAACTGTGTAGAACAACTGAGGGAACACACAGTTACTGCAGTCCCAGCCTCCCAGCAGGGATCACTGTAGCTAATAATGTAGGATAACTGAAGGAACATACAGTTACTGCAGTCCCAGCCTCTCCCAGCAAGGGTCACTGTAGGTACAGTAACTGTGTCACGATAACTGAGGGAACACACAGTTACTGCAGTCCCAGCCTCTCCCAGCAGGAGTCACTGTAGGTAATAATGTATGATAACTGAGGGAACACACAGTTACCGCAGTCCCAGTCTCTCCAGCAAGGGTAACTTAAGGTAAAGGTGTAGGATAACTGAGAGGAACACACAGTTAATGCAGTCCCAGCCTCTCCCAGCAGGGATCACTGTAGCTAATAATGTAGGATAACTGAAGGGAACACACAGTTACTGCAGTCCCAGCCTCTCCCAGCAGGGGTCACTGTAGGTAATAATGTATGATAACTGAGGGGAACACACAGTTATTGCAGTCCCAGTCTCTCCCAGCAAGGGTAACTTAAGGTAAAGGTGTAGGATAACTGAGAGGAACACACAGTTAATGCAGTCCCAGCCTCTCCCAGCAGGGATCACTGTAGCTAATAATGTAGGATAACTGAAGGGAACACACAGTTACTGCAGTCCCAGCCTCTCCCAACAGGGGTCACGGTAGGTAATTGTGTATGATAACTGAAGGGAACACACAGTTACTGCAGTCCTAGCCTCTCCCAGCAGGGGTCACTGAAGGTAATTGCGTACGATAACTGAGGGGAACACACAGTTACCGCAGTCCCAGCCTCTAACAGCAGGGATCACTGTAGGTAACTGTGTAGGAGGGGAACACACAGTTACTGCAGTCTCAGCCTCTACCAGCAGTGGTCAATGTAGGTAACTGTACAGGATAACTGAAAGGAATGCACAGTTACTGCAGTCCCAACCTCTTCCAGCAGGGTAACTTCAGCTAATGGTGTAGGATCACTAAGGGAAGCACACAGCTACTGCAGTCCCAGCCTCTCCCAGCAGGGGTCACTGTAGGTAACTGTGTAGAACAACTGAGGGGAACACACAGTTACTGCAGTCCCAGCCTCTCCCAGCAGGGATCACTGTAGCTAATAATGTAGGATAACTGAAGGGAACATACAGTTACTGCAGTCCCAGCCTCTCCCAGCAAGGGTCACTGTAGGTACAGTAACTGTGTACGATAACTGAGGGGAACACACAGTTACTGCAGTCCCAGCCTCTCCCAGCAGGAGTCACTGTAGGTAATAATGTATGATAACTGAGGGGAACACACAGTTACCGCAGTCCCAGTCTCTCCCAGCAAGGGTAACTTAAGGTAAAGGTGTAGGATAACTGAGAGGAACACACAGTTAATGCAGTCCCAGCCTCTCCCAGCAGGGATCACTGTAGCTAATAATGTAGGATAACTGAAGGGAACACACAGTTACTGCAGTCCCAGCCTCTCCCAGCAGGGGTCACTGTAGGTAATAATGTATGATAACTGAGGGGAACACACAGTTATTGCAGTCCCAGTCTCTCCCAGCAAGGGTAACTTAAGGTAAAGGTGTAGGATAACTGAGAGGAACACACAGTTAATGCAGTCCCAGCCTCTCCCAGCAGGGATCACTGTAGCTAATAATGTAGGATAACTGAAGGGAACACACAGTTACTGCAGTCCCAGCCTCTCCCAACAGGGGTCACGGTAGGTAATTGTGTATGATAACTGAAGGGAACACACAGTTACTGCAGTCCTAGCCTCTCCCAGCAGGGGTCACTGAAGGTAATTGCGTACGATAACTGAGGGGAACACACAGTTACCGCAGTCCCAGCCTCTAACAGCAGGGATCACTGTAGGTAACTGTGTAGGAGGGGAACACACAGTTACTGCAGTCCCAGCCTCTCCCAGCATGGGTCAATGTAGGTAATAATGTAGGATGACTGAGGGGAACACAGTTACTTCAGTCCCAGCCTCTACGCCCTCAGACAATCAAGCCAGTGCAACAAGACCTATAGTAAGGCAAATAGGATGCTGGGATTTATCGGAAGGGGTATTGACAGTAGAAAAAAGGTATTACTACTACTTCACAGATTGTTGGTGAGGCCGCACCTGGAGCATTGTGCCCAGTTCTGGAGACCTCACCTCAGGATAGATAAGGGGCAACAAAGGGCGACCAGGATGATTCAGGGCTATCATGGCAGATCTTATGGGGATCATCTCAGGGCACTGAACATGTACTCGCTGGAGTCCAGATGAGAGGGGTGATATGATGGAAGCTTTCATGTTCCTGAAAGGAATATGGAAGGTGAACCGCAAGGAACTATTTATCAGGAATAACAGTTCAAGGACACGGTGGTGGAGGTAGAGTCAAGAGGGCTATGAGAAAGTTTTATTTTACAGAAAGGGTGGTGGAACTGTGGAACAGTCTGCCAGTCGAGGGGGGGGGGGGGCACCAAAACCATAAATGGTTTCAAGCATGGCTGGGATAAAGTGAAGGGTATAGTGGCTACTCAGGACAGTAGCGATAGGGAGGAGAACATAGGGTCAGATATGAAGGTTAGTTCCCTGTATGCACAACTGATCCTGGAGTTTAATAGGGAACTACGGGGAGATTGTATGGACCACTGTTTTTTCAGCTGTCATTGTCTATATTTCTAATAAAATACCTCTTTTAATCAGTTTCTTTTAAGAATCCATTTGTTTACCTACAATAGATGGAAAAAGGAGCTTACCACATGGGGCTGTTTTGTAACTTTGGACACTGTGTATACTTACAACAGGGTGAGAAAAATGCGTACTGGGTCATAATGTTGCACGCATAATAGCGTACGACATTATGGCGAGCCTGGACCTGTGCGCTCTCCAAGTTGGACCCCCCCGGAGTTGAGAATCTTTAGCGGGGGGAAGAGTTGCGTAATGGGGGGTGTGGTGGGCAGAGTCCCCCCACAGAACAAAAACTGCCAGAAATCGCGCTGTTAATGCAAGTAAAACAGTAAATTGACTGCAAGACTAATAAAGTAGTGCCTTTCGACAGTAAGGAAATAATACAAGAACTGTAAACAGTGACTGTCAGTCTGACTGGCACTTCAGACACTGTAGAGTGTAGTGATTTGATGCAGTATACAGGCTCTTGGTCTTTAAGAAGTACAGGAGTGCCGGCCCGGTGGCATAGAGGGTTGAGGCGCTGGCGCCTTACCTCGACCCACACCGGCGACCCGGGTTCGGGAACAGACTCGGGTCTCAGGGAGTCGGCAGGGGAAGGGCAGGATCGAGCGTCCGACGGACTGCTCTCCTGTCCTGGGTGGGTTAGGGAGCATCTTCGCTCATGCAGTGGCCCCCAGTGGAGACTGGAGGCACTGCAGGTAGCGACGTAACAAGGGGGGGAACAAGAAAAACGAGAAAATCCGCTCCGGAAGTTAACCGGATGACGGATGCCGGCCCCGGACATCCCTGAAGACTCCTGAGAGCCACAATTGCCTCAGCAGCTCCGAGGGTCTGAGAAAGTAGTAGTGTGCTGGTTCCGCCCCCGATGGTGCCTTTCCCCTCGGAGGAGGGGGACCCATCCGGTGCAAGGGTTACACCGGACTAGCCCGAGGAAGGCTGCAGATATGAGGTAGGTGGCTGAGGGGAGCTAGTAGGGGAATGTCCAGGTCCATGGCGGCCTGAAGGAGAGGTAACTCGGGGGCACAAAAAAAAAAAAAAAAAAAAAAAGAAGTACAGGAGTGTAATTGTGGCCTCATAATCACACTCCCTTACTGGTTACTTGGCCAACTGGAATGCTTAACATATTTCTCACCATGTCATAATGGTCTTTTTCTACTGCAATTTTCTGTTTCTAATCAAGAAACTATGATTAGTAAAATGTTACACTTCTTGTCCATTTCATGGGTCCCCGGTCAAGTTAACACTTTCATGGACTTTCTACCCCTGCCTAAATTATTTATTTTCCCTCCTACCTCCATCCACCTCCTCTTCCCTTTTTTGCCCCTCCATCATTCCATACCTCTTTCCTCCCTATCACCTTAATACATCTTCTTCATCACCACACTACCTACACCACCTCGTCCTCCCTACTCTCCTCCACCCCTCCTTCCCCCACCCTCCTCCCCTTTTATTCCACTTTGACTACATAGCTATCCGTCCCCTTTCTACCCCTACTTCTGCTTGCCTTCTCCCTCCCCGGTCCGTCTCTACTGGTACCAGACCTTCCTTCTTTCTTTGACTCAGGCACAATCCAATTATCTGCCTATGTTGTTAGTTGTACAATTCTCCTTTTAAGCAAGCATCCTCATGTTATGTTACCATTACCTAGTGAAACGTTAGCTTTTGTTTTGACTCTGCACCCTGTATGTGCTTAGATTGTGTAACTATCGTTAGAATTTATGCCTGGAGACAGTTTACAATTGTTTCATGCTGTATCTGCATCTGTGGAACATATCTGTACTCTTGTTTGTGTCATACTTGACGTGGAACCTATGAAAGAGCTTTGTGCTCAAATGCATCAATCCAAGATCTCAATAAACAAATGAAAGAAACTAGTAAGCTTCATTTAGGAACACATTTGTTTACTACAATAGATGGAAAAAAAAGGAGCTTACCACATGGGGCTGCTTTGCAGCTTTAGCCACTGCGTCACCACGGTCTAAGAAGTACCTGAGGAAAAGGACAGAACAAGATATTTAACTTGATGTCTGTGTCCATGCGTGGGGCGAGCAGCACATAGCAGGATGTGGGTGTGAATCCTGGCACTGCCAATCTGTTAGGATCATAACGTCCAGGACTACTGCCATACATCCTCAGGATCTCGGCTGTGCCAGGTGGAGGAAAGCGATCTGACCATCTCCAGTGGGGTCAGTTCACCACTCACCACCTCCTTAGAGGGACAGATATTATAAAGGGCGCTCTTAACCTTCATGTTTATAGCCTTGTGGGCAGGGGGAGATTATGTGTGCAAGATACCTAGCAAATAAAAGATGGTTTCTGAAGAGACTTACTGAGTGAACCGGCTGACTACAGCAAGTTTCCAACAGATATTCTGAACTGCGTAGATCTAATATCACAATGTGGCTCATATTTCATACAGTGGTGCCACCTGTAGTGTACTGACATTGTGGTTACGCAGTGCTTGATTCCTGATAAAGTGCTGCTACCTAGCAGTTACAGTGCTTTATACACGATACAGCGCTGCTCCCTTTTGTGTATCCACTACCTCACAGTAACACAATGCTTTATGCATGATACAGCGCTGCTCCCTGTCGTGTATCCACTGCCCCATAGTTACACAGTGCTTTATACATTATACAGCACTCCTCCCTGTTGTGTAGCCACTACCTCAGTTACACACAGCTTTATACATGATACAGTGCTACTCCCAATTGTGTATCCACTGCCTCACAGTTACACAATTCTTTATGCATGATACAGCATTGCTCCCTATTGCTTATCCACTACTCCACAGTTACACAGTGCTTTATACATAATAGCATTGATATGCACAGAGAAGTTGAGGTGCTGTTCCAGCCAAACCCCCAGATATCTAAATGAGGAGGTGTCCTCCAGGATGGTCCCATTAAAGGTGTGGAAGGTGGGTAGGGCTGGGAGCCTAGAGAGTCTGCCTGGTGCCAAAGGTCATTGAGACTGTCTTCTTGGTGTTTAGAAAAAGTTGGTGAGAAGAAAACCAGAGCTGAACTCTGTTGAAGTCATGCTGTAAGCTGGTTTCTACAGCAGCAGGGTTTTTGCCGGAAATGTATAAGACAGTATCATCAGCGTACATGTGGATAGATGAGGATGAGCAGGCTGTGGGAAGATCATTAAGGAAAACAGAAAAGAGTAAGGGACCAGGCACTGAGCCCTGAGGGATACCAGTGTTGATGGGGAGTGGAGGGGAGATGGAATCAAAGATTCTCGCTGATTGGGTCCTGCTAAAGAGGTAGGATTTAAACCAGTTGGTGGCTGACGGACCAAGGCCAGGTGAGGAGAGGGAATCAAGAAGCAGGGGATGGGAAACAGTGTCGAAAGCTTTGGCTAGATCGACAAAGATGGCCAAGGTGATCAGGCTATTGTCCATCCCTGAAAGGATGGAGTCAGTAAACCTGAGGAGGGAGGTGGTTGTTGAGTGGTTCTTCCAAAAACCAGACTGGAAGGGGATGAAGAAGAAGGAATTAGAGAGGAAGGGTAATAGTTGAGAGAGAACTAAATGTTCTTGAAGTTTGGCAAGGGTAGGAAGGCGGGAAATAGGGTGATAGTTGCCAGGAGTGGATGTGTCACTACCCTTGGGGAGAGGAAGGACTACAGTGTGTTTCCAGGATGAGGGTACTTGGGCAGAAATAAAGGAGAGGTTGAGGATTAGGGAAATAGGATAAGCAATTGCAGAAGCAGAAAGGTAGAGAAGTTTAGGACTGAGCTCATCTGGTGAGGAGCCTTTAGAGGGGTTCAGGGATAGGAGGGCACTAAGAGCTTTGTCAGAGGAGATAGCAGGAAAGGAAAAAGGGGAAGGGGTAGGCACTGGCTGAGGTGAAGGGCTGAAATTAGTAGGCAGCAAGGGGGAGAGGGAATTTAGAAGAGATGTGGCACACGAGGTGTAGTAGGCATTAAATTCATTGGCCATGGAGCCAGGGTCGGAAACTAGGGAGTTATTTATTTTGAGAACGGGAGGGGGAGAGAATAGGGCATGAACTACCCTCCAGAGTTTAGATGAACAGTTAATGTTAGTCAGGAATGAGGAGTTGAAATAATCGGTCTTGGCCAGTCTAGTAGCTTTAGTACATGAATTGCATAGCATTCTGTACTTGGTGTAGTCGTTGGATGTTCAATAGATTTGTGTTTTCTCCAGGCCCGATCACGCTCCCTGAAGCCGGCCAGAAGTTCGGGGGTGATCCAAGGGAGGTGAAGCCCACGGACTCTGGTCCTTCTGAAAGCAGCAAAGGCATTCCATATGGCAATGGATTTATCCTTAAAATAGTCAAGGGCTTGGTGAACAGAAATGGCAGTGGGGGGGGGGCCCAGTCCATGGAAGCAAGTGCAGAGCAGAGTGGGGTAAGGTCTAAGGATTTAAAGAACCGGAGATGTATGATTTTAGGGGGAGATTTGGGGCGACGGACCTTACATACAATGAAAATGGGGTTATGATCACTAAGAGCATCAGGGAGGAGACCAGATTTAATGACGTGGTGCAGGTGGGTTGTGAGTGCCCAGTCAAGCAGGGTGTGGTTTTGTGTTTTGGGATTAGGGCGTGTGGGCTCAAGTACAAGTTGAGTGAGGTTTAGCCCAGTGACGTCATTGCATAGCTTGTTTAACTTGGGAGACAACCAATTTAGATTCACATCACCCATTATGAACAGTTCACCAGATTGAGAGAGGGAGGTCATATTGGCTAAGAGGTCAGTCGTGACCAAGGGTTGAATGCTTGGGTGGCAACAGATGCCAGCCACAAAGACTGGGATTGAGAAAGGAAGGGTAATGCGGGTGACAAGGGCTTCATAGGTAGTTGGGATAGAGGTAGCTAGGGTGGTAGTAAACTGCAGTGAGGACAGGATATACGTGGCCACTCCCCCTCTGTGACCCGATCGGTCTTGTGTGGAGAGGGAATACTCAGGGAGAGCAATGGCATTGTCAAGGGTGCTTTTTCTGAGCCATGTCTCAGTAATAATTAGGATGTCAGGGGTGTGTGAAATTATGAAAGTTTGTAGGAGGTTGATTTCAGGTAGCAGGCTGCAGATGTTCAGGTGGACGAGCTTCAACCAGTTAGGGAGGGCTGTACTGGAAGTGGGGTTAGGAGACATGTTGTTTGGGTAAGGAGTCAGGGTAGAAGTAGTAGGACCAGGGACGGGGTGGATGTTCCCTAATGAAAGAAGGAGGAGGGCAAGGATTAAATAGTGTAGTTTTGGATTTTTGTAATCAGAGTAGGAAATACGGGAGGGAGGGGAAGAGAGAAGGAGATAAGGAAACAAAGAAAGGCAAAGTGACTACGAAGGGAAAACAGATGCTCTAGGGTAGTAAGGAAAGTGGGGTCTGTTTACAAGAGGAGCAGTGGGGGTGATTGACAGGATGAAGGAGGTATCTGGAAGGGAAGCAGAGAGAGAAATGGCAGTAGGTGTAGAGAAGGAGACAGGGATAAGGGTAAGAACCAGGAAGGGTGTGAGTAGGAGGGAGATGGAAACCATTCTGGGTTGGGTAGTAGAGGCTTTCTACAGACTTGCAGATTCAGATCACACAACTGAATGTTAGGACGTATATAATTTATTTTAGGTAGAAGTGTTAGGGGAGAGCAGTGGGAAGAGGATTGCAACCTACACGTCTTGTTGCCCTCTAGTGGCTTTACAATATAATCTGCAAATGGAAAAGTAGAAAAAAAAACTGTTAAAATTACACTTTAAACTGAAGAAATTCAGCACTGAGTATTAAAACAGTCCAGATATCAGAGGCAATACTGGTTTAGGGGAAAAAAAGATTAAATAAACTGGCCGATGGTAGTGACATAGTTCAGTCAGGAGGAATTTGAATATGCCTGGCAGGATGTGGAACCAAACAAGAAGCTCGTGGTCCACTGATGACCAATAAGAACTTTCCCAAGAGAAATGCAATTGTCATTAGAAAATTTAAAGAGACAGCCACGCAGCCTTGAGTTCCCGGAACGCTGTCCAGGCCATACCTGCAAGCATAGGTGCCGGAACAGGGGGGGCCACTAGGGCCATGGCCCTACCACTTTCATAAGTGGCCCTATCACTTTTTACTACCATGGTAATATATTCAATAGGGGAAAATTTACCCCTTATGTCCTTGGCCCTACCACTTTTCAAATCATTCCGGCACCACTGCCTGCAAGCAATGGCTTTGGGAGTGTGGCAGCAGGCTCTTCGCGCCGTGGAGGCGTGTAGACCCCCGTCTGAGGCGCTGTTAGCCCAAAGGGCTATGAGAGGACGCCTAAAGGAGAATGGACTATTCTGCAGTTACACAGTGCTTTATACATAATACAGCACTGCTCCCTGTTGTTTATCCATTACTCCCAGTTACACAGCACTTTACACAGGATACAGCACTGCTCCCTGTTGTTTATCCACTACTCTATAGTTACACAGTGCTTTATACAGGATACAGCGCTGCTCCCTGTTGTTTATACACTATTCCAGTTACACAGTGCTTTATACATGATACAGCGCCGCAGCCTGCTGTGTATTTACTGCCTCGCAGTTACACAGTACTCTATACATGATACAGCGCTGTACCCTGCTGTGTATCCACTACCTTGCAGTTAGTTTGTGCTTTATGTATGACACAGTGCTGCTCCCTGTTGTTTATCTACTACTCCACAGTTACAGTGCTTTATACATGATACAGTGCTACTCCATGTTGTTTATCCACTACTCCAGTTATACAGTGCTTTATACATGACACAGCGCTGCTCCCTTTTGTGTATTCACTACCTCACAGTTACGCAGTGCTTTATATGTGATACAGTGCTGCTCCCTGTTGTATATCCACTACTTCACAGTTACGCAGTGCTTTATGCATGATACAGCGTTGCTCCCTGTTGTTTATCCACTATTACACAGTTGCACAGTGCTTTATCGCTGTTTCATGGTGTGCATCCACTACTTCACAGTTACAAAATTCTTTAAGCGTGATACAGTGCTGCTCCCTGCTGTGTATCCACTACCTCACAGTTACACAGTGCTTTATACATAATACAGCGCTGCTCCCTGTTTTTTATCCACTACTCCCAGTTACACAGCGCTTTATGCAGGATACAGCGCTGCTCCCTGTTGTTTATCCACTACCTCACAGTTACACAATTCTTTATGCATGATAAAGCGCTGTTCCCTGTTGTTCATCCACTACGCCACAGTTACACAGTGTTTTAGACATAACAGTGCAGCTCCTGTTGTGTATTTGCTGCCTCATAGTTACACACAGCTTTATACATGATACAGCGCTGCTCCCTGTTGTGTATCTACTACTCCACAGTTACACAGTGCTTTATACAGGATACAGCGCTGCTCCTTTTTGTGTATCCACTACCTTGCAGTTATGCAGTGCTTTACACATGATATAGAGCAGCTCGCTGCTGTGTATCTACTATTCTGCAGTTACACAGTGCTTTATACATAATACAGCGCTGCTCCCTGTTGTTTATCCACTACTTCCAGTTACACAGTGCTTTATACAGGATACAGCGCTGCTCCCTGTTTATCCACTACCTCAGTTACACAGTGCTTTATACATGATATAGCACTGCACCCTTTTGTGTATCCACTACCTCACAGTTACGCAGTGCTTTATATGTGATACAGCGCTGCTCCCTGTTGTGTGTCCACTACCTCGCAGTTACAAAGTGCTTTATACACGATACAGCGCTGCTCCCTGTTGTATATCCACTACTTCACAGTTACGCAGTGCTTTATGCATGATACAGCGTTGCTCCCTGTTGTTTATCCACTATTACACAGTTGCACAGTGCTTTATCGCGGTTTCCTGGTGTGTATCTACTACTTCACAGTTACACAATTATTTATGCACGATACAGTGCTGCTCCCTGCTGTGTATCCACTACCTTGCAGTTACACAGTGCTTTTTACGTGATACAGCACTGCTCCCCGCTGTGTATCCACTATTCCACAGTTAGTCGGTGCTTTATACAAGACACAGTGCTGCTTCACTGTTATTTATCTACTACTCCACAGTTACACAGTGCTTTATACATGATACAGTGCTGCTCCATGTTGTTTATCCACTACTCCAAAGTTACACAGTGCTTTATATATGATACAGCTGTTCCCTTTGTGTATCCACACCTCACAGTTACACGGTGCTTTACACATGCTACAGAAGAGCCCCTGCTGTGTATCCACTACCTCAGTTACACTGCTTTATACATGATACAGCACTGCTCCCTTTTGTGTATCCACTACCTCACAGTTATGTAATGCTTTATACATGATACAGTGCTGCTCCCTGTTGTGTGTCCACTACCTCACAGTTACACAGTGCTTTACTGTATACATGATACAGATCTACTCCCTGTTGTGTATCCACTACCTCACAGTTACACAATTCTTGACGCATGACACAGCGCTGCTCCCTGTTGTTCATCTACTACTCCACAGTTACACAGTGCTTTATCGCTGCTTCCTGGGGTGTAGCCACTACTTTACAGTTACACAATTCATTATGCATGATACAGCACTGCTCCCCGCTGTGTATCCACTATTCCACAGTTAGTCTGTGCTTTATACAAGACACAGTGCTGCTTCACTGTTATTCATCTACTACTCCACAGTTACACAGTGCTTTATACATGATACAGTGCTGCTCCATGTTGCTTATCCACTACTCCAAAGTTACACAGTGCTTTATATATGATACAGCACTGTTCCCTTTTGTGTATCCACTACCTCACAGTTACACGGTGCTTTACACATGCTACAGAAGAGCCCCCTGCTGTGTATCCACTACCTCAGTTACACTGCTTTATACATGATACAGCACTGCTCCCTTTTGTGTATCCACTACCTCACAGTTATGTAATGCTTTATACATGATACAGTGCTGCTCCCTGTTGTGTCCACTACCTCACAGTTACACAGTGCTTTACTGTATACATGATACAGATCTACTCCCTGTTGTGTATCCACTACCTCACAGTTACACAATTCTTGATGCATGACACAGAGCTGCTCCCTGTTGTTCATCTACTACTCCACAGTTACACAGTGCTTTATCGCTGCTTCCTTGGGTGTAGCCACTACTTTAGAGTTACACAATTCATTATGCATGATACAGCACTGCTTCCCGTTGTGTATCCACTACCTCAGTTACACAGTGCTTTATACATGATACAGCACTGCTACCTGTTGTTTATCCACTACTCCATAGTTACACCATGCTTTATACATGATACAGCGCTGCTCCATTTTGAGTCCACTACCTCGCAGTTTCACAGTGCTTTATACATGATGCAGCACTGCTCCCTGCTGTTTATCCACTATTCTGCAGTTACACACTGTTTTATACATGATACAGTGCTGCTCCCTGTTGTTTATCCACTACTCCATAGTTACACAGTGTTTTATACAGGATACAGCACTGCTCCCTTTTGTGTCCACTACCTCTCAGTTTCACAGTGCTTTATACATGATACAGTGCTGCTCCCTGCTGTGTATCCACTATTCCGCAGTTACACAGTACTTTATACATGATACAGCACTGCTCCCTTTTGTATCCACTATTCTGCAGTTTCACAGTGCTTTAGCCCCAAGATGACGGCTGAGCCGAGCCAGCCTGAGTACTAGCTCCGTTTGCTTCATTTATTTTTCGTTTATTTCGTTTATTTTGTCTACTGTGTTTACTTCACGTTTACGTTTATTTTAATTTATATGCTTATAGATTAGATTAGGGTTGAAGAAGTGAGCTAGACTAGGGTTTCGTATATCGAGTTTCGGTTTGCCGAGTTTGCCGTGTTCCGGGTATCGAGTTCGCGTTTATTAAGTTTCGGGTACCATTTTTTTCGCTTTTTGCGGCGCTGTGTTCTTATTTCTATGGCGTGCTAGCTTGTGCTAGCCTGTGGAGTCCGGGGTTGCGGAGAGGAATTTTGTCTGCCCCACAGTTGTGATTGCTGAAGCGCCTTTGAACTGCGGGGATTCTACTTTGTTGATGTCCCCCCTCCCCAGCGAGCTTGGCGTCTGCCTGACCGCTTATCCGACCGCAGTGTGGCAGACTGAGGAATCGGAGAGCAGCGGAGAGGATTTTGCGCCATTCTTTCTGGACTGGTGGTGTTGTTCTGCTTTCTTTGCTGAGGAAACTTGGTTTGGGAACTGACCTGGATCTGGAGTGTTCAATTGTGCTTGGGGATTCTCGAACATTTTTGAAGGATCAAGCTTCAGTTAAGGACTGAGTAGAATTATAACTTGTTTATTGTGGAATAAGGGTTCCCTTAATTTGTGCTGCGGTTGCCTGTTATCCATGAAACTGTTACAATAGGTGATTTGTTTTAATTTGTGGGGAGTATTGTCCACTTATTGATCTTCAGCCGGGCAGGAGTCGCCCTGGGTGCTTCCCCAAGGAGCTGGGGGGACTAGGGCTTCTTCTAGGCTGCCTCGGGGCCAGCTGTTTGGGCTGACTTACGAGACAGTTTTAGCAGTAGGCTGTTGACTGAATGAGGGTAATGCTCCCTGCAGAAACATATTTCGCCTTCTGAAGCTCTTGCTGCCTTGGATAATTAATTGTTAGAACTGTTGGCATCTGAAGAGCAGCTGTTGGAAGATCTATGGACATTTTCTGGGTTCCCTGTTTGTGCGTTTGAACAATTTGATTTCTCTGCTGAGAACTCTCTGACCTTGCCTGGATTTTATGTTTGGATCATCAGAGAATTGTTTCTCTGATTTTTAGTGATGTATTCTTATTTATTTTAATTTTATTACAAATTTGAATTATTTATTTAACTCCCTGCCATGTGAGAGGTGGTATTGGGAGATTATATAACATCTTTAGCAGTGCTGCACGTGAGAGTGCTACACTGTTTAAAACACAAATTTGTTTAATAATTGATTAGCTATTTTATTGTGTTTTAAATTATTGGATTTTATTTTATTGCTTAGGTTTGAGCTGGGGTTTATTTTGGTTTATGTTAGTTTATTTTGTTTACTTGCCTCCTCAGTGAGAGAGGAGAGGAGAGTGTGTTATTGAGTGTGTTATTTACAGGTTTGATATCTTTAGGTTTAATTTCTCGTTTTATTTAAGTAATGAGTTGTGCATTATTCCCCACTAGGCTTAGGAATTACGTCCATTCAAGTGCCCTACTATTGTCATCCGACACCTATTTTAGGTGTCGGGCATTGGCATTTTGAAGAGGCGAGGACGTTGGAAAGCTTGGGCCTGTGGGGACAGGAGAGGAGGACGGATTGGGGTTCTAGGGTCCAGAAGACGTCCTGAGGCTAAATGGGGTCAGGATAGAGGTTGCTCTTATCTTGTCCCCATACCCAAGAGTCAAGATTTCGGACAGGTACCGAGGTCTTCCTCGACATCTCATCCTGCCTTGGCGGTGTTGTGCAATGCCAGATCTATAAAAACAAGACAGCTATTATAGCTGATCTTGTTGGGTCATCTGATCTGACTTGCATCACTGAGACCTGGCTGGATGAAAATCCTAACCCTATATTGGCCTTGGCAACTCCAGCGGGTTCTCGGTGATACACCGTCAAGGCTGGATCAGTAGGGAGGAGGTGTGCCATTATGTTTAAATCTGAACTGGGCCTTGTGGATGTGCCATTGGGAACACCAGATCTTTTGAATATATCCTGGGCGAGGGTGCAGGTTGTGGGATTCTCTCGTCCCTACCGTCCACCAGGTGACGGAGGCTAATTCCTACAGAGATTGCAGATTTCGTTGTTTCCTGGTGTTGAGGTTTCCAGATTAATACTTGGGAGACTTCAACGCCTGGGTCGATGATGAACTCTCTCATTTTGGTCAAAATCTCCTCCAGTTGATGAATACACTGGGCCTGACACAGGTTGTTACCACCTCTACCCATATAGGGGGGCATTCATTGGATCTGGTCTTTCTCTTGGGTATGGAGATCACTGACTTGGGGGTGGAACCAGTTAGTTGATCGGACCATTACACCATAAATACAGGTTACTCACCTGTAACAGGAGTTCTAGGAATGGTATATGTTGTTCATCCACACTCATTGGCAGGTATCCTTGCCGCTTTAAATCTTGCCGGAAGGTCTTCAAGCTTGCTCCTCCCACCCACCCGGGTGGTATAACCTCGCCCGCCCATGACGCCAGATCTGCCCGGCTGAAGCTCAGGCTGTGCGCCGCTGGAGAGGTCGGGAGTCGTAGGATGAACAACATATACCATTCCTAGAACTCCTGTTACAGGTGAGTAACCTGTATTTCAGGGACATGGATATGTTGTTCATCCACACTCATTGGCAGACTCCTAGCAGTTCTCCGGGAGGAGGGAGGCAAGACACACCCCAATACTTACTTGGGAAAGAGACTGAGAACCGAGGCCCCAAAACCAGCATCCCGCGTGACTCAAGGTCGATGTGGTAATGGGTAATGAAGGTGTTTGCTGACTTCCAGGTAGCAGCCTGCGAGATTTCCTGGATAGGGACGCCCTGAAGCAGCCACTGCTTGAGCAGTATGGCGGGTAGAATGAGCTCTTATCCTCTGGGAGGCTCCATGCCCGCCAACTTATAGCAGAGATCTATGCAGGAGGTTACCCACCTGCTTATCGCCCGCTTGGCTGCAGGTCTGCCAGATGCGGCTTCAGCGTAGGGTGACAAACAGCTGGCTAACCTCTCCCGATTCTCAGCCGCATGCCCCTTATAATATTTAGCGCCTTCTAGGGATCCAGAGTATGGAGCCTATATCGGCCTCCGAGGTGTGATTGGGGTAGAACACCTGGCAGAGTCAACACCTGGTTAAGGTGAAACTCCGACACCACCTTCGGAAGGAATTTCGGGTGGGGGCGCAGGACAACCTTGTCCCTGTGGAAGACCAGGTAAGGAGACTCGATGGAAAGAGCCTGGAGCTCTCCCATCCTTCTGGCTGACGTGATAGCCACCAAGAAGGCGGTCTTCCACGAGGTGAGAGAGAGCACACCTGTGCATAGGTTCGAATGGCTTGCCCATGAGCTTTGCCAGTACCAGCAGTAGATCCCACGGAGGTGGGGTTCCCGCACTGGAGGAAATGTGATCAAGGCCTTGAAAGCGCCAGACCACCTTCTCCTGCGCCACGACTGCTTCCCGGCCCGCGCCCGGTAAGCAGAGATGGCTGCCAGGTGCACCCTTAGGGTCGTCGACCTAAGCCCTTGACTAGAAAGGGACCATAAATAGTCCAAGATGCTTGCCAAGGAACAGGAGGAAGGGTCCAAGCCCTTGCCCTGACACCAAATGGAAAACCTTTTCCATTTAAAGGCATAGCATTTTCTGGTCGACTCTCACGGGACGCCTCAACTACATTGAGGACCTCGTCGGAAAGACCCAAGGCCTGGAACTCTAGCGCCAGGAACCAGGCCGCAGGTGCAGGGATTGAAGGTCCGGATGGAACACCTTCCCTGATTGACTGAGAGCAGGTCCGGCGAGCTGGAAGCTGCCAGCGGAGTCCTGGAGCTGAGACTGAGGAGATCTGGTACCAGAACTGGCGAGGCCAGTCTGGGGCTATCAGAATCACCTGCGCTTGTCCCTCCTCGCTTGAGAAGCACCTTGTGGATCAAGGGAAATGGGGAAAGGCGTAAAAGAGGCCCGGGTCCACTGCCTTGAGAAGGCATCCCTGCAGCGAGCCCTGCTGAGGGGGGCATGGAACAGACTCAGCTCGCTTCTCCTGGAGGCAAACAGGTCCACCTGAGGTGTGCCCCAATGGGAGAACAGATGCTGTACTACCTCCGGCAGGAGAGACCACTCGTGGGATGCAGCCCCTATCCGGCTCAGGGCATCGGCCAGGGTGTTGGAGGCTCCTGCCACGTGAATGGCTAGGAGATCCGCCTCCAGGCTGCGCACGAGTGACCAAATGCGGAGAGCTTCCTTGCATAGAAGCATGGAGCGCGTCCCGCCCTGGCGGTTTAGATAGTACATGGTCGTGGTATTGTCCGTCTGGACTCGGACCACTTGACCCCGGAGGAACGGAGCAAAGGCGGTGAGAGCTAGGCGACCGCCGAGCTCCAGCAGGTTGATGTGGCATCGGGACTCAGGGACACAGGAGGCCATGAGCCCGGTGTTCCCCAGATGGGCACCCCAACCCATTAGAGAGGCATTGGTCGAAAGAGAGACCGCGCTGGCTCGGACGGACGGAAGGATGCCCTCCTGCAAATGATCTGGAACGGTCCACCACTGGAGGCGCCCACATCCCTGTGTCACCGGCCAGCTGGTCCAAAGGATCGCCAGCGCCAGGACCACTGGCTGGCCAGTTCCCACTGAAGGGGCGATGTTCCAGCGGCCCAACGGACCACGCTGGTGCAGGCCGCCATGAGACCCAGGAGGCGAGGAAGTCCCGGAAGACGCAATTGCCCAACCAGAAATGATCGGGCAAAGGAGGAAAGAACCTCGCCCTGTCCGGGCTGAGCGCGCCTGGCTCAAGAGAGAGTCAAGCTGCGCCCGATGAATAGAATCACCTGCTTCGGCTCGAGTCCGACTTGGCCTCGCTTTTAAGGAGGCCCAGTTGAGAGCAGACCTGAGGGCCAGATCTCTGGACCACTCTGCCTCCTTCCTGGAGGGAGCTGCTATCAGCCAGTTGTCCAGGTAAGGGTACACCGACCCCTCGGCACCGCAGGAATGCTGTCACCACTGCCATGCATTTGGTGAAGACTGGGAGCTGGAGACAAGCCAAGGGCATGGCTTGAATCAAGAGGATCCTTCCGCTCAAGCGAAGGAATCTCTGTGAGACGGATTTGATAGGGACGTGAAAAACACGCCCTGCAAGTCCAGAGAGCAGAACCACACGCCGCTCCAAGGATGGTATTATCTGAGCCAGAGTGACCATCCTGAAGGTTCGAGACCAGGAACTTGTTTAGGTCGTGGAGGTCGAGAATGGGCGCCAGCCCCCGTCCTTCGGAACCAGGAAGTACCTGGACACAAACCCTGGGTCTGAAGGAGGGTCCACCACCTCTCTTATCACCTCCTTCTGGAGGAGGAGAGCGATGTCGCCTCGGCGAGCCGCCAGTGAGCTGGGGATCCCAGCCCCGAGGCGGCTCTGAAGGGTGGTGCCTGCTCTGAATTCCAGAGGCAGGCCTCTTCCCACCACTCTAAGACCCACCTGTCCGTGGTAACAGCGGACCAGGCGGAGACGGAAGTGCCGAGCCGCCCCACGGGGGGACCCAGGGGTAAGGTGACGGGAATGGAGGCGACACCCCTCAGCCCGTCACTGGGCAGGCTTGGAGGAGGGACCGGCCGAGGGACCTCCTGGGCCCTTTCCTCCCTGCCTCCTGTTAGAGGAAGCCGGCGGCTTGGGTTTGGGATGCCAAGGCCGAGCCTGCTGGCCCTGACGTTGCTGGGCCAGGCGCGCCGGGGGCACAGAAGGACGAAAGGGCTTAGGCTGTGGCTTGCGGCCTTTGTCCTTCTGGAGCGAAGAGACCGAGTCCAAGGTAGCGTTGACTTCTCGATCCTCTGCAGGTGACCTTCCACCCCAGGGCCGAAGAGGTCAGTCCCAAAAGGGAACATCCGCCAACTTGTGCTGGGTATCCGGAGTAAAGGTGGATATCCTCAGCCAAGCCCGCCGACGATAGCCACTACGGTCAGCCACCGATCTGGCACATGAGTCCTCTATATCCAAAGCAGTCTGGAGCTGCTGTTTGGCCACTGCCCTGCCCTGGTCCCGCCTTAAGCTTAACCGTAGTCTGCAGATCAGCGGAAGATGAGGATGACCTCATCCAGGGAACCAACAGGGCATGAGAAAAATGTGCCATGAGGACGGACGCAACTGGCCTGGCGAAGGCGAGAGGGCATAGCGTAGACTTTTCGCCCGACATAGTCCAATTTCTTGGACTCCTTGTCAGGAGGTTTGTCCACATCCCTGGCGTTGCCGGCTGAACACGCTGCTTCGGTATCAACCCCTCAGCAGAGGGTGTTCAAACGGACAAGGACCGGTAGGGACCGCATACTTCCTGGCCATCCTGGCGGGCGCGGGGCAGGAAGCAGAGGCGCTGCAAAGCTCCAGTGCGGACCCACTATGGCCTCGGCCACCGGAAAGGCCTCCGTCGGAGAATCCCCTCGGTCCAGAATCTCCGTGAGGGGATACCTGGCCCGTTTGGAAACGGGTTCGAGCTCCATCCCGGTGGACTCCGAGATGAGCCGAAGCAGTCCTAGGAAGGACGACGGGCTATCGTCCATTGACTGACCTCCTGAAGACTCCAAGTCCAGTCACTTGGAGAAAAAGGAGGAATCATCTTCGGACTCGGAAGAGTCCTCAGAAAACTGCCTCTGGCCTGAGCCACCCTTCACCTGCAGTCGGTCGGGTGAGGTAACTGACAACCGATGGGGCAGACCCTTAGCGACCGAGAATCCTTGGTCGGAGCCCCATGGTGGCTGTGGAGGCGGAGGTTCCACGGAATCGGTGGAGCAGCTGGTTTTGGCGAACAACCGCCTGGGTATAGGCTCTCGGATAAGTTGAGGGGTTGTGTCGGCCGCTCGGTGACAGCCACTTAATGGCGGGGAAAGCGGCGGGGTGCTACTCGAGCCAGGAGGAAACTGTTGCAACATAAGGTCTCGTACCGTCGGCGTAATTCGCGAGCCTCCCCTCATCGAGGAGGAGGGCGAGACGGCGACGCCGCTTGCGTGCCGAGACCGAGACCGCCTATGGACGGTGGGATCAGCTGGACCGCCGAAGAGGTCCCAGACCAAGACCGAGTCCCGGAATTCCGAGGTCGGTGCGGGAGGTGTCGGCGGAACACTCCCTGCTTTCCGGATGGTCCATCCGAGGGCTCCGAACGGAGGCACAAGCGAGCCCACGGGATCCTCAACTCCTCCCGGGGAACCGGGAGAGAGGAATCTCGGCTGCTAAGAGCGACAGCCCGTCAATGGGCGAGAAAAATCTCGACTTCATCGGTGGAGTCCCGGTCAACTGGCCTGGCGGGGACACCGTGAGGCCAGTGGCGAAGCCGAGCCGATCGACCTAAGCAGACGGTCGACGGCCCGGGAGAGGGACCTTCCCGCTCCCAAGAGCGTCGGACGGGAGGGACTTACCCTGTCCCTCTTTTGGACCGAGAATAAGGTCCATGCAGGCGTGAGGCCCTTCTCCTTTAGTGGAAGGGACAGACAAAAGCTCCTTAAAGGAAGCCGTGTAAGAAGAGCCCAGAGAGGCGGGATAAATGCCGTGGCCGAGGAAGATCACAGCCAGCGCCGCCTCCTCTTCGAGGCGACCATCCGCTCGAGCTGATCTGCCCGAGCCCGCCCGCCCGCGGACACGCCAACCGGGCTTCCTTGGACTACGGAGGAAGCGTTCTCGGGGCGGCCCAGTTGCAATAGACATGCGGTCTTCGGGGCGTGGGCCGAGAAAGATGAGCTACAGGTCGCAAGCCTGCGGGTCGTGCTCAAGGCCTAACAGTAGACACCGTGGGTGTGGATCCGTCGAGACATCTTCTGCCCTTGGGCATCTCCGAGCTCCGGGGTCGATTTGTCCATCGCGGCGAAGATGAAGACTGAAGTCTTTTCGCAAATTTATTTTTAAATCCGCAAGCGGAGAAATAGGAACCAGTCTCAAGCGCAGAGCGTTAAGGAGGAACCTGAGCTTCCAAGCGGTAAGGAAGATCTGGCGTCATGGGGCGGAGCCGAGAGTTATACCACCCGGGTGGGTGGGAGGAGCAAGCTTGAAGACCTTCCAGCAAGATTTAAAGCGGCAAGGATACCTGCCAATGAGTGTGGATGAACAACATATCCATGTCCCTAGAAAGTTCAGTTTCAGGGCCCCCTCTAATAGGTCTGCCCCTACGGAGATGGACCAATACCGCCCTTTAAGGGGTCTCGGCCCCGATGACCTAATGGCGGTGCTGGATCTATCGAGTTTGTCGGGTGAATGCATGAGTCCAGATGATCTTGTCTCTGCCTATAATAAGGCTGTGGGAGATGCTCTGGACAAAAGTACTCCTGTTAGGTGTTCGACCTCTTACCATCCGTCCAAGGAGTCCATGGTTTGATGGCTCCTTGAAGAAATTAAGGCGAGAAGGCGAGCTGGAGAGACACATGGAAATCGGGCCTGATGCTGACAAGCTTAGATTGCTAGCCCATTATGAAGAGCTACCAATCAGAAATCACTAGTAAGAAGGCAGAATTTCTGTCCAGAGATTTCTGCTGCAAGAATCGACCGCTCAGCTTTGCGGACTGTGGACAGACTGTGCAATCCAGTCTGTCTTCAGCCTAGAAAGCTTTTCTCAGCTTAGATCGCGAGGTAGTTCGCTTCCTTGCAGATAAGGTTGCCAGCATCAGGTCCGGCATTGGTCGACCTCTCCTCGAGGATTGGTGGTGGACGACTGGTGGTATCTAATCCTCGGCCTGCTTGGCTGGATTTTAACCGCACGGAATTCATGGACATTGTGAAGATCATCAAAACAATGCGACCAATTAGTTGTAGTTTGGATCTGGGTCCTACACCGCTATTATTAGGTTGTGTAGAAGTTATCTACCCTATCCTTGCTGACATTGTCTGGAAATCCTTGGAGAGGGGGGTTTTTTCTGACCCCCTTAAGGAGGCAGTAGTTCGGCCACTCCTTAAAAAATCCTCCTTGGACCCAGGCTGTCTAGCTAACTACCGGCCTATCTCTAACCTACCATTTGTTGGTAAGGTTATTGAGAAGGCAGTTGCATTGCAATTGGATGATCATCTCACCTCTCATAATGTCTATGATACTCTCCAGTCTGGCTTCAGGAAAAGGCACAGTACTGAGACTGCCCTTGTTCGGGTATTGAGTGACCTCCTAATGGCCAGAGATCGAAAGGCTTGTACCATCTTGGTCCTTCTTGATCTTTCTGCTGCATTTGACACTGTAGACCATGGGGTGCTATTGGAGCGACTGCGGGTTTTTTGTGGGCTGTCTGGTACAGTCCACAAGTGGTTTCGTTCTTACCTCACTGCTAGGTCTCAGAGAGTTGTCACTGGAATTTATTCCTCTGACGCTTTCTCCCTACCATGTGGGGTACCACAGGGCTCCATTTTAGCTCCCATGTTGTTTGCAGTGTATATGCTGCCATTGGGAGAAATCATCAGGAGATACAGTCTGAGTTTTCACTGCTATGCAGATGATACTCAGCTGTATCTGTCCTTTCTCCCCGATCAGAGTGATGCACTCTCTGTACTAAATAACTGCCTGGATGAGATCAGAATTTGGATGAGTTCGAGCTGGTTAAGACTTAATCCGGATAAGACTGAGGTATTGGTTGTGGATCCAGGTCGTCCTGGGGGGGGGGACTAGGTGTTGGACAGCCATCGGGTTTATCACTGGTGGTGTACGCTCTCTAGCTCTCGACAGGTGCGAAATCTGGGAGTTATCATGATGATGGTCTGACCTTGAAATCACAAGTGTCAGCTGTTGTCAAATCCTCTTTTACCATCTGAGGAATATCGCCCGGGTGAAACATCTGATTCCCGGGAGGACCTTCAACTTTAGTCCACGCCTTGTTACCACCCGTCTGGACTACTGCAATTCCCTCTACCTAGGGCTACCAGGGGTTGATATCCGCGCCTTCAGCTGGTGCAGAACGCTGCAGCCAGGCTTTTGACTGGGACTTGAGAACCAGTCATATCATGCCTGTGCTTGGCGAACTGCACTGGCTGCCCTGTTGATGGCGGATCACCTTTAAGTTCAGTTTACTAACCTTTAAAGCCCTACATGATCAGGGACGGTTACCTGAAAGATCTTCTGGTTCCCTATTGCCCCTCCGTCCTCTCTGCTCACAGTGAGGATTGCTAGAATTCCCAGGGTTCGTTTGAAGCTATCGGGATCTCGTGCTTTTGCCTTTTCGGCTCCAACCCCGTGGAATTCTCTACCTCGCTGGTTAAGAGAATGCCCGACCGTTGACAGTTTTAAAATGGCTTTAAAAACATATCTTTTTACCTTAGCTTATTCTTTATAGTTATGGTTGTTTAATATTTGGATTTTTCTGTTCTATTTATTTTTGTACAGCGCCTTGATTTTGAAAGGCGCTTTATAAATAAATTTGACTTGACTTTATACATGATACAGCACTGCTCCCTTTTGTATCCACTATTCCGCAGTTTCACAGTGCTTTATACATGATACAGTGCTGCTCCCTGCTGTGTAGCCACTATTCTGCAGTTACACAGTGCTTTATACATAATACAGCACTGTTCCCTGTTTATCCACCATTCCACAGTTACACAGCACTTTATACAGGATACTGTGACCGTGTAATGTGGGTAAGGTAAATGAGAGATACAACATTATCCAAATATGGTTTATAATACACTTTCTCTCTCTCTTTTTTTTTTAAATAAATTCAAAATAAATCAAACCATAAAATGAATAAGTCAAACTTCAGACTGTAAAATAAAATAACAAAAGAAATAGCTCTCCTCGCGCTCCAGAACTACTCTACCTTAGTAGTTCTGCTGCAAAATAGTTAACTTTAGCAAACAATATAACTACGATCTTCTGTGCTTTACCAGACAACCATACAGGACACTCTCCTGGGCAGATCTGCCTAAACTGAGCAACAGGTCAGGTTTTATACCGTTCCCTGCAGCATCATCAGGTCAGCTGAGCCACCCCTTTTCTGTAGCTTGACCGCTGGGGAGTTTCTATAAAATAGCTTCCTTTTGGGGCTGCTGGCTCCTAAGAGCCCATTTTTAAAAGATCTATGCGTCCAGGTAAGAGCTCTTCTTCATTTAAGAGGCAACAGAAAAATAAACAATTCTGTTTATTCATATTCTGCACAGTATTCTTTCTGTACACATATTCCCACATTCAAAAACTACTGAACAATGCAATAGCATACAGCTGACACACCTGATGGCTGAAATTTAAAGCCGTCGGGAAAGATTTCATTTTGCTGCATTACTTTTTGTTAAGCTGTGTCTTTCCATATGTATACAGTTCAGCCTTCCTAACATACTGTGGGAGACCTAATCTTAACACGGGAGAGTTCCTCCCCTTCTGTCTGTTTATTCCTGGAGATGCGAGTCAGGGAAAGAGACAACTTTCACTTTCCCCAACTCAGCCGCATAGCGTGGTTCACCTGACTGTAAAACTTTTCCTCTTAATATATCCAGCTTATCATTACAAAGCAAGCGGCTGCAGGAGAAGGATTTCCTTTATCTATTTTTCTCCATTTCTCTGCCACAGGCAGTCGCTTTGCACTACTTGGTACTTTGCAAGTACTACAGCACTAACGCGAAGTATGGGGCATATTTTAAATTCTAGCTTGCACAGCAGTGCAACAATAAATCGTCCTATCTTTGCTGGGGTTGTATTTCTTTCTTTCTTTTTTTTAATCACTCATTGTCCCCACATCCTGCAGACTGACCTTGGGACCGCAAAGGAGTCATCCTCCTGCCTTGCTCGCCCTACCTCTCTAGTCCCCATGTAGCTGTGGCTTCCCCCCCAAGCGGGGCAGAGATGGGGCAGGCAAGCACCCCGATACTCACGTTTTGTCGAACCGGAGGTAGCGGGCAGGTGAGGGCATACTGGAGGCACACTACGGGGCACTCCTTCTTCCCGGGTACTGCAGGCGTTTTCCTGTGGGGGGGGGGTGGCAAGCACCCTACACCAAGGTGTCACTGCTGGCATCACCACACCCTCTTCCCTCAATGTCTACTCTGCGCTTGTCATGCCAGCGGCTTCCGCCAGAGGCCAGTCAAGCGCCGAGCGCAGAGCCCCCTCCCTCCTGCGAGAGGAGAGCTGTCCTCCTGACGCTCAATCCTTTCCCTCCCCTGCCGACCACCGATGACCTGAGCTCGCTTCCGAACCAGGGTCACCAGTGTGGTGCAACGTCCAATGCCTCAACCCTCAGAGCCACCAGGCCTATTTGTCGGGGTTATATTTCATTTAAGCTCTGCCCAGGAAAAAGAAATATAGGACCAATATACTAGTATATGAACGTTTTTTTGTCTGATGCATATTGACAAGCATAATATACCATGTCATTACAGGCATAAGGCAGGGGATGGAAAGGAATTTAAAGGGGAACAACACAACATAGTCAAAGATACTATCATGAGCGGCCTGAACATGATATAAGAAGAAATACAGAAACTAGAGAGAGTGCTACTGCAGTAGACTTTAAGAAGGGTAAGAATGTAGATGCCTTTAACAGCCTGAATGGGGGGTCAATCTACGACAGATACAGCGCTGTTCCCTGTTGTTTTTCCACTACTCCACAGTTATACAGTGCTTTATGCATGATACAGCGCTGCTCCCTGTTGTGTATCCACTGCCTCGCAGTTACAAAGTCCTTTATACATGATACAGCGCTGCTCCTTGTTGTTTATCCACTACTCCAGTTACACAGTGCTTTATACATAATACAGTGCTGCTCCCTGTTGTGTATCCACTACTCTGCAGTTACACAGTGCTTTACACATGATAAAACACTGCTCCCTGCTGTGTATCCACTACCTCAGTTACAGTGCTTTATACATGCTACAGAACAGCTCCCTTATGTGTATCCACTACCTCATAGTTACACAGTGCTTTATACATGATACAGCACTGCTCCCTGTTGTGTATCCACTACCTCAGTTACACAGTGCTTTATACATGATACAGCGCTGCTCCCTATTGTGTATCCACTACCTCTCAGTTACACGCTGCTCCCTGTTTGTCCACTACTCCACAGTTACACAGTGGTTAACATCTCATACGGCACCCAAGCCTTGTGTATCTACTATCTTACAATCATACACTGTGACCTGCATTCATATACCACTAGCCCATCACCTTCATAATGCAGATCTTCCCCTGTTCTGTGTCACTGAGCTGTACCACATTGTTACTATGTGCATGTATTGTGCACAGTCCCATTACTAAGCGGCCTGGTAATAGGAGCCATAACCAGACTATTCACATCACTATAGAGCAAGAAAAACACACATCAACTCACTTGGAGATCTGTGTCTGGAACCCTTCCAGTTTTGTCCTCATGCTGGTCATTAACTCAAAGACTTTTTCCTAAAAAAAAAAAAAAAAAAGGAAAAGGAAAAATACACATTTGTTGGGGATTGTTGTACTGTAGACGCTGTGTTGTCCTTTCAGTGTGGATGTAAATACCCACTCCAAGAGGCTAATCTCAGAAAAAGGAGTAAAAGGGCCTAGCAACCACTCACTGGTGCAGTGGTAAAGACAGTGCGCACCAGTGGTCCAAATACTGACTTGAAATCCTGGGTTCAAATCCAACTACAGCCCTGGCTCACTGTATGACACTGAGTAAGTCACTTCGACTTTCTGGGCTTCAGTCCCTCCCTAGGTGTTAGTCCCATCTTGGAATTCAGTCCCTTCCCAGAGTTTCAGTTGTTCTCCGGTGTCAGTCCCCCCCCCCCTTTTCCAATAGGTCAGTCTACCCCCATGTGTCAGTCTCTCTTTGTGCATCAGTCCCTCCCCAGGTATCAGTCCCTCCCCTGGCTTCAGTCCCTCCCTCTACGGTGTCAGTCGCTCCTTGACTTTGGCCCCTTCCTCGGCCTCAGTCCCATATTGGGTGTTACTCCCTCCCTGGGCCTCAGTCTCTCAATAGGTCTCTGTCGCTCCTTGGGCCTCAGTCATTCCCTGGGCTTCAGACCCTCCATGGGTGTCGGTTCCTCCTGAGGTGTCAGTCCATCCCTGGAGCTTCAGTTCCCTTTTCATGTTTCAGTCCCTTCCTAGGTATCGTTCCCTCCTTGGGGCTTCTGTCCTTCCCTGAGCTTCTATCCCTCCCTGTATGTCAGTACTTCCCTGGGCTTCGGTCCCTCCCTGTGGCTTCAGTATCTACATGTCTGTCAGTTTCTCCCTGGTGTCAGTCCTTCCATGGGCTTCAGTCTCTCCCCAGGGCTTCAGTCCCTCCCTGGGCCTCAGTCCATCCCTCGGTGTCAATCTCTAATTGGGCTTCAGTCCCTCCCTGAGCTGCAGTATCTATCTGTTCATCAGTCCCTCCCTGGTGTCAGTCCCTCCTCAGGGCTGGGCATCCGTTCCTCCCCAGGGCATCAATCCCTTTCTGGGCCTCATTCCCTCCCTCAGTGTCAGCTGTTCACTGGGCTTCAGACCCTTCCTTGGCTCTAGTGTCTACCTGTTCATCAGTCCCCGGTGTCAGTCTCTCCCCATGGCTTCAGTCCCTATGGATGGGGGCATCAGTCCCTCCCCAAGACAGGGGCATCAGTCTCTCCCCAGGGTGTCAGTCCCTCCATTGGCTTTAGTCCCTCCCTGGGTGTCCCTCCCTGAGTGTGCTTCCTGGGCTTCAGTCCCTTCCAGGGGCTTCAGTTCCTCCCTGGGCATCAGTCCCTCCCTGGGTGCCATGCTCTGCCTGGACCTCAGCTCCTTCCTGGGTTTTGGCCCTGCCCTGGGTTTCGGTCTCTCCCTGGGCGCCAGTCTTCCCCTGGCTGTCAGCCTCTCCCTAATCTTCAGTGCCACCCTGGGGCTCAGTCCTCCCTGGGCTTCAGTCCATCCCTGGGTTTCTGTCCCTCCCTGGGTGTCAGTCTCCCTGTGAGCTTCAGTCCCTACCCAGGCATGCTCCCGGGGCTTCAGTCCCTCCCTGAGCTTCAGTCTCTCCCCTGGCCTTTAGTCCTTTTGTCCCTCCCTGGGCATAAGATCATCCCTAGACTTTAGGGTCTTCTCGGGCCTTCATTCTCTCCCTGGGCCTCAGTGACTTCCTAGGCCTCAGGCTCTCCCTGAACTTCAGTACAGCCCTGGGTTTCAGTCCCTTCCTGGGCATCAGTCCCTCCCTGGGCCTTGGTTTCTCCCTGGCAGTCATTCTCTGCCTGGACCTCAGCTCCTCCACGGGCCTTGGTCCTGCCCTGGGCTTCAGCCTCTTCCTGGGACTCAGACTCTCCTCAGGCTTCAGTCTCTCCCTAGGCTTTAGTCCAATCCTGGGGCTCTGTCCTCCCTGGGCTTCTGTCCCATCTGGGCATCAGTCTCCCCCTGTGAGCTTCAGTCCCTCCCCAGGCATGCTTCCTGGGCTTCAGTACCTCCCTGAGGCTTCGGCCGCTCCCTGTCACCAGTGTCTCGCTGAGCTCAGTCTTTCCCCTGGCCTTTAGTCCTTTTGTCCCTCCCTGGACTTCAGTTTCTTCTCAGGCCTTCAGTCTTTCCCTGGGCCTCAGTGACCCCCTAGGCCTCAGACTCTCCCTGGGCTTTGGTCCTTTTCTCAGGTATCAGTCCCTCCCTGGGTCTCAGTCACTCCCTAGGCCTTAGGCTCTCCCTAAGCTTCAGTCCAGCCCTGGGTTTTAGTACCTTTATCAGGTATCAGTCCCTCTCTGGGTCTCAGTCACTCCCTAGGCCACAGTCTCACCATGGGTTTCAGTCCAGCCCTGGGTTTCAGTCACTCCTCCGGTCTCAGTCACTCCCAGCTATAGAAACCAGATGTTGCATCTCAGTTGGGCTTATCCTGGGTTAATAAAGTGCTTACAAAGGGAAGGGCCTGCACTGAAACACTGCTTAACTGTGCCTCTGGAGGTGGGGCCTGTGGACAGTTACAACAGAAAGAAACGAGATGGAAAAGACACGATTATCCCGCAGCAAGGATGATGTACTATATAGGGGCTTTTTTCGAGGGGTAATCTTTTTCCCTCTCCGTCACGCACTGGGACCTGCTCCTCCTTCAAGCCACCAAGTACCACCAGCAACCCCTTCCTGCAATTCCCCCAGAGCTGTCTACCTCATATTTGCAGATGTCCTTCAGGTTAGCCCGGCATATCCCTTTGCCGGGACGGTCCCCCTCCTTCGAGAGGGAAGGCACCGGCCGGGGGACTCCAGCACACTATTTTCTTTCTTGCCCAGGTGCTGCTGAGGCAGACATTACTCTGCTGGGATTGCTCGAGGGCATCGTCAGGGATGGCCGCCGTCATCTGGCCAATCCCAGTGCAGTTCCACTTTTCTGTGGTGTTCCCCTTAGTGCGATCCCTCTGCTGTGCTCCCAGTCTCCACCAGGGGCCGCTGCAGAGCGACCATGCATCCCCAACCCACCCCAAGGGAGGAGAGCAGTCTAACGGACACTCAATCCTACCTCTTCCCCTGCCAACCCCTGGCGCCTGAGTCCGTTCCTGAACCCGGGTCCCCGTCGTGGTTCGAGGTTTGGCGTCCAGCGCCTCAGCCCTCTGTGCCATGGGGCTGGCTTATATATGGGCTTTTGTAGGCAATGGAGTTATTTCTGGTTCTTGAAACAGAACCAGTCCTAGCATTTACTGGGAATCATGCACCTTGTTCACAAGGTCAAGATTAGAGATGTGCACTGTCTACATTCACATATCTCCCTTTCCTCCTTCCCCCAGGATGCATCTGGAAAACAGCTGCCATCAGCATGGTATGCTCTTCCTAGTAAAACTTGTAAATCAATCGAACACACAGAGACATTTAGATTTACTGTTGAGGGTCAAGCATGACGCTGTACTCTTCTTGAATATTTCCTAGCTCTTATAACATTTTAGATTTTGACCCTAGGATATTTCTAGTCTGGATCTGAAGAGTAGACCCCATTAAATTAAGTTTTTGTCAGTCTTCTAACTCTGTGATCTGAGTAGTCCTGATGTTTCCAGCGTTTGTTCTTAGCCACGATCATTCATGACTTTGTAAATTTGACAAAGTTGGTCCAGCAGTTTTTGGGAAGTTAATGGCCAAAAAAACAGGTTACTCACCTGTAACAGTAGTTCTAGGAGTGGTATATTTCATTCATCCACACTGTTTGGCATGTCCTTTTCCCCTTTAAATCTTGCCGGAAGTCTTCAAGCTGGCTATTCCCACCCACCCAGGTGGTATATACCTCGGCTCCACCCCATGACCCCAGATCTTAGCCCGCTGGAAGCCAGGTTGTGTGCATCTGCAGCCGGGGAGGACAGGTGGGTCCGCGTGGATGAACAACATATATCACTCCTAGAACTACTGTTGCAGGTGAGTAACCTGTTTTTCTGGGATCGTGGCTATATTGTTTATCCACACTGTTTGGCAGACTCCTAGCAGTTCTCCGGGAGGAGGGAGGCAAAGCGCACACCCCCTACTTAGGGAACAGAGACTGGAGAACTGATGCCCCAAAACCAGCATCCCTGGCGTGACTCAAGGTCGATGTGGTAGCGGGTGATGAAGGTGTTGCTGACTTCCAGTTAGCAGCCTGACATATTTCCTGGATAGGGAAGTCCCTGGAAGCAGCCACCGATGCAGCAGTATGACGTGTAGAATGAGCTCTTATCCCTCTGGGAGGCTCCTTGCCTGCCAACCTGTAGCACAGACCTATGCATGATGTGATCCATCTTGCAATAGTCCGTTTAGCTCAGGTCTGCCAGAAGCGGCTTCAGGGTAGGTGACAAACAGCTGGCGAACCTCTCCCCGAATTTCTGCCGTCCTCTCCTTATAATAGGAGAAAGCACGTCTCATGTCCAAAGTATGGAGACTGTACTCGGCCTCCGAGGTGTAATTAGGGTAGTATACCAGCACAGTCAACACCTGGTTAAGGTGAAACTCTGACACCACCTTCGGAAGGAATTTCGGGCGGGGGCACAGGACAACTTTGTCCCTGTGGAAGATCAGATAAGGGGAGCCACCGACAGCACTTGGGCTCCCTGTCCTTCTGGCAGGCGTAATAGCCACCAGGAAGGCCGTCTTCCACGACAAGTGTGACAGCTCCACACTTGTGCATTGGTTCGAATAGGCTGCCCATGAGCTTTGCCAATACCAGCAGTAGATCCCACGGAGCTGGAGGTTCACGCACCGGAGGGGATATGTGATCCAGACCTTTGAAAAAGTGCAGGACCACTGCCTCCTGCGCCAATGTCGGCTGACCGGCCCACGCCTGGTAAGCAGAAATGGCTGACAGGTGTACCCTAAGGGTCGATGACAGAAGACCCCCTTTGCAGAGAGACCAAAGGTAGTCGAGAATGTTAACCACAGAACAGGATAAGGGATCCAGACCCTTACCCTGACACCATTTCCTGGCCGATTCCTTTCTAGATGCCTCCACCACGGTGTAGACATCTTTGGAAAGACCAAAAGCCTGGAACTTTAGCCGCTCCGGTACCAGGCTGTGAGGTGCAGGGACTGAAGGTCTGGATGGAAGACCTTCCCCTGGTTCACAGAGGTCAGGTCCGGGCATGTACAAAGCCACTCCGAGGGCCTGCAGCTGAGGCTGAGGAGATCTGGATACCAGAACCGGCGCAGCCAGTCTGGGGCTACCAGAATCACCTTTGCCTTGTTCCTCCTCACCTTGAGGATCAATGGAAATGGAGGGAAGGCGTAAAGGAGGCCTGGGGTCCACAGCCTCGAGAAGGCATCCCCCTGCAGCAAGCCCTGCTGAGGGGGACAGGCATGAAACAGCCTCAGCTTGGTGTTTTCCCTGGAGGCAAACAAGTCCACCATCGATCTGCCCCAACAGGAGAACAGGCTGTAAGCTACCTCTGGATGGAGAGACCACTAGTGGGATATCTGGCCTAAGTGGCTGAGAGCATCCGCCAGCTGGTTCGAGGCTCCTGCCACATGGATGGCAAGGCAATCTGCCTCCAACCAGCCTACGAGGGTCCAGATGCGGAGTGCCTCTTTGCATAGCAGACGGGAGTGCGTTCCACCCTGTTTGCTGAGGTAGTACATGGTTGTGGTATTGTCCATCTGGACTTTAACCACTTGACCCTGGAGTTGAGGAAAGAAAGTTGACAGTGCCAGCCTGACTGCTCTGAGCTCCAACAGGTTGATGTGGCATCAGGATTCCTTGTGGGTCCAGAGCCCGTGGGCCCTGTTGTCCCCCATGTGGGCTCCCCAGCCCATGAGAGAGGCATCAGTCGTAACTGTCGGCTCGGGGCGGACAAACAGGATCCCTTCCTGCAACCGGTCTGGGATGATCCACCATTGGAGAGTGTCCCACATCTTCTGGGTTACAGTGATCAGCTGGTCGAAATGACCATGACGCTGAGTCCACTGGGCAGCCAGCTCCTATTGGAGGGGACGCATGTGCAACTGGACCCAACAGACCACTGAGGTGCACGCCACCATGTAACCCAGAAGGCACAGAAAGTCCTGGGCAGGGCGCAAGTGCCCAACCAGAAATGATTGGGCAAAGGAGGAGAGAACCTCTGCCCTGTCTGCCGGGAGTCGAGCTCTGCCCCGATGAAGCCCATCACCTGAGAAGGCATGAGTTCCGATTTGGCCTTGTTGATCAGGAAGCCGAGCTAGGAGCAGGTTTGGAGGGCCATATCCCTGGACCTCTCCACCTCCTTCTGGGTGGAACCGGCCAGGAGCCAATCGTCGAGGTAGGGTGAAATTCCCGGCCCCCGGCGCGTAGAATAGGCCGCCACCACTGCAATGCATTTGGTGAAGACCCGTGGGGCCGTTGACAGGCCGAACAGCATGGCTCGGAACTCATATAGGGTCCCTTCAACCCTAAAATGGAGGAACCGCTGATGGGACGGACGGATTGGCACATGAAAGAACGCGTCCTGCAGATCCAGTGAACAGAACCACATGTTTTGCTCCAAGGATGGTATGATCTGGGACAGAGTGACCATCCGAAAGGCGCGTGACCCAAGGTATTGCTTCAGGTCGTGAAGCGCTACAATGGTGCACCAGCCCCCCCGTCCGCTTGGGCACCAGGAAGTACCTGGAGACAAAGCCTGGGTCTGCAGATGGAGCCACCACGAGAGCTACTGCCTCCTTGAGGAGGAGCTGAGCAATGTCGTCTTGAAGAGCCGACTGGGTGCATGCGGAAATCTGTTCTTCCCAAGAGGAGCGGCTCGGCTGGGAGGGTACTGCTCAAATTCTAGAGGCAGTTCCTGACCGAACTGACCACTTTGAGAACCCATCTGTCTGTAGTGATAGCGGACCAGGTGGAAAGGAAGTGGCGGAGTTGGCCCCCCACGGGAAGACCCAGAGCTGGCATGACGGGAATAGGAGTGGCAACCCCCAACCCACCCCATCACTGAGCAAGCTTGGAGGAGGCTCCAGGACCTGAGCCTCATTCTCCTCTGTGGGCCTGTTGGGGTCCAGGCTTGGGCCGAGGGTGCCAAGCTTGAGCTTGCTGCTGATGCTGCTGTCCTCCCTGGTAGGAGGACTGCTGAACTGCAGGGGAAGAGTGCCAAAAGGGCTTCTTCTTTTTCTTCTGCTGGTTCTTGCCTGAAGAACTCTTGGCTGAAGTGGCATCCAAGGTGGCACTGGACTGCTCTATGCACTGTAGGTGACTGGCCACTCCTGGGCCGAACAAGTCAGTCCCAAGGAAAGGCACATCAGCTAACTTGTGCCGAGTACCCGCTGGGAAGGAGGAGAGCCTCAGCCATGCCCTGCGGCGAGAGGCAACTGCGGTGGCCATCAAGCTAGCACAGGAGTCCCTGATGTCCAGGGCCATCTGGAGCCGCTGTTTGGCAACAGCACAGCCCTGATCTCGGACCTGCTTAACCATGGTCTGCATGTCCGTGGGGAGATAAGGGAGGACTATATCCAATGACCCGAGAAGGGCATGAGAGAAGTGTGCCATGATGATGGCCAAACTTGCCTGATGAATGCCCAAGGAAGATGCTGCGTAAACCTTCCACCCTGAATGGTCCAAATACTTGGACTCCTTGTCAGGAGGTCAGTCAGTGTCAGCAGAACTGCCAGTACACCTGAACACAGAGGTGGTCACCAGGCTCTCGGCTGAAGGGTGCTCTGTGAACCCCGCAAGGGACCCCATGGGCACCGCATACTTGCATGCCACATGGGTAGATGGTGCTGGACATGAGGCAGGATGTTGCCACAGTTCAAGTGCCGGACTGACAATGGCCTCAGCCACAGGAAAGGCCTCCGTCAGGGTATGCCCTCTCTTGAGGATGTCCGGGAGAGGGTACTTTGCCTTTTTCTGGATGGGTTCCAGGGGCATCCCTGTAGAATCAGAGATGAGACAAAGGATCCCTTGGAAGGAGGAAGGACCTTCCTCCACCCCTGTGCCAACCGATGACTCATCATCCCCAGGATGAGAGTGGAGCCCAGTGACATCCGAGTCCGAAGAGACGGGGTACAGCGCCTGCCGCCCAAATCACCTTTGACCCGCTGAGGGCGGTCCGGGGTGACGTGACCCGACAGATTCGGGAAGCCAGTATCTGGTCGGTCCTCTTTGGAAGAAGCCCTCCACAGGCTGTAGGCGGCTCCACCACTATCGGTGGAAAGACCGGTATAGGTCGAACAGGCAGTCGTGCCAGCCCCGCGGGCGGGGAAAGCAAATGCTTTGGTTCCGAGGGGGTCAGCTTTGGCCTAGGAGGCGAAGAACAAGTAATGGCCGGGGTAGGCGGTGGAGCCGGCTTATGCCCGGACAAAATCAGCTGTTGCCACATAAGGTCCTTGTAGTGCCGGAGTTTCCATCTGAGCCTCTCCTCATTCAAGGAGGATGAGGACGACCTGTCACGTCACCTATTTTTGGAGCGCTTGTGGCTCTTCCTCGGCCATTTGGCCAAGGGGGTTCTAGACCTTGACAGAGATCGGGCAGGCCGACTCAGTCGCTCGGGAGACACCGGGGGAAATTGGTGAAACCCGTGGGTCGGGAACTAGAACCTTGATGGGGACACCAGCGGGCTGGGTCTCCTCATCAGGGAACACAAGGACCGGAGTCCTCTTCAAGGGGTCGTCGACCGGGGCCAGTGACAGTGGGTCGACTGAATTGAGAACGATCTCAACCTCATCGACCACATCCTCGGTTGTCTGGCCAGACGGAAGATCCATGAAGCCTGCGGCCGAGGAAGCGATCTTCACTGAGGTCGAGACCGCATGCTCCTGGGACTGAAGCCTCTCTCAGTCCCAAGAGAGCCTTCACCGAGACGAAGATGTGCTCGGTTCCTTATCTCTTTTACGAGATTGGGAGGAGTGCAAGCCCATGGTGCCTCTCCCCAGATGGGGAGAGACTGGCACAAGTCCTTGAAGGAACCTGTGAAGGTGGAACCCAGGTTGAGTGGAACGAAAAAGCTTTGATTGTCCGGAGCGTGGGCGGCTTCTTCTTCGAATGCCTTCATGCACTCCAGCTGCTCAGCGGAACCCGAAGCCGCAGAAACCACCCACCTAGCCTCCTTGGTCTTCACTGGAGGATTCCTTTTCTCCAGTTTCCCCAGCTCTGAATGTGCCAGGCTGTTGTCCAGGACGTTGGGATGGAAGACCAAGCAAAAGCTGCAGGACGAGGTGTCATGGCCGACACCTATGCAGTAGACGTACATACTAACATACTAAAATGCCAGCAGAATAGGCCTAACGGTCTTTCGTGTCTGCTCGTTTGGTCAGTCCCCAACCTGGGTGCTGACCTTGCTGTCCCCCTCGCCTTCTCTGGCTTCTCCTTCCCAGTTCCGGATATTCTTGCTGCATTGGATTTTGCTTTCAGAACCCTTCCCTGTACCTGTCCCACCCCTCTTGAACCCTCCACTGTCTCTGCCTCCACCAGCCCCTAGGCAGTGCATTCCATGGCTCCACCACCTCTCAGTGAAGTAGCACCTCCTCCTCCTTTCTCCCCTGAATCTTCCCCTCCAGCTTCCACCCATGCCTCTAGTGGCCCCTTCCTTGAAGCACCCGACTGTTCCTCCCCTATTTACCCTCTTCATGTACCTAAAGACCTCTATCATGTCCCCCGGTCCCTTCTCTCTTCCAATGTGTACATATTTAGCTCTTGAGCCTCTCCTCAAGGTCCTGTCCCCAACCCCAAATCATTTTGGTTGCCCTCCTCTGGACCCTCTCCAGGAGGTTAATGTCCCGCTTTAAGTGTGGCCTCCAAACTGCACGCAGTACTCAAGATGCGGCCTCACCAAGCAGCTTTATACAGAGGGAGTATCACTTCCCTCCTTCTGAGTGATCCCCTAGCGATGCATCCCAGCATCCTGTTGGCTTGGCTGCTGCCCTCCTACAAGTCTCAGAGTTGTTCATCTTGACATCCACCACCACCCCAGGTCCCTCTCAGCCATCGAGACTTGTAGCATTCCCCAGGGTGTACACTTGGCCTGGGTTTCTGGCCCAGGTGGAGTACCTTGCATTTCCCTGCATTGAACCTCAGCTTCCACTTTCTAGACCATCTTTCCAGAGCCTCCAGGTCCCCCTGTAGGGCCACCCTCCCCTCCCCTCCTCCCCATCCACCACCGCCCCCAGTTTCGAGTCATCTGCAAAGAGACTCATCTCACTCCTGATTCTGTCCTATATGTCAGATCGTGGGCGTTGAACAGAAGGGCCCAAGGACTGATCCCTGTGGGACCCCACTAATGACCCTCCTTGGGGATGAGACTATCCCACCAACCACGACCCCTTCTGGGTCCGGTCCTGGAGCCAATGCCTATCCATCTGATCATCTGTTCCCCACCCCATTTCTCCCAGCTTATCCAACAGGCCCACGTGAGGAACAGAGTCAAATGCCTTGCTGAAGTCTAGAAAGAGGACATCCACTGGTCTACCCAGGTCCAAGGCACTTGTCACCCAGTCATAGAACTCCACCAGGTTTGTCTGACACGGTTTCCCCGGGATGAATCCATGCTGTCTATCGTCCAGGCACCCTGACTTATCCAGGTCCCCCCCTAGCCTCTCCTTGACAATGCCCTCCATCACCTTGCCCACCACCGAGGTCAGGCTGACAGGCCTGTAGTTCCCTGCCACCTCCCTTGATCCTCCCTTGTGGATAGGCACTATATGCGCCACCTTCCGGTCTTGGGGCACCCACCCTGTCCTCAGAGAGATGGTGAAAAGCTCTGCCAGGGGTTTTGCCAGGACATCTGCAAGTTCCTTCAGCACTCTGGGATGTAATTTATCCGGCCCCGGTGCTTTCTCCATCTTAAGGGAGCTGAGGGCTTCCCTCACTCTCTCTGCTGTGATTTCCACTTCCGGTACCCCTTCTCCCTGCTTAGCCCTCCCCCCACCTGCCAGTGATGCCTCCCCCTCTCCCCAGACCTGCCGATCGGTAAGGGTCCCCCCTCCTCAGTATCTCTGTCTCCTCCCATGTATGATGCAGCACCCCCATTTTCCCTGGTGAAAACTGAGGTGAAGTACTCATTTAGTACCTCAGCCTGCTCCCCCGGGTCTTGTGCCCATCTCTCCCCTGATTTAATCCTGCTAATCTGCCCCTTCACCCTTCGTTTTCCCCAATGTATCTAAAGAACCCCTTGTTCCCTCTCCTAATTTCCCTGGCAGAGTTCTGCTCCTTCCTTGCCTTGCCGCCCTCCACCACTCTAGTGGCCCTTCTAGCCATCAGCTCGTCTCCCCTCGATCCCTTTCACTCCTTGAGCACTTGAATTGCTTATAGGCTGCTTTCTTTTCCCGCACCACCTCCTGGACCTCCCTGGTCCACCAACAGGGTTTTTGGGCCCTACCGCATTTTCGTCTTACTCTTGCACAGGTGCTGGTAGCATCCTGCACCCCTCTCCTGATGATTTCCCACCTACTATCAGCGTCCATGTCTGACCCAATCCCATCCAAATGCTCCTTAAGGATCCTTCCCATTTCTTAAAATCCGCCCCCCTGAAGTCGGTTACTTCGTCTTTGTGCAGCCTTCTACCCCCTAGGTCCAGGCAGAACCAGACCGTGGCATGGTCACTCCCCGCCAATGGGTCCCTTACCTCCAGGCCCCCAATCTGGTCACTGTCTGCCAGGACCACATCCAGTACCTGTGCCTCCCTGGTCGGTTCCCTCACCTGCTGAGTTAGGAACGCGTCTTGAAAGACATCCAACAACCTCTGTTCCCTGGTCACAGAGGATGTCATAGTCTCCCAGTCTGTTCCTGGCACGTTTAAGTCCCCCAACACCACCACTGTTCCGTACATGAGATGGGCATCGGTGTGTGACATCTTCTGGCCACAAGGACACCAGTGAAATGCTGGCGAAGATTTATTTCCATGATCGAGGGCAGCCACATTCATGCTTCGAGGGCAGTTTTAATTGGTAAAACAGAAGTACTTGAAAGCCAGGGCCTCACGAAATGCATGAGCACGAGGGAGGCAACCAGTATCTTCCAGTGGAAAGGAAGATCTGGCGTCATGGGGCTGAGCCGAGGTATATACCACCCGGGTGAGTGGGAGGTGCCAGCTTGAAGACTTCCAGCAAGATCTAAAGGGGAAAAGGACATGCCAAACAGTGTGGATGAACAACATATCCATGATCCTAGAACTAGCTATTTTCTTGTCCATTTCTTCTACAAATAAATCAGCTTTGATGGTCTCATCAACTTGCAACATCAGCAAATTCTACAGAAGGCGAGCAATTAAAACTGTGTGTTTTTTAACTAAGGCAATCTGAGGCCTGAAAAAGTGGCCAGTGTTTATTTAATCCAAAACTTTGAACTATCTTTCTTTTTTGACTTTGTCTGCAAACCAGGAGTCAAACATTGAATTTTGCTCTTAAAGCAATCCATGAAATTGGGCAAAAAATGTGACTATCTTTTTTCCACTACAAAAGATTCTACGTATCTTCTAGTTTTATTTGGTGGAAAAATGTTCTAGTTTTAGCAAAATGTTGAGTATTTTATAAATGTTTTAATGTAGTTTTTCCTTTTCTCAAGAAAAAAGATGGTCACCACATTTGACTTAGAAATTCCACTGTAGGAGTCCCACACTGAGCTCTGGAAAACTTGGGATGCCCTGTGGAACTGACTCCGTGCTCGTGTGGAACTAGGCCAACAAAGTAGGTCTTCGACGTGGATGGGATGCCTTTTGGTCTTGTAGCATGGTTCTCCAAGCTAGTTGTTGGTTTATATGGGTCAGGTTCCTGTTGAATTGTTGGCCATTAAGTAAAGGTGTGAGGTGACACCTCTCCATGTCACCTAGCTCAAAACATATATGCATAAAAGGTATCAGACAAGACGCTAATATTGGGAGTCCTGGAAGTCACAGCTGCATTACAAAACTGATTTAGATACTGTTATCAGAGGCCTTTAAGACCTTAAACATCAATTAAACCTGTACACGCTTGTTATCTTAAATATGTTCTCACCTGTTAATCAGGTAATTATGTATTTCTGTATGATGCCTACCAATATATATGTATCAGTTGTAGGGTTGCCACCTTTGGACGAGGCAAAAACAGGATCTTAAGCTCCGCCCCTAGCCCTACCCCTTTACATGACTCGTCATGCATTGCTCCTCCTAGAAAGTCATTTGTTATAGCAATAAAAAGACAACACTTAAACCAGCAGTTCAACAAAAACGTTAAGATATTGTACCTGCTAAAGTTACCTTTCTAGATTCTTCCTAGTTATTTATTTACTTATTGCCATTGGTTTACCAGATAAACAAAATCTCATTTACAGATATTTATTTATTTAGTTTTTGTTAAGCTGGTAAGTGCACTAGACAAATCCTGCCTATTTTCAGGCACGACCCAGGGGAAGGGGATACAGATGAATGCCAACTGACCTTGAACCAGATTAAGCTGTTGGTGGTATTTTTAGTGAATGATTTGGCCAGGACACGGGAAATTCCCTACTCTTTCGATAAGTGCCATGGGATCTTTAACAGCCACCTGAACTACCACCAATCCAGGCAGATGGGACCTCAGTTTAACATCTCATCCGAAAGACGGCACCTCAGAAGTGCAGCACCCCTCTCATGCTGCACTACAGTGTCAGTACTGGGATATTAAACCAAGTGCCAGATGTGGGAACTGAACCCACAGCCCTATGATCTGGGGGGAGACAAGGGAAGTACTGTAAATAGCATACACTAGTATACATGGGTATATAATGCATAATAAATAAATTGTTTCCTATAATGTACATTTTATATCTTTTCTGACTCCGTTTCCTTTTCATGTCCACAGTACTATTTCAAAACCGAAGAAGTTACCATCCTTTTTTCTTGAGGAAAAAATAATTTAAAACATTTAAAAATGCCTAAGTTCTGTTAGAGATGAAAATGTTTACCAGCAAATGAAAGTGGAAGACAACTGGCTCTGTTACTGTTACAAAAGGTGGGAACAGCTTTGCTGCTATGCCACTTTAAGATGCAGTGGAAAAGATTAAGTTAAGTAAGTGCTAATGGTGTTAATGGTCTACTTTACACCTTCCAGATTCACTGCTTTCACAGACAAAGGGCTATTATTGACAACAGAACTTGTTTGTAACCTGGACATGTAGCTGAAACAATGAATTATATGACAAAATCTGTTTCAGAAGTATGTGAGCACTCAAAATGGCTCAATAACCTGACCAGCACAGAGCAAAACCAGATTACCTGACAAGGACCCTGAAAACCTGATAACCAGGTAAAAAACCTGACAGGTGGCAACCCTAATCAGTTGTGCTGTGACATTGTAATAAAGCTAAGTTTAAAAAAAAATAAGAAATTCCACTGTAGACCTGGCAAGGGTTAGGATCAAGTAAATTAAAAAAACTCATGGTGCACAGCATGGGACTTCAGTGGTATGCTAATATTTTTATTAAGTGTAGCCGAAACTAGCTTTTTTGGAAAAACGTCTTTAAGTCAGGAGTTAAGAGTGCTGGCACCTTGAGCTCCAAAAGCGACAAATGCTTCAACCAGAGAGACTACTGTACATCACGCAAGGATTGCAAGTTGGGCTTCTCAGCTCACAGTTACTGGTATATGGGGCTATGCAATGGCCTGACTCAGAACATGCCATTTATCTTTAGGAGTGAGGGGGCAGGACTAGAACACACAAGTGCGTTATGAAAGTCCTGCCCCCTCACAAGTAATAAATTATATATACAGAGCCAAGCCATTGTAAGTCCAATTTATACAATGTATTTTCAGTTGTAAAGCTCTTAGACAAGTTTTTTCTATGAAGAGCTAACAGTTTCTGTTTGATGTCACTGTTCTTTTTTGAGTGCAGTACACAGGCCATTCTGATGTCTTCGGGAATTGTTCGTGCTGCTCTTCAAGCTGCTCTCCCATTGGTTAAGGGTTCTTTTTGTAACCTGTCTAAAGTGGAGATATCTGCCCAAAAGGAAGGTAAATGATTTATCTTCATTTAAAATGCTTAAGTGGCTTAAATAAATAATTTCTATCTGTAAGGCTTGACACTCTCATACTTTGTGTAAACAGGGTATTCTATTGGGCAGTCAGAAATAAGCTTTTTATTCACTCTGGAATGTTTCCTAGCAATGAGCAGTGGAGTGAAGCAGAGCTCAGAGTTCTAGATCAACACTGCTGACAACATTCCAGAATAAATAAAAAGCTTATTCTTGGATGCGCTATGGAACGTCTTGTTCATACCATGGAACACTGAATGCCACTGTAATGAGGCTGCAGTGACAGTAACATGCGTGCAGTCAAAATAACATGTCATTTCCCCTGCAGCTGAATAACACACAAAACTAACATTCTGCACTGTTATTCATCACTTCTGTGGTATAAATCCAATTTACCCACCTGGACTTGTACACCAAAGTTATGCCCATCTTCGATCTTGGGGATCTGCATTTGCACCCAGACAGTGACCTGCACAGAAAACACAACGTCAGAGTTTACATCAAGTTATAAGTTAAAGGGGAGAGAATTTTTGCAACACACCCTGTAAAATATTTGTTTCTCCCAGAGTGAGTAAAACATACTGCACTCCCTTCTCCACAGGTCTGGAGCAAACGTTTTCTAGTGAGACCCACATATTATACGGTACACACATAAATTAAACAAGTGAAATATAAAATCCCAATACTATATATTGCAGGTCTGTGGTCCTCGGTTACTCAGGGTTGAGTACAGGACAACATTTTTCAATAATTTGAAAAGACAAAGAACCTCAACACAAAGGCACTGAGGCAAAGGCACTCTGGGAAGGGCATTCGCAACAAAGCCAGGGTTCAAAGACATACAAAATCACACCTACACCAATAATGCAAAGCACCATGTGAAGAACTTTATGCAAATCATCACAAAAGAATTTAGACTGGTTCTAGAAACAGTTTAAAGTTTGTCATGATAATTTGCATATACTTCCCATGATGCTCTGCATTATTAGAGTATGTGTACTTTCTGTTCTTTTTTTCCCTTCTTCAATAATATATTTTATTAAACCATACATTTTTTTTTGGTTACACGATACTCCTTGAATGACACAAACTCCCAGTGTCCCAGTGGGCTCGGACTGTGGCAGGAAAACAGGTGAAAAATGAGGTTCCAGCTGGAAGGAGCAGGAAGATGCTTGGCTCGCCCCCCTCCCCCCCATGTCTAGTGAGGGTTGCTCCCCTTCTCCTGGTCTGCCAGTCAGGAACCACCTCCCTTATTGCCAGTTGCTGAAATATGTAGGAGCCTACCAAGACACTGACAGGTATGGAACCACCCCATGGGGTAAGTAAAAAGGGAGGGGCATCGAGGCAGTAATCCAGAGTTGCGACATCCCGGGAAGCAAGAAGGAAGGGCCAGAGAGCTCCTCAGACAGAGCATGGCAGCTGAAGGACTTCATGATATATGGCTTAGTGCCAGAGTACTTGGCGAGTTGTATAGAAGTGTGTACTTCAAAATCTTCCTGACGGGCCAGCCCGTCGGCGCAGCAGTTGGATTTCCGCTCACCACGCCAGTGACCCAGGCTCCCGCGGGAGGGGAGAAGAAAGGAGCATCCCAAGGACTGTTCTCCTCCTTCTTGGGGGGAGGTTTGGAACCCCGTCCGGTGCTTGACAGACCCTATCGGAGGCAGGGGTACGCAGCTACGGTGTGTTACAGTTCTCGGGGAGGTGGGGCAGACGCGGGATGTCATTGCACGTCCCCGCCCTCATGCAAAAATGGGAAGAAAAAATCCCGCTATCAGCCACCTACGTGAAGCCAGCATCAGACTTCAATTAGCCTCCCCTGCCAGCTCCCCCAGTCAGTCACTAGTTTCGCGGCATCAGGGCCAGTGCTGTGACCCCACCCCCTGAGGGGCAAGTCAGGGGTCTCAGGGGAAGAGCACGGAACAGGAGAGGTGGAAGTCGAGATGCACTCTGACTAGTGGATGATCGGTGGCTGGCAGCAGGGGCAAAAAAAGACAATTAGAAAAAAAAAATTCTTCCTTACAGAATGCTACATCCCTGGAACTGGTTATCCCTAGGAGTAGAACAACCAGATTAATGTACTATTTTAGCAACATGGTCCCACATTTTTGGAATCAACTATCATCAAAGTTAAGGGTCATCTCAAGCAAAAAGCCCCAAATAAATAGGGTGAAGTGATGGTTTCTAAAGACAATCATGAGCTGAATGTCTGCTGTCCAGGTACATGTAAGTAAAATGAAGTAGTGTACTGTGCCACAGTTAGTTTACTACGTGCTCTGTCCTTCATCTATGCATAGCAATTAAGTCTGTGCTGTAATATGATATTTATTGCTGTAAACAATATGGGATTTTTAGTGTAATTGGTTTGTAACTGATGTGTGACTGCAGGAACAGCACTGGAAATTAGCTGTGCTCAATGCTTGTATACCACAATAAAACTGAATCTGAAAATGAACAGTAGGCCTAGTCATTGGGGTGAGGGGGACACAAAGTTCTGAAATAAATAACTGAAAGAAGATAAAAGCTTGTCTTTACCAGGTTGAGTTTCTCCTTGACCTCCTTAATCTCAGGTTTAAGTCGTTTCAAGAGGGCCACTATTTTCTCGTTACTGCTGACGGGGCCACAGGGGGGCGCTGAAACAGAGGGTACAGAAGGTTGTAAACAAACTGATAATCCAAATTTACAGTCAAGAACTTGGAGAGAGACTTCCCCCACCCGCAAGAAACAGATGAATCGGGAGACAGGACTGGATTTTTTCCCCCACAGAACTTTCTCCCCCTTGGTCACCCATGTTACAGGGATAAACCTAGGTCCCAGGGATATACCTGACCCCCCCGACAGCTCCCACGACTTCCCCTCTTAAGTGGACAGGAACCAAGGGGAGAAAGGGATGTCAGCTGTCATCGATGGTTGTGGAATCTTATCCCGTTTTCTCCCAGACCGTCCTTCCCCTCCTGGCATGGGTGCAGACCCTTGATGACCTGCACACAGCACTGACTGTGGAAAGAGCAAGCTGCCCTGGCCCCACCACAGGAGTTGCATGGGCAGCTGCTGCAGTGTGACCTGCCTCCTGACATGGAGATGCAAGTTCACACCGACACCCATGTTGATTGCATCGCAGCTCAAAGCACTGCTGCTGAACCATGGAGACGGCCAGGACTGGATTGCTGAAGATGATTTCAGATGAACAATGTGCCTAGATCTGTGTAACTGTAGACAGTTTGCTTGTATAACTGTATATCCATCAGTAATTTACTGTTTGTATTGCTCCATGTGTTACTAAGGATTTTATTGTTTGTAACTTGTATGCTGTTAAATAGAGTGAAAATTAATTCTGCTAAGTAGAATATTATCTATAGTAAATGTATATGTTTCTGATTTTTTTATGACATTTTATTAATTGAAAACTGTACAGAGCTTGGACTATTCTGCAAGTTATGTAACATAATTCTAATAAAAATGAATAAAAATGTACAGCTGGCCCGGTGGCGCTGAGGGCTGAGGCACTGGATGCCTTACTTCATGCTACGCCGGTGACCTGTGGTCAAGAACGAGCATGGGTCGGCAGGGGGGGAGGAAAAGGACTGAGCGTCTGAAGGACTGCTCTCCTTCTCCGGGGAGGGGAGTCCTCAGTGGTTGGTGCTTGCCTGCTCCCTAGCAGTGGTTGGGGGACAGGGTGCCGTGCTGCAGAAGAGGGAGGGGTTGGGGCAGATACTTGGAGGGAGCACATGCGGATGCGTGCACACTCCTCTCCGCGGGTGTCATTGCATGCCTCAACTCCTGGGGAAGAAAAAACAGGAAAAAGACAAGATGCCGTGGCACAATGGTGGAGGGCGCCTCACATACTCCACTCCTGGCCAGCCATGGCGCTGGCCATACTGAATCCGTTCTCCGGTGCGGGCTGGGGAACTCCGCTAGTGCTGGCAAGCCCTGGGAGTATGGGCCAGTGCTGGATGGTAGATGCTGGGGGACGTGACTGGGGGCTTCCTCCAGATGACAGCCGGCAGCAGAAAAAGAAAGAAAAAAAAATACAACGAACAATGTGTCTAGATCTGTGTACCTGTAGACAATCTGCCTGTATAACTTTGTATTTTTTTTTTTTATTTTGGTAACCAGGAAAGGCACACTGAGCCAAGACTTGTTTCCAGGTGCGACTCTGGGTTGGATGGAGAGGAAGTACGGACAGGAAGAGCATTTCAAACCCCCAGAGTGCATAAATAAAAAACAATGACAGATGAAACCAGTTAACAACAAGTGGGATGGCCCACTTGACCTAGCACAGCATGGAATCAAGCTTGGAAAAAAGCAGACCGTGGATACCTTACATGGCTACAGTATATTAACTGTGCTAGGCAGCATTAAGATTAAGTACCTCAAGTATTAGAGCACAGAGTGGAGGCTAAGGAGACAGGTGGCCCAGACAGGAGGAAGACGGGGGACAAGAGAGGCTGGGAGAAGAGAGACAGAAGTGTCAGGAGTGGAAGAGGCAAGTACAAGGGAAGCAGGAGTAAGCCTTAGCAGACGTCAAAAGGCCTGGAGAAAGGAACCGAGCTGAAGTGAAGAGGGGAGAAGGTTTCCGAGGGAAGGGAAATGGTAGGAGAAAGCAGCTTGCCCAGCACACGAGTGAGGATGGGGAATGGCAAAGGTGTGGGAATCCCTGGAGCACAGGAAGTAAGAAGAGGAGAGGGCAGGGGAGAGGAATGAGGAGAGGTAAAAGGGAATGAAGTTAAACCAGTATTTAGCAATGATAGAGGCACATTAGGACTGGCGACGTAAAGGTAGAGGAAGGATGGACAGGAAGGAATAGAGACAGCAGTGATGAGTGCAGATTAGAGAGCTGCTGGAGAAGTGGTAGAAGGCACTGCAGAGGATGTCCAGTCTGGTGAGTGAAGAGGAGGAAGCGGTGCCATAGACCACATCTGCATAGTCGAAAACCAGGAGGAACATTTTGGTTTCCAGCTCCCGGCAGATCTGGAGGGATAGGCAGTCCTTGTTTCAGTATAAGGTGCTGGGTTTGGGGCAGAGTTTGATGTGGATGGCATCAACATGGACAGAAAAGTAAAGCTTACTATCAAGCCAAACCCTCAGGTACTTGGAAGGCGGGGACACACCCAAGGAGGGTGCCGTCCAAGGTAGAGAAGACAGGGGAAGGCAACAACCTTGCCCGTTTCTGGCTGGAGCCCAAGGCCATGGTTACCGTCTCCTTGGTGTTAACCCTGAGCTGGTTGGCTTGTAACCAGCAGATCACATTATGGAAGTTGTGCTGCAGTGGAACCTCAACAGCTGGGGTTGATGGGCCAGAGATGCGGATGACTGTGTCATCTGCATACATGCGGATGTGAGAAGAGAGACAGGCAGAGGGGAGGTCATTTAGGAAAACTGAGAATAGGACCAGGCGCAAGATGGAGCCTTGTGAAACACCTGCATGGATGGGGAAGGGGCGACTAACAGGGCCGGAGAAGGCCTGGACAAGAGCCACTTCTATCCTGTTTTAAAGGTGATAGAAGTCAAGTCTCTACAGATCTAGGTGCCCTCTTGTTTCCCTTTAAGGGTCTATTTACTATGCTGCTATGTTCAGACCTTTTTTGTGAAATTAATAATGTAGTTTTTTTTGACTTCACAACTACTCTGAGTCCCCCCTCTCTCTCCTCAGCAGTTGCTGCTCTCGTCATCACTGCCTGAAAATTCTGTGACATCAGTAACTCCATTCCAGGCCATTCAGATGAATACCATTGAGTGGTGTAACTGATGTCACGAAATGTCATAGAAATATGAAAAGAAAGAGCTGTAGCTCCTGAGGGGAGTGGAACTCTATGTTGATACATACGAACATACAAAAATGCCAGCAGAAACAGGTCTCACGGTCTATCGAGTCTGCTCGAGTGCGCAGCTAGCACCTTATAATGCTGCTGCCCCTCCCTTCCCCCATCCTATTACCCTTTACTCTAACTCAACCCCTGTTGAAGTTGTCTACCGTTTTACAGGCCGCTACCTCACCTGGCAAGAAGTTCCACTTGTCCACCACTATTTCCGTGAAAAAATGTCTCCTTACCTCTCTCCTGAACCTACCCCCCCTCCAATCTCAGTTGGTGTCCTCTCGTGTCCCGCCCCCTTCTCCTCTGGAAAATCCTATCTGTATTAGTCTTGTTTATTCCCTTCAGGTACTTAAAGGTCTCAATCAGATCTCCCCAGTCCATTCTCTCTTCCAGTGAGTACATATTTAACTCCCCCAGCCTTTCCTCATATGACTTGTCCTCCAATCCCTGGATCATCTTTGTAGCTCTACACTGTACCTCCTCCAACAATCTGATGTCCTTCAGGAACAGGCACCAGTACTGCATGCAGTACTCCTGGTGGGGCCTGATCAGTGACCTATACAGGGGCAGGATAACCTCCCTACTTCTGGAGGAGATCCCTCTAGCCATACGCCCCAGCATTTTGTTGGCTTTTGCCGCCGCCCTTCTGCACTGAACGGAGTTGTTCATACTCCCGGTTATGATCACCCCTAGGTCCTTCTCTTCTGTGGAGCAAACCAACTGAACCCCATTTAAGTGATAATCCCTTCTCTGGTTCCGGGCTCCGAAGTGCAGAACCTTGCACTTCTTGACGTTCAACCCCAGCTGTCATTTATCTGCCCACTCCTGCAGCTTATTCAGGTCCTCCTGCAACCCCTTCCCTCTCCGTGTCGTCTACCACAGCTCCCATCTTGGTATCGTTTGCGAACAGACTGATTTTGCTCCGGATCCCATTCGAGATATCTGCAATGAAAATCCAGAACAGTACTGGTCCCAGCACGGATACCTGTGGTACCCCGCTCATCACTGCTCTCGGTGGTGAAAGTTCTCCCCCTCAGCCAGTTCCTGATCCAGGTCACCAATTTTGGTCCTGCTCCCATATACTCCAGCCCCCAATCTCCCATGTGGCACAGAAAAGTAAAGCTTACTGTGAAGCCAAACCCCACAATATAAACATATATGTGACCCTTTATGTGGAAAAGTCACTGATACTGGGATTCCTTTGTTTAAAACTGTATATAGTTTTACTGTTGAAATGACTGCAAAAAACTATTTGGAGCGCAAGGGGTTAAACTGAGATGCTGGTGTGCAAACTTTGCAGAGCTGCGAACAAGAGGTCAGTTCTGGGTCACCATGTATTGTTTTGCTGCACCTGCAAGGAATGAAACTTACAAGAACATTCTGTGAGAAGCAGGCTCTCTTAATGAGTTCCCAAAGACTTATAAAAAGAGCAGCAATAATTTTTGCTAGAGAGACAAGGAGAATGAGAGACAAACTTGGAATTAAGAAATACCCTCAGAAGGGCTTTGTTTTTTCTGTACTGCCTTTGTAAACAGTTATACTGAAAACAATTTATTTTTTATTTTACTGTTATTGAAAAAAATAAAATGCTATTTGCAAATTTTGAAACTGCTCCTGGTCTTCCTATGCTTCCTGACCAATGCCTTGACAACACATGGCCCTGGGTGTGTGGTAATGCTGTGAATCTAGGTGAGAACACTGCCCATGGTGTGTGATAATGCTGTGAATCTAGGCAATAATATGGTGCAGGGTGTGAGGTTATGCTGTGAATCTGGGCGATAACACAGCCCCAGGATGTGAGGTTATACTGTGAATCTGAGTGATAACATGGCCCAGGGTGTGAGGTTGTGCTGTGAATCTGGTCGTAAATGCAGCCCAGGGTGCATGGTAATGCTTGGAATCTGGGCAATAACACGGCCCAGGGTGTGTAGTAATTCTGAGAATTTGGGCGATAACACAGTCCAGGGTGTGAGGTTATGCTGTGAATCTGGGCGATACCATCGCCCAGAGTGTAAGGTTATACTGTGAATCTGAGTGTTAACATGGTCAAGGTATAAGGTTATGCTGTAAATCTGGGCAATAACACGGTCCAGGGTGCGAGGCTATGCCATACTACCCACACTCTCCGGGTGGTTGAAAGCATGAAGCTCACAAGCCCCCGGGGCATGTGGTCAGTACAGTACAACTGTATGCCCTGTAATGAATTATCACTTACATAAACCCTGGGGGGGGGGTGGCAGGGGTCCGGGTGGACAACAGCAAGTGTCAGGGGTTTGGGTGGATGACAGCAGGGGTCAGAGTGGACAATGGAAGTGGTCAGGGTGGACAATGGAAGTGACCAGGGTGGATGATAGCAGGGGTCAAGGTGGATGACTGCAGTAGTCAAGATGGACAATATCAGGTGTCAGTGTGGATGATGGCAGGGATCAGGGTGGATGATGGCAGGGATCAGGGTGGATGATAGCAGGGGTTGGTGGATGATAGCAGGGGTCAGGGTGGATGATAGCAGGGGTCAGGGTGGATGAAAGCAGGGGTCAGGGTGGATGAAAGCAAGGGTCAGGGAGGATGATAGCAGGGGTCAGGGTGGTTGATAGTAGGGGTCAGGGTGGATTAAAGCAGGGGTCAGGTGGATGAAAGCAGAGGTCAGACGGATGAAAGCAGGGGTCAGGGTGGATGAAAGCAGGGGTCAGGGTGGATGATCGTATGGTCAGGCTGGATGATGGAAGTGGTCAGGGTGGATGACAGCAGGGTGTACATCAACACGTAGCACGCTGGATGCTGGCAAATGTTTTTGTGTCTATGTTATGTAAGCATGCCATGTAAGTATTACTCAATATTGTGCCATTAAAACTAGGGAGACAAAATACTTGGAAAGTGAAACTGGAGCAGGGCAGCAGAGAGAGAGAGAAAGATGGGGGAAGATAGAAATAAAGGGAAAAATCAGAGAGGAAGAATTATTGAAAGATAAAAATGAAGGAAGGAGTAAGACACATTCAATGAAAATTGCCTCCAGTGCAGCCCTGTCTCTGAGGCAAGCACTTTACTGTTACATTTATGCTTTCTCACATTTAAGTCCCTTTACATAAGGCCGGCCCGGTGTCGCTGAGGGTTGAGGGTGATAACATGGTCAGGGTGTAAGGTTATGCTGTGAATCTGGGTGATAACATGGTTCAGGGTGTAAGGCTATACTGTACTATGAATCTAGGTGATAACACGGCCCAGGGCGTGAGGTTATGCTGTGAATCTGAGTGCTAACATGGTCAGGGTGTAAAGTTATGCTGTGAAGCTGGGTGATAACATGGTCAGGGTATAAGGTTATGCTGTGAATCTGGGTGATAACACAGCCCAGAGTGCAAGGTTATACTGTGAATCTGAGTGTTAACATGGTCAGGGTATAAGGTTATGCTGCGAATCTGGGCAATAACATGGCCCAGGGTGTGAGGCTATGCTGTACTAACCGCAATCTCCAGGTGGTTGAAAGCATGAAGCTCACAAGCCCCCAGGGCATGTGGTCAGTACAATAGAACTGTATGCCCTGTAATGAATTATCACTTACAGAAACCCTGGGGGGAAGGGAGATGGCAGGGATCAGGGTGGATAACAGCAAGTGTCAGGGGTTTGGGTGGATGACAGCAGGGGTCAGGGTGGACAATGGAAGTGGTCAGGGTGGATGACAGCAGGGGTCAGGGTGGACAACTGAAGTGGTCAGGGTGGATGATAGCAGGGGTCAGGGTGGATGATAGCAGGGGTCAGTGGATGATAGCAGGGGTCAGGGTGGATGATGGAAGTGGTCAGGGTGGATGATAGCAGGGGTCAGGGTGGAAGACAGCACGGGTCGGTGGATGATAGCAGGGGTCAGTGGATGATAGCAGGGGTCAAGGTGGACGATCGTATGGTCAGGGTGGATGATGGAAGTGGTCAGGGTGGATGACAGCAGGGGTAAGGGATCAGGGTGCACATCAACAAGTAGTATGCTGGATGCTGGCAAGTGTTTTTGTGTCTATGTTACGTAAGCACGCTATGTAAGCATTAATCAATAATGTGCCATTAAAACTAGGGAGACAACGGACTTGGGTCATTGGGGGTCAGCAGGGGAAGGATAGGATTGAGCGTCCGCGACGGACTGCTCTCCCATCCTGGGGAGGGTTAGGGACTGTCTCGTTCATGTAGTGGCCCCCAGTGGAGACCAGGGGCACTACAGGAAGCAGTGCACTAGGGGGAACTAGAAAACTGGAAAATTTGCACCGAAGTCTAGTCGGATGACGGCTGCCGGCCCCAGGCATCCCCAAAGACTCCCCGAGCAGCCACAGAATGCTTCAGCAGCTCCCAGGACCGTAAGATAGAAACAATGTGCTGGTGCCTTCTCCCGGCGGTGCCTTCCCCCTCGGAGGAGCGGGGACCCACTTGGTGAAGGGTTACACCGGCGCTACTCCGTGGACGGCTGCAAATATGAGGTAGGTGGCTGAAGGGGGGATAGTAGGGAGAATGCCTGTGGACCTAGGAAGCCTGAAGGAGAGGCAGCTTGGGTGCATGTAAGGGCAATAAAAAGATTACTGAAAAAAAAAAAAACAACTAGGGAGACAAAATACTTGGAAAGTGAAACTGGGGCAGGGCAGCAGAGAGAGAGAGAGAGAGAGAAAGATGGGGGAAGATAGAAATAAAGGGAAGAATCAGAGAGGAAGAAGTATTGAAAGATAAAAATGAAGGAAGGAGTAAGACAAATTCAATGAAAATTGCCTCCAGTGCTGTCTCCAGGGCTGTCTCCAAGGCAAGCACTTTACTGTTACATTTATGCTTTCTCACATTTGAGTCCCTTTACATAAGGCCAGCCCGGTGTCACTGAGGGTTGAGGCGCTGGACGCCATGCCAGCAACCTGGGTTCGGGAACGAGTTCGGGTCGGTGGGGGAGGAGAGGATTGAGCGGCTGATTCCCTGGCACTGGCAACTCCCAGCGGAGGCTGGGGGTGCAACAGCCGGGGCATCACGTTGGTAATGGGTGGGAGCATCGGCAGAAGGGTGCAGGAGCACACTCGGCCTGCCCTGGACGTCATTGCATGTATGTGCTCTGGGGGGTGGTTCAAGCTGACAACACAGGAAAACTCCCGTTGGCTGGGAAGACATTGCCTGCCCCACCTCCAACACTGGACCCTGCCCACTGGAACCTCATCTCACCAATCCCCTCCACCTGAGGAGCATTAGAAGAAGGAGCACCGAGGAACAGAATGCGGCCCCGCTCCGGGGGGCGTGGACCGGGAGATTCTCCAGAGGTGTGTCGCAGGTGAAGGGAAATCGAGAATACACACCGGGAGGGTCTCACGTAGGAGGGGAACAGGCAGGTCGACCGATGGGGCCCTAGGCAGCAGTGACAGGAGGTAAAAATAATGGTAAAAAAAAAAGGCCATTTACATAATTACTACCGTAACTCTGTGCCGCCATGGATCACCACTCTGGTGAAATTCTGACTAAAGAAAACTGAGGGAATCTTGTCTGGATTCCTACTCAGTTTCTTGTTTATCAGGCTGTAGACTGTTCCACTGCACCACCACGCTGTCACACAGTGAAGCTCAGCTCTTTAGCAGTAGACTGTTCCTCTACACCACCACGCTGTCAGGCAGTGAAGCTCAGCTGTTTACACCACCACGCTGGCACGCAGTGAAGCTCAGCTCTTTAGCTGTAGACTGTTCCACTACACCACCATGCTGTCACGCAGTGAAGCTCAGCTCTTTAGCTGTAGACTGTTCCACTACACCACCACGCTGGCACGCAGTGAAGCTCAGCTCTTTAGCTGTAGACTGTTCCACTACACCACCGCGCTGGCACACAGTGAAGCTCAGCTCTTTAGCTGTAGACTGTTCCACTACACCACCAAGCTGTCACGCAGTGAAGCTCTGCTCTTTAGCAGCAGAGTTTAAAGCCCTGCCTGGGAGTCAGTCCTAGCCATATCTGCCTTCTCGGAGACAGCGCTGCCCTGGAGGCAAGTTTCATTGGAAGAATCGGTGTCTTGCAAGGGAGGAATATACATGGAGATATACAGAGAGAGAGAGATATATATAGAGAGAGAGAGAGAGACAGAGAACAGATAAGACAGAGACAGAGAGGGAAATGGGCAGAGATGGGGACAGAGAGAGCTAGATCTTGCGCACTAAATTTTGGGGAACAGACCAAGTTCAAAGTCCGAGATACCTGTATCCTCATCATCAGATTTCTTCTTGTCATCTTTATCTTCCTTCTAGGAGAGAAGTATTACAGTTATTCACTTTAACACTGCCTTTATTGTAGTACTGTATTTTGCCAAACCAACTAACCTTTACCCCTCAGGCCATCCAGGAGCACTTCCTGTCAGGACACAGGTACCAACACTCTCAGCTCCAACCCAGACCTCCGCCACCGCACTGGGCAAATACCCTAGTGCATCCCCCTTCCCATGACAGGGCCTAATGGTGGCCAGGGAGACTGTAGCACACTATCAGGCATACCTGTTCATATAGCACAGATAGGGGAAGCTGGCCTGGTGGTGCGGAGGGTTGACACGCTGGATGCCTTACCTTGCACTACGCCGGCGAACTGGGTTAGGGAATGACCACGGTCATCGGGGTGACAGCGTGGGGGGAGGGAGGAACAGGATCGAGCAGAGCCAGCAGGTTGCGCTCCTCTCCTGGGGGTGGGTTGTTGCCCTCCCGTAGTTCCGCTCCCACCAAGTGGAGGTACAGTGGGATAGCACAGGCAGAGGGAGTGGTAAGGACAGGAGGGTGGAAGGGGCTGAGCTGGTGCCACAGTGTGCTTGCGTGCCTCCACATGCACGTACGGCCATGTCGGGGGGAGGGAGGGGGAGAGTGGGACACTACTACCTACAAAGAAAAATCCCATAAAAACCTATTGGGAAAAAAAGGGGGGGGAGGCTACAGCCAGCCCCAGACTCGGCAACATGGGAAGTCCACTAACTTCATCTTTCTGTGATTTTACCCCTAATGCAGTGCCTTGCCTTCCTCCCTGATGAATCACGGCTGGCGGCCTGGCCACAACGCTGTCCTGTACTGGAGCAGTTGTCAGGCCACCAATGATGTCAATGCTGTTCGTAACCCTACCATAGCAGGTGGTCACAGAGCAGCCAGCCTACAATCTCCACCCCACCACCAACAAGTCTGCAACTGCAACCTTGGCAGCATTCCTGTAAGTTTTCTGGCTTGGCTGGAAGTCAGGATCAAGCTGTGAACCAATTTCTCTCAGAAGACAGTGCAATGTACTCACACAACTGTGCATTAACTTCAAAAAAACTGCATGGTGACAGTGCAATGCACTCACACAACAGTGCATCAACATCACAAAACTGCATGGTGACCGGGATTTACTTTCACTTTTAAGAAAAATATATCTTTCTCCATTTCCATTCCTGTTCTTCGTTGGTAAATACAGAAACATATTTTATAACCTCACTAACCTACTTCAAGGCATGCATTATTCTAAATTAATGCACTTCTAAGGTCTGAGGGCTTGATGTTTCACAGCCCCCAGGCCCTTGCTACAAGCCGCCAAAAAATGCCATAACGGAAGGATCTGAGGGCTTGATGTTTCACAGCCCTCCCCAGCCCCTCGCTGCAACCCACCGAAAACTGCCATAACGGAAGGGTCTGAGGGCTTAATGTTTCATAGCTCTCCCTAGCCCACCAAAAACTGCCATAACGGAAGGTATGGGACTTGGAGCATCAGACTGCAGATGAGACTATTTTTAAAAAACTTGGCACCTTTTTCAAGCAGCGCTGTAATTTAAATCAGGAAGCTTCTTGTTTAAGCTCCTGCCTGCTTGATTTTTCAGTAATATAGATTTTAAAGTCTCCTATATGACCCTGTTTGTAGCACTGCACAGAATTTCTGATTTATTTTGGTTTTTTGGGGTTCCTCCTGGCTTTGTAACCTGAACTGCAGTTACAAGAGCCCAGCCTGGCTCGTCCCTTTCCCTCCCCCAGTGCTAGCTCCCGATTCTCTAAATCCCTCCTCTTGCAGTTCCCTGCCTCTAGTGTGCTTTCCCTTTTACTTTAATGCTGATCCTGTTGTTTCTTTTGCATTCCAGGGTCTGAGTGCTTGATGTTGCACAGCCCTCCCCAGCCCCTCGCTGCAAGCTGCTGAAAACTGTCATAACGGAAGGTACGGGACTCAGAGCATCAGACTGCAGACAAGACTTTTTTTAAACTTAGCACCTTTTTCAAGCAGCGCTGTAACTCAAATCAGGGAGCTTCTTGTTTAAGCTCCTGCCTGCTTGATTATTTTTCGTCCACTCAGCCATCCTGCACCCCCTTCCTTAATTAAATACTCTGTGGCTCCGCCCCTGCTCTTCTCTGACTGGCCTCTTTACTAGACGGGGAGTATCTGAGTGGCTCTCTATCAACTTTATTCCTTATGAACTCACATCACCCACTGACAACCATGGGCCTCTTCCTAAGACCAAAGCTATCAGTCTCACTACTGGTCCTAGCAGTCTTTATTCCCCACCTTTGTCCGTCACCAGCGTCAACTGCTAATAACCCTGAGGTTTTCCCCACCCCCTCTATCCACCCTCCCACCCACTGAGGTTCTCCCTACCCCTCTATCCACTCTCCCACCCCCACCCAGTCCACCACCATCACCTCCCCACCCCATCCTGCCCAGCTCCATCTACATCTGGTCTCCCACAACACACTGTTGCCAATGCTTTACCATGCTATCCCCACCATATGTGCTGTGCCCATCCCATGCTCTCTTCCTGTTAGCTCAGCTTACTACCGCCATGGCTCACACAAACAATGTATGTCTTCTCTCCTCAGGTTTGTCTCCTGCTCCTACTCCTATCCGGCAACATTCATCCAAACCCTGGCCTGTCTCCTCCCTGCCAAACTCAGACCCTCCCTACATCGGGGCTACGCATAGCCTCTATGAACATCTGTAGCCTCTAAAAAACGCTGCCCTCCAGTGCTGGATGGCACAACATCAGCCTGACATTCTGGCAATCATGGAAACCTGGCTGTTTAAATCTACCCCAGACTTTGCGGTCGCTACTCCCTTTTTAGGGAAGACAGAGTTGGTAAACATGGGGGTGGCTGCACAGTCTATATGCGTGACAGCTTAATGGACCACGCTCTACCAATTATCAAGCTCGACCACGGTACCCAAGCCATCTCACTTAGAATCACCCCAGACCCCTCCAGGGCCCCTCTGACTATCTCAGTAGCCTACATTCCTCCGTGGAAACAAACCCAAGCAATCCAATCCCTAACTGACTACCTGTTCGGCCTCCTGCATAAGGGTGAGCAGATACTAGTGTGCGACCTCAACACCAACTGGCTTGCCAGTTCATCTGCCCTTGCCAATGATGCTTTTGCAGCCCTGGACCTAACACAGCTGGTAACCCAGCCTACCCATCTGAACCCATCCAACGGCTCTTAAACATTACTGGACATCATCCTTGCCAACTGCCCGCACAGAATTGTGGACATCGTTGTCCAGCCAAACTCCCTGAATGATCACTCGCCAGTAATTTTCATGTGGTCCTGCCGTCTACCAAAACCTGTGCCCAGCATGGTCTCCTGCCAACTTATCTGACCAGGTAACCTCGCTCGGCTTAAAACCGGGCCCCTAGTATTAATGAAGCACTCAACTACTTTACCCACTCCTTCAATAAGGCCTGTGACATCTTTACCCCGCTGGTCAAAACCCGGACTAAGCAACATAGTGCACCATGGATCACAACATCACTGCTCAAACAGCTCCACCACAGAGACAATCTCTGGCATAGAGCCAATTCCTCAGGCAAGCCTGGGGACAGGCAGTCCTACAATGCTGAGCGTAACAGATGTTCATGGGCCACTCGTAAGGCTAAAGCAGAGTACTACAGGTCCACACTAGCCTCCTCCTGGGGGTCTACCCGGAACTTCTGGGGCAACATAAAGGAGCTTAATGGGAAATCTCACTCCCCACCCCCGTCTCTACTCAACTTTAATGGAACTGCTATCACTGACCCCGCTAATATTGCAGACTGCCTAAACACCGCCTTCTCAGATCTCAGCGTAGTTCTCCCTAGTAACTTCTTTGACCCTACCCCCCCCCCAGCCGCAGCCCCTCCCTCGCCCACCTTTCTACCTGAGGACCATCTCACCACAAAACTCTTGGCATTATCTAACAAAAGCCCTCAGTGTTATCAGCCTTTCCTCTGACCCCCTGGACACTAGGATCCTACGGCAGGTCCTTGACGTAGTACTTAACCCCCTGACTGATGTACTCAACTGCTCCCTCTGCCTGGGCCAGTTCCCTTTAGCTTGGAAAAAGACTGTGATCACCTCTATCTTCAAAAGGGGTGACACCTCCTCTCCTGGAAACCACCGGCCGATCTCTATTCTTCCTCCTCTCTCTAAAGCCCTGGAAAAATAGTGGCAGACCAATTATCTGAATATCTTCCCTCCCACAATCTCCTATGCAGAGAGCAGCATGGCTTCTGTCCAGGGTCATAGTACGACCACTGCTCTCGTGCAGTTCTCAAACTTCCTTCACAAAACCCTTGACAAAAGCCACCTTGCAGGGGCTGTCTACATCGACCTCTCCAAGGCCTCTGATACGGTCCATCACCCACTCCTACTGGACACTCTCCTTCAACTAGGCTTTTCCCAAGGCCCGCTGGACTGGTTCTCTAGTTATCTCTCTTCAAGGTCTCAGTGTGCCAAAATAAACAGCACCCTCTCCAGCACCTGCCCCGTCCATTCTGGGGTCCCACAGGGCTCCATCCTGGGCCCTCTTCTTTTTAGTCTCTATGTAAATACCCTACCCAACTCCTGCTCCAGCAAGGTCCTGCTATATGCAGATGGTGCGGTTCTCCTCTCCTCCCACCCTGACCCCTCCTCTCTTCAGGCCTCCCTCCAGCACTCTTTCAGGCAAATTGGAAACTGTTTCAACGACCGCAGGCTAGTCATTAACATTAAAAAAAACAAAAGCCATGTCGTTTGCCCATCATCAAAATAAGGCAAAAAACTCGCCCCTCCATATACTATCCACCTCACTCCACCCACTTGAACAAGTTAGCAGCTACAAATACCTGGGCATTACCTTCGATTTTGCCCTCTCCTTTCACTCGCATATCGACCTGCTCACCTCAGCAATTAACATGCGCATAGGCCTTCTCTACCGTCGTAAGGACTGCCTCCCATTGGATGCCCTCAGATTAGCTGTCTCCTCCTCTGTCCCGTCTCTTGTAGACTATGGCCTCCCTGTCTACGCTGTTGCTGATGCCACTGCCCTCAGGAGAATCCAACTATCCCTAAATAAGGCCTGTAGGCTCCTCACTGGTGCAGACAAATGGACTCATGTATGCACTCTATACTCGCTTGCCAACATATTCAGTCTAGAAGAGCAGTTACAATATCAGACCTTCCTCCTGATTAAAAAATACTTCTAGGTCTCTCTCCCCCCCAGGGGTATCCGCCTCCCTCCACCCTGCCTCCCCCTCTGCCTCTACCCGTGGCTCCACTAAGGCAGCTCTAAGAGTCCTGAGGGTGCGGACATCACTCTCCCAGAGATCCTTTTGTTACAGGGCGCCACACTGGTTCAACGCCCTCCTCTCCTCGATCTCCTCACTCACTAAAATAGGTCCTTTTAAGGCAGCTCTCAAGAGCCTCATTTTCTCCACCCGCAGCTGTGAATGCACTCCACAAGTGGGATCCTAGCCCATAGGTGCCCCGCTCCCACCCCGGCCCCTTTCCTAGACTCTTGACAACAATCGCTTTAACTCAGGCTGCAATTCTGAATTTACTGTATTTGTCCTTGGAGCCTAGCTTTCACACTGTATAGACCTCTGTACTGCTATTGTAAACTGTAACTCTTATCTGGGCACTGGACGGCTCGGGATTCTATGTTGTTTGCTCTGACAACTGCAAATATATGAATACTGTTTGCTACTCGCTGTTTGGTATGTAACAAAAAACTTCTGTAACCTCCTGTCTATCATATTGCATATGTGTTGCTGTCTATGTGTTGAATCCACTGGAACTGACGTGGCGCCTTTGAAAACGAGTCCTTGACTCAAAGGGTTGTAATTCCGATATGTATAATAAATAAATAAAAATAAAAAGCATTCAGCAATGTGACTGGCAATGCGACCAGCCTATTGGGGCAACAGTAGCGCTACTGCTGGTGACACCGGTGATTGGGATTTGGAAGCTAGCTCAAGTCAGCTGAGGGACTGCTCTTCCTCCTTAAGGGGAGGAAGGCCTAGCCAGTTCCATCATTAAACAGCCATCTAACAAATATCTGTTGATACAAGGGAGGGTTGGGATGCGGATGTCCCCAGCATGGCCTGCACATGCAGGGATCTGTGTTCTGGGCACCACTTCATGGCCATGTCCCAAGGGAAGGTGAAAATGGGAGCAATCTGCACTGGTCAGGCAGATAAAGTCATGCCTGCCCCTTCATCCATTACTGAACTCCCACCAGCTCCTGGTATACTCCAGGCTTCACCTCCATCTTGTACAGCCACAGTCACCCCCCCCCCCCGGTATACTCCAGGCTTCACCTCCATCATGTACAGCCACAGTCACCCCCCTGCTCCTGGTATACTTCGGGTTTCACCAAGCTATGTACATCCACTATCAAATCCTCCCAGTCAAGTACATCCACTATCACCCCCCGGCTCCTGGAATACTTCCGGATTCACCTCAACTATGTACATCACTATCAAACTCCCCGCCATGTACATCCACTATCAACCTCCAGTATACTCCCAGGCTTCACTTCTGCCATGTATATCCACTATCAAACCCTCTGTACACTTCAGGCTTCACCTCCATCATGTGCAGCCACAGGCACCACTACTACCCCCAGCTCCTGGTATACTCTAGGCTTCACCTCCATCATGTACAGCCACAGTCACCCCCCGGCTCCTGGTATACTCCAGGCTTCACTGCCATCATGTACAGCCACAGTCACCCCTCCCCCGCTCCTGGTATACTCGGGTTTCACCAAGCAATGTACATCTACTATGAACCCCCCAGTCAAGTACATTCACCATCAACCCCGGCTCCTGGAATACTTCTGGTTTCACCTCAGCTATGTACATCCACTATCAAACTCCTCCCCGCCATGTACATCCACTATCAACCCCCAGTATACTCCCAGGCTTCACCTCTGCCATGTACATCCACTATCAAACCCCCCCCAAGGCTTCTGGTATACTCCCGGACATACCTCCACCATGTACACCCACTATCTAACTCCCCTTCCCATATACTTCTAGGCTTCACCTCCACTATGTACATCCACTATTGAATACCCCTCACCCTCCACCTCCTGGCTTTACCTCTGCCATGTACATCCACTATCAAATTACACCCCTCTCTCAGTTCCTGGTATACTCCTGGGCTTTACTTCGCCATGTACATCCACTATCTAACTTCCCCCCACTCCTGGTACACTCCTGTTCTTTACCTCTACAAGGTACATCCACTTTCGAACCCCCCTCCCCCAGCTCCTGGTATCTCACAAACTTTATGTCTGCCATGTAGATCCACTATCAAATCCCCGCCCCAACCTGAGCTCCTAGTGTATTGTCGGGCCTCACCTCTGCCATGTACTTCCCCTGCTCCAGTCCCCCCAAGCTCTGAAGTGTATTTCAAACTTCACCTCTGTCATGCACATTAAGTAGACCCCCCGGCTCCTGCAATCGGCCTCCCAGGCTTCACAACCTCTATGTACATCCACAATCAAACCCCCACTCCTCAGGCTTTACCTCTGCCATGCACATCCACTAACCAGCTCCCCTCCCGGGTTTCTCCCTCTGTCCTTTTCACCCCATCGAATCCGCCCCCAGCTCCTGGTATAAGCAGGGCTTCACCTCCACCATGTAAATTCACAATCGAAGACTCCCCATACACACATACAGCTTCTACGTATACTCCTAAGGTTTACCTCCACTATGTACATCCACTATTCAAACTCCCCGCCCCCCAGCTTTTGGTATACCCCTGAGCTTTACCTCCCGCCTATGTGGGCTGCATATGATTGTGGAACTGGGGAGGAATAGAATGTGAAGCCTCACCTGGCAGAGACAGAGTGAGTCACATGGTGGCTCTAAGAGTCCCAGAGCCCAGGTAATAGGGGCCTTGATGGATGGGAGGTTGCGCTGGCATGTGGTGAAAGAAGATCGTAACTAGTGGGAACAATACAATTTTAAAAAAAGCACTCAGCTATGCCTTGGGCCTCACAAATCACCAAAGTCATGCATTTTTTTCCTTTTCCTTTCTTCTTCTTCTTTTTTTTTTTGCACAGTACAAAAGTGTGGGTGTAATAGTCTTTATCAAAGTTCCATCTCCCCCACATTCATCAAGACCGAGCTGTCCACCCTGCCCGACTCCCTTGTCCTTCTCCTATCTCTCGCTGTCCCGTTATCCTAATTATTACAATTCTACTATTAGTTAAAATTTATTTACAAATTGTTTCCAAACATTCAAATCTACTTTCCCTATTTTCCATTTTAAAGTAGCCTTTTCTACTTTGCTTACATCTACCACACTGCCCAACCATTCTGTATATGTTGGTGATTCAGTGCCTTTCCATCTTTGCAGTACAAGTCTCTTTAACACCAGAATTGCTAAGTTTATCAGTATACCGTTCTCCTCTTCCTCCTCCTCCTCCTCTGCTGCAAACCCCAAGGTTAGCATCCCTGGGTGGAATGGAAAGTCTCTTCCTATAGTTTTGGAGATGAAGAGACAAATCTTCCCCCCAAATAAACTTATCACAAGCCACCAGCATGTGTGCCAGTGACCTTTTTCCAGTACTGCAGCGTTGGCATATCTCTATTGTGTTAGGTACAAATGTAGCTATCTATATATAGAGAACAATGGATGGTTTACAGTGTATTGCGGTCAATGTATGCCATCGAGAGAGGTTCCCGTGTCCTGAACACCGAGATGGTATTCTGACGATATCCTGTAAACATCCAGTATTTTTTTAAATATATGAATCCAACCTTTATGTTTCTGCTATTTTTGTAATGGCGTCAGCTACCATCATGTAGAATTCTGTCACTCCTGGCTGACCACGGCACTTTGCTGCACTGCCTTGCTCTGTGTTTCTTGCCCGCCCACTTGCATGTATGGCACAGTTACAAATACATTTTTGTGGTTCTACCTCTTCTTCTTGGGGGGAGGGGGTTGCAGGATCAGCCAGATAAGCCATTTAAAAAAAGGAAATTGACTGCCACGGACACTGTACTCTCGCTAAGCGAGACATGGCCGCCATCTTTTTTTAAAACCGTTTCAGCCGCCCACAGGCAAAGAGCGGCCAATCACTACACATGTTGTGAGCGTGACTAGATGATTGACCTGTGGGACGTTTACTGATGTTGGGGTTGTCGGCTTGCACTCTTCAGCTTGTCTGGTAATACTATCATTCAGGTCCCAGCAAGATATACTATTGCAGGCGTGAACAATAGTATTTTCACTCTCGAAGTGTGGCATTATCACTTTGGGAGTGATAGTATTACCGAAAATGTTTTGTATGCTTTACTGTGACATTAAATTCATTATCCATATAGTAAATTATAATAATCTGAATTTGTTTTAATTTGTTGTTGTTTTTTTTTAGATTCGTCCCATTCAGTGTCCGATATATTACATGTTAAATCTTTTTCCCAGGCTCCTTTTAAATCTTCATCTGAAATGTTTTTACCCCCTTTCAGCTGACAATACACTCTTGAGATGAACTGTTTACCTGGATCTGTGTTTATGCAGATATATTCCAGTTTTGAAATGGGGGACTCCTCAATTATGCATTTTCTTAAAGGGACATTCCCAACCTTTTCTGCATCATATTATTTCTAGTTAAAAACCCACATTTTATGATTGCTTCTTGGACACCTTAGGAACACAGGAACATAGAGTTTGACAGCAGATAAGGACCGCTAGGCCCATCCAGTCTGTCCATTTTCCCTATCTACTGCAAAAGCCACGGACCCTACTTGATCACCAGCTTTACCTTCTTGTTCCTATCGCTAGGGTTCCCCATGCGTGTCCCATGCAGTTTTGAATTCCCCCACTGTGTTTGCCCCACCACCTCCAATGAAGTCTATTCCATGCATCCACCACACTTTCTGTGAAGAAATACTTCCTCAAGTTACCCCTTAGTCTACCCCCTTCCAACCTCGTCATGTCATGCCCCCTCGTTCCTGAACATCTCCTTTTCTGAAAGATTCTATCACTTGGTACCCTATCTATGCCCTTTGAATATTTAAGGCTTCCTACCATCCTCCCCCCGCCCGCCTGGCCTCCTGTCCCTCTTTCTCCTCCCAGGGTATACATATTGAGGTCTCCCAGTCTCTCTTCATATGACTTTTGGTGCAGGCCCTGCAACATCTTTGTTGCCCTTCTTTGAACTGCCTCTACCCTGTCTATGTCCTTATGGAAATGCAGCCTTCAGAACTGGACACAGTACTCCAAATGAGGCCTCACCAGTGATCTAGACAATGGAATCACCACCTCTTTCTTTCTGCTGGTGATACCTCTCCCTATGCACCCCAGTATCCCACTGGCTCTCCCCACAGCCTTGGCACATTGTTTGGCCACCTTTAGGTCATCGGATATCATTACCCCCAAGTCCCCTTCCTGTTTGGTGACTGCCAGTATCTTGCCCCCATCATGTAATCCTCCCCTGGGTTCTTGCACCCCAAATGCATGATTTTGCCCGTTTTTGCACTGAATCTCAGCTGCCGCACTCTGGACCATTCCTCTAGTTTACCTAGGTCCCTCCTCATTTTTCCCACCCCTCCAGGAGTGTCCACCCAGTTGCAGATCTCAGTGTCATCTGTGAAGAGGCACACCTTCCCTTGCAACCCCTCTGCAATGTCATTTATGAAGATATTAAATAGGACTGGGCCCAGAACTGATCACTGTGATAGCCCGCTGGTCACCCTCCTTTCCTCAGATTACACTCCATTTACCACCACCTCTGTCTTCTATCACTCAGCCAGTTCCAAACCCAGTTTACCACCTTGTGAGCCACTCCCAAACTGCCCAGTTTGTTCACAAGTCTTCTATGTGGAACGGTATCGAAAGCCTTACTAAAAACCAGGTAGGCCACATCCACCCTCCCCCCGATCTGCTTCCCAAGTCACCCAGTGAAAGAAATCAATCAGATTTGTTTGACACAACCTTCCTGCTGTGAATCCATGCTGTCTCAGATCCTGTGTGCCACTGGATTCAAGCTGTTCCACAATCCATAATTTCCCTACTACTGAGGTGAGGCTGACAGGTCTATAGTTTCCAGCCTCCTCTCTTCTCCCACTTTTGTGAAGAGGGACTACATCTGCCCTACTCCAGTCCTTTGGAACCACTCCCTATTGAGTGGTCATTCCTTCCCCTTTTATCCATTCCAGCTAAAAAAAAACTTTGTCTAAGGGAACTGGAATTGAGTGGAACAAAAAAAAAAAGAAGTCGTGGAAGAATGCAATACTTTAACACAACACATGCAAAGCTGCCGGTTAGCAATTACTTGCAAACTTTCTGTAAACTATGAAGTGGGTGGTAGTTCCCTTTCTTGCACACACAAGTCCATGCTTCAGACAGTGTTACCTCTTTCTCCTTCTCTTTCTTCTTCTCTTTCTCCTTCTCTTTCAGTTTCTCTTTCTCAGGATCCGGAATGGGGATGTCAAGCTCAGCTTTAATTGTCGAGAAGTCGCTGATGTTCAGGTCCGGCTCCTGCCGCACAGAATGAGAGGACATGGAATTATTTGACTGAAAGACAGGCTCACGGTTTTCTCTTCGTGAAATGTCTGATATGGCTTTGACACCACTGAAGCAGCAGCCCTCTGCAGATTTAACTACAGTGCAGGAGGCACTGTCACAACTCCCCAATGATTGCCTGGTGCACAACCCCAGATAGTAGGTATTCCTCAGGGGATTTGACCCAGAAGACCCATGTAGGGTCACAACCAGTTGGGGTTTGTGGGTGGGGCTGATACCATCTTTTTTTTAAATTGATTTTTTTTTTTTTTTGCCTGTCAGTATTTTTTATCTCACTCAGAAGGTAGAGAGAGTCACTGAGACAAATAAAAGCTCACACTATCAACTGGCAGGCTTTTTTTGTATAGTAGGACAGCAGTTAGAACAGTGCTTCCCCAGAAATCTGCACAAGTTGTACAAACTGGATTTCTACCACAATCATTGATCAAATAACAAAAACAAAGACCCTGCTTCACATTCCACTGCAGGAAAACCTCAGCCTGAAACTCGGCTTATACAGATTTTTTCCACCAATCAAACCATTAACTGCCCCACCCACCTCCAGTCATAACTCATGGTCCAGTCTAGTCCTTTGGTCAGCGAATAAAGCCCCAGGCCCACTGCTATCCAACATTGTCTGTAAAACCTGGTTACAGTTCCCGATGCCTTCGTGAATAATTGTAAAGCGCTTGTGTGTGTGTGTGTGGGTGGGGGGGACAGGAAGAAACCGAGTGCCCACATTACCTTGAGAAGAGCATCCAGTTCTGCAATTTTGTCAGGAAACAAGGTTGCTAGATATCTCTACCTGAAATCAACACAAATAGACATTAATAACCATATTCAACAAATTCTGCGTGTGTGAAATGTTAGGGTCAGTAGGTGGTTCAGGCCTTGGGGATATTTATTACACTGGACCCCCCCATACAGAGTGTATGTGAACTGGGGTACAGAAGCCATGCTGTACTATTTGGAGACATAGGTAAACGCCAGAGAAGAGGTGTGATGGAGCTGTGGTTAGATGGTAGTGGCAGCAGTGACAGGGAGAAAATAAAATAGGTAAATAAATGCCAACAGAGGTGCGACAGGGCCACTTATTACGGGGCTGGGGAGACAGAGGGGTACCAGCAGATACCAGGGACTGCTTGGTACTGGGGTGGGGTGAAAAGATTTTCTGTAGGTACTATAGGACTGCTTGGTACAAGGGTGGGGTGAGAGACAGAGGTACCAACAGATAGCAGGTACTACTTGGTAAAGGGGTAGGGTGAGAGAGAGGGGTACCAGTAGATAACAGGGACTGCTTGGTACAGGGGTAGAGTGAAATAGAGGGGTACCAGCAGGCAGCAGGAACTGCTTGGTACAGGGGTAGGGTGAGAGAGAGAGAGAAAAAGAGAGAGGGAGAGAGAGGGGTACCAGTAAATAATAGCGACTGCTTGGAATGGGGGTAGGGTGAAAGAGAGGGGTACCAGTAGATACCAGAGGCTGCTTAGTATAGGGAAGGTGAGCGAGGAGGTACCTAGTAGACAGCAGGGACTGCTTGTTATAGTGTAGGGGTGACAGAGAAGGTACCAGCAGATAGCAGGGATCATGTAAGTGCTAGGGTAGGTTGAGAGAGGAGAACCAGCAGATAACAGAGACTGCATGGCAAAGGGTGGGGTGAGAGAGCGGAGTAGCAGTAGATTGCAAGGACCGCTTGATATAGGGGGTGGGTTGAGACAGAGAGGAGCACCAGTAGATAACAGAGACTGCATGGCAGAGGGGTGGGGTGATAGAGAGGGGTACCAGTAGATTGCAGGGACTGCTTAGTGTAGGGGTGGGGTGAGAGAGAGGGGTACCAGTAAACAGTAGGGACTGCTTGATAAAGGGGTGGGTTGAGAGAGAGGAGTGCCAGTAGATATGAGACTGCATGGCAGAGGTGGAGGTGAGACAAGAGGGTAACCAGTAGATAACAGGGACTGCCTGGTGTAGGGGAGGGGTGAGAGAGAGGGGCACCAGTAGGTAACAGAGACTGGACTGCCTTTGTGTAGGTTGGGATGAGAGACAGTGCCCAGAGATAACAGAGACTGCATGGCACAGGGGTGGGGCAGAGAGAGGGCACTCAAAGAGATTGCAGGGATTGCTGGTATAGGGTCACTTGAGGGAGAGGTATCAGTAGATAATGGAGACTGCATGGTGGGGTGAGATAGAAATTGCCAGTAGATTGCAAGGACTGCTTGGTAGCATCAGGGTGGGTTTAGAGAGGACTAGTACCAGTCGAATAATAAAGACTAGTGGCAGAGGGTGGGGTGGAGAGAGGGTATCAGTAGATAGCAGGCACTGCTTGGGTATGGGGTGAGGTGGGGTGAGACAGAGAGGGCATCAGGAGATAAAAAGAGACTGCATGGTATAGAGGGTGAGAGAGAGGGAGGAGTACCCAGGAGATAGTACAGAGACTGCATGGTAAAGGGGTGGGATGAGAGAGGGCATCAGTAGATAGGGACTGCTTGGTATAGGGGTGGGGTGGGGTGGGAGTGTAGACAGGGTCACCAGTAGTACAACAGAGGCTGCATGGGCAGAGGGGTGGTGGTTGAGAGAGAGGGGCCCCAGTAATTGCAGGGACTCTTGGTATAGGGATGGGGTGAGAGAGAGGGCACCAGTCAGACAGACTGCATGGTAGAGGGGTGGTAGTCAGGGGGGGGTAGCAGTAGATAGCAGGAACTGCTTGGTATAGGGGTGGGTTGAGAGAGAGGGATACCAGTAGATAGTAGGGACTGCTTGGTATAGGGGTGGGTTGAGAAAGAGGGAGACCAGTAGACAGCAGGGACTGCTTGGTATAGGGGTGGTGGTGACAGAGAGGGATACCAGCAGATAACAGAGACTGCATGGCAGAGAGATAGGGGGCGAGAGGGGCGCCAACAGATGGCAGGGATTACTTGGTATGGGGGTGGAGTGAGAAGATGTACCCGTGGATATCAGGGACTACTTGGTGTAGGGCTAGGGTGAGAGGGCACCTGAATACTTGGTACTGTTTGGTACAGGGGGTGGGGAGAGAGAGAGAGGAGACACCTGTAGATAGCAGTACTGTTTGGTATAGTGGTGGGGGTGAGAGAGGGAACCTGTAGACAGTGATACTGTTTGGTATGGGGTGGGTGAGAGTGACGGGCACCTGTGAGAGCAGGGACTGTTTGGTATAGGGGTGGGGTGAGAGAGGGGCACCTGAGATAGCAGGACTGTTTGGTATAGGGTGTGGTGAGAGAGAGGGGGGCACCAGATTGGGGCAAAGGGGACACCTATAGATAGCAGATTACTGTTTGGTATGGGGGATGGTGGGCTGAGAGAGAGGGACACCTGTAGATAGCAGGTACTGTTTGGTATAGGGGTGGGGCAAAGAGACAGGGACACCTGTAGATATGGTACTGTTTGCATAGGGGTGGGGTGAGAGGGGCACCAGTAGATAGCAGGCCACTGTTTGGTGTGGGGGTGGGTGAGAGAGGACACCCGTAGATAGCAGATTACTGTTTGGTATGGGGTGGGGCGAGAGAGGGACACTTCTTAGATAGCAGGTGCTGTTGGTATAGGGGGTGGTGAGATGAGGGGGCACCTGTAGATAGTAGAAAATTGCTGGTACAGGGGTGGGGGAGAGAGGGGCACCTGTAGATAGCAGGTACTGTTTGGTATAGGGGTGGGGTGAGAGAGAGGGGCAACCTGTAGATAGCAGGTACTGTTTGGTATAGAGGTGGGGTGAGAGAGAGGGACACCTGTAGATAGTAGGTACTGTTTGGTATAGGGGTGTGGTGAGAGAGAAGGGACACCTGTAGATAGTAGGTACTTGTTTGGTATAGGGGTGGGGTGAGAGAGAGGGCACCTGTAGATAGCAGGTACTGTCTTGGTATAGGGGTGGGGTGTGAGAGAGGGGGCACTCTGTAGATAGCAGGTACTGTTTGCATAGGGGTGTGAGAGAGAGAGGGACACTTGTGATAGTAGGTACCTGTTTGGCATGGAGGGGTGAGAGAGAGGGGCACCTGTAGATAGCAGGTACTGTTTGGTATAGGAGTGGGGTGAGAGCGAGGGACACCCAGATAGCAGGAACTGTTTGGTATAGGGGTTGGGTGAATGGGGGTACCAGTATATACACGGACTGCTTGGTACAGAGAGTTGGGGGAAGGAGGGTATCGGAGATAGCAGGGACTGTTTGGTACTGTGGTTGGGTCAGGAGAGGGGTACCACTAGCACCAGAGACTGCTTAGTAGAGGTTGGGAGAGGATGGATGTCCATGAGTATAAACCACGATCATTTGAAATGGGGTAGGCTAAGGGTAGAGAGTAGCACTGCACGAGATACTGACCTAATCTCACCACCTGCTAATTGTGAGAGAATTTACTGTGCCCTGGGAAAAAAATGCCAAAGTAAGAGCAACACCAACACTATGTCACACGATCATTCATACCCTGAGAAACAGCAGGCCACAGAGTCACTGAGGCTCTGGGGGACTTTAGTGTACCCTGTTATTGCACTTACTTTGGTGGCATTAAGGTAACTCCAAGTGATGCATAAAAATAGATTTTTTGTAATGACTATAATATACACAAACATACGTAGTACAGAGAATGGGAGCAGGCTGTGGGAAGGTGTGTGTCCCTGCTCCAACCCTCCTCTCCCTGGAAAGAGTGTTTGCTCCAATGCTCCTCTCCCAGGGAGGTGTGTGTCTTCCCAACCCTCCTCTCCCCAGAGTGTGTGTGTCTGCTTCAACCTTCCTCTCACAGGAAAGTGTGTGTTGGCCCCAACCCTCCTCTCCTGCTGAAGAATGTGTCCGCCCCAACGCTCTTCTCCTCAGAAAAGTGTGTGTCTGCTCCAACCCTCCTCTCCCAAGAAAATGTGTGCCTGCCTCAACCCTACTCTCCCAAGTAAGTGTGTGTTAGCCTTAATCCTCCTTTCCTGGGAATGTTTGCGTCTGCTCCAACCCTCCTCTCTCAAGAAAATGTGCCTGCTCCAACTCTCCTCTCTTGACGAAATGTGTGCCTGCTCCAACCCTCCTCTTCCGAGAAAGTGTGTCCTCCAACCCTCCTCTCCGGGGAAGTGTGTGTCTGCTCCAACCTTCTCCCAGGGAAGTGTGCGTCCACCCAAACCCTTCTCTCCTGGGGGACTGCGTGTGTCTGCTTCAATCCTTCTCACCCGGGGAAGCGTGTGTCTCCCCTCAAACCTCCTAAGCCTGGGAGGGAGTGTGTGTCTGCCCAAACCCTCCTTCCAGGAAAAGTGTGTGTACATCTAACCCCCTCCTCTCATAGGAAGTGTGTCTGCCTCAACCCACCTCTACCAGAAAAGTGCATTGTCTGCTCCAACCCTCCTCTCCTGGGGAAGTGTGTGTCTGCTCTAACCCACCTCTCCTGGTAAAGTGTGTGTCTGCCTGCTCAATCACTCCTATCCCAGAAAAGTGTGTGTCTGCACCAACCCTCCTCTCATGGGTAAGAGTGGGTCTGTTCTAACCCACCTGTCCAGAAAAGTATGTCTGCTCCAGCCCTCCAACCCTCCTCTCATAGGGAAGTGCGTGTCTGCACCAACCTTCCTCTCCCGGGGAGGTGCATATCCGCCCCAACTCTCCTCTCCTGGGGAAGTGGGAGTCTACCCCACTCCTCCTCTCCCGGGGATTGTGCGTCTGCTCCAACCCTTCTCTCTCGGTAAAGTGTGTGTCTGGTCCAACCCTCCTCTCCTGGGGAAGTGTGTGTCTGCTCCAACCCATCTCTCCTGGTAAAGTGTGTGTCTGCTCAATCACTCCTATCCCAGAAAAGTGTGTGTCTGTTTCAACCCTCCTCTCATGGGGAAGAGTGGGTCTGTTCCAACCCACCTGTCCGGAGAACAGTGTCTGCTCCAGCCCTCCAACCCTCCTCTCATAGGGAAGTGTGTGTCTGCGCCAACCTTCCTCTCCTGGGGAGATGCATATCTGCCCCAACTCTCCTCCTCGGTGAAGTGGGAGTCTACCCCACCCCTCCTCTCCCGGGGAAGTGTGAGTCTGCACCAACCTTCTTCTCCCGAGAAGGTGTGTATCTGCTCCAACCCACTCTCCTGGGAAAGAGAGTGCTCCAGCCCTCCTCTCTCAGAAAAGTGTGTCTCTGCTCCAACCCTCCTCTCCCTGGAAAGAAGAGTGTCTGCTCCGACCCTCCTCTCCTACAGAAGTGTATCTGCTCCAACCTCCCTCTCCCAGGGAAGTGTATGTTGGCCCAAACCCTCTTCTTCCAAGAACATTTGTATGTTGCAACCCTCCTCAGCTGAGAAAGTCTAGGTCTGCCCCAACCCTCCCTTTCCCAGGAAAGAGTGTGTCGGCCCTAACCCTGCCATCCTGGGAAAGTGCGAGTCTGTTCCAACCCTCCTCTCCCAGGAACTGTGCGTCTGCTCCAACCTCTCTCTCTCGGGAAAGTGTGCGTCTGCTCCAACCCTCGTCTCCTGGGAATTGTGCGTCTCCTCCAACCTCTCTCTCTCTCTCTCTCAGGAAAGTGTGCGTCTGCTCCAACCTTCCTCTCCCAGGAAAGTGTGCATCTGCTCCAACCCTTCTCTCCCGGGAAAGTGTGTATCTGCTCCAACCCTCCCCTCTTGGGATAGTGTGCATCTGCTCCAAACCTTCTCTCCTGGGAAAGTATGTGTCTGCCGCAACCCACCTCTCCTTGTAAAGTGTGTGTCTGCTCAATCACTCTATCCCAGAAAAGTGTGCGTCTGTTCCAACCCTCCTCTCATGGGGAAGAGTGGGTCTGTTCCAAACCACCTGTCCGGAAAAAGAGTGTCTGCTCCAGCCCTCCAACCCTCCTCTCATAGGGGAAAAGTGTGTGTCTGCTCCAACCTTCCTCTCCCAGTGAGGTGCATACCCGCCCCAACTCTCCTCTCCCTGGGAAGTGGGAGTCTACCCCACCCCTCCTCACCTGGGAACTGTGTGTCTGCTCCAACCCTCCTCTTCTGGAGAAGTGTGTGCCTGCTCCAACCTTCCTCTCCTGGGGAGGTGCATATCCGCTCCAACTCTCCTCTCCCCGGGAAGTGGGAGTCTACCCCACCCCTCCTCTCCTGGGGAAGTGTGTGTCTGCTCCAGCCTTCCTCTCCCGGGGAGGTGCATATCCGCCCCAACTCTCCTCTCCCAGGGAAGTGGAAGTCTACCCCACCCCTCCTCTCCCGGGGAAGTGTGAGTCTGCTCCAACCTTCCTCTCCTGGGAAAGTGTATATCTGCTCCAATCCCCCTCTCCTGGGAAAGAGAGTGTCTGCTCCAGCCCGCCTCTCCCAGTAAAGTGTGTGTCTGCTCCAACCTTCCTCTCCCAGTAAAGTGCGTCTCTGCTCCAAATCTCCTCTCTCTGGAAAGAAGAGTGTCTGCTCCAACCCTCCTCTCCCAGGGAAGTGTGCTCCAACATTTCTCTCCTGGTGAAGTGTGTGTCGGCCCCAACCTTCCTTTCCCAGGGAAGTGTGTGTGTCGGCCCAAACTCTCCTCTTTCAAGAACGTTTGTCTGTTTCAGCCCTCCTCAGCTGGGAAAGTCTAGGTCTGCCCCAACCCTCCCTTCCCAGGGAAGAGTGTGTTGGCCCCAACCCTCCTCTCCTGGGAAAGCGTGTGTCGGCCCCAACCTTCCTTTCCCAGGGAAGTGTGTGTGTCGGCCCAAACTCTCCTCTTTCAAGAACGTTTGTCCGTTTCAGCCCTCCTCAGCTGGGAAAGTCTAGGTCTGCCCCAACCCTCCCTTCCCAGAGAAGAGTGTGTTGGCCCCAACCCTCCTCTCCTGGGAAAGTGCGAGTCTGCTCCAACCCTCCTCGCCCGGGAAATTGTATGTCTGCTCCAACCCTTCTCTCTCGGAGGAAAGTATGCGTCTGCTCCAACCTTTCTCTCCCAGGAAAGTGTGTGTCTGCTCCAACCCTTCTCTCCTCGGAAAGTGCATGTCTGCTCCAACCCTTCTCTCCTGGGAAAGTGCGTGTCCGCTCCAACCCTCCCCTCTTGAGAAAGTGTCTTTCTGCTCCAACCCTCCTCTCAAAGGAATTGTGCGTCTGCTCCAACCCTTCTGTCCCGGGAAAGTATGTGTCTTCTCCAACCCTCCCCTCTTGGGAAAGGGTGTGTTTGCTACAACCCTCCCCTCCTGGAATCTGCGTCTGCTCCAACCCTGCTCTTCCAATAGATACTGCTAACCAGAAGGGGTGCTGACAGGCTCTGGCTAAGCTCTCATAGTATGGTCAATCAGAAAGCAGTACCAGTATTTGTGACCTGATGGTCCGTTGGTTTATAATAATGATTCTTGCTCAGGTGTATGATATAAAAAAAGCTGTTGATGGTGAGGAAGACTTACCTCATTACACAGGTTCTTTGTGAAACTGTCCACCTGGGAAGATATGAGAGACAGAGAGAGGGAGACTGAATAAGGATTTAGTTTTTCCAAGTTACATTTTTCAATTTCTTCTGTAAACAGGTAGCTGATAAAAAGAACATCCGATCAAGTTGTATGTTTTTGGTGTTCAGGGAACATTCCCATTAGCCATTGCTGTCACGCCAACAGGGGGTCCCACGTGGTGGGACCCGAGTGTACTGGCACAGTCACATGTGGTAGTCGGTGCACGTAGGATTTTCTTTGTTACACCCCTTACCACCCTCAAAACCTGTCTGACACCAGGAAGCAGCCCTGCAAGCCACACCCACAAACAGGATGACCACGTGGAGGAGACAGGCTCCTGGGAGCTGCACACCCTAGGGCCACTCTGCCAGCTTCTGAATCCACTCCTGAATTCAGGTCACCAGCGTGGGAGTCAAACACATCACTATCGGGAGTTCCTTGGGTGCCTCAACTTTTTGAATACTGACAAAACTGTATGAAAGTTCTGCTGACTGGCAATCCGAGTCCATCAATCCTTTTACTGGGTGCCACTCTCACATTGGGGGCATTTGGAGGATTTAGGTGTCTTAAATTTGTAAACTTTTTCGGGGAAAATATGCCCACGTAAAATTTCTAGGGGACAGCACCATATGTTCTTGACAAATGTTATTATTTTATCAAATGGTCTCCCTTCCCCACCCAACAGTCATCGCAGCCACACCCTTCTTTTGGCCTGCAGTGACCATACTCAGAGCTAATCCGAATAACATTTCTTGGCAGAATGGCAAAGTGGTGGGAAGGGGGTACATGACTGCCAGGTACTGTGGGCAGTCTGGCCCTTCCCTTCCCTCCCTACGGTGCTGAGGTCCCTGGATAATTTTTTAAGCACTTTATTATCACAGAAATATGCCCACCTAGAATATCTGAGATATCATCAGCAATAGAAAGTTATACATTTTGGTAATGTCCTTAAAAATGCAAAAAAAAAAAAAAAAGGGGTGCTAACTAGGAAGGACACAATCCTCCTCACTTCTCCTGTAAAAGCTATTATTTTGATTTAAAACAGGACATTTGGACATTGCAACTGTTCTAAAAGTTAAATCTAACCCTGCCGGAGATGAAGGAATACCTAATTGCGGGTAAGGCGACCAGAAACACCTCTAAAATAGTGCATAAAAAGTCGGGCCTAGGTGAGACGTCTGGTGGAGGTGGGCCAGCAACTATCTCACTTTCAGCTGCCAAGACTGCAGTTCTTAGCCGCACAGTGGGGGAGCAAGTCCTGCACGGCCTGGGCCCACGCCTTGACACCTTTGAGGAAAAAACAAGCACACTTACCTCAGAACTGGGTGCACATTCAGGACATTTGGCAGAAGTTGAACAACGGGTCTCTAGCCTGGAAGATGCCACTCTGCAAGTTCCTAATAAAATAGAAACACTGGAGAGAGAGCTGGAAAACCTCCAAGACATAATGGACTACCAGGAAAACTATAACTGACGCAAAAATTTAAGGCTGCGCAGTCTTCCGGAGGGCAAAGAAGGCAGAAGTGCTTTAGAGTTTGTGAACAGACCCTACCTAAATTACTTGAACTTGAAAGTTAAAAATGGGTGATTAAAGCTGTAACGTGCCCACAGAGCGTTAGCACTGCGACCACCAAACGTTCAACCACCAAGGCAGCTCATCTTCAGATTTCACAGGTTTAAGGACAGGCAAGACGTTTTGGCAGCCTACAGAGCGAGCAAAGAGGTGCTATTCAAAGGAGACAGGCTCACCATCCGCCAGGATTTATCGCAACGAGTGCAGAGGAAAAGGCAATTGCTTAATACCATGATGAATATGCTTAGGGAGCGCAGTATTGAGTTCTACATGGCCTACCCAGCTACAGTCCGAGTTCACTCTGAAGGGGCCAGCTTTTCTTTCTGGGAACCAAATAAACTCAAGGACTTTATAGCAATGTGGGACAAGAAGAATTCGGTCAAGTGACTGTCCTGATGCGAGTTCAAGATGACTTCCCCCCAGGTACTGTTCATTTGTTGAAAGGCCTAGTTAAGCGGCCCTAATGGGCTCCATGCGGGCGGTTTACCTGATACAACCGCTGGAACTGACTTTGCTCTTTCCCGCTATCTCCCATTTGAAATTGGATGCACCCCACATTTTGGGGGAACTCAGTGAAATCTTAACCCAGGGGAGAACTGTTTCAAAGTGGTGCTATTTTCAGCTATTAAAAGATAGAACTGGGCTGGCAGTATAGCTTAGAGGTTAGAGGAACGAGGTGTGAACGAGCTTGGTACATCCAGTAGACCAGACCCGAGTTTTATTCTCACAACCTCCACTTGCATACCGTGTGACTCTGAGCAAGTCACTTAACCGCCTAGTGGTCCCAGGTCACCCCTGAAAACAGGCACTTGTGCCTAGTGGGCCTTACCTGGTTACCAAAGACTAAAATAAAAAACTCTCCCCGGGTGCATATACTACTTTAAATGGCTGGGTCATCTTAATCTGGGTGGAGAATCAGGATGGGCTTAAGCTTCTAATGCTATGATTTGTGCTGGGGCCGGGGGGTGGGACCACAGGCTGCGGGGTCGTGGATCTTTTGTACCCTGCTTACCTCTGGCAGGTGGCAAACTTTTCCTCATAATATTCACGCTGGGGGACTCTCACAGGGCTCTGGAGGAGCAGGTGGGGGGAACAAAGTGTAGCCTGAATGCTGTTTATACTACGTAATGGCTCATTCAGCTGGGGTATGTGGGAGGGCTATTGAGGTTTTGCTGGAACAAAAATCCAATATGGCTTCTGTTTCTATGCTTTTATACATTTTGGAGGGCATTTCTATTGATGGGGAGGGGTGGGAACGGAGGGCAATATGGGGGGGGTTCATTGTTTACATAAAAGTTCAACGTTGCTGTTAACTGCATATCATTCTACCATATTTGTTCTATTTTGCAGTCTGTACAAATTACTACAGGAATGTGTGATCCTCATGCACGAAATGCTTTTAGGAAAGTGCATATCTCGGAAGGACTTTAATGGAAATCTAAGTAGGCCAAATGGAGGATAATAATGCTAACAATGTTATCTCCTGGAATGTGAGAGGATTTCATACTCCCATTAAGAGGTCTAAAATACTTGCTGCTCTCAAAAAGTGGAACACCCAAATAGCTTTGCTCCAAGAGGTGCACCCGACTCCCAGGGAACACCGGAAGTTAGTGGGGGGCTGAGTGGGCTCCTGTTTCACAGCGTCTTACTCTTCTCATAAGAGGGGAGTAGCAATACTGTCACACAAAAACTTCCCCTTCAAGGTGACTAAGGAGGTAAGGGACAATAAGGAGTGGAGATATGTCTTTGTCAAGGATAAGTTAGGAGATCAGGAAATTACACTGGCCAGCATATATGCCCCTGCGGTTTATGACCCAATTTTTTCCAGCACCTTTTGGATCTCCTTAACAAAGAGCAATTTCCTGGGCTAATCATGGGGGGGCGGATTTTAACTGCATCATGGATTGGGCAGTGGACTATTCGGGTAAGGGCCACAGGTCAAATAGGACTACTAAAGCAAGGGCTATGGGTTTACAGGGTTTTAAATAATTGATTAGCAGTTTTTTTCTTGGGACAATACTGTATTTATATAGGTTTTCTAGAAGTGTTGTGTTTGTTAAACACAGTGAGGCAAGAGCTATACATTTTCACAAAGTTTTAGCACTTTTATGAGCAAAATGCTAATCAATTTTTAGAGTTAAATAAAACAAGACTCAGAACTGGTGGATAGCTGGAGAGCCATGTACCCGGGCGCCAAAGAATATACTTTTTATTCAGCTCCCCAGGATTCTTGGTTAAGATTAGACCATATTTTCATCGCTAAAGAGCTATACACCAAACTCAGCAAGGTGGCCCATAGCCCTCATGGTTCAGATGAACCTGAGGCTAGAAAAGACAATGAGAGGTCCAGGGTAATGGAAGTTCCCTGCTTATCTTTTGAGTAAAGAAGAATTCTGAAAATATCTGAAGGACCAATGAGAAGTTTACTGGTACAATAATAAGGACTCGGACACTTCTACAGGGATGATTTTGGAAGCTGGAAAGGCTTTTATGAGAGGAGCCATAATAAACTTTACTTCCAAACTTAAAAAGGAAAGACAGGAGAGAGTGGACAACCTTGAAAAAGAGATTCAAGACTCAGAAGTGAAAGTGTTATTGGGGAACAAGCATACAGATAGATACCAGCTAAAATATGCAAGGGAGGCCTTACATGAAACCTTGATGGGAGAAGCTAGGTCAAAGGTTCTATTTGCTAGACAGAAAATCTTTGAGTGGGGGAATAAGCCAGGCCCTCTGATGGTTAAATTAAAGAAGGGTGGACGGGTCCCATGTAAAATCACCACACTCATGGATGTGGCAGGTAAAATAAGCAATCAGGATAAGGCTATTGGGGAAATTTTCAGGGATTTCTATATGAAATGTACACGGTTGAATGCGCTGGTATGTCAGGGGAAGATAAAAAGTTCCTCGACTCAGTTCAGCTCCTTCGATTACCGTAGCCCAGTCATGACAGGGGAAATCAAAGAGGCCATCTCAGGTTTAAAATTGGGCAAAGCAGAGGTCCAGATGGCTTTGGGTCCGAATATTACAAGCTGCTGAAGAATGTTCTGGCAAAACCATTAAGCCATCTTATTGAAGGTGGGGATGTTCAGCCTGCGGCACCCTAGCAAACATTTATGTTACCAACCAGGCAAGATAGCATGGCCTGCTCTTCGAATAGGCCTATTTCCCTTTCTAAAATTCCCTTTCGACTGCAAGATAATTGCAAAAGTACTTGCTATCAGACTGGAAAGCCTTCTCCCCCTGATTTTACACACGGATTAGACCAATTTTATCGGGGAAGAATGTCTTACCACAGTATGCGAAGGCTTCTAAATGCAGTGTAGTGGGGTATGAAGCACCCGGGTAGAGCCTGTGTGCTCTCTATGGATGCTGAAAAGGCATTTGATAGAATCAAATGGGAGTACCTCTTTGAGGTGCTTAAAAGGTTTGGGTTAGGGAAGAATTTTATCAATTTGGTTAAAATGCTGTACATCAACCCAGCCGCCAGAATACTAATTAATGGAACACCCACCGAAGATTTCAGGTTACAAAGGGGCACAAGACAGGGCTGTCCCTTCCCCACCCCTTCTGTTCGCCATGGCAATTGAGCCATTGGCCTGCAGAATCCGGGACTGTCAGAGATTACAGGTATTATACCACAAAAGGGGAGGCAACATAAGCTTTCCTATATGCAGATGATTTACTGCTGCTTGTGTGAAACCCAAAGGGCTCAGTACCTGTGACTTCTGAATATTGTAAACACCTTTGCAGGCTTTTCAGGGTATAAACTGAATGTGCAGAAATCTGACATTTCAATTCTCAGCCAAGATGGTGGTGCAAATCAAAACAACATGTGGGGCTTACGAAAAGTGGACCAATGATTAACATACCTAGGAATCAAAATCGGTAGGGATATCCACCAGCTATATAGGCTGAATTATTCCCCCCCATCTCAAATCTGTTTTAGAGGACCTGTCCAGATGAAGAGGGCCACCTATTTCTTGGTTAGGGAGAATTAACCTTATTAAAATGAATATACTCCCGAGATTGCTCTGCGTAATGCAGATGGTCCCCTTTTGCTAGACAGCACAGGACCTCCGTGCTTTAGACAGGGGTTTCAGTTACTTTCTTTGGGTGGACAAACAGTCCAGAATAGCACTCAATAAACTGAAGGCGCCTAAACTAAAAGGAGATCTGGATTTCCCTGATATAAAAGGGTATTTCCTAGCAACACAGTTTCATTATATCCATGACTGGGTAAACCGGGGGGAGGCGGCCGCTTGGTTACTCTTAGAACAGGATGATTGCTCCTGTAGACTCTTAGCATATTTGGCACCCAGTGGGGATAGGGCTTATGCCCGGACACAAACTCCTAACCCCATGGTCTCTGTGGTACTACAGGCGTGGCAGACAATTAAAAAAAGAGTGGGGGCCCTGGGTGACAGCACGTTGCTGATGCCACTGGCAGGCAATCTAGAATTCTTACTGGGATTAGAGGACCAAGGCCTTGCCAAATGGAAACACACAGGAATAAGGTGTATAGGAGATCTCTGGAGCACAGATGGTATTTATACTTTTAAATCAATTAAGACACACTTGAACCTACCAAACTCACACTTCTTTCGATACTTACAGGTGAGGCACTATGGTATAAATGTTTTGAGGGATATTAACAGAAGTAGCTTCATAGTCAGTGCTGAAAACGAAATACTGGGGGCTAAACATAAGGAGAGGGGCCTGATTGGTAGAATAGCTAGATTAAACAGAGAGAATTTTAATGGGGAGACACTTAAGGTAAAACCAATGAGAACATGAATTGGGGTCTCCATCCCTGGTGAGGCATGGGAGGAAAGTACAGTTACATAAGAACTTACCATACCAGTAGATCTTCGAGAGAGACTCTTGCAGTAGGTATTCACATATAAGACTGACCCGCCAGGCATCAGGACCCCACGGAAAAATTTCTAGCTAGCAGTCTCTGGTGGGGGACCGCCTCTACGTCAGGTGACTGGCGTCATATGACGTCAGTATAAACCGCCTTGTAGTTCTTTCCCACCAAGGGCCAAAAGAGGCAAGACGAGAGAAAAGAGGATGTTTCCCCCCACGGAAATATAGCCAAAAAAGCTTAGGGGGATGGAGGGTGGGAAGGCAATACCTACTGCAAGAGCCTCTCTCGAAGATCTACTGTTATGGTAAGTTCTTATGCAACACTTAATTGAGGGCTCTTGCAGAAGTATATTATATGGACTGAGTCCCAAGCAGTCCGGAACAAGGAAAAGCACTCTGGAGGAGGATTGTCATCCATAGCATGGAACTCAGGCTGAATGGGTCTCATGAAAGGAGACCTTAGAGACTAACCTCAAGCTTGCTCTGCATGAGAGTGCATGTCCATACTGTAGTGTTTCGTTAGTTGGCATGGGAAGTCCAAGTTCATGACTGCACAGATGTCTGCCACTGACACATTCTTGAAACAAGCCACTCTGGCAGCTACTCCTCTTGTGGAGTGACCTCTGACCTGACCCGGCAGGGTCTTGTTGTACTTGTCGTAACAGAAAGTGATAAAATGAGCCAACCATTTTGATAGGCATTGCTTAGAGACAGCATTGCCTTCCCTTTTGTGTGCAAAAGACACAAAAAGCTGATCAGTTTTTCTGAGATCCTTAGTCCAAGTGGTGTAGTATCTCAATAGTCTGTGACCATCCAAAGTATGCAAGAGGTATTCCCCTTGATTGGAGTGTTGCGTAAAAAAAGCGGGTAAATAAATGGATTGATTCAGTGTAGATTCAGCCGCCACCTTAGGGAGAAACTTAGGGTTGGTGCGTAGAGCCACACGTTCCTTGTGAAAAATCAAGTACGGAATTTTGCACATCAAGGCCTGAAGCTTGGAAATGCGCCAAGTAGAAGTAATGGCCACTAGGAATAGTGTCTTCCAAGAGAGGCACTTTAAATCTGCTGTAGCTGCTGGCTCGAAGGGAGGCAGGGTAAGCTTCTCCAGAATGAAATTCAAGTCCCAAGGAGGGGGAAGGAACATGGATGGGGATCTCAAATGGAGAACCCCTCAGAGGAAAGTCTTGGCGACTTCCAACTGAGCCAAGGTCCTGTCGCCGAAGGGAATATGGTAGGCTGAAATAGCAGCCATGTGGACCTTTAATGAGGAATGGCTGAGACCCAGATCGAAGAGGTAACGCATGTAGTCCAGGACTTTATTGGCCAGGCATAAGAAAGGTTTGAAGTCTTTCGAAGTGGCCCAAATTGAAAACCGTTTCCACTTCATGGCGTAGGTGGACCTGGTAGAAGGCTTTCTGGAATCTACCAAGATGTCCGCTACGAGCGGAGAGACTCCGAAGCAGGCTTTTGCTATGTCTGCAGGAGCCACGCATGTAAATGAAGTGATTTGAGACCTGGATGAACAAGGGTCCCCTGATCCTGGGTCAACAATTGTTGCGACAGAGGAACAGGAAGTGGAGGTTCCTCTGAAAACTGTTGCAGAAGAGAGAACTAGACTTGCCTGGGCCAGAATGGAGCGATGAGAATCATTTCGAGCTCCCACTGATCTGAGTTTCTTCAGGACCCTCGGAATTAAGGGAATAGGAGGGAAGGCATAAACAAATCTGTCCCTCCAAGCGAGCGACAGAGCATCCTGTCAAAAACTGTCTCAACCTGGAGCGAGCAAGCAGAAGGCGGGAAGTTTTGTGTTCTGGGGAGAAGTGAAGAGGTCTATCTGAGGTGTTCCCCCATCACTGAAAGATGTCATTTACGACTTGTTGATCCAATTTGCACTCGTGAGGCCTAGCTGAGGACCCACTGAGTCAGTCCGCCAGTGTGTTTTCCACTCCCGGAACGTGAATCACCATCAAGTGAAGGTGGTGCTGGGCTGCCCAGTGCCAGACCCTCATCGCTTCCCGGTGCAGAGGGTAGGTACATGTTCCTCCCTGCTTGTAGAGATACCAGACTATGCACATGTTGTCTGTTTGTATGAGGAGATGACCAGGAAGGATAAAGGAGTGTAGAGCCTGAAGGGCATAATGACTGCTCCCAGTTCGAGCACATTTATGTGCAGGTTTTGTTCGAACTTGGACCAGCTGCCCTCAGTCTTGTGAGACCCAAGATGGGCTCCCCAGCCTTCTCCTGACGTATCTGTCGTCAATGTCGGGAAGGGGGATTCGATACTGAAGTGAACTCCCAGGCATCGGTTCTCCTGCACCATCCACCATTGTAAGTCCCTGATCATGGGATCGGAAACTAGCACCTCTTGGTCTAGATTGTCCAAGGTTTGGTCCCATTGTGATCGAAGCGTCCACTGAGAGACCTCCTTGTGGAGCCGAGCCACGTGGGACTGTCGAGATGGCAGCTGCCAGCCGGCTGGTGGCGTGGGGGTTCAGGCACTGGCACCTTACCTCGGCCCACACGGCGACACGGGTTCGAAAACGGACTTCCGGAGTCGTCGTGGGTCGGCAGGGAGGATAGCATCAGCGTCCAATGGACTGCCTCCCATCCTGGGAGGGTTAGAATCGCTCGTCAAGCAGCGCCCCTGTGGGAGATTGGAGGCACTGCATGAAGCGACGCAAAGGGGGAACAAAAAAAATGCTCCGGAAGTTAGCCGGATGACGGCTGCCAGCCCAGAGGCATCCCTGAAGACTCCCTGAGAGCCACAGATTACCTCAGCAGCTCCCGGGACCAAGAGAGAATAGTGTCCTGGTTCCAGCCGCCAGTGCCTTCCCCCTCGGAGGAGGGGGACCCATCCGGTGCAAGGGTTACACCGGACTACCCCATGGAAGGCTGCAGATGTGAGGTAAGTGGCCAAAGGGAGTTAGTAGGGGAATATCTGTGTCCATGGCAGCCTGAAGGAGAGGTAGCTCCGGGGCACATAGGAGGGGATAAACTAAAAATGCTAAAAAAAAAAGAATGGCAGCCCGAGGAGGCGAAGGGCTGACCTGGCTCCAACCCTCCTGTGACTGGACAGAAGACAGGCGTGAGGGGTGTCCACCCTGTCTGGAGGCAAAAAGGCTTTGCTGATGGTCGTGTCCAGAATTGCCCCTATAAACTGGAGGCGCTGGCAAGGGACACAATGGGATTTTGCCCGGTTGATGGTGATACACAGGCTGGTTAAAGCCTGCAGGGTAAGGGAAAGAGAGTGCAGGAGTTCCTCCCTGGATGGGGCCGCCAGGAGCCAATCGTCCAGGTACAGGAATATCTGAACTCCCTGAGTAGGCAGGTGGGCCGCTACCACAGACAGGCATTTGGTAAATACTCGGGGGCCAAGGAAAGACCAAATGGGAGGACCTTGAATTGGTAGTGGGCCCCCTGAAAGCAAAAATGAAGGAATTTGCGGTGGGAAGGGCATATGGGGATATGCAGGTAGGCATCCTGCATGTCCAGAGCACATAGCCACTTTCCCTACTGAAGAAGTGGTAGAAGGCTCTGTAAAGAGAGCATTCTGAAGCATTTGTACTCCACAAACATGTTCAGGGAGCTGAGGTCCAGGATTGGCCTCACATCTCCCATCTTCTTTGGGACTAGGAAGAAATGGGAACTGTAAACTGGCCCTCAAAGGTGGCTGGGGACTGGTTCTATTGCCGCCTTCAAGAAAAGGGAGGTGATTTCCTCTAGGACCAGAGGAAGATGTTGCAGGGAGTAAGATGACTGGGGTGGTGGTCTTCGGGGTGGTTTCTGTAGAAACTCTACTGAGTGTCCTGCTGAAATCAACTGGAGCACCCAAGCATCTGATGTTATCCTCTCCCAACTTGGTAGATGGGAGGAGAATCTCCCCCCTACCAGTTCCTCTGGGACCTCCAGAGGCAGTGGGAGAGGCGGGGAGTCAGGAGGTGTGGGGCAGCACAGCAGCTGAGGCTCCCTCGGCTTTATTGCTTGGGGGGGGGGTCTTGGTTGCTGGAGGGGCCCGTCATTTGTTGGCCCATTTGCCCTGTGGTTTTTGCCTTCGTCAGTTTCATCTATGAAAAGGACGCAGCTGCCCTTGAGGGGGCCTGTACATACAGTCAACAGACTTGAGTGCAGTGCCCTTCTCCTGCAGGAAGGTAATGATGTCCTTGACATCACCACTGAACAGCACTGAACCCCTGAAGGGAGCATCCTGGATAACGGATTGCACTTCAGGGACTAAACCTGACACACAGAGCCAGGTGTGGCACCGTAGGCCTATGGCGAAAGCCGAGCTCTATTCAGCTGTGGCCACTGCGTCGTAAGTGGCACGAAGTATGTGCCAACTGGCTGAATGAGCAGAACGGACAAGATCTGCCACTTCCTGCTTAGTCTGAGACTCAGGAAGGGAGTCCAATTTAGATTCCACCTGGCTAAGGATGGTCTTCTGAAAGTCCCCATATGTGCCACATAGTTCAGGGCCCTAATGCCAAGGGTAGAAGAGGAATATATCTTCTTCCCAAATTGGTCCAGAAGCCGGGATTCCTTATCAGGTGGAGATGAGCTGAGGTGTTTGGGATTTGCGGAACAGCTGTGAGCGGCACTGATGATGACCGAGTCCGCCTTGAGGTGTAGGTTAAGAAAATCTACACCCTCAGGAACCTGATATAGCCTATCCACCTTCCTTGGAAGGGGGGCTAACACAGAAGGTTGTTTCCAAATGATGGAAATAAGATCCGCGTGAGGTTCTATCCAGGGTGGAATCAGCGAAGGAGCGGTCTCGGGCAGATCCAGATGAGCAGCGAGTTTCTAAAGGTGCATGTCTGGCTCCAGTGATTGTCACTGATGGACTTCCTATATCTTCCTCAATAACTCCAGAAAGGAGAGATCCTCCGGAGGAGACTTCGGAGGGGTCCTAGGCCTGGGGCGATCTAGAGTACGTGGCTCGTCTCCGGGATCAGAGCATCCAGTCTCTGAATCAGAGTCAGATGTATCTGATAATGAGGAGGAAGACTCCTCCCCACGAGGGAGAGGGACGGTCCCTTTGGGGAGTTCCCTGGGGCGCTGTCTCTCCTCTTCCTCAGGTGTCAGAGGGCTCTCTCCTGGTGTTGGGTGGGGCCCCCTGTTCCCGACATAGGGGAGCCGCACAGGTCCCGCGCCAGCAGATGACTTCGACTGGCGATAGTGAGCTGAGCCTGGCCTCAGCCCACCAGGAGGCTAGTGTTCCTTCAGCTCCGCCGACGGGCTGGGAGTGGGGCGGCAGAGGTGGAGGAGGAGGGGGATAGGATGCTGAGATATCTGGTAGAAAGGCGTATCCGATTAACTGGACGAGAGGTGGCCCAGTGTATGGGGTGCTGAGGGCATCAGGTGGCGTCTGGTATTGAGCACGGATACTGCAGAGGCGAGTATTGTGACACTGGATATTGCGGTGTCAGATACCGGTGCCAGGGGCTCTTGATAGGGCAGAGGGATTCCGGCAGAGGTTTGTGCTGGCGGCCAGATGGTACGTTGGCTCGTGGGCATCAGGACCGGAGTAGTTACCCCGTTGACAGGGTCCAAAGGACCTGATGGTAAGAGGATGTCCAATGGCGTCGGGAATGCCGTCGTTTGGGCCGGCGTCTGAGGGTCTGGCGTCAGGGTATCAGGTCCTGAAAGGGGGTACCCTGATGGTAGCATCTCAGCGTCCCCTGTGATGACCGGGGAAGGAGGATTATAATCCCCGGGGGTCATCTGGGGAGAAGTAGGGACTTCAGAAGGCAACTTAGCACGTTGCGGGGAGCCTTGGGCGTCGGATTGATCCGTAGGGTCTGGCGCAGGCTTCCTGGTTGGGCGGGCATCAGTGGAACTGGCGTCTGACTTATCGTCTGAATCCGGTTGGACGTTGGAAGAGCCGAAATCTGACTTATCAGACTTCCTGCCAGAGGAAGGTCACGTTGGAGATGCGGCCTTGTCAGGCAAAGTTTTGGCTGGGCGCTCCCCTGAAGGGGAAAGCGGCTTAGCAGCCCTGTCTGGGCGGGCGTTGGTGGGACCAATGTCCAACTTACCGGACCCGCTCTGACACAAAGGCCGCATGGAAAGCAGCCTTCACGGGAGGCGGGCCTCCTTTACCACGGAGGCTCCCGGGCCAAGCACACAAGTCCAGATGGGGGCGCTTCTTGGACACCACCAAGGCAGTGTTGTGGAGCGATCCCCCGGAGGGGATGTTACGTTAAGTGCTGCGACTCAGGCCGGAGTCACGGCTGCTGTGGAAGCAGTTTCCCACTCCCAGTGCTTCTCCTCGTCACGCTTCTTCTTGTGACCTCCGGGGGAAGTGGACGCCTGCCTAAGTTTCTTTAGTTCTTTTTCCATGGAGGCCATTTTTTTCTTACGGATATGGGCTTCCAGAGACTGCTGCCTTCTTTTGCAGGTAGCGGAGTTAAATTTCTGGCAGTGCTAGCACTTCTTCACGGGGTGGTCTGGGACCAGACAGAAGAGGCACAGGAAGTGCCCGTCCTTGTGTGGCAGTTGGGAACCACACGAGTCACACTTATTTTCATGCGATTCAGAGGGCATTGGGGACAACATATACTGCGATTCGAGATTAGTCAAAAAAACAAAGAAATTAGGTTGAAAAGTTCAAAAACGAATGGACCAGCGAAAGGTTGACGAGCGTTGGTTCTACCGCAAGGAACTTTCACAAGCCGATGGCGGGAAAGAACGGTAAGACAGGCGTGGGGGACTGCCCCTTTATACTGATGTCATATGATGCCAGTCACCTGACATGGGGGTGGTCCCCCGCCAGAGACTGCTAGCTAGAAATCTTTCCGTGCGGTCCTGATGCCTGGCGGGTCAGTCCTATATGTGAATACCTACTGCAAGAGTCCTCTCGAAGTAAGATGTATTATCGTCACACATGGGCCTCAGGATCTGTAACAGACATTTTTTTTCACTTATTTTTCTGGCCCTCCAGCTCAGAACTCTCTCTCAGGCCACCGCTCTGGCTCTACCGCCCGCTGTGTTTCCCTGCCATTTTTAAGTTCATCTCGGTTCCCCGGGTAGGGGGATGGCAACCCGGAGAGACTGCAGGGGGCAGTGGTGGGAAACCAGCAATGGAAGTGTGGTGGTGGCACTGGCAGGGCCTTCGCCTATCCGAGCTGGAGGGGTATTTCTCTCCTTCTCCTCCTGTAGGTGCCATGCCCTCCCCCCGGGAGAGGAAAGCAGCCCTGCGTGTGCTCGATCCATCTCCCTCCCTGCTGACTCCTGAGCTCGCTCCCGAACTCGGGTCGTCAGCGTGGCGCGAGGTGTGGCGTCCAGCGCCTCAACCCCCAGTGCCACTGGGCCAGCCCTGTAACAGACTTAAGGAATCACAATACAAATTCCTGCACCAACTATATCCCCCTCCCCCGCGATGGTACATAGGTTCCACCCCGAGGTGTCCCCTCTGTGTGGCAGATGCCAGCAGGCAAGAGGCACATACTTCCACTATTTTTGGGACTGCCCCATAATCAAAACCTACTGGGAATTGGTGGAAGAGAAAGCCAAACAATATGGGGTAGACACTTAGATTTCTCCGGTAACCATGCTAATGGGTATGGAGGTCAATGGTGGTGGTGGGGGAGAGGCTCCCATTTCCTGGGATGGATTAGAGAGCTGCTGACGTTGGCTAGACAGGCTATTTTGAATATGTGGGTGTCTGCCGTGAAACCCAGTGTCCCTATGTGGAGAACTTTGACGCTATCTACCCTGGGGGCTGAACGCCTCAAACATGCTCTAAAGGGAAGGAAAGATATTTTCAATAATGTATGGGCACAATTCTTAGCTTCCCTATCACCAGGGGAAACACTCATTTTTGCTGAGGGGGTGGAAAGAATGAGGTGGCACAGAACAAAACATAAATAACCACACATACACAGAAGCCCTGTGGGAAAAAGCGTTTAATATCTTCAAAGAGGGTTTACACACTTAATAACCTACTTTAAGAAATATGAAAGGATACAGACTGCACAGTTTTAGAACTTGACAGTTTAAGCATTAATTCTTGATTTTGTTTTTCCTGTTCCCTTAATGTTTCTTATATTTTTATTATACTGTGTTTGCCTATGCCTTTAAATACGCCTCACATCTCCTATTGCTATCTGTCAAGTAGAAATTATACCTTAATCCTGTCATAGTTAGATGAAGATCTGTAATTTAGATATAGATATTGCATGTAAAGGTTGAGACGAATGTTACTGGACACAATATACTGTGTAAAAGTTGACCATGTCTGGATAATATATGTACCATTGGATGGAATGACTATTATGATACTATATTGTGCAAACACAATACAAAGATTATACAAAAAAAAAACCTTATTTGTTTTACCAATAAAAAGCTCTAAATTTGTAGGGTCAGTTAATTTGCACCTGCTGACGGCCCCAACGTGACTTCTTGGCTTGGTGCAGTGTCACTATCTGTGTAGGTGAGCCCACGAGTGGTGAGGAAACCGAAGATAAAATGAGGGGATTTGCAGCTCCATCTCTCTCCCTCTCTCTTGGTTCTGCGTTGTAACTTTCACTTTCCATCTGGACTCGATCCAGATTCTCCGACACGTTCCACTTGGACTGGAGACACCAGACTCCAAAAGTTACCTCAGTTTTCTGCTTCTCTGCCCTCCTGTGTGACAGCTGAAGCCACTGACCTCAGCCTAGCACTAGCAAGGGATAAGGATTTTCTACAAGCCCTGGGTTAACCCATCGTCTCCCAGCTGGTGCGCTGCTCCTCTGAACAACTCCCCTTCTGTTTCTGCACGCTGTTCCCCAACCCAAGGTTATGCCGGTCCTGTCAGCCTTATACGTATTGCAGTAAGCAAACCTTGCATACATTCTCTCCCCAGACCGCGCTTTCTCATTGTTATCTATGTTAAAACACTGGACAAGAAACGGTTTCAAGATCTACCAAAGGCACGCATACAATTTCAGATTTCTACACAAAGCAAAAAAAAAAAAAACAATATTGTGTAACATGGTACATACAATTATTTTCTAAATATTCAGAAACATGGACATATCCACTAAGCCAGAAGCCCTTGTCAGGACAGATGGATAGATGTTTTAGTAAATGCAGCACACTTTCTAAAATGAAGGATAGAAAGAACAGGAGGACAGAGGTACAGCACAGTGCAGAACAGGAAAAAAATACACCACAGTGTCCATGTGCTACCCCTCCTAAAGGTTTGGGCAAAAAGATCCGTTCCCTCCTGCCACTTCAGTGCATTTACAAAAGGGGCACAGGCACCATGGGTTATCACAGGCCAGATGTTCGATAGGACAGAAGCATCCACTGCACACAAATGTGTGGCAGCCAGCAGATTTACGCCACGATGGAGGAATGATCAGACTGTGCGTTCACCCTTGAGGCATGTAAACTTGCCAGAGGAATATGGGACCTGAAGAACACAGAAGCATGCCTGGCTCGCTGCAGCTAGGTCCCCACGGTAAAACTGATGCCCACCCTCAGGCCAGTGGAGGCGCCAAGGGAGCACTGTGGAAGGAGAGCAATACAGCTCTGAAGGAGGGCTTTAACTTGCCCCACTGTGTTAGCCCTTACCCTGTGGTAGATCAAGAGTGCTGTGGACATCATGGGTGACCCACCTAATGTACTACCCCCCTCACCACAGGTTAGGCTTTGTGTGGGACGGCACTTCACCACTGCAGCACCCCCCCCTCGTACTGCATTACAGTGCCAGTTATGGGTATTACCCCTAGTGCCTAGTGTAGGGCTAGAACCCACAACCATCTGATCTTCTGGCCCCGGAGGTGAGTATGCTACCTACTGAACCACTGGGTCACTCCACCAATTCCACTGGTCCAGCTCAGCTCAGCACTGCCAGCAGCCCCCAGCCTGTACCCTGAGATTCTGAGGACTCACAAGGAGCCCTGATATGGGATGGGAGTGAGCTGCAAAGGTGAGTACCGGGGGAAGGAATGTGATGGGTCATCCAGGAAAAGCGAGCTTTAAGCCAGGCAAGAATGGAGCTTGAGGAGTGAACTAATTTGGGCCCAGAAGAGGAGGAGGAGGCCAATGGAGAAGCATACTTGGGGGGGGCTGGTTGGGAAAGGCTGATGGCTGGTGCAATACACAGCCCCACGACTGGGTGTGCATGTGCATATGGCGTCCTCAATGCCAACATCTGATGAGAATGGGAGAAACCAGCCCTGACTAACCTACCGACCAGTCCTCCCCCCCACACTTTGCAGATCAGTAGGGGATGCCTCCCACCCCACAGTGGAATCCCCCACAGAAGCATGAGCTGTGTGCTGTGGACCCCCTGGTGAGGACATAAGTGCCAAAGATTGGGAGGATGGGGCTGGGATGGCAGGTGGGTAGAAGGGACAGCACGGAAGATGGGAGATAACTGAAATAAAAAAATGAAATTAGAATATCGGTGCCAAGCTGTAGGTGCAGCGATAGCTTTGTTGCTTGCAACCTGCGTTTGGGAATAACTAGGATGCCTATGGACTGGTGGGGAGAGGAAACTTGAGCATCCAAGAGACTGCTTGTCTCATTTAGGGGGGAGGGGGTGACTGAGGCCCGCTGTACCTGGTAAGATGGACTCAGTAGTGGATGGGAAGGATGTATGCTCATTCCTGTGCATGCCCATTGAGAGTGCCCCTGGGATCGACAGCACTACTATCCTAGTGGAGGAAGAAAAGGGTGGAAAATGCCGGCCTCTGCCTGGTGATGCCAGTCACCTGTGGGCCCCATGCCGCTGGCCGAAGACACCCGCTTTCTTGCTGAATTTAGTCAAAGGAGGGGCTTGGGGTACCCTGATGAACCCACCATAGGTGAGTCAGCCATGGTGCTCAAAGAGAGGGGTAAATCCTAGAGAAGGTGGTAATTGGGAGGACTGGCAGAAGAAGGCAGGCCAGTGGAAAGCTTAAATAGTTGAGAAAAAAATGAAGCTCCCTACATTAAAAATACAAATTCTGTCCTTTGCAGTTCACTTTGTTCGGAAGCAGTTCTGCAGCCGAGGTATAATTCTCTGTGTGCAGAGATGGGGGAGCTATCCTCCTGCACACATGCACCACGTGTGGTGGGGATGGCTAAGGGAAAGAATTCGATGTGTGGTTACCCACAATATCCTCACCCCTTCCCCTTCTCCTGGCAATGAGTTGGGAGCATACCAGAACATGGTGGTGGGAGGCAATTTTCCTGAGAAGAAAATCCCCTCTGCAGTCTTTCCTGACTGTTCCACCATGCCACCGTGACACAGAAATTGCCGACCACTAGCACAGCGATGGCACAACACCACCAACTGGTGTTGTGCCGTCGCTGGGGGAACTAGTGTTTTCTGTGGGGGGTTTCGCCCCCACACTCCCTATGTGGGGGGCTCTGCTCCTGTGCACCCCCCGCACTTAAATTAACCAACTCGAGCCGGCCCGGTGGTGCAGAGGGTTGAGGCGCTGGACACCACACCTCGAGCCACACCAGCAACCCAGGTTCGGGAATGGACTCGGGGCACCGGGGGCTGGCAGGGGAAGGAGAGGATTGAGCATCCAGAGGACTGCTCTCCTCACCTGGGGTGGGTTGGGTGGCAAGCCTCGCTCTGTAGCAGCCCCTGGTGGAGATCAGGGGCATTACAAGCAGAGGCGCAGGATGGACAAACCAGGTAAACCGGAAACCACTCCAGTGCAAGGATTTGCTGCCATTCTCCCGCTACCACCGGGTCCTCCAGGAGCCTCTCTGGTCTCAGCAGCACCCCGAACCTACTAAGAGTGCACTGGTATGCCCTCCCCCAGTGCCTTCCCCCTCGGAGGAGGGGGACCTGCCCAGCGAAGGGTTACGCTGGGATACTTCGGGCCCAGCTGCGATGTGGGGCTGAGGAATGGCTCAAGTGGGGACAGACGGGGTACGTCGGGGAACATGGCAGCCCGAAGGAGTGGGGGACACTGGAGCATGTAGGGGATAAAAAAAACATTACACACACAAAAAAAATGAACCAACTCAGAGTCAGAGTTGGTTTGGGAAGGGGAAGAACACCCCGGAAGCAACAGTGTCAGGAACCCAGCATACCATCACAGCGAACTGTTGAAAATGTCGTTGTGATGCTCTTCGCTGTATTCCTGTCGCTGTTGCGATGTTATAGTATTCCGGCCACCCCTGTCACTGGGGTCTGTTTCAAATGCCACATGGGTTCTTTGCGCTGTGTGTGTCTGTGTGGGTCCGAGGTCTGGATTAGTAGTAGTAGCAGCTTTTATTTATATTTGGCACCCTTCCCTGGAGGCGAGGGCGCCATTACAATAAAGTGCACAGTAAAAAAGATACACAATATAAACACCAAAAAAATAATCAAAATAAACAAAACCAACATTAAATAAGTACATACATAATCTCACTAACTTTAGCCTCATTAAATCAGAATAAATAAACTAAATAAGTGAATGAATGAATTAATAAACAAACATACATACTGGGATGGAAGGTTGGTGGCAAAGGTGGAATTAATCCCCAAACACATGCATTAACAAATGGGTTTTAAGACCCCCTCTTGAAAGCTCCACAAAGGGGGCCTCCTTCAAGGCCATTGGAAACAAGTTCCACAAGACTGGGCCCACTACCTCAAGGCCCAGTCTCCAGAGGTTTTCAAACTAGCCTGATTCTCATTGGACAGATAGATAGATCGATAGATACTTTATTTATAAAGCGTCCCTTTCCAAGGACTCGGAGCGCTGTACATTCAGGATACAAATACAGATATTAAAACAACCTTCTTATAGTAATACATTAACTGGGAGTCAGCAATAAATTAAAATGATCTATCTATTCCATTAAAACAACAATGCAATACATTTAACAGTTGAAAGCCTTCTGGAACAAATAAGTCTTGAGACCCTTTTTGAAGGCTTCTACCGAAGAAGCCTCCCTAAGATAACTAGGCAGCGAGCTCCACTGGGTAGGTTTGGCCACTGAAAATGCAAGGTCTCTCGAATGCTGCACCCTAGCCCTAGGAACTCCAAGGAGGCAGCCCCGGTGGTGGCACTGAAAAATAAAGTGGTACCCATGCTTGTCTGCACTTTTTGAAAATAAGTACCCCATTCCTTATTTTTCCCCTATTTATCCCATATTGCTGCTAATTTTAAACATCCCCTTTTCCTTGATTTGACAGATGAGGAGTACCACTCATTAGTGAAAGTGCCACCACCAGGGAGGCAGCCCTCAGCAGAATGGAGAATCCAGGACGGGCGGTAGGGGACAAGGAGATCTTGCAGATAGACTGGCCCCCTTTCATGCAGGGTTTTGTAAGTCAGGAGCCCTACCTTGAAGATGATCCTCCACCTAATCGGCGGCCAGTGCAGTTCCGGGAGGACCGGGGTGATATGATCACTCCTTTTCACTCCCGCCATCAGTCTTGCCACCGCGTTCTGCACCAGCTGTAGTCGGCAGAGGTTGCCTTCCAATAACCCCATGTACAGGGCATTACAGTAATCCAGCCTGGACGTAACAAAGGCATGTACCAGTGTAGTCAGGTCCTCCGGTGGGATCATGGCTTGGATCTGGGTGATATTCTTAAAATGGTAAAATCCACTTTTAACCACAGCCGACACCCGAGCATCAAGTGTCAGGCCATCATCAAGGATCAACCCTAGATCCTTTACCCATCTGGACGGCACAACTGGAACTCCCCCAGCACTAAGCCGGGGTAGGGTCCCCTGCTCTCCTCCCCCCTTCTGCCATGATGACCCAGATCCACCACTAGTACCTCAGTCTTGTCTGGGTTAAGTCTAAGCTAGTTATGAGTCATCCAAGTCTGAATTTCCTGTAGGCAGTTGTTACATATGGAGGCCGCCATCTGGGTTTCGGGTCCACAGGACAGGTATAGCTGGGTGTCATCTGCCTAACAATGAAAACCCAGCTCATACTGCCTCATAATATCTCCCAATGGCAGCATATACACTGTGAACAACAAGGGCGACAAGACTGAACCTTGTGGAACTCCACAGAGCAGAGGCTTCGGGTTAGATGATGCCAATCCCATCGTCACCCTCTGCACTCTGCCTGTCAAGTATGACCTGAACCAGTTGATGACATTACTGGACAGGCCACATCAGAACCGCAGACAGCCAAGCAGTACCTCGTGATCCACAGTGTCAAATGCTGCCAAGAAGTCCACGAGGACTAAGATGGTATGCACTCTTCTGTCCCTCACCATCATGAGTTCATTAAGCACCCTCACCAGGGCAGTCTCCATACTATGCTCACTCGGAATCCAGAACAAAAAGCCTCATAGGTGGAGGAGGAGGCAAGATGCTCTTCGAGCTGGATGGCCACCACTTTTTCTATAACCTTCCCTAAAAATGGGAGGTTAGAGACCAGCCCGTAGTTGCCGAAACAGTCCGGGTCCAATGAGGGCTTCTTCAAAAGGCGTTTAACCATGGCCTTTTTCAAGGCCAATGGAAAGACCCCACTCCTCAAGGAACTCCAGACAATCTCAGCAACCACAAGTCCAATCAAGTCCAAACATCCAACCAAAAGGCGGGTCAGTCTCAAGACTATTTTCACCACGTCCTCTGCCCCAACTAGCTTAAACTCATCCCAGACAAGAGGAGCATTTCGACACGGCTCAAGATGCACCCCGAACTGCCTTCGAGTGATGCTGGAAGAGACCTCGGCCCTGAAAGAGGACAATTTGTCAGCAAAGAACAGAGCAAGCTCTTCGCACCTAGTGCCTGAACCTGCCCCACCAACATGGAGACAGGCACGATGTAAAAGCCCATCTACCATGCATAAGAGCTGAGCTGGTCTGCTCCTTGCTGCAGCAATCTCCCTAGACAAAAAAATCAGCCCTCATTTGGGAGATTGCCCCATGATAGTCCGCATAATGTGACTTCAGAGCCAGTTTGCCCTCCATCAGACCAGATCTCCTCCAACCTCTCTCTAACCTCTGGCCCTTAGTCGTTAACTCCAAGTTCCTCATCATATCAAGGAGGTCTCGGCCGAGTAGACAGGGGGCCGGATACAAATGGGTGCAATGAAATCAAAGACGGCAGTGACAGCCCAATTATAGGCTGCCACCGCCTCCAACCTCCACACTCGATAGGTCCAGCACTGCCTGTGGTCCTACTGAGGATACCCCTTGTAAAGGGTGGTACTGGACCATCTCCACAGGGGCAGGACCATCGGGGGGGGGTGTAAACGTGAACCCCACGGTGCTATGATCCAACCAAACTACTGCATCCACTCTGAAGTCCATAACATCAAGACCCAAACAAAACACGAGTTCCAGTGTGTGGCCACACAAGTGGGTCACTATCGTAACATTCTGTGACAGACCCAGGGCCTCCATACTCCGAAGGTGATTGTTTCCAAATCCTGAAAGCCTGTTGTCAACCCAGCCTTTTAAGTCCCTCAGAATCAACCATCTGGGGATTCCAACACCAGGCCAGCAACGAGCTCATCGATCTCCCATAAAAAATCCCCATCTCTTCCTGGAGGACGATAGATCAAGAGAACTTTGAAGCCCACACCAGGACCCCCTCCCACAGCAACACACTCAACAGATCCCATGAGACCAACAGGTAGCACCGTGAGGCTCAGGCTAGATTTAAAACAAACGGCCTCCACCCCCACCCCCGCGATCCTCCCTCAGGGTGTGTATCATGGAGTACCCGGCCGGCACTGCCACCTCCAGAATGGGAGCAGCATTCTCATCCAGCCAGGTCTCGGTGATGCAAGCCAGGTCTACCAAGGATATCAAGTCCGCCATTATGGCAGTCTTGTTCCTCATTGACCTGGCGTGGCATAACACAACCCTAGTAGGAGGAGGAGAGGCTCTCGGATCAGCTATCTGCCTACCACCTATGGTGGAGCCCTTGGGTATGGGAACCAAACAGGGTGGACCCCTCTCCAGTTCCCATTTCGCCTCAGCATGGCCGTGTAAGGTGCAGGAGGTTGGCCAGATAGCTCGGGCCCAACTTGTGTAAGGCTTTATAAGTTAGCAAGCCAGCTGTAAAGGAGATATGCCCCTTTACTGGCAGCCAGTGCAGATTATGCAGCACTGCACAGAGATGACATGACCTTGAAAGGCCATTCGGCAGCCTAGCAGCTGTGTTCTGCATGACCTGTATGTGCTGCAATGTGCCTCCACATACCCTGAGGTATACAGCATTGCAGTAGTCAAGCCTTGAAGTCACAAATGCATGTGCTAGCATCATCAGGTCTTGAAAGCCTGGGGAGCTGACCACCATGACCTTAGATAGACAGCAACCACCTGTTAGGATCGATGGAAGAAGGCATACGTCTGTGGAAGCAGGGGAGAAAAAAAGTGGAAAACTCTGACTTCTGCATGGTGATGCCAATAACCTGGCAGGCCCAATGCCACTGACCGAAGACACCGCTCTCCATGCTGGATTTGGTTACAGGAGGGGCTTGGGGCACCCCGATGGCCCTGCCATGGTGATATGCCTAGAGAAGGTGGGTTAACGGGAACTGGCCCGGTGGCGCTGAGGGTTGAGGTGCTGGACGCCACACCTCGCACTGCGCTGGCGACCCGGTTTCGGAAGCGAGCTCGGGTGCTGGGGTCGGCAGGGGCGGGCGAGGATTGATCGCCTGGTGGCTGCTCTCTCCCCGGGGGAGGGGAGGGATTGCCTGGCGGCCAGTGGCTGCTGGTGGAGACTGGGGTGCTGCAGCATGCTCGGCAGCACGTGATCCGCGTGCCCTGATGCAGGCAGGGGTTGCCGTGTACGCCTTGCATTGGGGATGTGCACATGCATGGGAGGGGGGAGGGATCTCTAGAACAAGGAAAAGCCTGGTCTGAGGGATAGGCGATGACACCTGCCCCCATGCCCAAGGTCGAGTCCATCCTGCCTGGCCTTCCAGGTTCCTCCACCCGGGTCCTCTCCCACGTTGGAATCTGTCTAAAAGTGCGCCCAAAGAGGAGGGGCGGCCCCACCCCAGAGGGGTTAAGCCAGGGGTGCCAATCATGGACAGAGGAGGAGGGAGAGAGGAGGCAAAGGTAGGTGGACTTCAGGCAGGGCAGGAACAGGCAGGATGCCTGAGAGAGGCCCCCAGACTGTGACCGGAGGGAAAAAGAGATTGGGGAAAAAAAAAAGGTGGGTTAACGGGGCTGGGAGGACTGACAGAAGAGGGAAGGCTGGAGGGAAACTTAGATAGTTAAGGAAAAAAATGAAACTCCCTGCATTAAAAATATGAATTCTGTCCTTTACATTTCACTTTGTTTCAATGCAGAGCAGGACAAGTCACAATTCTCTGTGCGGGGAATGGGTGCCAGCCCTAGAAGGCACACACATCACCTGTGGTGAGGCTGCTTAAGGGATGGAATTCGATGTTGTGGGTAACCACACAATATCCCCCTCGGCAATGTGTCGGAAGGATACCAAAAGCAGGGCCTGAGAAGAAGAAAATCTCCTCTGCAACCATTGCTGATGCCCCTGTCACTGGGGTCTGATTCAAAGGTCACATGGGGTCTTCCTGTTTGATGTGTTGATGTGGGGCAAAGGCCTGAATTAGATTCCAGGGAGGTGACTACCATAACCTCAGACAGACAGCGACCAGCAGCTAGGTTATGTAAAAAGGTCTGTGGAAGCAAGGATGAAAAGTAAATAAAAAAAAAAAACACATGCTGTGCAATCAAGTGACAGCAAATACATTTTATTATCTCTCCCCTCATTTATTTTTATTTGCTGTAAGAGGCATCAGCGCGCTCTGCTACAAGATCCCATCACATCCAGCTTTAGTTTGCTGCAGAGGTGAGGGAGGGCAGTGCATCCCAACTCTTCCCAGAGAGCAAGCACATTATCTGTGCAACAAGCCTAACCCTCTACCTTCTGCAACATGGCCAGCCTTCACAGCCTACTGAGCTAAAGAGAGACCCGAGACTTGGCCTACTCTGGGACTAGTGATTTGTGATACTGGCCATTGTGGGCTTCAGGTAGCAAGCCTTTCTTCCACCCCAAAAAAAATCTGCCAACATTCAAACATACTCGTAAGCCACATATACCGGAGGGGAAGGGACAGGACACGATAAGGCACTGCAAGTAGACTCACTTCATATGAGGGACAACTGTTGTTCAACGTGCATGCTATAACATGGGGTGATACATTTGTGAACTAGTACAGCAGTCTTGTATCAGTGAGAGAGGCTTACAATTAACTCTGAGGACTTGGCAGATTTCTGTTCCTAATATGCTACATGTATGAAAGTCTAGCAATTCGCTGATTTTCTGCCAGTCATGCCATGTTCGTCCATCACACACACACACACACACACACACACACACACACACACACAACACACACACCACACACACACCACACACCAGAACAAACAAATTCAGTGCAGTTTTACCTGTTTCTTTGCTTCAGGGTTTAACTCCAGTTTTGGCATCTTTCTCACCTATGTGGAAAAAAGACACAGAACATTCAAAAGAAAGGGTTCAGCTGCTTGGGTGGGAGTCGCAGGCAGGGCCCCACAGTTCTCTGGTAGAGAATGACAAAGTCAGAATTCGAAATGAAAGTGAAAGATGCTGCAGCTGGGGATTTTCCTGAAGACAGAAAAAGGGCAAAGGCTTCTGGGAGTTGTAGTCCTCACTGGAATGCTGAGCTGTTCTACTGCACACTGAAAAGCTTCACTAAAAACTACAAAACCCAGGTGTTTTTTTTTTTTAATGCCCTGTGAGCACTGCAGGTTTGTGTTCTGCTGAGGTCAAAGGTTATTTGGGGGGTAAGACTGCTGCAGACACTGGGACCCATGCCAACATTTTCTGCAATGTTGTTGAAGGCTGATCCTGTTGTTCTGGTTTGAGGGGTAAATGGAGGCACCTCACAGGGCAACATGGTGTAAATACCTCACAGTACAAGTTGTGTCCTGAGTGTAACCATGGAATGCCAGAAACAGAAGTGCTGAATTAACAGGGGGAAAAAAATACCCATCCCATCATCTTTCTTACCTCCAGTATTTTCTGGAAGTGCTCATACCCCTTTCAGTCAACCACACCTCTGTATGCAGTGCAGCTAGGTAAATGCTCATAACCAGATAGGGTCCCCCATCACACCCTCCCCACCCTGTGGTTGGGCCTGTCAGTCCGCGAGTGCTAGTTGAGACTGGGATCTGGTGAAGAAAGGGGGCAGAACCAACCCTGTGGATGTGGGGGTGCATGTGGCAGCATCACCCTTGCCTTTCTTCCTCCATGCTTTCCAAGATCCACTCCCAGGGATACAGCAGACTGCATGCTGGTGATCTGAATCACTAGAAAAGTGGTGGAGATTTTTTCCATCGAGTTTTTTCCCTAGGGGCTAGAAATGGCAAGACTTCGTCTCTCCCACTTTAGAGGGGTCGATTCAGCCTGTTCAGGGCATCATGGAGCCTGCTAGCGCCCCCCATTTTTCCATTTTCTCCCACCCTTACTACACGTTGCTGGGGCACACACATCAGCATGTGTATGTAGAGATGCGTGCGCACTGCAGAGCCTGCAGCATCCTCCCGCCATTGCTGTCCCAGACCCGCACTGCCATTAGGCCTCCACCTGGTGGCAGGTCATTCAGCGGCAATGACAAGTCACTCACCCCGGGAGAGGAGAGTAGTCCTCTAGACGCTTGATCCTCTCCCTACCCAGCCAACCCCTGACAACCCAAGTTCACACACGAACACGGGTCACCAGCGTGGCAGGAGTAAGGCGCTCAGTGCTTCAGTGCTCCATACCACTGGGCCAGCTCAAGTGGTGAAGATTTTATTTGTTATTATTTCTACCCCAGTCTCCTATCCTTTTTTGGACATAAGAAGTTTTTTTTCCTCCTGACCACATTATTCATTCAGGGATATACCCTATTCCCAGGGATATATCCTGGTCAGGCCTGTGTTCTTCAATATCATCTGGCCCCAGTAACCCACCGGTTACCCCCATGGCTTTCCCTCCATGGTAGGGGCTCCAGGGGGAGGGCCATCCTCCCCCCATCCCCTGAGCCAGTCCACTATGCGGACTAAAACTCTGTGCCGGCAGGCACTAGGACCCAGAGTGATCTAAGAGGCCCAGACAGTCATTTAGAATGATTTGGGTTTTTCTCGCTTTAGATTCCTCCCAGCTCTCAGCCTTCTTGGTGGCCCTGCAAGCACACAACACATGCCCTGCCGCAGGATCATGCTTCGTAGCCCAGCTGCAGAGGGTGGAGTGATGCTGGAGCTTGTCGTTGACCCTTCTCTGCCATGGCTCACTGCCACGACCCAGGGTGGGACAAATGAGGTAGCCAGGTGGCCAACGGTCACTAAAAGAGTTGATTTGGCTACCAAATTTTGACATTTATCAGCCAGCTGGTTACCTGCCCATTAAGTGATTTTTGAACCCTTAATAATACTGGTCACTAAAAATATCGATTTGGTTACCAGATTTTGAAAGCTCTGGCCAAATACACCATCAGATCACTGACTGATTTGTTCCACTACGCAAACAGCTGCTGTCCCTCTCTGGCCCTGCCTACCAGCAAGGCAACTCAAGCCTGATCCTTAACCCTGCACACTCACTGCCGCATCGCTGCAGCCTAGTGTTCCAGCCCTTTCATGGTTCACCCTGTCCACCATCCTGTTGACTGGGTTGTCACGGTAATCCCTTTCTCTGGCTGAACACCAGGTATGTGGATTCCTGCAAAGCTGATACCAGTGCTGCCCCATGACTGGCTAGTGGGGGGGGCAGCTGAATCTCAAGTGGCCTATGCCCTCTCTCCCCAAATGCTACTCGCCTCACCTTCATTAACATTCGCGGCCCACAGCCTATGTCAGTGCCAGATTCCAGTGTTCCAGGGATCGCGAGCAAACCCCAGTCCAATCTCTGGTGGCCACTGTGCAATGGGGACAGCTCAAAGCAAGTGAACCCCAAATCTATCTCTCAGGGGGCCAGCTCAAAGCAAGTGAACCCCAAATCTATCTCTCGGGGGCCACTGCACCACGGGGACAGCTCAAAGCAAGTTAACCCCAAATCTATCTCTCAGGGGGCCACTGAACCATGGGGACAGATCAGAGCAAGTGAGCCCCAATTCTATGTCTCAGGTGGCCACTGCACCACAAGGAAAGCACAGAGCACGTGAACCCCAATTCTATCTCTCAGGTGGCCACTGCACCACGAGGACAGCTCAGAGCATGTGAACCCCAATTCTATCTCTCAGGTGGCCACTGCACCACGGAGACAGCTCAGAGCATATGAACCCCAATCCAATCTCTTCTGTGGTTACTCTGCCTCAGGGACTGCCAGAGCAAGTGAATCCCAATTCAATCTCTCAGGTGAATGCTTTGCTATGCTAACAGCCCAAAGCAAGCAACACCCTATCCAGTCTCTCAGCTGGTTACTGTTCCATGGTGCTAGCCCAGAGTAAGTGAAACCCACTCCAATTTCTGGTGGCCACTGTGCCACGGGTACAGACCAAAGCAAGTGAACCCTAATCTTCCTTTTTTTTTTAATCTACATTTTTTTCAGCCCTTTTGGGGAGCTGGCGGGCAGGGTTCCGCATCCAACCCTGAGTGGCATGCCCATCCCCGGGAACGTCACCAGGTCATCATGGAGCTCACTGGCTCCATTTTCTCCCACCCATGCCACAGTCGCGCATACCCATGTGAAGGCATGCACACGCCGCGGTTCCGCAGCACCCTCCCTATGCATGCCGCCCACTCACCTGCACTACCCTCAGGCCTCCACCTGGGAGCAGCTGTACTACGGGGGTGACAGGGTCCCTCCTGGGGAGAGGACAGCTGCCGTCCGGCTGCTCAATCCTGCTCCCTCCCTCGGCCGACCCGACGACCCAGGCTCGCTCTTGAACCTGGGACGCCGGCATAGCATAAGGTGTGGCATCCAGCGCCTCAACCCTCAGCACCACTGGGCCAGCTACGTGAACCCTAATCGCTCTGGTGGTCCCTGCGCAATGAGGACAGCCCAGGGTACGTGAACCCCAATTCAATCATTCGGGTGGACAGAGCAAGTGAATCCCAATCTACTTTTTTATGTGACTTCTGCACAGTGGGGACACCCACAGCAAATGAAAACCATTCTGTCAGGATGGCAGCTGCACTATGGGGACAGCCCAGAACATGTGCACCCCAATTCAACCTCTCAGGTGGGTTAGTGTGCCACAGAGACAACCCCGAGCACGTGAACCCCAAACCAATCTCTCCATTGTCCACTGTGCAATGGGACAGCCCAAAGTAAGCAAACCCCAATCCAATTCTTCAGGTGGCCACTGTGCCACAAGGACAGCCCAAAGTAAGCAAGCCTCAATCCAATCTCTCAGGTGGCTGTTGCCCATGGAGCCAGCCCACAGTAAGTGAACCTTGATCCAATCTCTCATATGGCTACTACAGCATGGGGACAGCTCAAAGTAAGTGAACCCAATGCTATCTCTCAGGTGGCTGCTGCACAACAGGGACCACTCACAGCAAGTGAACAACAATCCTATCTCTCACGTGGCTGCTTCACCACAGGGACCACTCACAGCAAGTGAATACCAATCCTATCTCTCAGGTGGCTGCTGCACCACAGGGACCACTCATAGCAAATGAATACCAATCCTATCTCTCAGGTGGCTGCTGCACCACAGACATCACTCACAGCAAGTGAATACCAGTCCTATCTCTCAGGTGGCTGCTGTACCACAGGAACCACTCACACCAAGTGAATACCAATCCTATCTCTCAGGTGGCTGCTGCAACACAGGGACCATTCACTGCAAATGAATACCAATCCTATCTCTCAGGTTGCTGCTGCACCACAGACATCACTCATAGCAAGTGAATCCCAATACAATCTCTCAGACATCCACTGCACCATGATGACAGCCCAGAGCAAGCAGACCCCCATCCAATCTCTCATGTGGCCGCGGCACTACAGGGTCACACCAGAGCAGGAAAACCCAAATTCAACCTCTCAGGTGGCCACCGTGCCATGGGGACAGCCCAAAGCACAAGAATCCTGATTCAATCTTTCATGTGCCCGCTGTGCCACAGGGCCACTCTAGAGCGAGCAAATCCCCCTCCAATCTCACAGGTGCCCGCTGTGCCATGATGACAGCCTAGAGCTAGCAAACCCCAGTCTAATTTCTCAGGCGGCCACTGGGCCACGAAGATCTCCTTGTATAAGTGAATTGTGAACCAATCTCTATGGTGGCCACTGCGCCATATGGCCAGCCCAGAGCACATGAATCCCAATTCAATTTCTCAGGTGGATGCAGTGCCACGGTGATAGCCCTGAGCAAGCGAAACCCAATCCAGTCTCTCATGTGCCTGCTGCACTATAGTGCTAGCCCAGAGCAAGTAAACCACCAGAACTTTGTCATTTAAGTGAAGAACCCACCAGGCAGGAGGCCATTCCCAATGTGGTGCTCACCAACTCAGAGGTGGCAGGAGCTGTGAGAGTAGGGAACCATTGGGGAACAGCAACTACAACTCCATTTGGTTCAAACTAGTCCTTAGAACCGGAAAATACCAGTTGAGATCTGAGGTCCTTGATTTCAGAAGGATGGACTTCAACAGTTGAGATAGTTGGTCTAGGACAAGTTAGTCGGGGTAGACAGCATACGAGGAGTGGAAGAGAGTTGTGGGGAAATTAAGGGGGTAATTTTTGAGGCTTCTAAGTTATGCATGAGAATAGTAACAAAAAAGAACAGGTTCAAGAAGAGACCACTATGGTTCTAAGCAAGAGTCAGGGAAGCAGTGAGGGCCAAGAAAAAGGCCTTCTGTAAATACAAAGAAAAGTAGGGGGAGGAACATATGAAATGCCAGCAGAAACTGGCCTCATGGTCTATCGAGTCTGCTCGATTGTGCAGCTAGCCCCTCAATTTGCAGCTGATCCCACCCTCCCCTCCTCGTAACCCCCCTCCACTCTGTCCCACCCTCTCTTAAATCCTCCCACCGTTCTACACAATACCACCTCCTCAGGTAGTGTTCCACTTAACTGATGCCCTTTCCGGGAAAAAGTGTCTCCTGATCTCCATCCTGAATCCCCCCATTCTCAGCTGATGCCCTCTGTGTCCCTCCCCCTTCTGATCTAAAGAATCACTCTGTATTAATCGTGTTAATACCCTTTAGGTACTTAAAGGTTTCAATCATATCCCCTCTGTCCCTCTTCTCTTCCAGGGAATACATTTGCAGCTCTCCCAGCCTCTCCTTGTAGGATTTTCCCTCAAGTGCCTGTATTATCTTTCTTGCCTAAGCTGCATCCCCTCCAGCAATCTGATGTCCCTCTTCAGGAATGGACGCCAGTACTGCACGCAGTATTCCAGGTGTGGCCTGACCACTGACCTGTACAGGGCTAAGATCACTTCCCTGTGCCTGGAGGAGATTCCCCTCGCTACGCACCCAGCATCTTGTTTGCCTATGCCTTTGCAGTCGCCTTCCTGCACTGAGCTGAGTGGTTCATACTCCCCGTTATTAGTACCCCTAGATCCTTTTCCTCCACTGTGCTTTCCAACTGTACCCTCCCAATTGACATTTCCTCCCCCAGTTCCTTGCTCTGAAGTGCAGTGCCTCGCACTTTTTGGCACTGAACCCCAACTGCCATGTCTCCGACCATTTCTGTAATTTGGTCAGGTCTTCCTACAGCCCCTTCCACCCCTCTATGTCATCTACCACTACACTGATCTTAGTATCGTCTGCGAACAGACTGATCCCACTCCAGACCCCATTTGAGATATCGGCTATGAATATCCCGAACAGCACCGGTCCCAGTACTGAACCCAGGGCACCCCACTTGTAACGTCCCTTGGTGAGGAGAGTCCCCCCCCCCCCAACCACCACCACCCTTTGTTGCCTACCCCTCAGCCAGTTGGTGATCCAGATGACCATTTTTGTCCCCACCCCAAAGTATTCTAGTTCCCACCCCAGCCTCCCATGCAGGACCAAGTCAAAGGCCTTGCTGAAGTCCAAATATACGAAATCCACTGCATGGCCCCTGTCCATTTCCTTGGTAACTCAGTCATAGTACTCAACTAGGTTTGTCTGGCAGGATCTGCCCAACACAAAGCCATGCTAATGGCAGTCTTGGAGCCCACTGTCTTTCAGAAAGATCACCAGTCTCTCTTTTAGGATTGACTCCATGAGTTTCCCCACGATTGAAGTAAGACTCACCAGTCTGTAGATGCCTGGATCATCCTTCGGGCCACTTTTATGAATAGGCACCACATGGGCCATCCTCCAGTCCTGTGGCATGCATCCTGAGTCCAGTGATGTACTGAACAGGTCTGCCAGTGGTCCTGCCAGGATGTCCACTAGCTCCCCAAGTACCCTAGGGTGAATGCCATCCGTCCTCTGCGCCTTGTCCACCGTCAGTGCCCTTAGTCCCTCCAGCACCCTGTCCTCTATAATTCTGATATCAGTCACCCCAACCCCCCCTCTGCCCACTCCACCCTTCCCATGGGGTATCTGTCCCCCTCTTTTCTTCATGAACACAGAGCAGAAGTACTCATTCAGTGCCTCTGCTTGGTCCTCCCCCTTTTCCACCCACCCCCCATCTTTCTTAAGCCTCACAATCTGGTCTTTGTTTCTTCTTCTCTCACCAATGTATCTGAAGAAGTCCTTTTCTCCTTTCTTGATTCCCTGTACTAGTCTCAGCTCTCAGGAAGCCTTGGCTGCTCTGACTAGCCTGGTAACCTCCCTGGACTTCTTCGTGTACTCATCTTTCTCCCCTTGCCCTCCTGATTTCCTAAGCTCCGGAATGCTTTTCTCTTGGCCCTCACCCCTTCCATTACTTCCAGAGTCAGCCAGCTCAGCTTCTTTACGCTCCCCTTTTTGCTCAGTGTCCTGGTGCAGATCTCAGTAGCCTCTGCCAGCCCTTTCTCAATGATATACCATTTTTGGCTGGCACTCACACATGTCTAAATTCCCACCAGATGCTCAACCAAAATTTCCCCCATCCTTTTAAAGTCTGCTCCCTTAAAATCAACCACCCTGGCACCTGTTCCTCCTGTTACCCTTCCCATATTGAGCGTGAACCACACTGTATGCTGGTCGCTCCCTGCCAGGGGGTCCTCCATTGCCAGAACCCTTACAGCCTCCCCATTTTTTAGTACCAGGTCCAGAGTCCTACCCTCTCTAGCCGGCTCATGGACCAACTGCACCAGGAAGCAGTCCTGAAATGCATCTAGTAATCTCTGCTCCTTTGCACAAGTGGTGGTTGGGGTGTTCCAGTCCACTCCAGGGAGACTGAAGTCCCCCACCACTATGGTGTGACCCTTCCTACAGACTCTTCTAATCTGCTTGGCCAACTCCCTATCCAGGTCATCACCCTGAGCTGGTGGCCTGTACACTACCCCCACCCTCAGTGTCTTTCTTTTAGAGTCCTGAAACTACATCCATATGACCTCTGTTCTGCCCTCCACTCCTTCCTCTCTCATACACCTTATCCGCTCCCTCATGTAGATCAGCACGCCCCCACCTTCCCCCTAGTCCTGTCCTTTCTGAATATCCTGTACCCTGGGATCATCATATCCCAGTCCTGGTTCTGGGTGGCTCATGTCTCCATGATGGCCGCAATGTCCACCCTCCCCACAGCCAAGAAAGCCTGTAGTTTGGCTTATTTGTTACCTAAGCTTCTCTCATTCAGCAAGACCACCCTCCGACCTGTGTCTTTCTCCCCCCACTCTGGTCCCCCCCCAATCCCGTCTTGTGTCCCCACCTCAAATAGCTCTCCGATAGCTTGGGGGGTAGGCATGCTTGCACCACCCCACAATCCCTGCCTATTAGCTGACCTTCTGCCACCCCCCACCTAGTTTAAATCTATCCTTGGTGCTATGCACCCCTCAAACTTCTGCTTTAATACCTCTTTCCCCTCCCTGCTCAGGTGCAGCCTATCCCCTGCAAGAACGGGGAGAATACTTACTGAGAAATAAAGAGGCAAAGAGGGCGGTTAGGGAGGCAAAGCAGACAGAGAGCTACGTATTGCAGAGGGGATCAAGGACGGAGAAAAACATCTGTTACAGTATGAAAAACAAGGAACAAGGAAGGGGACTTGTTAGGCTATCTGAGGGGGTAAGGTGATAGAGAAGGACATGCAGTAGGCTCTGTCGTGCTTATTGATTACTTGTGTTCTGTCTGTACTAGGGAGGACAGCAGGTCCTTCCCAGAGGAAGGCATCAAAGCAGGCACAAAAGGGGTCCCGGAGATAATGCAGCCAGTATTTACAATTGAAAGGGTCCATAAAGGGCTAACAGCCCTAAAGATAGATAAGGCCCTAGAACCAGATGGGATGTTTTGGAGGGTGCTCAGGGAACTGGCAGCGGAAATGGCTGCACTCCTGGCAGGACTATTCAATGGCTCATTACAGATGGGGGGGGGGTAGTTCCAAAGGACTGGACATAGTTCTACTCCATAAGGAGGGGGACAAGGAACAAGCAGGGAACTACAGACCTGTCAGTCTTACCTCTGTTATAGGGAAGCTGATGGAGTCACTGGTCAAAGAGAACCTCATGGACTATCTTAAGAGCAATGGTCGCCAGGATAGTTAAGCAGCACGGGTTTGTGACAGGAGAGTTAAGCAGCACTGGTTTGTGGCAGGATAGTTAAGCAGCATGGGTTTGTGGCAGGATAGTTAAGCAGCACGGGTTTGTGGCAGGGAGATCTTGTCAGATTAACCTAATAGTTTCCTTTGACTGGATGATGGGGGCACTGGGATTGGAGCATGCTATGGATTTACTCTACTTCGACTTCAGTAAGGCTTTCAACTCCGTGCCTCACAGACGCTTGCTGAAGAAGATGGAGGATCTGGGTGCAGCTAAGGACATAGTAAGATGGACAGGTAACTGGTTAAAGGGGAGGCAGCAGAGGGTTATGGTTTTGGGGTCAAATGAGAAGAGTGGGAGGTTATAAGAGGGGTACCACAGGGATCTAGCCTGGGCCTGGTCCTCTTCAATACGCTCATCAGCAACACTGGAGAGAGAATCTGGGGCAGGCTGTGTCTCTTCACAGATGACACATTCTCTGGGAAGGTGGGCAGCAACAAAGGAACCAGGGAAATGCAGAGTGACCTGCAAAGGCTAGAATGGTGGTCTAAGGTTTGGCAGCTGAAGATCAACACCAAAATGTGCAAGGTAATGCACCTAGGGAATAGGAACCCCAGGACTAAGTACTGGATAAACTGGGTGGGACTACGGCTGAGGAACGGGACCCAAGGGTTACCATCAGTGAGACCCTCAAACAGTCAAACCAGTGCAAAAAGACCTATGGTAAGGCAGGTAGCAGGCTGGGGTGTATAGGGAGGGGTACTGACAGCAGAAGGAAGTAGGAAATTCTACCCCATTACAGATCACAGGTGAGGCCACACTTGGAGTACTGTGCCCAGTTCTGAAGTCCTCACCTCAGGAAAGATAAGGACAGGCTGGAGACTGTGCAGCGTAGGGTGACTTAACATGATTCAGGGCCAACAGGGCAGCTCTTACAAGGAGTGCCTCAAGGCACTGAACGTGTACGCACCGGAGACCAGAAGGGAGAGGGGAGATGTGATAGAGACCTTCAAGTTGCTGAAAGAAATAAACAATCTGAACTGTGGGGAATTATTCAGCATGAGTAACAATTCGAGGGCACGAGTGGAAACTGACGGGAGGGAAGTTCAGGAGGGGCAAGAGGAATGATTTTTTTTTTTTTTACAAAACAGTGGAGCAGTCTACCAACTGAGGTGGTGGCAGCTAAAGATATTAATGGCTTCAAGCACGGCTGGGACAGCGCGAAGAGCATAGTGGCTACTCAGGGTGACAGGAACTGGGACGGAAATAGGGAGTTGATCTGTATTTGTCTTTATTTCAACAGGGAAGGGCTCCGTTGAGCAGGCTCATTTACAAGGAGGTCCTGGGTAGGACAGAATACAGAAATCAGGCAACAATTGTGTTGATACAAAGTAATACAGAAATATAGAGCAACAGCATACAGAAATACAGTCACCGGAAGAGTAATTTATAACAACAGTAAATGAATAGCAAAACACAATTTCATAGGGGTTAAATGGGAAATATTCAGGTGAGGGAATTCTCACAGCTAGATTTCTGGGTGGTGGAACTATCATTTCTAGGGGTAGAACTCTCCTGTAGCAGTCAATGGAGGAAGGTAACAGAGCAGGTGGAACCAAGTTCCTGTGGGCTCCTGCACAATTTGAAGTAAATAATACCCAACAAATCAAACAGCTGGCAGGTATTCTTAGTGTGACAATGCCATATGAGCAGAGACCAATATGAAGAGGACAGTAGCACAATAAACAGAACTCAACCACAGGAGCAAGTCTCAGTGCAGAGTTTTCCAATAAGGGTTCTGAATGTACTGAGAGTGACCGGAGTGTTAAGTTTCCAGGAGTGCAGTCAGTTCTAAGATGTGGGAATAACATGGCTGATTGCTGATTGAGAGGGTTAGGACCCTAGACGGACATTAGATCCAGGGGTTAGATAAGGAACCACGGACAGACTGAATGGACCGTTGGTCTGTTTCTGCCGTCACTGTCTATGTTTCTGTTTTTTAAAGACAATCTTTCTCGCCTTTTGCAGTGACCAGATTGAAGACACAGGAGGCTCCCTTACCTGAATGAGAGTCCCTCCTTAGCATTTTCAAAATGTTATATTTAATTCCCTAAAGAAAGGAAGGGATCGTAATTTGCCCTCGAGGGGCTAGCCGCTCGATCCCTTCCACTTCCTGATCTGTGATCCACCCCCATGCTTCGACGCTTTGTGATATAAATATCGGGATGGTGTGGGGATGCACCCCACTGAGTTCCATGGAGCGTCATTTTACAAGGTTTACGATTTTAACGTGAGTTTTGCTAAAAATCAAAGCCAGGGTACTTAAACAAGACACTTGTTAGTTGAATCCTGGCTTTGATTTTTTACCAAAAGTTATATTCAAATTGTAAATTCAGCTTTAAAATCATCAGGAAATTATATAAATTTCTAAAGGTTGTGATCAGCAGGAGACAGGTGCATGGCAGCGACCGTCGTCATGGTGGTGGTGGTGGGGGTTGGGGGGGGACTGTGCTGGCTAACCATGATGGGATCTAGTATGTATTGGGGTAGCGGCGACAGCATGGGTTTTTTTTTTTGCAGGTGTCTGCAATCATTGGGAGACGGCGGGCAGCACATTAATGGGCTGTGGTGGAGTGAGAACTGTGCCGGTCACATAACGCGAGTAAGTACAGTTACGTAAGAACTTACCGTAACAGTAGATCTCTGAGAGAGGCTCTTGCAATAGGTAATTACATACAGGACTGACGCCGGCAGGCGGCAGGACCCCACGGAAAAATTTCTAGCCAGCAGTCCCTGGCGAGGGACCGCCCCCACATCAGGTGACCAGCGTCAGGAGACGTCGGTATAAAGGGGCGGTCCCGGACACCCGCCTTCCAGTTCTTTCCCGCCATAGGCCAAAAGAGGCCGGACGAGAGAGGAGTGGATATTTCCCTCACTGGAAAAGGAGCTGAAAAAGCCTAGGGGGATGGAGGGTGGGAAGGTATTACCTACTGCAAGAGCCTCTCTCGAAGATCTACTGTTATGGCAAGTTCTTACGTAACTGTACTATCTTACTTCAAGAGGGCTCTTGCAGTAGGTAATTACATATAGGACTGAATCCCAAGCAGTCTGGAACAAAGAGAGGCACCAGGAGGAGAAAAACTACTCCAAAAGGTAGTACTGGTTGTGCAAGTCTCAAGATAGAAGGCCTTGCAAAACAGCCAGCCCGAAGCCTGCTCTGCTGTGAGAGGCAATATCCAAACTGTAGTGTTTCGTGAAGGTATGGACTGAAGTCCAGGTGGCAGCAGCGCAGATGTCTGCTGCAGACACATTCTTGAAACAAGCCGCAGAGGCAGCTACTCCTCTTGTGGAGTGGCCTCTGACTTGACTCGGGAGGGTCTTGTTGTATTTGTCATACCAGAAAGTGATGCAATGAGCCAACCACTTAGACAGGCATTGCTTGGAAACAGCATTGCCTTCCCTTTTGTGAGCAAAAGAGACGAATAACTGATCAGTCTTTCTGAGATCCTTCCTCCTGTTGGTGTAGTATCTCAGAATCCGGTGAACATCCATAGTATGGAGTAAATACTCCCCTTGATTAGAGTACTGCGTAAAAAAAGCAGGTAACTCTATGGACTGGTTTAAGGTAGACTCTGCTACTACTTTAGGTAGAAACTTAGGATTCGTGCGAAGAGCAACTCGTTCCTTGTGAAAAATCAAGTAGGGGATTTTACACATCAGGCCTGAGCTCGGAGATTCTTCGAGCCAAGTAATGGCCACCAAGAAGAGTGTCTTCCACGAAAGAAACTTCAAATCCGCAGAAGCTGCAGGTTCGAAGGGAGGAAGAGTAAGTTTCTCGAGAACAAAGTTCAAGTCCCAAGGGGGAGCAGGAGTACGGATGGGGGGCCTCAGGTGGAGGAGCCCTCTGAGAAAGGTCTTGGAGACCTCCAGTTGAGCAAAAGCCTTGTCTGCAAAGGGAACATGATAGGCCGAAATGGCCGCCATGTGTACCTTCAGAGAGGAATGGCTGAGACCCAGGTCAAACGGATGACGTAGATACTCCAGCAGGAGCCCCGCTGAACAGGAGAAAGGTTCCACGTTCTTGGAAGCGGCCCAAATAGTGAATCTTTTCCACTTCATGGCATAAGTGGATCTGGTGGAGGGTTTTCTGGCCTCCACTAAAATCTCCGCCACTTTGGGAGACACTCCAAAACGGGATTGGGCTAGGTCTGCAGGAGCCATGCATGCAACTGAAGGGATTTGAGGCCTGGATGGACCAGGTCCCCTGATCCTGGGTCAACAAACCCTGAGATAGAGGAAGAGGAAGAGGAGGATCCTCTGAATATTGTTGTAGAAGAGAGAACCAGACTTACCTGGGCCAGAAAGGAGCGAGCAGAATCATTCACGCTCCTTCTGAAGCTAGTTTCTGCAAGACTTGTGGGATAAGTGGAATTGAGGGAAAACATAGGTGAATCTGTCCTTCCAGTCTAGAGACAGAACGTCACTCCGAAAAGCACATGGAAACGAGCGAGAAGACGAGGAAGTTTTATGCTTAGGGGATGCGAACAGGTCGACCTGTGAGTTCCCCAAAGTCGGAAGATACTGTCTAGGACCCCTTGGTCCAGTTCCCACTCGTGAGTCAGAGCAGAAGAGCGACTTAGCTTGTCTGCCAGGGTGTTGCAGACTCCCGGAACGTGAATCGCCGTCAGGTGAAGGTCGTGTTGTGTTGCCCAATCCCAAACCCTCATTGCCTCCCTGCATAGAGGGTAGGACAGAGTCTCTCTCTGCTTGTTGATATACCACACTACGCACATGTTGTCCATCTGGACGGCTAGGTGGCCAGGAAGGATGTAGTGCTGAAGGGCTTGGAGAGCATACAACACTGCCCGAAGCTCGAGCACATTGATGTGGAGAGCTTGTTCTAGCTTGGACCAGGAGCTCTGGGTCTGATGAGGGCCTAGATGGGCTCCCCAACCTTCGCCGGACGCATCTCCTTTAGAATATGGGCTTCCAGGGATTGTCGCCGCCTTTTCCAGGTAGCCGCGTTAAAACTGAGGCAGTGCTGGCACTTCGACCAGGTGATGGGGCCTAGGCAGAACAGGTACAGGGAGTGGCCGCCCCAGCGGTGGTTAGGCCGCATGAATCGCACTGCATTCTTGTGCCCGGAGGGCGTAGAGGACTACACACACTGATGCTAGTACTGACGTTAGTCGAAAAATAAAGTTTTTCGCAAAAACTGACGGAAGTAGGGCTGACGGCACAAACTTTTTCATGGTGGCGCTGCACTTGTTTTACGGGCGGGAAAGAACTGAAAGCGGTGCCCAGAACTGCTCCCCTTTATACCGCTTCCGACGCCGTCACCTGACGTGGGGCGGTCCTCGCCAGGGACTGCTAGCTAGAAATTTTTCCGAGGTCCCTGCCGCCTGCCAGCGCCAGTCCTATATGTAATTACCTACTGCAAGCGCCTAAAGTAAGATCAATAAATAATGTATGCATTTGGGTGCAGTGGTGTGTGTGGGGGAGGAAGGTGTCATTGGTATCAGGGGTGGGTGAAGGTTGTTATTTAACTTGGGGGTTACAAGCAAGCCACAGGGTTGGGTAGCTGTTGCCACAAAACAGTAACGAATCTGACACCGGAATTAGGCAGCTGGTTTCAGGAAGCTGTTGGGGGTTATCGTGCACCAGGATTGGGCAGCTGGTATCAGGAAGGTGTTGGGGGTGGTTATCGGACACTGGAATTGGGCATCTGGTATCAGGAAGGTGTTTGGGGGGGGTTATCGGATACCAGAATTAGGTATGTGGTATCAAGAAGGTGTTAGGGTGGTTATCAAACACTGGGACTGGGCACCTGGTATCAAGAAGGTGTTCCGGGGTGGATACTGGAAACAGGGATTGGGTTACTGGAAACAGGGACTGGGCACCTGGTATCAGGAAGCTTTGGGCATTATCGAAACCGGATTGGGTTGCTGGTATCAGGAAGGTGTTTGGGGTTATCATACACTAGGACTAGTTCCTAGTGTCAGGAAGGTGTTTTGTGGGGGAGAGCTGGCAGCCCAGCAGGAAAGTCAAGCTTTTGTGGAGCTCCATGCAACGATTTTAAATCAGATTTTTTTGTTATTTCTGAATGCTGCTGTTGCGATTATTTGTGCATCTATGTATCAATGTTAGAATTCTGCTTTAAGCTGTCACATTTTTGGAAGATGGGTCGACCTAGAAATACCCAGAAACACAACCAATCGGCTGCGGGACCATCCCACGTTCACGGGCCTAGTTTGCCACCGACTGCACCAGATGGATCTCCTGTGTCCCTCGATTCTTTCCAGGCAGCAACCAATGCCCAGAGAGCGTTGTGGATGCATGGAACGGCCTTCCGGAGAAGGTTGTGGAGTCAAATACAGTGGTGGAATTCAAGCATGCATGGGACAGTCATAAGGCAATTCTAGGGGTTGGGGGTAGAAAGAAGTAGGCTGCTGGTTAACTAGGATCCGCAGCTTATCCATTAGGCAGGGAAATGGGCAGACTGGGTGGGCCAAGCAGTCCTTATCTGCCATCAAATTCTTTGTTTCTATGTAACTCTATCCATATGCTGGATGAAAAATTCGATACATACTCGGAGAGACTGACAAAGGTGGAAATGACAGTGGAGGCTATGGGTCCATCAGTGGAAGACTCGCAATGCACTGCAGGTACAGCCCAAACTGCTGTGGCGTCCTCCATAAAAGAGAGCAGGGTCTGCTTAAAGCATGATAAGAGCAACTGGAAAACTTGGTTCATACCCCAAGTATCAGACTGTTGGGGATGCCGGAGTGGGTAGAAGTGGAATACCCAGTGAGCTTTCTGGAGCAATGGATGCCGGAGGCGTTGGGGCTGGGCTCTGCTCCAGTGATAACGAAGGCATACCGCATCACACCTAGAAAGATCTGTAATACAGAAGAAGGTCCACGCACTCTCCTGATGGTCACACAGTCCTCCAGCATATGGGGAGAGAATACTGAGAGCGGTGAGAAACCAAGAGAGAATCAAATACGACGGAGCCAGATTCTTATTTTTTCCTGATTACTCTTTTGCCATGAGGAACAGGCGCAAAGCATTCGATGGAGTCACCCAGAAGCTGCAAGCAATAGACATTCCATATCGACTAAGTTTTTCCGGCGAGGCTTCAGTTCACTCTGCTGAAAAAAATGCATGCCTTCACAGACCCCAAAGCAGCAGGGGATTGTGTTGCGAAGGTGCAGGACCACACAGCAGCAGCTATTAGAGAAGGCCCGGAATCTGACAAAGAAGCCAAATGAGACATGTTTGAGGTGTAAGTACAATACGATTCCATGACAGGAGCCTGGAAAGGGGCACAGGAAGCGGAACATTGCACATCACCCCTTGCCTGAATACCAACTATCTGATGACCACAGGCTGCTCTATGGTGGGGCTAGGGCTACGGTTACCTCACAGAGAGTACTGAACACCTACGTGCAATGTGGTTCAAGTTTCCTGACTCCTAAAGTTATATGTGCATAGTTCGCAAACGTTTGTTATCTTTAGGAACTCCAGTTAAGCATTTGTCTTTTTGATTCAGTCAATGACTGGGAGTCAGGCAGGGGGGTTTTGGTAGACATGTAAAGACAGAGGAGCAGATGGTAGTAAGTGAAATTGCACTGCAACATTAAAATGGCACCTGGTGAGGTATCCAGAGCACAATCACTTCTTTAAGTTAGTTGGGGCATTCCTAAGAGGATCGTGAAGTGCACGTCTCCACAGAGTTATTACTTCATGGCAAGTGTAACTATCAGTTCTACTATACAATTGGCTCATAGTTGTTTTTGACAATCCCTCCATTATCACTAGATGGAGAAAACAGGTGAAATAATCTGTGGAAAGTGCTGACTGGATTAATCAAGAACATAAGGACAATTGGCTTTTGACTCGCATAGCTGCAACAATATATGAGAGCTCACGAAAGGTGACAATGTTTAGTTTAGTATTTAATCTAAAGTTTACTGACAGGCTGTAATTAGCCTGGTTAACGTATCCTACATACCGAAGTATATTATAATGATTTTGCATTGGCTGCAAAAAAAACAAACGCTCACTATGTGTAAGAATACTGGAATACCTTGGGTGCATAGCTCCCACAGTGGTAAAATAAAGAATAACGCAGCATTCCTCCTGTATTGAAGATGTGTATGCTGAAATGTACTGTGTGGCTTCTGCCTAGTCTTAGGCGGAATTTTGTTTATACAAATGATGGAACATCAATAAAATAAGGTTTAAAAAATGTGTTTGGGGGGGTTACTGGACACCAGGATTGGGTACCTGGTATCAGAAAGGTATTGAGGGGTTACTGGAAACAGGGATGGGGCACCTGGTATCAGGAAGTTTTGTGGGCATCATCGGACACTAGGACTGGGTAGCTGATATCAGGAAGGTGTTGGGGGGGTACTGGACACTGGGGCAGGGTACCCGGTATCACAAAGGTGTTAAGGGGTTACTGGAAACAGGGATGGGGCACCTGGTATCAGGAAGCTTTTGGGGACATTATCGGACACCAGGATTGGGTACCTGGTATTAGGAAGGTGTTGGGAGGTTATTGGACACTGGGACTAGCTCTCTGGTATCAGGAAGGTGTTTATGGGGTTACTGGACACCAGGATTGGGTACCTGGTATCAGAAAGATGTTTTTTTTTGGGGGGATGTTGTATTTGCAATGCATGACTCTAAACCTGCTGTAATATCATTCTGTTCTGCAGCTGTGCCTGCACCAGTGTTACTAGGATTGGTATTATTGTGTCCGTAGGCTGATTAGCCTTCAAATCATGGCTAAATGTATGACAGACAGTAACAAAAGGGTCAGCAAGGTCAATGTGCGCAGCAACAATGGTTTTGTAAAAGGATGTCAGAGTTATTCTTAGCTTTATCAGTAATATAATAACTGGTGAGTGTTTTTTCCTATGGGGAACCAAGTTACAATTTGCCATTATAACCAGCTGGTTATAACAGCAAAGATGCGCCGGATTCTCCTTGCTCCATGCATGCGCCAGCCACTGTCTTCCTGTCGTCACGCTGGACATTTCACTGCCACTCACACTTGGCAGTAAGTAAATTAAAAAAAAAAAAGTTCCTCATATGATTCCACTGTTAGAATGAACCTTTAAAAAAAAAAGAAAGAAAGGTTTCAGCAGACGCTTCAACACGACTGTGGACCGCGCTTAAACCCGACTGGACCACAGCCGAACAGTGATGTTATTTCTATTTGTCTCTATGACACCAGTTCGACAAATATTTTGTCGTCCCACGTTACAGCGACGGATTTATGTCAACCACAGTTGCGTCGGCATAAATCAGTCCATGAACACTTGTTTTCTTGAGAGGCACACCGCACCTTATACTAATATAATCAACTCCAGTGGAGTTGATTTGGGATGAGGTGCAAGACCCTGAGAAAGCAGTACCGGGTCCCGTGACGTACAGCACCCGCCGCTGTACATGTTGTTCATGGTAACTGTGTCGCTGAGCGTCGCTCGCATACGTTTATTTTATATAACTGCTGCAGCAAAACACTCCCCAGAAATTATATAAAATAAAACATGGGGTGGTGTGCAGAACTCAAATTCTACACACACCCTTGGTGTTGGATACTTAAATAAACCCAAGCTTCGTTCTTGGGGGTTTATGTAGCATCCAACATCTTGGGTGTGTGTAAAATCTCGTTGAACATACCACCACATGTAGTATGCTATATACTATTACATGCTCCCCTCGCTTGGAAGGTACCTGACGAATCGGTCTGTGAGGAAAATGCAGCATGAGGGGCTGGCGCCTCAGTTAGTGTCGCTGATTGTTTATTACAATTTGTCAGATCACTCTTTGAATCTTTTAAATCTCCAAGGTTACTCGAGACCAGTTGAGGAGTCAGTGTAATTCCAGAAGCAAAATCAACTGAGTCTGTATTCTGAACGGGGTTATTCAGCTCTACCTGAGATCCTGATGTGCTAACTTCGGCCAGTGTAGTAGATACTGCTGTCACTGCTACTGTAGATGAAGTTCACACTGCACTAGTAGTGCTAATGGGAATCGAAGGTGGGTCATAAAAAAGAAGCACCAGCAATGTCTAGAATTCTGGCCCCCGAATTATTTAGAGTTCCCTCGGATAAACTTGATGTAATGACATGAGGTATTGTAGCACACGCTATCACTACTGTTACTGTAGAAGGAGTCAGAGAGTAGCACTAACAAAGATCGATTTCAGGGTTTGAAACACTGCACCTACAGCAACTGGAGTTAAAGTCCTCGGGTTACTCAAGGCTGCATGGGACATACCTGCAAGACTGTTGACAGAGGCAGTAGCAGCAATTGCAGCAGCAGCGTATCAGGAAAGTGCTGGGGAGGTTATTGGACACCATGTATCAGGAAGGTGTTATGGAGGTTTATTGGACACTGGAATTGAGTACCTGATATCAAGAAATTGTTTTGGAAGGGGTGGGGGTTACTGGGCACCTGCTGTAGGAAAAACAGCAACAAAACACAAGTTTCTATTTATGACTGACTGTAGGTAAATCAGAAATGAGAAAAAAAAAAAAAAGCATTATGTTCGGGGCAGGTGGGGGAAACACATAACATTTTTTTTGTTACTGACTAGAAAGAATCAGTCACAAATTTAAAAATAAAAGTCACTTTTTTCAAAGTTGCTGGTCTGGCATTTTTTTAAACACTTACAACATTTTCATTTGTACTTTTTGAATTGCAAAACAAGAAAAGGATATTTGGTCCAACATCTGAGGAACCTGAAAGTTTCAGGTTTTAATCTGGTGGTTTTTTTTCATTATCCGAGGGCAAACAGTGTCATAACATAGATTTTTAACGTAAACTGTATAATCTGTAATTTGAAAACAACATGACATAGTGTTTTAAGAACTGCCATGTTCACAGACTCTTGAGACAGAGAAAGTATATCCAATTTTCACAACCCTAAGCCCCAACACAGCAGTTTTACAAACTGTCACAAATAGGGGTTTTCTTTTGACACAAAACACAACCCTATAGGGAAGTTTAGGAGGCAGCATAGCACAGTGGTGTAAGGCTCTGAACAACAAACCTGGAGACCGGGGTTTGAATCCCACAGCCCTCACTTGCATACTGTGTGACCCTAAGCAAGTCACTTAACTTCCTTGTGCTCCCAGGGTGCACCTGTAAACAAGCTTTCAGTTTAGTGTCTCTCTCCCGGGAGAAAAAAAAATGTTCCACCACCTAGAAATTAAGATGTAAGACTAAGAGTTCCCCACCTTAACATTTCCAATTTAACTACTGCACACACAAGAACCCTCCAAATTACTGACAAGCAAACTTTAACACACATACAGGCTACACATTCTCCAACAGCTGGAATTCAATCTGTAAGCTTCTAAAGTATTGGAAAACATTGCTGTTTGTAAGTTTGCCGGCACTTACTTGAGGAAGTACAAGCTCTCAGCAGAGGAGGAATTCTTCTGGAAGGTGTAGTCTCCTGTGCTCACATGGCTCTTTTTCCAAACCAATCAGAAAGCACCAAAACCGGGACTTACCAAGGCCTGTCAATTAGCTCTACCATAACTCCCCTAAAACATGGGCAGCTTTACCGCAGTATCTAAATTATTTGAGCTCATTAATTTTATAAGAGAAACACTCCCTCCCCTCGCAGATATTACATACAGATACATTTGTCCTGGAAAGAAAACTTTTGCAGTTTTATCCTGACAGTGTTTCAGTTTCGAACTAAGAACAAATCTAGGTAACATGAACATACTGTAAAAAGTAGAAATTATATCAGACTTGATGACATGCAGAAAGGGAGACAGGAACTCAGGGAAAACCTAGCTAGGCTAGAAATGTGGCCTGGCATTTTGCAGCTGGGGTTTGAAGTTTTTGAAGTTTGAAGTTTATTGTTCTAGGAATTAATACCGTGGAGCCAAGGCTCTTTTACAAAGGTTCCACGTCATTAAGTACAAAAACATAGTAGACAGTGTTACAAACAATCAGTAAGCCGTTTAACAAGGCCACAACTTAAACAGTAACATTTATGTACAGAAAAGAAAAAGGAAATCAGAGGCAGTGCCAAGGGCAAGGAATAAGGATTGGAGAGCTTGAGAGGGAGAAATAAGAAGTTTAGGAGCAGACAAAACCAGGTTAGTGGTATTCAGGTTGTCTTTGTCAAAGAGGAGACCATGGTGGTTGAGTGACACAAATGTAAGTGCAGTCAGTGGGATGAGACTTTAGTCAAAGCAGTCACAGGAGCGGGAGGCTGTGAGGTGAGCGTAAAGTATGGATTTGAAAGCTCCCAATGTCGTGGAGGATAGGGAGGGCAGGTTAAGGGCATTGTACCAGGTAGGGGCACGGTATGTAAAAGATCTTTGTGCCTGAGCAGTCCGGCATCTAGGGACAAAGAAAGGTTGGTGGTCAGATCTTCTGGTGGTACGAGTGCCATTGTTCAGGCAGAGCAGGTCCCGGATACATGGAGGAGTGAGTCCCAAGACTGATTTTTTTGCCATCACGCAGGTGAGATACATGAGGCGATTGGAAAGATGCAACCAACCGGTTTCCTTGTAGAGGTCACAAGTGTGGGTCCATCTCTGTGCTCCAGTGAGGAGTCGACAGTTTTGTTTAGTGCTGTTGAGATGCGCTTTAGTGCGGTGGTAGTAGCTGAGCCATAGACAATTAGACCATAGTCTATGATTGAGATGATGGAGCTTTGAACAGCAATCCTCAAGGCAGCTTGGTTGAAAAATTGACGGTTCTGGTACAAAATTCCAATGCGTTGGTGCACTGTTTTTGTAGTGTTATTGATATGGGCTGCAAAAGTAAGACATTCGTCAAAACTGATGCCAAGGTATTTGAAGGTGTTTAGTTGTTCTAGTGTATTTCCAAGAGAAGTTTTTATGACGAGTGGAGTATGCCTGTTTCTGTTTTGATGACTGGCGAAAAGCATGACTTTTGTTTGTTTTTTTTATTTAGGACCAGTTTGTGCTCAAGGAACCACTTTTCAACACATGAGAAAGCAAGCTGCAAGCTCTGTTGTAGTGGATTTGGATCCTTATGGGAGGAGAGAATTACAGCATCATCAGCATAGAGTATTAATTTTTCAGGGCAGCATTAATGCTAAAAAGTGTAAAGGTATGCACTTGGGGCTGAATAACCTAGGGACCAAATACTGGCTAGGCGATGTGCAGGTAACCAAGTCAGAGGAGGAAAAGAATCTGGGCATAATTATCAAAAGTGATTTGAAATGAGATTCAGTGGATGGGTAGCAGACACAGGAATATAATACATATAGCAAGGAGTATATACCAGGAACTTGCGGGGGATGTATATAAGCCAAGTGGTAAATACATCCGAGATGGCTAAATAGTTAGGGATGTTATATAAAAGATGGCTAACACACAATTCAAAATAATTTCTCAAAACGTAAATGGATTAATGCACCCTGTGAAGCACACAAAGGTTGTCTCATCTTAAAAAAATGAAACCGGGAATGTTCATGCTGCAGGAAATACACCTGTCAGAATCTGAGCATGAAAAATTAAGAAAGTTTGGTTTAAGGGAGGTCATACACTCTTCCTACCAGTCAGGAAGATGGCAGGGAGTGGCCACCCTGATTCCTAAACAATCTCCACTTGAATTTGAAACAACTTATGTAGACCCAGTAGGTCAGATGGTCATGGTAGTAGGAACACCAGCCTATACTGGCAGGATGGTCTGCATCTGTCCAAGAAGGGGAACAAGTCTTTTGAGCAATCGGTTTAAATGCTTCATTGGCAAGCTTTTAAACTAGTCAAGGGGGGAGGCACTAATAAACAGCAGGAAAATCCCAGCCTCTCCCTACAAAACAGGGTACTAAATGAGAAAAAGACTGAGGTAGAAAGGTCAGTGGGGGATGCTGCAACAGAACGTAAAGCCATCAAAAAAATGGAGATCAATGAGTACCAATGCCCGTAGTCTGAGTAACAAGCTTCCTGAATTAGTGGCCTTGATGGAGGAGGAACATCTGGATATCATGGCAGTCACAGAAACATGGTACACACAAAACCATGACTGGGACATAAACATACCAGGATACACTATCTACAGGAGGGACAGGGAGGATAAAAGAGGAGGAGGAGTAGCTCTTTACATAAGGGAAGGAATCAAAGCAACAGAACAAAAGGGAAAACAGGGAGGAGAAGAAGCACTGCAGGTAAATTTGGAGACCGGCAATGGAACCACAATCCGCACAGGGGGTTGTATACAGACCCCCTTCTCAGGGGGAGGAAATGGACAAGGAAATGATAGAAAGTAGGCTTAGAATGGCAGAAAAAGGGGAGATACTGCTGATGGGTGATCTGAATATGCCAGATGTTAACTGGAGTGTAGTTGCAGCAGCCACTTCGAAGAGTGGGGTTATTCTAGATGCCCTACAAGGGGGTATGCCTTAGACAACTAGTATTGGAGCCCACTCGAGAGGGAGCAATCTTAGACCTGGTTCTCTCAAATGGAGATGAAGAGAGGATCACAGATGTAAAGTGGGTAGCCATCTGGGAACTAGCGACCATCAACAGTATGGTTCACAATAAACACAGCAATAGAGTTAGTCATACAAAGGCAAAAGTACTGGACTTAGGAGGGCTGACTTTGCTAAAATGGGTGAGTGCCTAAGGAATGCACTAGCAAATGGGCAGGAAGGAGGTGGAAGAACAATGGGGAATAATAAAACTGCCATCACAGAGGTAACAAGCCTTGTGTGAAGCAAATAAACAAATGAAACGATGTAAGAAACCACTATGGTTCTCAAAGGAAGTGGCAGTGAAGGTTCAAGAGAAAAGAAAGCATTCAGGAAGTATAAGGAATCACAGAAGAAGCAGGACAGAGAACTGTATCAGTTAAAGCAAAAGGAAGCTGGGAAGGCAGTCAGAACAGCAAAGGCCCAAACCGAGGAAAAGATAGCCAACTCGGTTAAGAAGGGGATAAAACCTTTATAGGTACATCAGGGAGCAAAGGAAGACCAAGGAGGGATAGTGAGTTTAATAAAGGGAGAGAGCGGGCAGAGGGTGACTGTGAAAAGGCAGAGATACTAAACAAATATTTTTGCTCAGTATTTACAAAGGAAGAGGGGGAGGTACCTAAAACAAACAGTAGAAACACTCTGGATACAGAAGTTGATACCAGCCCATTTACAGAAGAAAGGGTTCTGAAAGAACTCTTAAAACTGAAGGTGGACAAAGCAATGGGGCCTGATGGGATTCATCCCAGAATTCTAAAAGAACTAAGGGTAGAACTAGTGACACCACTGACTACCCTCTTTAACAAATCATGGGAGGATGGAGTGGTACCCGAGGACTGGAGGAAGGCAGATGTGATTCCCCTTCACAAAAGTGGGAGCAAAGTAGAAGCAGGAAACTACAGACCTGTTAGTTTAATCTCAGTGGTAGGGAAAATGATGGAATCACTTCTGAAGGAAAGAATTGTTAAATATCTAGAGGCCAGAGGGGCGCAGGACCCAAGGCAGCATGGATTCACAGCGGGAAGGTCATGCCAGACGAATCTGATAGATTTCTTTGACTGGGTGACCAAAGCAGTAGATCAGGAAGGGGCTGTGGACATGGCCAACCTAGACTTTAGCAAGGCATTTGACACAGTCCCACACAAAAGATTAATATACAAGTTAGCCAGCCTGGGAATGGGTCCCAAGATGACAGCCTGGGTAAAGAATTGGCTGGAGAATAGGACACAGAGAGTAATAGTAAATGGAGTCCACTCTGAAGAAAGGGGGGTTACTAGTGGGGTACTGCAGGGTTCAGTATTAGGACCGGTCCTCTTCAATGTCTTTATAAGTTACATTGCAGAGGGACTGGAAGGAAAAGTATGTCTCTATGCAGATGACACAAAGATCAACAACAGAGTTGATGCACAAGGTGGGGTGGAAAGGATGAGAAGGGACTTGGCAAGGTTAGAGGAATGGTCAAATGTATGGCAGCTTAGATTCAATGCTAAGAAGTGCAAGGTAATGCACCTGGGAAACAAAACCCAGGGAAGAGAACACAATGGGGGTGAGATACTAACAACAACAAAATGGAAAGGGACCTGGGGGTAGTCATATCAGATGACCTAAAGGTGGGCAAGCAATGTGAGAGGGCAGCAAGGAGGGCTGGGGGATACTGGGATGCATAAGGAGAGGCATCACCAGTAGAAAACAGGAAGTTATTATCCCTCTGTACAGACAGCTGGTCAGACCCCATCTGGAGTACTGCATGCAGTTCTGGAGACCCAATCTCCGCAAAGACATAGACAGGATGGAAGCTGTCCAGAGGAGGGCAACTAAAATGGTGCAGGGTCTGCACCGGAAGACATATGAAGAGAGACTTAAGGAGCTTGATATGTATAGCCTCGAGGAAAGGAGGGAGAGGGGGGACATGATAGAAACTTTCAAGTACCTCAAGGGAATCAACAAAGTTCAAGAGGGTAACATCTTTCAAAAAAAGAGGTGTGCAAGAACAAGGGGGCACAATTTGAAGATAGAAGGGGGGCAGCTCAGAGGTAATTTAAGGAAGTATTTTTTCACAGAGAGAGTTGTGGATGCATGGAACGGCCTTCCGGAGGAGGTTGTGGAGTCAAAAACAGTGGTGGAATTCAAGCATGCATTGGACAGTCATAAGGCAATTCTAGGGGGTGGGGGCAGGAAGAAGTAGGCTGCTGGTTAACTAGGATCTGCAGCTTATCCATTAGGTAGGGAAATGGGCAGACTGGGTGGGCCAAGCGGTCCTTATCTGCCGTCAAATTCAATGTTTCTAGGTATGTTTAAAAGTGCTAGGAATTCATTATACTATCGTGAACCTTTATCTACCTCCTGGGGCACACTCCTCCACCATTCAACTACTATTCAATCATAGGCCAGAAGGTGAAGGAAGGAAACATATTCAATTCAGTGCTTTAGAGTAACTGGTAATTGGTATTTTTCTTTTAAACTTAGATTGTAGGCTTGTAGTGACACTATACTTTCTTTCTGTGTTGTCTTTACTTATAATTGTTTTTGGGCTGTTGAAAATTTAAAACATAGTGGTGGTGAAATTCTGTGCTGTCTTTAATTGCTGCAAATTTTATCTTGGCTTGTCTGACTGTCCTGTAGCTGGGTGAAGGGTGTTAATTGTCTGGCCTCTGACCTCATCTACGTGATAACTGGAGGTGGGGCTTAGTCACAGTTAAAGCAGCAAACAGAGGTTCATCTTCTCAGAAGAAGCCAGAAGGTGAAGGAAGGAAACATATTCAATTCAGTGCTTTAGAGTAACTGGTAATTGGTATTTTTCTTTTAAACTTAGATTGTAGGCTTGTAGTGACACTATACTTTCTTTCTGTGTTGTCTTTACTTATAATTGTTTTTGGGCTGTTGAAAATTTAAAACATAGTGGTGGTGTAATTCTGTGCTGTCTTTAATTGCTGCAAATTTTATCTTGGCTTGTCTGACTGTCCTGTAGCTGGGTGAAGGGTGTTAATTGTCTGGCCTCTGACCTCAGCTACGTGATAACTGGAGGTGGGGGGAGAGCATAGGAGTGCATGCACCAGGAACTTTAACTCATGGTTGAAGAACTGGTGCTGTGAGGAAGGGATTGGATTCATTGGTGACTGGGGACCCACCTGGAGGGATGGAGGTTTGTTCAAGCCTGACGGCCTGCATCCATCCTGGAGGGGAATCCAAGCACTCAATGATAAGTTTAAATGCTACATTGACAAGCATTTAAACTAGCAAAGGGGGGTGGCAGGCCAGCAAGGATGGTACCTACTTGCTCACCCCCCACAGCTAGTAGTGGAACCAGTGAACCAGAGGAGTGGCTATCTCTGCAAAGCAGTGTGCAAAAGATGGAGATTCGTGTCCAAAAGGTGGATAAGCAGAAAAGGGGCAAAATTCAGCAGAAGGGCAGACAGCAAGGAGAACCAGGGATAAATGACAACCAAGGAAGGGGCTGGAGTAGAACAGTGAAGCAGTCTAGGGAGGTCAAATCATGGAAAGCCATGTGCAAATGCCAGGAGCCTTAGCAACAAGATGGAAGATCTGAGGCTGTCATGGTACAGTCAGACCTGACATTGTGGCATCACTGAAACCTGTGTAATGATAACCATGACTGGGAGATGGCCATACCTGGCTACAACATATTCAGAAGAGACAGAGCAGGCAGGAGGAGGAGGAGTGGCACTGTATGTGAAAAATGACATAAGGGCCACACAGATCCAGGAGGAACAAATGGGGAGAGATACTGTGGGTTAAGCTGGAAAGGAAAATGGGCCAGCCATCGCACAGGCGTGGTCTATAGACCACCAGCCCAGGAGGAAGAAACAGATAGGGAGCTGATGCTAGCCATCCAAAGGATGGCAGACAAGGGTGAGGTAGTACTGGTTGGAGACTTCAATATACCAGACGTGGACTGGAGCATCCCAGCAGCAGCATCAACTAGGAGCAGATTTATCCTGGACTCCCTTCAGGGTGCCTTCCTCAAGCAACTGGTCATGGAACCAACTCGGCAGAAGGCAATACTGGACCTTGTGCTCACAAACAGGGACAGTGTGATGGGGGTAACAGTGACCACCAGTCATTGTGGTTTGAAATCACAGAAAGAGCAGAACCAAACCACACAAAAACACGTATCCTGGATTTTAGGGGGGCAGACTTTGGGAAAATGGGGAGATACTTGAAAGAGGCATTAAGGGGAATGGGACAGGAATCAGGGGTTGAGGAACAGTGGGCAGTATTTAAAATGGGGATTATAAGAACAACAGAATTATGCATTAAGCAGGTTAGCAAGAGGAAAAGGAAGAGGAGACCATTATGGTTTTCCAAAGAGGTAGCAAAGAAAGTGAAAGCCAAAAGATTGCATTCAGGCAATACAAAAGACACAGGCAGAAGGGGATAGGGAGAAGTACCAGGAGAAACAAAGGGAGGCAGGGAAGTCAGTAAGGAAGCCAAAGCTCAGACAGAAGAACACATTGCAAAATCAGTGGGTAAAGGGACAAAACCTTTACAGGTACATAAGTGAAAAAGAAAGACAAAGGAGGGATAGTGAGACTGAAGGGGAGGATGGAGCGCTGGAGGATGACAACAATAAAGCTGACATATTGAACAGGTATTTCTGCTCAGTCTTTACTAAGGAAGAGGGGGGTAATGGGTCTGAAGGAGTACAAGGGTGAGAATGTGCAAGAATGGACACAAGTCCCTTTACACGAAAGGGTCCTGAAGGAACTGGAAGTAATAAGAGCTGATAAAGCAATGGGGCCAGATGGGTGCACCCCAGGGTCCTTAAAGAACTAAGAGGTGGTGGCTGAACCTCTGGCTATCCTGTTCAGCCAGTCACTGGAAACAGGGAGGTACCCAAAGACTGGAGGACAGCAGATGTAGTCCCTTATACAAAAGTGGGAACAAAGAGGAAGCAGGGAACTACAGACCAGTCAGCCTCACCTTGGTAGTGGGAAAGATCATGGAAGCACTACTGAAGGAGAGATTGGTGGAACATCTGGTTGTCAATGGACTACAGGACCCAAGGCAGCATGGTTTCACCAGGGGAGGTCATGTCAGACCAACCTCATTGAATTTTTGACTGGGTGACTAGGGAGGTGGATCAGGGAGGGCAGTGGACATGGCCTATCTGGACTTAGCAAGGCCTTTGACACTGTGCCACAACAGAAGACTATTACACAAACTGGGGAATATGGGTGTGGGCAGGACAGTAGTGTGGTGGGTAGGTAACTGGCTGGGTGGCAGGACACAGAGGGTGGTGGTAAATGGCTGTCACTCCACAGAGGGAAGAGTAAGCAGTGGGGTACCACAGGGATCAGTGCTGGGACCGGTCCTATTCAACATCTTCATCAGTGATATTGCACAGGATCTAGAAGGCAGAATTTCACTGTTCGCTGATGACACAAAGCTCTGTAACAGAGTAGACACACCAGAGGGTGTAGACAGAATGAGAAGGGACCTGCAGAAACTTGAAGAATGGTCAAGGGTTTGGCAGTTGAAATTCAATGCAAAGAAGTGCAAGGTAATGCATATAGGGCACAAAACCCTGGCACAATATATCAGTTAGGGGTGAGGATATAGCATGCACCAAGCAGGAAAAGGGATCTTGGGGTTGTCATCTCTGATGACCTCAAGGTAAGGAAACAGTGTGACAAGGCGTCAGGTAAAGCAAATAGGATGCTGGGATGTATAGGCAGGGGCATCACCAGCAGGAAAAGGGAGGTCATAATTCCGCTATACAAGACACTAGTGAGGCCCCACCTGGAGTACAGTGTACAGTTCTGGGAGACCATACCTACGTGAGGACATAGACAGGGTAGAGAAGGTTCAGAGGAGGGCAACAAAGATGGTGTATGGGTTGCATCACAAGTCCTATGAAGACAGGTTGAAGGAACTGAACATGTACTCCCTGGAGGAGAGGAGGAGAGAGGGATATGATAGAGACATACAAGTATCTTACAGGGAGGAACAGGGTGCAGGAAAACACTATTTTAAGCGAAAAAGATGTTTCAGGACTAGAGGGCATGGGATGAAGTTGGAGGAGGACGATTCAGAGGAAACATGAGAAGAATTTCTTCACAGAATGGGTGGTGGACAAGTGGAACACCCTGCCAGAGGAAGTGGTGGGGGCTGAAACAATCACGGGATTTAAGAATGCATGGGATAGACATAAAGGAATTCTAGAGGGCAGGGTTAAGGGGAAACAGACTTCTAGGAAAACAAACTGAACTTACAAGCTCAAATGGGCAGACTAGGTGGGCCATAGGCCCTTATCTGCCGACACTGTCTATGTATCTATGTATCTATATTATCAAGTACCAAGAGGCCAAGTTATTGTTAGGAAGAGATATAAATCTGGCTCTAGTTCCACACTTGGATGCCACATCCGTACATGAGACCCAGGTAACTTCAGCCCATAAGTACTTTAAAAAAAACTGATTGGAAATTTAATCTTGGTCTTTTACATTACCCCCAATTTATTGATTTTATAAAAGAAAAAATCCCTAGTATAATACAGCAGAATCAATCTCCAGATATATCCTAGACAATCACGTGGGATACCCTGAAGGCAGTACTTCAAGGGGAAATCATTGCCTACGCCTCCAGGGCCCAAAAAATCAGAGAGGAAAAAATGAAGCAGCTAAAAGACAAATGAAAATGTTTACAACTTGCCCACCAACAAGGAGACTTTTCATTATTCCTGTTACCCAATTAACTCAAAACAAAATCCAAAGCATCTTAGACACAAAAACGGAACTGGCTTTACAATATTTAAATCAGAAATACGATGGTGGTGGGCCGAGGGCCACAAAAGTACTGGCATTCAGGCTGCATCAGCACAGAGCAGGAGCAACCATTGTGAAATTAAAGGACCCACTTTTAAAGAGGGAGGGCTTTAAAAGTTCTCACATTTTGTAAGTCTTAACTAATTATTATGCCTCACTTTACAATCAAGACTAGGAAACGGGGGGCGGAGCTTGTAGCCCGGGCATCCAGATGCATGGAAGATCAGCTCCCATCCATATTTTTTATAAATCCTTGTATAAACTAAATATTTTGAGTCATGAATTAACTGAAAATTGGAACACTGACTGGAGTAGACTTGCCCTAAAAGCTGACCGAGTTCAACTGAATCCTGCAATGGGGAAACCTGCTGGAGTTCTTAAAAACCTAAACAGCTCAGCAAGAAGAAGGAGATGGATAGAACTACATCTGAGGGCTCCGAATCTGCCGAACAAACAGTAACCCTGCAGACCATGAATCAGACGATGCAACAAATGCACAAATCATTGGAACTGTTAAACACTAGGTTTGATTCCTTTACAAACCCATCTCCAAGCAGTTGAACAGAAAGTGGAGTCCCAGGTAACAGAGGTCGTGGAGGCGAGGAGTACTGCTGGCAAGGCCCTCGCGGTGTCAGCGGGCCTGGTAAAAGAGCAATAGTTAATACGATCATGGCTGGAGCATGCTGAGAATTTGCTCCGTGAAACTAACTTTCAGATAAACAGACTGAGAGAGAGGGCTTTGAAGGGGACTCCCCTGTGCAAACAGTAGTAGCCTGGCTGGGAGAGGCACTGGGCCTTCAACAGTTAGAACTGCAGTTATAAATTACTAAATGCTATAGGATCGCCCTACGGAGGAAGACAGCAAATGTTACCTCACAGACACTGCTAATGAAAACTGGTACTGTCTCACAGAGGGACCTTATAGTTCAAGCTGCACGCCAAGTCAAAAACACTGAAGTAGATGGCAGTAAAATCCTCTTTTTCCTAGATTTGTGCTACTCCACAAAACAGCAGCAGAAGAGTTTCGATGGCAGCAAGAGGAAACTCCAGGAATACAATATCCCTTTCACCACAGTTTATCTGGCTAAGCTACAAGTGCTGTATGCAGGGCATACATATCTGTTTGGGGATTCAAAAGACCTAGATTCCCTGATTGCTAAAATCTAAAAGGAACATCCTAGTAGTTCAGCTGAAGATCGGGACTCGGACCCATGAACTTTGTTTAAGTACTGTTAACTTCAATTAGATTTAACACAGACATGGTGGTCGGCCACCCCAGTAACTGTGACACAGGATTAAGATGGCGCCCCTACTACACATGGAGGCTCGGTCTGTTGGACATTTCAAGCGACACTGACATTTATCCTCATTATTGTTTTCTATGTAATGTCCTCTGATGCCGAAGTTCCAATGTGCTTGCTTTTTACCTGCTTATAAGGGAGCATATGTTTGTTTAAAATAATCATTTGATGTCCGTGGCGTCTTTAGATGGTGTGAAATGTGTGGTGGGTGGTTTTTGAATACACAATGGTTGTGGCATTTGAATGGAAACTGTTTAACATTTTATCAAACTTGAGAAAATGTACATGATAGCAGGTATGTGGGGGGGGGGTCTGCTCAGCTCTTTGATTATTTGCATTACTTTTAATTGTATAAGTTTGTAGACCATTTTCTTTATTAGTCAGAACCCATCCCATCGACTGCACCAAGACTCATATATTGACTAAAAATAGATGTAAAATGGTAGTCTGTGGTGCTCTGCGACTACAGACTTAGAATCTCCCCCAAGATGTAACAAAAAGGGGACAAGCTCCTCTTCTGTTGTAATTACTCGATTGTACTCATGTATCGTATTGCTTGCTTGCAAATGATCTTGTGTTATGTGCAAAATTATAAATAAAAAGTTAAAAAAAGACCCAGAACCAGAGCTTCTGGTCTACCATACGTTCTTTGGCTCATTATAGCTCCCACTGGTAACAGAGATACAGCATCATCATCTCACCAATTTCACCAGCAGAACTAGAAGATGCTATAGCTCATAATAAATCAGGAAAATGCCCAGGTCTGGCCGAAGTAAAGTCTGCAAAGAGGCCCTTTTGCCCACGTTATTAAAAGCATAGACAGCAATCCAAAATTGTGAGGCGCCCCCCCCAATCTGGCAGTTTGCCACTATTTCAGCAATCTTAAAACCTAATAAACCACCAACTCAACTGAAATTGTACAGACCAAACTCAATACTGAATCTAGACTATAAACAGTACATTTCCATCCTCACTAAACGCCTCAAACAGATTCTCCCAGGTTTAATACATAAAAACCAAACCAGTTTCATACTGAAGTGACACACACACAAGATAATATCAAAAGAACCCTTACTCTGCTCCAGTATGCATGCAGTACCCAGCTGCTGACTTTGCTGCTGAGCCTGGATACAAAAAAAACATTTGACAGGTTGTCATGCAAACTCCTTTACTACATGTTGCAATGATTTGGCTTTCACCCCCAGTTCATCACTATTCTTAAAATGCTTTATCAGTCCCCGCAAGCTATGATTCAAGCAAATGTATCCCTTTCACATAGATTTAACCTATATCGAGGGACAAGGCAGGGTTGCCCAATGCCCCCCTTACTATCTGCATTGACAGGAGAACCTCTGGCTCAAGCCATATGCCAATAAAAAAAAGGACATTTTAGGTATCTCTCACAAACATGAGGTGCATAAATTGGCGCTCTATGCTGATAATTGATTAATATATCTAACAGAGCCCACAACCTCACTGCCCCATATGTGGTCACTTTTAGCTGAATATGATCTTGCACAGGTACTAACTAAGCCCCAACAGGCTACAGGCGATGGGATACTCTGGGGATTCTAATTGTTGGAGATGTAATACTCCAGGTACAGGACTAGCACATATGTTTTGGGACTGTCCCAAAATACAGGATCTGTGGCAGTCAGTCCTCTCAATACGTAACAGTGTTACTGGACAATGCATACCTTCTTCACCTCTGATTTTTGTACTGGGTTTATTCCCTGAACACCTGGGCTTAGCTCGGTATCAAAAAATGTGGGTTTCACACGCTGCTCTTAGCTGTAAGGGAATCATGCTAAAACACTGGAAAAGCACAGCGGTACCTATCCTTAGAGAACGGCATGATCAAATGGTCTTTGTGTAGAATAACGAAAGGATATGTTACTCAATGAATGACAAATTAGGTATTTTTCTGAGAATATGGGCACTCTTTTGGATGATGAAATAATAACTGGGGTCATAAGGATGTAGTATGATTTCCTCCTTAAAAGTGTACAGTTTTTGCAATTTTGGTAGGTAGTTTAGGCTTAGCAGTGTTTAGGCCTAGCAGAATGTTTTACAAAAAATGTACGGTAAGCTTCATGATACTTAATTGTACTATCTAATGGCTGTATTTTCTTGATGGTTGATTAATGTTTTTGTGTTATTGCTATTAATTATAAACCAATAAAAATTATTATGGGGGAAAAACTTTTTTTTTTGTTGTTTTTTGTGCTGTCTTTTAACCCCACTGACACTCTGGAGTCTGCCTCTCCTTCGGGTCTCCTAGTCTCCACCAACCTCGGGCGATCCTCTTCAGGAGTTCTCCCTCCCCATATTGCAGCCAACCTCCGAGTTCTGTCCCAGTATATCCCACTGCTGGGCGGGTCCCCCTCTTTCGAGGGGGAAGGCACTGGGGAGGAGGGAACCCAGCACGCTATTATTGTTACTGCCCTGAGGGTGCTGCTGTGGGGGAGGAGACTCCCGGAAGTATCAGTGGTGTGGAGGACGGAAGCCGTTATCCGGCGTGCTCTGAAGCTGTTTTCCGTTTTTCTACTTGAGTCCCTCCTGCGCCACTATTTGTAGTGCCCCTGGTCTCCACCAGGAGCCGCTACATAGTGGGGATGTCCCTAACCCATCCCAGGAGAGGAAAGCAGTCCTCTGGACGCTCAATCCTCTCCTTCCCCTGCCAGCCCATGGCGACCGAGTCCGTTCCCAAACCGGGGTCGCAGGCGTGGCTCGAGGTGTGGCATCCAGCGCCTCAACCCTATGCGCCACCGGGCCGGCGGAAAAAAACTTTTAGCTGAATATGATAACCCGTCGAGCTACAAAATCAGTGTTAACAAAACAGCGACCCTTCAAGTTCTATACAGCCCGCCTCCCGCAGTCCACACCCAATATCAACCAGACCCATCTAAAATACCTAGGGGTGCAAATTCCTAAGGACCTCACCCAGCTATATTGGTTAAATTACTCATCCTAGCTGACTACAATGTACCTTATACTTTAATGGGGTAAATAGGGCACACCCTGATAGGATTTTTCAGCTGTGGGAGACAGGGGCCACTAGGAGGAATCACCTGAGGCTGGTAGGAGGGAGGCTCAGGGCTGAGACCAGGAGACGTTACTTCACTGAGAGGGTGGTGGAGCCATGGCATGCGTTGCCAGGGGAATTAGTGGAATTGAAAATGGTGTTGGGCTTCAAAAGGGGCTGGGACAGGTATGGGGAAGATTAAACTTAGTAATGCCAGACCTGAAGATGCATCCCCGATGGGGGAGGAGGTGGACGGGGAGGGCAGTGAAGGATGCATCTACCAGGTGCTGACCTTTGAGCAGACTAGATAGACCTTTGGGCCTACTCTGCTGGCATCTTAGTATGTTAGTACTCAGATTTAGGTAGATGGGAGGTGCTACCTCTAACATTTCATAACAGAATAGAGATCATTAAAATGAAAGTATTACCCCGGGTACTCCATCTGTTTCAAACTATCCCAGTATTGCCACTGCAGGAAACATTTAATGAATGGGATAAATGGATTTTAAGGTTCCACTGAGCAGGTGATAAACCCCGGATTGCATACTGAAAGTTACAGCAGGGTAAAACACAGGGAGGCCTGGCCCTCCCAAATTTAAAACATTATTTCCGGGCGACACAGTTATGACATATAGCGGCTTGGTTAGATCAAACCTATGAGGCCCACTGGAAAACACTGGAAGTAGATGGGCTCTACCTCCCAATTACCAAAACCCTATTCTCAAACCCGCCCCTATCTCAAGAGCAGTTGACAGATAATGTTTTTACCGGGAATGTTCTTAGGGTTTTGGGGTAACGTACTGACGGATAAGCGTCTACATAATCCCCTTATCCCTATACATGCAATAGTGTATGACTCTACCCAGTACCTTTATGCCCAATCAATTAGATCCACGTTTTAAACAATGGGGAAGACAAGGACCTCTCCATGTATATCAATTATATGCGAATGGTCACCCACATCCCTTTGCATACCTTCAACAACATTATGCACTTATAGGGGCGGATCACTATTGCTTCTTGTAAGGTAGACATTTCTTAGTAGCAAAACTTGGACAGCTTTCTGATTATCAAGAACATCACCCAATTATAACATTACTTTGAGACACGCCAAATCAAGGTATGTCCCCCCATTTTATTTCATTAGCATACAAAGCTGTTATCACCCCACCAGAGCAGATGTTCACTGCTCTAGAAAACAAGCGGGAGAGAGAACTAAACATCCAAATCCAACTGAAAAATTGGCTCAGAATATATTAACAATGGTATAAAGTTTCTTCTTCCAATAGCCGGAAGGAGTTTGGTTGGAAAACAGTAGTCCACTGTTTTCGAATATTGCCAATAACGGCAAACGTTGCCCAAACTTTGGAGGTGGAGTGTTGGAGGCAATGTGGTAAGCCTTTCCCTCATCATTTGCATATCTTTTGGTTCTGATCCAGCCTACACCAACTGTGGTTAAATTCAGAAACAGATCTAGAGAACTATGCCCAGCCCTTCCACCTCTGACACCTAGTTTATTTTTATTTTTGGACTAGCCACCAAAACTTTTGAACAGACATCAGAAATACCTTCTTAACATCATTTTCACCCTCGCAAAGAAAGCTATTACAAAATGGTGGTTTTCACACCAACCTCCAGATACGTAGCAGTGGAGGGAGCGTATGATAACAGTGTATCATTTAGGAAAAAAAAAACATAAGCTGCGGAATTAACTCGAACTGTTCAACAATAGATGGAATGGATGGGTACTACTTACAATGACTAAGCATTGACATTTTTGTGAGGTGAGCCCTTATAATGCATTGGGTGACAGGGAAAGGTGAGGGGGAATATATATATATGGCGAAATGGGTTAATGTAATAGTTGGTATTTGGGCAGAGAAAGATATTGGTGTATAGATGGACAGGCATAAAAAGTTAGCGGAGAAACAATGTGTTGAACTGAAAGGCTATGCCTGCAGTTCAATGGGTGAGAGCAACCAACCACGCCCTCTCCTGAGCTGTATAAGTCAGCTATTCCACCCTCACTCAGAACACTTTTTCTTTGCCCCATCATCCCCCCCCCCCTCCTCCAGTGGCACACCTCTCACTGCAGGACTCCTTCCTAAGGTACCTTTAACCTAAGGGAATCCTTCCTGTGGCACTTCTAGAGGCGGAACCCTCCTTGAGGGTTCCTTGCCTTCACAGTACCCTGACAGGGTGGTAGAGAGAGCGAATGGCCAAAGTCTGCCATTATGTAATAATAAGTTCAGTGTCGCCTTTCTTAAGTATCCATCGGGATCTGCTTTGCTGACAAATAATGTATGTCCAACTGAATTGCCTAATAAACAAAAAGAGTGATCTGAAACACTCGGCACAATGCAGAATGTCTGTGGTCAAAGCAAATTTGCTGCTGTGCTGCATAGCCAGGGGAATCCCCAGCAGAAGACGGAAGCCATTTTGCACTGTACAGGTCTCTAGTGAGACCAGATCTACAGTACATTGTGTAGTATTGGTGCTCGTGTCTTAAGAAAGATACCAGTTTGCTGGAGACGGCCCAGAGAAGGGCAACCAAGATGATCCAGGGGACAGCAAAGCAACAAGTATGTGGAGAGGCTAAGGGAGCTCAACATGTACTCTCTTGAGGACGGGGGGGGGACATTGTCACAAACACACTCTGCAGGTCAGGCCCTCTGCTCCCACAGTGCAACCTCAGAACATAATAGTGTGAACAGGTAACAGACTGGGTAACCCTCCTGTCCATTTTGGGTCTGAATCGCCTGTTAGCTTCAAGTTCTGGGGGATTCAAACTGTGAAACTTATGCTAGCATACCCAAATGTACAGACTCAGATAATATTCTCTTTGGGGAGATGCAACATATCTTCCGCCTAAGAGCACCTAACCAGGTATCTAAAATGAACCCTTAAAACTCTATAAGAGACCTTAGGTATATTCTTACCTTTTTCCAAGCTCAGTAACACCATCAAACCTTTTAAAACCGTTGTCAGACTTAGAAATGCCGGCACTCCACATGCAAAAAGAAAACTGGGAAGACACAAGCAGTATCTTAAAGAAAATGTGATTTACTAGAATTTGTGAAATAAGTACCTTAAAATACAGAACAAACAGCATGAGCTCACAGTCACAAAAGAAAATGGGAAAATTACAGAACAAAACTCCTACCACAATACTCTTAGATCTTTTCTATCTAATGTACTGTATTACCTCTGTAAGTGCGTTTTAAGTTAGGTCAGCGAACTGTTTCTCTCAGAGTCTCAAAAAGATATCTCCCATTTCAGATACACTGATACATTTTCAACTCTATTTCCACACCCACTTGATGAGTCATCTAGCTCCTCCTTTTATAATTTATTCCTCCAAACATAATTTACTACCAGGAAGTATTTTAAAATGAATGGTAAAATCAGAAGAAAAAGAACATTTCCTAAATATGACTCCTTAATTAAACATTCCCCTTTGATCTAAATATTCCCACACTGGCACCAAAGTGTTAAAAAGCCAGCAGGAATCAGCCTAATGATGTCCTGTTTCTGATGTCATAAAGTCACATTTGGTTTCCACTTCAAAAAGCCCGTGCAGGTCATAAAAAAGGTAATAAAATGCAATTTATTTATTTATAATTTTGCAGTAAAAAGCACTTACAAAATCATACATCATAGGAGGATTACATACAGTATTCATAAAAGAGATTATTATACTTCAGTAATGTCAAGTACCTCCCAGATAGCCACCTCATTGGAGGAAAACCTCACATCAATCATAGCATCAATGCCCATAGCATGTAGCTAAGGAAATATAAAAGGGGAAACAAAAATTGCCCCATATTATAGTATCCAGATCAATGACAACTGGCCAACATGGTTCCCCAAATAGCTATCCTTTAATATACTTATCCCATATAACATCCCAACCTCCCAGGTATCTCTATTTACCTTTAAACATATATTTCTTTACCAACAAGACATTCAGTAGTTATCTTAGCATTGTAACACAAGTATAATAAGTAAAAGAGCTGTAGAACACAACTGAATATTTCAAAAAGCCCCATTTTCAGTTCAGCTCAAGTCCAAGTCCATGCCCTAAGCCATGACACACATACAGGTTACTCACCTGTAACAGGAGTTCTAGGAATGGTATATGTTGTTCATCCACACTGTCTGGCAGGTTCCTTGCCGCTTTAAATCTTGCCGGAAGGTCTTTAAGCTGGCTCCTCCCACCCACCCGGGTGGTAAAACTCTCGGCTCCGCCCCATGACGCCAGATCTGGCCCGCTGGAAGCTCAGGTTGTGCGTCAGGCTGGGAGGTCGGTGGATGTAGGGATGAACAATATATACCATTCCTAGAACTCCTGTTACAGGTGAGTAACCTGTATTCTAGGACATGGATATGTTGTTCATCCACACTGTCTGGCAGACTCCTAGCAGTTCTCCGGGAGGAGGGAGGCAAGGCGCACACCCCCTACTTAGGGAATAAAGACTGGAGAACCGAGGCCCCAAAACCAGCATCCCGGCGTGACTCAAGGTCGATGTGGTAATGGGTAATAAAGGTGTATGCTGACTTCCAGGTAGCAGCCCTGCAGATTTCCTGGATAGGGACGTCCCTGGAAGCAGCCACCGATGCAGCAGTATGACGGGTAGAATGAGCTCTTATCCCTCTGGGAGGCTCCATGCCCGCCAACTTGTAGCAGAGATCTATGCAGGAGGTGACCCACCTGCTTATCGTCCGCTTGGCTGCAGGTCTGCCAGGTGCGGCTTCAGCGTAGGTGACAAACAGCTGGCGAACCTCTCCCAATTTCAGCCGTGCGCTCCTTATAATAAGCGAGCGCCCTTCTAGGGTCCAAAGTATGCAGTCTGTATTCGGCCTCCGAGGTGTGATTGGGGTAGAACACCGGCAGAGTCAACACCTGGTTAAGGTGAGACTCCGACACCACCTTCGGAAGGAATTTCGGTTGGGGGCACAGGACAACCTTGTCCCTGTGGAAGACCAGGTAAGGAGACTCGATGCAGAGTGCCTGGAGTTCTCCCATCCTTCTGGCTGACGTGATAGCCACCAAGAAGGCGGTCTTCCACGACAGGTGAGAGAGTTCACACCTGTGCATTGGTTCGAATGGCTTGCCCATGAGCTTTGCCAGTACCAGCAGTAAATCTCACAGAGGTGGAGGTTCTCGACTGAGGGGAAATGTGATCAAGGCCTTGGAAAAAGCGCCAGACCACCTTCTCCTGCGCCACCGACTGCTCCCCAGCCTGCGCCCGGTAAGCAGAGATGGCTGCCAGGTGCACCTTTAGGGTCGTCGACCTAAGCCCTTGACCAGAAAGGGACCATAAATAGTCCAAGATGCTTGCCAAAGGACAGGAGGAAGGGTCCAAGCCCTTGCCCTGACACCAAATGGAAAATCTCTTCCATTTGAAGGCATAGCATTTCTGGTCGACTCCTACGGATGCCTCAACAACATTGAGGACCTCGTCGAAAGACCCAAGGCCTGGAACTCTAGCCGCTCAGGAACCAGGCCGTCAGGTGCAGGGATTGAAGGTCCGGATGGAACACCTTCCCCTGATTGACTGAGAGCAGGTCCGGGCGAGCTGGAAGCTGCCTCGGGAGCCTGGAGCTGAGGCTGAGGAGATCTGGGTACCAGAACTGGCGGGCCAGTCTGGGGCTATCAGAATCACCTGCGCCTTGTCCCTCCTTGCTTTGAGAAGCACCTTGTGAATCAAGGAAAGGGGGAAAGGCGTGGAAGAGGCCCGGGGTCCACAGCCTCGAGAAGGCATCCCCCTGCAGCGAGCCCTGCTGAGGGGGGCGGGCATGAAACAGCCTCAGCTTCGCGTTCTCCCTGGAGGCAAACAGGTCCACCTGAGGTGTGCCCCAGTGGGAGAACAGATCTTGTACTACCTCCGGCAGGAGAGACCACTCGTGAGATGCAGCCCCTATCCGGCTTAGGGCATCGGCCAGGGTGTTGGAGGCTCCTGCCACATAAATGGCTAGGAGATCCGCCTCCAGGCTGCGCACGAGTGACCAAATGCAGAGAGCTTCCTTGCACAGAAGCATGGAACGTGTCCCACCCTGGCGGTTTGGGTAGTACATGGTCGTGGTATTGTCCGTCTGGACTCGGACCACTTGACCCCGGAGAAACGGAGCAAAGGCGGTGAGAGCTAGGCAGACCGCTCGGAGCTCCAGCAGGTTGATGTGGCATCGGGACTCCCGCGGGGACCAGAGGCCGTGCGCTCGGTGTTCCCCCAGATGGGCACCCCAACCCATCAGAGAGGCATCGGTCGATAGAGAGACCGTCGGCCCGGGGCGGACAAACGGGATGCCCTCCTGCAGATGAGATGGAACGGTCCACCACTGGAGAGCGTTCCACATCTCCTGGGTCACCATCACTAGCTGGTCCAATGGATCGCAGCATTGTGACCACTGGCTGGCCAGTCCCCACTGAAGGGGGCGCATGTGCCAGCGTGCCCAACGGACCACGCTGGTACAGGCCGCCATGAGACCCAGGAGGCGCAGGAAGTCCCGGGCAGGGCACGATTGCCCAACCAGAAATGATTGGGCAAAGGAGGTAAGAACCTCGGCCCTGTCCGCCGGGAGCCGTGCTCTGGCTCGAAGAGAGTCGAGCTCTGCCCCGATAAACAGAATCACCTGCTTCGGCTCGAGTTCCGACTTGGCCTCGTTGATGAGAAGGCTGACTTGAGAGCAAACCTGGAGGGCCAGATCTCTGGACCGCTCCACCTCCTGTCTGGAGGGGGCTGCTATCAGCCAATCGTCCAGGTAAGGGTACACCCGGACCCCTCAGCGCCGCAGGAAAGCTGTCACCACTGCAATGCATTTGGTGTAGACCCTGGGAGCTGGAGACAGGCAGAAGGGCATGGCTCGGAACTCGAAGAGGGATCCCTCTGCTCGAAAGCGAAGGAATCTCCGATGAGACGGACGGATAGGGACGTGAAAGAACGGTCCTGCAGGTCCAGAGAGCAGAACCACACGCTGTGTTCCAGGGATGGTATTATCTGAGCCAGAGTGACCATCCTGAAGGTTCGAGACCTTAGGAACTTGTTCAGGTCGTGTAGGTCGAGAATGGGTCGCCAGCCCCCCGTCCGTTTCGGAACCAGGAAGTACCTGGACACAAACCCCGGGTCTGAGGGAGGATCCGCTACCTCCCTGATCACCTCCTTTTGGAGGAGGAGAGCGATGTCGGCCCGATGAGCCGACAGTGAGGCTGCGCACCCCGAGGCCCCCCGAGGTGCGATGGCTCTGAAGGGCGGAGCCTGCTCAAATTCTAGAGGCAGGCCTTTTCCCACCACCTCCAGTACCCACCTGTCCGTGGTAATAATGGACCAGGCGGAAAGGAAGTGCCGGAGCCGTCCTCCCCCCACGGGGGAAACCTGGGGTGAAGTGACGGGGTTGGGGGCGACACCCCTCAGCCCGTCACTGGGCAGGCTTGGAGGAGGGACCGGCCGAGGGACCTCCTGGGCCTTTACCTCCCTGCTTCCTGTTGGAGGAAGCTCCGGGCTTGGGTTTGGGATGCCAAGCCCGAGCCTGCTGGCCCTGACGTTGCTGGGCCGGACGCGCCGGGGGCGCAGAAGGACGAAAGGGCTTAGGCTGTGGTTTGCGGCCTTTGTTGTTCTGAGTGGAAGAGACCGAGTCCAAGGTAGCATTGGACTTCTCGATCCTCTGCAGGTGACCTTCCACCCCAGGGCCGAAGAGGTCAGTCCCCAAAAAGGGAACGTCCGCCAACTTGTGCTGGGTATCCGAAGTAAAGGTGGATATCCTCAGCCAAGCCCGACGACGCATAGCCACTGCGGCCGCCACAGACCTGGCACATGAGTCCCCAATGTCTAAAGCAGTCTGGAGCTGCTGTTTGGCCACTGCCCTGCCCTGGTCCCGCACCTGCCTGACCGTGGTCTGCAGATCCGCGGGAAGATGAGGGACGACCTCATCCAGGGAGCCCAACAGGGCATGAGAAAATGTGCCATGAGGACGGCCGAACTGGCCTGGCGAAGGCCGAGGGAGGACGCAGCATAGACTTTTCGCCCGGCATAGTCCAATTTCTTGGACTCCTTGTCGGGAGGTTTGTCCACATCCCTAGCATTCCCAGCACGCCGGAAAACGCTGTCGGTAACCAACCCCTCAGCCGAGGGGTGTTCGGAAAAACCGGACAGGGAACCGGTAGGGACTGTATACTTCTTGGCCATCCTGGCCGAAGGCGCAGGACAGGAAGCAGGGCGCTGCCAAAGCTCCAAGGCCGGACCCACTATGGCCTCGGCCACCGGAAAGGCCTCCGTAGGGGAATCCCCTCGGTCCAGAATCTCCGTGAGGGGATACCTGGCCCGTTTAGAAACGGGTTCGAGCTTCATCCCGGTGGACTCCGAGATGAGCCGAAGCAATCCAAGGAAGGACGAAGGGCTATCGTCCACCGACTGTCCTCCTGAGGACTCCAAGTCCATCCGCTTGGAGAAAAGGGAGGAATCATCCTTGGACTCGGAAGAGTCCTCAAAGAGCTGCCTCGGGCCTGAGCCACCCTCCACCTGCCGAGGTCTATCGGGAGTGAGGGTGACAGACAGCCTATGGGGCAGTCCCTGAGCCGACCGAGAATTCTTGGTCGGAGCCCCAACTAACGGCTGTGGAGGCGGAGGTTCCACCGGAATCGGTGGGGCAGCTGGAATTGGCCGAACAACCGGCCTGGGAACAGGCTCCTCGGCTAAAACGAGGTTGTTTCGCCGCCGGTGACAGCCACTTAATGGCGGGAAGAGCAGGCGCCAGCTTATTCCGGTCAGAAGAAGCTGTTGCCACATGAGTTCCTCATACCTCCCGGCACTTGCTTCGAAGCCTCCCTCGTCCGAGGAGGAGGAAGAGGGCAATCGGCCGCTGGCCAGGCGTCAGACCGCCTATGACGGCGGGATTGCTGGACGCGAAGATGTCCGAGATCGAGAACCTCGGCTAGGCCGAGGATGGTGCGGGAGGTGTCGCGGGAATCGGTACTCCCCGGTTCGGACGATTCCACTGAAGGCTCGGAACCGGAGGCACAGATGAGCCGACGGATCCTCAACTCCACCGGGGAACTGGGAGAGGGATTCTCGGCTTCTCCAGCCGACAACCCATCCAACGAGTCGAGAAAAATCTCGACTGCGTCGACAGAGTCTCGGTCAACTGGCCTGACGGGACACCGTGAAACCAGTGGCGAAGCAGTGCGACCCGAAGTCGTGACCAACGCTCCCAAGAGCGCCGATGGTGAGACTCTCTTGTCTTTTGGACCGAGAAAACGGTCCAGAAGAAGTTGGACCCTCACCTTTTGTCGAGAGGGTGAGACAAAGCTCCTTAAAAGAAGCCGAATAAGAGGCACCGAGAGATGCGGGACAAATGCCGCAGCCGAGGTAGAAGCGGCCCGCGCCGCCTCCTCTTCGAGGGCGATCATCTGCTCGAGCTGATCCGCCGAGCCCGCCGCCGCGGACACCGCCGACCGGGCCTCTTTTGACTTAACCGGAGGAAATCTCTTCTCGGGACGCCCCAGTTGTAAACGGGCAGCACGGTCTTCGAGGACGTAGGCCGAAAAGGAAGAGCACAGGTCGCAGGCCTGCGGGTCGTGCTCAAGGCCCAAGCAGTAGACGCACGTGGAGTGCGGATCCGTCTGAGACATCTTTCAGTTCAAGGCACTCGAAACCGAGTCGATTTGTCCATCGCAGCCGCGAGGAGAGAAAACCAAAAGTCTTTTAGCAAAAACTTTTAATTTCGAAAATTCAAGAATTAGGAACCAGTCTTATACGCAGAGCGTTAAGGAGGGAACCTGAGCTTCCAAGCGGTAAGGAAGATCTGGCGTCATGGGGCGGAGCCGAGAGTTTTACCACCCGGGTGGGTGGGAGGAGCCAGCTTGAAGACCTTCCGGCAAGATTTAAAGTGGCAAGGAACCTGCCAGACAGTGTGGATGAACAACATATCCATGTCCCTAGAAATGGAGTTTAAGGGCTCTAAAATTAATTCTTTTTCCTTCCAGAGTGGGTTAAAACGGGTTAGGGCAGAACATATTCACCCTCAAAAAACATTTCCTGGCTAACATTAAACATCTTAAACTAGTGTAACAATTTTAGGCATCAAAATACAACTCCTTAACAGCCAGGACATTGCCCCAACCCACCCCTACCGACCTCAATGGTTTTTGAGTTGAAACAAGATCAGGGCACGTCTTCATCCGAGGAAACAACCTCCTTCTCTCTCTCCTCCAGTTCCTTCTTGATGGTCTGCAGCATCTTTTCAACATCCTTCGGTTCCTGGAACTGATATTGTTGTCCCTGCCAGGTTAGCCTCAGATGAGCGGGAAACAATAATTGATGATTAATTTTGTAATGCAGCAATCTGCTGCGAACCCCATCAAAGCCCTTTCTTCTCTGTCACATGCTATATGCCAGATCCAGGAAAATTTGTAAATAACTCCCTCCAAATTGTTGACAGTGTTTCCTTCTTACCAAAGAGAGCACACGGTCCCGATCACCAATGCCAGTACACACCACCAAGAGAGTCTGTGGTGCCTCCATGTCCAAAGTAGCACGTCTCAGTGTAATCTGGTATGCCTTTTCGATCGATAGTGGAGAGTCCCCCTCTGAGAGCCCCAGAATCTTTGGCAATACATTCCTGGTAAAATCTAAAGGGTCATCTCCTTCTGCCGACTCCATCAGCTCCACAATACGCAGGTTCCACTCCCGAGCCTGGTTCTCCACTAGTTCCAGTCGCTGTCGGAGCATCGTGTTTTCTTTTATCAGCTTGGTGGTAACGTCGTAGGCCTTGGCAGAGAGTTGTTCGGATTTCTGCATGGATGTTTCACATCCATCCATTCTGGATTCCAATTCTGTCACCCGTGGTGTGAGAGAGCCCAATTTTTTGCCCATCTCTTGGACTGATTGGACCAGCTGGTTCAAAGTCATTTGAATGGTGACAAGAGATGCACCCTCCTTTACAAAGGCACTCGAGGCTGTGGCTTCTGGTGATGTTGGAGGCCTTTCCTCATGCTGCCGTAGTGACTTTTTAGGCACAAAGAAATCCAAAGAAGAAGCAGCAGCTCCCCAATTCTTCCCCATACCTGTAGCTCCAAACAAACTACTAGGTACCTGAAGTGTCTTGTGGTCAGATAACTACTCAAAAAAAAGTATTTTAATCAATTTAAAGATCGAAACCCAGGAGCTCAGGAAGTATGCTGCTTTTCTGTAAGCTGCTCAGCAGCGCCCTCAAAATGCCATTTCTTTAAGGAAGTCTTAATTACAGGAATCTCCGGGTCAGTGTAATACATCCTGCGATTTTCAGCTTCTGACACCTTGATGTTATAGGCCAAAATTCCTCACATACTGAAAATGTCATATGCAGACCATGTATTTATTTTACAGATATCATACAATAATTTTAAGCAAGGGGCAGAACATCACAGACATGTCTGAGACCTTCACGTACCTTAACGGCATACACAGGGTGAGTACCGAGGACCTCTTCAGCCTTAGTGAAAACAACACCACTAGTTTTATTAGCCTAAAGCTGGTGAAAGGTTCAGAAAGGAGATGAGGAGGCACTTGTTCCAAGAGGGTGCTGGCTAAATGGAATGAGTTACCGGACGAGGTGTTATCCCTAAAAACAGTAGACAGCTTCAAGAGAGGTTGGGATATGATGAGGGGTTGCAGTTGAGGAGGAGGGAGAAGGAGGGGTATTTGAAAGGGGTCAAGGGTGATATATGGGAGGGTAGTTCACTCTGTAAACACAGTGGGAACTGCATACTCAAGCAGGCTAGATGGACCATAAGGCCTTTATCTGCTGGCACAATCGAATGTACGTATGTATGTTCATATGCTATTTTCTGTTACTGAAATTCCAGCACTGTCACTGGGTTATTACTTGTAACTACTGGGTAATTATGTTGGCCAACTAAACACTGGCAATATTATTCCAGGCCCGTCTTAGCTGAGTGGTGGCCTTGATTTGTTTAGAATGGCCATCTAAATGCAAAAAAACTGAAGTTAAAAAAGCAGTCCCATTACTTGCTATGGACCGTGCCCCTGCGTATTCTATATACTTACATCACGAAACATGCTAATGCTGGAGGGGGGTAGCCGAGGATTAGGAAGTGGAAGGGATTAGGCTCTTGGTTCCACAGAGTCAAAAGATGATGCCTTCTCTTCCTAAAAAGAGGCACATATATAAAATTGTAACTTTCAGCAGTATATGAACTGGGGACAGGTAAGGGTCATTCAGAGTTTCTGTGGTGAGCACTAGAAAAGGTGCTCTTTAAGGAAACGGGGGGGAGGGGAAATTGTTTAACCAGGAAAGGCACACTAAGCCGGAGCTTGTTTCCAGGTGCAATCTGGGAGCACAAGGAAGTTAAGTGACTTGCTCAGGGTCACACAGTATGCAAGTGGGGGCTGATGGGATTCAAACCCAGGCCTCCAGGTTAGCAGCTCAGTGCCCTTAACCACTACGTTATACTGCCTCCTAAAAACACCAACAAAACAAAACACTAAAATAAAAAATTACACACAAAAAAATACTGACTGGACAACCACATGCCCAACCAACCTGTGCTGCCACCTCAGGCCTCTGATTATGTCGGAGTGAACCCCTCTGTGGCAGCACAAGCTGGTTGTGCATGGTTGCCCAACCAGTATTCTCTAGGTAATGGGGATGTATGCTGGGGCACAGTGTTTCGTATCTCCAAGGCTAAGGCTTCCCCAGTTGGCATGCTGCAATAAGGGAAGCGGAGGCACTTCTGCCATAGTGAGGTGTACTCCCCATGTTTCCTTCTTAGCTGTGAACATGGCCCTTTCAAAGAAGGCTGAAGTTCCCAGTTTTATCAGCCATTCCTCTGTTTTGGAGGTACCTGCTCCCACCAGTGTTTTAATATAACCCCCTTAGCTGAGATCAGAGCCCCAGTCAGCCACCATTTTTGTGATACAGAAAAATGAGGGAGGATGCAGCATCATCTGTTGTGAGGACAGTACCAAATCTGGTGTAACAATGTCACAGCAGGCAGTCTTTACCTTAGCCCAGGATCTGTTCATTCCTACACACTCCCATATAATGCACATGATCGAGCCTGCAGTGGATCTGCACCCCCAACACTTATCTGACATCAGTCCCCATGAATATAGTTTCTGGGGTGTCCTGTGCCACCTATGTACTATCTTAAATTGTGTAAATCAAGTTCTGGTATATATGGCCTCCTTACACAGACTGCCCCAGTAGGTCCCTGACTGCTGTGGTGTAATATGTAAATTAAGTTCTGCCTCCCACTTTTCCTGTAAAGGGTCAGGTATGTTGTTGAGGAGCATACTGTACACCTCACTGTTGGAAAGAGCCCTTTTACGCTGCTTTAAAAGATAGTCTAGATCACTGGGGTCTGAAAAGGTGCGGTTGCAGCCTGTGTTCTGTGCCAGGACATGTCACAGCTCTAAGTAACACCATGTATGTGCTTTCAGGAGGGAGAATGCCCCTTGTAACTGAGGGTCTGTACATGGGTTGATCAGATCCGGCAGCATGAATCCCTGCATCTTTCCATGGTTTCCACCAGACAGGCTTGCCTTCAGTAATGAGGAAGGGGTTGTCCCACATGGTGAATAAGGGGGATTTCTGGGGTGGCCAATTGGTTATTTTGGACACCCAAATCCAAGTGTGCCAAGTGTAACTCATAGAGGGGTGGTCTCTTGCTTCAAAGTGTAGGCCCTTAATAGAAGCTCTGTGTAGTGTGTATAATTCAAGGCCTTGCTTTCAATCAGGGAATCAGGGACCATTTGGGTGCTATGTCGAGGGATGCTTAGGCTACCTGCCTGACTGTCAGAGATAGATGTTGGAGGGAGAAGTTAGGTAGATTCATTCCTCCCCATCTAACTTGGCTCTGGTGGAGTTTCCTGAGGCTAAACTTGGGACTGTCTTTGCTCCAAAAGTGGTGGGCCATCTTTCTACATAGGGTTTTAAAAATGCACGGGCCGAACAGTATGGGCAAGTTATCCAGAATGTACTGTATTCTGGGAGTGGTCATCATTTTGCAGGACTGGGCCCTACTCCAGTATAACTGATTTAATGGTGCCCAGTGCTCTAAGTCGTTATCTAGCTCTGTAGTTAGGGTTATCAGATTATAGGTACCTTGGAACTATTAATTCTATGTTGCAGTCAACTTAATTAGTTCTGGCTGAGGCTCTGAGTTATGTAGCTTTCATTGTGACTAGGTGAGAAGTATTCCTTCCAATTGGCAAAGAGTTAATTACTAAACTCCATGCAACTGTGTGTGTGTAGGGGGGGGTCTGCACTCCATGCAGAATGTACATTCACACAGCATGCATCTGTCTAGAAACCTTATGTCCCACCATGTGGAATTAGAGCACAGTGGTAAAGCACCAGAACAGGGTACAGGGGCTTGGGTTTGAGTCCCAGTAAAGCACATTTTTGTTTCTCACTACAATTTATGTTGTATGTGAGAAACTGTTAGATGTCATTGCTGATATCAATGATAGGGCTTTCAGGGCTTGGAGTAGGTTTTCAGACCACAGAACTGTTAGTGACCCAGGAACCAAGAACAAGGAAAATGTAACTGTTCTATTCCATCGGGTTTAATCAATCACAAGACAGAGTGGTGGAGGCTCATCAATCACACAGCCCGTAAGCCTTTCATTTTTGCTACAAAAGCTCATGCCGACTCCAGAGGCCCTAGCGTAGGAACTGATCAAGCTAAAAGTTCTGTGTTTTTTTATTGTGTGGAGTATGCTTATTTATTCTGTGAGGTGCATGTGTATACTTGCGTGCATGCGTCTATACTGTGTAGCATCTGCATGTACATTCTTTAGCATGTATATGTGTCTCTTATTGTACAGAAAGGACACATCCATACCTGGTACTGCTTTGTGCCGTTGGTACTTTGATTAAACTTGTAATGTACAATGTTGTTGTTGCTGTAATACAGGATGGTCCTGAAAACAGGCTATGCTTAATGACCATATCTTGTTATGGCCGGCCCATCAGTGCAGCAGTAGCACTGTTGCTTGCGATGCCGATGATCTGGGATTGGGAACAAGACCAGGAGTCAGAAGGACAGCCAGGGGGAGAAGGACTGAGCATCCTAAGGACTGCTCTTCTCCGAGGGGGAGGGTGGGTTAGCTGCCGGCATTCAACAGACCTCTGGTGGAAGCCAGGGATCCGACAGCCAGTGCTCACTGGATTTGGGAGGCAGGGTAGACACTGGTGCAATGCAACATTGCATGCCATGCCTACTAGGGACAGAATACAGAAAACTCTGAGTATGCGCTATGCCACCCTCCTCACTCCGCAGACCTTGTGACGTCACCCTGTGGCGCTCCCCAGAGCTAGAGGACTGACGGGGGAAAGGGTCCCCCCCATTCCAAGCCCTGGGGGGGTAAACCAGGGAGGTAAATCCCAGGAGGATGAGTGACGAGGCTGGGGGTGGAGGCTGGCCTGATGTGGGCTGGATGGAAAGGGGAGCATAAAACATAGTAAAAAAAATTAAATAATGGAACCATGATATGCAAAGGGCCACTCTGCCCACTGGTGGAGCAAAGAGGGTATTTTACAAGTCAAGCTATCTTCATTACAATAGGAAGTGCAATCAGCAGCAAAAATCCTGCAAGCATATGTGTGTGTAGCTAAGTTGGGGGGGGGAAGACATCTCTTGTAGCAATATTCTACTTAACAACAGAGAACTGTTTAACACACAGAGGAAGAAAATACCACAAAAAATAATAATTTTTTTTTAAATAACACCGTTTTAATAATTTTTTTAAACCTTTACATCTTACTAATTGTATGATCAAAATAATCCACGACAGGGTGTGGGTTACGCTGGGGCTTACCCATTTCTGCAGCCTCATGACCAAACCACACCACGCATGGGCGAATACCAGCATAATCCATACCCTGTCATGGATTTTTTCTTAATTATATTGAGGTAAACCCCTTGCAGCCAATCAGACTGTTTATTTACAGGGAATTGTGTGGTGTCAACACCCTTGTAAATAAGGCAGAAAACAGAAATATGGAATAACAGCACTGGGCACCCTGGAACATAATCTTGGCCTCCGACCGCAGTCTTGTTCCACACTGTGCCAGTGCCATTATTCCCTCGTACACCTGCCGATTCCCCCAGTTATCACTATATCGAGATGAGCCACTTGCATATTGTAATGTCAACAACAGGATGGGGTAATGTACTATTTTTGATGGGTGAAGTTGCAGTTCACCATGTTTGTAGGGTGCGTAAGGGACCAAGTTGGAGTTTGGCCCAGGTGGTAGGAAGGAGGTTGTGATGTTGGATAGGTGGGGCGCAGAGGGTAGTGCATCTGTTGCACAAAATGTGGGGTTGAAAGTGGAAGGAGGGAATCTGAGGTGGTCTTGGGTGGTCTCTGTTACTTTTAGGGAGGATGGTAAATCAGGGTGTTCACTTACAGGGTTTGGGGGATTCGAGCTTGCAGATATGTCACCACACCTGGGAGGACAGTTGCTTGACAACCAGGTTGGCTGGGTAAGAGGGGCTGGACAACAATCTCAATGGTTTCTGAATTGGTAAGCAACTTTATGTCGGCTCCTGGAATATTAACAGGCTCAAAAATGATGAAACATGAGAGTGATGGCTTATATTAAGGGACACAAAGTAGCTGACCTGTTATTCCAGGAGATGCACTTAACATCAGGGGAAGGTCTCCCACTTACAGAGGAATTGGGGGTGCACTTCTTGTTTTAATTCTAGGGCTTGGGGTATTGTGTTGTGGTTGAGGGTGGGCTTTCTGGGCCAGGACACCAAGGTAACAACCAATGGGGCTTGTAGGTATGCTTTAGCTCAACTCCAGTCAGGCAGTCTTCTTGCCATAGGATCTGTACATGGCTGAACGCTGACACTACAGAATTTTTTCCAAAGGTATCGGTGAAGATGGCAATTTTTCCAAGGGCAATGGATTGGGGAGTGACAATGAACTGTGTTCTTGATAGGGTATTAGATCTGTTCAGATCCCCTCGTTCACATGAAGAGCTCCACTGTGTACTGTAACTGATAGGGAGACCATGGTCTGGTCATTACGTGGAAGCATGGCCACCCTAGTCACCACGATGAAACCTTTTTTTCTGATAAACATCACTAATATGCACGATTGGACATGGTCCTTATCTCTGTCCCTTCCAAGGCTCTATTCTTCTCACTGACCATGCCCTAGTGCATGCCTTCTTGGGGTTGCATCCTGCTGGCCCTAGATTGTGGAGGCTTGCCCCTATCCTGTTGTCACCTGGAATGGCATAGAACCAGAACTCCCTTTCTTCCTCAGCCTTTGAGAACCAGATTCTTCCTGCAAAGGCAGAGTAGTCCTTAAGTGAGGACAAGGGTAGTAAATGGTTGGCCTGGTAATTGCAGAGTAGGGAGAACGAAAGAACAATACATGGGATCTGGGATTCTGAGAGTGCCCTTACTATAAACCAAACTGCAAGTGGTCAGTGTTTTAAGAAATGATACAAGGAACGGTACAGGTCAATGGTGCAAGTTCAGATTCCATGGTGACAGAATTTCCTTGAGGGGGTTGACCTTCTGATATTATCTCCAGGACTTCAGGCTGGCCTTGGGGGGCCATATATTTCAAAGGCCATTTGAGGAGGGCCCTGGGGCCAGATGGCTCTCTTGATTTTAACTTGTTTTGGAACCCGTGTTGTGTCCTTCACAATATTTAAAAGCCTTAAAAGAAAAAATTACTTACCGTAGTAATCTTCTTTCTTCCAAGGGGTCCTTTAGCATCAGTAACTATAGCATTCAGCTGGCTAGGTGCAACTGTCCCGGAGGTATGCCTTTAAGATAATTAGCATAATGAGCTTGGGCATCAGCCAATCAGAAAAAAGGAGGGGAGTGTGCTGAGAGGGAAAAGCCTGAAGGGCTTCAGAATGTTTTAGAATATAATGGACACATGCCCCCAAAAGTGAACCACTGGGATTTAAAAGACATGCAAATGTCCAAAACCAAACAGATAACAATTTGAGCTTGAAAACTCTTTAATAAAAGACCAATTTTGGTGATAAAAACTGAGAACAGAGCCCTTCTCCTAAAAGGTGAACCAGGGAGGAAGGGTGGGAGCTTACTGATGCTAAAGGACCCCTTGGAAGAAAGATTACTACGGTGAGTAATTTTTTTCTTCTTACCCCAGGAGTCCTTTAGCATCAGTAACTATAGCAGACTACCGAGCAATACCAAGTGGGAGGTGGGCAGATAACCTACTTAGGAAAGAACCTCTGCAGACTGGCCTTGCCAAATTTTGGCACCTGATCTGGACTGCACATCTAAACTGTGGTGTCTAATGAACATGTGTACAGATTTCCAGGTAGCTGCTTTGCAGACATCCCGGAGGAGTATGTCCCTTGCTGTTGCCACAGAGGCTGCAGTGGGCCCTGAGCCCCATGGAAGGTTGATGACCAGCATTTTTGTAGCAGACTCTAATACAAGAGACTAACCAGCTGGAAATAGTCCTCTTGGTAGCTGGTCTTCCTCTGCTTACATCCCCATAGGTGAAGAACAATTGAGTGGAAGAGCCACTGACTTGTCTAGTATGCTCTAGATATTAAAAGAGAGCTCTTTTGACACCCAGACTGAGGAGCTTCAGCTCGCCTGGAGTGGATTTCTCGGTAAAGTAGACAGGCTGAGTAACAGACTGGTTAAAGTGAAATTCAAGAGCCACCTTAAGCAGGAACTTCCTACTTGTCCTGAGCTCAGTTTTGTCTCTGTGAGGAATGATGTAATTAGGTTCAGTGCACAGGGCCTATAGTTCCGAAATCCTCCTGGCAGAGATAATGGCGGCCAGGAAGACAGATTTCCTGGTTACGAACTTGAGATGGGCAGTGGTCACAGGCTCAAAAGGTGGTTCCATGAGCCTGGCAATGCAAATATTCAGGCTCCAAGGATGACTGACTCCCTGACTGGAGGTTGGAGGTGCAACAGGCCTTTGAAAAACTGTTTGAATATGATGTGGAAAAAATTGACTTTCTGTTAACCACCGAAAGATAGGCCAAAATTGCAGCCAGGTGTAGCTTGAGAGGGGAGGGTTTCAAGCCTAATGCCTGCAGATGTGCCAGGCAATCCAACAGCTGGGAGTCTGAAGCTGTAAGAGGATTGACCTTTTTGCGCTTGCACCAACGGGAGAGCCCCATTCCCATTTGGCTGCATAGTCTTTCTTTATGTTAGGTTCTTTTTTTTAGCCATTCTCTGGGTCATAAGGACTTGCTCAGAGTACTGAGAGGATGGAAACTCTAACTCCTCAAGAACCAGGTCTTGAGGTGAAGAGAGTGTATGCCTGGATAATACACTCCTGTCTGGGGATGGGTCAGCAGAGAGTGAGTCAGTGGCAGGCGAATGAGCCTGCTGCAGGATAGTGAGAGGGAGAGGGTACCAGGCTTGCTTGGGGCAATCCAGAGCCACCAGAATCCTTGATGCAGGCTATAGTCTGAGCTTCAGCAATATCCTGAGTATCGGGGGAAGGGAGGGAAAGCATATAGGTACCTCCTTGACCAGTCCAGGATCAGGGCATCCAGGGGAAGTGTTCCCAGGACTGGGGGCATACAACAGTACGATGAAGCTGGAAATTTAGGGGAGAGGTGAACAGATCCACTTCTGGAGTGCCCCACCACCTGAACACTGTGGCTAGTACTTGCTTGTTCAGAGTCCATTTGCTCTGACCTTGACTGATGCGGGTTAGAGCATCTACCAGGATATTGTGCTTGTCTGGGAGGTGAATAGCTGAAAGCCTGACTCCCAGGGAGAAGGTGAGGGACCAGATTGTCAAGAGCCCCTGAACAGAGTATTTCCTGATCTGGTACCACCCTGCTTGGTTATGTAAAACATTGCAGTGGTGTCTGTTTGAATTTGTACAGTCTACCCTTTTTATGGCAGGAGCATACGCTTTGAGAAAGTACAGTTACGTAAGAACTAACCGTAACAGTAGATCTTCGAGAGAGGCTCTTGCAGTAGGTAATTACATATAGGACTGACGCCGGCAGGTGGCAGGACCCCACGGAAAAATTTCTAGCTAGCAGTCCCTGGCGAGGGACCGCCCCCACGTCAGGTGACCTGCGTCAGGAGACGTTGGTATAAACGGGCGGTCCCTGACACCCGCCTTTCCAGTTCCTTCTCCACGGGCCAGAAAAGGCCAGACGAGAGAGAAGCGGATAATTCGCTCACTGGAAAAGGAGCTGAAAAAGCCTAGGAGGATGGAAGGCAGGAAGGTATTACCTACTGCAAGAGCCTCTCTCGAAGATCTACTGTTACGGTAAGTTCTTACATAACTGTACTATCTTACTTCGAGAGGGCTCTTGCAGTAGGTAATTACATATAGGACTGAATCCCAAGCAGTCTGGAACAAAGAGAGGCACCGGGAGGAGGAAAACTACTCCAAAAAGCAGTTCTAGCTATGCAAGCCTCAAGACAAGAGGCCTTGCAGAACAGCCAGCCTGAAGCCTGCTCTACGGCGAGAGGCAACATCCAAACTGTAGTGTTTAGTAAAGGTATGGATGGAAGTCCAGGTGGCGGCAGCACAGATGTCTGCCGCAGACACATTTTTGAAACAAGCCACTGAGGCAGCTACTGCTCTGGTGGAGTGGCCTCTTACTTTACCCGGTAGGGTCTTGTTATATTTGTCATAACAGAAAGTGATGCAATGAGCCAACCACTTAGACAGGCATTGCTTGGAAACAGCATTGCCTTCCCTTTTGTGAGCAAAAGAGATGAACAATTGGTCAGTCTGTCCGAGATCCTTTGTCCTGTTGGTGTAGTATCTCAGAATCCGGTGGACATCCATAGTATGGAGTAAATACTCCCCTTGATTAGAGTACTGTGTAAAAAAGGCAGGCAACTCTATGGACTGATTCAGAGTAGACTCAGCTACTACTTTAGGAAGAAACTTAGGATTCATGCGAAGAGCAACTCGTTCCTTGTGAAAAATCAAGTGTGGGATTTTGCACATCAGGGCCTGGAGCTCGGAAATTCTCTGAGCTGAAGTAATGGCCACCAGGAAGAGAGTCTTCCATGAAAGAAACCTCAAATCCGCAGAAGCTGCAGGTTCGAAGGGAGGGAGAGTAAGTTTCTCGAGAACAAAGTTCAAGTCCCAAGGGGGAGCAGGAGTATGGATGGGGGGCCTCAGGTGGAGGACCCCTCGGAGAAAGGTCTTAGAGACCTCCAATTGAGCGAAAGCTTCGTCTGCGAAGGGAACATGATAGGCTGAGATGACCGCCATATGTACCTTCAGAGAAGAATGACTGAGACCCACGTCAAACAGATGACGTAGATACTCCAGCAGAAGCCCCGCTGAACAGGAGAAGGGTTTCATGTTCTTGGAAGCAGCCCAGATAGTGAATCTTTTCCACTTCATGGCATAGGTGGATCTGGTGGAGGGTTTTCTGGCCTCCACCAAAATCTCCGCCACTTTGGGAGACACTCCAAAACGGGATTGGGCTAAGTCTGCAGGAGCCATGCATGCAGTTGAAGGGATTTGAGGCCTGGATGGACCAGGGTCTCCTGATCCTGGGTCAGTAAACCTTGAGAGAGAGAGAGAGGAAGAGGAAAAGAAAGAGGAGGATCCTCTGAGTATTGTTGTAGAAGACAGAACCAAACTTTCCTGGGCCAGAAAGCAGCGATCAGAATTATTTGTGCTCCTTCTGAAACTAGTTTCTGCAAGACTCATGGGATAAGTGGAATTGGGGGGAAAGGCATAGACGAATCTGTCCTTCCAGTCTAGAGACAGAGCGTCGCTTCAAAAAGCGCCTCGTTCTGGAACGAGCGAGCAGAAGACGGGAAGTTTTGCATTTAGAGGGGATGCGAACAGGTCGACCTGTGGTGTTCCCCAAAGTCAGAAGATATTGTCTAGAACCCCTTGGTCCAGTTCCCACTCATGAGTCAGAGTAGAAGAGCGACTTAGCTTGTCTGCTAGGGTGTTGTTGACTCCCGGAACGTGAATTGCCATGAGGTGAAGGTCGTGTTGTGTTGCCCAATCCCAAACCCTCACTGTCTCCCTGCAAAGAGGGTAGGACCGAGTCCCTCCCTGTCTGTTGATGTACCACACCACGCACATGTTGTCCGTCTGGACGGCAAGGTGGCCGGGAAGGATGTATTGGTGAAGGGCTTGGAGAGCGTACAACACTGCCCGAAGCTCAAGCACATTGATGTGGAGAGCTTGTTCTAGCTTGGACCAGGAGCCCTGGGTCCGATGAAGGCCTAGATGAGCTCCCCAACCTTCGCCTAAGGCGTCTGTGGTTAAAGTCTGGGAGGGGGGAGGACGAAAGAAAGGAACTCCCGGAAACAGGTTCTCTCGAACCATCCACCATTGCAAGTCTCGAAGCATCGGCGAGGAGATCATAACTGGGTGATCTAGATCGTCCACTAGCTGATCCCATTGAGAGCGTAGAGTCCACTGAGAAATTCTCATGTGGAGGCGAGTGCAAGGAACCATCTGGATAGCAGCATGAGCCGAGAAGGTGAAGGACCGACCTAGGAGACCGTCCTGCAGTCGGACAGCAGACTTATTTGGGTCTGGAGGGTGGACGCCCTGTCCGGAGGCAGGAAGGCCTTGCCCGTGGTCGAATCGAGAATCGCCCCAATAAATTGTAGTCTCTGGGATGGGACCAGATGAGACTTGGAATGGTTGGTGGTAATACCCAGGCGGGCAAAAACCTGCTGGGTAAGGGAGAGGCAACGCAGGAGTTCCTCCCTGGACGAGGCCGCCAGGAGCCAATCGTCCAGGTACGGGAAAACCTGCACTCCCCTGGTACGCAGGTGGGCTGCCACCACTGTCAGGCATTTGGTAAACACTCAGGCGGCCGAGGACAGACCGAACGAGAGCGCCTTGAACTGGTAGTGGTCCCCCTGGAACGCAAAATGAAGGTATTTGCAATGAGAAGGGTGAATGAAGAATATGCAGATAAGCATCCTGCATATCCAGAGCACAAAGCCATTGACCTGGCCGGAGGAGGGGCAGAAGGCTCTGCAGAGAGAGCATCCTGAACCTTTTGTATTCTACAAAAAGATTCAGGGAACTGAGATCCAAAATTGGTCTGAGATCTCCAGTCTTCTTTGGGACCAGGAAGAAATGGGAATAGTAACCTGTCCTTCGCAAATGAAGGAGAACGGGCTCTATAGCTTGCTTCAGCAGGAGAGCCGAAATTTCCTCCTGGACCAAAAGAAGATGTTCCCTTGAATACGACGACTTTGGGGGGAGTGGCGGGGTAGTTTCTGAAGAAACTCTGTTGAGTGCCCTTCTGCTATGAGCTGGAGCACCCAAGAATCTGTGGTTATCCTCTCCCATCCCAGAAGGTGGAGGGAAAACCTCCCTCCTACCAGTTCCTCCAGGGAGTCCGGAGGCAGTGGGAGAGGAAAGGAGTCAGGTGGTGTGGGGCAGCACCGCAGCTGAAGCACCCGCTGCTTTTTTGGGTGGGGGGAGCTTAGCAGCTGTGGGGACCCGGCGTTTTGTGGCCCGCCTTCCCTGTGGTTTCGCCTTTGGCCGATTCCGTCTGCGAAAGGGATGGCGCTGCTGCTGATGGGGACGATACATGGAATCAACTGACTTCAGTGCTGTCCCCTTCTCTTGCAAATCGGTGATGATGCCCTTGACATCACCCCCAAAAGGCAACAACCCCCGGAAGGGTGCTTCCTGGATAGCAGATTGCACCTCCAGGACCAACACTGACACACGGAGCCAAGCATGATGCCGTAGGCCTACGGCGAAAGCTGAGCTCGTCCAGCAGTGTCCACTGCATCATATGTCGCACGAAGCATGTGGTGACTGGCTGAATGAGCAGAGCAGACAAGATCAGCCAACTCCTGCTTGACTTGGGAGTCAGGCAAGGACTCCAGTTTGGCTTCCGCCTGAGTCAGAATGGCCTTCTGGTAGTCCCCCATATGGCCGACATAGTTCAGAGCCCTAATCCACAGCGTGGAGGAAGCATAAATCTTTCTCCCATACTGGTCCAAAAGGCGCGATTCCTTATCAGGTGGTGATGAGCTAAGATGTTTGGGGTTTGCCGACCGGCTGTGAGAGGCGCTAATCACGACCGAGTTGGCACGAGATGAGAATCCAGAAAATCAACACCCTCTGGAGCCTGATACAGCCTGTTCGACTTCCTAGGAAGTGGGGCTAGAGCCGACGGCTGTTTCCATATTGTGGTAACGAGGACAGCATGAGGTTCTATCCAGGGTGGCACCAAGGTAGGAGCTGTCATAGGTAGATCCAGATGTTCAGCGAGTTTCAGACGCTGAGGATCTGGTTCCAGGGAGTGCTATTGATGAACATCCTGGATTTTCCTAAGCAACTCCGTAAAAGAAGGATCCTCCAGAGGAGACTTTGGAGGAGTCCTTGGCCTGGGCTTCGACAGAGGGCGTGGCTTGTCGTCTCTCTCAGAGTAACCGTCGGTAGAATCCGAGGAGTCCGAGGGTGAAGAGGAGGATGAAGAGGAAAAGGACTCCCTTTCCCGACCCCGGGAAGGAACGGACCCCTTGGGAAATCCTCGGGGAAGCATGTCCTGCCCTTCTCTGGATCCAGACGGAAGAACCCTGGAACCCGGAGGTGGTGAGGGAGTGTGCCGCCTCGGACGTATGGGAACCTGGGATGGCACCGTCGCCGGAAGGTGGCTCTCAACCTCTTTGGCGAGCTGAGCCTTGGCCTCAGCCCACCAGGAGGCCAGAGCCTCCTGCAGGTCCACCGGCAGCCGCGAGGGTGGAGGAGGAGGAGGCGGGGGATAAGGATACGGGTTGTAACCATATGGAGTGTATCCAAAACCCGACTGCGGGTAGCCCGGCGTCGGGTATTGTGGCGTCGGGTACTGTGGCGCCAGATACTGCGATCCCGGGTACGCCAGCGTCGGATAAGGCGGAGGTACCAGCAGGCTGAGAGGCTGCACTGGAGCAGGCGGCCAGCAGTAACTCCGCAGGCGGGTCTGATGGAGGGAGCCCAGAGAGCGGCCAGGGGCACAGAATGTCTCCTGGAGTTGGTAAGGCAGCGGAGGAGGAAGATCCTCAAGCTGCCCGAGGATGGAGGAAAAATCCCGGGGTTGAGTTCGGGAGATTCTGATTCCCCAGGCAGCTGCGAAAGGCTGAGGGCAGAGTGCGATGGGCGTGGGAGGGTCGTGAGTCAGTTCACTTGCCAGCCAGATGAGCGGCGTGTGGCTTGAAGCGAAACTCCCAAGAGCGCCGAAGAAGCGCGTCCAACTATGAGCCATCACGGAGCAGGTCGAGTAGAGGATCGGCCTGGTCCAGTGGAGTGGAGCTGCGCCCGAAGGGTCGGACGTCTTACCACCCTCTGGGTGGACGTCGGAGGAGCCGATGCCCGGCTTACCGGAGTCGCCCACAGTGGTAGGCTGCAAGCCTGCGGCTGAACCGGGGCGGATGCCTCCAACTGCCCGGAGGCGCCCACAAGGCCCAAGTGTGAGCCAGACGGGCGGGCCGATGCCCCCTTGGAAACCTCCGAGGTGGCCGCTGAGAAGCGGTCCCCCAGAGGGGATGTTACCTGCATCCCAGCGACTCCTGAGGGAGACGCGGTGGAGGAGCCCTTGTCCCAGTGCCTCTCCTTCTCCTTCTTCTTCCGATGGCCTTTGGGGGAAGTGGACGCCTGCCTCAGTTTTTTGAGCTCCTTCTCCATTGAACTAATTTTCTTCTTCAGAATATGGGCTTCCAGGGATTGCTGCCGCCTTTTCTGGGTAGCTGCGTTGAAACTGAGGCAGTGCTGGAACTTCTCAACCGGGTGATCGAGGCCTAGGCAGAACAGGCACAGGGAGTGGCCGTCCTTGTGCGGTAGTTGGGCATCACAGGAATCGCACTTATTCTTGTGCTTGGAGGGAGTAGGGGACGACATACACCGACAATTGTACTGACGTTAGTCGAAAAAGCAATTGTTTTCGGTAAAAAAACGATGAAAATAGGGCTGTGAAGCCACGAACTTTCACGGCTGCCGCACGAGGCTAATGGCGGGGAAAGAACTGGAAGGCAGGCGTGACCCCCTCATGTCACGCCTCCTGACGCCAGTCACCTGATGGGGCGGTCCTCAGCCAGGACTGCTAGCTAGAAATTTTCCGTGGTCCTGTTGCCGCGCCAGTCCTAGTATGTAATTACTCTACTGCAAGAGCCCTCCTCTCAAGTAAGATCTAGAAAGATTGCTCCGAGTTCCAAAAGGTACATATGTAACAGTGACTCTTGAAGAGTCCTGGTGCCACTCACTGAGGTACTGTCCAGATGAGCTCCCCCGCCCAGGAGGGAGGCATGTGTGGTGATCACCTCTTCGGGAATAGGAGCTTGGAAGGGGATCGCTACTATCAAATTTGCAGGGTTCTTCCACCAAAGCAGGGACTGAAGGGACTGCTCTGTCACCGGTATTAGCTTTGAAAAATTGCTGCTTTTTTGAGACCAATGAACTCCAAAATAGGTTTGTAGGATTCGCACCCTATACCTGACTCCTGGGACAACTGCAGACATTGAAGCCATGTGTCCCAATAGCCTGAGGGAATGTCTGGCTGATCTTGGCTATCCCTGGACGAAAGAATCTGCCACCGAGGGGAAGTCTGAATTCTCACATGGAAGGAAGGCATATCTTTTCTAGTTGTCCAGCTGAGCTCCTATGGGTTCCAGGTGAGACTTTATTTAGATTTACCAGGGAACCCAGAGACTCCAGAGTGAGCCCTGTGAGGGAGAGGACTCCCTAACCTGACAAGGAAACTGTGGCACTATGAGCTAATCATCAAAAAAGGGTTAGATAGAGATGCCCAGCTTCCTGAGGTGTGCTGCTACCACTGCCAGGCACTTTGTAAAGACTCCTGGGGCTGAGGATAGACCGAAAGGCTGCCGCGAACTGATAGTGGCAGATTCGTTAAAAAAAACTCAGCGGGTCCACAGAAAATAAAAAATGATAAAAAACAGTAAAATTACACTCAGCACACTAAAAAAATAAGTCTGTGAGGAAAACGTTACCAAGATAAACAAAAAAGAGGCTTTCAACAAGGAAAGTTGAGACACCCCTCTGGGGCAATGTTGCTCAGTCAGCGGAGAAAAAATTCTGAAGCCCTTCAGGCTGCTCCCTCTCAGCACACTCCCCTCCTTTTTTCTGACTGGCTAATGCCCAAGCTAATTATCTTAAAGGCATACCTCTGGGGCAGTAGCACCTAACCTGCTAACTGCTATAGTTACTGATGCTAAAGGACTCCTGGTGTAAGAAAATGGAGAACTACCCACTCCATGCTGTCTGCTACTATTAAAGTTCTTCCAAAGCCAAGAAAAGGTCCCACCCTGTGTGCGTTACCACCCCATTTCACTTCTTACTAAAGACTACAAAACAGTGTCAAAGACAGCAGGCATGCTGGTGCAGCAGCAGTAGCACTACTGCTTGTGATGCAGAGGACCTGGGTTCAGAAGCAAACCCGGGAGTCAGAAGGCCGGCCGGGGGAGGAGGATTCAGCATCTGATGGACTGCTCTCCCTTGGGGTCGACTGGCCCCTAGCGGAGGCTGGGTGTCTGACAGCCAGGGCATACAAGCTGAGGGTTGTGGCAGATGTCTGCCCATACACTATCATATCATTGCACAGCACACCTCCCTGGGGAATTAGCATACCAAAAATTACCAGGCTGAGCAGGAGGATGTCGCCCCTACCAAGCCCTATGCAGCGGACTGAGGCACTCTGCCCCCAGATCAGCTTCAGTCTCTGACTGGAGAGTAGTGCCCCCCTCGATGGCCCTGCCTGGGGTAAGCCAGGTGCACTCCAGGGGTGGAGGGTAAGTCCTGGGGATGAGGTGGCAGACGATGGAGCATGCAGTCAGTAGCCAAGAAAAAATTAGTGTAAAAGATGAGCTTTGAGGCTGGAGGATTCTCCCAGAACTTGTCCACCCTGACCAATCACAGGTAAGAATGGGGTGGCAGGGTAAGCACATCAGGTCCCTCAGAAGTTATTTTACCCTTCAAGGGGTCTCATTAACTCCTAGCAAGGACCTGGAGTGTAATACTTCAAGCAGGGGTAAAAGGAGAGTATGGAGCTTCCCAGTCTTCACCATTACATGACAGCTCAACTGGCATACCGTTTGGGAGAAAAGCAGGCATGGAGGAATATCGAGAAACATGGTATTGTCAAATCCCTTCTGGACAAACTATTACTCCTGCTCCTTAACTCCTATCATTATGCCGTGCATCAGAAATCCCTTCAAAGAGCACCTCTTCCCCCCCACCCCCGATTTCTTTATTTGCCTGCAAACACACCAGGAGGCTCCCTTACGTGAATGGGAGTTCCTCTGTAGTAGCTGTAAATATTTTTCTTGAGCCACCAAAGGAAAGGATGGAATCTTATTTTGCTGGGGCTAGCCGCTCGATCCCTTCCACTTCCTGATTGCCGATACCGTCCCCGCGCTTCTTTGTTTTATGATGTCATTATAGGACTAGCGCGGGGACGTGTTCCATTCAAGTCGATGGAGCGTGGTTTTAAGTTATTTTCAGTATTTTTTTTTTTTTTTGAAATTACTATTTTCCTCCTTCCTGCCTGCCATCCCTGACCCTTCAGAACCTCCAAGGAAGACATCCTCTGCCTTACACCTGCCCGTGTGACCCCACAGGAACCCCATAGAGCAGGTTTACCCCGAGGGATGGGGCAGAGCTTATTCTCAACAATCAGATTTAAAACCGGTCTGGAACCATCGGGCAGACCGAGGAGGCACATCGAGGCCCGTCTCCGAGCTCCATCTTCACATGGCAGAGGCGCTTCCGCCTTCACCCCCACCCCTACAGCATAGGACTCCTGACGCTACAGCGCAGAGCGCCGACGCCATGCTGTATGCGTCGGCAGCCCTTCCCTTACATTGGGCTGTGCAGTACTCCCAGCCTCCGCCGAGTCAAACAAGTGTTCGGCTATAGCCTGACCCTCCCGGAGTAGGCAAGCTGTCGTGGGTCACTCAAGCCTAACTCCCCGGCGGCCACCAGCAACCCGAGTCGCTCCGAATCCGGTCGCCAGCGTCGGCGGTGTGGCGTCAGCGCCTCAACCCTCAGCGCCACCGGGCCGGGCCTTATTTTCAGTATTTTAATTGGACATTTGGAAGCCTGCATTCAAGTAACAAGGCTACTACAGAGGAACTCCGTTAGGTAAGGGAGCTTCCTGAAGTGTTTGCACTGTACTAAGAAAGATGCTCTTTAACAGACATAGTGTGCAAGTATGGCTCCTGTTGTGCAAAATGATAGGCCTCAGTCCTGGACTGTACCCAGGGGTAGATAATACCAAAGCATTTTAAGGCTTTCCAAATTATGTCTTTCCACCAGGAACTCCTCAGGTAGAAAAGGAACGGGATCACAAACCTGGGATACCTTTATGGTGGGGGAAGGGATAGTTCTTACTTACTTCCTTTACCACAATTAAAATTAAATACTCCCTACCCACTTCTTTATGCATACTTCAGATTAAAGGGGCACTGTCAGTGTTCCTGTCATTTTCATGAGTACATTGTGGCATGTGTCATGTTAACTCTAGCAACCCAGCAAAATGAATGCCACAGGGGCTACAAAATAATTAAGTTAATGGCTTTTAAAGAGGAAAATTTAAACTAGAGTGGTCCACTGTGAAGGCCACCAGCCGATATGCCCACGTGTCCCCGACTGTGATGGTGCACCAAGTCACAGGTAAACTCATTCATAAATGAGTTTGAAATTTTAAAAATACAAGATAAAGACTGTACCTGATAGTAACTGCAATCCTGAGTTTGGCAATGTGTTTCTTTGTGAGATGAGCTCCCTAACCCCTCCCCGATTCTTTTGGAAACTGAAGCTGAGATTCCGGGCATACAAATTAGCACTAGTGCTAATGCGCACGCCTAGCGTCACGACTTCAATTTCCAAAAAGAAAAATCAACTTAGAGCGCTTGTTTTTTACAAAGAGACAGATTGCTAAACTCAGGATTGCAGCTACTGTCAGGTAACAGTCCCTATCTCGTATTTTTTCCATTATTTCAAACTTGTTCATGAACGTATTGACCCATGGTTCAGCATGCCATCAGTCAGGGATGAGCGAGGGTATTGGCTGGCAGTTTTCACAGCGAACCGCTCTAGTTTAAATTTTCCCCAGTAAAAGCCATTAACTTATTTTGTAGTTCCTATGGCATTAATTCATTTTATTGGGTTAACAGAGCCAGCATGGCACATGCCACAATGTACTTATGAAAATGACAGGAACACTGACAGTGCCCCTTTAAGGTGCTAACTGCCAATCTGGGACCTCCTGTAATGTGTCCCGAAGCCTCCACTGTGGAGACTGTGTTGTGTGTGTGTGTGTGTGTGTGTGTGTGTGTGTTGGGGGTGGAGAGTGCCCTGGGAGTTTGCCACTTAACTACCTTCTATAGGATACTGTGATGCAGTGTCCCCTCTCCAATGAGAAAGTTAAGGCCACCTGGGAGGTGTACTTACAGACACCATCATCCCTAAAATCAGGAAACTATTTCCCATGCCCTGGATTGTTCAATGAATAATAAGCTGTGTTAGATTCAATACAATGTTATGTACAGCACATATTACACACCTGCCAGATGTTACAGCATAAATACAGATAAGTACCCCTTATGTTCTAATGCCAAGCAGTGGATGGTACACTTCTCAAGCTGGCTTTGATATATGCAGGGCTTTTCTACCGGAAGGAGGTTCATGACATTATGACCCATGTCCAAAATTCCTCTCCCAGACACCCCTTTGGAGTTCCTGTTGGGGGCAGAGCTGGATCTCTCTGGGAGGCATCAACACCCACTGTGGGACCCCTCCATGATCAATGCCAGAAATACTATCACGACACTGGATTGGTAAAGATCTTTCAACAATTTCTCAGAAGTTGAAAAAAATGTCCTTTCCTGCCTCAAATTAGAAAGGACACAATACAATTCTCTGGCAAAAAATAATGTATTTATTGAAATGTGGTATCCCTTAATTACTGCTACTGAAAATAGTCAGCTTCCCTGCTAACTCCTGTTAACTGTGTACCTACAAGTCCATGACATTATTACTATATGGTGTCATCGCTGGGAGGAAGATGTACTCTTGTCCAATTATACATCTTGCCTTGCTATGTGTCCTCCTTTTTCACGTATACTGTACGACACATAAAAGGTTACTTACCTGTGACCGTAGTTCAAGGTGTGGTATACAGTTCAAATCCACACTCTGACAGTTCCTCTGCAAGTGCTGCTTCATTGGACGTCTTTGAGCTAAGCTCCTCCTACCACCCAGGTAGTATATTCCCCGGCTCTTGCCCGTAACATTAGATGTCTGCATTCTAGAAGCTGGGATCAGGGTGCTACACTGCCAAGGGGAGGCTGAGTGGGCTGTGTGGTTGTGAACTGTATACCAACACTAGAACTAACCTCAACGGGCAGCTAACCCCAACCTTGACTATGCCACCTTGCTAAAATCATATCACCTGGAGCAAGTTATTTCTGCCTGTACCAGACACAACCCTGTACATTTAACCACTCAATCCTTGACTGGATTATCACTAACCGGTCCAATCTAGTCCTCCAAGCAGGTACCATGTCTGATGCAATTAGCGACCACACCCCCACTTACACCGTCATGATCACCAAAATGGTCCGCCCGCCACACAAATTACTGTCCTTCAGGAACTTTAATAGCCAGAACCATGACCTTGTGATTGGGGATGCAGTGTCCATAAACTGGTCCCCCCCCCACCTGCTAGAGACCGTCTCCTCCACTGTCACGTTCTTCACTAGCACCCTTCAGAAGCTTCAAGACAAGCACTTTCCCATCAAAACCAGAAGGGTTAGAGGTGGCTGTATGTACTGGATATCAAAAGAACTGCTAAAGCAAATGAAAGACAAACTCCAAATGGAGAGCTTTCAAAGTGTCCCCATCACCCCAACTATGGAACTCCTACAGACAGCTGTGCAATGCTTTTAAGCAGTTAGCCAAGTCACTAAAACGGAAGTACTTCATTGACTTCCAAAAACACACCCATGGGAATCCTCGTAGTTTTTGGGCCTCAATTGGATCCATACTAAATCCCAAGTCCGATAAGCAAATAACACAAATTACATCCCCGTCAGGCACCATCGATGACCCTGCTGGCATCACAGAAATGTTCAACTCCATGTTTACCGACCTAACCCCTTACCTTAGTAAGCTTCCTTCCCACCCTCCCTCTGGCCTAAATAAAAATGGCAGCCACTCCACTCCTCCAAACTCTGACACCCCTACCCCTTCTTTCTATTTTAGGGCCATTGGTCCAAAGGTCATCATAAAACTCCTGAAAACACTTCCTATCAGAGGTAGTCCTGGAAGTGACGGGCTCTACCCCCGCTTTTCTGAGGATCATCTCCCCAGCTATTGTCTGACCATTAACCCACATTTTCAATCTTGCACTGTCCACATCTATAGTGCCGGACACCTGGAAACACACTAATGTGGTTCTCATCTTTAAAGCGGGTGACCCCCTTGCCCCAGTAGACTATAGACCCACTTTCCTGCTCCCACACCTAAGCAAGCTACTGGATAAAGTTGTTCATTCCCAGCTATCTGAACACCTAGATAAAGACAACCTCCTGTTTCCACTTCAGCATGGTTTCCGTAAACACCAAGCTCCTCCTCTGCCCTGGCAGTTTTCTCCAACCATGTCCTTAGGAATATGGACATAGGTAAGGCCGCGGGCGCAGTTTTTGTTGATTTGTCAAAGGCATTCTACCTCGTCGACCAACACCTTCTCCACTCCACAATTCTACAATTTGGCTGCTCCCCTGGACCTGCTGCATGGTTCCACAGCTACCTCAACAACAGGTTCCAATTCGTGTGCACAGGCAAAGTTGCCTCTGCTTCTCTTAATACTAGCACTGGAGTTTCTCAGGGATCAGTTCTTGGCCCCTTCTCTTTTCTATGTTTATCAACGCCCTCCTGGCCGATAGTCTAAACTGCAATGCACTCCTTTATGTGGACAACTTAGCCCTGTACCACAGTGACAAATCCCTTAAATCTATCTCCTTCACCCTCACTGACAACTATGGTGCTGCACAGAGCTGGTTCTTATCGAGTAAACTCCTTGTCAATGGAAAAAAGACGAAGGCCATTCTCTTCGGCTCCAAGCCCTTCCTTAGCAAGGCCACCAAATCAAACTCCTCCCTCACAGTATGTAAGCCTGCAGGACCCCCCTTGAGCAGGTCACCTCTTTCAAATATCTAGGCGTTACTCTCAACCCCTTCCTCACCTACGATGATCATACAACTCTGACCATAAGAAAAATTCACCACAAACTAGGTGCGGCATACCACGCAAATCACCTGAAGCTCGCCTGGCCATTGCGCAAGGTAATCTCCTGCTACTCCTAGATTACTGCTCCCCCGTTTACTCCGTCATGTCCGCCAATCTTCACTCCCGCCTTAACACTACATATAATGCCATCTGTCGCTTTGCTCTTAAAGCCCCCTTTTCTACCTACCACTGTACACTCTACCAGTCCCTTGGATGGCTCCCCTCCAGGCCCATTTTGACTTAGCCAGAGGCTGCCTGGTAGACAATGCTCTCAGAAGGAACCAGTTATCTCCATATGCTCCTCTACTTCTTAATAGGGCTACCACTAGAGCCCTTAGGACCTCCCCTGTCCCTCCCCTAGTAGTTCCTCGCATCACTACAGTGATAGGTAGTAAGGCTTTCTTGGTCTCTGCCCCCTCCCTTTGGAACCAACTTCCCCCCATCCATTCGCACATCCCCATCCCATATGTCATTCAAATCTAATCTGAAGGGCTGGCTCCTGGCAGAGTCTACTTGAAATTGCTCCTTAGGCTGTGCAGGAGCCCATAAACCACCATAACTTACCCCAGCCGGTAAGTATTGTGTCCATTTGGTCCATGTCCCCTCCTTTTCCCTCTGTCCTACACTGACCCACATTCTCTAGTGCATGCACCCACACTTTTGACTTTCTGACCTCTACAATCCCACACAGCCTACCTGTCTGACTCCTCCCACGTCTGGTACCCTATGTTAGGCTATTACTTAGCATGCACTTTGACTCTGCAGGGCACATCCTTTCATGTCCCCTGCACTACAGCCTATGTTCCCTGCTGTCTGTGTATGGTGCTCTATCTGGGGACCACGCTCTGCTTACCACAGTGCTTTCTCAGGCTGACCTGCTCTTCTTCCACAGCACATGCTTTGTTGCCTAGACTATATATTTACAATATGTGATGCTTTTAACTGCTCATTTATTGAATTGTACAAATGTACTATATCGTCTTTTCACTAATACCTGTATCCTTACTATAATGTAATTTTAGAAGCCATGCCTGTATACTATATGTAAAATATGCTGTTCTTGTGTTGCTGTCTCGCCATTTTGTGGCCCAGGTCGTGACTGAAAATGGTCCTCTGGATCAGTGCACTTACCTGGTTACCAAAAACATAAATAGAAAATAAATGAATTGAATAAACTACGATTGCAGTTGAGTAACCTGTATTTCTAAGGGCATGGATCCTGTTCAACAAGCCACACTCTGGCAGACTCCTTCCTAGCAGTACTCCAGGAGGAGGGGGCAAGCCATGTACCCCTATTTGGTGAACAGACTGGAGAACCAAGGTCCCAAAAGCGGCATCCCAACATGATTCAAGGTAGATGTTATACTGGGAAATTAAAGAGTGTGCCTTCCTCCAGGTAGCAACTCAAGATTTTCTATATTTGGATGTCTCTGGAGGCAGCAGTATGTCTGGTGGAATGAGCCAAATCCTTTTGGAAGGCTCTCCACCAACCAACCTGTAGCAGTGACTGATGCAGGATGTTATGCATCTGTGGACTGTCCGCTTTGCTGCTGGTCTGCCAGGTGCAGCTTCAGCATAACAAACAGCTGGCAAACCTCACCCCGAACTCCTGCAGTACGTCCTTGTAATTAGCGCTATCCGAAGGTCAAAGGTATGGAGCCTTCAATTGACCTCAGAAGTCATGTTAGTAAAGTATTATTGGTAAGTTAATCACCTGGTTACTCTGAAACTCTGATACGACCTTCGGGAAGAATTTCAAGTGGGTGACGAAGGATGACTGTCTCTGTGGAAGACCAAATAAGGAGACTCCAAGAGCGCCTGGTACTCACTTATTCTTTTGACTGAAGTAATGGCCACCTAGAAGACTGTCTTCCATGACAGGTATGACATCTCACACCTGCACATAAGTTCGAATGGCTTGCCCATGAACACAGCTAGCACCAGCAGTAGGTTCCGTGGAGGTGGTTCACTGGAGAGGACAGGTAAAGGCCTTTAAAGAAGCCCACGACCAATTTCTCTTGGGTCACTGTTGGCATATTAGCCTGCGTCTGGTAGGCAGAGGTGGTTGCCAGGTGCACCCTGACGGTCACCTGCAACCCCAATGGAGAGTGGACCAGAGGTACTCCAGGATGCTTGCCACAAGGCAAGCAAGGAGATCGAGCTCCTTGCCCTGACACCAAAAGGAAAACCTCATCCATTTAAAGGCATTGCACTTCCAAGTCGACTCTTTTCAGGAGACCTCTACAATGTTGAGCACAGCTTCCAAAAGACTTAAGACCTGGAACTCTAGCTGCTCAGGAACCAGGCTGTGTGGTGCAGGGACTGAAGATCTGGGTGCAGGACCTTCCCCTGTTGTCTGGTCAGCAAGTCTGGGTGAAGAGGCAGCTGCCACGGAGGCTTGCTGCTGAGACAAAGGAGATCCAGGTACCAGAACTGTCTGGGCCAGTTGGGAGCTATCAATATCATCTGCACCTTGTCCTTATGAGTCTTGACCACCACACTGTGGACATGGGGGAAAGGAGGGAGAGAGTATATGAGGCCTGGGGTCCAAAGCCTCGCAAACGAATCCAACAGTGCCCTGGAGTGTGGGGGCGGGCATAAAACAGCCTCAGCTTTCTGTTCTGCCAGGAGGCAAACGGATCCACCAAAGAGGTGCCCCATCAGAAGAACAGGTGACTTACCACCTCCTGATGTGGCGATCACTCATGCAACATCTCTGCCACCCGGTTAGGAACATCTGCCAGCTGATTGTTCACTCATGCAACATGTATCACAAGGAGATTGGTACTGGGGCTGCGCATGAAGGTCCAGGTGTGGAGGGCCTCCTGACACAGAAGGATTAAGTTCCGCCCTGCCTGTTCAGGTAAAACATGGTAGTGGTATTGTCCACCTGGACCTGCATGACCTGACCCCCTGATCACAGAAGCAAATTCTGTGAGCGCCAACCACACTGCATGGAGCTCCAGCAGGTTGATGTGGTGACCAGACCCCCTGGGTGACCAGAATCCATGGGCTCTGTGGTCTCCCAGGTGTGCTCCCCACCCAACTAGAGACGTGTGCATCGTGAGCATATTTGGCTCTGGGTGGACAAATGGGATTCCTTCCTCCAGATGGCAAAGGACTAACCACCAATGGATGGCATCCCACATCAGCTGAGCCACTATGATCGGCTGATCCAGGTGACATAGGTTCTGGGACAACTGGTTATCCAGTTCCCACTGCAGGTGGCACATCTACCAGCGTACCCATGGACCATGCTGGTGGTGGATGCCATGTAACCCAGCAATCTGAGAAAATCCCACGCAGGGCTCAAATGCCCAACCTGAAATGATTGGGAAGAGGTAAGGTCCTGAAACTGGTCCACAAGGAGACAGGCAGGGAGTCTAGCACTGCCCCGATTAACGATGACCAGTGAGGGTATCAGTTCAGAATTGTCTGTGTTGACCTACAGGCCCAAGTCTCTGCAGGTCTGAAAGGCCAGATCTCTGGGCTACTCTACGGTCTCACTGGATGGAAATTTTGAAGAAGTTTTCTCTGAAGAAACTTGCCAAATCACAATAGTAGCCCTTCAGTGTTGCAGAGCTGCAAAAGGAGATCTGTCCCCTCCAGCAGAAAGAAGATCTGATGTCATACGAACATACGAATGTGCCAGCAGAAAAAGACCACCTGGTCTAAGTCTGCTTGAGTGTGCAGCTAGCACTCCTAGTTTGCAGCTGCCCCCCCTTTGCCATCCCACTGCTGCCCCCCACCCTCACTCTCCCCTGTTCCCTATCCCATGTCCTTTTAAAGTTGTCCACAGATTTACATGATACCAACTATTTTGGTAGTGCATTCCATTTTGCCACCCCCCGTCCGTGAAATAGTGTCTCCTCATTTCCCTCCTAACTCTCCCCCCCAATTCTTAGCCCGTGCCCCCTGGTGTCCCTCCCCCTCCTTAGCTTAAAGACCCCATCTGCCCCGTCCTTACTGATTCAAACAGAGGGCGTGATAGGTTGGCCTCTGGTGCACAGACAGGGCTTTGTCTTGGCTCTGTACCACTGAAGGCCTCTTCTAGGGTGTGTGATCTGGGCGTTATTCTTGACAGCGGATTGACACTTGAGTTTCAGGTGGTGTCCGTACCAGCTTTTATCATCTGAGGAATATCGCCAGGATAAAGCTCCTATTTCCACCGCTGGACCTCCCCACTTTGGTGCATGCCTTTCTGACGTCCAAGCTTGACTACTGTAATGCAATCTATCTCGGGGTCTCTGGGGGGTACCCTGCGCCAACTGCAGCTGGTGCAGAACGTGGCAGCCAGGCTGTTGACAGGACAGCCTAAGTACTGTCACATCACTCCGGTGCTGCATCAACTGCACTGGCTGCCGGTTAGGTGGAGGATCCTCTTTAAGGTGGGTTTGCTCATCTTTAAGGCCCTACACGGCCTGGGCCCTGGTTACCTGAAGGACCTTCTTACACCTGCTGTCTTGGCCCACTGTCTCCTTCGCATACATCGGCTGACCGACCCACACCTGGTAAGCAGAGATGGCTGCCAGGTGCACCCTAAGGGTCGATGACCGAAGACCCCTTTGGACAGAGACCAAAGGTAGCCGAGAATGTTAGCCACTGGACAGGACAGAGAGTCCAGACCCTTGCCCTGACACCAAATGGAAAACCTTTTCCATTTGAAGGCATAACATTTCCTGGTCGATTCCTTTCTGGATGCCTCCACCACAGTGAGGACATCCTCGGAAAGACCCAAAGTCTGGAACTCTAGCCACTCAGGTACCAGACTGTGAGGTGCAGGGATTGACGGTCCGGATGGTATACCTTCCCCTGACAGAGAGATTGGGTCCGGGCGTGCTGGAAGCTGCTCCGGGGGCCTGCAGCTGAGGAGATCTGGATACCAGAACTGGCGCGGTCAGTCTGAGGCTACCAGAATCACTTTTGCCCTGTCCCTCCTCACCTTGAGGAGCACCTTGTGGATCAAGTGAAATGGAGGGAAGGCGTAGAAGAGGCCTGGGGTCCACGGCCTCGAGAAGGCATCCCCCTGCAGTGAACTCTGCTGAGGGGGGCGGGCATGAAACAGACTCAGCTTGGTGTTTTCCCTGGAGGCAAACAGGTCCACTATCGGTTTGCCCCAGTGAGAGAACAGGCTGTAAGCTACCTCTGGATGGAGAGACCACTAGTGGGATGTCTCGCCTAAGCGGCTGAGAGCATCCGCCAGATGGTTTGAGGCTCCTGCCACATGGATGGCTAGGAGATCCGCCTCCAAACGGCTGACGAGGGTCCAGATGCACAGCGCCTCTCTGCAAAGCAGACAGGAGTGTGTGCCGCCCTGTTTGTTGAGGTAATACATGGTTGTGGTATTGTCCATCTGGATTTGAACCACTTGACCCTAGAGCCGAGGAGCGAAAACTGACAGTGCCAGTCTGAATGCTCTGAGCTCCAACAGGTTGATGTGGTATCAGGACTCCTTGGGGGTCCAGAACCCATGGGCCCTTTTGTCCCCCATGTGGGCTCCCCAGCCCATGAGACAGGCATCGGTCATGAGGATGGCTGTCGGTTCGGGGCGGACAAATGGGATCCCTTCCTGCAACCGGTCTGGGGCGGTCCACCATTGGAGAGTGTCCCACATCTTCTGGGTTACAGTGATCAGCTGGTCGAAATGACTGTGGCGCTGAGTCCACTGGGTGGCCAGCTCCCACTGGAGGGGGCACATGTGCAACTGGGCCCAACAGACCACTGAGGTGCACACCATCATGTAACCCAGAAGGCGCAGAAAGTCCCGGGCAGGGCGCAATTGCCCAACCAGAAATTATTGGGCAAAGGAGGAGAGAACCTCCACCCTGTCTGCCAGGAGCCGAGCTCTGGCTTGACGAGAGTCGAGCTATGCCCCAATGAAGCACATCACATGGGAAGGCACGAGTTCCGACTCGGCCTCATTGATCAGGAGGTCGAGTTGGGAGCAGGTCTGGAGGGCCAGGTCACTGGACCTCTCCACCTCCTGTTGGGTGGGACCTGCTAAGAGCCAATTGTTGAGGTAGGGATAAATCCTGCCCCCCCCCCCCCCGAGATGGGCTGCCACCACTGGAACGCATTTGGTGAAGACCTGTGGGGCCGATGACAGGCCGAATGGCATGGCTCAGAACACGTATAGGGTCCTTTCAGCTCTGAAGCGGAGGAACTGCCGATGAGACAGACGGATTGGGATGTGAAAGAACATGTCCTGCAGATCCAGTGAACAGAACCACATGTTTCGCTCCAAGGCTGGTATGATCTGGGACAGAGTGACCATCCGAAAGGTGCGGGACCTGAGATACTGATTCAGGTCATGCAGATCTAGAATGAGGCGCTAGCCCCCCGCCCGCTTGGGCAGCAGGAAGTACCTGGAGACAAAGCCCGAGTCTGGAGGATCTGCCACTGGAGCTACTGCCTCCTTGAGGAGGAGCTGAGCAATGTCGTCTCAGAGAGCCGACTGAGTCTGGATGGATACTCTTCCCTCCCGAGGGGCGTGAACTCGGCTTGGAGGATACTGCTCAAATTTCAGAGGCAGACTCTGACCAACCACTTCGAGAACCCACCTGTCCGTAGTGACAGTGGACCAGGCAGAAAAGCTGGACCCCCACGGGAGGACCCAGAGCTGGCGTGATGGGACGGGGAGGCAGCCCCTGCCCCGTCACTGAGCATGCTTAGGAGGAGGAGGAGGATCCAGGACCCGAACCTTGGCCTCCTTTATGGGCCTGGGGGGGTCCGGGTTTGGGCCTGGGGCGCCAAGCTTGAGCTTGCTGCTACTGCCCTCCTTGAAAGGAGGATTGCTGTGCTGCAGGGGAAGAGTGCCAAAACAGCTTCTTCTTCTTCTGTTGGTTCTTGCCCAAAGAACCCTTAGCAGAAGTAGCGTGGCATTGGACTGCTCAATATGCTGAAGGTGACCAGCCACACCTGGGTCAAAAAGATCGGTGCCCAGGAAAGGCACATCAGCTAGTTTGTGCTGAGTATCTGCCAGAAAGGAAGAGAGTCCAAGCCCTGTGATGAGAGGCAACTGCGGCTGCCACTGAACGGGCACAAGAATCCCCAAAGTCCAGGGCTGTCTGAAGCTGCTATTTGGCAACAGCTCATCCCGGACCTGCTTGACTGTGGTCTGCATGTCCGTGAGGAGGTGTGGGAGGACTTCATCCAAAGACCCCAGGAGGGCATGGGAGAAGTGTGCCATGATAATGGCTGAACTTGCCTGATGAAGGCTTAAAAAGAAGAGGCTGCATAGACCTTCCTGGCCGAGTGATCCAAGAGTTTGGATTCTTTCTCGGGAGGTCGGTCCGTGTTGGCAGAAATGCCAGTACGCCTGAACACAGAGGCGGTCACCAGGCTCTCGGCCAAAGGGTGCTCTGTGAATCCCGCAAGGGACCCCATGGGCACCGCATACTTACGGGCCATACGGGCAGACAGAGCTGGACAAGAGGCAGGGCGCTGCCAGAGTTCTAAGGCCGGGCCAACAATGGCCTCGGCCACAGGAAAAGCCTTCGTTGGGGTATCCCCTCTCTTGAGGATGTCCGTGAGAGGGTACTCTGCCTTTTTCTGGACTGGCTCAAGGGGCATCCCTGTGGACTCAGAGATGAGGTGAAGAATGCCCTGAAAGGACAAAGGACCTTCCTCAGTCTCTATCCCACCGACCAATTCGTCATCCCTGGGGTGAGAATGTAGGCCAGTCACATCTGAATCTGAGGAATCTGGATACAGTGGTCGACCACCCAGGTCACCCTCGACCTGCCAAGGGCGGTCCGGGGTGACAGTGACCGAAAGACGCCGGGGAAGCCCAGTGTCTGGCCTATCTTTCTTAGAAGGAGCCCCTCCCAAAGGCTGCTTGGGCAGTGGTTCCACCACTATCGGTGGAGACCAGTTTAGGCCGAACCAGAGGGTTTGCCGGCTTCATGGGTGGGGGAACCAACTTGATTGGCTCCGGAGTCGGCTTCAGCCTAGGAGGCGGAAGCCAAACAATAGCCGGGGTAGAAGCTGGGGTTGGCTTGTGCCGGGTCAAAAGAAAACGTCACTTACCGTAGTTATCTTGTTTCTTCTAAGGGAATCTTACTGTATTCGGACAATTGCAGTATGGTCTCACCATAGGACTGCCCCGGAGCCGAAATGGATACTAGAACCTATGCTAATGATGGAATGTTAGGCTCGAGCTCGGTTTTCAAATCACTGTCCCTGGTTGCACTTCCTGCAACCATCAGATTCTTACGAAGCATGCAGAAGCTAAAAACTCTAAGCTTACTAACTATGACTAAATACCCCTAACAGGGTAAGAACAAATATCCCCAAATAACAAGGGCGTCACTAAGACTCAAATCAACAGATGCCCAACAAACTACTAAGTACCCACAGGTTTCCAACATAACCAGCAGTGTGCAGGATCCTGAAGGTCCTAGCAGGGTAGGAAGGTTGGGAGCTCAGAATACAGTAAGATTCCCTTAGAAGAAACAAGATTACTATGGCAAGTAATGTTTTCTTCAAAATCCCGGAAATCTTACTGTATTCTGACAATTGCAGACTACCCAAGCAGTGCCTTTGGAGGCAAGCAGAGGACCTATTTAGGAAACAGGCTCTGCAAAACTGCTGTGCCAAACTTGACATCACTCCTGGCTTGTGTGTCCAGACAATAGTGCTTAGTGAATGTATGGACCATTTTCCAGGTAGCTGCTTTACAGATTTCCAGCAGAGGGATATCTCTTGAAGCTGCTATAGATTCAGCTGTCCCCCTGGTAGAGTGGGCCCTGAGCCCTTGAGGTGACTGTTTACCCATCTTGCTATAACAGAACTGAATGCATGCCACAATCCATCTTGCTATGGACCTTTTTGTGGCAGGTTTGCCTTTCCCAGCTTCCCCATAAGTCAAGAAAAGTTGGGTCTTATCCCCTCTATGACTTTCTATATGCTCCAGGCAGTAGCTGATAGCCCTTTTAACATCCAAGCTATGCAGCCTACGTTCTCCTGAAGTAGAGTGGTCAGTAAAGAAGACTGGAAGTATGATGGACTGATTAATATGAAAATCTGAAACCACTTTAGGAAGGAATTTATTATTAGTCTTAAGGACCACCTTATCCCTACGGAATGCCACATAATCAGGCTCCATGGACAAAGCCTGGAGTTCACTGATCCTTTTAGCAGAAGTAATGGCAACCAAAAACACAGTCTTCCAAGTCACATACTTAAGATCAGCTGTTGCCATAGGTCCGAAAGGTGGTTGCATAAGCTGTGCTATGCAAATACTGAGATTCCATACTGGAGTGGGAGTTCTGTGGGTTGGGTGCAAATGCATCAATCCCTTAAAGAATCTCCTAAACACTAGATTAGAGCAGGGATGATGACTTAACTGCTGACAACTAAGCTGAGACTGTGGTCAAGCGCACCTTCAGTGTGGAAGGCAATAAGCCTAGAGAGTGCAAGTGAGTAAGGTAGTCCAGAACTACAGGCAGTCCTGCCTGGTTGTGGTTCAGCTTTCTATTCTGGCACCAGACAGAAAATCTTTTCCATTTGGAAGAATAAATCTTTCTGGTAGAAAGTTTTCTAGAAACCCTGAGGACCTCCATAACACTCTCTGAGAGGTGTAGATTGGCATACTCTAGGTCCTCAACAGCCAGGCCTTGAGCCTGAGAGACCCAAGGTTCGGGTACAGGATCCTGCCCTGGGATGAGGTCAGTAGGTTATGTCTCGTGGGAAGGCTGACCGGCGTGGCTATTGACATGTCCATTACCATGGAGTACCAAGGTTGCCTGACCCAATCTGGAGCAATTAAGATCATTGTGACAGGTTGGGATCTGAGCATGATCAGAACCCTTAGTAATAATGGGAATGGAGGAAAGACGTACAGAAACTTCCCCGACCAATCCAGGACTAGGGCCATCCAGTGGCACTGACCCTGCCACTGGTGGTCTGCAACAATACCTTGGTAGCTGGTGGTTCGCTGGTGAGGCAAATAGATCTATCTCTGGAGTCCCCCACCTTTTGAATACCACTTGTAATACCAGATTGTTCAGGGACCATTCATGGTGGCCCTGATGTATTTTGCTTAGTGCATCTGCCAGAACATTGTCCTTGCCTGGCAGATGAACAGTTGACAACTGGATATTTAGTGAGTAGGCCAGGGTCCATATTGACATAGCCTCTGTGCACAGAGGAGTGGACCTTGTGCCTCCGTTTGTTGATATAGTACATTGTGGTAGTGTTGTCCGTCCGGACCTGTACCACCTGCCCTTGAAGCATGCTGGCAAATGCCTGCAGCGCTAACAAGACTGCCCTGAGTTCCAGTAGATTGATGTGAAGCAGGAACTCTTGTTTGGACCACAAACCATGGACAGTATGCTCCCCAACCTAGGAGGGATGCATCCGTGGTAAGCACCTTGGAGGGTTGTACCTGCAGGAAGGGAACTCCTTGCCTGAGGCTCTCTTCTGCTAGCCACCACTACAGAGCCTGTACAAGTGTTTTGGTCACTGGAATCAGCTTTGACAGGGAATTCTTCTTTTGTTGCCAGTACTGTTTCAAAAGATATTGAATATCTCTCATCTAAAACCTTGCTGCTAGCACTGTAGCTGCTGATGCTGCCATATGGCCCAGAAGCTACAGAAAGTGCCTGGCTGGCCTGAGAATGCCGGGTTGGAAGAAGCTTGCCAACTGTACCAGGTTGCTTGCCCTTTCCTGTGGCAGGATAGATGTGTCACTACCACAGCCAAGCATTTTGTGAACACCCTTGGAGCAGAAGTGAGGCCAAAATGCATTGCCTTGAACTGGTGATGGCCTGAGGGCAGTTTGAACCCGATACATTTTCTGTGTGACTGCCTTATTGAGATATGGAAATAAGCATCCTTGAGATCTAGGGATGCAAACCACTCCCCTTGCTTTAAAATGGGCAGAATTGTAGCCAGAGAGACCATTTTGAATTTTGGTTTCAGTAAATGCTTGTTCAGATACCTGAGATCCAGTATGGGTTGCCACTCCCGTTTTCTTGATAGTGAGAAAGTACCTTGAATAGAGAACTTTCCCCCTCTGTTGCAGGGGAACTGGCTCTATTGCCCCTAGAGAAAGTAGGTTTAATACCTCCTTCTCCAGCAACAGGTTTTCTGCTGGGGAAGAGGGTCGAAAAACTCTTGCCCTCAGCCTTGGTTTTATTTGAAGCTAAGGGTCCGGCCTTGGCCCACAGCCTCCAGGACTCACTTGTCTGTAGTGATGGATTTCCATTCCTGAAGGTAGTGGGCCAACCTGCCTCCTACTGATACTGGGGAGGCAACCCAAGCAGACTCTTCAGAGGGTCTGTTTAGGTGGTGAAGCTGGCTGAGTGCCAGGGGCTATCCAGTTACCACCCTTTCAGCCCCTGAAGTAGCTCCTCTGGTGCTGGTACTGCTGATACTGAGGAAAAGCTTGGGACTGAAAGAATGACCTATAGGGCCTACCTCTGACATGCTGCTTATGGGGTGTAGAGGATTTCTCTGTTGCAGCAGCACTTTGGTAAGCTGTCTTATAATCATCCATTTTTTCCATGCAAGACTCTGTCTGCAGACCAAACAGAGACAGAGGCTCAAAGGGAAAGTCCATTGCTTTGGACTGAGTGTCCTGTGTCAGGTTAGTTGTCCTGAGCCATGCAAACCTGTGTGAAGATATAGAAGAGCCCATCAGCCTGGCAGCAGTATCATTAGCGTCTCCTGCCATTCTGAATTGCACCATGGATGCCTCTATGCCCCTTTTTTGCAGCTTTCTCCAAATCTGTTGCCATGGGAGCTGGCACTGATTTTGTGATCTCCAAAACAGTGTTCCACAAAGTTCTTTGGTACCTTGCAACATAGGCCATATAAGAAGCTTGCCTTATTGCAAGAGAAGACCCAAGATACTGCTTTTTGGCGATGGAATCCATCCTTTTGGAGCCTTTGTCAGAAAGATGTGAAGATAAATGAATGCCAGCCTTATCACAGGCTGCAGCCTGTACCACTCATTCATGGCTAGGGTGGCCAAACAAAAATTCTTCCCCACCCTTAGCTACCCAGTACTTCTTATCCACCTTTCTTTCCAGGGGTGGAATGGAAGTGAGTGTATGCAGTACTTTCAATACCTGCTTCTTTCAGGACTTGTGGATGGGCAACAGGACTCTTTTTGAAGTTGGCACATCCATCATTTCTTTGTAATCTTGCTTCTCCTCCTCATCATCATCAGTAGATTCCTGAGTGGGGAGGTCCAAGAATAGAGCCACCTGTCTAATAAATGGAAAATGGAATGTCTAATCCACAGTCCCCTTATCAGGGGAATCAGGTCTGTGAGGATCCGGGGAAATATCTGGTTCAATAGACTCCCCATAGTCATCCCTGTCATAATCATCATCGCCAAAATAATCCCGTTCCAGCGTCCCCTTCAAGTTCCCCTGGACTGGGAACCGAAGCAGGACCTGGAGACACCAACCGCGGTCTCATCTCAACCGGAACCGGGTTGGTCTGTATGGGCTGAATAATGCGAATAGCGTTCGCTATCTCCTCAGCGGTTGGAACCAATGCCTTTGGTTACGGTTCAACCGCTGAGTGTTTCTTTTGCTGGAATGAGACGGATCAGCGGCTGGTTTGGCAGGTCTTTTTCTTGTAGTTAAGGAGTCACCCTTGTCAGAGGGCTGGTCCCCTGGTTCCTTACGAGTGTCGGCTACTGGTTCAGCGGTTTTCTTAGACATTTTCTCCTGCAGTCGTTTAAATCACCTATCCAGCGTTGACTGAGGGAAATTTTTACAAATCTCACAATCCTCCTTGAGGTGGTCAAACCCCAAACAAACAACACAAACTAAATGAAGATCTGCTTTAGCAAATGGTTCCCAACACTCTGAACAATGTTGGAAACCTGTGGGGCCCGTTCGTTTCTCATGCTGTGACATTTATCGGTTGGTTAGAACCGAAATAAACCAAGAATTACCTCAGTTAAAAAAGCAACAAAAACTAATTTAAACTGAACCGCCTTACGGACGGTAAAAGTGCTTAAATTGAACAAATATAAACCAAATAAAGGCTCGGTTTCCTCCTGGTTAGGGAGAACCGGAAAGGGACAGAGAAAACTTATCAATTTGACACTGTCTAAATCTACCTGTGAACCAAGGACAGTGCTTCAAAAATCGAATAAAATAACAAAGACTAAATTCTGAACCGAGAAATAAACTTCTTCCAGAGACGTCTTACTGAGGCAAGCGGAGTAAAGAATCTGACGGGTGCAGGAAGTGCAACCAGGGACAGTGATTTGAAAACTGAGCTTGAGCCTAACCTTCCATCATTAGCATAGGTTCTATTAACCATTTTGGCTCCGGCGCAGTCCTATGGTGAGACCATACTGCAACTGTCAGAATACAGTACGATTTCCTGGGGTTTGAATCAGCTGTTGCCACACAAGGTCCTCAGAGGCTACCGGAGTCCCCTCTAATTCCCTGCGCCAATCTCTGCTCCTCTGGGCCTTGGCTTCTCTCACTTTCTGGTCACCTCCCTGGACCATCTTGCATACTCTTCCCTGTCCTCTTCCTTCCCCATCCTCCCATACCTTTCAACTACTTCCCCTTCACCCAGCCAATTTCAATTTACTGGGCTTGAAGGTGGATAGGGAATATTAAATAGACAAATGCATGCCAATGGGGTGCACCATCGAGTGTGCCTACTTCGAGAAATTTAGTACCTTCTTACAGCTGGTGGTGGAAAAGACGATCCTTACTTGGATGATTTTTTGATCAGTGGACCCCAGGGGAGTGATACTTGTGGGCAGATGCTACAGGGATTGCAAGGGGTTTGCCAGAGATTTGACGTACCCATCGCCGAGGACAAGACGGTGGGCCCAACAACGATATTGTCCTTTCTGGGAACAGAAATGGACTCGGGGACATGGTGTGTAGGCTGCCACAAGACAAGGTTGACGCTCTGCGCTTGATGGTGGATCAAGCTAGGCAGGCGGAAAAAGATGACACTGTGGCAGGTGCAACAGCTGTTAGGTCATCTAAATTTTGCATGCAGGACCATACTGATAGGGCGTGCTTTGTGTGGTGTTTGGCGAAGGTGACAGCTGGGATCAGCCGGCCTCACCACAGGATTAGAATCCCTCGGTCGGTGAAATAGGACCTGGCGGTTTGATCCACCTTTTTGGAGGAATTTAATGGGGTTACAGCATGGCCTGAGGAGGAGGTTTTGAATGCAGACCTGGAACTCTTCACTGTTGCCTTGGGAGTCCAGGGGTTTGGAGTGTATTTGCAAGGAGCATGGCTAGTGGTGAGATGGCCGGTATCATGGGATGATCAGGGCTTAATCAAGAACATTACGTTCTTGGAATTCTTTCCAATAGTGGTAGCCCTGGTAGTGTGGGGATGGAGACTGAGGGATAGGAAGGTGCTTTTTAGGTCAGACAACTCGAGGGTAGTCCACATAATCAATTGGCAACGGGGAGCGGTTGGGCCAACCGGGGACCTGCTCCGAGTGTTTGTGTTACGGTGCTTGCTGCATAACATACAGTTTAGGGCCTGGCATGTGCCGGGGGAATGCAACGGTATAGCTGATTCTTTATCTCGTTTGCAGTGGTAGCATTTCAGGACCCTGGCACCTGGAGCAGATGACAGCCTGGAGGAGATTCCTCAGTTCAAACAACATGAAGTCTTGCTGTATTCTGACTATTGCAGTTAGGTCCTGCCTTTCAACTGCCCTGGAGAACAAAGAGTTAACTTTCCATGGCCAGCATGGAACGTTCAGCGTGAGCTCGGTTGAAGCCTCAGTCTGCTGTTGTTTAAACTCCGTCAGATTCTTTACTCCACCTCACTGAACAGTCACTCCGGAGATTTCTCCTTTGCTTGGTTCAAAAATAGTCGGTTAAAGTGTCGTTTTTTCGCTCGGTTTCGATCGAATTTCTGCTTCTGAACCTGTCGGTTAAGTCTCTGTCTGTGGTACTGTGAGTACTAGATAGGTTTTGCATTTAGTTTCTGTGTGGAACTTGTAAATATTGGATCGGTTTGGTTTGAACCGATCAGATTGGTCTTAAAAAAGTTTTGAATTGATTAGAGTGTGGTAACCGGTCCGTATCGGTTCTAAAAAAAACTGATTTAATTACGTTTTTTTCCAAGACCCATAACACGGTCAGGAACCGATAGGGGTGTCTTGCCTGGCGGATTGCCGAAGAAAGGGTAAGTTTTGGATAGGATTGGCCATGTCTGAGAAACCCAAGAAAAAAAACGGGCCCACTGGGTTTCAACACTGTAGTGTGTGTGGGGAAGCCTTTGCTAAGGCTGATCCCCACACCACCTGTGTTTATTGTCTGGGGTTTGACCACCTCAATTCAGACTGCCAAATTTGTAAAGGTTTTCTCAAAGCTACCCTGGATAAGAGAGTAGGTAGACTGAGGGAAAGGGAGGCCGAGAAGTCCGCTGACCCGGATGGCCAGCCCGGTTTGGTTCCGACCGAACCAGAAGGAGTGCCCTCTGACCAGGGCGAAACTTCTTCGGGCAAAAGGAGAGCCGATTCTGAGGAGTTGGTTCCGGTTAAAAGAAAGAGAAGAGAAAAATCATCCGGTTCGGATCCACAAGTTCTTTCTCCAACAGCAGATGAAATAGCCAAAGCGATAAGGATAGTTCAATCGCTAACTTCGGTTCCGGCCAAACCGGCACCATCTGGCAGGGGCTCGGTTCGGTCGGTTCCCCCGGTTCCGGATTATACTTTAGAAGAATTTTATGAACTGGAGGAGGAGGAGGGAGAGTATGAGGATAATGATGATGATGATTATGAAAGTCTGGATGTGCCTACTGACCTGGACATCTCCCCAGACAGACCTTCAGGTGTTTCTCCTCCTAGGCTTTCTGAGTCCCCTTCCCAGTTTATGTTTTACAAGAAAGTGGCTGAAACCCTCCAGCTTCCAATGGAAGAGGCAGTAGAGGATCAGGAGGAGCCTGATTTTGTCGAGATGATGGACACTCAAGAGTCCAGGAGATTGTCTATTCCCCTCCATAAATCTTTTGGGAAACAGACATTTAAAATTCTAAAGACTCCTAATTCCATACCTCCTGTGGACAGAAGAATGTACAAGAGGTATACCATTTCAGGCTCGGACACGGAGTTCCTTTCCCAGCAATGCAGCCATGTTGGCGTAGTGCAGGCTGCTGCCTGTGATAAGGCAAATATTCCCTTGGCATCACACCCCCCAGATAAGGACTCCAGGAGGACTGATGCCATGGCAAAGAAGCAGTACATGGCAGTATCTTTGGGACTCAGGCAGGCTAACTATATGGCCTACACAGCTAGATACCAGAAGTCCAGGTGGGACACTGTACTGGCTCTGGCTAAACAGACCCCTGACCAGCTTGCCAAGGAGCTGGAGCAGGTGGCTGCGGATGGGATTGAGACATCCAAGGTGTAATTTCATGCTGCTGTGGACTCCAATGATGTTTCATCTAGAGTCATGGCTACATCTGTGGCCCTTTGAGGATGGCTTGGCTCAAATGTACTAGCCTATCACAGGATACCCAGGCTAAGGCCATGGATTTCCCTGTCACTGGTAATTCTCTGTTTGGGGAGCAGACAGAGAACTACGTGAAAAAGATGGATGAGTACAGGACCACCTACAGGAGTGCTCAGGCCAAAGAAAGGCAAGTCACTCCTCAGAGACAGCATTCCAGGGGCAGGGGCAGGCCCTTTCAAAGGCCTTTTTACTAAGCCCAGGCCTCCTCTTCTGCTTATGCTCAGAGGGGGTTCTTCAGAGGGAGAGGCAGACGGGGATGAGCAGACCTGCTTCCACCCCTCAGCCTAAAGCCCCTGCCAAGCAGACACCCTGATGGGTCTGCCCGGGCCGATTCTCCAATACCTGTAGGGGGCAGGCTGGCTTACTTTGTCCAGGACTGGAAGTCTTTGACATCAGACAAGTGGGTCCTGGAAGTAGTAAGCCAGGGACTGGTTCTCAGCTTCAAAAATTTCCCAATATGAAAACCAGATCCTTTCCACCTGCAAATCCATCAGAGACCCTTGCACTAGAGGCAGAGGTTTCTTCCCTCCTGGCTCTCAGAGCCATAGAAAGGGTTCCTACCCTACACAGGGGCAAAGGATTGTACTCCAGGTACTTCCTAACCCCCCCAAAAAAACAGGAGAATGGCGGCCCATCCTGGATCTAAGATATCTGAAAAAGCACCTTTTAAAACCAAAATTCAAAATGGTGACTCTGGGAATAATTCTGCCCTCTCTAAGGCCAGGAGACTGGCTAGCCTCCCTGGACCTCAAAGATGCCTATTTTCACATTCCCATCTGGTGCTCCCACAGAAAGTACCTCAGGTTTGAGTTGCCCTCAGGCCACTATCAATTCAGAGCAATGCCCTTTGGCCTAACATCAGCCCCAAGGGTGTTCACAAAGTGCCTGGCAGTAGCGGTTGCTTTCCTAAGGAGAAAAAAGATCTCCATCTTTCCATACTTGGATGACTGGCTCATAGTGGGTCAGTCTCCAGACCAAGTCAAGTCACATCTGCAAATAACTCAGCAAGTGCTCACTTCCTTAGGATTCCTCCTCAACCTTCCAAAGTCAGTTCTCGAGCCAGTACAGCTCCTCACCTTTATAGGGGCAGAGCTGGATACAGTAAGGGCAAAAGCCTTCCTTCCCCTGGACAGGGCAAGGACCCTTATAGAACTGGCCTCTTCATTCACCCTTCAGGTGTCTTGATCAGCAAGGCATTTCCTGCAGCTCCTGGGCCACATGGCAGCCTCTACAGCAGTGGTCCAGGGAGCAAGATTCCAGATGAGGAACATTCAGTTCCACTTAAGAGCCTTCTGGTCCCAAAGAAAGGATTCCCTTACCAAACCAGTCCCAGTGACTCGAACCCTGATCCAGGCTTTGCAATGGTGGCAGGATCAGGACAATTTGAGACAGGGAGTTCCTTTTGTCACTCAGTCTCATTCAGTGATACTCACCACAGATGCCGCCCTGCTGGGCTGGGGAGCCCACTTGGGGGATCTTACCACCCAAGGGTTGTGGTCACCTCAAAAATCTCTGCTTCACATCAATCTCTTGGAACTCAGAGCTGTGTTTCTGGCACTGCAAGCCTTTTCCAAATCTGTACAGAACAAAGTGGTACAGATCAGAAAGTAGAGTTACGTAAGAACTCACCGTAACAGTAGATCTTCGAGAACAGCTCTTGCAGCAGGTTACACCATTAGGACTGAAGCCGGCAGGCGTCAGGACCCCACGGAAAAATTCTAGCTAGCTATCTTCAGCAGGGACCGCCCCCGATGTCGGTCCCGCCTCCGACATCAGGCGTAGTACATAAGGGGGTGGTCCCGCCAGATTCCCCAGTTCTCCCGCCGGAGACTTCCAGCCGCAGGCTGACATCGAAATGGGAGACCGAGGATCCACTCGTCAGAAGACAAACGGAAAATCCCTGTTAAAAAGGCTTAGCCATGCCTCCTCCAGAGAATGCAAGAGCTGTTCTCGAAGATCTACTGTTACGGTAAGTTCTTACGTAACTGTACTATCTTACTTCGAGACACAGCTCTTGCAGCAGGTTACGCCATTAGGACTGATTCCCAAGCAGTAGCACTTGCAAACACTCTGGGAGAAGGAAATTAGAAAGAACGTTCCAGGTCCTGAATCTAGGACAGGAGACCCTGTAGCACCACCAGGCCGAAGCCTGCTCTTCGCCGTGAAGCGATGTCCAGGCTATAATGCCTGATAAAGGTATGAACAGAGCTCCAAGTGGCTGCAGCACAAATGGCAGAGGTGGAGACGTTTCGAAGTGCTGCAAAGGAGGTGGCCACACCCCTAGTGGAATGGCCCCGGACTGATCCTGGAAGGGGCTTTCGCTTGGTATCATAACAGTATGAGATGCACTGGACAAGCTAGCTAGACAGGGACTGTTTGGATACTGGTTGGCCCATCATCCTTTCAGTAAAGGAAACGAAAAGTTGCTCCAGTACGAAGCTGCTTAGTTCTGCTCAGGTAGTACCTTAGTTGCGTGTGAACATCCAGGGTGGAAGCGCCTCTCCTCTGTTAGAATAATTAGGAAGTAGACCGGCAGGTCAATATCCTGATTGAGAGTGAGTGTGGAAACTACCTTAGGCAAGAATTTAGGATTCGTCCTCAGGGATACTCTGTCCCGGTGGAAAATTAAATAAGGCTCTTTGCACATGAGAGCCTGAAGCTCAGAAACTCTTCTCGCTGATGTAACAGCAACCAAAAACAACGTTTTCCACGACAGAAAATGCAGCTTGCAATCCGCGGCAGGTTCAAGGGGAGAGCGTGAGTTGCTCCAGGACAAAGAGCAAGTCCCGTGGAGGCACTGGATCCTTAATGGGTGGCCTAAGATGTAACACCCCTCTCAAGAATTCTCGACAGGCATCTAATTGTGCCACTGTGCGCTGTCCCACCAGGAGGTGATAAGCTGAAATGGCACAGAGGTGCACCTTAATAGAGGAGTAGGCGAGACCCAAACAGAAAAGGGAGAGCAGGTACTCTAACACCGCTTTCACCGGACAACCTAAAGGGGAAAGGCCGCGTGCTTGCGACCATAGACAAAAACGGCACCATTTCATGGCGTACGTCGCATGCGTTGCCGGCTTTCTGGCTGCAGAAAGAACTTCCGCAACCTCTTGCGAGACCCCGTGATGCAAGATGGCTATGTCTCTAGGAGCCATGCATGCAGGTTCAGTGAGCGTAAGTCTGGGTGGACCAGTGAACCCTTCTCCTGAGACAAGAGGTGGGAGCTGAATGGCAACGGGAGCGGAGGTACCCGGGATAGCTGAATTAGCAAAGGGAACCAGATCTGCCTGGGTCAGAAAGGGGCCACCAGGATCATTGTTGCATGCTCCCTGTGCAGTTTGAGAACAACTCTCTGGATCAACGGGAAGGGAGGGAAAGCATAGAGGAATCTGTCCGCCCAAGAGAGGGACAACGTGTCTCGCCAGAAAACACCAGGCCCTGGATCTAGCGAGCAAAAATTGGGCAGTTTTGCGTTGGATGGGGCAGCGAACAAGTCCAATTCTGGAGTTCCCCATCGAAGAAACAGATCCTCTGCTACCTCCTGGAGAAGTTCCCACTCGTGGACTCTGGCCTGGGAGCGACTCGGGCCGTCTGCAATTGTGTTGTCCACCCCGGGAACATGTACTGTGATCAGGTTCGTGCCGTGTCGGATTACCCAATCCCACACCCTCATGGCCTCCCTGCAAAGGGTAAGAGTGTGCGCCTCCTTGTTTGTTGAGGTAATACATCACCGCCGTGTTGTCTGTCTGAAGCAGGAGAGTACTTGGCGGGATCTCTGACTGAAATGCCTGCAGGGCATAAAGGACCGCCCTCATCTCTCCGACGTTGATATGGAGGTGGGCCTCCAGAGGGGTCCACGTTCCCTGGGACTTCACCCCGTCCAGGTGTGCTCCCCACCCTAGACCTGAGGCGTCTGTGGTGAGGATTAGCCCCGGGGACGGCGCTATAAACGGGACACCCATAGAGAGTGTCCCTGGGTCTAGCCACCATTGCCAGTCTCGAATCGCGGTGTTCGTCATTCTGACCGGATGCTGCATGTGGTCTTGCCTTTGGTCCCATTGCACCTTGAGCATCCACTGAGTTACCCGCATGTGGAGCCTTGCGAAAGGGACAGTAGGAATGGCTGCAGCCATGTGTCCGAGTAAGCGAAGGACTGACCTGGCTGGGGCGGTCTTGTTCACTTAAAGCCCTGATGAGGGATCTGATGCGCCCGCTCTGTCGCCTGGAAGAAATGCTCTTCCTGAACGGTGTCCAGTACTGCGCCTGTGAACTGCAGTTTCTGCGACGGTACCAGGAGAGACTTCTCGTGGTTGATTAGGATACCCAGAGATCGAAACAGGTCCTGGGTGCTCTGGATCGCCCGTAACAACGCCTCTCTGGAGGCGGCCATGAGAAGCCAATCGTCCAGGTACGGGAACACATAATGGTCCTGTCTCCTTAGAGACGCTGCCACGACTGCCATGCATTTGGTAAAGACCCTGGGTGCTGATGACAGCCCGAATGGAAGGGCTCGGAACTGAAGATGATGGCCGAGAAACTCGAAGCGCAGGAAGCTCTTGTGCGCTTGAGCTATAGGGATGTGCAGGTAAGTGTCCTGCATATCTAGAGACGCTAAAAAGGCATCCTGCTTCAGCATGGGAATAAGACCCGGAAGAGTTACCATGCGGAATCTTTTGTAGGCGACCGACAAATTGAGGTCGCTGAGGTCCAGAATCGGACGGAGGTCCCCTGTCTTCTTTGGAACCAGGAAGAAGTGGGAATAGTATCCGTGTCCTCTCTGGTTCTCTGGGACGTACTCTATCGCTCCCTTTTGCAGGAGCGCGAGTACTTCTTGTCTGATCAATGACTTGTGCTGACCGGGTGCGAGAGCAACGGAGGCCTCGAGGTGGCTTTTCCATGAATTCTATAAAGTGGCCTCTTCCGACCAACTGTCAGAACCCACCTGTCGGTGGATATAGTCTGCCATCCTGGCAGGAAATTATAATGCAACCCCCACCATGGCGTCCCGATGATCCTGAGGGGCGGGCTCCGGGAAGGAGTCAGGCTGTGGCGGCTGAGGGTCCCGCTGGCTGGACCGGCTTAGGAGTGCGCTGGCCTCGACCTGCGGGTTGTTTTCCCTGGGCTCTGCGAAAACCAGAGCCCCTCTGTTGTGGGACCGGGCGGGACTGTTGTCTCTGCGTCTGTCCACGAAATCGGCTTTGGTTCCTACGAAAGGAACTAAGCTTGGGTCGGTACATGGCCTGAACCGACCTCACCGCCTTCCCGGCCTCTTGGAGTTTGGTACTTATCTTCTCTGAGGGTTTACCAAACAAAACTTCTCCCTCAAATGGGGCGTCCATGATGTTTTTCTGGACGTCTGGGGTAAAACCGGAGACACGGAGCCAAGAGTGCCTCCAGAGGCACATGTCTGAAGCTGCTGCTCGGGCCGAGGAGTCCACGGAGTCGTACGCAGCTCGTAGCACTTGGGTTCCCACGTCTGAACCCGTACGGAGGAGCTGCAACATCTCCTCCTTCTGCTCACCTTCCGGCAATTTCTCAGCCGCATCCAGACCCTGCTCCCACAGGGCATTTTGGAACTGCACCATGTGGGTCAAATAATTCAGGGATCTGATGGGCGTAAGGGAAGCATACGATGCGCCTACCCATGGCGTCCAGCTGCTTGGACTCTGGGTCCGATGGCAGGGTGCTCAGATGTTGCGGTCTCTGGGACCGCGGTCATGAGAGGCTGTTATGACCAGAGAGTCGGCCTGAGGATGCTGAGTCAAGTACTGGTCTTCTCTTGGAGCCTTGTACAAGCGGTCATTTCTTGGCATCGCCGGAGTGAATGGACGCTTCCATGCCTTGGTGACGTCCACGAAAGTGTCTACCAAGGGTGGCACCACCACAGGCTTGAGGTCCTTCTGCAGAAGATACTTCGCAAGGCGTAGTCTTTCGGGGTCTAACTCTTCCGCATCCCATCCCATGTTCTCTTGGATGTGTCTCATAATATCAGAGAACGAAGGGTCATCCGGAGGAGACTTTGGCAGCTCACGTGGGTCCGGAGAAGGGATGGAGAGGGGAGATGGGGATCTGGATGTTGAAAACTCTGATCCCATGTCCTCCGTCGAAGGCGAACGGCGGCGTCTTCTGGGTCTCTTGGGACTGGGTGACCTAGAAGAGGATCTGGACGGAGGTCTCCTTTTATCTAGTCTCCCCCTTGGAGGGGTCCTGGGCTCCCGGGGAGGAGGTAACCGGCCTGCAGACCCAGACGGAGAAGGGGCGAAACCGGAGGAGCAACCAGTGTAGGAGGAGGAGGAGGCGAAGGTGGAGTGGGGACCATGTCCTTTTGATGGTATCCCACCAGTAAGTGAAAGCTCCTTCACCTCTGAAAAAAAGGCCCACGACCGCCCGGGCGCCGTGGGCGAGTCGTCGGGTCCAGCGTCGGCTCCACAGGGGGCGAGGGTTCCCTGGAAGTCTCAACAGGACCGGGGTCGCCCGTCTGGTCCTCGGGCTGAGTTAACTCCTCCTCAGTGATGGTCTCCTGACCGACATCGGTCGGAGGCGTCGGGGTCCTCTTCTCAATTGGAGCGGGCGCAGGTCCCCCTACTGGCGTCCGGTGATGAGTTGGCCTGGCCGGCGACGGTCTTCTGACGGACGACGTCTGGGGACCTGTGAGAGGCTGACGTCGGACGAACGGGCGTCGGGTCCAGCGGCCTCTTTAGTGAGTGTGCTCCTTGGTTTTCGGTGGAGAGGAGGAGGCAAGGAAGCAGACCTGGCGTCGGAGTTCAGAAAATGGCGGAACCCGACTTGTGGTGATGGTGGCGATCCCCGACTTAGCCAGGGCCTTGGAGGACGAGGAAGGCCTGGGAGTCTTGGCCTGAGAAGAGGATGAAGACTTTCTCACCGCAGCGGGGGGAGGCTGAGAGCTGGCCCGGGAAGGAGAGCGGTCGGACCTGGAGTCAGAGCTGCGCGAGTCGGAGGCCCTAGACGGGGACCTGGAAGGGGCCTTCTCCCTATGCTTCTCAGCATGCTTGCGGGCCTTCTACGAAGAATCCCCCTTGGAAGCCATGGTCTTGAGTTGTTCCTCTAGCAGGAATGCCTGTAGGGCCTTCTGGCGACGGATCCGGGTTCTGCTGTTGAAACCCTGGCAAAGGTGCAGGACCGGATGTCGTGGTCTGGGCCTAGGCACCGGACACAGGCAGAGTGTGGATCCTTGAATGGGATCTGCTTCCCACAGGCGCACTTCGAGGAGTGACCGGAGGTCGGAGAGGACATCAGAGAAAAAACTGAATGCAGAGAACGAATTTCCCGTAGGAAAACACTTTACCATGTCATTAGCTAGAAACTGAACCGAAGGGTTGAGACATACAAGTCGCAGCGGGGAAAAGAACTGAGAAATCTGGCGGGACCGCTTCTTATATACTACTGCCTGACGTCGGAGGCAGGACCGGCGTCAGGTCCCTGCTGAAGATAGCTAGCTAGAATTTTTCTAGGGTACTGCGCCTGCCGCTTCAGTCCTAATGGTGTAACCTGCTGCAAGAGCTGTGTCTCGAAGTAAGATCAGACAATACCACCACAATGTGGTACATCAACAAGCAAGGAGGCACTCTGTCTACGGCCTTGTGCACAGAAGCAATGAAGTTGTGGTCTCTGGCCTATTCCCTGCAGACCTCTCTGATAGCAGTTCACCTCCCAGGGAAGGACAATGTCCTAGCAGATGCTCTCAGCAGGATTTCCCAGGGCCATCACGAATGGACCCTAGATCCCCTAGTTTTGGAAGTGATTTTCTCGAGATGGGGCATTCCACAGATAGATCTTTTTGCAGCCCCAGACAATCACCAGCTTCCTCTCTTTTGTTGCAGACCCCAAGTCTTGGGCTCAGTCCCCATGGATGCTCTGATTCTGAATTGGGAAGGGAAGTTGTTGTATGCTTTTCCCCCCTTCCCTCTTCTGTTCAAAGTGTTAGTCAAGATCAGGTCTCAACCATGCAAAGTGATTCTGATTGCTCCAGACTGGGCCAGACAGCCCTGGTACCCACTGTTGCTGTCCTTAACAGTCCACCTTCCCCTGTCTCTTCCCAGGAATTACAACCTGTTGACATCCTCTCAGGGGAGGATTTGGTATCCGAACCTCAAATCTCTCAATCTCAAGGCATGGCTCTTGAAGAATTAAGAGTTTGCTGATCTACACCTTTCTCAAGGGGTTCTGGATATCCTTAAGGCTTCTCGAAAGCCTTCCACCAGAAAGACTTACAAGTCCAAATGGAAAAGGTTCACTATTTGGTGCTCTAATAAGCATATTTCTCCAGTATCTGCTGGGTTGCCTACAATCCTGGACAATATAGTTCATCTTAAAGGCTTGGGACTTAGACCAGCTACACTTAAAGTGCATCTGGCAGCTGTTTCTGCCTTCTTGTCAGTAGGCAAGCCCTCTCCTCTGTCAGCCCATCCTGTGTTTTGTAAGTTCTTCAAGGGATTGCTGCACACCAATCCCCCCTTTAGGGACCCTGCTCCTGCTTGGGACCTTAATGTTTGCATTGCTCAGCTTATGCAACCACCCTTTGAGCCTTTGTCCTCTGCAGAGCTTAAGTACTTGACTTGGAAAACTGTGTTTTTGGTAGCCAATACCTCTGCCAGGCGTATCAGTGAATTGCAAGCCCTGTCAGTGGAGCCTGATTTCATTTCTTTCCATAGAGATAAAGTGGTCCTAAGAACTAACAGGAAGTTTTTGCCTAAGGTGGTTTCAGATTTCCACTGTAATCAGTCTATGTCTCTCCCTGTTTTCTTCAGTGACCATACCTCCTCTGGAGAGAGGAGGCTGCACAGCTTGGATGTTAAAATGGCCCTCAGCTACTACATAGAGCGCACCAAGGGTCACAGGTTTGAGTCCCTCACATATGGAGAGGTTGGTAAGGGCAAACCTGCCTCTAAAAGATCTATTGCCAGGTGGATTGTTTCTTGTATACAATTCTGCTATGAAAAACTGGGTAGAACCCCACCCTCAGGCCTAAGGGCTCACTCTGCTAGAGGTACAGCTGCTTCCCTGGCTGCTGCCAGGGATATTCCTATCTTAGAAATTTGTCAGCCACCTGGAAAACAGTCCATACATTCACCAAGCATTACTCTCTGGATATCCAGGCTAGGAGTGATGCTCAGTTTGGCACAGCAGTACTTCAGAGCCTATTCCCAAAGTAGGTTCTGTCCCTCCTCCATGGAGGTACTGCATGGTGGTCTGCAATAGTAAGAATACAGCAAGACTTAATGTTGTTTGAAGAAAAAATTACTCACCTTAGTAATATTGTTTCTTCTAAAGGAGTCTTGCTGTATTCTGACCTCCCCCCCCCCCCGCCTCCCCTCTCAGAACCTGGTTTTTGGGATGTGGGTGGGCAGGAGCAGTGTTGGCACCCTAGAGGTGCCTTTCACCCTCCTTTATTTTGGGTGTGTTGTGTTTTTGTTTTGGGTTCCCTGACTTGAGTCTTTGCTTTGAAAGCAAAAACCCTTTTAATAAATTCAGTTGCCAGTTGGCTAGTGTGAGTTTACAGTTTCCACACAGAACTTCTAGTGAGTATTGCTCGTAAAGATCTGACGGTTGGAGTTTAAACAGCAGCAGACAGAGGCTTCAACCGAGCTCGCACTGAACGTTCCATGCTGGCCATGGAAAGTTAACTCTGTTCTCCGGGGCAGTTGAAAGGCAGGACCTAACTGCAATAGTCAGAATACAGCAAGACTCCATTAGAAGAAACAACATTACTAAGGTGAGTAATTTTTTCTTCTTGTGGAACCTGGGGGGCCTTGAAGACTGAGCATTGATGTTCCAGTCCCTGGTGCCCAGCACCCGGAAAACATACAAGAGAGGAGTTCCTGTGGATTCGGGAAGCGTCTTGGCCCATCCCAGAGAGGAGGCTGTGCTGGTTTGTGGTGGTACTTAAGGTAGAGGGCAACTCAGCAGGGGCGGCAAGCCGCCACCTCTCGGGCGTTGGTTGGTTTAGTAGGGCATTGAGGCTGGAGGATTATACTCAGGCATTCAGGGTCAGGAAGTTATTGGAGGGATGGGGTAAGGTCGTAGCATAGAGTTCCAGATTAAAGGACCATTCCGGCCTCAGACTTTGGAATGCAGGGTTGGGGGTGTGTCTTACCATTGCTTTGCACAGGCCGGCAGGAGGCACGGCTGTTCACGGCATTTTTTTTTATTGGCATACTGCGGGGCCTTTTGGGTCTCAGAGGTCATGGAAGCCTCTGGACAGGACCCTAATAGGAAGGGCTTACAAGCAGGGGATGTGGTGATGTAGGGGTGAGCACTCTGGTGCAGATTCGGAGGTCTAAAACTGACCAACGGACATGGGGCACATGGGCAACACTTCGTGACTGGGGGGGTTGGGGTTGGAATATCAGAAGGGTGTTGACTAGGTATGAAGCAAGGACATGGAGTGAGGGGTGGGCTTACTTCAGGCACAGGGACGGGATACCATTGACAGAGTTTCAGTTTACAAGGATGTTTAAGAAAGAGTTCTGGAGTGGGATAATGGGACTCATTCGTTACAGACAAGGGCAGCGATTTGGGTGGCTAGCAAGGGAATGTCAAAGGCAGAGATTAAAGGGAAATATCCATGTCCCATTGGGCCCCACCTCCGTGTGAAGAGGGTCTGATTAGCAAAGGAATAACTATTAGTAATAGTGGCACTGTCCCCCCCCCACACTTTCTCTTTTCCCCCCTACACCCCCACCCAGCTCTGACTTCCTCAGAAACCCCAAGGAGTCATCCCTCTACTGTCCACCTTACCTGGATTGCTCCCGTCACCCCATGGAGCCGTGCTTTACCCCCCCCCGGGCAGGGATGAGGTGGGACCCACAAGCACCCCAAGCTGCTGGTTTCGTCAGTGGGAAGGCGACCAGGCAAGCGGCAGCACAGAGGGCACGCTCCAGGGCTCCATCTCTTTTGGAGCTGGGAGGCATTTTCTGTGTTTCTGTGGACGTCACGAGTGCCCGTGACGTCAAGGCGTGAGCGCTGACATCCCCCCCTAGCAAGCCTCAGGTGTGTTCATCCTCCGACCTACATCCGAGGCCAGTCACACCCTGAGGAGCCCGAACGTAATGCTAAGCCTCTGGCCTCCACCCGAGGTCAGCATACGCCGGGCCGATTCCCCACCCTCCCCCCGGAGAAGGAGAGCTGTTGTGGGATGTTCAAGCCTACTCCCCCCGGCCGGCCTCCAGTGACCAGAGTCCGTTCCCGAACCCAGGTCGCCGGCGGAAATCCAACTGATGCACCGACCTAGCACTTACTGTAATATATCATTTAAATTCATATCTGGCTGATCCTGTGCCCTCCCCGCTGGCATTTTACATTCAAACACCCTCCCTGTCGCGCCCACAAGCACCCGCGGCTGTCCCTGTAATGACGTGGCAGGCGGGGTGTCTCCATAGGGTTGTTGTAGTCCTAGAGGTTTTAACAACTCCGGTATGGAGCCTGTGCAGTACCGTGACATTCGGAGACCAGGTACAGACAGCTAGTGTGCCTGTTGGTCTGTACCTGGTCTCGGTACTGCAAGGACACTGATAGACTCCAAACTTCCGGAGCTATTTAGAAGCTACCAATGTGTGGTAGCTTCAAATGGACTCCAGTTGGAAGTCTGTGTCACTACAATACCAAGACCGAGTACAGAACCAACAGGCACACTAGCTGTCTGTACCTGGTCTCCGAATGTCACAGCACTGCAGGCTCAAGCGGAGGTTAAAACCTAAAGTTCAACAATCTATGGAGAACACCCAGCTGCTCCCGCCTGCCACATCATCACGGAGACAGGCACGGTGTGCTGTGGGCGACAGGGAGGTGTCTGAACGTAAATGCCCGCTGAGGCGCAGGATCAGCAGATATGAATTTAAATGATATATTAAACAGTAAGTGCCACTATTACTAATAGTTATTCCTTTGCTAATAAGGCCCTGCTTCACACGGAGGTGGGGCCCAATGGGACATGGACATTTCCCTTTAAGGGTCTAGGAGGATGGAAGTCACAGGTAGTCGGAAGGTATACAAGCCCCCACATGCTGTAACATATTTTTGTTGTATTAAACAGATTGGAGGGGAACTAGGAAACTGGTGTGGATGTGTGGGCACTCATCCACTGAGCAGTGGCTTGTGAGCGGTCCCGGGCTGGGGGACCAGTCCAGAGCTTCAGCAATATACTTGTCGAGGTGCAATGGATGGGGCACAGGGGCATGCACTGGGAGCAGCTTGTTCCCAAGTTGAGGGAAGAGTGTAGGAGAGAAACACACCCAGATATCCTGGTCATCCACTTGGGAGGAAATGACTTGGGGGCAGTGAAGTCCATTGCATTACTGCACACCATGAAGGAGGACATAGCCACCATCCAGCGTAGCATGCTGGGGACCAGAATAGTATGGTCCCATACCATAGAGGCAGCCCTTTAAACCATCCCTGCACCACTCTGCCCGTGAGATGGACGGCAGGTGGGATTGGGCCTGTCCCAGCCATTCCGTCACCTGGAGTCCAGGTGGCCTGGTGACGGAGAACTGGTGGGCAGGTCCAGGTGGCCATGAAATTTGGGACTGGGTGGCCACAGATGGGGCGGAGTGGTGCAGGAATGGTTTAAAGGGCCGCAAGTTGCGGTCTCTTTTCCCTGCACCAACCATGGCAGGAACCCACTCACAAGCATAGTTCCCCTATGGATGCACCTGCAGAGAAGACTAAAGAGGTTGCAGACAACTGTCACAAGGGAGGCCCTCAGGAAGGAGGCAGAGGGCACCACAGGGAAAGGAAGCAGCTCCTGGTGGGGGACTCAACTATTAGGGAGATAGAACTGGGGGGAGCAGGGAAAACGTAAGATGCATGCCTGGTGCCATGGCTTGGAGGGACAGGAAGCATTCTTAGGATCACGAGAACAGTTGCACGGGAGACTGAGCTGGGCGTCATTGTCCACCTAGGGACAAATGACTTGGCTCATCATGAAATTAGAGCATGTAGTAGAAGAGGACTTTGTAGAAGTTGGGGAGGGGCCCTAAGACAAGTGCTACACAGTGTCCTCCTTCTCAGAGGTGCTGCCTGTTAGTGGCATGGGTGAGGCGAGGGTACTTTGCACCATGCAGTTTATTGAATGGTTGAAAAATTGGTGTGGAGCACAGGGGTTTGGCTTCACTGGGGACTGGGGTTCCACCTGGAAGGACACCAGCCTATACTGGCAGGATGGTCTGCATCTGTCCAGGAAGGGAACAAGTCTTTTGGGCAATCGGTTTAAATGCTTCATTGTCAAGCTGTTAAACTAGTCAAGGGGGGAGGCACTGATAAACAGCAGGAAAATCCCAGCCTCCCCCTACAAAACAGGGTACTAAATGAAAAAAAGACCAAGGTAGAAAGGTCAGTGGGGGATGCTGCTACAGAAGGTAAAGCCATCAAAAAATGGAGAGCAATGAGTACCAATGCCCATAGTCTGGGTAACAAGCTTCCTGAATTAGTGGCCTTGATGGAGGAGGAACATCTGGATATCGTGGCAGTCACAGAAACATGGTACACACAGAACCACGACTGGGACGTAAACATACCAGGATACACTATTTACAGGAGGGACAGCGAGGGTAAAAGAGGAGGAGGAGGAGCTCTCTACATAAGGGAAGGAATCAAAGCAACAGAACAAAAGGGTAAACAGGGAGGAGGAGAAGAAGCACTGTGGGTCAATTTGGAGGCAGGCAATGGCACCACAATCTGCATAGGGGTTGTATACAGACCCCCCTCTCAGGGGGAGGAAATGGGACAAGTAAATGATAGAAAGTATACTTAGAATGGCAGATAAAGGGGAGATATTGCTGATGCGTGATCTGAATATGCCAGATGTTAACTGGAGTGCAGTTGCAGCACCCACTTTTAAGAGTGGGGTTATTCTAGATGCCCTACAGGGGGCATGCCTTAGACAACTAGTATTGGAACCCACTCGAGAGAGAGCAATCTTAGACCTGGTTCTCTCAAATGGAGATGGAGAGAGGATCACAGATGTAGAAGTGGGTAGCCATCTGGAAACTAGCGACCATCGAACAGTATGGTTCACAATAAACACAGCAATAGAGTCAAGCCATACAAAGGCAAAAGTACTGGACTTCAGGAGGGCTGACTTTGCCAAAATGGGTGAGTGCCTAAGAAGTGCACTAGCAAATGGGCAGGAAGGAGGGGTGGAAGAACAATAGGGAATAATAAAAACTGCCATCACAGAGGTAACAAGCCTTTGTGTGAAGCAAATAAACAAAACAAAACGATGTAAGAAACCACTATGGTTCTCAAAGGAGGTAGCAGTGAAGGTTCGAGAGAAAAAGAAAGCATTCAGAAAGTACAAGGAATCACAGAAGGAACAAGACAGAGAATTGTATCAGTTAAAAGAAAAAATTACTCACCTTAGTAATGTTGTTTCTTCTAATGGAGTCTTGCTATATTCTGACATATGCAGTGAGTCCCAACCTTCGAACTGCCCTGGAGATGAAAGAGTTAACTTTCCAAGCCAGGCATGGAACGCTGAGCTCGAGCCTGGTTGAGACTCTGTCTGTTGTTCTTCAAACTCAAACCAGTCAAATCTTTACGAGCTAAACTCACTAAGGTCCTGTGTGGAAGCTGTAAACCTACACTAGCCAACTGGCTACTAAACATAAAACACATTTTTGGTCCCAACACAAAGACTCAAGTCAGGAGACCCAAAAATGAAAACACAACACCACTCACCCCCAAAAGAGGGGTGAAACAAAAAGGTGGGCACCTACTAAGTGCCAACACTGCACTGCCCACCCACAACCCAAAAACAGAGGTTCTGAGAGGGGCAGGCAGGGGGGTAGGTCAGAATATAGCAAGACTCCATTAGAAGAAACAACATTACTAAGGTGAGTAATTTTTTCTTCAAACAACATGAAGTCTTGCTATATTCTGACATATGCAGACTACAAAGCAGTACCTCCATGGAGGGAGGACAGAACCTACTTAGAAATAGACTCTGAGCATCAGCTGTGTTAACCGAGCATCACTCCTAGCCTGGATTTGTGAGCAATGCTTGAAAAATGTGAACTGTTTTCCAGTAGCTGCCTGACATATCTCTAGAATAGGGATGTCCCTGGCAGCAGCCAGAAACAGCTGTACCTCTGGTAGAGTGAGCCCTCAGGCCTGAGGGGATCTCACCCAATTTTTCATAGCAAAATGGATACAAGAGACAATCCACCTGGCAATGGATCTTTAGTGGCCTGTTTTCCTTACCAACCAAACCATAAGTGAGGAACAGTTGGAGGAGTCAAACCTGCTTGACCTGAGTACTGTCTATGTAATGTGAAGGGCTCTTTTCACATCTAGACTGTAGCAGTCTCCTCTCACCAGAGGAGGAATGGTCAGTGAAGTACACTGGAAGAGACATACATTGATTAAGGTGGAAATCTGAAACCACCTTAGGCAAGAAAGTACAGTTACGTAAGAACTTACCGTAACAGTAGATCTTCGAGAACAGCTCTTGCAGCAGGTAACACCATTAGGACTGAAGCGGCAGGCATCAGGACCTACAGAAAAACTTCTAGCTAGCTATCTTCGTAGGGGACCGCCCCGGCAATCGGTCCGCCTCCAATCAGGCGTATGAGTATAAAAGAGTGGATCCCATGATTCTAGTTCTCCATGGAGACTTCCGATATAAGTGTTTATAAGAAAGGGAGACCGAGGATCCACGTCGAAGACAAAGGGGTATAAGTCCCTGTTAAAAGGCTAAACAAAGCCATGCCTCCTCCAAAAGGGGAAGGTGAGGAAGGTACCTGCTGCAAAACTGTTCTCGAGAGATCTACTGTTAAGTAAGTTCTTCGTAACTGTACTCATCTTACCGAGACACAGCTCTTGCAGCAGGTAACCACCATTAGGACTGATTCCCAAGCAGTGGACGGTGCGGGACTGTTCTCTGTGCCCGTCGAAAGCGGCTTGTAGTTCCTATGAAGAACCAAGCCTCGGTCGATACATCGCCTGGACCGACCTCACACGCCTTCCCGGCCTCTTGAAGCTTGGTGATGACCTTCTCAGATGGCTCACTAAGAGAACTCTCCCTCGGTGGGCGTCCATGATCTTTTCTGGGCGTCTGGGGTGGCCGGAGGACACGGGCCAAGAGGTGCCTCTGGAGGCATACACCTGAAGCTGCTGCTCGGGCGAGGTGAGTCCCAGCGGAGTTGCTCTGGCGGCTCGTAGCACCTAGAGTCCCCACGTCCAGAGGAACACAACATCTCCTCCTTCTGCTCACCTTCTGGCAACTTCTCAGCCAGATCAGACCTGCTCCCCACAGGGCATTTGGAACTGCACCATGTGGGTCAAGTAATTCAGGGATCTGATAAGCATGAAATGGCGGAAGCATCACGTGCCGCCTACCCATAGTATCAGCTGTTTGGACTCCGGGTCCGGAGCAGAGTGCTCAAATGTTGCAGTCTCTGGGACCCGGTCATGAGGAAGCTGTTATGACCAGAGAGTCGGCCTGAGGATGCTAAGCCAAGTACTGGTCTTCCTTTGGAGCCTTGATACAGGCAGTCAGCTTTCTTGACATGCGGGGTGAATGTGGGCGCGGCACGCTGCATGATGGCGTCCACGAGAGTGTCTACCAAGGGTGGCACCACCACAGGCTTGAGGGTCCTTCTGCGAAGATATTTGCAAGGTGTAGCCTTTGAGGTCTAGCTCTTCGCATCCCAACCCATGTTCTTTTGATGTGTCTCATGATGTCCGAGCGAAGGGTCATCCGGAGAGACCTTGGAAGCTCAACGTGGGTCCGGAGGGGATGTGGAAGGGACAGGATGGATCTAGATCCTGTTGAAAACTCTGATCCAGTGTCCTCCGTCGAGAGAGCGAGCAGTGGCGTCTTCTGGGTCTCTTGGAGCTGGGTGACCCAGAAGAGGATCTGGACGGAGGTCTCCTTTTATCTGGTCTCCCCCCTTGGAGGGCTCCTGGGGAGGAGGTAACCGGCCTGCAGACCCGGATGGAGAAGGGGGCGCAGGAACCGGAGGAGTAACTGGCCTATGAGGAGGAGGAGAAGGAGGTGGGGTGGGGACCATGTCCTTTTGATGGTATCCCACCAGTAGGTAGCTCATTAACCTCAGAGATAGAAAGACCACGACAACGGACCGGTACGCCGGTGGTAAATCAGCCGAGGTTCAGCGGCGTCTCCATGCGAGAGCCTCGGGTTCTGAGGAGGGTTCCTGGGAGGCTCGACAGGACAGGGTCGCCTGTCTGGTCCTCGGGCTGTGTCAACTCCTCCTCTGTAATAGTCTCCTGACCGACATCGGTCAGAGGCGTCAGGGTCCTCTTCTCAATCCGGACAGGCACGGACGTCGGCCCCCCTACCGGCGTCCAGGGGTGCGTGGGCTTGGCCGGCGACGGTCGTCGGCTCTGGGGACCTGTGGCGGGAGGCCGACGTCGGGTCCGACAGTCTCTTAAGAGAGGTGAGCTCCTTGGTCTTCCGCTGGGGAGGAGGAGGCAAGGAGGCAGACCTGACGTCGGGTTCAGAATGGCAGGAACCCGACTTGTGGTGATGGTGGCGGTCCCCGACGACCAAGAGCCTTGGAGGGCGAAGGAGGCCTGGAAGTCTTGGTCTGAGAAGAGGCCGAAGATTTCTCACATGGCGGGGGCTGAGAACAGCCCGGGAGCTGGCGGTCGGACCTGGAGCCAGAGCTACGAGAATCAGAGGCCCTAGGCAGGGACCTGGAAGGCCTTCTCCTATGCTTCTCTCTGAATGTTTGCAGGCCTTCTCGAAGAATCCCCTTGGAGCCCATATTCTTGAGTTGTTCCTCGAGCAGGAACACCCGTAGGAGCCTTCTGGCAGCGGATCCGGGTTCTGCTGTTGAAACCTTGGCAAAGGAACAGGACCGGGTGTGATGGTCTCGGCCTAGGCACGGGCTTGAGCTGAATCACGGATCCTTAAAGGGATATACTTCCCACAGGCGCACTTGAAGAATGACCGGAGGTTGGAAGGACATCAGACAACAAACTGACGAGAAGAAAAAATAAGATTTTCCGAAGGAAAAACTTTACTGCAACGTCGTAGCGCTAAATTGGAACTGAAGGTCGAGACTACCAAGTCGTGTAGGAAGAACTGAGAGTCTGTGGGACCGCCCTTATATATATGCACTGGCGACGGGGCGGGACCCGGCGTCAGAAGCGATCCCAGCTGAAGATAGCTAGCTAGAAGTTTTCGTGGGTCCCTAGCGCCTGCAGGCTTCAGTCTAATGGTGTTACCTGCTGCAAGAGCTGTGTCTCAGTAGATCTTCCTGTTAGTCCTGAGGACCACCTTATCTCTATGAAAGGAGATAAAATCAGGCTCCACTGACAAGGCTTGTAATTCACTTATGCGTCTGGCAGAAGTGATGGCTACCAGAAACACAGTCTTCCAAGTTAAGTACTTAAGCTCTGCTGAAGATAAAGGCTCAAAGGGGGGTTGCATAAACTGAGCAATGCAAACATTGAGGTCCCAGGCAGGGGCAGGGTCCCTGAATGGAGGGTTGATGTGAAGCAATCTCTTGAAAAACTTGGAGAAAACAGGGTGAGCTGAGAGAGAACAGGGCTTACCTGCTGAAATAAAAGCAGACACTGCTGCCAAATGCACTTTCAGTGTAGCTGGTCTCAGCCCCAAGCTATTTAAGTGACCCATATAATCAAGGACTGTGGGCAGATCAGCAGATTCTGGGGAAATATGCTTCCCAGAGCACCATATGGGAGAATCTTTTCCATTTAGAATTATAAGTAGCCCTGGTAGAAGGTTTTCTAGAAGCCTTCAGGATATCCATTATACCTTGAGAGAGGTGTAAATCAGCCAATTCTAACTCTTCAAGAGCCAGGCCTTGAGATTGAGAGATTTGAGGTTCGGGTACCAAACCCTCCCCTGAGCACAGGTTAACAGGTTGTAATTCCTGGGAAGATGGACTGCTAAGGACAGTAGGAGTGGATACCAGGGCTGTCTGGCCCAGTCTGGAGCAATCAGGATCATCTTGCAAGGTTGAGATCTGATTTTGATTAGCACTCTGAACAGGAGAGGGAAGGGGGGAAAAGCATAGAGAAACTTCCCTTCCCAATTGAGAACTAAGGCATCCAGGGGGACTGAGCCCAACACTGGGGGTCTGCAGCAAAAAAGGGGAAGTTGGTGACTGTCTGGGGCTGCAAAAAGATCTATCTGTGGGGTGCCTCATCTGGAAAATGTCACCTCCAAGACCAGGGGATCCAGTGACCATTCGTGATGGCGCTGGGAAATCCTGCTGAGAGCATCTGCCAGGACATTGTCCTTGCCTGGGAGGTGAACTGCTGTGAGGGAGGTGTTCAGGAGTACGCCAGAGACCACAACTTCATTGCTTCGTGCACAAGGCCGTCGAGACCGAGTGCTACTTGCTTGTTGATGTACCACATTGTGGTGGTGTTGTCTGTTCTGACCCGATAACTTTGTTCTGAACAGATTTGGAAAAAGCTGAAGTGCTAGAAATACTGCTCTGAGTTCCAACAGATTGATATGGAGCAGAGATTCCTGAGGGGACCACAATCCCTGGGTGGTGAGGTCGCCCATGTGAGCCCCCCACCCCAAGAGGGAGGCATCTGTAGTAAGGATTAAGGAGTGAGACTGAGTGACAAAGGGAACCCCTTGTCTCAAATTGCTCTGATCCTGCCACCACTGTAGGGCCTGGATCAGGGTTCGAGTTACTGGGATCAATTTGGTCAGAGGGTCCTTCCTTTGAGACCAAAAGGCTCTCAAATGGAACTGAATGTCCCTCATCTGAAATCATGCTCCCTGCACTACTGCTGTAGAAGCAGCCATGTGCCCCAGGAGCTGTAGAAAATGCCTTGCTGGTCGAGACACCTGCAGGGTGAATGAGGAGGCCAGAGAGACCAGGGTCCTTGCCCTGTCCAGGGGAAGGGAGGCTCTGGCCTTCTGTGTCTAGCTCTGCGCCTATGAAGGTGAGGAGCTGGACAGGCTCTAGAACTGACAAGAGATTTAGAAGGAAACCCAAAGAAGTGAGCAGTTGCTGAGTTATCTGTAAGTGTAACTTGACTTGGTCTGGGGACTGACCTACTATGAGCCAGTCATCCAGGTAAGGGAAGATGGCAATTTTCTGCCGTCTTAGAGAAGCAACTACTACTGCCAGGCATTTTGTGAATACCCTTGGAGCAGAGGTGAGTCCAAAGGGCATTGCTCTGAACTGGTAATGGACTGAGGGCAGCTCGAACCTGAGGTACTTTCGATGGGAGCTTCTGATGAGAATATGGAAGTAGGCATCCTTGAGGTCCAGGGACACTAGCCAGTCCCCTGGCCTTAGAGAGGGTAGAATAATTCCCAGAGTCGCCATTTTGAATTTTGGTTTTAAAAGGTGCTTGTTTAGGTATCTGAGATCCAGGATGGGCCGCCATTCTACTGTCTTTTTTGGGGTAAGGAAGTACCTGGAATACAATCCTTTGCCCCGGTGTAGGGGTGGAACCCTTTCCACAGCTCTGAGAGCTAGGAGGGAAGAGACCTCTGATGGATTTGCAGGTGGAAAGGATCTGGTTCTCATCTTTGGAAACTTTTTGAAGCTGAGAAGCAGTCCCCGGCTTACTACTTCCAGGACCCATTTGTCTGATGTCAGAGACTCCCAGTCCTGGACAAAGTAAGCCAGCCTGCCCCCTACAGGTAGCTGAGAATCGGCTCTGGCAACCCCATCAGGGTGCCTGCTTGGCAGGGGCTTTGGGCTGGGGGTGGAAGCAGGCCTGCTTGTACCCAGTCTGCCTCTCCCTCTAAAGAACCCCCTCTGGGCATAAGCAGAAGAGGAGGCCTGGGCTTGGTAAAAAGGCCTATGAAAAGTCCTGCCCCTGCCCCAGGGAAGCTGCCTTTGAGGAGTGGCCTGCCTTTCCTTGGCCTGTGCACTCCTATAGGTGGTCCTATACTCATCCATTTTCTTCATGTAATTCTCTGTCTGCTCCCCAAACAGAGAATTACCCACAACAGGAAAATCCATGGCCTTAGTTTGGGTATTCTGCGACAGGCTAGTACATCTGAGCCAAGCCATTCTGCGAAGTGCCACAGATGTAGCCATGACTCTTGACACATCATTTGAGTCCACTGCAGCATGGAATTGCACCTTGGATGCCTCAATACCATCAGCAGCCACCTGCTCCAGCTCCTTGGCAAGCTGGCCAGGGACCCGTTTTGCTAAAGCCATAACAGTGTCCCATCTGTACTTCTGATATCTAGCCACATAAGCCATATAATTCACCTGTCTGAGTCCCAAGGATGCTGCCATGTACTGTTTCTTTGCCATGGCGTCAATCCTCCTGGAGTCCTTGTCTGGGGGGTGTGAGGCCAAGGGAATATTTGCCTTGTCACAGGCTGCAGCCTGCACTACCCCAACATGGCTGCATTGTTGTGTAAGGAACTCCGTATCAGAGCCTGACAATGTGTACCTCTTGTCCATTCTCTTATCCACAGGAGGTATAGTGTGAGGAGTTTTAGAATTTTAAAAGTCTGTTTCCCAAAGATTTATGCAAGGAATAGACAGCCTCCTAGATTCTGGGATATCCATCATTTCTACATAGTCAGGCTCCTCTTGATCATCCACAGCTTCCTCCATAGGGAGCTGGAGGGTTCACAACTTTTTATAAAACATAAAATGAGAGGGGACTCAGAAAGCCTAGGAGGAGACACTCCTGAAGGTCTGTCTGGGGAGATGTCCGGGTCAATGGGCACATCCAGACTTTCAAATCCACATTCACTCTCCTCATACTCTCTTCCCCTCCTCCGGTTCATAATATTCCTCTAAATCATACTCTTGAACCGGTGGAACCGAAATGACCGGCGCCTACCTGGCCGGTGCGTGGAGTTCGGGACCGAAAGCGACTGGACAATTTTGATCGCTTTGGCTATTTCTTCAGCGGTTGGAGAGGAAAGTTTTGGCTCCACACCAGCTGATTTCTAGTCCTTTGCTGGAACCGACTCCTCAGAGTCGGATCTCTTTGCCTGAAGAAGTCTGCCCTGGTCAGAGGGCTCCTTCTGGTTCGGTTTGAACCGAACCGGGCTGGCCATCCGGTTCAGTGGACTTTTGGCCTCCCTTTCCTGAGCCTACCAACCTCTCTTCCAGGGTAGCTGCAGGAAAATTTTACAAATCTGGCAGTCTGCATTGAGGTGGTAAACCCCAGACAATAAACACAGGTGGTGTGGGGTCAGTCTTGGCAAAGACTTCCCCACACACACTACAGTGTTGAAACCAGGTGGGCCGGTTTTTTCTTTTGGGTTTCTCAGACATAGTGCCAGTCCTATCCAAACTTACCCGTTTATGGCAATCCGCCAGGCAAGACCCTCTTATCGGTTCCCAACAGTGTCATGGGTCGTGGAAAAAACATAATAAAATCTTTTTTTTTTTTTTTTTTAGAACCGATAAGAACGTAACCACACTCTAAAATTACAATTCAAGATTTTTAACACTTGATCGGTTCAAACCGAACCGATGAACCGCTTACAAGTTCCACACAGAATAGAGTAAATATAACCTATCTAGTACTCACAAATACCACAGACAGAGACTGAACCGACAGGTTACGGTTTAATTTCGGTCAAAAACCGAGAAAACGGCACTTTAACCGACAAAATGAACAGAGCAGAAGGAGAAATCTCCGGAGCGACTGTTCAGTGAGGCTGAGTAAAGAATCTGACGGTTTTGAGTTTGAAGAACAACAGACAGTCTCAACCGAGCTCGAGCTCAGCGTTCCATGCCTGGCATGGAAAGTTAACTCTCATCTCCGGGGCAGTTCGAAGACTGGGACTCACTGCATGTGTCAGAATATAGCAAGACTTCATGTTGTTTGAACAAAAGGAAGCTGGGAAGGCAGGCAGAACAGCAAAGGCCCGAACCGAGTAAAGATAGCCAACTCAGTTAAGAAGGGGATAAAACCTTTTTTAGGTACATCAGGGAGCGAAGGAAGACTGAGGGAGGGATAGTGAGGCTTAATAAAGGGGAAGGGGGCGGGCAGAGGGTGACGGTGAAAAGGCAGAGATACTAAACAAATATTTTTGCTCAGTATTGACAAATGAAGAGGGGGAGGTACCTAAAACAAACAACAGAGAAACACTCTGGATACAGAAGTTGATACCAGCCCATTTACAGAAGAAAGGGTTCTGAAAGAACTCTTAAAACTGAAGGTGGACAAAGCAATGGGGCCTGATGGGATTCATCCCAGAATTCTAAAAGAACTATGGGTAGAACTCGTGACACCACTGACTGCCCTCTTTAACAAATCATGGGAGGATGGGGTGGTACCTGAGGACTGGAGGAGGGCAGATGTGATTCCCCTTCACAAAAGTGGGAGCAGGGCAGAAGCAGGAAGCTACAGACTTGTTACTTTAACCTCGGTGATAGGGAAAATGATGGAATCACTTCTGAAGGAAAGAACTGTCAAGTACCTAGAGGCCAGAGGAACACAGGACCTAGGGCAGCATGGATTCACAGCAGGAAGGTCATGCCAGACGAATCTAACAGATTTCTTTGACTGGGTGACCAAAGTAGTAGATCGGGGAGGGGCTGTGGACATGGCCTACCTAGACTTTAGCAAGGCATTTGACACAGTCCCACACAAAAGATTAATATATCAGTTGGCCAGCCTGGGAGTAGGTCCCAAGGTGATAGCCTGGGTAAAGAATTGGCTGGAGAATAGGACACAGAGGGTAATAGTAAATGGAGTCCACTCTGAAGAAAGGGGGGTTACTAGTGGGGTGCCGCAGGGTTCAGTATTAGGACCGGTCCTTTTCAATGTCTTTACGCGACATTGCAGAGGGACTGGAAGGAAAAGTATGTCTCTTTGCAGATGACACAAAGATCTGCAACAGAGTTGATGCACAAGGTGGGGTGGAAAGGATGAGAAGGGACTGGCAGCGTCAGAGAAATGGTCAAATGTATGGCAGCTTAGATTCAGTGCTAAGAAGTGCAAGGTAATGTACCTGGGAAACAAAACCACGGAAGAGTACACAATGAGGGGTGAGAAACTAACAACAACAAAAATGGAAAGGAACCTGGGGTAGTCATATCAGATGACAAAGGTGGGCAAGCAATGTGAGACGGCAGTAAGGAGGGCTGGGGGGATACTGGGATGCACAGGGAGAGGCATCACCAGTAGAAAACGGGAAGTTGTTATCCCTCTGTACAGACAGCTGGTGAGACCCCATCTGGAGTACTGTGTGCAGTTCTGGAGACCCAATCTCCGCAAGGACATAGACAAGATGGAAGCTGTCCAGAGGAGGGCAACTAAAATGGTGCAGGGTCTGCACCAGAAAACATATGGAGAGAGACTAATGGAGCTTAATATGTATAGCCTCGAGGAAAGGAGGGACATGATAGAAACTTTCAAGTACCTCAAAGGAATCAAAATCAAGAGGAAGCATCTTTCATAAAAAGTGTGCAAGAACGAGGGCTGAATTTGAAGATGGGGGCGCGGCTCAGGAGGTTATTGAGAAGTATTTTTTCACAGAGAGGTTGTGGATACATGGAGCGGCCTTCCGGAGGAGGTTGTGGAGTCAAAAACAGTGGTTGAATTCAAGCATGCATGGGACAGTCATAAGGCAATTCTAGGGGGTTGGGGGTAGAAAGAAGTAGGCTGCTGGTTAACTAGGATCTGCAGCTTATCCATTAGGTAGGGAAATGGGCAGACTGGGTGGGCCAAGCGGTCCTTATCTGCCGTCAAATTCTATGTTTCTATGTCAATGGCTGGAAAACACCAAAGGCAAGGGGCAGGACAGGACACGGATGAAGATGAATGTTGAAATGGGGACATTCATGAGTCAACTGCCAGGCGAAGTGGTAAAGCATGACATTACACTGAAGTCAAAGGAACTGTACCAACCAGATGGGACACATTTGTCGGATATAAAAATTGATGCATTTTGCAAGGACATTCAAATTGCTTTAGCCCCCTTTATTGGGAGAGATGCGAGAAGGGGCCTGGGTATCTGGGGAAAGACCTGTTGAAGGGAGTATGGGGCCTGGGAGATAAGGGGAAGGGACATGACTTGCTGTGGGGGACCTGATCAGATCACAGATCAGGTCTGTAGCGGATAGGGAGTTTCTCCAAGGTTGCCGAAGGGGGAGTTGGGTTAGCCTGGCTCAGGAGTGGGTGGGGGGCCTCCAGCGCCCAGCATGGAATGGGGGCCTCTTGCACAGGCATTCCCAGGTGGACCCCGGCCATCGCCCACCATGGAATGCAGAGGTCACCGGGAAAATGCCCCTGGGATGCGCCGGGCCCGCTGTGTCGGGCCCCTGAGGGCGAGTTTCCCATGGCGGAAGTCCGTGATCTCCTGGGTTGGACATGGGGAGGGAAGGCAGAGGACCGCGCCCAGCATGGAGGGCACTAGGCCTCCCACCCTGATGGTTTGACCCCATGAATGACCCAGTGGCCAGCTGCCTTGCCGAGGGGGGCAGGTGGTTCCCCTCCCTTCATGGGGGAGACATGAACCTTGGAGAGGCTCCCTTCTGCGTACATCTAGTCTGTATTAGGAATTGAATAAACATATGGCTGTGGCCATTTAAATTCCAAACTGGTGTTTACTGTCTCGAAGGGCAAGAACGGGGGGTGGGTATGGGTGAGAACTGGACACCCAATGGACCTTCCCCGAGGCATTGATGGGGAAAGGGGGATTAGTGTTCTTCCCCTAAGATGGAACATGCCCATGAGATGGACAGCAGGTGGGATCGGGCCTGTCCCAGCCATTCCGTCACCTCGAGTCCAGGTGGCCTGGTGACGGAGAACTGGTGGGCAGGTCCAAGTGGCTATGAAATTTGGGACTGGGTGGCCACAGATGGGGAGGAGTGGTGCAGGGATGGTTTAAAGGGCCGCAAGGCAAGTTGCGGTCTCTTTTCCCTGCACCAACCAAGGCAGGAACCCACCCACAAAAGATAGTGTGAGACCACTGCCCTCTACTGGGGGAAGTGCCGTAAGGGACTGTAGAGGAATTTTCCCCAGGTTTTCCTGTTAAATGAGCCCCCCCCAACTTTTCGCCTGTCAAAATGGTTTTCCAATTCACCCAACTGGGTGTGGTAACAATACTGTCATAGCCTCTTTAAGTGGATAGGGAGTTTCTCCAAGGTTGCCTAAGGGCGAGCCAGGTTAGCCTGGCTCTGGAGTGGGGGAAAAGGGGGGCCTCCAGCATGGAATGTGGGCCTCTCGCACGGGTGTTCTCAGGGGTACCCCGGCCATCGCCTAACACGGAATGGCTGAGGTCACCGGGAAAATACCCCTGGGATATGCCATTTAAATTCCAAACTGGTGTGTTTATTGTCTCGAAAGGCAAGAACGGGAGGGTGGTACGGGTGAGAACTGGACAACCAACCAATCAGCACTTCCAGTGGAACTGCCAGTGTGGATAGTTAACTGTGTCACGAACTTAGAATGTTGCATCTGTGTTCTTTTGCAATTTCCTATACATCTTTGTAAATCTGAATAAAGCTTACAAAACAAGATCCAGAAAACTATGCAGAAAAACCTATTTGAAGTACGACTGATGAGACCTGTTATTTCAAAGAAAAGAAATGCCAGCAATGGGAACAGAGGAGGACACCTGATAGTGTGAAAGGAGTCAAGCTGGAAAACTGTTCTTGTGACTAAGCTTGTGGAAGACGGCCTGAATAGCACACTCTACTCGCTTTATATACTTTATAGTGGGGACCTTTCCCAGTGTAGAAAAAGTACTAGAACAAGGGGGCACAAGATGAAATTGGAAGGGGGTAGATTAAGAGGTAATGTGATGAAGTTTTTCTACACAGAAAGGGTAGTAGACGCTTGGAATAATCTGCCACATGAGGTAGTGGAAGCACAGTGGAGGGATTTAACCATGCCTGGGACAGACACAAGGGAAGCTTGAGAGAGGAGGGAGTGATGAAAAGCCATTGTTCACAGTCAGTGGCCATATACAATGTATAGGGCCTACAGGCAGACTGGATGAGCTTAGCTGTCCTTATCCGCCGACAATTTCTAAACCTCCCTTTTCCCTACTAGTCCCAGGCAGCCTATCCTCACTTTATTTTAGACTGAGAAGTTTTTGTTGAATTGCTGAGGTTTTTCTCTTGATCCACAGCTACTTAAGTTACATACAATTTTCCCTCCATTATTTTTCCCATGGCTCCAGTTTAGCACGGAACTACCACTACAGCAGGTTTCTTTTGCTTCCTAATCCTGTCTCCCCTTTGTTCCGTTTTACTGTTTTTTATTCCACCATCCTTTTTTTTTTTTTTAAACCACTTAATGTACAAGTTATCAACTATTTATACTGTCGTCATGATTGTTGCACTGTTCTGTAAGGCACCCTAAGCCTCTGGGGCTTCTTCACTTAAAGCCACTACCAGGAGTACAAGTCCTTTTTGTCCCTTTGCATTGTACTCCTATCCAGTTGTGACTGCTCCCCAACACTGCAGTCAAGTCAGTTTTCCCCAGGCCAGCCTGGTGGCGCTGAGGGTTGAGGCGCTGGACACCACACTATGAGTCACGCCGGCGAGCCGAGTTCGGGAATGAACAGGCGCCGTCGGGAGGAGAGGATGGGTGCACGATTCCCCGGCACTAGCGACTCCCAGTGGAGGTTGGGGGTGCCAACAGTCAGGGATCACGCTGATGGGTAAGAGCAACAGTGGACGTCCGTGGGAGTGTGCTCAGCCCGCGCTGGTCGGGGGGTAGGGGGACTCGCACTCTCTAACAAAGGAAACCACCTGTTGCCTGGGAGGAAGACGTCGCCTGCCCCCACCTCCAACCCTGCCCACTGGATCACGTCTAGCCCTCCATCTCCACCTTAGGAGTATCAGAAGAGGTAGCGCCGAGGAGCTGAAGGCAGGTGTGGACCGGGGGACTCTCCAGAGGTGTGTCGTGGGTGGAGGAGGAAATCGAGAGTACAGCTTGGGAGGGTCTCTGAAGGAGGGGAATAGGTAGGACGACCAATGCTGCCGCTGGCTAGGGCCCCAGGAGGGAAAAATAGTTAAAATCAGTTTCCCCCATCAAGGGCGATTCAGTCGTGCACCATAAATTTACTATTACAGCACCACCCCACCATGGAGAACTACTAAGTCAAAAAGTTAACATGTTAAAGGATTCAAACCTTGGTTGCCTGGTTCATCATGCCCCAACCATGAGGCTACAGCAGCTGCTGAATTGCTTAGTTATGGGCTGGATCTTCTGAGAAGAGGCACTGCCTCAGTGGTAATACTGCCCTGGGGGCAGTGCTGGGCGTGCATTATCCTGGGGAGTACCCTGTGAATACAGTGGAACGTAAACCAAATCTAAGCAGTAAGCCACAAACATCTGTATTTATAGGGCAAGTTTCTTGCAAGCATTTCAAAGCACTTCACAACTGTTCCACACAAGTCCATACCACACAGTGACTGAGGTGCAGCCATCTCAGATGGCAGCCATTCTGGGCCTACACACTACACAAAAGCACTTTACAATCGGCCCACACAAGTTCATGCCAAACGGTGACAGAAGTAGTCTCTCCTTTCAGATGGAATGCGACAGCCATGCTGTGCACCATAAAACAGCACTTAATAGTCAGCCTCCATAAGTCCATGCCAAACAGTGACTAAGATGCAGTCTCCTCTGGGATGGAACGCAGCAGCATTCATTCTGAGCAAACACACTACATAACAGCACTTTACAAAATGTGTTAAAGCACACACACAAAAACTCTTTTTTTCTCTCCACACAAACCTTTATTGAAAACACATTGCTCAATAAAAAAATCAGTGCTTAAAAAAAACCTTGAAGTTGCTGGCTTTATTTCAACTTCCAAGCAGTTGAACCAGTTCTTTCAGGCATTTCCTGAAAGAAAAAGTGAGTCGCATCCTTAGCAGTTGGGTCAGTCTCTAAAACTTAAAATGAGCAGCGATTCAGTACCAAAACTGGCACTTTTAACACATGGGGCATGAGCAGAAAACTACAAATGTGAAATGTCTGTGGTTTATTTCGATTTTTTGAATTTTCCAGGAGTCCCAGCTTTGGCTTTCTTCTTTGCAGATCCTTTGGGCTCCGGCTCCTAAAATATAAACAAAAAGAAAATAATTTTAGAAACGGACTGCTGCGAACAAAGAGAAGAAAATCCTGCAGAGCAGCAGAGAGCCACAGATTCTGAAACTACAATAAGGATGTGGTTCTCCTTCAATGGAAGAGATTGGCTTGTGGAACTTACTACCAGAGTGATTCCCCTCTGCGTAGCCACGGTGTGTGTGGCTGGGATAGAACAGCTGGTGCTGGAGCAGGGTTAGGAGACAGCATTTTGATCTGGGGAGGAGCAGCAAGTGGAACCACCCTTGTAACAGACTTCTGAAAAGGCCTACAATACCAGCCCTCCATTTTAGACATTCAAAGAAAAAAAAATTGTTGCTAGGCATCCCCCCTCCCCCCGGAAGGCAGCAAGCACAGTGCATTTTAAGTTTGCTGATACTGGACTGGGGCCAGTACAGGAAGCAAACTCCATATAGGAACTACCCACGGAACATAGGAGTAAAATGGGTAGGTAGTGAGGGCACAGGCTGGACTAGAACGTGTGCTTGTAAGGCAGAAACTGCAGTTGTGGTACACAGAAATGGAACAGACACTGACAAACAGACGACGGCCCTTGCAGCAGGGGTAGTCATGCTTCAGGCGGTACAAAGGGCACAGCACTGTGGTTAGAATCAAGGACATAGTCAACAGTACCATGCATGGTACCGAGGTCACTACGAAGGTTGGTACCAGTACAGCCAGCACTGCAGCCAATGGCACCATAGTCCATGCAATAAAAAATACTAATTTTGATTCAGAAAGCTTCAGATGTCCCCCCTTTCCAAGATCTCCAGAAGACTAATGCCCTCTGCCTCACTTGAGCCTTTCCATCTTGACAATAGGGAAGTTGAGTGCTGCCACTGTGCTTCCTGCACTGGGGAAAGCAAAGACGAAAACGGCATTGTTACCTGCTAACAAGTGGAAAGGGACCAGGAATATGCCCTACAACTGGCAAGACGAGTGGACACAGTGGAGAAAGAGGATGTACTACAGGGAGAAAGTATAGTTACGTAAGAACTTACCGTAACAGTAGATCTTCGAAAGGAGTTCTAGCAGCAGGCTACACCATAAGGACTATGACGCCAGGCACTAGGACCCCACAGAAAACTTTCTAGCTAGCAGTGCCTAGCAGGGACTGCCCCCAACGCTGGACCACCTCCGACATCCACCAATGGTATAAACAGGGCGGTACCCAGCCACTCCCCAGTTCTCCCGTCAGAGACCCGGCTGATAAACAGTAGAGAATCGAGGCTGGTGGAAAACCACACCAAGGGTGAGGAAAGGACCAGAGGGAAGGAGAGTGAGAAATAACCCCTGCTGCAAGAGCTCCTCTCGATCTACTGTTACGGTAAGTTCTTATGTAACTGTACTATCTTACTTCGAGTGGGAGCTCTTGCAGCAGACTACACCATAAGGTTGAGTACCAAGCAGTACCAAATGAACCCGAATGGGTTGGGAGGTGGAAACTGGAAAGCAGAATGAGGCTTCAAGACAGTAGGCCTTGAAGCATTGCTAGACCAAATCCAGCTCTCCACCTGGATGCAATGTCCAAACTGTAGTACCTCACAAAGGTGTGCACTGAACGCCAAGTAGCTGCTGAGATATTACGGAATGCTGCAAAGGAAGCTGAAACACCCCTGGTGGAGTGACCCTTAACCAAGACTGGTAAGGGTTTATTGCATTTGTTGCAACAGAAAGTGATACAATGAACTAGCCATCTGGACAGTCTGTTTTCCCACTGGTTATCCCAGGGTTCTCTGGGCAATGGAAATGAAAAGCTGACCAGATCTGCTGAGTGTCTGAGTATGATTGATACAGTATCTAAGCACTCTGTGAACGTCCAGAGTGTGAAGTAGGGCCTCCCCCACGATTAATATGCTCTGGGTATTAAACCGGAAGGTTGATGTCCTGATTATGGGTAAATTGTGACACCACCTTAGGCAGGAACGTAGGATTAGTCCACAAGGACACCCTGTCCTTGTGGAAAATGAAATATGGCTCTTTTGCCATCAGAGCCTGACGCTCGTAAATCCTCCAAGCAGAAGAAACTAACTAAAAAACAATGCTTTCTACGACAGAAAACGTAGCTTGCAATCTGCAGGTGGTTCGAAGGGAGGCAACGTAAGTTTCTCTAACAAAAACAAGAGATCCCAAAAGGGGGCAGGGGGAAGGGGTAGACTGGGTCCCCGATGGGAGGTTTAAGATGAAGTATTCCCCTAAAAATGTCCGGGCCAGATCAGACTGGGCAACATATTTGCCATTCACCGGTACGTGATAGGCTGAAATCGCAGAGAAGTGTACCTTAATGGATGAATAACGAAGGCCTGAATCCGACAGAGAGGAGATATTCAAGGACAGCGTTAACAGGGCACAGGAGGGGGTCCAGACCCAGACTGGCGGCCCACAAACAAAAAAGTTTTTACTTTATAGAGTAGGTTGTTCTAGTGGAAGGTTTTCTAGCTGCAACCAAGACCTCGGCCACTCTAGGAGATACCCCATTGCATGCTGTGGCTACACCTGCAGGTGCCAAGCATGCAGGTGTAGGGACCGGAGATCTGGGTAAACCAATGGCCGAGGGCAGGGGAATCAGAGGTTCCACTGCCAGCTGCTGCAGTAAAGGGTACCATATCTGACGAGGCCAAAGCAGAGCCACAAGGATTATTCCCACTCCTTCCGCTTGGAGTTTGAGCAGAGCCCTCTGCAGAAGAGAAAAGGGAAGGAAGGCTAGCAGAGGGACAATGCGTCTCGCCAGAAAACACCAGGCGCATGATCTAGCGAGCTGAAAATACAGGTTACTCACCTGTAACAGGAGTTCTAGGAATGGTATATGTTGTTCATCCACACTTATTGGCAGGTTCCTTGCCGCTTTAAATCTTGCCGGAAGGTCTTCAAGCTGGCTCCTCCCACCCACCCGGGTGGTAAAACTCTCGGCTCCGCCCCATGACGCCAGATCTGGCCTGCTGGAAGCTCAATTTGTGCGTCGAAGCCGGGAGGTCAGGAATGTAGGATGAACAACATATACCATTCCTAGAACTCCTGTTACAGGTGAGTAACCTGTATTTCTAGGGACATGGATATGTTGTTCATCCACACTTATTGGCAGACTCCTAGCAGTTCTCCGGGAGGAGGGAGGCAAGGCACACCCCTACTTAGGGGAATAAAGACTGAGAACCGAGGCCCCAAACCAGCATCCCGCGTGACTCAAGGTCGATGTGGTAATGGGTAATAAAGGTGTGTGCTGACTTCCAGGTAGCAGCCCTGCAGATTTCCTGGATAGGGACGTCCCTGGAAGCAGCCACCGATGCAGCAGTATGACTGGTAGAATGAGCTCTTATCCCTCTGGGAGGCTCCATGCCCGCCAACTTGTAGCAGAGATCTATGCAGGAGGTGACCCACCTGCTTATTGTCCGCTTGGCTGCAGGTCTGCCAGGTGCGGCTAAGCGTAAGTGACAAACAGCTGGCGAACCTCTCCGAATTTCAGCAGGCGCCTCCTTATAATAAGCGAGCGCCTCTTCTAGGGTCCAAAGTATGAGCCTGTATTCGGCCTCCCGAGGTGATTGGGGTAGAACACCGGCAGACTCAACACCTGGTTAAGGTGAAACCCGACACCACCTCTTCGGAAGGAATTTCGGTGGGGCACAGGACAACCTTGTCCCTGTAGAAGACCAGGTAAGGAGACTCAATGCAGAGTGCCTGGGTTCTCCCATCCTTCTGGCTGACGTGATAGCCACCAAGAAGGCGGTCTTCCACGACAGTGAGAGGTCACACCTGTGCATTGGTTCGAATGGTTTGCCCATGAGCTTTGCCAGTACCAGCAGTAAATCACGGAGGTGGAGGTTCTCGCACGGAGGAAATGTGATCAAGGCCTTTGAAAAAGCGCCCGACCACCTTTCCTGAGCCACCGACTGCTCCCCTGGCCCGCGCCCGTAAGCAGAGATGGCTGCCAGAAGCACCTTTTAGGGTCACACCCAAGCCCTTGACTAGAAAGGGACCATAAATAGTCCAAAAATGCTTGCCAAACAACAGAGGAAGGGTCCAAGCCTTGCCCTGACACCAAATGGAAAACCTCTTCCATTTGAAGGCATAATATTTCCTGGTCGACTCATACGGGACGCCTCAACAACACTGAGGACCTCGTCGGAAAGACCCAAGGCCTGGAACTCTAGCTGCTCAGGAACCAGGCCGTCAGGTGCAGGGATTGAAGGTCCAGATGGAACACCTTCCCCTGATTGACTGAGAGCAGGTCCGGGCGAGCTGGAAGCTGCCTCGGGAGCCTGGAGCTGAGGCTGAGGAGATCTGGGTACCAGAACTGGCGGGGCCAGTCTGACCACTAAAGAACTAATCCTGTAGGCAGCCAAAGAGAAGGGACAGCTTCACCTACCAGATGGCTCCAGGATCCATTTCTTTCCCAACCTCTCCTTTGCTACACGCCAGAGAAGAAAGGCATTCGATGGGGTGAGATCTGAGCTGCGTCAACTGGGAATCGCGAATGCCATCTTGTATCCCACAAAACCGCGCATACAGTATGCAGGTAAAACTTTCTTCTTTAACGACACATCAGAAGCAGGGAAGAGACTTGAGAAAATCAAATTGGACTTTGCTACTCGTAACGAATCCGAAGATTCAGAGGCTGAGGGGGACCGAGAGTGCCTTAACTGTACACTAATTACGGGTCATTTTCAGATACGAGGCCCATCAATGTTAATAAAATGCTCGCTGCGTTTAAAGTTTATTTTTAGATTTTGTGTAGGGCAGGGCTATATAGTCTATAAACCCTCTACTTCTTTGTTCTCAGCATGTATTTACGTTTTGAGAAGAATAGTAGTATTAATACTATTTGCAACTACTGTGTAAGGAGCAAATGTGTAATTAGACGTCTATTATTTTTTGGAAAATTATTGTTTTTACATGGACTTATGATATGCCATTCGGGCATCATCAAGAGTGTTTCACTCAGGGACTTGTCGGGAATAGATTTTTAGTTTTAAAGTCCATGGTCATGGTGAAGAAGCAACTTAAAGAATATATTTAGAATATATGTGCTTACAAAAGCAAGCACAAATCTATGTTTGCTAACCCTCCTATGATGTAACAAAGGGTGATATGCATATAAATCCTTAGAAGACGACATATATCTTGTAACTTGCTAGAGCATGGAACCAAGTTTCAATATATTGTATATGTATTTTGACATAAGCAATAAATAAAAGTTCAAAAAAAGAAGCTCTTGCAGTGAGGGCAGGATTCAGTATCGTGACCGGGCCCCAGGCAGAAGAGGCAGGCCGAATGGCCATCACAGGCCGGTATCTGCGTCCCCACACGCGCACTTTGACTTAGGACGGTGAGCAGACAACGATGAAGACATGCACTGATGAAAACTTGAGAAACAGTGAGAAATTCTTCTCAAAAATGGCAATTGACTGTTAGCATGCAGGCATCCGTGGAGCCAATGTGAACAGGTCGATGGCGGGACAAGAACTGGAGAGTGGCTGGGGACTGCCCCCTTTGTAGCACTGGTGGACGTCGGAGGCAGTCTGACGTCAGGGGTGGTCCCCGCTGTTTACTGTTAGCTAGAAAATTTTCCGTGGGGTCCTAGTGCCTTGCGGCACAGTCCTTATGGTGTAGCCTGCTGCAAGAGCTCCAACTCGAAGTAAGATCTGCACACGTTAGGGCTGTGGGCTGAAAAGGGTGGGTGGGGGGCCTTAAGGTACTCCACCTAGAAACAAGAACTCCCGGTCACACATATACCCTGTGTAATGCATCAGAGGTCTGTCTCATATCAACTTTTTGTAACTAGCACACAACTCTGCTTTAACTCCTTTTGGCCCTGGGACCACAATGTAGTAGTAAAATATTTTATTCATACAAATTTATATGAACTAGGATTCTCCCAATTGAGCTACCGCTCATTCACAACGAGGTCCTAGGAGTTGCATAACAAAATACAAAAGCATAAAACAATAAATAAGTATACATATACAATCTAACAAATTCCATATCAACCCATGAAGCACAATGGAAAGTAACTTGGGTTTTTATCAGGAACATCTATATTTTCATTGTATCCTATTTTTAGTACACTTTATGCAACATCTTTGCACGTATTACTTGGCCTCATGAAGTCCGTATCATTCTGCTTCAGCTGTATTTTGTTACCTCTGAATCTGGAGCATACTTATATTCCATTCCGATTAATTGCTACTTCCTATATTGTTCTGTTTGGTTGTATTTATGAAAATGTAAATAAAAAGTTTAACTGCAAAAAAAATAATAAAAAAAAAAAAATTAACCTCTGTGTGCAATCTTATTATTATTTTTTAATTTTCTTTGTTAACTGGGTAAGGCTCACTCGGCACAAGAGCCTATTTTCAGGAGCGACCCGAGAGTACTGGGGAGGTTAAGGTACTTCCTCAGAGTCGCACATTATGCAAGTGGAGGTTGTGGGATTCAATCTCAGGTCTGCTGGATGTACCACGCTCGTTCACAGCTCGATACTATAATCTGTAGGCTATACTGCCAGCCATCTTACTAGATCTATAGGGATATACATATATATATATAAAAAAATTAACAGCTCTTCATCTCCACAAGGGATAATGTAAGCAGGGTCAGATTATAACACAGCAAGCTTACCTTTCGTTTAGCTGACGTTATTGACCCCGTGACCTTAAAGAAATCATCTAATCGCACCTTCGTGCTACCCTGTCGACTCTTCATCAACTTCTTCACACCATTTCTTATTCGATCTTCGCTAAAAATTCAAAAATATAATAAGAAATTCAGAATAAACAACAAAACCAGGAAATTGATGCCACAACATGACCTAGAGCTTTTGGTGGCAACATACACAATGGGGATGACAAACGTCCAGTGATACAGCAGGGACCAGAGGTGTGTCAGCATATTACAATGGTAACCAATCCATCAATGTAGCTAACAGAAGGTACTAGGGGCTTGTCACCATAATACAATGGTGATGACAAATCCAGCAACATAGCGAACAGCAACAGAGCAGGAGACCAGGAATGTGTCTTGCAAAGGCGATAACTCCAGCAAACGCAGTTAACAGCGAAAAAGCAGGGTACAAGGGGTGTGTCAACATAACACAGTGATGATGACAAATCCACCAGCATAGCTAACAGTGATACAGCAGGGTACCAGCAGCGTGTCAACATAACACAATGGTGATGAAAAATCCAGCAAAGTAGTTACACACAGAACAGGAGTCAGGATGTGTCAAAGTAATCTAACAGTGGAGACAAATCTGCCAGTATAGCCAACAGTGAGAGTTAGGGGCCAGGGGTGTGTCAACATAACCCAACAGTGATAGCAAATCCAGCAACGTAACTATTTTATTTATTGAGTTCTAGGAATTACAACCCTTTGAGTCAGAGACTCCTTTACAAAAGGAAAGACAGGCATAACAAGACAGTCATTACAATAGTAGAAGATAGAAAAACGAGATAAACAGCACTTCTGAGCAATTATACATCAAAGTAAGAAACAAAGTTATAAACTAACAGAGATACAGAAGGGATCAGGGGTGTGTCAACATAACACAACAGTGATGGTAACTCCAGTAATGTAGCTAACAGCGATACAGCAGGGACAAGGGGTGTGTCAACATAACACAATGGTGGTGACAAATCTGCCAAAGAAGCCAACAGTGACAAAAGCAGGGCTCAGGGGCGCTAGCAGGAAAGACAGCAGGGCTTGCGTTAACCCCCTACTGAAGTCCTCAAGTGGAATTTTTGAGGATTCTAAAGCACAAAAATAAAAGTAGTGCTTCATAGCTGATCTTTCATATTGTTATACACGAAAAGTACAGTTACGCAAGAATTTACCGTAACAGTAGATCTTCGAGAGAGGCTCTTGCAGTAGGTAATTACATATAGGACTGACGCCGCAGGACCCCATGGAAAAATTTCTAGCTAGCAGTCCCTGGCGAGGCTGCCCCATCAGGTCACCGGCGTCAGGAGGCGTCGACTCAAAAGCCGGTCGGACACCCGCCTTCAAGTTCTTTCCCGCGCAGGCCAAGAGGCCGGACGAGAGGAGCGGATATTTCCCTCAATGGAAAAAGAGCTGAAAAGCCTAGGGAGCGGAGGCGGGGAGGGTATTACCTACTGCAAGAGCCTCTCTGGAAGATCTACTGTTACGGTAAGTTCTTACGTAACTGTACTATCTTACTTCGAGAGGGCTCTTGCAGTAGGTAATTACATATAGGACTAAATCCCAAGCAGTCTGGAACAAAGAGAGGTACCGGGAGGAGGAAAACTACTCCAAAAGGTAGTACTGGTTGTGCAAGTCTCAAGACAGGAGGCCTTGCAAAACAGCCAGCCCGAAGCCTGCTCTACGTCGAGAGGCAACATCCAAACTGTAGTGTTTCATGAAGGTAGGTGGCGGCAGCGCAGATGTCTGCCGCAGACACATTCTTGAAACAAGCCGCAGAGGCAGCCACTCCTCTTGTGGAGTGGCCTCTGACTTGACCCGGGAGGGTCTTGTATTTGTCATAACAGAAAGTGATGCAATGAGCCAACCACTTAGACAGACATTGCTTGGAAACAGCATTGCCTTCCCTTTTGTGAGCAAAAGAGACGAACAACTGATCAGTCTTTCTGAGATCCTTTGTCCTGTTGGTGTAGTATCTCAGAATCCGGTGAACATCCTTAGTATGGAGCAAATACTCCCCTTGATTAGAGTACTGCTTAAAAAAAGCAGGTAACTCTCTGGACTGATTTAAGGTAGACTCTGCTACTACTTTAGGTAGAAACTTAGGATTCATGCAAAGAGCAACTCGTTCCTTGTGAAAAATCAAGTATGAGATTTTACACACCAGGGCCTGGAGCTCGGAGATTCTTCGAGCCGAAGTAATGGCCACCAAGAAGAGCGTCTTCCACGAAAGGAACTTCAAATCCACAGAAGCTGCAGGTTCGAAGGGAGGAAGAGTAAGTTTCTCAATAACAAAGTTCAAGTCCCAAAGGGGAGCAGGAGTACGGATAGGGGCCTCAGATGGAGGACCCCTCTGAGAAAGGTCTTGGAGACCTCCAGTTGAGCAAAAGGCTTGTCTGCGAAGGGAATATGATAGGCCGAAATGGCCGCCATGTGTACCTTCAGAGAGGAATGGCTGAGACCCAGGTCAAACAGATGACGTAGATACTCCAGCAGAAGCCCAGCTGAACAGGAGAAAGGTTCCACGTTCTTGGAAACGGCCCAAATAGTGAATCTTTTCCACTTCATGGCATAAGTGGATCTGGTGGAGGGTTTTCTGCCTCCACTAAAATCTCTGCCACTTTGGGAGACACTCCAAAATGGGACTGGGCTAGGTCTGCAGGAGCCATGCATGCAGTTGAAGGGATTTGAGGCCTGGATGGACCAGGGTCCCCCTGATCCTGAGTCAACAAACCTCGAGATAGAGGAAGAGAAAGAGGGGATCCTCTGAATATTGTTGTAGAAGAGAGAACCAGACTTGTCTGGGCCAGAAAGGAGCGATCAGAATCATTCGCGCTCCTTCTGAAGCTAGTTTCTGCAAGACTCGTGGGATAAGTGGAATTGGGGGAAAGGCATAGACGAATCTGTTCTTCCAGTCTAGAGACAGAGCGTCGCTCCAAAAAGCGCCTCGCTCTGGAACGAGTGAGCAGAAGACTGGAAGTTTTGCGTTTAGAGGGGATGCGAACAGGTCGACCTGTGGTGTTCCCCAAAGTTGGAAGATACTGTATAGGACCCCTTGGTCCAGTTTCCACTAGTGAGTCAGAGCAGAAGAGCGACTTAGCTTGTCTGCCAAGGTGTTGTCGACTCCCAGGACATGAATCGCCGTGAGGTGAAGGTCATGTTGTGTTGCCCAATCCCAAACCCTCATTGCCTCCCTGCATAGAGGGTAGGACAGAGTCCCTCCCTGCTTGTTGATATACCACACCACGCACATGTTGTCCATCTGGACGGCTAGGTGGCTGGGAAGGATGTATTGATGAAGGGCTTGGAGAGCGTACAACACTGCCTGAAGCTCGAGCACACTGATGTGGAGAGCTTGTTCTAGCTTGGACCAGGAGCCCTGGGTCCAGTGAGGGCCTAGATGGGCTCCCCAACCTTCGCCGGAGGCGTCTGTGGTTAGAGTCGGGGGGGAATGAAAGAAAGGAACTCCCTGAAAAAGGTTCTCTCGAACCATCCACCATTGCAAGTCTCGCATCATCGGCGAGGACATCAGAACTGAGTGATCTAGGTCGTCCACTAGCTGATCCCACTGAGAGCGTAGAGTCCACTGAGAGATCCTCATGTGGAGTCGAGTGCGAGGTACCGTTGGGATAGCAGCCGCCATGAGCCCGAGAAGGCGCAGGACCGACCTCGCAGAGACCATCCTGCGGTCGGACAACAGACTTATCTGGGTCTGAAGGGTGGCCGCCCTGTCCGGAAGCAGGAAGGCCCTGCCCACGGTCATATCGAGGATCGCCCCAATAAACTGTAGCCTCTGGGATGGGTCCAGATGAGACTTGGAATGGTTGATGGTAATACCCAGGCAAGCAAAAACCTGCTGGATAAGGGAGAGGAAACACAGGAGTTCCTCCTGGACAGGCCAGCCAGAGCCAATCGTCCAGGTAAGGGAAAACCTGCACTCCCTTGGTACGCAGGTGGGCCGCCACCACTGCCAGGCATTTGGTAAATACTCGGGGAGCCGAGGATAGACCAAACGGGAGCGCCTTGAACTGGTAGTGATCCCCCTAGAACGCAAAACGAAGGTATTTGCGATGAGATGGGCGAATGGGAATGTGCAGATAAGCATCCTGCATATTCAGAGCACAAAGCCATTGAGGCTCTGCAAAGAGAGCATCCTGAACCTTTTGTACTCTACGTAAAGATTCAGGGAACTGAGATCTGAAATTGGTCTGAGATCTCCTGTCTTCTTTGGGACCAGGAAGAAACGGGAATAGTAACCCGTCCCCTGAAGATGAAGGGGGACAGGCTCTATCGCTTGCTTCAGCAGAAGAGCCAAGATTTCCTCCTCGACCAAAGGAAGATGTTCCCGTGAATACGACAACTTCAGAGGGGGGTGGCGGGGTGGTTTCTGAAGAAACTCTATGGAGTGTCCTTCTGCTATGAGCTGGAGCACCCAAGAATCTGTGGTTATCCTCTCCCATCCCGGAAGGTGGAGGGAACACCTCCCTCCTGCCGGTTCCTCTGGGGAGTCCGGAGGCAGTGGGAGAGGAAAGGAGTCAGGTGGTGTGGGGCAGCGCCGCAGCTGAAGCACCCGCTGATTTTTCGGGTGGGGCTTGGCAGCCTGGGGGCCCAGCGTTTGTAGCCCGCCTTCCTGGGGTTTCGCCTTTGGCGATTCAGTCTCGCGAAAGGGGCGGCACTGCTGCTGATGGGGACGGTACATGGAATCAACCGACTTCAGAGCTGTCCCCTTCTCTTGCAAATCGGTAATGATGTCCTTGACATCACCCCAACACTGACCCCGGAAGGTGCTTCCTGGATAGCAGATTGCACCTCCAGGACCAAGCCTGACACGCGGAGCCAAGCATGACGCCGAGAGCCTACAGCGAAAGCTGAGCTCCGCTCAGCAGTGTCCACTGCATCGTATGTCGCACGTAGCATGTGCCGACTGGCCGAACGAGCAGAGCGGACGAGATCAGCCAACTCCTGCTTGACTTGGGAGTCAGGCAAGGAGTCCAGTTTGGCTTCTGCCAGAGTCAGGATGGCCTTCTGGTAGTCCCCCATGTGGCCGTCATAGTTCAGGGCCCTGATCCCCAGTGTGGAGGAAGCGTAAATCTTTCTCCCATACTGGTCCAGAAGGCGAGATTCCTTATCAGGAGGTGACAAGCTAAGATGTTTAGGGTTCGCCGACCACGTCGGCACGAGGGTGAGAATCCAGGAAATCAACACACTCTGGAGCCTGATATAGCTGGTTCGACTTCCTAGAAAGTGGGGCTAAGGCCGGCGGCTGTTTCCATATTGTGGTAACAAGTTCAGCGTGAGGCTCTATCCAGGGTGGCACCAAGGTAGGAGTTGTCACGGGTAGATCCAGATGTTCAGCGAGTTTCAGATGCTGAGGATCTGGTTCCAGGGAGTGCCACTGATGAACCTCCTGGATTTTCCTAAGCAACTCCGTAAAACAAGGATCCTCTGGAGGAGTCCTTGGCCGGGGCTTCGACAGACAGCGAGGCTTGTCGTCTCTCTCGGAGCAGTCGTCGGAAGAGTCTGAGGAGTCCGAGAGCGAAGAGGAGGATGAGAGAGAGAAGACTCCCTTTCCCGACCCGGGAGGCGGACCCTTGGAAGTCCCGGAGGCGTGTCCTGCCTCTCTGGATCAGGCGGAAGAACCCTGGAGTCCGGAGATGGTGAGGGAGTGTGCGCTGGGCGTACAGGAACCTGGGATGGCACGTCGCGGAAGGCGGCTCTCAACCTCTTTGGTGAGCTGAGCTGGCCTCAGCCCACCAGGAGGCCAGAGTCTCCTGCAAGTCCACCGGCGGCCACGAGGGCAGTGGAGGAGGAGGGATAAGGATCAGGATATAACCGTATGGAGCATATCCAAAACCGGCATTGGTATTGTGGTGTCAAGTACTGCGGCGTCGGACACTGCGTTCCCGGGTACAGGCGTCGAATTAGGCGGAGGATACCGGGGGACTGCGGAACAGGCGGCCCGGCTGGAAGCGAATATCTCCGGTCGGTAAGGCCAACGTCAGGGCGGCGGAGGCACAATGTTGGAGCCGGCGTCCAGGTCGAGCTCCAGGTGGAGGAAGGACTGGCTGAGGCAAAAGATCCCCAGCTCGCCCCGGGACGGAGGAAAAAAGCCCCAGGGTCAGGTTGGGGAGACTCTGGTTCCCCAGACAGCAGCGAAGGCTCGGGGAGCCGGAATGACGGACGTGCTAGGATCCGTCGTCGGGTTCCTTCGCCGCTGGACGCCGGACGAGCCAACGTGGAGACTTACGAGCCGTCCGCGGAGGCAGGCCGAGTAGAGTGATCGGCCTGGTCCGGTGGAGAGGAGGCCGCGCGTCGCCCCGGAGAGTCGGACGTCTTACCGGCCCTCTCCAGGCAGACGTCAGAGGAGCAGACGCCCGGCTTACCGGAGTCGCCCACAGTGGTAGGCTGCGAGCCTGCGGCTGAACCAGAGGCGAAGGCCTCCAACTGCCCAGAGGCGCCCACAAGGCCCGAGCGCGAGCCAGACGGGCGGGCAGACGCCGCCTCAGAAACCTCCGAGGTGGCCGTCGAGGAGCGATCCCCCGGAGGGGATGTTACCTGCGTCCCAGCGACTCCCGAGGGAGACGCGGTGGAGGAACCCTTGTCCCGGTGCCTCTCCTCCTTCTTCCGATGTCCTTCGGGGGAAGTGGACGCCTGCCTCAGATTTTTGAGCTCCTTCTCCATAGAACTAATTTTCTTCTTTACAATATGGGCTGCCGCCTTTTCCGGGTAGCAGTGTTAAAACTGAGGCAGTGCTGGCACTTCTTGACCGGGTGATCGGGGCCTAGGCAGAACAGGCACAGGGAGTGGCCGTCCTTGTGCGGTAGTTGGGCGCCACACGAATCGCACTTATTCTTGTGCTCGGAGGGTGTAGGGGACGACATACACCGATGCTAGTACTGACATTAGTAGAAAATAGAGTTTTCAGTAAAAAACGACGGTAAGGCTGATTTGTAAGCATGAACTTTTTCCGTGAGGAGAGCTGCACCCAGCTAACGCATGGAAAGAATCTGGAAGGCGGCATCTGGGACTGCCCCTTTATACTGACATCTCCTGACGCCGTGTCCTCGCCAGAGACTGCTAGCTAGAAATGTTTCCGTATCCTGCTCAAGCGTAAGTCCTATATGTAATTACCTACTGCAAGAGCCCTCTCGAAGTAAGATCGATCATTAGCAGGAAAAATGTGTCGGGTAATGTGATACAGCCAATCCAGATAATTGCTGACCACCAGATTTTCTTTTTTGACCCCCAACATTTGAAGTAGAGGGTGAAACTGACTCCCACTTTACTTGTGCTAATGCAAGTCCTGGACAGGCATAATAAAACAGGCATTACAATAATAGGAGATAGAAAAACTAGATAAATAGCACTTCTGAGCAATTACACATCAAAGTAAAAAAACAAAGTTATAAACTAACAGAGATAGAGCAGGGACCATTGGTGTGTCAACATAACACAACAGTGATGGTTAACTCCAGCAACATAGCTAAACAGTAAGAGTAGGGGACCAGGTGAGTCAACCGAACACAATGGTGGTGACTGAGCTGCAGTAGCCAGAAGATTCACTACAAAGTTGAAAAATAACCATAGAAAATCTACTTGCTAAAGAAAAAAATGTCTCTGGGACCAGTCTACCAGCTAGAACAAACTGAAAATGACTCAGGGAGCGCCTAAAGTCTTTTCTTAAGACTTTTTACTCAGTCTCGCCGATTAGGGAAGGACATCCTACACAAGTGCCTGTGTACAGAAACAGACACAACCACTAAGAGTAACAGTGACAGAATGAGGGTTTTTTCTTTTTTGGGAGTGTAGCAACATAGTTCAGATCATTTTTGTTGACCGGTAATGGAGGGTTAGGCAATTTTAATAAGGTTAAGCTGGTACTTTTTTTTTTTTTTTTTCAGCAAAAGCAGGGAATCTGGCCAGACACTGGGAAAATTTCCCTAATCTTTCGAGAAGTGCCATGGGATCTTTAACTTCCACCCGAACAACCACCAAAACAGGCAGACGGAACATCGGTTTATTATCTTATTTGAAAACAACACATCAGGAGTGCATCAGCCTCCTTATGCTGCACTACAGTGTCAGAACTAGGATTTTACACCAAGTTCTTTGTGTGGGGCTAGAACCCACAACCATCCAATCTTCCAGTCTCAGAGGCAAGTGTGCAGCCTGCTGAGACAGAGTGGACAGTACAATGGATGTGATAAATACACCAATGTTCCAGTGATAGAGCAAGGGACGTCAAGGTTGTTGAGTATGTTTTACCTGAACTGTTTTTCTTCACACATGAACTTGACAAGCCCCTCCTCATCTGGTTCAGTCCACTTCAGGTCAGTGGTTTCAGGATCCACCACATCAGGATTCAGGAACAACTGTCGCGCCTCTTTGTAGAGCCAGTCCTCTGGGATGGTGTATTTCTGTTGAAGCAAAACACAAAGTCTTTGTCAATTTCTCATAAACAAGGCCTCCAACGATTGGCACTAGCTGTTCTGGAAATTTAGTAAGGACAACCACCAGCTCCTACATCTGCATACATTGCTGGATGTATGGACAGCACACCACACCACTGCATAACTGACACGTGGGTTCAGCAATAACAACTGAACATACAACAAGTTACAGAGCAAGGCAACCAGGATGCTGGGATGTCTAGGAAGAGGATTCAACAGTAGAAAGGGACAGATGATACCTGTACATACTGTAGATCCCTGGGAAGTTCCCCAGAGGTACTGTGCTCAGTTTTTTCTTCCTCACCAAGTGAGCCCCCTTCGGCTCTAGTGGCACCCTTAACCCTATCACCTGCCTTCTTTGGGACTTACCCATGGGGACCACCTGTTCCTCCACAGACCCCGTGGCAGGGCCGCCTGGGGTCTCCCAATCCCCATGTGGAGGGCCTTGCTTGGTGGTTCCTGTGCCCGATAGGCAATTTGGGATCTGTGCAGTGCCGTGGGGCATCATCCTGCTGCCGGCGATGTTTTCCATGTTGTGGTTGCTCCCCGACCCACGGATGCTCCGTGGAGGTGACAGCCTGATGTTCACACTTTGTAGGACGCACTGACATCTTCCGTCAGGGAGCATCCTCCACCCAAAACTGCTGCCTTAAACTGCACTGCAACCCATGGTCACCTAGGTGGCAGTATTGCGGAGGGCACAGTCTGCCCACCCTCCCAGAGACGAGCATCAGTTGGGACACTCAATCCCCAGCTTGTTCCCAAACCTGGTCATTGACTGTGCTCAGTTTAGTGCCCGCATCTGAGGAAGGACAGATAGGCTGCAGACAGTACAGTGGAGGGTCAGCAAGGTAGAACTTGTAAGGAAAGATTGACAGACCTGGGCATACAAATGTTAGAGCCCAGAAAAGGGGGGGGGAGGATATGTACAAATTCCTGAGGGGAACACTAGGAACGGGAGTACGGTGATGGGGATTTAAGAGGGACTACACTGCACCAGGGAGCTGGGCAGGCAGAAAAGGACAGCTGAGCAGCACGGCAGCTCAGTCTGCCACAGACCCTGCACCTGCCAACCAGGCACCTTGTCAACACTGTGGATTGTGTTGCGTGTGTGTGTGAGCCTCCCTGGCCATGCCAAGAAGAATAATTAGTGGGAGAACCTCAGAGGAGTTGGTAAGTCCTAAGGATGGTGGGGTAACAGGGCTGGGCAGACTGAAGCCTGATTCAAGCTGGTCGGGTGGGACAGGAAATTTTTTTTTTTTTTTTAAGTAACAATGAAGGAAAAAATTCCAGTGAGAAACCCCTGCAGAGCAGGGAGCTGCCTACCAGCTACAGAACAGAATGAAAGACTGAGGGTGATGGGATAGGGGGCATATCCTTGCATTCAGACTTTTCCATCAGTCCCCATTGAGAGGGACAGATAAATATTACTCACCGCAGTAATCTTTTTTCCAAGGGGTCCTTTAGCATCAGTAACTTTTTTGCACTTACCTGGCTAGGTGTAACTGCCCCGGAGGTGTGCCTTTAAAAGATATTTAAATGAGTGTAGGGCCAAGCCAATCAAAAGACAAGAGGTGGTGTGAGCTGAGTGAGAGCTATTGAATACTTCAGAACAGGAGACTTGGCAGAGAACACCAGGAGGAAGGAGTCCTGTGTGACTGGACTTCTCTACTGGGACTATATTGCCCTCCTTCCCTCCCCTCAACCCTCAGCTAGTTCTACTTTTGTAGGCACAGCATTTGACTGGCAACAGGAACTCCCTGTTTGGGAGCAGGAAGCGAGTGATCACAGAGCCAGCAAAGACTCACCATCCTAGAAGGCAAGAGTAGCTCTCCGGACCCCCTCTGAGCAAGTAAGGGGTCTACTGAGAAATATAGCATCTTCTTGTCTCAGAACAGGATGATCAGGAGCTTAAAGGACACAGAGGCAGTAAGTAGGGAGAGAGAAAAAAAAAAAAAAAGGTAAGAGTAAGGATTCCAAACAACAGTGAAGGGGCCAGAAATAAGACATGATGGGAGTGGTGCAGTGCATTGGCTGTGGAGCAGCAGCCTTCCAGGAGACGTTCTGGAGGATGCGGTGTTGTCCCATCTGCAAGCACCTCTCTGGGCTGAAAGAGGAGGTTGCTCATCTCCAGGTTGAATTGGCCAGGATTTGTGGGACCTCCTCTTCCATCCAGGGACCACCAGGGCCACTGCCGTTGCCTCAGAGGTTGCCAAGAAACAGAAGCGGTTGGACCACAGTGGGCTCAGGGAGGGTGAGGGTGGTGGAACAGAGGCGCATCCCCCCAGCTGTACCTCTCCACAATTCCTATGCCATTCTGGCAAAGTGTGGTTCCTCTATGGAGGTACCCGCAGTGGAGACCAAGGAGGATGCTGGGAACCTCCACAAGGGAGGCCCACAGGAAGGTGGCATGGGACCCCACAGGGGAAGGAAACAATTCCTGGTGGGGGACTCCATTGTTAGGAAGGTAGAACTGGGGGAGAAAAGGAAGAGGGAGGTAGGGTGCCTGCCTGGCGCCTGGCTTTGAGGGACAGGGAGCGAATCCTCAGGATCGCTGGAGCAGCTGCACAGGGGAGGGAGCTGGATGTCACTGTCCACCTAGGGACAAATGACCTGGCTAAGAAAGGGATCAGAGCAGTGCAGGAAGAGTTTGTGGAGTTGGGGAGGGGCCTTAGACAAGTAGCACGCATGGTAACCTTCTCGGAGGTGCTGCCTCTCTATGGCGTAGGTGAGGCTAGGGTGCTCCACCATGGGATTCAATCAGTGGTTGAAAAACTGGTGCAGAGCTCACGGATTTGGCTTCATTGGGGACTGGGGGCCCACCTGGAGTGATGCAGGCCTATACTGGCATGATGGGCTGCATCTGTCCGGGAGGGGAACCAGGACCTTAGGTGATGGGTTTAAATGCTTCATTGGCAAGCATTTAAACAAGCCAAAGGGGGAGGCACTGGAAAAGAACAGAGAAATCCTAGTGCCCCCCCAAAAAGAGTCAGGGTAGTAAGTGAGGTAAACATCAAGACAGAGAGACAAAGGCAATAAGGACAGGGATGGGGGAAAAAGGAGTAAGGCCATCAGGACATGGAGGGTAATAAGTACCAATGCCCACAGTCTGGGCAACAAGCTACCTGAACTGGTGGCCTTGATGGAAAGAGGGATGCCTGGATATCGTAGCAGAAACATGGTACACAGAGAACCATGACTGGGATGTTAACATACCAAGGTACATAACCTACATGACAGACAGGGAGGGGAGAAGAGGGGGAGGAGTAGCTCTCTATGTAAAGGAAGGGATGAAAGCAGCTGAACAAAAGAGTAAACAGTGAGGAGAGGAGGCACTGTGAGTCACCTTAGAGACTGGAAATGGCACCACAATCCGCAGTGGTTGTATACAGACACCCATGTCCGGGGGAGGGAATGGACAAGAATATGATAGAAGGCATTCTTAGGATGGCAGAGAAAGGGGAGATAATGTTGATGGGAGACCTGAATATGCCAGATGTTAACTGGAGCACATCTGCTGCAGCCACATCCAAGAGCAGGGCCATTCTTGATGCCCTACAGGTGGCATGTCCCAGTCAGCTAGTTTCGGAACCCACTCGTGAAGGAGCAATCTTAGACCTCGTACTCTCAAATGGGGACAGTGAGAGGATCTCAGATCTAGAAGTGGGTTGCCATCTGGGAACAAGTGACCATCAAACAGTGTGGTTCATGATAAACTCTGCTACAGAATCAAGCAATGCAAAAGTGAGGGTACTGGGCTTCAGGAGGGCTGACTTTGGCAAGATGGGAGAGTGCCTCAGAAAAGCACTAGCAAACAGGTTAGGAGGAGGGTGGAGCAACAATGGGGAAACATCAAAACTGCCATCACAAGCCGGCCCGCCAGCGCAGCGGTCCCAGCGATTCAGGTTCGGGAATGGACTCGGGCGGCTGGAGGAGAAGGATTGAGCACCCATGGGCTGCTCTCCTTCTCCGGGTGGGGTGGGATGCAGGTCCTGCTGCGATACCGCCACCTGGGTGACCACAGGTGGAGGTGCAGCGAGACAGTGCTCTGAGGGGAGGGACTTCTGCGGGAGCTGGAGGCGTTACTGCGTCCTGTGTGTGGTTCACTTGCCCCTCTGCGTGCAGACGTCTGTGGGCTGGGATCACCAGGAAAACGGAAATACCCTGCTCCAGGTTCTGGTAGACGGGACCCGGTCGTCCCGAGAAAACCCATAACCGGGCTCTTGGGATGGGGCCAGCTGACCTCCCGACGCATACTTGAGGTGTGAGAGAGGGTATGAGGAGACCCTCTCCTCCCCGCCCGTGGGGTAAACCGCGGCAGGATGGGGGCAGGCAGCTGGTACCCGGAATGGAGGTACCCGGGACGGGGCTACGGGAGCGCGCAAGACCTTGGGATCCCTGAAGGGAGGTTCCTGGAGCAGTGAGAAGGGAGCATAAATAGCAAGTATTAAAAAAAAAAAACACACAAAAAAAAACCTGCCATCACAGAGGCAACAAGCCTCTGTGTGAAGCAACTAAATCAAAACAGAAGAAAAAGACACTATGGTTCTCAAAAGAGGTGGCAGGGAAAGTCAGGGAGAAAGACAGCATTCAGGAAGTATAAGGAAACACAGAAGGAGCAGGACAGACAGCTGTACCAGTTAAGGCAGAAGGAAGCAGGGAGGGAAGTCATAATAGCAAAGGCCCAAAACTGAGGAAAATATAGCCAACTCAGTTAAGAAGGGGGATAAAACCTTTTATAGGTACATCAGGGAGTGTAGAAAGACAAAGGGAGGGATAGTGAGGCTGAATAGAATGAAAGGTGGGTGGGCAGAGAGGGACAGTGAAAAAGCAAGGATACTGAATGAACATTTCTGCTCAGTATTCACAGAAGAGGAGGAAGGGGGAGGTGCCTAATCCAATTAAAAAAAGCACTCTTGACCGGGGTGTGTGTGTGTGTGTGTGTATCCCAGTCCTTTCACAGAAGAAAGGGTTCTGAAAGAACTCCTGAAACTGAAGGTGGACAAAGCAATGGGGCCTGACGGCATTCACCCCAGAATTCTAAAAGAATTAAGGGGAGAACTAGTGAAACCACTGATTACCCTTTTAAACAAATCATTATTTATTTATTTAGCTTTTGTTTACCGGGTAAGTACACTAGACAAGTATTATGCCTATTTTCAGGAACGACCCAGGAGAGTACAACATGAGAAACAACAGTCAATAAGACATGGCAAAGAGAGTACAGTTTTTTTTGTCACAGTAAACAAACGTGGGAAATACATCATTTGACGCTAGGTGGGAGGGCTGGGGGTATACTGGGATGTATAGGGAGAGGCATCACCAGCAGAAAACAGAAGTTTTCCCTCTGTACAGATAGTTGGTGAGACCCCATCTGGAGTACTGCGTCCAGTTCTGGAGATCCCATCTCCGCAAGGACAAAGACAGGATAGAGGCAGTCCAGAGGAGGGCAACGAAAATGGTGCAGTGTCTGCAAGAGAAGCCATATGAGGAGAGACTAAAGGAGGTTAATATGTATACTCTTGAGGAAAGGAGGGAGGGGGAGACATGACAGAAACTTTTAAGTACCTCAGTAGTATCAACAAAGTCCAAGAGATTAGCATCGTTCAGAAAGAGAGACGTGCAAGAACAAGGGGACACAATTTAAAGATAGAGGGGGGACGGTTCAGGGGCAATGTGAGGAAGTATTATTTCCACAGAGAGGGTGGTGGATGCATGGAACTACCTTCCTAAGGAGATTGTATGGTCTAAAACTGTGGGAGAATTCAAGAATACATGGGACAGACATAAGGCAATTCTTGTGGGGGTAAGAAGAAATAGGCTGTTGGTTAACTAGGATCTGCAGCTTATCCTGTAGGTAGGGAAATGGGCAGACTAGGTGGGCCAAGTGGTCCTTATCTGCTGTCAAATTCTATGTTTCTAATTTTTTCAAGGAAAAATGAGGGCAAATGCCCCAAAAAAGAATCAACAGGATTCAAAAAAACATGCAAATGTCCACAAAAGTGGAAATGGAAACAACAGCAACACGAGCTAAAAACTCATCAATAAGAAACTCCAAATTTCACAAAAGGTGACACAAGAGCCCTTCTCAGACAGGTGAACAGTGGAGGAAGGGTGGGAGCTTACTGATGCTAAAGGACCCCTTGGAAGAAGGAAGATTACTGCGGTGAGCAATTTTTTCCTCTTACCCCAGGAGTCCTTTAGCAGTAACTTTTTTGCAGACTACCCAGCAGTACCAAGTGGGAGGTGGGCAGAGAACCTACTGAGGAAAGAGGTTCTACAGAACCACCCTGCCAAATTTGGCATCAGATCTGGTCTGCACATCCAAACTGTAGTGTTTCACAAAGGTGTACACAGATTTCCAGGTAGCTGCTTTGCAGACACATCCAGTAGGGGAATATCCCTTGCTGCTGCAAGCGAGGCTGCAGTGCCCCTGGTGGAGTGTGCCCTGAGCCCCACTGGAGGTTGCTGACCAGCTTTCTCATAGCAGAATCTAATACAAGAGACCAACCAACAAGAAACAGTTCTCTTGGTAGCTGGTCTTCCTCTGCCTACATCCCCGTAGGTGAGGAACAACTGAGTGGAAGAGCCTCTGGACCGTCTACTATGCTCTAGGTAGTGAAAGATGGCTCTTGACATACAAACAGTAGAGTTTCTGCTCGCCAGGAGTGGATGGCTCAGTAAAGAAGACAGGCAGAGTAATGGACTGGTTCAAGTGAAACTCTGAAACCACCTTTGGCAGAAATTTCCTATTTGTCCTGAGCACAACTTTATCGTTGTCAGGGATGATGTAATTCAGCTCAATGCACAAGGCCTGTAGCTCTGAAATTCTCCTGGCAGACACAATGGCTACCAGGAAGACGGTCTTCCAAGTTACAAACTTTAAGTGGGCCGTGGACATAGGCTCGAAGGGTGGCTTCATGAGCCCATCTATGCAAAGGTTGAAGCTGCAAGGAGGAACAGGCTCCCTGGTTGGAGGCTGGAGGTGCAAGAGGCCTTTTCAAAAACTGTTTAAAAATGTTGTGGGGAAAAAAATGATTTCTTCTTTCCCACCGAAAGGTAGGCTGAAACTGCCGTCGGGTGTAGCTTGAGTGAAGATGGTTTCAAGCCTGATGCCTGTAGGTGTACCAGACAGTCTAGCAGCTGAGGGTCTGAAGCTGATAGGGGTTCGACCTTTTTGCTCTTGCACCAGAGGGAAAACCTTTTACATTTGGCTGCATAAGTCTTCTTAGTGTTTAGTTTTTTAGCCATCCTCAGTATCTTAAGGACCTGTTCAGAGTACTGCGAAGATGGAAACTAACTCCTCAAGAACCAGGCCTTGAGGTGAAGAGAGTATGTCTAGGTACTGCACCCCCGGCTGAGGAAGGGTCAGCAGGGAGCGAGTTGGAAGCAGGCAAATGGGCCTGTTGCAGGACACAGAGAAGGAGAGGGTACCAGGCTTGCCTGGGCCAGTCCAGAGCCATTAGGATCATCGATGCAGGCTGCTGTCAGAGTTTCAGCAAAACCCTGAATATCAGGGGAAGGGAGGAAATGCATATAGGAACCTCCCTGACCTGTCCAGGATCAGGGCATCCAGAGGAAGTGTTCCCGGAACTGGGGGCCTGCAACAGTACTGAGGAAGCTGAAAATTGAGAGAAGAGGCACACAGATCCACGTCTGGTGTGCCCCACTGCCTGAACACTGGCTAGTATTTGCTTGTTCAGTGTCCATTCGCTCTGACCTTGACTAATTTATTTATTAAACTTTGTTACTCGGGTAAGCCCACTGGCCCCCTTTTTCAGGGGCGACCCGGAGTTAGTTACATAAAGCAAGGCAATACATATAGGTAGTACAGTACAGGACATAGCGTACAGGATTACGACAGTATACAGTTTTCACAGTAGAGGGCAGTTATATACAGCAAAATTACAAAGTTCAACAGTAGCAGCTAAAAGGCTAGGGGGAAGAGTTTATGCACCAAACCACAGGGTGCGAGTTGGCTAGCCTTCAGGACAGGAGCAGTGACTATGGTTTAGGAGGTGTGTGCGCAGTCCCTTCAGGAATATCGCTAGGGAGAGGGCTTCCTGTAGGTGTACAGGAAGCTTGTTCCAATGTGCAGGGGCAGTATGGGTAAAGGATTTACTGCCTGCTGCAGAGCAGACCCTGGGCAATTCCAAGAGTTTTTTTGCCCGTAGTGCAGAGTGGTCTGCTAGACCGCTTTGAAGCAAGTAGCCAAGTTAGTCCATCTGGAGGGTCGGTATTGAGAAGCTTATATGTCCAGCTTAACGGTGGGGTGGGGTGTTACTGAAGTCTGTGGCTTAGGGTAGGCCAGTTGAGTAGTTGAGTGAGGCAAGGACATAAGAGTGGTGGGTCCTTGGAAGAGCTTTCATGGCAAATAGTGCAATTTTATGGTACAGACTTTATAGTCTACAATGGTCATGCTCTGCTAAACCTAGTAGGGTTGGGGAGGCATAGGTAAGGGTTGGGAGGAGGATAACTCTTTGCGATCACCAGTCGGGTTTCGGGAATCATGTTAGCGCTCAGGCGGTAGAGCAGGCCCAGTTTTTGGTGTATATTTTTTGTTAGTAGATCGAGATGTTGTTTTAGCGCAAGCCCCTGATCTAGTGCAAGTCCCAAGTACCGGAAGGACTGGACCATACGCCAGAGTACTGAGTTAAATAAATACTGCCTACTCGCATTGCTTGCTAACCTTAAAGGTCATCTGATATAACCTTAAGGTCATCTCCATTTACAATTACCTTCTCTGTCCTGTTGTCCAGCCAATGTTTTGTGTGGGACTGTGTCAAATGCCTTGCTAACGTCTAGGTAGGCCATGTCCACAGCCTCTCCCTGGTCTACTACTTTGGTCACCCAGTCAAATAAATCAATTGGATTCGTCTGACATGACCTTCCCGCTGTGAACCCATGCTGCTTTGGGTCCTGTGCCCCACTGGTCTCTAGGTACTCAACAATTCTTCCTTCAGAAATGATTCCATCACTTCCCCTACCACAGAGGTCAAACTGACAGGTCTGTAGTTTCCTGCCTCTGTCTTGGTCCCACTTTTGTGAAGGGGAATCACTTCCGCCTTCTTCCAGTCCTCGGGTACCACACCATCCTCCCATGATGCGCTTCAATAAAGTCCTCTCCGAGCCCCTACCGGTGACCTCCGGAGTGCCTCAAGGCTCGGTACTGGGTCCCCTCCTCTTCTCCCTCTTCGTCAATCAACTACTTTAACAGGGTATTGTCATGGGTTACTAGTCACAAGCTGGTCCTGAACCTGAAAAAGACACAGGCTATGCTCTTTGGCTCAATGGCTAAAATCAAAGCCTCATCGGCCTGCTTACATGTCACCAGCGCAGATGGATCCTCACTACCCATAGTGAGCTCCATCAAATATCTGGGGGTAACACTTGACCCCCAACTTGACATGGGTAATCATATCCTTAACATCTGCAGGGCGGCAAACTGGGTCTGGCCTATAGGGCCAAGTATAACCTTACACCGGCAGCCAGGCTTGCCCTAGCAAAGGGTGTGCTTCTTCCCTCCCTCAGCTATGGGCTGCACCTATTTGCTCGCTCTCCAAAGATGCATCTCACCCGGTGGTACACTGCTTGCAATAACATTTGTCGTTTTGCCTTGGCTGCCCCCCGATTCACCCACCGTTGTGAGCTATATGAGAAACTCTGCTGGCTCTCACCAGCTAGATACCTTGATTTTGGTTTGGGATGCCTTTTTGGGAAAGTGATCAGAACTAGCACCCCCCAGGGGCTGGCCCGAGCTTCTGCCTAAACTGAATCCACCCCCTACCAACAGGTCTCTCACATCAGGGATGCTCAAAGTCCCTCCTACCCGGACCCTCATGGGGATCGGGACTTTGCCATAAGTGCGCCCAGACTCTGGAATTCGCTGCCTGTGGATATCCGAGCTGCCCCCTCCTATCTGAGTTTTCGAAATTCCCTGTGGGGTTTCCTAAAACTAGCATCAGAGTGTGACTGCCCCAAACCTCCCTAGAGTAAAGTGTCAAATTGTTTTGTCTGAACCTTCCCAGGGTGTCTCCATTGAATTCCTGGAGATATTTTCCCCACTGTATCAATAACTTCTGGCTACTCCTGCCTAAAAAGCCTTGGGCATTTTTACACCCATTATTGCTCCACGGTCATAGGCTAACCATGACATATTGCACCTTGGTCACTTGGTAGAAACTTGTACTACCAAGAGTTTGTTTCTGTCTAACATGTGCATATTTAGAAAAATGTGATGAGCTGTATATACCTGTCCACGATCCAACTAGCCTAGGGGGTGTATACGACAATGTTACAAGTTATATTATGACCAATCTAGTCCTTGAGCTATGCTCCACTCCTGTGTATGATGACCTGTATATATCTGTAAGTTGAACTAGCTAGTCTAGAGTGTATAATCTGAAATGTGCTTACTACTATATGTTTTCCCTAGCGTCAAATGAGGTATTTCCCACGTTTTACTGTGACAAAAAACTGTACTCTCTTTGCCATGTCTCCTTGACTGTTGTTCCTCAGGTGAAGACCTGTGGGGCTGATGACAAGCCGAATGGCATGGAACGGAACTCGTATAGGGTCCTCTCGGCTCTGAAGCGGAGGAACCGCTGGTGAGATGGAAGGATTGGGACGTGAAAGAACACGTCCTGCAGATCCAGTGACCAGAACCACATGTTTCGTTCCAAGGATGGTATGATCTGGGACAGAGTGACCACCTGAAAGATGCATGACCTGAGATACTGATTCAGGTCATGCAGATCTAGAATGGGGCACCAGCCCCTCCCCAGAACCAGAAGTACCTGGATACAAACCCTGCGTCTGGTGGAGGATCCGCCACTCGGGCTACTGCCTTCTTGAGGAGGAGCTGAGCAATGTCGTCTTGAAGAGCCGGAGTGTGGGCGGATACCCTTTTCCTCCCGTGGGGCGAGGGCTTGGCATGGAGGGTATTGCTTGAATTCCAGAGGCAGTCCCTGGCCGACCACTTCCAGGACCCACCTGTCCGTGGTGATAACTGACCAGGCAGAAAGGAAGTGGCGGAGCCACCCCCACCCCCCCACAGGAGGACCCAGAGCTGGCGTGACGGGAATGGGGGTGGCAGCCCCCATCCACTCACTGAGCAGGCATGGAGGAGAATCCAGGATCTGAACCTCAGTCTCCTTTACAGACCTGGGAGGGCCCAGGCTTGGGCCAGGGGTGCCACACTTGAGCCTGCTGCTGCTGCCCCCCTTAGAAGAAGGGCTGTTGGGCCGCGGGGGAAGAGTGCTGAAAAGGCTTCTTCTGCTGCTGCTTCTTACCAGAAGAACTTTTAGCAGAAGTAGAGTTCAAGGTGGCACTGGACTGCTCAATACACTTAAGGTGACCAGTCACACCTGGGCCGAAGAGATCGGTGCCCAAGAAAGGCACATCAGCCAGTTTGTGCTAAATATCTGCTGGGAAAGAGGAAAGTCTCAGCCAGGCCCTGCGGCGAAAAGCAACTGCGGCTGCCAATGAGCGGGCACAAGAGTCCCCAATGTCCAGGGATGTCTGACGCTGCTGTTCGGCAACAGCCCGGCCCTGGTCCCGGACTTACTTGACCGTGGTCTGTACGTCCGCGGGGAGATATGGGAGGACTTCATCCAAAGACCCCAAGAGGGCATGAGAGAAGTGCGCCATGACGACGGCCGAACCTGCCTGACGGAGGCCTAAAGATGAGGCTGCACAGACCATTCGAGCCGAGTGATCCAAAGTTTTTGGATTCCTTCTCGGGAGGTCCAGGAGTGTCAGCAGAATTGCCAGTATGCCTGAAAACAGAGGCGGTCATCAGGCTCTCGGCCGAAAGGTGCTCTGTGAACCCCGCTTGCGGGCCATGCGGGCATACGGAGCTGGACAAGAGGCAGGACGCTGCCAAAGTTCCAAGGCCGGGCCAACTATGGCCTCAGCCACAGGAAAGACCTCGGTTGGGGTAACCCTTCTCTTGAGGATGTCCGTGAGAGGGTACTCCGCCTTTTTCTGGATGGGCTCCAGGGGCATCCCTGTAGACTTGGATGAGGTGAAGAATGCCTTGAAAAGACAAAGGACCTTCCTCCACCTCAATCCCACCAGCTGATTTGTCATCCCCTGGGTGAGAATGTAGGCTGGTCTCGTCCGAATCCGAGGAATCCGGATAAAACGGTCGACTGCTCAGGTCACCTTCGACCCGCCGAGCACGGTCTGAGAGGACGATGACCGAAAGACGCGGGGAAGCCTGGTGTCTGGTCTAGCTTCCTTAGAAGGAGCCCCTCCCACAGGCTGCTTGGGCAGAGGTTCCATCACTATCGGTGGGGAGACCAGTTTAGGTTGAACCAGAGGTTTTGCCAGCTCGGCGGTTGTGGGAACCAACTTAACCGGCTCTGAAGGAGTTGGCTTCGGCCTGGGAGGCAAAAGCCAAGTAAATGGCCGGGGTAGAAGCCGGGGTCGGCTTGTGCCTGGTCAAAATCAACTGTTGCCACAAGAGGTCCTTGTAGCGCTGGAGTTTCCGCTGGAGCCTCTCCTCATCCGAGGAGGACAAGGACGACCGATGGCATCGCCTCTTTTTCCAGTGCTTGTGCCTCTGCCTATTGGTCAAGGGGGTCCTGGACCTCAATCATGATCAGACTGGCCAATTTGGTCGGTCGGGAGACACCACCGGGACCGGTTATTTCCCGGGGTCAGGCACCACTTCCTCGACAGGATTCCCAGCGGGCTGGTTCTCCTCGTCTGTGAAAGAAAGGGCCGGATCGATTATTTCAACCTCATCGATCGACACTTCATTCGACTGGCTGGACGGCAAAGTGGAGAAGCCAGCGGCTGAAGAGGCAATTTCAATTGAAATAGAGACTGCCGGTTCCTGGGACCAAGCTCTCTCCCGATCCCAAGAACGTCTTCACCTAGACGAAGACTATCCTGGGTCCTTTTCCCGCTTATGGGACAGAGAGGAGTGTGTGCCCGCAAGACTCTCTCCCTTAGTCGGGAGAGACTGGCACAACTCTTGGAAAGAACCCGAGAAAGTGGAGCCCAGGTTGAACGGGACGAAGAAGCTCAGAGAAGAGGATTCCCCGGCACGAGCCACTTCCTCCTCGAAGGCTTGCATGCGTTCCAACTGCTCGGTGGATCCCGCGGCTGCGGAAACCACTTACTGAGCCTCCTTTGATTTCACCAGAGGGTTACGTTTTTCCGGCCTCCCCAACTTCAGGGGTGCGAGATGGTTGTCGAGGACATTAGGGTGAAATGCAAGACAAAAATCGCACTTAGCAGTGTCATGGTTGACACCCAAGCAACAGATGCACGCGGTGTGGGGATCGGTGTGTGACATCTTCTGGCCGTATGAACACTAGCGAAATCTGGGGGAAGACTTGTCTTCCATAATAGAGGATAAACAGTTGCGATCGCTAATGCGAACTGCACAAATTTTTGGAATAATCAAAGCTATTGAAGCCAGGGCCTACAAAATGTGGGAGCACGAAGGAGGCCACCTGAATCTTCCAGCGGAAAGGAAGATCTGGTGTCATTGGGCGGATCCAAAGGATATACCATCCGGGTGGGAGGCGCCAGCTTGTAGACCTTGTGGCAATCCTTAAAGGGGAAAAGGACATGCCAAATAGTGTGGATGAACAACATATCTTCTTAAATTTCTTACTTTTTGATGCAATCTGTGAGGTTCGCAAGTACAACATTGGCGAGAAGGTGGACCTGCAGAATAACCCTGTTGCCGTCGAGCACATGCGCATGAAGCTCTTCCGAGCACAAAGGAATCTCTACATTTCCGGCTTTGCTCTGCTGCTCTGGTTGTGAGTGTTTCATTTAGCTGGTGGGGGGGTGGTGGCATGTGTGTTACAAAGGCATCCTTACAAGCTATCTTACCATTTTACCAAATATTTCACCCCCCCAGTTGTATCCCCTCTCGTTTTTTTCCTGCCCCCTTCCTGATTCCCTGATGATGGGATTACCTGACTTCACTGGCTGGGAGGGTAGGTGAGCTGACGCCTTCACAGCCCATGCCAGTGTAGCTTCAGGATCAGCTGACAGTGGTGCATGGAATGCTCCTGCTCCCACCCTCTCTGGGAACCAAGCTCCTCACCTCTATGGCACGCCGACCCCCTGCCAAATAAACATGGGATTCTGTGGACTGCAAGAAAACCCTGTCTGGTCTCCTACTCCACTGGGAAGGACTTTGATTTTTGATTAATTATCTTCTGTATGCTAGCTCCCCTCATGCAGCGTGGACTCTCAGATTCATCCCCCAATCCCATTCTTTTAAGCCCCTCCCTCCCTCCAGTGGTCACCTCGACCATGCCATGACCTCTGTCTGGAAGAAGCGACATGCAAGCCTCTCCACAGTCTCCCTCATCCCCTCTAGAGGGGGCTGATGCATTTCTGAAGAGCTGATTAGGTCACAGGTGAAGGTCTGCTCCATTATCCTTCACATCCCCAACTCTTCAATGACAGTAGCACTGGCTTCCCATGCCTTCCATCCTCTCGTGACCCTCTGAATATGTTTGTTGCTCTGTAAGGGGTCCGTGCCAATGACTATTCATTATAAATATTAATAAATGAAAGTACTTGTGTTTGAGGGAAGCATTTTAAAGGTATAATTTACTTTCTAACATGGTTCATCTCGAGTGCTGTCTTCTGCAACACCGACTGATGCATAAGATGATGCTTTATTTATCTAACTCTGGGAGTGGCCAGTTGGTAGCACCCTTCTCCTGCCAGACAGACTTTTCTTTGCCTCTGTTGTTGTCTACTACGTGCAAACAAAAATGCTTTAGAACATATTCTTGCTGTTCCTAACGCTCTCTGGGAAACATTCCATTGGACTTCGGAATGAGTGCAGCCACTTGCTATTTGGCAGGTGCTGTTTTTTTCATCCAGCAATATCATAAGGCAACACAATGCTGTGTACAGTAGAGTAAGTGTCTACAGTATGTCCTCTCATTAACTGGCATTTGCAAAGGTTTTTTTTTTTTTTTACATTTAATAACGCATACAACAAAAAACTGTTACATCCATATAGAGGTAAGATGCAGATTATGTAAAGGCGTGTGGTTATGGGAGAGTGCCTCAGAAAAGCACAAGCAAACACGCTAGAAGGAGGTGTGGAGCAACAATGGGGAATCATCAAAACTGCCATCACAGAGGCAACAAGCCTTTGTGTGAAGCAAATAAACAAATCAAAACGAAAGAAAAAGCCACTATGGTTCTCAAAAGAGGTGGCTGTGAAAGTCAGGAAGAAAGATAGCATTCCGGAGTATAAAGAAACACAGAAGGAGCAGGACAGAGACTGTACCAGTTAAGTCAGAAGGAAGCAGGGAGGAAGTCAGACTAGCAAAGGTCCAAACTGAGGAAAGATAGCCAACTCAGTTAGAAGAGGATAAAACCTTTTATAGGTACATCAGCGAGCGAAGAAAGACAAAGGGAGGGATAGTGAGGCTGAACAGAATGAACGGTAGGTGGGCAGAGGGGGACAGTGAAAAAGCAGGGATACTGAACGAATATTTCTGCTCAGTATTCACAAAAGAGGAAGGGGAAGTGCCTAATCCAATTAACAGAAGCACTCTTGATAGGGGGGTCGATCCCAGTCCTTTCACAGAAGAAAGGGTTCTGCAAGAACTCCTAAAACTGAAGGTGAACAAAGCAATGTGGCCTGATGGAATTTACCCCAGAATTCTAAAAGAATTAAGGGGGGGAACTAGTGAAACCACTGGCAACTCTTTTTAATAAATCATGGGAGGATAGTGTGGTACCCGAAGACTGGAGGAAGGCGGATGTGACTCCTCTTTCACAAAAGTGGGACCAACAGGGCAGGAAACTACAGACCGTCCAGTCTGACCTCTCTGTGGTAGGGAAAGTGATGGAGTCACTTCTGAAGGAAAGAATAGTTGAGTACCTAGAGGCCAGTGGGGCACAGGACCCAAAGCAGCATGGGTTCACAGCGGGAAGGGCATGTCAGACGAATCTAATAGATCTGTTTGACTGGGTGACCAAAGTAGTAGACCAGGGAGGGGCTGTGGACATGGCCTACCTTGACTTTAGCAAGGCAGCTGACACAGTCCCACACAAAAGATTAATAGTCAAATTAACCAGCCTGGGAGTGGGTCCCAGGGTGGTAGCCTGGGTAAAACATTGGCTGGACAACAGGACACAGAAGGTAATTGTAAATGGAGTCCTCTGAGAAAGAAGAGGTTACTAGTGGGGTACACTTGAGGTTCAGTCATTTTAATGTCTTCATAAGTGACATTGCAGAGGGACTGGAAGGAAAAGTATGCCTCTTTGCAGATGACACAAAGATCTGCAACAGGGGTTGATACACAAGGAGGTGTGGAAAGGATGAGAAGGGACTTGGCAAGGTTGGAGGAATGGTCAGAAATATGGCAGCTAGGATTCAATGCAAAGAAGTGCAAAATAATGCACCTGGAAACAAGAACCCAGGGGAAGAATACACAATGTGGGGGCAGTAGTAACAACAACAAAAAAGGAAAGGGACCTGGGGTAATCATATCAGATGACCTTAAGGTTAGCAAGCAATGTGAGAAGGCAGTAGGGAGGGCTGGGGTATACTAGGATGCATAGGAGGCATCAGCAGCAGAAAACAGGAAGTTGTTATCCTCTGTACAGACAGTTGGTGAGACCCCATCTGGAGTACTGTGTCCAGTTCTGGAGACCCCATCTCCACAAGGACATAGACAGGATAGAGGCAGTCCAGAGGAGGGCAACTAAAATGGTGCAGGGTCTGCAAGAGAAGCCGTATGAGGAGAGACTAAAGGAGCTTAATATGTATACCCTTGAGGAAAGAAGGGAGAGGGGGACATGATAGAACTTTTAAGTACCTCAGTGGAATCAACAAAGTCCAAGAGGGTAGCATCTTTCAGAAAAACAGACGTGCAAGAACAAGGGGACACAATTTAAAGATTGGGGTGGTGGTTCGGGGCAATGTGAGGAAGTATTATTTCACAGAGAGGGCAGTGGATGCATGGAACAGCCTTCCTGAGGAGGTTGTGGGCTCTAAAACTGTGGGAGAATTCAAGAATGCATGGGACAGACATAAGGCAATTCTTGTGGGGGGTTAGGAAGAAATAGGCTGTTGGTTAACTAGGATCTGCGGCCTATCCTGTAGGTAGGGAAATGGGCAGACTAGATGGGCCAAGCAGTCCTTATCTGCCGTCAAAGTCTATGTTCCTATATCTACGATCCTAGAAAAACTGTTGTATGCTACTCGAAAACCATTTTTCAAACCTTCCTTTAATGGGTGAACAGCATTATGGGATTGCTAATTAACATATGTGTGCCCGCAAGGGCTACAAACGGGGTGATTTCATCACGATTGTTTCTCTTACATCTAACAACACTGTAATATTACAGTGATTTAACAAGGTAAATATTTCTACAATTGCTATACAACTTGTACTACTTGGTACTGACAGTGGAAAATCCTACTGTCCAGCTGAACTGCATTCTGCCTTGTCAGAAAAATAATTGAAATTTGCAGTGCCGTGAACAGTAAAGTGGCTCAGGTTAAAAAGACTGCCACTGACTACATTGCTACTTTTGCACTCCTGTTCAGTGTTATTCTTTGTGCTATAGAAAAGGTAACGTCGCACTCTGTAAAAGTTGTCATCTTGCTGGTTTATCCAATGATTACATTTTGCGTGATTGTACGAGTACGTTGGGCGGGTGGGTGGGAAGTAACCTGTGCTGTAGATTTATATTTTTCACTTGTTGATTTCATTGTGGTTTGAAACAGTACTACATTACGCAGTGGGCATTACTAGGGAATTAATGCCCGCTTCTTTTCCTGTCATGTGTGCTGTTTCCACCAATGTCTTTGCTCCATTTGGCGCTTTCATATTTTGCCACGTTACAACTAAAAATAATCTCTCATCAAATTTAACATCAATTTGCAAAATTACTTGAGAATTCACAAACTCCTATTGCTTAGTCCTCGCCTGATAGTATAATACTCTGCAATGCTGGCCTGTTGGCGCGCAGCAGTTGGATTTCTGCTTGAGACACCAGCGACCTGGGTTCGGGAATGGACTCTGGCACCGGAGGAGGAAGACTGAGTGTTCAACTGACTGCGCTCCTCCTCCAGGGAGGGTGGGGAAGCACTCGCTCTGCAACCGGCCCCTAGGGGAGGCTAGGGACCAGCACAGGTGAGGCTTAGGAGTTCCAGGAGGTGTGCCGGACGTGGGCGCCGCCAGTATGTCACTGCATGTCATGCCTCCCACCTAAGGGGACAAAATGGACGAACCCAGAGGACAAACCACCGGACTAGACAATGCGGCACCGTTGGGAGGGGTACCCCGCCCCAGGGGTACAATCTGGCGTGAACGCCGGCGGGGAGTGACAATGGTCCTGGGGGATGGGGAGAGGTGAATAGGAGGAAAGCGAGTTCAAAAAATAAAAAATACTTTGTTTGTGACATCAGTTATTTCCATGGCAACAGCATGTGAATTAACAACAAAGGCATAGGACTTGGAAAGTCCCCTTAACCTACCTTCTGTACACCTGTGTACTTTGTGGGCATGAACAATGATTCCCATTCTTGCAACCCCCTAATTTCATCTTAATTTAAACATAAATGAGGTTGCTTCACTCTGCTCTACTCTTGTGTGAAAACATGCTTGACTCCATTGTAAAGGTCAGGACCAGAACACATGTAAGGCATCACAGAATTTTAAGTTTTGGTGCAAAAGCCTACAGTAGTTATACTGTATTAACCAATGCTGTTGCTGCCTTCTGCAGTCCCTGTTTGCGTCCTATGCTAGCCATGAAACGAAGGCATAGTTAAGTGCCCTGCCATTTCCTGCAGTGTTTTTTTTTTCTTCTTTTTTTCCCCTACATGCTACCGCTCTCAGCCACTCCTTCAGACTGTGCCAAGGCACCTCCGATCCATCCTGTTCCCGTGCCCCATAGTTGCAGTCGTCCCAAGGGTAACCCGGACGTGACCCTTCGCCGGGTGGGCCCCCCCTCCCTCCTTTGAGGGGAGAGGCACCTATGGGGCAGGCAAGCACACTACTTGGCCCTGGGACACTGACGGCATCGGACTGCCAGGCGGCAGTCATCCGGTTGAGTGCGGAGCCGGTTTCCAATTTCTGGTGACGTTCCCTCACTTGCGAGCGTCTGTGTTACCCCGTCTGCACCGGAGGTCACTGCAGAGCGACGCACTCCCACAACCTACACCAGGAGAGGACAGCAGTAATCCTGACACTCAACCCCCCCCCCAAAGTCCATTCCCGAATCCAGGTCGCCGGTGTGAGTTGAGGTAAGGAGCCAGCACTCAACCTCTACGCTACCGGCCAGCTTTCTTTAGTTTTAAGAGTGTATCTGAGTTAGAAAAAAAAAAAAAAAATGTCTTTAGAGAATACAGGGACTTCGAAAAACATGTAACAGAAATGACAGTTTAACGTCTGCAGGTATGTAACTCCCATGATGCCTTGCATGAGTGGGGTCATGACCTTTTCAAGGGAGACAAACAGGTTTTCACACCAGGGCAAAACAGAGTGAAGCAACATCATTTATATTTAAATGAGGATAAAATTAGGGGGATGCAAGAGAGGGAATCATTGTTCATGCCTACAAACTACATACATACAGGAAGTAGGCTGAGGGGACTTTACCTTTTAGTAAAGATTAAGATGTAGGACAGATGACCTCTAAAGGAGCCCATTTTCTAATTTATCTGTAAAAAGCAAGAGACAGGACAGAGATCCATATTTTCCCCAAACTTTTCCCAAAGGCATCAGCAGCTCTTCAATGCCTAAAAATCCACATACAGGGCTGGCGGACAGCGATTCCCATGCAATTAGGCTGATGCTGATCTGTGCACAAGTGCTTGCATGCGACACTCACATACCCCAGCTAACCGCCTCCCACCCTCAGACATGGTGCTTCAATATCCATAACAGGTTCTCTTAACCCCACCCACGCACCCCTTCAACAAAAGAACAGTGCCACCCCCTCCTCGCTCTCAGCCACTTACATTAGTGTCAAGGTGTGCCACAATCTCTTCAATGCTTTTGTGCTGCTTGATCAGGTCGACTGCCCGTTTTGGTCCGATTCCACGGATTGTTTCACAGTAATCTGATCCCAGGAGTATACAGAGATCTACAAACTAGAGAAAGCAAGAAACCTTCATCACAAAGCCTGACATGTCTCTTAGATCTTAGTTTACTGGGCAGAGTACTCAGGAATGATTAATGCCATGTCCATTATGTTCATTATAAAAATATCAAGTAAACATGACAAGTTACAGATAATACATAAAAGTATCCTAGACAAGAGTTTTATCAGTTTTCAAGTTAGAAGGTTAGTCCTCAGGGCAGTTAATACAAATTACACATGTATTCCTGAATGTGATAATCAGTGTTTAGAATATATTAATAAGAGTCCATGCTGATAAACCGTTGTGCATTAATGTCCTTAACAACAAAGCTTTACGTTATTACAAAACATGGTTATACCATCTGATGAGATGTATATTGCAATGCTACGATAAGGAGAATGAAGTAGCTGTTTAATAGGGGCCCAAACAGAGAACATAAAGATCATCCTTTGTCAGTTTTTATCTCAAGAGGATGGGTGTTTACTTACCTGCCCTGGAACTGCGAAAGAATATTAACATGTATGCACTGGCCCACTTTACAAAGGAACAGATTGTATTTTATCATGCGGGGCTGCTATCAAGATCCCTTCCACATCAGCCAGTATGCCCCTATGCTCTTATATTTTCTGACGTCACTATAAAGTCAGTCAGGGAGGATATAAAGGCTGTGGAGGATAGCTACATTGGGGGAAGCAAAAGGGAAACAGAGTTGCTATGGGTTCACCCCCCACTGCTCTCAGGCAAGAAAATACAGGTGGGTGTGATCTACAGGCCATCAGGACAGAGGAAAGAGAAAGGGAAATAGGGAGCTCGGAGAAGGGCTGGCAAGGGCTGATGGGATTCATCCCAGAATTCTAAAAGAACTAAGGGTAGAATTAGTGACACCACTGACTACCCTGTTTAACAAATCATGGGAGGATGGGGTGGTACCCGAGGACTGGAGGAGGGCAGATGTGATTCCCCTTCACAAAAGTGGGAGCAAGGCAGAAGCAGGAAACTACAGACCTGTTAGTTTAACCTCAGTGGTAGGGAAAATGATGGAATCACTTCTGAAGGAAAGAATTATCAAGTATCTAGAGGCCAGAGGGGCACAGGACCCAAGGCAGCATGGATTCACAGCAGGAAGATTTCTTTGACTGGGTGACCAAAGTAGTAGATCAGGGAGGGGCTGTGGACATGGCCTACCTAGACTTTAGCAAGGCATTTGACACAGTCCCACACAAAAGATTAATATACAAGTTAGCTAGCCTGGGAGTGGGTCCCAAGATGACAGCCTGGGTAAAAAATTGGCTGGAAAATAGGACACAGAGAGTAATAGTAAATGGAGTCCACTCTGATGAAAGGGGGGGTTACTAGTGGGGTACTGCAGGGTTCAGTATTAGGACCAGTCCTCTTCAATGTCTTTATGTGACATTGCAGAGGGACTGGAAGGAAAAGTATGTCTCTTTGCAGATGACAAAGATCTGCAACAGAGTTGATGCACAAGGTGGGATGGAAAGGATGAAAAGGGACTTGCAAGGTTAGAAGAATGGTCAAATGTATGGCAGCTTAGATTCAATGCTAAGAAGTGCAAGGTAATGCACCTGGGAAACAAAAACCCAGGGGAAGAGTACACAATGGTGGGTGAGATACTAACAACAACAAAAATGGAAAGGGACCTGGGGGTAGTCATATCAGATGACCTAAAGGTGGGCAAGCAATGTGAGAGGGCAGCAATGAGGGCTGGGGGGATACTGGGATGCATAAGGAGAGGCATCACCAGTAGAAAACAGGAAGTTATTATCCCTCTGTACAGACAGCTGGTCAGACCCCATCTGGAGTACTGCGTGCAGTTCTGGAGACCCAGTCTTCGCAAAGACATAGACAGGATGGAAGCTGTCCAGAGGAGGGCAACTAAAATGGTGCAGGGTCTGCACCGGGAGACATATGAAGAGAGAGACTAAAGAAGCTTAATATGTATAGCCTCGAGGAAAGGAGGGAGAGGGGGGACATGATAGAAACTTTCAAGTACCTCAAGGGAATCAACAAAGTCCAAGAGGGTAGCATCTTTCAAAAAGAGAGTGTGCAAGAACAAGGGGCACAATTTGAAGATGGGGGGCGCCAGAGGTAATTTAAGGAAGTGTTTTTTCACAGAGAGGGTTGTGGATGCATGGAACGGCCTTCCGGAGGAGGTCGTGGAGTCAAAAACAGTGGTGGAATTCAAGCATGCATGGGACAGTCATAAGGCAATTCTAGGGGATGGGGGTAGGATAAAGTAGGCTGCTGGTTAACTAGGATCTGCAGCTTATCCAGTAGGCAGGGAAATGGGCAGACTGGGTGGGCCAAGCGGTCCTTATCTGCCGACAAATTATATGTAAGGGAAGCAAAGAAGGAGGAAGTGGTGGTGGTGGGGATCTAAACCTGCTGGATATCGAATGGGATATTCCAGCAGCTAGTTGCACCAGACATCAGGCCCTGTTGGCTACACTGCAGGACTGCCTGCTGGTTAAGGAAAGGGTGGTGAAGCCGTGGAACAGTCTGCCAGCAAAGGTGGTGGGGGCCAAGACCATAAATGGTCTCAGGCACTGGACAGAGTAAAGGGTTTGGTGGTTTTGCCGGTTGGTAGCAGTAGGGGGTGGGTGGGGGTGGGTGGACCAGGAGGGACAAACGCACATGAGTAATAGGTCCTGGGGCAGATGGGGAACTCCAGGCAGACTAGACGGCCCTTTGATTTTTTTCTGCTATCACTGTATGTTTCTACAGGGAGAGTGAGGGAGCATGCATATCATAATTCAATAGCATCCATTTTCCCCAATGCATGTTATGTACTTTATTGATAGTTAACCTGTATATTGACCAGCTGGGTTCAGAAAGGAGTCTGTTAGTTAAGCACATGTCACATGAGGCAGTGCAACGCGCCACTGCCCTGGGAAACACATGGACAATGAAGGGTGAGGCAGAGCAGGTATGGTGGACCAACTTAATGGGCTGAGAGTCTTTTTCTGCAGTCATTGTCTATGTATCCATGTAAGATGTGAGAAGCAAGACAGTTATACCGGGTTAAGGAGAGACACAAATAAAAGGGCATCTGGCTAGGAAGCAATCAGACTATCAATCAGGGGAATGCAGGAGAAAAGAAACAGCTTTTTTTTTTTTAAATTAAGAATTCGGAAAATACACCTTTGAGCCAAGGCTCTTTTACAAAGGTCCCTCGTCAAATAACAATGACAAACAAGTATATACAGGTTACTCACCTGTAACAGGAGTTCTAGGAGTGGTATATGTTGTTCATCCACACTTACTGGCAGGTTCCTTGCCGCTTTAATTCTTGCCGGAAGGTCTTCAAGCTGGCTCCTCCCACCCACCCGGGTGGTAAAACTCGGCTCGCCCATGAAGCCAGATCTAGCCCCTGGAAGCCAGGTTGCATGTCAAGGCCGGGAGGTCGGGTGGTTAGGATGAACAACATATACCACCTTAGAACTCCTGTTACAGGTGAGTAACCTGTATTCTTAGGGACATGGATATGTTGTTCAAGCTACACTTACTGGCATACCCTAGCAGATCTCCGGGAGGGGGAGGCAAGTGCTGCACTCTACTTAGGAAATAAGGACTGGAGAACCGAGGTCCCAAAACAAGCATCCCGGCATGACTCAAGGTCGATGTGGTGAGAGTGAATGAGGCGTGTGCTGACTTCCAGGTAGCAGTCCTGCAGATTTCCTGGATAGGGACATCCCTGAAGCGCGACCAAGCAGCGTATGGCGGTAGAATGAGCTCTTATCCCTTGGGAGGCTCTATGCTCGCCAACCTATAGCAGAGATCTATGCAGGAGGTGACCCACCTACCTATCGCCCCGCTTGCTGCAGGTCTGCCAGGTGGCTTCAGCGTAGGTGACAAACAGCTGGCGAACCTCTCCCAGAACTTCAGCCGTCCGCTCCTTATAATAAGAGAGCGCTCTTCTAGGGTCCAGAGTATGGAGCCTATATTCGTCCGAGGTGTGACTGGGGTAGAACACCGGCAGAGTCAACACCTGGTTAAGGTGAAACTCCAACACCACCTTCGGAAGGAATTTCGGGTTGGGGCACAAGACAACCTTGTCCCTGTGAAAGACCAGATACGGAGACTCTATGGAAAGCACCTGGAGCTCTCCCATCCTTCTGGCTGACATGATAGCCACCAAGAAGGCGGTCTTACACGACAGGTGAGAGATGTCACACCTGTGCATCGGTTCGAATGGCTTGCCCATGAGCTTATCCAATACCAGCAGTAGATCCCATGGAGGTAGAGGTTCTCACACCGCAGGGGATATGTGATCAAGGCTTTTGAAAAAGCACCCGACCACCTTCTCCTGCACCACCGACTGCTTGTCGGCCCACGCCTGGTAAGCAGAGATGGCTGCCAGGTGCATCTTAAGGGTTATGGACCAAAGTCCTAGCTGAGAAAGGGACCACAGGTAGTCCAGAATGTTAGCCAAAGAACAGGAGGAAGGGTCCAACCCATTGCCCTGACACCAAATGGAGAATCTCTTTCATTTGAAGGCATAGATTTTTCTGGTCGACTCCTTATGGGATGCCTCAACAACGGTGAGGACCTCGTCGGAAAGACCCGAGGCCTGGAACTTTAGCCACTCAGGAACCAGGCTGTCAAGTGCAGGGATTGAAGGTCCGGGTGGAGTAACTTCCCCTTTTTGATTGAGATCAGGTCCTGGCGGTCTGGAAGCCGCCTCGGGAGCCTGGAGCTGAGGCTGAGGAGATCTGGATACCAGAACTGGCGTGACCAGTCTGGGGCTACTAGAATAATCTGCGCTTGTCCTCTTCGCTTTGAAAAGCACCTTGTGGATCAAGGAAATGGAGGGAAGGCGAGAAGAAAAAATTACTCACCTTAGTAATGGTGTTTCTTCTAATGGAGTCTTCTGTATTCTGACATATGCAGTTAGGTCCTGCCTTTCAACTGCCCCAGAGAACAAAGAGTTAAACTTTCCATGGCCAGCATGGAATGTTCACCGCGAGCTCGGCTGAAGCCCCTGTCTGCTGCTGTTTAAACTCCAACCATCAGATCTTTACGAGCAATATTCACTAGAAGTTCTGTGTGGAAACTGTAAAACTCAAACTAGCCAACTGGCAACTATATTTATATAAAAGGGTTTTTTAGTTTCAAAGCAAAGACTCAAGTTAGGAAACCCAAAAAACAACACACATCCCAAAACACACTCACCCAAAATAAAGGAGGGTGAAAAGGGACACCCTCAGGTGCCAACACTGCTCCTGCCCACCCACATCCCAAAACTAGGTTTGGGGGTCAGAATACAGCAAGACTCCATTAGAAGAAAAAACAGTGCACAAACGTTGGAATTTTGTACCAGAACCGTCAATTTTTCAACCAAGCTGCCTTGACGATTGCTGTTCAAAGCTCCATCATCTCAATCATAGACTATGGTCTAATTGTCTATGGCTCAGCTACTACCACTGCACTAAAGCGCATCTCAACAGCACTAAACAAAACCTGTCGACTCCTCACTGGAGCATAGAGACGGACCCACACTTGTGACCTCTACACGGAAACCGGTTGGTTGCATCTTTCCAATCGCCTCATGTATCTCACCTGCGTGATGGCAAAAAAACAAATAAAAAAAAAAATCAATCTTGGGACTCACTCCTCCATGTATCCGGGACCTGCTCTGCCTGAACAATGGCAGTCGTAACACCAGAAGATCTGACCACCAACCTTTCCTTGTCCCTAGATGCCGGACTGCTCAGGGACAAAGATCTTTTACATACCGTGCCCCTACCTGGTACAATGCCCTTAACCTGCCCTCTCTATCTTCCACGACATTGGGAGCTTTCAAATCCATACTTTACGCTCACCTCACAGCCTCCAGCTCCTGTGACTGCTTTGACTGAAGTCTCATCCCACTGAGTGCACTTACATTTGTTTCACTCAACCACCATGGTCTCCTCTTTGACAAAGACAACCCGAGTACCACTAACCTGGTTCTGTCTGCTCTTAAACTTCTTATTTCTCCCTCTCAAGCTCTCTAATCCGTATTCCTTGCCCTTGACACTGCCTCTGAGTTCCTTTTTCTTTTCTGTACATAAATGTTACTGTTTAAGTTGTGGCCTTGTTAAACGGCTTACTGATTGTTTGTACCACTGTCTACTATGTTTTTGTACTTAATGACGTGGACCCTTTGTAAAAGAGCCTTGGCTCAAAGGTATTAATTCCTAAAACAATAAACTTCAAACTTTAAGAAGAAACATTACTAAGGTGAGTAATTTTTTCTTCAAACAACATGAAGTCTTGCTGTATTCTGACATATGCAGACTACCAAGCAGTACCTCCATGGAGGAGGAGCAGAACCTACTTTGGAACCAGGCTCTGAAGTACTGCTGTGCCAAACCGAGCATCACTCCTAGCCTGGATATCCAGAGAGTAATGCTTGGTGAATGTATGGACTGTTTTCCAGGTGGCTGCTTGACAGATTTCTAAAATAAGAATATCCCTGGCAGCAGCCAGGGAAGCAGCTGTACCTCCAGTACAGTGAGCCCTCAGGCCTGAGGGTGGAATTCTACCCAGTTTTTCATAGCAGAATTATATACAAGAAACAATCTACCTGGCAATAGATCTCTTAGTGGCAGGTTTGCCCTTACCAACCTCTCCATATGTGAGGAACAACTGGAGGGACTCAAACCTGTGACCCTTGGTGCGCTCTATGTAGTAGCTGAGGGCCCTTTTAACATCTAAGCTGTGCAGCCTCCTCTCTCCAGAGGAGGAACGGTCAGTGAAGAAAACAGGGAGAGACACAGACTGGTTGAGGTGGAAATCTGAAACCACTTTAGGCAAAAACTTCCTGTTAGTTCTTAGGACCACTTTATCTCTATGGAAAAAGATGAAATCAGGTTCCACTGACAGGGTTTGCAACTCACTGATACGCCTGGCAGAGGTAATGGCTACCAAAAACAGTTTTCCAAGTCAAGTACTTAAGCTCCACAGAGGACAAAGACTCAAAGGGGGGTTGCATAAGCTGAGCAATGCAAGCATTAAGGTCCCAAGCAGGAGCAGGGTCCCTAAAGGGGGACTGGTGTGCAGCAATCCCTTGAAGAACTTAAAAACACAAGACGGGCTGACAGAGAAGACCTGCCTACTGACAGGAAAGCAGAAACAGCTGCCAGTATTTCTCTGTACTCGCTATAGCACTACGCTACCCTCCTAAGCCCTCTAAAATCCTTACCTTACCACCCTCCTATGCTCCTTGCCCCTCCTCTCTATCTCGTCACCCCTCCTCCGGACTGCTTACCTCACACCATTTCTCTGCTCTCTCCTCCAACTCAATGGTCAATCTGCCTCTCTAAAACTATGCCTTCGCTTAGTCTCCACCACCTGTTCCTGCTCACCCTCACCCTCCTTTTCCCATTATGCCAACTCCCCCCCTCTGCCTACCCAACCCCTTCACCTACTCTCACCATCCTATACGATTACCCACAACATGGTACCATGGCAAGTACACTGGAATCCTTAATCAAACATCACCCAATTAATATCTGGGTACAAAATGCAATATTTCCTACTTGGAAACGGTCAAATCATTATAAATCACTAACTATCACCCTCTACGGGGACACCAGAAGAAAATCCAATCACCTAATAAAGTACAAGCAGAGACTCACTCCAACCTATTATGAACTACGAATGGCATCACTGAAACTCCTGCTCTTCCTACTACTAATGTCTGGTGGGATACACCCAAACCCTGGCCCTGTCACACTTAAGCCTACAAAAACAGTGAAAGCTGGTAGTGGTCTCTCCATTATCACCCTAAATATCTGCAGCCTCCTTCCTAAACTGGCAGCTCTTCAAACTCTCGTAGGGCAAAAAAATCCCGATATACTAGCCATTGTGGAAACCTGGCTGTCTCCCAGCACCCCGGATCATGCGGTCTCGCTTGAAGGCTACAATCTTTTCAGACTCGACCGGGCAAGCAAGAAAGGTGGGGGCTGTGCTATTTACATAAAGGACAACCTCTCCAGCCAATGTGGCAGCTTCACCCCCACAAATACTCAGGTGCAACCTCTCCCTATCAAATTGCTCCTCGGTGCACAAAATAAAGTTCTCACAGTGGCCGCAGTCTATATCCCTCTAAAAGACCCCCGTACCAGTATCAAGTCAGTACTTGATTTTGTAAGCCTGCAACCCCTGAAAATGAGTCCTCCTCCTCGGGACTTCAATATAAACTGGCTCGCCTCCGACGCTGGTCTCAAAAGATGACATCCTAGCAGCAAACCTGACGCAGATGGTAACCCCCCCCACCCGGAAAAATTACAAAACTGGTACAAGCACCCTTATTGACTGGGTTCTCACTAATCACCCTGACCGGATAAAAAACATTAAAGTTCTCCCTGACTCTCTCAGTGACCACTCCCCAGTGTCCTGTACCTGGTCTAACAAATTTCTCAAGCCGCCCCCCAAAGTTATATCAAGCAGAGTATTGCCTCATGGGAATCTTATCAAATTAAAGACCTATCTCCTGCAACAAGACTGGACACCAATTTTCGAAATGACTGATGTTAATGCTGCACTAGAATACTTCATCACAACCTTCAATACTGTATGTGACTTGTACGCCCCAGTAAAAAAGCGTAAAAATCAAAGCACTATCAAATCCATGGATTACTGCCAAACTACTTGCCCAGCTCAAGGCTCGGGACCACCTCTGGGCCATAGCCAGGGACACAGGCTCACTGCATGATACCCTAAAATACAAGCAGGCACGAAACAGATGCACCACACAAATTAGGCAAATGAAGAGCGCCTATTTCAAAAACGCCCTTGAATCCACCTGGGGTGACTGGAGAGCTTTTTGGGACAAAATCCAAATATAATGGGTAAGCAATCAAAATCGCTACTCACCATTATGAAAGTTGATGGATTCACCACTTGACCCAAAGACTATTGCAGATGCTTTCAATAAGGCGTTCACAGACCTCAGTGGGGTCCTCCCCAGATTTCTTCTCGGACTTACCTGTACCTAACCTAGTATCACAAAAACACCCTCGTGACAAACCACAATTTTATTTCAAGAAAATCAAAGTGCACGAAGCCTACAAATACATAAAAAGACCTGCTTCAATCCAGAACAAGTAGTGACACCCTAGAGCTAAAAATCCTGTCTCTCATCCTGGACGAAGTGATCCACCCCCTTGCCAAAATTCTTAATCTGTCCCTTTGCCAAAGTCAATTTCCCAACAAATGGAAGTCTGCCATAGTCACGCCATTGCACAAAGGGGGGGGGGGGGACAAAACCTCAACAGGTAACTATCGACCGATATCAATACTTCCACCCCTCTCCAAAGCACTTGAACGTATAGTGGCAGATCAACTCTCTGACTACCTGGACAAGTACAATCTACTCTGTAATCAACAGCACGGCTTTAGGAAAGGACATAGTACTACAACAGCCTTACTTGACTTCTCTGGAGAAGTCCACTCAGCCCTGGACAAAGGGTGCCAAAACCGGTGCGGTCTTTATTGACCTCACTAAAGCTTTCGACACAGTCCATCATGGCCTACTTACCTCCTTACTGACCAGCCAAGGCCTGGCTGAAGGTCCTAGTGCCTGGGTAAAAAGTTACCTGTCAAAATCGGTCACAGGCTGTAAAAATCTCTGATAAACTCTCAGACTTCAAACCAGTCCTCTTGGGTGTACCGCAGGGATCAATTCTTGGCCTGTCCCTCTTTAGCCTGTTCCTTAACTCCCTCCCAGATTTCTGCCCGGAAAAAATAATCTTGTACGCTGATGATGCTGTAATTCTCTCTTCTCACAAAGAACCAAACTCCCTACGCAAAAGCCTGCAAATTGCCTTCTCTAGTGTTGAAAGGTGGTTCCTGGATAGTAAACTTGTGCTTAACCACAATAAAACAAAAGCCATGCTTTTTACCAATCACCAAAACAAAAATAGAAATACTCCATTCACCATACAAACCTCTGCTGGAAATACACTGGACCAAGTAAATACCTTGGCATCACTTTTGACCAAGGGCTCACCTTTGCAACCCACATTGACAACACGGCGAAAACAGTGAACCAACGTCTTGGAATACTATTTCGAAACCAATAATTTCTAAACCAAGCGGCATTGATGATAGCTATGCAGAGTTCCATAATCTCTATCATTGACTATGGCCTTATTATTTATGGCTCAGCTACCTCCACTGCTCTAAGGCATATCTCAATCACTCTAAATAAGGCTTGCCGGCTCCTCACGGGGGCACAGAGACTGACACACTTGTGTGAGCTTTACTATGAAACAGGCTGGTTGCAACGATCAAATCGCCTTATATATCTCACCTGCATAATATCTATCTTGAGACTGACTCCATTATGTATCCAAAACCTACTCCATCTGAATCCTGGCTTACGACCCTCCACCAGATCTGAACACCAACCTTTCCTGGTTCCCAGATGTCAGACCACACAGGGACAAAGAACGTTCGCATACAGGGCCCCGACATGGTTCAATGCTCTAAGTCCACCTACTCTATCCTCAACCTCGCTCGGAGCTTTCAAAACCATGCTCTATGCCCACCTCACTACCACTAGCAGCTGTGATTGCATTCGATAAAGACTACTCCTCCTCGTGACCATCCTCACATCCAAGGCCTACTCTCCTTGTCTAATGAGCCCTCACGTACCACTACTATTCCTGTCTGCCACCCAACTCACTCTTTTCCCCCCCTTTCTGTCCCCTCTCACTTACTCTACTGCCCACCACTTTCCCTCCTTTCTTGCCTCCCTTTGGCTCCTAATGATCTCCCTCTACCTGGAAGTTTCTTTATTCCCAATTGTCTACTCCCTTGAAACTGTTAAAAGCATATTTATTATGTAACTTCTAAACTTTACCGCCTTAAACTGTTAATAGCAAATTTATTATGTAACTTTTCCGTCTGGTATTACTTGTAATGGGTATTGTTTTGTTTGATGTTCTTTGTGACGTGGAACCTTTGTAAAAGAGCCCTGGCTCAAAGGTATTAATTCCTAGACCAATAAACTAAACTAAACTAAAACTAAATGCACTTTACGTGTAGCTGGCCTAAGGCCTAGGCCATTGAGAGGGACCATATAGTCCAGAACTGTAGGCAACCAAGCAGAATCTGGAGAAATATTCTTCTTAGAACACCAAACAGTGAACCTTTTCCATTTGGAATTGTAAGTCTTTCTGGTGGAAGGCTTTCGAGAAGCCTTAAGGATATCCAGAACCCCTTGGGAAAGATGCAGGTCAGCAAACTCTAACTCTTCAAGAGCCATGCCTTGAGATTGAGAGACCGAAGGTTCCGGTACCAAATCCTCCCCTGAGAGGATGACAACAGGTTGTAATTCCTGGGAAGAAACAGGGGAAGGTTGACTGCTAAGGACAGCAACAGGGGGTACCAGGGCTGTCTGGCCCAGTCTGTAGCAATCAGAATCACTTTGCATGGTTGTGACCTTATCTTGACTAACACTTTAAACAGGAGAGGGAAGGGAGAAAAGCATACAGAAATGTCCTTTCCCAATTCAGGATCAGAGCATCCAGGGGGACTGAGCCCAAGACTGGGGGTCTGCAACAAAAGAGAGGAAGCTGGTGATTGTCTGGGGCTGCAAAAAGATCCATCTCTGAGGTGCCCCATCTCGAGAAAATCACTTTCAAAACTAGAGGATCTAGGGTCCATTCGTGATGGCCCTGGGATATTCTGCTCAGAGCATCAGCTAGGACATTGTCCTTCCCGGGGAGGTGAACTGCTATCAGAGAGGTTTGCAGGGAATAGGCCAGGGACCACAACTTCATTGCTTCTGTGCACAAGGCCGTAGACAGAGTGCCTCCCTGCTTGTTGATGTACCACATGGTGGTGGTGGTGTCTGTTCTGACCTGGACCACCTTGTTCTGTACAGATTTGGAAAAGGCTTGCAGTGCCAGAAACACTGCTCTGAGTTCCAAGAGATTGATGTGAAGCAGAGATTCCTGAGGTGACCACAGCCCTTGGGTGGTAAGATCCCCCAGATAGGCTCCCCAGCCCAGCAGGGAAGCATCTGTGGTGAGTATCACTGAATGAGACTGAGTGACTAAAGGAACTCCTTGTCTCAAATTGTCCTGATCCTGCCACCACTGCAAGGCCTGGATCAGGGTTCGAGTCACTGGGACTAGTTTGGTAAGGGAATCCTTTCTTTGGGACCAGAAGGTTTTTAAGTGGAACTGAATGTCCCTCATCTGGAATCTTGCTCCCTGGACCACAGCTGTGGAAGCTGCCATATGGCCCAGAAGCTGAAGGAAATGCCTTGCTGGTAGAGACACCTGTAGGGTGAATGAAGAGGCCAGTTCCATAAGGGTCCTTGCCCTGCCCAGGGGAAGGAAGGTTCTTGCCCTTATTGTATCCAGCTCCGCCCATATGAAGCTGAGGAGCTGTACTGGCTCGAGAACTGACTTTGGAAGATTGAGAAGGAATCCTAAGGAAGTAAGCACTTTCTGAGTTATTTGCAAATGTGACTTGAGTTGGTCTGGAGACTGACCTACTATGAGCCAGTCGTCCAAGTATGGGAAGATGGAGATCATTTTTCTCCTTAGGAAAGCAACCACTACTGCCAGGCACTTTGTGAAAACCCTTGGGGCTGATGTTAGGCCAAAGGGCATTGCTCTGAATTGATAATGGCCTGAGGGCAACTCGAACCTGAGGTACTTTCTGTGGGAGCACCTGATGGGAATGTGAAAATAGGCATCTTTGAGCTCCAGGAAGGCTAGCCAGTCTCCTGGCCTTACAGAGTGAAGGATTATTCCCAGAGTCACCATTTTGAACTGGTTTTAAAAGGTGTTTGTTCAGATATCTTAGGTCCAGGATGGGCCGCCATTCTCCTGTCTTTTTGGGGGTTAGGAAGTACCTGGAGTACAATCCTTTGCCCTTGTGTAGGGTGGGAACCCTCTCTATAGCTCTGAGAGGGAGGAGGGAAGAAACCTCTGCCTCTAAGGCAAGGGTCTCTGATGGATTTGCAGGTGGAAAAGATCTGGCTCTCATCTTGGGAAATTTTCTGAAGCTGAGAACCAGTCCCCGGCTTACCACTTCCAGGACCCGCTTGTCTGATGTTAGAGACTTCCAGTCCTGGACAAAGTAAGCCAGCCTGCCCCCTACTGGTATGGGAGAATCGTCCCGGGCAGACCCATTAGGGTGTCTGCTTGCAGGGGCTTTAGGCTGAGGGTGAATGCAGGCCTGCTCATCCCCGCCTGCTCTCTCCTCTAAAGAACCCCTCTGAGAATAAGAAGAGGAGGCCTGAGCTTGATAAAAGGCCTTGGAAAGGCCTGCCCTGGACTGCTGCCTTTGAGGAGTGGCTTGCCTTTCTTTGGCCTGAGCACTCCTGTAAGTAGTCCTGTACTCGTCCATCTTTTTCATGTAGTTCTCTGTCTGCTCCCCAAACAGAGAATTACCAATAACAGGGAAATCCATGGCCTTAGCCTGGGTATCCTGTGATAGGCTAGTACATCTGAGCCAAGCCATCCTCCGAACAGCCACAGATGTAGCCATGACTCTTGATGAAACATCACTGGAATTGCACTTTGGATGCCTCAATCCCATCTGCAGCCACTTGCTCCAGCTCCTTGGCAAGCTGGTCAGGGGCCTGTTTAGCCAGAGCCAGCACAGTGTCCCATCTGGACTTCTGGTATCTAGCTGTGTAGGCCATATAGTTAGCCTGCCCGAGTCCCAAAGATGCTGCCATGTACTGTTTCTTTGCCAAGGCATAAATCCTCCTGGAGTCCTTATCTGGGGGATGTGATGCCAAGGGGATATTTGCCTTATCACAGGCAGCAGCCTGCACTACCCCAACATGGCTGTATTGCTAGGAAAGGAACTCAGTGTCTGAGCCTGAAAAAGTATACCTCCTGTCCATTCGTCTGTCCACAGGAGGTATGGAGTTAGGAGTCTTAAGAATTTTATGTGCGTTTCCCAAAGGATTTGTGGAGGGGAATAGACAGTCTCCTGGACTCTGGGATGTCCATCATTTCAACAAAAATCAGGCTTCTCCTGAACCTCTACTGCTTCTTCCATAGGAAGCTGGAAGGTTTCAGCCACTTTTTTGTAAAACATAAAGTGAGAAGGGGACTCAGAAAGCCTAGGAGGAGAAACACCTGAAGGTCTGTCTGGGGAGATGTATGGATCAATAGGCACATCCAGACTTTCATAATCACCATCCGCATACTCTCCCTCCTCCTCATCCGGTTCATAAAATTCTTCCAAGGTGTAATCTGGAAAAAGGGGGAACCGACTGAACCGAACCCCTGCCAGATGGTGCTGGTTCGGCCGGAACTGAAGTAAGCGATTGCACTATTCTTATCGCCTTGGCTATCTCATCGGCAGTCGGAGTATGAATTTCTGTGTCCGAACCGGACGATTTATCTTTTTTTCTTTTTACCGGAACCGACTCCTCAGAATCGGCTCTCCTTTTGCCCGAAGAAGTATCGCCCTGGTCAGAGGGCACTCCTGGTTCAGTCGGAACCGAACCAGGCTGGCCATCCGGGTCAGCGGACTTCTCGGCCTCCCTTTCCCTCAGTAGCTTTGGAAAAATTCTTACAAATTTGGCAGTCTGAATCGAGGTGGTCAAACCCCAGATAAACACAGGTGGTACGGGGATCAGCCTTAGCAAAGAATTCCCCACACACACTGCAGTGTTGAAACCCAGTGGGCCCGGTTTTTTTCTTGGGTTTCTCAGACATGGCCAATCCTAACCAAAACTTACCCTTTTTTCGGCAATCCAAGGCAAGACTCTATCGGTTCCTGACCGTGTCACGAGTCTTGGAAAAACATAATAAAACTGCTTTTTTTTTTTAGGACCGATACGGACCGGTTACCACACTCTAAGTAGATACACAAACTTTTTTTTTATTTGAAACTGATCGGTTCAGCTGAACCGATCCACAATTTATAAGTTTCACACAGAAACTAAATAGAAAACCTATCTAGTACTCACGGTACCACAGACAGACAAACCGACAGATCGGTAGCAGCAATCCGGTAGAAACCGAGCGAAAAAACAACACTTTAACCGACTTTTTTGAACCGAGCAAGGAGAACTCTCTGGAGCGACTGTTCAGTGAGGTGGAGTAAAGAATCTGACGGTTGGAGTTTAAACAGCAGCAGACAGGGGCTTCAACCGAGCTCGCTGAGAACATTCCATGCTGGCCATGGAAAGTTTAACTCTTTGTTCTCCGGGGCAGTTGAAAGGCAGGACCTAACTGCATATGTCAGAATACAGCAAGACTTCATGTTGTTTGAAGAGGCCCGAGGTCCACGGCCTCGAGAAGGCATCCCCCTGCAGCGAGCCCTGCTTTGGGGGGGGTCTAGGCATGGAACAGCCTCAGCTTCGCATTCTCCCTTGAGGCAAACAGGTCCACCTGAGGGATGCCCCAGTGGAAGAACAGATCTTGTACCATCTCCGGCAGGAGACACCACTCGTGAGATGCAGCGCCTATCCGGCTTAGGGCATCGGCCAGACTGTTGGAGGCTCCTGCCACATGGATGGCTAGGAGATCTGCCTCCAGGCTGATCACGAGAGACCAAGTGCAGAGAGCCCCCTTGCACAGAGGCAAGGAATGCTTCCCGCCCTGACGGTTGAGGTAGTACATGGTCGTGGTGTTATCTGTCTGGACCCGGACCACTTGACCCCGTACAAACGGAGCAAAGGCAGTGAGGGCTAGTCGGACCGCTCGAAGCTCCAGCAGGTTGATGTGGCATCGAGACTCTGGAAGGGACCAGAGGCCGTGAGCTCTGAGCTCCTCCAGATGGGCACCCCAACCCATCAGAGAGGTGTCGGTAGTCAGAGTGACCATCAACTTGGGGCGGACAAACGGGATACCCTCCTGCAGATGAGCTGCAATGAGCCACCACTGGAGGCCGTTCCACATCTCTAGGGTCACTGCCACTGGCTGGTCTAGAGGACCGGAGCACTGTGACCACTGGCGGGCCAGCCCCCACTGCTGAGGATGCATATGCCAGCGGACCCAACGGACCACGCTGGTGCAGGCCGCCATGAGGCCCACAAGGTGCAGGAAGTCCCGGGCAGGGTGCAACTGCCCAACCTGAAATGATTGGGCAAAGGAGGAAAGGACCTCGGCCCTGTCCGCTGGGAGCAGTGCTCTGGCTCAAAGACAGTCGAGCTCTGCCCCGATGAACTGAATGACCTGCGATGCAACGAGTTCCGATTTGGACTCGATGAGGAGGCTAATCTGAGAGTAGACCTGGAGGGCCAGATCTCTGGACAGCTCCAACTCCAACCTGGAGGGGGCTGCTATCAGCCAGTCGTCCAGGTAAGGGTACACCTGGACCCCTCGGCACCGCAGGAATGCTGTCACCACTGCCATGCATTTGGTGAAGACCCTGGGAGCTGGAGAGAGGCCGAAGGACATGTCCCGGAACTCGTAAAGGGATCCCACTGCCCTGAAGCGGAGGAATCGCTGGTGAGACGGACGGATTGGGACGTGAAAGAACGATTCTGAAGGTCCAGAGAACAGAACCACATGCTTGCTCCAAGGATGGAATGATCTGAGCCAGTGAGACCATCCTGAAGGTGCGAGACCGTAGGAACTTGTTCAGGTCGTGTAGGTTGAGAATGGGGCGCCAGTGCCCCTCGCCTGTTTTGGGACCAGGAAGTACCTGGACACAAACCCTGGGTCTGAGGAGGATCCGCCACCTCCCTGATCACCTCCTTCTGGAGGAGCAGGGTAATGTCGGCTGAACGAGCGGACAGAGAGGCTGCGGAACCCATAGCCCCCCGTGGGGCGACAGCTTGATAGGATGGGGACTGCTCGAATTCCAGAGGCAGACCCCTGCCTACCATTTCCAACACCCAGCGGTCTGAGGTGATATTGGACAAGGCGGAAAGGAAGTGGCGGAGCCGTCCCCCCACGGGGGGAACCTGGGGAGGGGTGACAAGGTTGGGGACAACGCCCCTCAACCTGTCACTAGGCAGGCTTGGGAGGAAGGGCCAGCCGAGGAGCTGTCTGGGCCTTTTCCTCCCGGCTTCCTGCTGGAGGAAGCAGCAGACTTGGCTTTGGGGTGCCAACTGTGAGCCTACTGGCCCTGATGCTGGTGTTGCTGGGCCGGACGTGCCACAGGGGCTGAAGGACGAAAGGGCTTATGCTGCTGCTGGCGGCCTTTGTCCTTCTGGGCAGACGTGACAGAGTCCAAGGTAGCGCTGGACTTCGATCTGTTGGAGATGTTCAGTCCCGGGGTGGAGGGTCAAGTTGGTACCAAAGAAGGGGACGTCTGATAACTTGTGCTGGGTATCCGCCGTAAAGGTGGAGATCCTCAGCCAAGCTCTGCGGCGCATGGCCACTGCGGCCGCTACTAACCAGGCACACGAGTCAGCAATGTCCAAAGAAGTTTGGAGCTGCGGTTTAGCTACCGCCCTTCCCTGGTACCGCACCTGCTTGACAGTCGTTTGAAGGTCAGTAGGGAGATAAGGAATCGCTTCATCCAGGGAGCCCAAAAGGGCGTGCGAAAAGTGTGCCATCACGACGGCCGAGCTAGCCTGACGAAGGCCTAGGGAGGAAACAGCACAAACTTTCTGGCCTGAGTAGTCCAATTTCTTGGACTCCTTATCAGATGGTTTGTCCACATCCCGAGCGTTCCTGGAACGCCGGAAAACACAGTCGGTCACTAACCCCTCCGCAGAGGAGTGCTCCAAGAAACCGGAGAGTAAACCCGTAGGGACTGCATATTTCCGAGCCATCCTGGCCGAAGGTGCTGGACAAGCAGCTGGCCGCTGCCACAGCTCCAGGGCCGGGGGAACAATGGCTTCGGCCACCGGAAAGGCCTCCGTAGGGGAATCCCCTCGATCCAGTATCTCCGTGAGGGGATACTTGACTCGTTTTGAAACGGGTTTGAGCTTCATCCCAGTGGATTCTGAGATGAGTCGAAGCATTCCGAGGAACCAGTATGGGCTCTTGTCCACTGACTGACCCCCCGTGGACTCCAGGTCAAGCGGCCTGGAGAACAAGGAGTCATCGTCAGACTCCGAGGAGTCTGCGAACAGCTGCTGGGTGCCTGAGCCACCCTCCACATGCCGAGGTCGCTCGGGAGTGAGAGTGACCGACAACCTATGGGGCAGACCCTGACCTGACCGGGAATCCTTGGTCGGGGCCCCAGTCTTCTGTTGTGGAGGCGGAGGTTCCACCACAATGGGTGGTGCAGCTGGTTTTGGCCGAACAACCGGTGCTGGTTTCGGCTCCTCGACCACTAAGAGGGGTTGTTTCGGCTGCTCCGGTGACAGCCACTTAACTGCCGGAGAAGGTGACAGAGTCTGCTTATTCCCGGACAATAAGAGCTGCAGCCACATTAAATCCTCGTAGCGCCGACAATGTGCGCCGGAGCCTATCCTCCAAAGAGGATGAGCAGCGCTGCCGCTTTCCACAGTGCCGAGACCGAGACCGCCAGCAGCAGGACCGGCTGGACCTGGAAGAGGTCTGAGACAGAGACCTTCGGGGATTCCGAGGGTGGGTCAGAGAGAGGGCGGGGGAAACCCGCTCTTCCCTCGGTTCAGGACCTTAACCGGGGACTCCGGCACAGGAGGCACAGTCAGATCCTCGGTTTCCACCGGGGGAACTGGTGAAGAATGGTTGTCGGCTTCTCCAGTCGACAAACCATCAGACGGGTAGAGAAAAATCTCGACTGTGTCGATGGGTGTCTCGGCCGGCTGACCTGACGGGGTCACCGTGAAGCCAGTGGCCTTAGCTACAACCTCGACGAGTGATGACTATCCGGGGAAGGGGATCTCTTCCGCTCCAGATTAACGAGCGGTGGGACTTACCTTTGGAGTCCTTCTTTTTGGACTGACTGGAATGTCCCGATGGTCCTTCTCCCTTGGTGGAGAGGGACTGGCAAAGCTCCTTAAAAGAAGCTGTATAAGAAGAGCCCAAAGGAGAGCGGGATAAATGCCGCAACCGAGGAAGATGCGGCCTGGGCCTCCTCGAGGGCGATCATCTGCTCCAGCTGGTCTGCCGAGCCCGCCTCCACGGACACCGCCCAACGGGCCTCCTTCGACTTAACCGCAGGATAACGTTTTTCAGGGTGCCCCAAAAGCAATCAGGCAGCGCGGTCCTCCAAGACTGAAGCCGAAAAGCATTTGCATAATTCGCAAGCCTGCGAGTCATGTCAGACTCTTAGGCAGTAAACGCACGTGGAGTGTGGGTCGGTCCAGGACATCTGCCCACAGGGGCACTGACGAAATCCGGGAGTCGATTTGTCCATCGCAGCTGCGAGAGAAAAAGAAGACGGAAGTCTTTTAAACTTTAGAATAAGTTTCAGTTTAACTGAAGTGTGTGGATCCAGGCCTAAAACGCAGAGCGCTAAGGAGGGAACCTGAGCTTCCAAGCGGTAAGGAAGATCTGGTGTCATGGGGCGAAGCTGAGAGTTTTACCACCCGGGTGGGTGGGAGGAGCCATCTTGAAGACCTTCCGGCAAGAATTAAAGCGGCAAGGAACCTTCCAGTAAGTGTGGATTGAACAACATATCCACGTCCCTAGAAACCACATTATCAAATTAAATACAGAGTTATACAAGAAAGCCGTGACTAAAGATAGGTAGTAGCATATTACATACAGTAGATATACAACGGAGCAGCCAATTGGCGTTGTCAATTTTGTAAAGTGCCTACGTTTAAGTAGTGGAAACAGTACCCTAAGCATTGTACAGTGAGTGCCTAGGTAGGTTAATGAAGGAGTAGCTGGTACAGAGAGCAGCGTGGCGTTCGGGAAACAGCAGCCAATAGGCATGTTGTCAAGGAAGAGGGAAGGTGGGAGAACGTGGGTGTGAAGGTGAGGGGTTGGAGTGCAAGGGGGGTTGGGGGACTTGAGGGGAGAGGGAATAAGTACCGGTAGGTTAAAACAGAAGTAGGCAAGGGTTTAGGGTAGAACAAACATAGGTAGGAAGGAGACTGGGTGAATGGCGATGGTGAGAGCAGAGAGGGGAGCAGGCAAAGAGCCAATTAAGTGAAAATCAGCTTGATGTTAAAACAGCTTTAAAGACAAACCATTACAAAGATGGTGGTGGTCGTCTCTCACGTAACTGGTTATCTTACAAGTCCCACAATTTTTCCTCGTGTCCTACTTTTTCCATCAACTTTCTCTCCCTCATTACTTATAGAAGCAGCCCAGCACATACAGCTCTGGTATTTAACACACAGCATTAGCCCTGTGCACGTACCTGCTCATATGTGAGCCCCATGTCTTGAAGTATTCTGTTGATGTGGAATTCCTGAATTGGGAGCTTTCTGAAAAACAAAATGCACACAACTCCTTCAGACAGCAGGAAATACAACATACTGTAGCCCTTTAAATAGGAACTCAGCAGGAGTAAAGTCTTTGTTCCAGCAAAGTTGTAGATAAGTCCTACACAGCGCATTTGGTACAATTACTCGTGATATAGTGACATCCCAAAGATAGTGGCAGTCGCACCCTGTAAAATGCCTGACACAGAAAAACAAGACTGGACATTGCTCAGTTAACTGGAGCTGCTCTAACAGATCATCGATAGATGACTCCAGAACAATGCAGTCAAGCAGAAACACTGATGACCCCCCCCCACCCACACACACTTTACAATACAAGGAATCCACTGAGGTCAGAAACCATGCGAGTGTGGCTCGTTCAACAGCTGTAAGTATGATGGAATGTGACTGCATTATGTTTTAAAGTTTTCATTTTCATGTCACTAACAAAAAACTGCACAACAGTTTAGAGAAAGAAAAATCGCAACATACTGTCTTGTAATATTATAGTCAACTGGCAAGCTGCAATCTTTTTTTTTTTTCACTTTTTATTTATGAGTTTTATGATCTTACAGCAAGCGGTATTACACATAAAAGAAACAGAAAGAGGTACGCAGCCCTCCACAGTGCAAGTACAGATATAATACAATATACTAACATACTAAAATGCCAGCAGAGGAGGCCTAATGGTCTTTTGAGTCTGCTCGATTGTCAGCACCCGCACTGTGGGCCGATTGCGCTGCCCCCCCCCTTGGGTTACACTGTCCCCAGTCCCAGATGTTACCCCTGCATTGGACCTCGTCAGTTTCACCCTCCCCCTGTACCTGTCCCATCCCCTCTTAAACCAGTCCACAGTCTCCAAATCCACCAGCCCCCTGGGCAGCACATTCCATGGCTCCACCACCCTCTCAGTGAAACAACACCACCTCCTCTCCCCCCGAATCTGTCCCTCCAGCTTACACCCTGTCATCTCATTGCCCACCTCCTTCCTTTGGAGCACCCCGACTGGGTCCCCCTTGTTAATCCCTTTTATGTACTTGAAGACCTCTATCATGCCCCTCCTCTCCTCCAGGATGTACATGTTGAACCCCTTGAGCCTCTCCTCGTAGGTCCTCTTCCCCCATGCCCCAGATAATTTTGGTTGCCCTCCTTTGAACCCTCTCTAGGAGTGCAATATCCCTCTGTAAGTGTGGTCTCCAAAACTACACACAATACTCGAGGTGTGGCCTAACCAAGAAGTTATGCAGGGGAAGGATCACTTCTGCCTTTTTGGAGGTAACCCCCCTGGCGATGCATCCCAGCATCCTATTTGCTGCTGCCCTCCTACAGGTCTCAGAGTTGTTCATTTTGACATTTACCACCAGCCCAGGTCCCTCACACCCTTTCAGACTTGTACTGTGTCTCCCCCAGGGTATACCCTTGGCCTGGATTTCTGACTCCCAGGTGCAGAACCCTGTATTTCCCAGCACTGAACTTCAGTTTCCATTTTCCCGACCACCTTTCCAGAGCCTCCAGGTCCTCCTGCAGGGCCACCCTCCCCTCCCTCCTCCACCACTGCACCAAGCTTCAAGTCTTCTGCAAAGAGACTTATTTCACTCCTGATACCCTTCCTTATGTCAGATATGATCATTGAACAGGAGTGGCCCCAGCACCGAACCCTGGCTACCCCACTAGTAACCCTCCTTGGAGATGAGGCTAGCCCCCCAACCACCACCCTCCAAGTATGCTCCGAGAGCCAATTCCCTATCCATCTTATCAATTGCATCCCCACCCCCATTTCCTCCACCTTAGCCAGCAGGGCATCGTGGGGGTACCGAATCAAACGCCTTGCTGAAGTCTAGAAAGAGGACGTCCACCAGCCTACCCTGGTCCAAGGCACTTGTTATTCAGTCATAGAACTCCACAAGGTTTGTCTGACACGATATTCCCAGGACAAAGCCATGCTGCCTATCATCCAGATACCCGGTTTGCTCCAGTAACCCCCCTAGCCTTTCTTTGACAATACCCTCCATCACCTTGCCCACACCGATGTCAGGCTAATGGGCATGTAATTCCCCGCCTCTTCTCTTGATCCCCCCCTTGTGGATCAGCATGACATGGGCCACGCTCTAGTCTTAGGGTACCCACCCCATCTTCAGAGAGATGTTGAAAAGCTCCACCAGGGGGGCCTCCAGGACATCAGCCAGTTACCCCAGCACCCTGGGATGCATCTCATCCAGCCCAGGTGCTTTCTCCATCCGAAGGGACCCGAGGGCTTCCCGCACACTCTCTACCGGGGTTTCAACCTCCACGTCCTCCCTTTTGCTCCCTGTACTGCTAGCCCCTCACCTGTCTCCCTTTCCCCCACACCCGTCAGGGCCCTGATCTCTACGGGTCCCACTCCTTCCTTCGGTTTGCCCACTCTCCCCCCGCAAGACGTAGCCCCTCCACCCCCTGCTAAAAACTGAGGCAAACTACTCGTTTAGAACTTCTGCATGCTCCCCCGCCTCCTGTGCCTATCCCTCCCATCCTTATCCTGCTGATCTGCCCCCTCACTTTCCTTCCTCTCCCCCACCATGTATCTAAAGAACCCTTGTCCCCGGATCTCCCTGGCCAAGGACTGCTCCTCCTTGCCTTAGCCGCTCTCACCACCCTGGTGACCCTCCTGGCCATCAGCTCACATTCCCCTTGATCCCTTTAGCTCCTTGAGTGCTTGAAGCGCCTATAAGCCGCCTTCCTGTCCCTCACCACCTCCTGGGTCCACCCGCAGGGTTTTCTGGCCTTACTGAATTTTCACCTTTCTCATGTGCAGGATCTGGTAACCTCCCATATTCCCTTCCTAATGCTCTCCCACCTGCTGTCAGCATCCATGTTCCGGCCTTGTCCTGTCCAAATGATCCTTCCCATCTCCCTGAAGTCTGCACCCCCCCCATCCAGGAAGAACCAGACTGTGGCGTTATCACTCCCCACCAACGGGTCCCTCACCTCTAGGCCCTTAATCCGGTCACTGTCCGCTAGGACTACATCCAGTGTCCTAGCCTCCCTAGTTGGCTCACCCACCTGCTGGGTCAGGAACACGTACTGGAAGACATCTAGCAATCTCTGCTACTTGGCCCCTGGTGACGTCATAGTTCCCCAGTCTGTTCCTGGCATGTTTAGGTCCCCCAATACCACTACCCGTCCCTTCCCCCAATCTACAGTGGTCCTCGACATTTGCCACCAAACTCTCTTCTAGAGCCTCCACCAGTGCGGGGTGTGTGTCTGTATACCACCCTGACCTTTACTCTCTTAACCCCTCTGCGTCAGCAGAAATGTGAACCCAAATTGTCTCTCACATCCCCCTTCCCTCCCATCCTTTCTGAACATCGTAGCCCTCCAGGTTTAGGTCCCATTTGTGCCCTTGTGTGGCCCAGGTCTCAGTGACTGCTGCCACATCTACTGCCCCTCAACTGGCATTGCCTGGAGCTCAGGCATCTTATTTCCCAAGCTCCTGGCATTTATCAGGACCATCCTCCACCTCCCCTTGGCGCCTGGTCAGCTCCTTTACCCTACCTGTTGGCCTATTTCCATGTTCCCCCAACCCCTTAGGGTGCTGAGACCCACGACCCTCCTTTATGCATTGCCCATAGAACAGCCCTTCTCTGGCCCCTCCCCCCTTCACAAGTTAAAACCCCACCTTTCACTGATGAACCCAGCAAGTTTCAGCTTTAGGATTTCCCTCCCCTTCAAGTTAAGGTGAAGCCTGTCCCTAGCGTACAGCCCCTTATCCTCCCAGGTTGCCCCCCCGTCCCCCACAAGGCCACACCCCCTTACCTCACACCACTCCCCGAGCCACTGATTTATCTCCCTAATCTTCTGCTTGTTCTCCCCAGCAGCCCTTGGCACCGGCAGGATTTCTGAGAAGGAGACTGACCAATCTGTGGAAAGGCACACCTTGGCCAACTCCCGAAACCTCACCTGCATCTCTAAATCACTATTTCCATTTATGTCATTTGTACCCAGTTGCACTGGTATGTCCGGGGTACCCCCACATTCCTTCACCAGTGACTACACCTCATGCTTGGCCTTGTGCACCGTCAGGCCTGGGTGGCATTTGTTTTTTATCGGACAAGTTTTACCCTCCCCCGGATACCTCTTATCATGGAATCCCCCAACAGTAGTACTCTAACCTCCCCCTCGCCTCCATGCTCACCCTGCCAGTTCCCCATTCTCCTGGTCTCTCCCCCCCAGTCATCTCTTCGCACCTCCCACAATCTGGGTGTCAAAGGTAGCCCCCTCACTATTTTTGCTGCCCCCATCTAGGCATCATCTCCCCCACTCGAGTATCTTTCTCCGTACTCCCGTCCCCACCCTTGACTAAGCCATCCGCCCTAACCGTTTGCCTACTTTGTTTCCTGCTCGCTATTGTCCCATTTATGGTCTGCGCCTCCCCACCTGCCGTGCCCCCCTGGTCCATACCCACAGCCGCCTCCTTGTTCAGCTGACCCTTCTTTTTCTGCCCCCCCGTCCCTCACCCTGTCCAGCCCCCCCTTCCTCTTTCCGGTCCCTGCCTCTTACCCTCTCCTCCCTTCCTATCCATCCCAGCCCTGGCTGCATCCCCCCCACTTCTCTCCTCTACCACCAGCTGTAGAGGTTAAAATGATTTGTGAGCCTTAGACCAGTCCCCCCTTCCACCCATCTCGGTTCTTTCCAGACACCCCCAGGCGTCTGCCTGCTGCTTGGAAATCGTCACCATTTGAGCCCCCCACTGGGGAGCCGTCCCCATGGGCCCCTGAGTACCCCCTCACTCCTCCCCAATTTGAGCACCCCTCCAATGTGGAGGCCTCAGCACCTGACGCCACAGGCGACCCCTACATCACCAATCTGCCCCCGTATTCCCCTCCAAACCCCCATCTGCCTCTTGATTTCTCCAACCTCCGCCCCAAGCTGTGCCAGCTGGTAGCACACTGGGCAACCCCCAAACTTCCAAACCCAGTCCAGTATCATGGCCGCACCACACCCTGCGCAAATCACCCTCCCAAAGATGCCCACTCTAGCGATGTGTGGTCCCATCATCCTAGCAGTCCTTTTAGTCAAAACAACCCCACTGGGTTACCTAGTGGTCAGAGCTACAAGTGGTTCTACAGTACTACCAGTGCCTAAACCTAGACAATCCCCCACACAGCATGCAATTTAGGTTAAAATAGTCCCCCGCTCAGCTTACAAGGTGGTAGTCCAACATTCACTGAAATTTGTCCCAGGCCACAGTCCCTTTACTAGGTAGGCCACTCCGATCTCCAGACTCCTCCCCTACCAGCTATTTAATAAGAGGTCAGGGCTGGGGTGGGGGTGTCTCAAAAGCTCCTCTGATGTGATGTGGGGTAGGGACGCTTTTAAATCTGGCGCCCTGCTCTCAGATTGGCCCGCTCCTTCTGCAGCCTGTTTAGTCCCAGCAGCCCTGCTCCAGTCCTGGCCCACCGCCGATTGCAACTGCCGGGAAAGCCCACCGCCCTGGCATGCTCCACTTGCTGCCTGTGCAGCCCGTTCCTGCAGCCTCCACAGCAGTAGGGTCCACAAAGGGGTAGGATTTTGACCTGTGCCTGATTTGGAGTCCTGCAGGGGGATAATTTAATCTGGTTTCAATGTCGTGGGACAGTAGATCTTTTTTAAACTACCTGAAGCTCCTTTTTCCGTGCCTGCCTATGAGCAGCTAGGTTGGGGAAAACCCCCAGGCGACTGTCCTCCCAAATGATCTCTCCTCTCAATCTTGCTGCCTGTAGAAGAGAGATCCGTGCCTCTGGTGCCGACAACGTGGCTATCGCCGTAAGTGGTCTCTGTTGAGAGTCACCTCTCTGCCTGGATCTTTGTGGGATGGCAAAAAACCTGCACAATTTTCAGACCAGAGTCCTGGGGCATGAGTTGCAGGTCCTCAAAATATGAGTCTGGTTACAGCAGGAAAGACCTCAGTTGCTCCAGCATAACGAGGGGGAAAGCCCACTATTCATATATTTGCCTGCCTTTGCACATTTTCGATGGTTTCAATTTTAGACTTCAGATGGGGAAAAGTCCCTGGCATAGGCCGCACTGCTGTTGGCCTGTTGATCCTGCGAGTCTTAGTGTTTTTATCGCTGTTGCATTCTCCTGAATAAGACGATCGTTGTCAGTAAGGTTCACCTCGACTGCTGCAAGCCATTTGTTTGTCTCTTCACCGTTCGACTGGATCCTGGAAAGCATAGCCAGGATCTGTGTGGTCAGAGTTCAGGCATAGACGTTCCACTAGATGTGGTAGGCCCAGAACCCGCAGCATGGCTCGCATTTGACACGAACGGTTCTAGGCTGCGTGTTGCCCAAGAATCTTTCTTTGGCCCCAAACTTTAGCGAAGGACTTACAAAAGAGCCCCAATAGCTTTTTAGAGGGTTATTTAGACAAAATATCAAGTTTTCAGAACTTTATTTCAGTGTGATATCAGAGCTGCTTTAAAAAACTGTCGCCACCTTGCTGCTCCACAGTGCCCTAGCAAGCTGCAATCTGAAGCAAGGACTTCAAGAACTTACTAACCGTATATCAGCTAGATGACCCCGTAAGATCCCAACAGTAACAACCAGACACGCCACAAGAACCACACAGTAACTACTAGATGTGCCATAAGATCCTATCACTACCAGTACTGCCCAAAGAACCACACCGTAACAGCCAGAAGTACCACAAGACCCTAACAATAACTAAGATATGGCATATGACCCCAACAATAACTATCAGATGTGGCACAAGACCCTACCCGAGCCAGATGTGACAGACAGGCATCATTTTTATGCACAGACAGTCTGCCCCATAGGGAGCTGATGGATCTTCTACAGAAAAAAAAAATGGAGACATGTCCTGCCTAATAACTCTACCAGATGTGCCAGTCACAATAACTGTATCAGATGTGTAACAAGAGCAATAGTAACACGACGTGCCACACAAACTCAGAATAACTATCAGATGTGCCACACAAACTCAATACACATATCAGATACATAAGAGCAACAGTAACTACCAGATGTGCCACACTAACCTCATAAAAATCTGCAAGTTGTTCCACAAAAGCCTAAGAATAATTCTACAAGATGTGCCACACCAACCTGACAGGAAGTCTACCAGCTGTGCCCCAAGAGTCTGCCTAGCAAGGACTATCAGATAGGCCACATGAGCCTAACAGTAAGTGTACCAGATAACCAAAACAAGTGGTTCCACTAGCAAGAAAGTACAATTAAGTAAGAGCTTACCATAACAGTAGATCTTTGCAGAGTGTCTCTTGCGGTAGGTAATATACTTGGGTCGTCGCCAGAGGTTGCTGTGGCGCACGGCAGCTCATCCTGCAGTCTTTTACCAGGGACCACCCACACATGACATCAGCTTCCTGTTTCCTATATAAATGTGGGCAGTCGCTGGTATCCTCCGTTCCTCCGCCGGATTCAGCTCACAAAAGCGAGGACCGAGGGGAATACCAAAGGTATCCCAACCCAAAGTCGTTGGACCACAATTTGTTCTCCTAGAGAAGGAGGACGACGGAGGGTGGGAACGAACCTACTGCAAGAGACGACACTCAAAGACAGTACAGTTACGTAAGAACTTACCGTAACAGTAGATCTTCGAGAGAGGCTCTTGCAGTAGGTAATTACATATAGGACTGACGTCGTCAGGCGGCAGGACCCCACGGAAAAATTTCTAGCTAGCAGTCTCTGGCGAGGGACCGCCCCCACGTCAGGAGACGTCGGTATAAAGGAGCGGTCCTTCACGCCCGCCTTCCAGGTCTTTCCCGGCGCAGGCCATAAGAGACCGGATGAGAGAGAAGCGGAGATTTCCCTCACTGGAAAAGGAGCTGAAAAAGCTTATGGGGATGGAGGGCCGGAAGGTATTACCTACTGCAAGAGCCTCTCTCGAAGATCTACTGTTAAGGTAAGTTCTTACGTAACTGTACTATCTTACTTAGAGGGCTCTTGCAGTAAATTACATATAGGACTGAGTCCCAAGCAGTCTGGAACAAGAAGCAGCAAGCGGAGGAGGAAAGCTACTCAAAGCAGATCCTCTAGCTGTGAAGGCCTTAAGAAAGAAGGCCTTGCAGAACAGTGAGCCCGAAGCCTGCTCTACGGCGAGAGGCAATATCCAAATTGTAATGTTTTGTAAATGTATGAACAGAAGTCCAAGTGGCAGCAGCACAAATGTCTGCCGCTGACACATTCTTGAAACATGGCACAGAGGCAGCAACCCCTCTGGTGGAGTGACCTCTTATTTGACCTGGAAGGGTCTTGCTGTACTTGTCATAAAGTACAGTTACGTAAGAACTTACCGTAACAGTAGATCTTCGAGAACAGCTCTTGCAGCAGGTTACACCATTAGGACCGAAGCCGCCAGGCGCCAGGACCCCACGGAAAAATTCTAACTAGCTAACTCTCGTTGACGCTTCGACGTCGGTCCCGGCCGCCATTAGGCGTGGTACAAGGGGCGGTCCCGGCCAGATTCCCCAGTTCTCCCGCCGGAGACTTCTTGCCGCAGGCTGACATCAAAATGGGAGACCTAGGATTCGCCGTCAGAAGACAGAAAGATAACAATTCTTGCTCAGAAAGACTGAGCCATGCTTCCTCCAAGGGGGAAGGTGGGCGGGAAGGTACCTGCTGCAAGAGCTGTTCTCGAAGATCTACTGTTACGGTAAGTTCTTACGTAACTGTACTATCTTACTTCGAGACACAGCTCTTGCAGCAGGTTACACCATTAGGACTGATTCCCAAGCAGTAACGCTGTCAGAAAATCCGGGAGGAGGAAATTAAAGGATAAAAACCAGGTCCTGAACCTAGGACAGGAGACCCTGAAGTACGGCCAAACCAAAACCAGCCCTTCGCCGAGAGGCGTTGTCCAGGCTATAATGCCTGATAAAGGTATGAAAGGAAGTAGCCACCCCTCTAGTGGAATGACCCCGGACTGTACTCGGGAAGGGCTTTTGTTTGATACCATAACAGTGAGAAATACACTGGACAAGCCAGCGAGAAAGGGACTGTTTGGATACTGATTGGCCCATCATTCTCTCAGAGAAGGAAATGAAAAGCTGCTCAGAACTACGAAGGACTGAGTTCTGTTGAGGTAAAACCTCAGGCTGCGGTGAACATCTAGGGTATGGAGCAGAGCCTCTCCTCTATTAGAGTAGTTGGAGTAGACCGGAGAGGTCGATATCCTGGTTCAGAGTGAGTGAAGAAACCACCTTAGGCAAGAATTTAGGGTTCGTCCTCAGGGATACTCTGTCCCGGTGGAAAACTAAATAAGGCTCTTTGCACATGAGAGCGTGAAGTTCAGAAATTCTTCTTGCCGAGGTAACAGCAACTAAAAACAACGTTTTCCACGACAGAAAACGTAGCTCGCAATCCGCGGCAGGTTCAAAGGGGGAGCGTGAGCTGTTCAAGGACAAAAAGCAAATCCCATGGAGGCACAGGGTCTCTAATAGGAGGCCTAAGGTGCAACACTCCTAAGAAATTCCTCAGAGAGGCCCACCTGAGCCACTGTACGATTTCCACCGGAGGTGGTTTGCGAAATGGCACAGAGGTGCACTTTAATAGAGGAGTAGGCTAGACCCGAATGAAAGAGGGAGAGCAAATATTCTAATATTACTCCCACAGGACAACCTAAGGGGAAAGGTCGCGTTCTCGCGACCATACATTAAAAACGCGCCATTTCATGGCGTGACGTCAGACGCGTTGTCGGCTTTCTGGCTGCAGAAAGGACTTCTGCAACCTCTTGCGAGACCCCGTGACGCAAAATGGCTATGGTCTCTAGGAGCCAAGCATGCAGGTTCAAGGAACGTAGGTCCGGTGGACAAGTGAACCCTTCTCCTGAGACAGTAAGTGGGAGCTGAGCGGCAACGGGAGCGGGTTCCGAGATAGTTGAATCAACAAAGGGAACCAAATCTGTCTGGGCCAAATGGGGCCACTAGGATCATTATTGCGTGCTCCCTGCGCAGTTTGAGAAGAACTCTCTGGATCAACGGGAAAGGAGGGAAAGCGTAGAGGAATCTGTTGGCCCAGGAGAGGGATAATGCGTCTCGCCAGAAAACACCAGGCCCTGGATCTAGCGAGCAAAAATTGGGCAGTTTTGCGTTGGATGGGGAGGCGAACAAGTCTAGATCTGGAGTTCCCCATCGAAGAAACAGATCCTCTGCTACCTCCTGAAGGAGTTCCCATTAGTGGACTCTGGCCTGAGAACGACTCAGGCCGTCTGCAACCGTGTTGTCCACTCCGGGAACGTGCACAGTGATCAGATTCGCGCCGTGTCTGATTAGCCAATCCCACACTCTCATGGCCTCCCTGCAAAGGGGGTAAGAGTGTGCGCCTCCTTGTTTGTTGAGGTAATACATCACCGCCGTGTTGTCTGTCTGAAGTAGAAGAGTACACGGTGGGATAACTGACTGAAAGGCCTGCAGGGCATAGAGGACCGCTCTCATTTCCAGCACGTTGATGTGAAGGTGAGCTTCCATCTGGGTCCACGTGCACTTGGACTTTACCCGCCCAGGTGTGCCCCACCCAAGACCGGAAGCGCCTGTGGTGAGGGTGACCTCCGGGACGGCGCAGAACGGGACGCCTGATGAGAGCGACCCTGGGGTTAGCCACCACTGCCAGTCTTGAATCACTGAATTCGTGAGTCTGACCGGATGCTGCAAGTGGTCTTGCCTTTGGTCCCATTGCACTTTGAGCATCCACTGAGTAATGCTATGTGGAGTCTTCAGAAGGGACAGTAGGAATGGCCGCAGCTATGTGTCCGAGCAAGCAAAGGACCGACCTGGCAGGTACAACCTTGCTTAGTGATAGGTCCCTTATGAGGGATCTGATGCGCCCGCTCTGTCGGCCGGAAGAAAGGCTCTTCCCGAACAGTGTCCAGAACTGCTCCTATGAACTGCAGTTTCTGCGGACGGTACCAGGAGAGACTTCGTAATTTATGAGGATGCCCAGGGATCGGAACAGATCCTGGGTGCTCTTGATTGCAAGAAGCAACGCCTCTCTGGAGGCGGCCATGAGAAGCCAGTCGTCCAGGTACGGGAACACGTAGTGGCCCTGTCTCCTCAGAGACGCTGCCACGACTGCCATGCACTTGGTAAAGACCCTTGGTGCGGAAGACAGTCCGAAAGGAAGGGCTCGGAACTGAAGGTGGTGGTCGAGAAACTCGAAGCGCAGGAACCTCCTGTGCGCCTGAGCCATAGGGATGTGCAGGTAGGCATCCTGCATGTCTAGAGACGCTAAAAGGCCCTGTTTGAGCATGGGGATAAGACCTGGAAGGGTCACCATGCGAATCTTCTTGTAAGTGACCACACATTGAGGTCGCTGAGGTCCAAGATTGGACGGAGGTCCCCTGTTTTCTTGGGAACCAGGAAGAAGTGGGAATAGTATCCTAGTCCTCTGGTTCTTTCTGGGACGACTTTCATCGCTCCCTTTCGTAGCGAAAATTTTGCCAGATCAAGGCTTTGTGCTGACCCTGATACCGGGAGAGCAAAGGAGGCCCCGAGGGTGGCTTTCCTGCAATTCTATAAAGTGGCCTAGACTGACCAACTGAAGAACCCACCTGTCGGTGGTAATGGCCTGCCATCCCGGCAGGAAGTTATAATCGACCCCCACTATAAACTCCTGTTGATCCTGAGGCGGGGGCGGCAAGGAGTCAGGCTGTGGCAGATGGACCCGCTGGCTGGGCCTGCCTAGGGAGACGCTGGCCTCGGCTGGCGGGGTGTTTGCCCTGGGCTCTCTGAAAACCAGAGCCCTCTGAGGTGCAGCCAAGTGGGTCTGTTGCCTCTGCGTCATGCCACAGCAGCTTTGGTTCCTCTGAAAGGAACCAAGCTTAGGTCGGTACATGGCCTGAACCGACCTTACCGCCTCCGGCCTCTTGGAGTTTGGTAAGGATCTTTTCTGTAGGATTACCAAACAATACTTCTCCCTCAAAAGAGGCGTCCAAGATGTTCTTTTGGACGTCCGAGGTAAAACCGAGGCGCGCAACCAAGAGTGTCTCCGGAGGCAATGCCAGAAGCTGCTGCTCGGGCCGATGAGTCCCGGAGTCATACGGCTCTTAGCAGGTCCCCACGTCTGAACCCGTGCGGAAGAGCTGAAGCATCTCCTCCTTCTGCTCACCTTGGGCATCTTTTCAGCGCTTCAGACCCTGTTCCCACAAGCGTTCTGGAACTGAACCATGTGGGTTAAATAGTTCAGGGATCTGATGGCGCAGGTAGCGGAAGCATACGTCGCCTACAATGTCCAGTTGTTTGGACTCTGGGTCCGTGGCAGGAGTGCTCAAATGTTGTGGCCTCTGTGACCGGTCATGTGAGGCTGTGATGACCAGAGAATCGGCCTGAGATGCTGCGTCAAGTACTGAGTCGTCCTTAGGAGCCTTGTACAAGGATCAGCTTTCTTGGTCTCGCCGGGAGGCGAGTGTGGGCGCTTCCACTAGCCTTGGTGGCGCCCACGAAAGTGTCAACCAAGAGTGGTACCACCACAGGCTTGGGGTCCTTTTGCCGAAGATATTTGGCGAGTCGCACTCTTCGGGTCTAAGTCTTCAGCATCCCATCCCATGTTCTCTTGTATATGTCTCATAATATCAAGGAGCGAGGGATCATCCGGAGGAATCTAGGCATCTCACGTGGGTCGGGAGAGGGATGGAGAGTGGAGATGGGGATCTAGAGGTGGAGTAGTCTGATCCGTGTCCTCCGTTGAAGGCGACGTCGGCGTCTCCTGGATCTCTTGGGGCTGGGTGATCCAGAGAGGATTTGACGGAGGTCTCCGTTTATCAGGTCTCCCCTGGGAGGGGTTCTGAGCTCCCGGGAGGAGGAACCGACCTGCCGACCCGATGGCGAGGGGTCAGGAACCCCGGAGGAGGAGGGGAACCATGTCTTTTAATGGTATCCCACCAGTAGGTGAACAGATCTTTCACCTCCACTGAGAGGCCGACGGCGGCCGGGTGCGGTGGGCGGTCGTCGAGTCCAGCGTCGGCTCCACAGGGCTCTGTGTAATCGGAGGATCCCTGGGAGTACCTGGACCGGGACGTCGCCCGTCTGGTCCTCGGGCTGCTCTAGGTCCTCCTCCGATAGGGGCTCCTGACCAAGGCCGGTCGGAGGCAACAGGGCCTTCTTCTTTTCAGGAGGCGGGCGTCGGTCCCCTACGGCGTCCGCTGGGATGTAATGGCGGCGTCTGTCGTCGGGCGGCCAGCGGCTCAGGAAGAAGGCGCCGCGGCCAGCGGCTGTCGAGCGGCGTCTGGGCTACAGAGCCTTTTTGAAGCGTGAGCTCCAACGTCTGCGTGGAGGCACCGGCGAAGACCTGACGTCGGGTACCGAGGCGGGAACCCGACTTGCGGTAGTGATGGTGTCGTTCCCGGACTTGCCAAGGCCCTGGAAGGGAGGAGGCCTGCAGTTTCTCCTGAGATGAAGGTTTCTTGATTGCAGCGGGGAGATTTGAACCGAACTACGGGACTCCGAACCCTAGAAGGGGACCTGGAAGGGCCTTCTCCCTTCTCTTCTCCAGCGTGCTTGTGGACCTGGAGCTTTTCCCCTTGGAGGACGCAGGTCTTCAGTTGTTCCTCAGAAGAAAGCGCCCTGCAAAGCCCTCTGGCGCTCCGGATCCTGGGTACGACTGTTGAACCATGGCAAGAAGGACAGGCCGGGTATCGTGGTCTGGGCCTGGGCACCGGACGCAGGCCGTGTGGGGTCCTTGAATGGGATCTGCTTTCACTGGCGCACTTGAAGGATGGCCCGAAGTTGGTGATGACATCAAGATCTTGCTAGAAGAGGTCTGAAGATTTTGAAAATTTTATCGAGAAAAAGAACTATTCGCAGCGTCAGCGCATGAACTGGTAACCGAAGGGTCAGGTAGCTAAGTCGGCCGGCGGGAAAGAAGGCTAGAATCTGGCAGGACCTCCCCTTTTGTACCACCTGGCGTCGGAGGCGGGACCCGGCGTCGAGGCGGTCCGCTGAAGTTAGCTAGCTAGAATTTTCCCGTGGGGTCCTGGCGCCTGGCGGCTTCGGTCCTAATGGTGTAACCTGCTGCAAGAGCTGTGTCTCGAAGTAAGATCAGAAGGTGATGCAACGAGCCAACCATTTAGACAGGCATTGCTGGGAAACAACATTGACTTCTCTTTTGGGGGCAAAAGAAACAAAAAGTTGATCAGTCTTTCTGAGATCCTTTATTCTTTTAGTGTAGTATCTCAGAATCCGGTGAACATCCATAGTGTGAAGTAGATACTCCCCTTGATTGGAGTACTGCGTAAAGGAGGCGGGTAATTCTATGGACTGGTTCAATGTAGATTCTGCTACCACCTTGGGGAGAAACTTAGGATTGGTGTGCAGAGCTACGCGTTCCTTGTGAAAAATCAAGTAAGGATTTTACACATCAGGGCCTAGACTCGGCAAATCCTCCGAGCAGAGGTAATGGCCACTAGGAAGAGCGTCTTCCATGAAAGGAACTTCATGTCTGCTGAGGCTGCCGGTTCAAAAGGAGGCAAAGTAAGTTTCTCAAGAACGAAGTTCAAATCCCAAGGAGGGGTGGGGACTCGGATAGGGGGTCTCAAGTGAAGAATCCCTCTGAGGAAAGTCTTAGAGACTTCCAGTTGAGCAAAAGTCCCATCTGCGAAGGGAACGTGGTAGGCCGAAATGGCCACATGTGTACCTTCAGAGACGAGTGACTAAGACCCAGGTCGAAGAGATGGCGCAGGTACTCCAGCGGTCGCCCAACTGAGCAGGAGAAAGGCTCGAAGCCTTTTGAAGCGGCCCAGATTGAGAACCGTTTCCACTCCATGGCATAAGTAGACCTAGTAGAGGGTTTCCTGGCCTCCACGAGGATCTCAGCCACCTGGGGAAAAACCCCAAAGTGAGCTTGAGCTATGTCTGCAGGAGCCATGCATGCAGTTGAAGGGACTTGAGACCTGGATGTACCAGGGTCCCCTGATCCTCGGTCAATAAAATTTGTGACAGCAGAAGAGGAAGTTCCTCTGAGTATTGTTGCAGAAGAGAGAAACAAACTTGCCTGGGCCAGAAAGGAGCGATCGGAATCATTCGTGCCCCTTCTGAGACGGGTTTCTGCAAGACACAGCGGGACCAGAGGAATCGGGGGGGGGGCACACAGGCAATCTGCCCCTCAATCTAGAGACAGGCGTCTCTCCAGAAAATGCCTCGCTCTTGAGCGGCGTGCAGAGTCGAGGCTTTGCGTTTAGAGATGGCGAACAGGTCCACCGGAGGTGTTCCCCAACGTAGGAAGATATCGTCTAGGACCCCCTGATCTTGTTCCCACTCGTGAGCTTGAGCAGATGAGTGACTTAGTTCATCTGCTAAGGAGTTCTCGACCCCCGGAACATGAAGTGCTGTGAGGTGAAGGTCATGTTGTGCTGCCCAATCCCAGACTCTCATCACTTCCCTGCAAACAGGGTAGGACCGAGTCCCGCCCTGTTTGTTGATGTACCATACCACACACATATTGTCCATCTGGACAGCTATGTGGCCTGGAAGAAGATGCAGGTGGAGAGCCTGGAGAGCGTAGAGCACCGCCCGAAGCTCGAGCACACTGATGTGCAGGGATTGTTCGAGCTTGGACCAAGAACCCTGGGTCCGATGTGGACCGAGATGGGCTCCCCAACCTTCGCCCGAGGCATCTGTGGTCAGAGTCTGGGAGGGAGGAGGAGGAAGGAAGAATGGAACTCCCCGAAGAAGGTTCTCTCTAACCATCCGCCACTGCAAGTCTCGAATCATGGGAGAAGAGACTAGGACCAATTGGTCCAAGTCGTCTACCAACTGATCCCATTGAGAGCGAAGTGTCCACTGAGAGACCCTCATGTGGAGCCGAGCGCGAGGGACTGTCGGGATAGCAGCCGCAATATGCCCAAGGCGGCGAAGCACTGACCCGCCTGCAGCTGGACAACAGGCTTATCTGAATCTGGAGTGTGGCCGCCCTGTCTGGTGGCAGGAAGGCCCTGCCTAGGGTCGTGTCCAGTATCGCCCCAATAAACTGAAGCCTCTGGGATGGGATCAAGTGAGACTTGGAATGGTTGATGGTAATACCCAGACAGACAAACACCTGCTTGGCGAGGGAGAGGCAGTGCAGGAGTTCCACCCTGGATGAGGCCGCCAGGAGCCAATCGTCCAGGTACGGGAAAACCTGTACCCCTCTGGTATGCAGGTAGGCCGCCACCACCGCAAGGCATTTAGTAAATACTCGAGGGGCCGAGCAGAGGCCAAATGGAAGTGCCTTGAACTGGTAGTGTCCCCCTTGAAAGCAAAACGGAAATATCTGCGGTGAGATGGGCGGACACATATGTGCAGGTAAGCATCCTGCATATCCAGAGCACACAGCCACTGGCCCGAACGGAGGAGGGGCAGAAGGCTCTGCAATGAGAGCATCCTGAACCTCTTGTACTCCACGAAAATGTTCAGGGAACTGAGATCCAGAATAGGTCTTACATCTCCTGTCTTCTTTGGGCCTAGGAAGAAGTGGGAATAGTAACCTGCCCTTGCAGAGAGAGAGAGAGAGAGAGAGAGAGAGAGAGAGAGAGAGAGAGAGAGAGAGAGAGAGGGACAGGTTCCATCGCCTCTTTCAGCAAAAGTGCTGAAATATTTTTCCTGGACCAGAAGATGATGTTCCCAAGAGTACTACGACCTTGGGGGAGGGTGACGAGGTGGTTTCTGCAGAAACTCTATAGAGTGTCCTTCTGTGGTTAGCTGGAGCACCCATGAATCCGATGTTATCCTCTCCCAGCCCGGAAGGTGGAAGGAAAACCTCCCTCCTGCTGGTTTCTCCAGGAAGCCCAGAGGTAGTGGGAGAGGGAAGGAGTCAGGTGGTGTGGAGCAGCACCCCAGCTGAAGCTCCAGCTGCATTTTTGGGCAGGGGGGGCCCCGTTTAGTGGCCCTCTTTCCCCTGTGGTCTTGCTTTGGGCCAATTCTGTCTGCAAAAGGGATGGCGCTGCGATTGATGGGGATGATACATAGAGTTCACAGACTTTAGTGCAGTCCCCTTCTCCTGCAGGTCGGTGATGTCCTTGACATCACCCCTGAACAGCACCGAACCCCGGAAGGGCGCTTCCTGGATAGCGGACTGCACTTCCGGGACCAACCCTGACACTCTGAGCCAAGCATGACGCCGCAGACCTAAGGCGAAAGCTGAGCTCCTACCAGCAGTGTCCACTGCACCGTAGGTCGCACGAAGGATGTGCCGACTGGCCGAACGTGCAGAGCGGACAAGGTCAGCCACTTCTTGCTTAACCTGAGAGTCTGGAAGGGAGTCCAATTTCGATTCCACCTCACTAAGAATTGCCTTCTGGTAATCCCCCATGTGGCCGACGTAGTTCAGGGCCCTAATACCCAGAGTGGAAGAAGCAAAAATCTTCTTGCCATACTGGTCCAGAAGGCAGGACTCCTTGTCCGGTGGAGACGAGCCAAGATGTTTAGGTTGAGCTGACCGGCCATGAGCGGTGCTAATCACAACCGAGTCAGCTCGAGGGTGGGAGTCTAAAAAATCAACACCCTCGGGAGCCTGGTATAGCCTGTTCGACTTCCTGGGAAGTGGGGCCAAGGCCGACGGTTGTTTCCATATGGTGGTAATAAGGTCGGCATGAGGCTCGATCAAGGGTGGCACCAAAGTGGGAGCTGTCATGGGCAGATCCAGATGCTCATCGAGTTTTTTATGCTGGGGGGTCTGGCTCCAAGGATTACCACTTGTGTACTTTCTGGATCTTTCATAGCAACTCCGTGAAGGAATGATCCTCCGGAGGAGTCCTTGGACGGAGAGCATGGCTCGTCGTCTTGCTCGGAACAACCGTTGGAAGGATCCAGGGTGTCCGAGGAAGAAGAAGGTGAGGAAGAGGTAGACTCCCTCTCCCGACGAAGGGGCAGAACGGACCCCTTGGGAATCCCACGGGGAAGCGTGTCCTGCCCCTCTCTGGACCCAGAGGGTTTAGCCTTGGTGTCCGGAGGTGGGGAGGGAGTGTGTCGTCGTGGACGTACGGGAACCGGCACCATCGTCAGAAGACGATTCTCCACCTCTCTGGTGAGCTGAGCCCTGGCCTCAGCCCACCAGGAGGCCAGAGTCTCCTGCAAGTCCACCGGTGGCTGAGGGGGCCGTGGGATACGGGTATGGACTATACCCAAAAGACGCCAGACTATAACCCGACGGCGGGAAGCCCGGCGTCGGGTATTGAGGAGCCAGGTACTGCGGTCCCGGGTATGGTGGCGGATACGACGGGGCCGGGGACCTGGAGGAGCTGCCTGAGCAGACGGCCCGGCGTCGGCGCGACATCAGGTAGTGGGATGTCGACCAGCGTCTGCAATACTGGAGTCGGAACCGGCGTCTGGGGAACGGACATCAGATAGGTTGGACCAGAAGATGGACAGTCTGACGGAGGTGGAACAGAAACTTCAGCGTTGCCCGGGGATGGGGGGAATCCTCTGGGTCGGGCTGAGGAGACTCAGGGTCCCCGGAAGGCAGTGAAGGCTGCAGGGAGCCGGGAACGACGGACGTGGAGGGGGCGCGGGGGTTCGGCGTTGGCTCATCCGCTGTGCGGACGAACCGACGTGCGGCTTAGCAGCGAGATCCGGGCGGATGCCGGAGGGCCGGCGTCCGACTTAACGGACCCTTCGCCGGAGGCAGGCCACGATGGAGGGGCGGCCTGGTCGGGCAGAATGGGGGCCGCGCGCCACCCCAAAGGGTTGGACGACTTACCGACCATCTCCGTGCAGGCATCAGAGGAGCCGACATCCGGCTTATCGGAGCCGCTCGCAACAGCAGGCCGCGAAACCACGGCTTTACTGGGAGCAGAGGCCTCCACAAGCCCGGAGGCACCCGAAGGACCCGAGCCAGATGGACGGGCCGCCGCTGCCTTAGATGCCTCTAAGGCGGGCATTGTGCAGCAGTCCCCCAGAACGTTACCTGTTTCACAGCAACTCCCGAGGAAGACGCGGTGGGAGAGGAGCCCTTGTCCCGGTGCCTTTCTTTATCCTTTTTCTTACAACGGCCTTCAGGGGAAGTCGACGCCTGCTGAAGCTTTTTCAGTTCTTTCTCCATGGAGCTCATTTTCTTTTTCAAAATGTGGGCTTCCAGGGACTGCTGCCGGCTTCTCCAGGAGGCCACGCTAAAGCTGAGGCAGTACTGGCACTTCTCCACCAGATGCTCGGGGCCTAGGCAAAAAAGGCACAGGGAATGGCCGTCCTTGTGCGGGAGTTGGGCACCGCACGAGACACTTGTTTTTGTGCTCGGAGGGTGTAGGGGACAACATACACCGATGGATACCTGACTAAGGCTAAGAGAAAAATAGAAACTATTCGGTTAAAATACGGAAGGAGGAGCCTGACGAGCAGGGAACTTTTCCGCGAGGCGCTGGCTTAAGCTAACGATGGGAAAGAACTGGAAGACGGGCGTGAGGGACCGACCCTTTATACTGTCTCCAGACGCCGGTCACCTGACGTGGGGGCGGTCCCTCACCAGAGACTGCTAGCTAGCAATATTTCAGTGGGGTCCTCCCGACTGATGACGTCAGTCCCATATGCAATTATCTACTGCAAAAGCCCTCTCGAAGTAAGATCTACTGTTACGGTAAGTTCTTATGTAACTGTACTATCTTCCACGGAGTGGTCTCTTGCAGTAGGTAATATACTTGGGATGAGTGCCAAGCAATATACCCAAGATGGGCGGACCTTATGATAGAAAGCCTTGTAGGAATGTTCGGCCAAAGGCCGTCCTATGGCGTGAAGCAATATCCAGATTGTAGTGCTTCGTGAATGTATGGATTGTAGACCAGGTAGCTGCATTGCAGATATCTGAAATAGAGGTTCCTTTAAAGCAAGACGCAGTAGTGGCCATAGATCTACATAGATCTAGTGGAATGGGCTTGGACAGGTCCTGGCAAGGGTTTGTTGTATTTTTTATAACAAAATGTATTACAATGTGCCAACCAGCTAGAAAGGGTTCTTTTAGTAACTGGGAGCCCTTCTCAGCTCGAGGCAAAGGTGACAAACTATTGAGTCTGTCTGATCGATTTTGTTTGATTAGTGTAGTAACGTAATCTACGATGGACATCTAAGCTAAGGTACGTAGTAGATGTTTACCTTGGTTGGAGTATTCAGGATAGTATACTGGTAATTTCAAGGTTTGGTTTAGAGTATGTTCAGACAGTACTTTAGGAAGAAAGGAAGGGCTGGTACGGAGTGACACCCTGTCTTTGTGAAAAATCAGGTAGGGTTCTCTACACATAAGGGCATGAAGCTCGGAAATACGGCGAGCTGAAGTAGCCTCTAGAAATAAGGTTTTCCATGAAAGGAAATGGAGGTCACAAGTGGCCGCTGGTTCAAATGATTCAAGAGTTAATTTCTCTATTAGAAAATTGAGATCCCATGGAGGAGCGGGTCATCTAATAGGTGGTTTGATATGTAACATACCTTTCAAAAACATTTTGGCTGTTGGTATAGTAATCTGACATCTAGTGGTTCATGGAAGGCCGAAATAGCAGCCAAATGGACTTTAATGGAGGAACAGCTCAAACCTGACTGATAGAGGCCAGGTAGTCTAGGACTTCCGTCAGTGGGCAGGAGTAGAGATCCAATGATCGGAAAGCAGACCATATGGAGAAGCATTCCCATTTAGAATTATGTTTCTCTTTTTGCTGGTTTATGTGAGGCCAAGAGAACATTGGCAACAGAGGAGGACACTTGTAATCTGGCTATGAATGCATCCTCAGAAGCCAAGCGTGAAGGTGTAGACACTTCAGGTTAAGGTGTAGGAGGGTCCCTTGACACTGCATCAAAAGGTCCAGTCTGAGTGGCAACGGAACAGGTTCCTGGACTGCGAGTTGTTGAAGGAGGGGAAACCATATTTGCAGAGGCAACAGGGGAACTATGAGGATCACTGTGACGTGTTCTAGTTGTAATTTCAGCAGGGTCCGTTGCAGGAGAAGGATTTGGCGGGGGGGGGGCGCGCATATAAGAAGAGTTCTGTACAGGGTTGGGACAGGGCATTTATATACCGTCCCTTTTTGCTCGGGATAATGGAAAAATAGTTGGAGAAACTGCAATTGACTGGGGAGGCAAACAGATCTATTTATGGAGTTACCCAGAGGTTGAAGATTTTCTGGAGTAGTACTTCATGAAGTGTCCATTCCTACATGGAGGACCAGTGGCTTAGACAGTCGGCCAGTAAATTGTGACGTCTCGGTAAGTGGACATTTGTTATTGTTAGCTGCTGCCGGATGGCTTCTTGCCAGACTGCAAGGGACTTCCTGCATAGAGTACGGGATTTCATACCTCTTTGCTTGCTGAGGTAGAACATCACTGCAGTGTCATCTGATTGGATCAGCAGTGGTCCTGGAGTCAAGTGGGGTTATAATGCCTGAGAGGCTAAGCGAACTGCTTTCATCTCTAGGAGACTAATGTGAGACTGAGGGTGAGAAGTGGTCCACTTGCTTTGCGTCCGATATGGACCCAAGTGTGCGCCCCATCCATCCAGGGAAGCATCCGTGGTTAACGTCTGCGTGGGAGGAAGGGACTGAAAAGGCTTTCCTTGACATTAATTGGTTCTGATTGTCCACTAAGTCAGGGCTGACTTCAAGAAGGGAGCAACTCTTATCTTGTCTTCGAACTGTCCTGTTCTTTGAGACCATTGATTCTGGAGGGTCCACTAAAAAGGTCTCCTATGAAGACTGGTGAATGCCACCGTAGGGATGGTAGCGGCCATGTGACCCAGAAGGCACAGCATTTGTCTGGCTGTGATGACTGAGTCTGTACGCGTGATGCCAGAGACATAAGCGTGTCCTGCCAGGTGGCTGGAAGGTAAGCTCTGGCTGAGGCTGTATCTAGGATTGCTCCAATGTACTGAAGGGACAGAGTCAGGGTCGGGTTGGACTTTGGCCAATTAACTGTGATCCCTAGAATGTGAAACATTTTTAGGGTAGCTTCTATGGAGATGAGCAGAGCTGTTCTGGAGTCTGCTTTGATTAGCCAGTCGCCTAGATATGGGAAGATAAAATGCCTTTTTCTTAAAGCTGCTGCTACTACCGCCAGGCTTTTGGTGAACACCCTTGGGGCCAAGTAAAGGCTGAATAGGAGTGCTCGAAACTGGTAGTTTTGACCCTGTAGGTGGAAGCGCAGAAATTTGTAGTGGGCAGGGTGAATGGGAATATGCAAGTAGGCATCTTTCATATCTAGGGCACAAAGCCAATCTCCCTGTTTCAGTATTGGCATGATGGAAGCTAGAGTTATCATGCGAAAACGTTTGTACTGGATGAAAAGATTCAGTTTTCTGAGGTCCAGTATTGGTCTGAGGTCTCCAGTTCGTTTGGGTACCAGAAAGAAGTGGGAGTAAAATCCCATCTGATATTCTGAGGGAGGTATTGGAGAAACAGTCTGTTGACCATAAGAGCCCTCAATTCCTCTTGAAGGATGGGTACATGATCTGATGGATAATGAATTTTCCGAGGAGGATGGGTGGTGGTGGTGTGGACTGGAGATAAATTTCAGAGTGTGACCCTTCTGTATAATCTGGAATATCCATTTCTCTGAAATGATCGTTTGCCAGGCCTCCAAATGGAGAGCAAAATGATCTCCCACAGCCTCTGAGGCCTGGTCAAGGAGGTGTGGGGAAAGCCCTAGTGGGTCACTGGGAGCTGGGCTGCCCTGCCCCCCCAGAAGGGCGGTGGAGGGCTCCTCTGGCGGGTTGAGTACACCCTCTGAAGCCGCTTTTAGTATTTTTTGCTCTGTATTTTCCACCTCTTTTGGAATAAGAGGAGTACGGTAGGTTGTATGAGGAGTATGGCACATGCCATGAACCGTACGTAGGGTTCTGCCCGATGCCTGTAGATCATCTAGTAAAGTTCGAGTACCTGGCCCGAACAGCTTGGACCTGTTAAAGGGGGCATTAGCTATTTTATGTTGTATATCAGGTGCAAAACTTGAAACGTGAAGCTAGGCATGGCGGTGCAAGGAAATACCAGTGGCTGATAGTTGGGCTGAGGTATCTACGGCATCATATCCCGATCCGAGTAGGTGACGGGAGATAGAGTTGCTAGCTGACACTGTAGCCAATAATTTTTCCCCTTTTTGTGAGGGAGGGAGTTTACTGATCAGCTCAATGGCACAGGACCCCAAGGTACGCTGGTATTTAATCATATGACCCATATAGTTTAATATTCTGATATTCATGGTACCCGAGGAAAAAACCTTTTTACCCAGATAGTCAGTTCTTCGGGGTTCCTTATCAGGAGGTAAGGAGCTCATGAGTTTAGGTCTTTTAGTATGATCATGCACGGCAGTAATGACCACAGAATCTGCTTCTGGGATGGTGGATAGAAAGGGATGGTCTAGAGGAGCTTGATATAGATGATCTGCCTTGTGGGAACAGCTGTAATAGCTGAAGGTTGATGCCAGGCAGCCAGCATGGCATTCTGGTAGGCTGGGATTAGTTTTTTTTTTGGGGGGGGGTGTCACTAAAACAGGCTCTTCTGGTAATTTAAGATATTCTGCCATATCCTTACATTGTTTGTCATGTTCTGTAGTAGAGAATCCCATGACCATTTGTATTTGAACCATCATTTCGTTAAACGTTGGGTCATCTGGGGGAAAGGCTGCGAAAGCTCTAGGCAGGTCCTCATCCAGAGAAAAGATTTCCGAATAGGGAGAGTCAGGCTTTGGAAAATCCAGTTCTTGGAACTCTTCTTCGTCAAAATCACCAGGGAAGTCAGCCGGTAATTCTTGTTCATTTGAGAAACAGTCCTCCATGTGAGGAGGAGGGGACCAGGGTAGTATGGTATCCCTGTCATTATGAAAATGTTTAGGTGGAAGAGTAGGAGATCGGAGAGAATCACCCTGCTGTCCCGGGTTGGAGGGCTGGGAGTGCCGCATGGCATGCAAGACCTGTCGGACGATGTTAATGTCCAATATCTGAGAAGGAGGGTGGGGTGGGGGTGGTAGGAAGTGGGGCATGCTGAGAGATAAGTAGGGCGACAGTGGGGATAGGACGCGTAGTCTGAGCAGGTCTTGCCCCTGGGTGGTAAAGACCAGGGTCCCGATCTCTGTCTGCCTGACCCCTGTAGGTGGCCATCTGGGAAGGTGGAGGGGCAGTAAGCAGGGCATAAGCCATAGGCTTCCCCTGAGGAATGCAGGGTCTTGTCAAAGGGCTCAAAGGGGAAAACAAAGTATTTTCACTTAAGTTGTCAGATGCCGTCGACGGGTGAGGAGCCCCGGTCAACGGAGCAGCTGTCTATATGACTGCATTTAAAGCACTGGAAAGCACCGTTGACAAGAAGATATAAGCAACTGAAAAAATTTTGTGAAGGCGCATCGTCGATGGAGGGACACCTGAAACGGTGGCCGTCGACGAGCGTCTAGGCAGGGAGTCTGAGGGAGGGTTTCTCCTTCTCCTGCCTAGAACAAGAACCAGTGGTGGCGGAGCCCTTGATACAAGTCCCCTGGTTCTCTAAGAGACATTTTCTGCTCCATCAATAGATGTTGAATTTCAAGCAACCGTCGACGAGTTGCCCAACTGAATTCCTGACAAAAGCTGCAAGAACTGGTGTCGTGTGCGAGTCCAGGACACCTCACACAAGAGGTGTGATTGTCAAAATGGTACATCTTCCTGCTGCAATAACAGGAACGAAACAGTGCTCGTCTGCTTGAAGAGTCTTTAGACATTTGTTTAGTAATCCAAATTCTCATCGATGATTGCTGCACAGACGTTGTTCTAGCTGCTGCGTGCGAGCTGAAGACAGCGGAAAAATGAACTAAAGATACCAGGGACCACTCATGTTTATATAGGAAACAGGAAGCTGTAATGTGTGGGCGGACCCTGGTTAAAAAAAAAAAAAAAAAAGACCGTTAGATGAGCTGCCGTGCGCCACAGCAACCTCTGGCGACGACCCAAGTATATTGCCTACTGCAAGAGACCAGAAGATCTGCCTGCACAGCGAGTATTTATCTCATTGCTCTGGCATCAAGCTGGTTTAAAAGATGCCATATGACACCAGAGGGAGATAAATAACTTGCTCAAGGTCAGAGTAACAGCACAGTTTCAGATACTGGTGTTTTGCCAGCCCTACTGCCCGACTCTCTCCCCGAAGTCACCTACTAATTCCTCATTTGCAGCCACTAGGAAATAGACATCTCCATGCATGCACGATTACACTGTAACCTGGTGAACAGATAGAGAAATGCTAGGAGACCACCACTGGTAATCCCTTTCCAAAAAGACCCCAGTATTTTTGACCTCTACCTACAACCACTTCATGAGCAGACAAGACCAGGACAGCATCCCCACACCATTCGGCTGCAACCTTCCTGGTATGGTGCAACCATGCAGGAACTACAGCAGCACAACACTGGTTAGGTATGGATTACAAAGCACGTTTCAGGGTAAACAAAAATTCTGGAAAATGCTTTACAAATTTTTTTAATTAATGGACAGAATTCTTAGACTTCCCCAGGCAAGTTCTCCACCTGTGCTCATGCTTCTGATCCCCCCTATACGCATGAGTGATCCTTTATTTATGCAGCACCTTTTCCGTCTGAAAGTACTCACTTTGCCTCACTAGCTGTAAGGTGTCTCATTAATATTGGTGTTCCAAACGTCAGGCCGTCCATGTCCTCAGTTGCAGTGGCGTACACCTTCCCGGCTTTCACCAGAGCTGCACAGCTAGCCTCGGCTTCACACGTAGCCTGCAAGAAAGGTTCAAAAATACAGGTTACTCATCTGTAACAGGAGTTCTAGGAGTGGTACATGTTGTTCATCCCCACTTAATGGCAGGTACCTTGCCACTTTAAATCTTGCCAGAAGGTCTTCAAACTTGCTCCTCCCACCCACCTGGGTGGTAAAACTCTTGGCTCCGCCCCATGACGCCAGATCTAGTCCGCTGGAAGCCAGGTTGCGTGTCGAAGCTGGGGAGGTCGGGTGGGTTGTATGGATGAACAACATATACTACTCCTAGAACTACTGTTACAGGTGAGTAACCTGTATTTCTAGGGACGGGGATATGTTGTTCAATCCACACCTACTGGCAGACTCCTAGCAGTTCTCCAGGAGGAGGGAGGCAAGGCGCGTACCCCCTACTTAGGAAATAAGGACTGGAGAACAGAGGTCCCAAAACCAGCATCCCAGCATGACTCAAGGTCGATGTGGCAGTGGGTAATGAAGGTGTGTGCTGACTTCCAGGTAGCAACCCTGCAGATTTCCTGGATAGGAGAAGTCCTAAAACCACCGTGCAGCAGTGTAAGCGGTATAACAAGCTCTTATCCTCTGGGAGGCTCCATGCCCGCCAACCTATAGCAGAGATCTATGCAGGAGGTGACCCACCTGCCTATCATCTGCTTGGCTGCAGGTCTGCCAGGTGCGGCTTCAGCGTGGGTGACAAACAGCTGGCGAACCTCTCCCAGAACTTCAGCTGTCCATCTCCTTATAATAAGACAGCACTCTTCTAGGGTCCAAAGTATGGAGCCTATATTAGATCTGAGTGCGACTGGGTAGAACACCTGCAGAGTCAACACCTGGTTAAGGTGAAACTCGACACCACCTTGGAAGGAATTTTGGGTGGAAGAGGACAACCTTGTTCCTGTGGAAGACCAGATAAGGAAACTCGATGGAAAGCGCCTGGAGCTCTCCCATCCTTCTGGCTGACCTGATAGCCACCAAGAAGGCGGTCTTACATGACAGGTGAGAGATGTCATACCTGAGCATCGGTTCGAATGGCTTGCCCATGAGCTTAGCCAATACCAGCAGTAGATCCCATGGAGGTGGAGGTTCTTGCACCGGAGGGGATATGTGATCAAGGCCTTTGAAAAAGAGCCCGGCCACCTTCTCCTGCGCCACCGACTGCTTGCCGGCCCGCGCCCGGTAAGCAGAGATGGCTGTCAGGTACACCTTAAGGGTCATCGACCGAAGCCCTAGCTGAGAAAGGGACCACCGGTAGTCCAGAATGCTAGCCACAGAACAGGAGGAAGGGTCCAGCCCCTTACCCTGACACCAAATGGAGAATCTCTTCCATCTGAAGGCATAGCATTTTCAGGTCGACTCCTTACGGGATGCCTCAATGACGTTGAGGACCTCGTTGGAAAGACCCAATGCCTGGAACTCTAGCTGCTCAGGAACCAGGCAGTCAAGTGCAGGTATTGAAGGTCCGGGTGGAATACCTTCCTCTTGTTGACTGAGATCAGGTCTGGGCAGGCTGGAAGCCGCCTCGGGAGCCTGGAGCTGAGGCTGAGGAGATCTGGATACCAGAACTGGTGTGGCCAATCTGGGGCTACCAGAGTCACCTGCGTCTTGTCCCTTCTCGCCTTGAGAAGCACCTTGTGGATCAAGTGAAATGGAGGGAAGGCATAGAAGAGGCCCGGGGTCCACGGCCTCGAGAAGGCATCCCCCCTGCAGCAAGCCCTGCTGAGGGGGGCGGGCATGGAACAGCATCAGCTTTGCGTTCTTCCTGGAGGCAAACAGGTCCACCTGAGGGGTGCCCCAGTGGGAGAACAGATCTTGTACTATCTCTGGCAGGAGAGACCACTCTTGAGACGCAGCGCCTATCTGGCTTAGGGCATCGGCCAGACTGTTGGAGGCTCCTGCCACATGGATGGCTAGGAGATCCGCCTCCAGGCTGATCACGAGAGACCAAGTGTGGCGAGCCTCCTTGCACAGATGCAAGGAGTGCGTCCTGCCCTGTCGGCTGAGGTAGTACATTGTCGTGGTGTTGTCTGTCTGGACCTGCACCACTTGACCCCGTACAAATGGAGCAAAGGTGGTGAGGGCTAGTTGGACCGCTCGAACCTCCAGCAGGTTGACGTGGCATCGAGACTCCTGAGAGGACCAGAGGCTGTGAGCTCTGAGCTCCCCCAGATGGGCACCCCAACCCATCAGAGAGGAGTCGGTTGTCAGAGTGACTGTTGGCTCGGGGCGGACAAACGGGATACCCTCCTGCAGATGAGCTGGAACGAGCCACCACTGGAGGCCGTTCCACATCTCCTGGGTCACTGTCACTGGCTGGTCCAGAGAACCGGAGCGCTGTGACCATCGGTGGACCAGCCCCCCTTGCAGGGGACGCATATGCCAGCGGGCCCAACGGACCACGCTGGTGCAGGCTGCCATGAGGCCCAGAAGGCGCAGGAAGTTCCGGGCAGGGCGCAATTGCCCAACCAGAAATGACTGGGCAAAGGAGGAAAGGACCTCGGCCCTGTCCGCTAGGAGCCATGCTCTGTCTCGAAGAGAGTCGAGCTCTGCCCCGATGAATTGAATCACCTGCGATGGCACGAGTTCACGAGTCCTCGTTGATGAGGAGGCCAATCTGAGAGCAGACCTGGAGGGCCAGATCCCTGGACCGCTCCACCTCCAACCTGGAGGGGGCTGCAATCAGCCAGTCGTCCAGGTAAGGGTATACCCGGACCCCTAGGAGCCGCAGGAATGCTGTCACCACCGCCATGCATTTGGTGATGACCATGGGAGCTGGAGAGAGGCCGAAGGGCATGGCCCGGAACTCGTAAAAGGACCCCTCTGCCCTGAAGTGGAGGAATCACTGGTGAGACAGACGGACTGGGATGTGAAAACACGTCCTGAAGGTCCAGAAAACAGAACCACACGTCTCGTTCCAAGGATGGAATGATCTGAGCCAGAGTGACCATCCTGAAGGTGTGAGACTTAGGAACTTGTTCAGGTCGTGTAGGTCTAGAATGGGGCACCAGTCCCCCATCCGTTTTGGGACCAGGAAGTACCTGGACACAAAGCCTGGGTCTGGAGGAGGGTCTGCCACCTCCCTGATCACTTCCTTCTGGAGGAGCAGGGCAATGTTGGCTCAACGAGCCAACAGAGAGGTTGCGGAACCCGTAGCCCCCCATGGGGCGATGGCTCGATAGAATGGGGACTGCTCGAATTCCAGAGGCAGACCCCTGCCTACCACTTCCAACACCCAGCGGCCCGTGGTGATATCGGACCAGGCGGAAAGGAAGTGGCGGAGCCGTCCCCCTACGGGGGGAACCCGGGGAGGAGTGACGAGGTTGGGGGCGACACCCCTCAACCCGTCATTGGGCAGGCTTGGAGGAAGGGCTGGCCGAGGAGCTGCCTGGGCCTTTCCCTCCCGGCTTCCTGCTGGAGGACGCAAAAGGCTTGGCTTTGGGGTGCCAAGTGCGAGCTTGCTGGCCCTGATGTGTTGTACGGGCTGAAGGATGAAAGGGCTTACGCTGCTGCTGGCGGCCTTTGTCCTTCTCGATCCGTTGGAGATGACCCTCCACCCCAGGACCGAACAAGTCGGTAACCAAGAAGGGGACACCTGCCAGCTTGTGCTGGGTATCCGCCGTAAAGGTGGAGATCTGCAGCCAAGCTCTGCGGCGCATGGCCTCTGCGGCTGCTACTGACCGGGGACATGAATCAGCAATGTCCAACGAAGTTTGGAGCTGCTGCTTGGCCACCGCCCTTCCCTGGTCCTGCATCTGCTTGACCATCGTTTGAAGGTCAGCCAGGAGATGAGGAATCACCTCATCCAGGGAGCCCAAAAGGGCGTGTGAAAAGTGTGCCACCACGATGGCCGAGTTAGCCTGACGAAGGCCTAGGGAGGGAGGAAGCAGCATATACTTTCGCCTTGAGTAGTCCAATTTCTTGGACTTCTTATCGGGTGGTTTGTACACATCCCAAGCGTTCCCAGAACGCTGGAAAACGCTGTCAGTCACTAACCCCTCCGCAGAGGGGTGCTCCGAGAAACCGGAGAGTGAACCTGTAGGGACCGCATACTTCCGAGCCATCCTGGCCGAAGGTGCTGGACAAGAAGCTGGCCGCTGCCACAGCTCCAGGGAGGGCCAACAATGGCTTTGGCCACTGGAAAGGCCTCCGTAGGGGAATCCCCTCGGTCTAGTATCTCCATGAGGAGATCCTTGGCCTGTTTTGAAATGGGTTCGAACGTCATCCCAATGGATTCTGAGATGAGTCAAAACATTCCTAAAAACGAGGATGGGCTCTCGTCCACCGACTGACCCCCAGTGGACTCCAGGTCAAGCTGCCTGGAGAACAAGAAGTCATCATCAGACTCCGAGGAGTCTGCGAACAGCTGCCGAGTGCCTGAGCCCCCCTCCACATGCCGAGGTCGATCAGGAGTGAGGGTGACCGACAAACTATGGGGCAAACCCTGACCCGACCGAGAATCCTAGGTCGGGGCCCCAGTCTTCGGTTGCGGAGGTTCCACCACAATGGGTGGTGCAGCCGGTTTGGCCGAACAACCGGTGCCGGTTTAGACTCCTCGACCACTATGAGGGGATGTTTCGGCCGCTCTGGTGACAGCCACTTAATAGCCGGAAAAGGCGACGGTGTCAGCTTATTCCCGGACGATAAGAGATGCTGCCACATTAAATCCTTGTAGCGCCAACGCAACTTGCGCCAGAGCCTATCCTCTGAAGAGGACGACGAGGATGAGCGGCGCCGCTGCCTTCCATAGTGCCGAGACCGCCAACGGCAGAACCTGGAAGAGGTCCGAGACTTTCCGGGATTCCGAGGGTGGGTCAGACAGGGGGCGGGGAAACCCGCTCCTCCCTTGGTTCAGGGACCTTAACTGGGAACTCCAGCACAGGAGGCACAGTCAAGTCCTCTGTTTCCACCGAGGGAACCGGTGAAGAAGGGCTGTCGGCTTCTCCAGTCGACAAACCGTCCAGCAGATCGAGAAAATCTACGAATCGTCGATCAAATTGTCTCGACAGGCTGACCTGACAGGGAACCGTGAAGCCAGCGGACTTGGCCACAACCTCGACCGAAGTAGATTATCCAGAGAAGGGGATCTCTCCCGCTCCCACGAACGCCGACGGTGGGACTTACCTTAGGAGTCCTTCTTCTTGGACCAACTGGGATGTCCCGACAGCAGTTCTCCCTTGCTGGAAGGGGATTGGCAAAGCTCCTTAAAAGAAGCTGTATAAGAAGAGCCCAAGGAGAGCGGGATAAATGTCGCGACAGAGGAAGATTAAGATGCGGCCTGGGCCGCCTCCTCGAGGGCGACCATCTGCTCCAGCTGGTCTGCGGAGCCCGCTGCCGGACACTGCCCAACAGGCCTACTTCGACTTAACCGGAGGATAAGGTTTTTTAGGGCGCCCCAAAAGCAATCGGGCAGCACGGTCCTCCAAGACTGAAGCCGAAAAGGATTTGCTTAATTCGCAAGCCTGCAAGTCATGTCCAAATCCTAGGCAGTAAACACACGTGGAGTGCGGGTCAGTCCGGGACATCTTCTGCCCACAGGGGCACCAACAAAATCCGGGAGTCGAGTTGTCCATCGCAGCCGCGAGGGAAAAAGAAGACCGAAGTCTTTTAAATTTTAGAATAAGTTTCGGATTAACCGAAGAGTGTGGATCCAGGCCTAAAACGCAGAGCGCTAAGGAGGGAACCTGAGCTTCCAAGCGGTAAGGAAGACTTGGCATTATGGGGCGGAGCTGAGAGTTTTACCACCCGTGTGGGTGGGAGGAGCCAGCTTGAAGACCTTCTGGCAAGATTTAAAGCGGCAAGGAACCTGCCAGTAAGTGTGGATTGAACATATCCACGTCCCTAGAACTATTACTCTCGCCTAGAGTTTCTAAGGGGGTGGCATTCACACAAATAAAGGTCTACTGAGACACAGGCATGCTACCATGGGTGTCAGCACTAAGAGAACGAGACTGATAGTGCAAAAAGAGAAGACAGCTAATCACTTGTAAAGTACAGTTACGCAAGAACTTACCATAAAGTACAGTTACGTAAGAACTTACCGTAACAGTAGATCTTCGAGAACAGCTCTTGCAGCAGGTTACACCATTAGGACTGAAGCCGTCAGGCGCCAGGACCCCACGGAAATTTTCTAGCTAGCAGTCTTCAGCATGGACCGCCTCCAACGTCGGTCCCGCCCCCGACGTAGTACATAAGGAGGCGGTCCCCCCACAATCCCCAGTTCTCCCGCTGGAGACTCCTGGTCGCTGGATGACATCAGAAGAGGAGACCGAGGATCCGCCATCAGATGGCCAAGACTAAAGACAAAATATTCCATCTCGTAAGATGGATGTTTGGCTATGAACCTACCTCCACAAGAAGGGGGATGGTGGGCGAGAAGGTACCTGCTGCAAAGAGCTGTTCTCAAAGATCTACTGTTACGGTAAGTTCTTACGTAACTGTACTATCTTACTTCGAGATACAGCTCTTGCAGCAGGTTACACCATTAGGACTGATTCCCAAGCAATAGCGGCAATCGTATGCCACAGGGAGGAGGAAAGGTAGGGATCACAACCCTACTCGAGCCTAAGACAGAAGTCCCTGAAGGATGGCTAGGCTGAAACCTGCTCTGCGCCTCGATGCGATGTCCAGGGCTGTAGTGCTTAATAAAGGTATGCACCGAGCTCCAGGTGGCCGCAGCGCATATAGCTGAAGTGGAGACATTCCTTAGCGCCGCAAAGCAAGTGGCCACTCCTCTGGTAGAATCACCCGTGACCACGTCTGGTAACGGTTTGTTGCGCTTGTCATAACAGAAAGAGATACACTGGATGAGCCACCACGATAGAGACTGTTTAGAAACAGGAGCTCCCCTTCATTCTCTCAGCGAAGGAGACAAACAGTTGATCCGATTTTCAATACTGTTTGGTTCTGGTCAGATAATATCTGAGACACCTGTGAACATCCAGGGTGTGAAGCAGTGCTTCTCCTCAATTGGTGCACCTGGGAAAGTACACTGGTAAGTCGATATCCTGATTAAGGGTGAGGGCTGAGACCACCTTAGGCAAAAACTTAGGGTTTATCCTCAGGGATACCCTATCCTGAAACAAAATTAAATAAGGCTCTTTGCACATGAGTGCATGCAATTCAGAGATCCTTCTCACCGAAGTAACTGCAACTAAAAATAACGTTTTCCATGACAGAAAACGTAGCTCGCAATCCACGGCTGGTTCAAAAGGTGGCAGCGTGAGCTGCTCCAGGACAAAGGGCAAGTCCCAAGGAGGAACCGGATCCTTGATAGGCGGCCTAAGGTGGAGGACTCCCCTTAAAAAGGCACGAGTAGTGTCCAATTGGGCCACCGTCCGATGGCCTATGGGGGCATGATAAGCCGAAATCGCACAAAGATGCACCTTAATCAAGGAGTAAGCTAGTCCGGACTGAAAAAGTGAAAGCAGGTACTCCAGAACCAGCTTTTCGGGATAATCTAACGGTGAGAAAACCACGCGTTTGAGCCCACAAGCAAAATCGGCGCATTTCATGGCGTATGTTGCATGTGTTGCCGGTTTTCTGGCGGCAGAAAGTACCTCTGACACTTCCTGCGAGACCCCGTCTCGCATCATAGCTATGTCTCTAGGAGCCAAGCGTGTAGGTTCACTGAACGCAAGTCAGGATAGACTAATGAACCCTGCTCCTGCGACAGCAGATGGGAGCTGATTGGCAAAGGAAGTGGAGGTTCCCGGGATAGCTGATGCAGAAGCGGGAACCAAATCTGCCTGGGCCAGAAAGGCGTTATCAAAATGAGCATCGTTCGCTCCCTGCGAAGTTTTAAGAGTACTCTCTGGATCAACGGGAAAGGAGGGAAGGCAGAGAGGAATCTGCCCGCCCAGGAGAGGGACAACGCGTCTCGCCAGAAAACACCAGGCCCTGGATCTAGCGAGCAAAAATTAGGCAGTTTTGCGTTGGATGGGGACGCGAAAAGGTCTAATTCTGGAGTGCCCCATCTGTGGAACAGATCCTCTGCCACCTCCTGTAGAAGTTCCCACTAGTGGACTCAGGCCTGAGAACGACAGGCTGTCTGCAACGGTACTGTCCACTCCGGGGACGTGTACTGCAATAAGGTTTGCGCCGTGCTGTACTACCCACTCCCACACTCTCATGGCCTCCCTGCAAAGGGGATAGGAGTGAGTGCTTTGTTTGTTGAGGTAATACATCACCGCGGTATTGTCTGTTTGCAAAAGGAGAGTACTCGGTGGAATCTCCAACTGGAAGGCTTGCAGGGCGTAAAGGACCGCCCTCATTTCCAAAATGTTGATGTGGAGATGAGATTCCTGGACTGTCCATGTGCCCTGGGACCTTACCCCGTCCAGGTGCGCTCCCCACCTGAGCCCTGAGGAGTCTGTGCAGAGAGTCACAGTCGGAGACGGTGCTGTGAAAGGAACCCCCGCGGAGAGGTTTCCTGGATCTAGCCACCATTGCCAATCCCAAATCACGGCCTTCGTGATTCGAACTGGCTGCTGCAGATGGTCTTGCCTTTGGTCCCACTGCACCCTTAACATCCACTGGGTTACCCGCATGTGGAGCCTTGACATCGGGACTGTCGCAATGGCCACAGCCATGTGTCCGAGCAGGCGAAGGACCAATCTGGCCGGGACGGTCTTCTTCACCGACAGGTCCCTGATGAGGGATCTGATGTGTTCCACTCTGTCCGCAGGAAGAAAAGCTTTTCCTCTGATGGCGTCCAGAACTGCCCCTATAAACTGCAGTTTCTGGGACGGTACCAGGAGAGACTTCTCGTAGTTGATGAGGATACCCAGTGACTGAAAAAGGGCCTGGGTACGGCTGACGGCCGTCATCAGTGCTTCCCTGGAGGGAGCCATGAGAAGCCAGTCGTCCAGGTACGGGAATACGTAGTGGCCTTGTCTCCTTAGAGATGCCGCTACAACCGCCATGCACTTCGTGAAGACGTGAGGTGCCGATGACAGCCCAAAGGGAAGCGCCGGAACTGATAATGGCAGCCCTGAAACTCGGGCGAGGAACCTCCCAGCGCCTGAGCAATAGGGATGTGCAGGTAGGGCCCCGATGTCCACCGACGCCAAGAAGGCCCCTCTTCAGCATGGGGATTAGACCCGGAAGGGTCACCATGGAAGCGTTTGTAAACGACCGACAGATTGAGGTCGCTGAGGTTCAAAATTGGACGGAGGTCCCCTGTTTTCTTTGGAACCAGAAAGAAGTGCGAATAATAGCCTAACCCTCTTTGGTCCTCTGGAACGTGCTCCAAAGCTTCCTTCTCCAGAAGTGCGAGCACCTCCTGCTGTATAAGCAGGGCATGCTGACCCAAATAACAGGAAAGCAGAGGAGGCCTTGTAGGTGGGCTGCCTACGAATTCTATATAGTGGCCTTTTTTGACCAATTGTAGCACCCACCTGTCGGTGGTGATCCACCTGGCAGGTGACGTGCGATGCGACCCCCGGGAAGGAGTCATGCTGTGGCAGCGTTGGATCCCGCAGGTTGAGCCAGCTTTGCAACTCAAAGGCCTCTACCTGAGGCTGTCTTAGCCTGGGCTTTTCGGGTGAAGGTGCCCCTTTGCTGTTGGCCGGAACGTGGTTGTTGCCTTTGTGTCCGGCCACGAAAACGACTGGTTCCTACGAAAGGAACTAAGTAGAGACCTGTACGTAGCCTGAACAGATCTAACTGCCTTCCAAGCATCCTGAAGTTTGGTGATCACCTTCTCCGAGGCTTCGCCAAAGTAACGGACGTCCATGATATTCTTCTGGACGTCTGGGGTAAAACCGGAGACATGGAGCTAAGAGCGTCTCCGGAGACACACGCCTGAGGCTGCAGCTCTGGCCAAAGAGTCCACAGAGTCGTATGCGGCTCTGAACACCTGGGTCCCCACATCCGAATCTGCACGGAGGAGGTTTAAAAGCTCCTCCTTTTGACCACCGTCTGGCATTTTTTCAACCAGGTCCTGTCCCTGCTCCCACGCCGCGTTCTGGAATTGAACCATGTGGGTGAGGTAATTAAGAGACCTGATGGCGCAAGTCGCGGCCGCGTATGTGCGCCTACCCAGGACATCCAACTGTTTGGATTCCGGGTCTGGTGGCTGTGTACTCAAGTGCAGAGGTATCTGAGACCGGTCATGTGAGGCCGTGATGATCAGGGAGTCGGCCAGAGGATGGTTCACCAGGTACTGGTCCTCCCTTGGGGCCTTGTACAGGCGGTCAGACTTCTTCAGCACTGCCGGAGTCAAATGCGGACGCTTCCACGCAACCTTGGTGACGTCCGCGAAGGTGTCCACCAAGGGTGGGACTACCACAGGCTTTGGGTCTTTCTGCTGAAGGTAGCAGGCAAGGCGTTGTCTCTCTGGGTCTAGTTCTTCAGCGTCCCACTCCATATTCTCCTGTATATGCCTCATAATCTCGGTGAACGAGGGGTCATCCGGAGGAGACCTGGGAAGGTCGCGTGGGTCTGGAGAAGGGACGCTGATGGGAGAAGGAGATCTGGAGCGCCCTGAGGTGTCAGACCTGGAGTCCTCCGCGGACGAGGTATACCGGCGTCGTCTGGGTCTCTTCGGGCTGGGGGACCCTGAAGTAGATCTTGAGGGAGGTCTTCTCCTATCCGAAGATCTGCCCCTAGGAGGGGGTGTTGGCTCCTTGGGGGTCGATGACCGTCCTACGGGCCCCCGGGAGGGAAGGGGGGGCGCGCAGGTGTTGAAGGGGTAGCCGGAGTAGGAGGAGGGTGTGTGGCGACCACATCCTTCCTGATGGTGTCCCACCAGAAGGTGAAGAGCTCCTTCACCTCTGCCAGATTCAGGCCCGACGACGGGCCAGGTGCCGGTGGCGGACGTCGGGTCCCCGGGGGAGCTTGACGGTTCCGGAGTCCCCCGCCTGGTCCTCGGGCTGAGTAGTATCCTCCTCTGATGATTCCTTGCCACCAACGTCGGTAGGCGACGGTGGTGCGGTCCTCCCCTCTGTGATGGCTGACGTCGGTCCCTCGGCCGACATCCTTTGGGGCGAACGCCTGGCCGGCGACGGGTGTCGTACTGTAGCCGGCCCCTGGGAGTGCCTATGATGTTTGGCCGACGTCGGGAGGGCCGACGTCCGCTTCAGGGATGTCAACTCCTTGGTCTTGCGCTGGGGTGGGTCCGACCCATGCGGCGGCTGGGACACTGACCTGGCGGAGTCCGGACGGCGGGAGGAAGAATTGCGGCGCTCCCCAGACTTGGACGAGGCCTTAGAAGGAGTGGATGAAGCTGAAGGCCTGGAAGTCTTGATAGGCTGCAGGGAGGAGGAACTGCCGGAAGATCGAACTTGAACCGGGGGAGGCTGAGAGTGAGCCCTGGAAGGAGAGCGGTCTGACCTCGAGCCGGAGCTGCGGGAGTCTGAGGCCCTCGAAGGGGATCTGGGCCTTTCCTTCTCCCGGTGCCTATGGGTCTTCCCTGACGACTCCCCCTTGGAGGAAGATTCCCTATCCATGGCCTTGAGTTTCCCTCCATGAGAAACGCTTGAAGGGCCTTCTGGCGGCGGATCCTGGTGCGACTATTGAAGCCCTGGCAGACTGAGCAGGCCTTGGTGTCGTGGTCCGGGCCTAGGCAACGCACACAGGCAGAGTGAGGATCCTTGAAGGGGATCTGTTTGCCACAGGCACACTTCGATGGGTGACCTTCCAGAGAGGTGTTTGGAGAGGACATCAGATGAATCCAATTTCAGAATGAAAGGAAAGAACTTTGTAGTTCCTAGTCGTCGCACGCTAGAAAGTGACCGAGAGGCCGATGCTTGCGAGTCGACGGCGGGAAAAGAACTGGGGATTGTGGGGGGACCACCTCCTTATGTACTACGGCCTGACGCCGGGGCGGACAGAGATCGATGTGGTCTCGCTGGAAGACCTAGCCAGAAAGTTCTCCTGAACCTGGCGCCTGACGGCTTCAGTCCTAATGAGGTGCAACCTGCTGCAAGAGTTGTATCTCAAGTAAGATCTGTAGATCTTCGTGAGAGGCTCTTGCTGTAGGTAATTACATATAGGACTGACGCCAGCAGGCGGCAGGACCCACAGAAAAATTTCTAGCTAGCAGTCTCTGGCGAGGGACCGCCCCCATGTCAGGTGACGTCGGTATAAAGGGGCGGTCCCAGACGCCCGCCTTCCAGTCCTTTGCCGCCACAGGCTGAAAGAGGCCGGACGAGAGAGGAGCGGATATTTCTCTAAATGGAAAAGGAGCTGAAAAAGCCTAGGGGGATGGAGGGCGGGAAGGTATTACCTACTGCAAGAGCCTCTCAAGATCTACTGTTACGGTAAGTCTCTACGTAACTGTACTATCTTACTTTTGAGAGGGCTCTGCAGGTAATTACATACAGGACTGAATCCCAAGCAGTCTGGAACAAAGAAAAGGCACCGGAAGAGGAAAACTACTCCAAGAAGTATTCTAGCTGTGCAAGCCTCAAGACAGGAGGCCTTGCAAACAGCCCAAGCCTGTTCTCCACGGCAGAGGCAATATCCAAAACTGTAGTGTTTCGTAAAGGTATGGATGGAAGTCCAGGTGGCGGCAGTGCATATGTCTGCCGCAGACACATTCTTGAAACAAGCCACAGAGGCAGCTACTCCTCTTGTGGTGTGGAGTGGCCTCTTACTTGACCCGGGAGGGTCTTGTGGTATTTGTCATAACAGAAAGTGATGCAATGAGCCAACCACTTAGACAGGCATTGCTTGGAAACAGCACTGCCTTCCCTTTTGTGAGCAAAAGAGACGAACAACTGATCAGTCTATCTGAGATCCTTTGTCCTGTTGGTGTAGTATCTCAGAATCCGGTGAACATCCATAGTATGGAGTAAATATTCCCCTTGATTAGAATACTGCGTAAAAAAGGCAGGTAGCTCTATGGACTGATTTAAGGTAGACTCTGCTACTACTTTAGGTAGAAACTTAGGATCTCGCATGAAGAGCAACTCGCTCCTTGTGAAAATCAAGAAGGGATTTTACACATCAGGGCCTGAGCTCGGAGATTCTTCTCGAGTCAAGCAATGGCCACCAAGAAGAGCGTTTTCCATTTAAAGAAACTTCAAATCTGCAGAAGCCGAGGTCTCAAGGAGGATGGCACGCTTTCGAGAACAAAATTCAAGTCCCAAGGGGGGCAGGAGTACTGGATGGGGCCTCCATGAGAAAGGTCTTGGAGACCTCCAGTTGAGCAAAAGCCTTGTTTGCGAAGAGAATATGATAGGCCGAAATGGCCACCATGTGTACCTTCAAAGAGGAATGGCTAAGACCCAGGTCGAACAGAAGATGTAGATACTCCAGCAGAAGCCCAGCTGAACAGGAGAAAGGTTCCACGTTCTTGGAAGCGGCCCAAACAGTGAATCTTTTCCACTTCATGGCATAAGTGGATCTAGTGGAGGGTTTCCTGGCCTCCACTAAAATCTCCGCCACTTTGGGAGACACTCCAAAATGGTATTGGGCTAGGTCTGCAGGAGCCATGCATGCAGTTGAAGAGATGTGAGGCCTGGATTGGACCAGGGTCTCCTGATCCTGGGTCAACAAACCTCGAGATAGAGGAAGAGGAAGAGGAGGATCCTCTGAATATTGTTGTAGAAGAGAGAATCAGATTTGCCTGGGCCAGAAAGGAGCGATCAGAATCATTCTCGCTCCTTCTGAAGCTAGTTTCTGCAAGACTCGTGAGATAAGAGGAATTGGGGGAAAGGCATAGACAATCTGTCCTTCCAGTCTAGAGATACAGCAGTTCCAGAGCGCGCCTGGAACGAAAGCAGAAGGTGGAAAGTTTTATGCTTGGGGGATGCGAACAGGTCGACGGTGGTGTTCCCCAAAGTTGGAAGATATTGTCTAGGACCCCTTGGTCCAGTTCCCACTCGTGAATCAGAGCAGAAGAGCGACTTGGCTTGTCTGCCAAGGTGTTGTCGACTCCTGGAATGTGAATCGCTGTGAGGTGAAGGTCGTGTTGTGTTGCCCAATCCCAAACCCTCATTGCCTCCCTGCACAGAGGGTAGGACCGAGTCCCTCCCTGCTTGTTGATGTACCACACCATGCACATGTTGTCCGTCTGGACAGCAAGGTGGCCGGGAAGGATGTATTGGTGAAGGGCTTGGAGAGCGTACAACCCTGCCCGAAGCTCGAGCACATTGATGTGGAGAGCTTGTTCTAGCTTGGACCAGGAGCCCTGGGTCCGATGAGGGCCTAGATGGGCTCCCCAACCTTCACCTGAGGCGTCTGGGGTTAAAGTCTGGGAGGGGGGAGGATGAAACTAAGGAACCCCCCAAAACAGGTTCTCTAGAACCATCCACCATTGTAAGTCTCGCATCATCGGCGAGGAGCTCAGAACTGAGTGATCTAGGTCGTCCACTAGTTGATCCCACTGACAGCGTAGAGTCGAGCGCGAGGGACCGTCAGGATAGCAGCCGCCATGAGCCCGAGAAGGCGAAGGACTGACCTCGCCGAGACCATCCTGCAGTCGGACAACAGACTTATCTGGGTCTGAAGGGAAGCCGCCCTGTCCGGAGGCAAGAAGGCTTTGCCCATGGTCCTATCGAGGATCGCCCCAATAAACTGTAGCCTCTGGGATGGGTCCAGATGAGACTTGGAATGGTTGATGGTAATACCCAGGCAGGCAAAGACCTGCTGGGTAAGGGAAAGGAATCGCAGCAGTTCCTCCCTGGATGAGGCTGCCAGGAGCCAGTCGTCCAGGTAAGGGAAAACCTGTACTCCCTTGGTACGCAGGTGGGCCGCCACCACTGCCAGGCATTTGGTAAATACTTTGGGGGGGGCCCGAGGATAGACTAAACGGGAGCGCCTTGAACTGGTAGTAGTTCCCCTGGAACGCAAAACAAAGGTATTTGTGATGAGATGGGCGAATGGGAATGTGCAAATAAACATCATGCATATCCAGAGCACAAAGCCATTGACCTGGCCGGAGAGGGGCAGAAGGCTCTGCAAAGAGAGCATCCTGAACCTTTTGTACTCTACATAAAGATTCAGGGAACTGAGATCTAAAATCGGTCTGAGATCTCCCGGCTTCTTTGGGACCAGGAAGAAATGAGAATAGTAACCCGTCCCCTGAAGATGAAGTGGGACGGGTTCTATCGCTGCTTCAGCAGAAGAGCAGAGATTTTCTCCTGGACCAAAGGAAGATGTTCCTGAATATGATTTACTCAAAGGGGGCTTTGAAGAAACTCTATGGAGTGTCCTTCTGCTATGAGCTGGAGCACCCAAGAATCCGTGGTTATCCTTCCCATCATGGAAGGTGGAGGGAAACCTCCTCCCACCGGGTTCCTCCAGGGAGTCCGGGCAGTGGGAGGAAAGGAGTCAGGTGTGTGGGCAGCGCCGCAGCTGAAGCACCCGCTGCTTTTTGGGCCGGGGAGGGGCTAGCAGCCGCGGGCCCGACGCTTTCTGGCCCGCCTTCCTGGGTTTCGCCTTTGGCCGATTCCGTCTCCGAAAGGGACGGCACTGCTGCTGATGGGGACGGCACATGGAATCAACTGACTTCAGAGCCGTCCCCATCTCTTGCTAATCGGTAATGATGTCTTTGACATCACCCCCGAAAAGCACCGAGCCCCGGAAAGGTGCTTCCTGGATAGCAGATTGCACCTCCAGGACCAGACCTGACACGCAGAGCCAAGCATGTTGCCGTAGGCCTACGGCGAAAGCTGAGCTCCGCCCAGCAGTGTCCACTGCGTCATATGTTGCATGTAGCATGTGTCGACTGGCCGAACGAGCAGAGCGGACATGATCAGCCAACTCCTGTTTGACTTGGGAGTCAGGCAAGGAGTCCAGCTTGGTTTCCACGTGAGTAAGGATGGCCTTCTGGTAGTACCCCATGTGGCCGACATAGTTCAGGCCCTAATCCCCAGTGTGGAGGAAGCGTAAATCTTTCTCCCACACTGGTCCAGAAGGTGAGATTCCTTATCAGGAGGTGACTAGCTAAGATGTTTAGGGTTTGCCGACTGGCCGTAAGCGGCGCTAATCATGACCGAGTCGGCACGAGGGTGAGAATCCAGGAAATCAACACCCTCTGGAGCCTGATATAGCCTGTTTGACTTCCTAGGAAGTGGAGCTAAGGCCGACGGTTGTTTCCATATCATGGTAACAAGGTCGGCGTGAGGCTCTATCCAGGGTGGCACTAATGTAGGAGCTGTCACGGGCAGATCCAGATGTTCAGCGAGCTTCAGACACTGAGGATATGGTTCCAAGGAGCGCCACTGATGAACCTCCTGGATTTTTCTAAGCAACTCCATAAAAGAAGGATCCTCCGGAGACTTCGGAGGAGTCCTTGGCCGGGGCTTCGACGGAGAGTGAGGCTCGTCGTCTCTCTCGGAGCAGCCGTCGGAAGAGTCAGAGAGTGAAGAGGAGGATGAAGAAGAGTAAGACTCCCTTTCCCGACCCGGGGGAGGAACGGGCCCCTTGGGGAGTCCCCGGGGATGCGTGTCCTGCCCCTCTCTGGATCCAGACGGAAGAACCCTGGAGTCCAGAGGTGGTGAGGGAGTGTGCCGCCTGGGGCGTACGGGAACCTGGGATGGCACCGTCGCCGGAAGGCGGCTCTCGACGTCTCTGGTGAGCTGAGCCTTGGCATCAGCCCACCAGGAGGCCAGAGTCTCCTGCAGGTCCACCGGCGGCCACGAGGGCGGTGGAGGAGGAGGAGACGGGGGATAAGAATACGGGTTATACCCATATGGAGGTGTCCAAACCCAGCTGCGGGTAACCAAGGCCGGGTATTGAGGCATTCGGAAGCCCGCATCGGTACTGTGGCGCCGGATACGGGCGTTTCCCGGGTATACCGCCAAATAAGATGGAGGATACCCGGAAGCTGGGGTTGCCTGAGCAGACGGCCCGCCGGGAACCTCACGGGCGGGTTCTGGTGGAGAGCCCGATGGGAGCAGAAGATCTCCCTGAGTCTGTACGACCGACGTCAGGGCTGACGGCGGAGGCCCTGACGCCAGAGGTACCGATGTCTGAAGGGCTGGCATCGGAGCCGGCGTCTGGGGAGCCAAAGTCAGGTCCGGCGCTCCAGATGGAGGAAGGACTGATGGAGGCAAAAGATCCCCAGCTTCGCCCGGGGACGGAGGGGGAAAGTCCCCGGGTTCAGGTTGGGGGGGACTCTGGTTCCCCAGACAGCAGCCAAGGCTGCAGTGAACCAGGAACGACGGATGTGTGTGTGGGGGGGTCCGTCGTCTGTTCCTTTGCCAGCCGGATGTCGGACGAGCTGACATGAGGTGTAGAGGCGAGATCTCGGCAGGCGCCGGAGAAGCCGACGACCAACTTATGAGAGCCGTCACCGGAGACAGGTCGAGAGGAGGGGTCGGCCTGGTCCGGTGGGGAAGAAGCTGCGCGTCGCCCCAGAGGGTCAGACGTCTTACCAGCCCTTTCCAGGCGGACGTCAGAGGAGCCGACGCCCGGCTTACTGGAGTCGCCCACGATGGTAGGCCGCGAGCCTGCGGCCGAACCGGGGCGGAGGCCTCCAACTGCCCAGAGGCGCCCGCAAGGCCCGAGTGCGAGCTAGATGGGCGGGCCGACGCCACCTCAGAAACCTCTGAGGGCAGCCGAGGAGCAATCCTCGGAGGGGATGTTACCTGTGTCCCAGCGACTCCCGAGGGAGACGCAGTGGAGGAGCCTTTGTCCCTGTGCCTCTCCTTGTCCTTCTTTCGATAGCCTTCGGGGGAAGTGGACACCTGCCTCAGTTTTTTAAGCTCCTTCTCCATAGAGCTCATTTTCTTCTTGAGAATATGGGCTTCCAGGGATTGCTGCTGCCTTTTTCGGGTAGCCGCGTTAAAGCTGAGGCAATGCTAGCACTTCTCGACTGGATGATCGGGGCCCTAGGCAGAACAGGCACAGGGAGAGGCCGTCCTTGTGTGGTAGTTGGGCGCCGCACGAATCGCACTTATTCTTGTGCTCGGAGGGTGTAGGGGATGACATACACTGACGTTAGTCGAAAAAATAAAGTTTTTTTCGGCAAAAAGCTGACGAAGGAAGGGCTGACGAAGCACAAACTTTTCCGCGAGGCGCTGCACGAGCTAACGGCGGGAAAGAACTGGAAGGCAGGTGTCCGGGACCGCCCCTTTATACAGATGTCTCCTGACGCCGGTCACCTGATGTGGGGGCGGTTCCTTGCCAGGGACTGCTAGCTAGAAATTTTTCTGTGGGGTCCTGCCACCTGTAATTGTAATTATCTACTGCAAGAGCCCTCTCAAAGTAAGATCTACTGTTTCAATACTGGCATTCTGTCAACAGTTGCACTTCTGCAGTCATCCAAACATGTACAATGTCTCGAAAATCCTACTGCCTAGACCTTCTAGTCCTGCTGTTCATCTCATGCTCCTACCCCCCTGTTCCTCAGATCCTGAAATGGAACCACAGAAAATGGCAGGTCATGTCCAATGCGTAACAAATGAGGGCTAAAAGCCAAGGGTGGTTGGGCAGGCTAGTGACTGCAGAAGTATCCCATAGTAAAACAACAGTCACAAGGTGAATAAAGTACAGTTACGTAGGAACTTACCGTAACATAGATAGATAGACAGTGTCGGCAGATAAGGACCTATGGCCCACCCAGTCTGCCCATTTGAGCTTGTAAGTTCAGTTTATGTTTTACAAGAAGTCTGTTGCCCCTTACCCCTGACCTCCAGAATTCCTTTAGGTCTATCCCATGCATTCTTAAATGCCGTGATTGTTTCAGCCCCCACCACTTCCTCTGGCAGGGTGTTCCACTTGCCCACCACCCGTTCTGTGAAGAAATTCTTCCTCACGTTTCCTCTGAATCGTCCTCCCTCCAACTTCATCCCATGCCCTCTAGTCCTGGAAAGCACAGTTACGTAAGAACTTACCGTAACAGTAGATCTTCGAGAGAGGCTCTTGCAGTAGGTATATATATAGGACCGACGCCAGCCGGCGGCAGGACCCCACGGAAAATTTCTAGCTAGCAGTCCCCATGGACCAGCCCATCGCCAGCTGACCGCATCAGAGACGCCGGTATAAAGGGCGGTCCCGACGCCCACCTTCCAGTTCTTTCCCCGCCACAGGCCCGGACGAGAGAAGCAGAGGTTTCATTCCTGGAAAAGAGCTGAAAAGCCTAGGGGATGGAGGGTGGAAGTTATTATTATTGAAGAGCCCTCTCGAAGATCTACTGTTACGGTAAGTTCTTACGTAACTGTACTATCTTACTTCGGGAGGGCTCTTGCAGTAGGTAATTACATATAGGACTGAATCCCAAGCAGTCTGGAACAAATAAGAGGCACCGGGAGGAGGAAACTACTCCTGAAAGTAGCAGTAGCCTTGTAGGCCTCAAGACAGGAGGCCCTGCAAAACAGCTAGCCCGAAGCCTGCTCTACGGTGAGAGGCAATGTCCAAACTGTAATGTTTCATAAAGGTATGGACGGAAGTCCAGGTGGTGGCAGCGCATATCTCTGCCGCAGACACATTCTTGAAATAGTCAGCAGAGAGGCCACTATCACGAGGGTGACTCTCTGACTTGACCCAGAAGGGTCTTGTTGTACTTGTCATAACAGAAAGTGATGCAATGAGCAACCACTTCGACAGGCATTGCTTGAAACAGCATTGCCTTCCCTTTTGTGAGCAAAAGAGACGAACAACTGGTCAGTTTTTCTGAGATCCTTTGTCCTATCGGTGTAGTATCTCAGAATCCGGTGAACATCCATAGTATGGAGTAAATATTCTCCTTGGTTGGAGTACTGCGTGAAAAAGGCAGGTAACTCTATAGACTGATTTAAAGTAGACTCTTGAAAATCTCGGTAAAACTGACAAAAGAACAGGGCTAAGCACAAACTTTACCGCGAGGCGCTGCATGAGCTAACAGCGGGAAAGAACTAGAAGGCGGGTGTTCGGAACCGCCTTTATACCGATGTCGCATGACGCTGGTCACCTGATGGGGCGTCCTCGCCAGGGACTGCTAGCTAGAAATTTTTCCGTGGGGTCCTGCCGCCGGCCAGCGTCAGTGCTATATGTAACTACCTACTGCAAGAGCCCTCTCGAAGTAAGATCATCTTTTTCGCATAAAAATAGTGTATTCCTGCACCCTGTTCCTCCCTGTAAGATACTTGTATGTCTCTATCATATCCCCTCTCTCCCTCCTCTCCTCCAGGGAGTACATGTTCAGTTCCTTCAACCTGTCCTCATAGGACTTGTGATGCAATCCATGCACCATCTTTGTTGCCCTCCTCTGAACCTTCTCTACCCTGTCTATGTCCTTAGGTAGGTAAGGTCTCCAGAACTGTACAGTGTACTCCAGGTGGGGCCTCACTAGTGTCTTGTATATTGGAATTATGACCTCCCTTTTCCTGCTGGTGATGCCCCTGCCTATACATCCCAGCATCCTATTTGCTTTACCTGCTGCCTTGTCACACTGTTTCCCTGCCTTGAGGTCACCAGAGATGATAACCCTAAGATCCCTTTCCTGCCTTGTGCATGCTATATCCTCACGCCCCAACTGATATATTGTGCCAGGGTTTTTGTGTCCCATATGCATTATCTTGCACTTCCTTGCATTGAATTTCAACTGCCAAACCCCTGACCATTCTTCAAGTTTCTGCAGGTCCCTTCTCATTCTGTCTACACCCTCTGGTGTGTCTACTCTGTTACAGAGCTTTGTGTCATCAGCGTAACAGTGAAATTCTGCCTTCTAGGTCCCACGCAATGTCACTGATGAAGATATTGAATAGGACCGGTCCCAGCACTGATCCCTGTGGTATCCCACTGGTCACTCTTCCCTCTGTGGCGTGACAGCCATTTACCACCATCCTCTGTGTCCTGCCGCCCAGCCAGTTACCTACCCACCACACTACTGTCCTGCCCACACCCATATTCCCCAGTTTGTGCAACAGTCTTCTATGTGGCACAGTGTCAAAGGCCTTGCTGAAGTCCAGATAGTAACAGTAGATCTTCAACAGAAGTTCCTTCAGTAGGTCATTACATATAGGACTGGTGCCACCTGGCATCGGGCCGCAAAGCAGACTTTTCTAGCAATCCCTGACGGGGGACCGCCCACCCTCCAGTTCTCCCGCTGGAGCCAGGAAGAGGCCAGACAGCAGGAGCAAACAGGATTTGGAGTCCTCGTAAGAAATAAAATGAGGGGAAGGAGAGAGGGGAAAAATATACAGGTTACTCACCTGTAACAGGAGTTCTAGGAATGGTATATGTTGTTCATCCACTTATTGGCAGGTTCCTTGCCGCTTTAAATCTTGCCGGAAGGTCTTCAAGCTGGCTCCTCCCACCCACTCGGGTGGTAAAACTCTCGGCTCCGCCCATGACGCCAGATCTGCCCGCTGGAAGCTCAGGTGTGCCAGCGTAAGCTGGGGAGGTCGTAGGAAGTCTTAGATGAACACATATACCATTCCTAGAACTCCTGTTACAGGTGAGTAACCTGTATTTCTAGGGACATGGATATGTTGTTCATCCACACTTATTGGCAGACTCCTAGCAGTTCTCCGGGAGGAGGGAGGCAAGGCGCACACCCCTACTTAGGGAATAGAGACTGGAGAACCGAGGCCCCAAAACCAGCATCCCAGCGTGACTCAAGGTCGATGTGGTAATGGGTGATGAAGGTGTGTGCTGACTTCCAGGTAGCAGCCCTGCAGATTTCCTGGATAGGGACGTCCCTGGAAGCAGCCACCGATGCAGCAGTATGGCGGGTAGAATGAGCTCTTATCCCTCTGGGAGGCTCCATGTCCGCCAACTTATAGCAGAGATCTAAGCAGGAGGTGACCCACCTGCTTATCGTCCGCTTACTGCAGGTCTGCCAGGTGCGCTTCAGCGTAGGTGACAAACAGCTGGCAAACCTCTCCTAATTTCAGCCATGCGCCCTTATAGTAAGCAGCCTCTCTAGGGTCCAAAGTATGGAGCCTATATTCGGCCTCCGAGGTGTGACTGGGGTAGAACACTGGCAGAGTCAACACTTGATTAAGGTGAAACTCGACACCCACCTTCGGAAGGAATTTCGGTGGGGCGAGGACAACCTTGTCCCTGTGGAAGACCAGGTAAGGAGACTCAATGGAAAGCGCCTGAGCTCTCCCATCCTTCTGGCTGACGTATAGCCACCAAGAAGGCGGTCTTCCACCTATGGGGTGAGAGATCACACCTGTGCATTGGTTCAATGGCTTGCCCATGAGCTTTGCCAATACCAGCAGTAGATCCCACGGTGGTGGAGGTTCTCAGACTGGAGGGGAATGTGATCAAGGCCTTTGAAAAGCGCCAGACCACCTTCTCCTTGCGCTCACCGACTGCTTCCCGGCCCGTGCTAGGTAAGCAGGGATGGCTGCCAGGTGCACCCTTAGGGTCGCCGACCTGAGCCTCTTGCTGAGAAAGGGACCATAAATAGTCCAAAATGCTTGCCAAGGAACAGGAGGAAGGGTCCAGGCCCTGTTCTGACACCAAATGGAAAACCTTTCCATTTGAAGGCATAGCATTTCCTGGTCGACTCTCACGGGACGCCTCAACTACATTGAGGACCTCGCCGGAAAGACCCAAGGCCTGGAACTCTAGCCACAGGAACCAGGTGCCAGGTGCAGGGATTGAAGGTCCGGATGGAACACCTTCCCCTGATTGACTGAAAGCAGGTCCGGGCGAGCTGGAAGCTGCCTCGGGAGCCTTGAGCTGAGGCTGGAGAAGATCTGGATACCAGCATTGGCGGGGCCAGTCTGGGGCTACCAGAATCACCTGCGCCTTGTCCCTCCTCGCCTTGAGAAGCACCTTGTGGATCAAGGGAAATGGGGGAGAGGCGTCGAAGAGGCCCGGGGTCCACGGCCTCGAGAAGGCATCCCCTGCAGCGAGCCCTGCTGAGTGGGCGGCATGGAACAGCTCAGCTTCGCTGCCTCCTGGAGGCAACAGACGCACTCAATGTGTGCCCCAATGGGAGAACAGATCTTGTACTACCTCCGCAGGAGAGACCACTTGGGATACACCCCTATCCGGCTTAGGGCATCGGCCAGGGTGTTGGAGGCTCCTGCCACATGAATGGCTAAGAGATCCGCCTCCAGGCTGCGAGACGAGTGACCAAATGCGGAGAGCCTTGCACAAGGGTATGGAGCGCCCCGCCTGGCGGTTTAGGTAGTACATGGTCGTGGTATTGTCCGCCTGGACCAACCACTTGACCTCGAGAAACGGAGCGAAGGCGGTGAGAGCTAGGCAGACCGCCGGAGCTCCAGCAGGCTGATATGGCATCAGGACTCCCAGGCACCAGAGGCCCGTGCGCTGTGTGTTCCCCAGATGGGCACCCCAACCCATCAGAGAGGCATCGGTCGATAGAGATACCGCCGGCTCGGTGGACAAACGGGATGCCTCCGCAGATGAGCTGGAATGTTCCACCACTGAGAGCGTTTCCACATCCCCTGGTCACCGCCACCGCTGGTCCAATGGATCGCAGCGTTGAGACCACTGGCTGGCCAGCCCCATTGAGGGGGCGATGTTCCAGCGGGCCCAACGGACCACGCTGGTGCAGGCCGCCATGAGACCCAGGAGGTGCAGGAAGTCCCGGTAGTGCAATTGCCCAACCAGAAATGATCGGGCAAAGGAGGAAAGAACTCGCCCTGTCCGCCCGAGCCGTGCTTTGGCTCGGAGAGAGTCGAGCTCTGCCCCGATGAAGAGAATCACCTGCTTCGTTCGGAAGCTGACTTGGCCTCGCTGATGAGGCCGATTTGAGAGCACACCTGGAGGGCCAGATCTCTGGACCGCTCCACCTCCTGTCTGGAGGGGGCTGCTATCAGCCAGTCGTCCAGGTAAGGGTACACCCGGACCCCTTGGCGCCTCAGGAATGCTGTCACCACTGCCATGCATTTGGTGAAGACCCTGGGAGCAAGAGAAAGGCCGAAGGACATGGCTAGGAATTCGAAAAGGGATCCCTCCGCTCGAAAGTGAAGGAACCTTCGGTGAGACGGATGGATAGGGACGTGAAAAAACGCATCCTGCAGGTCCAGAGAGCAGAACCACACGCCGCGTTCCAAGGATGGTATTATCTGAGCCAGAGTGACCATCCTGAAGGTTCGAGACCTTAGGAACTTGTTTAGGTCATGTAGGTCGAGAATGGGGCACCAGACCCCCGTCCGTTTTGGGACCAGGAAGTACCTGGACACAAACCCAGGGTCTGAGGGAGGGTCTGTCACCTCTCTGATCACCCTTTTCGAGGAGCAGAGTGAGCGAGGCTGGCGATTTTGAGGCCCCCCTGGGCGACGGCTCTGAAGGCGGGCTCAACTTCAGGGGCAGGCCTTTCCTACCACTTAAACACCCACCGGTCTGTGGTAATAGCAGACCAGGCGGAAAGGAAGTACTGAGCCTCGTTCTCACGGGGAACCTGGTGAGGTGACGAGGTTGGGGCGACACCCTCAACCCGTCCACTGTGCAGGCTTGGAGGAGGGACCGCCGAGGGACCACCTGGGCTTACCTCCTGCTTCCTGGAGGAGGAAGCCGGGCTTGGTTTGGGACGCCAAGCGCCGAGCCTGCTGGGCCCTGATGTGCCGGGGTGCAGACGGACGAAAGGGCTTGGTCTGCGGTTCATGCCCTTGTCCCTCTGAGCAGATGAGACCGAGTCCAAGGTGGCACTCGACTTTTCGATCCTCTGGAGGTGGCCTTCCACTCCAGGGCCGAAGAGGTCGGTCCCCAGGAAGGGGACATCCGCCAATTTGTGCTGGGTATCCGCTCTGAAGGTGGACATCCTCAGCCATGCCCGACGGCGCATAGCCACTGCGGCTGCGACTGACCTGGCACAGGAGTCTCCAATGTCCAAAGCAGTCTGAAGTTGCTGCTTTGCCACTGCCCTGCCCTGGTCCCGCACCTGCCTAACCGTAGTCTGCAGGTCAGCCGGGAGATGAGGGACTACCTCGTCCAGGGAGCCCAACAGGGCATGGGAGAAATGTGCCATAAGCATGGCCGAGCTGGCCTGGCGGAAGGCAAGGGAGGACGCATAGCTTAGGCTTGCCCGGCATAGTCCAATCTCTTGGACTCCTTTGTCGGGAGGTTTGTCCACGCCCCTAGCATTTCCGGCACGCCGGAAAACGCTGTCAGTAACTAACCCTTCGGCTGACGGGTGTTCCGAGAAACCGGAGAGGGAACCGGTAGGGACCGCATACTTCCTGGCCATCCTGGCCGAAGGCGCAGGGCAGTAAACAGGGTGCTGCCAGAGCTCCAAGGCTGGGCCCACAATGGCCTTGGCCACAGGAAAGGCCTCCGTAGGAGAATCCCCCCGGTCCAATATCTCCGTGAGTGGATACTTGGCCCGCTTGGATACGGGCTCGAGCTGCATCCCAGTGGACTCCGAGATGAGCCTAAGCAAACCCAGAAAGGACAAAGGCTATCGTCCAGCGACTGACCTCCAGAGGACTCCAAGTCCATTCGCCTGGAGAAGAGGGAGGAATCGTCGTCGGACTCAGAAGAGTCCGCAAAGAGCTGCCTCGGGCCTGAGCCACCCTCTACCTGCCGAGGGCGATCGGGAGTAAGGGTGACCGACAGCCTATGGGGTAAACCCTGAGCCGACCGAGAGTTCTTGGTCGGAGCCCCAAACAACGGCTGTGGAGGCGGAGGTTCCACCCTAATCGGTGGAGCAGCTGGTTTCAGCTGAGCAACAGGCCTGAAACAGGCGCCCAAGAAGCGTAGGGGTTGCTTCGGGCCGCCCGTGATAGCTACTTAATGGCCGGGGAAGCGACGCTGTCAAGCTGTTCCCCGCCAGCAGAAGCTGTTGCCACGAGGTCCTTGTATCGCCGATGCAACTTGGCGTCGGCCTCCCCTCGTCCGAGGAAGAGGATGAAGACGAGTGGCGGTGCCGCTTGCCGCGGTGCCGAGACCGCCTCTGGTGGCGGGATCGGCTGGACCGCGAAGAAGTCCGAGACCGCGAACCTCGGCTTTTCCGAGGCAGGTGCAGGGAAGGAGCGGGGGAAACCCACCCTCCCTTCGGCTCGGAAGGAACACCCAAGGGCTCCGGAACCGGAGGCACTGGCAAGCCCACGGGATCCTCAACCACCACTGGGGAAATCCGGGAGAGAGGATTGCTTCGCTGATCAACCTGCCCAATGGGTCGAGAAAAATCTCTCGACTGTGTCGACGGGAGTCTCGGCCGTCAACTGACCTGGACGGGACATCAGTGAGCCAGTGGCCGATGTCAAGGATCGACCGAAGTCGATGGTCGACCGCTCGGAGAGGGGGACCTCTCCCGCTCCCAAGAGCGTCGACGGACGGACTTACCCTTGTCCTTCTTCTTTTTGGACCGAGAGGAAGGTCCCTCTCCCTTGGTGGAGAGAGACAAAGCTCCTTAAAGGAAGCAGAATATGAGGATCCCAGGGAGAGCGGGATAAATGCTGCAGCCGAGGAAGATGCAGTCCGCGCCGCCTCCTCTTCGAGGGCGATCATCTGCTCTAGCTGATCAGCCGAGCCCGCCGCTGCCAAGGAAACCGCCAACTGGGCCTCTTCGACTTTTACCGAGGGTAACGCTGGTCGCCCAAGTTGTAGACGGGCGCACGGTCTTCCAGAACGAGGCCGAGAAAGAAGAACACAGGTCGCAAGCCCGGTCGCGTTTCAAGCGCCCAAGCACAGACGACGCGGGTGGATCCGGCCCGAGACATCTTCATGGCTCGCATGGGCATCTCCGGAACCCGGAGTCGACGGTCCATCGCAGCCGCGAGGGAAATAGCGTTGACCAAGGTCTAGAAAAACTTAAAGATTAATTTGGAGAAACCGAAGAGTTAGGAACCAGTCTTATACGCTGAGCGTAAAGGAGGGAACCTGAGCTTCCAGCGTAAGGAAGATCTGGCCATGGGGCGGAGCCGAGAGTTTTACCACCCAGGTCGGGAAGAGCCAGTTGAGAGCGCGCAAGATTTAAAGTGGCAGGAACTCCGTTGACAAGGGATGAACAACATATCCATGTCCCCAGAAAAATAGGTTACTCACCTGTAGCAGTAGTTCTAGGAGTGGTATATGTTGTTCATCCACACTTTGGCATGTCCTTCCACTTTAAATCTTGCCGAAAGTCTTCAAGCTGGCTCCTCCCACAACGCCAGATCTTAGCCTGTTGGAATCCAGATGCGGTCCGCAGCCGGGAAGTTGTTGTTGGGTCCGTGTGGATGAACAACATATACCACTCCTAGAACTACTGTTACAGGTGAGTAACAATTTTTTCTAGGATCGTGGATATGCTGTTCATCCACACTCTTTGGCAGACTCCTAGCAGTTCTCCGGGAGAAGAGAGGCAAGGCACACACTCCCTACTTAGGGAACAGAGATTGGAGAACTGAGGCCCCAAAAATCAGCATCCCGGCGTGACTCAAGGTTGATGTGGTAGTGGGTGCTGAAGGCATTTGCTGACTTCCAGGTAGCAGCCCGGCGAATTTCCTGGACAAGGATGTCCCTGGAAGCAGCCACTGATGCAGCGGTATGGCAGGTACAATGAGCTCTTATCCCTCTGGGAGGCTCCTTGCCTGTCAACTCATATAGCACAGACTAATGCATCATGTAATCCATCTTGCAATCGTCCGCTTTGCTGCAGGTCTGCCAGAAGCAGCTTCAGCGTAAGTGACAAACAGCTGGCGAACCTCTCCCCGAGTTTCCGCCATTCTTTCCTTATAGTAGGAGAGAGCAAGTCTCTGGTCCAAAATATGGAGCCTGTACTCGGTCTCCGAGGGGTAACTGGGGTAGTAAACCAGCAGAGTCAACACTTGGTTAAGGTAAAACTCTGACACCACCTTCGGAAGGAATTTTGGGTGGGGCGTAGGACAACCGTGTCCCTGTGGAAGACCAGATAAGGGGAGTCCACCGAAAGCACCTGGAGCTCCCCTATCTTCTGGCAGACGTGATAGCCAACAGGAAGGTCGTCTTCCACAAGTGTGACAAGGCACACTTGTGCACTGGTTCAAATGGCTTGCCCATGAGCTTTGCCAGTACCAGCAGAAGATCTCATGGAGGTGGAGGTTCACCCACCAGAGTGGATGTGTGATCCAGGCCTTTGAAAAAGCGCCTGACCACCGTCTCCTGCGCCGTCGGCTGACCGGCCTGCGCCTGGTAAGCAGAGATGGCTGCCAGCTGCACCCCAAGAGTCGATGACCGCAGAACCCCTTTGGAGAGAGAGACCAAAGGTAGTCCAGAATGTTAGCCACTGGACACTAGAAAGGGTCCAGGCCCTTGCACCGACACCAAATGGAAAACCATTTCCATTTGAAGTCATAACTTTTTCTGGTTGATTCCTTTCTAGATGCCTCCACCATGGTGAAGACATCCTTGGAGAGACCCAAAGCCTTGAACCCTAGCTGCTCAGGTACCAGGCTGTGAGGTGCAGGGATTGAAGGTCCAGATGGAATACCTTCCCCTGATTGAGAGATATTAGGTCCGGGTATGCTGGAAGCCACTCTGGGGGCCTTCAGCTGATGCTGAGGAGATCTGGATACCAGAACTGGCGCGGACAGTCTGGTACTACCAGGATCACCTTCGCCTTGTCCCTCCTTACCTTGAGAAGCACCTTGTGGATCAAGGGAAATGGAGGGAAGGCGCAGAGGAGGCCTGGGATCCACGGCCTCGAGAATGCATCCCCCTGCAGCAAGCATTTTCTGGTCGACTCCTTACGGGACGCCTCAACTACGTTGAGGACCTCGTCGGAAAGACCCAAGGCCTGGAACTCTAGCCGCTCAGGAACCAGGCCGTCAGGTGCAGGGATTGAAGGTCCGGATGGAATACCTTCCCCTGACTGACAGAGCAGGTCCGGGCGAGCTGGAAGCTGCCTCGGAGCCTGGAGCTGAGGCTGAGGAGATCTGGGTACCAGTATTGGCAGGGCCAGTCTGGGGCTATCAGAATCACCTGCGCTTGTCCCTCCTTGCTTTGAGCAGCACCTGTGCATCAAGAGGAACGGGGAAAGGCGAGAAGAGGCCCGGGTCCACGGCCTCGAGAAGGCATCCCCTGCAGCGATCCCTGCTGAGGGAGGTGGGCATGAACAGCCTTCAGCTTTGCATTCTCCCCTGGAGGCAAACAGGTCCACTGAGGTGTGCCCCTGATGGGGAATAGATCTTGTACTAGCCTCCGCAGGAGAGACCACTTGTGGAGATACACCCCCATCCGGCTTAGGGCATCGGGTTGGGGTGTTGGAGGCTTCTGCCAAATGAATGGCTAGGGAGATCCGCCTCCAGGCTGGCAGAGATTTAGTGACCAGATGGGAGAGCTTCCTTGCATAGAAGCATGGAGCGCCCCGCCTGGCGGTTTAGGATAGCATAGTCGTGGTGTTGTCCGCCTGACCCGGACCACTTGGACCAAGAAACGTGAGCAAAGGCGGTGAGAGCTAGGCGGACCGCACAGAGCTCCAGCAGGTTGATGTGGCATCGACTCCCTGGGGACCAGAGGCCGCGCCCGGTGTTCCCCAGATGGGCACCCCAACCCATCAGAGAGGCATCGGGCCGACAGAGACCATCGGCCCGGGGCGGACAAACGGGATGCCTCCTGCAGATGAAATGGAACGGGTCCACCACTGAGAGCGCTCCACATCCCCTGGGTCACCGGGCCACTAGCTGGTCCAAAGGATCTAGCTGGGACCACTGGCTGGTCAGCCCCACTGAAGGGGGTGCATGTCTAACGGGCCCAACGGACCACGCTTGGTACAGGCCGCCATGAGACCCAGGAGGCCCAGGGAAGTCCCGGCAGGGCGCAACTGCCCAACCAGAAGTGACTGGGCAAAAGGAAGGAAGTCCTGACCCCAGTCTGCCGGGAGCCGTGCCCTGGCTCAAGAGAGTCGAGCTCTGCCCCCGAAGGAAAGAATCACCTGCTTCGCTCGAGTCTGACTTAGCCTCGCTGATGAGGAGGCCGACCTTGAGAGCAAACCTCTGCTGCTGATGGGGGACGGTACATGGAATCCACTGATTTCAGAGCCCTCCTTCTCTTGCAAATCGGTGATGATGTCCTTAACATCACCCCCGAAAAGCACCGAGCCCCGGAAAGGTGCCTCCTGAATAGCGGATTGCACCTCCGGGACCAAACCTGACACGCCGAGCCAGGCATGACGCCGTAGGCCCACAACGAAAGCAGAGCTCCGCCCAGCAGTGTCCACTGCATCATATGTCTCACGCAGGATGTGGCGACTGGCCGAACGAGCAGAGCGGACGAGATCAGCCAACTCCTGTTTGACTTGGGAGTCAGGCAAGGAGTCCAGCTTGGCTTCCACCTGAGTAAGGACGGCCTTCTGGTAGTCCCCCATGTGGCCGACGTAGTTCAGGGCCCGAATCCCCAGTGTGGAGGAAGCATAAATCTTTCTTCCGTACTGGTCCAGAAGGCACGATTCCTTATCAAGAGGGGACGAGCTAAGATGCTTTGGGTTCGTTGACCGGCCATGAGCAGCACTAATCACGACCGAGTCGGCACGAGGGTGAGAATCTAGGAAATCAACACCCTCTGGAGCCTGATATAGCCTGTTCTACTTCCTTGGAAGTGGGACTAAGGCCCACGGCTGTTTCCATATCGTGGTGACAGGGTCGGCATGAGGCTCTATCCAGGGTGGCACTAGTGTAGGAGCTGTCACGGGCAGATCCAGATGTTCAGCGAGTTTCAGACGCTGAGGATCTGGTTCCAAAGAGTGCCACTGATGGACCTCCTGGATTTTTCTAAGCAACTCCGTAAAAGAAGGATCCTCCGGAGTCGTCCTCGGCCGGGGCTTCGACGGAGAGCGGGGCTCGTCGTCTCTCTCGGAGCATCCGTCGGAAGAGTCCGAGGAATCCGAGAGTGAAGAGGAGGAAGAAGAAGAATAAGACTCCCTTTCTCGACCGGGGGGAGGAACGGGTCCCTTGGGTAGTACCCGGGGACGCATGTCCTGCCCTTCCCTTGTTCCAGACGGAAGAACCCTGGAATCCGGAGGTGGGGAGGGAGTGTGCCGCCTGGGTCGTACAGGAGCCTGAGATAGCACTGTCGCCGGAAGGCGGCTCTTGACCTCCTTGGTGAGCTGAGCCTTGGCCTCAGCCCACCAGGAGGCCAGAGTCTCCTGCAGGTCCACCGGCGGCTGCGAGGGCGATGAAGGAGGAGGAGGTGGGGGATAAGAATATGGGGGATACATACATACCCATATGGAGCGTACCCAAAACCCGGCTGCGGGTATTGAGACGTCGAGTACCGTGGCATTGGAAAGCCCGGCGTCGGGTACTGCGGCATCGGATACGGCGTTCCCGGGTACACTGGTGTCGAATAAGACGGCGGGCTGCCTGCGCAGATGGTCCGGCCAGAAACCTCGCAGGTGGGTCTGTAACAGAGAGCCCGGAGGGGGACCCAATGGGAGGAGAAACTCTCCCTGAGTCAGTAAGACCAACGTTAGGGCCGACTGCGGAGGCCCCGACGCCGGGGGTACCGACATCTAAGCCGGTGTCCGGGGAGCCGACATCAGGTCCGTCGCACCAGACCGAGGAGGGACTGACGGAGGCAAAAGATCCCCAACTGCTCCAGGGGATGGAGGGGAGAAGTCCCCGGGATCAGGATGGGGAGACTCTGGTTTCCCAGACTGCAGCGAAAGCTGCAGTGAACCGGGAACGACGGACGTTGGGGGGGGTCCGTCTGTTCCCTCGCCAGCCGGACGTCGGATGAGCCGACATCCGACTTACGAGGGCCTTCACCGGAGGCAGGTCGAGAGGAAGGGTCGGCCTGGTCCGGTGGGGAAGGAGCCGTGCATCGCCCCGAAGGGTCAGACGTCTTACCGGCCTTCTCTGGGCGGACGTCAAAGGAGCAGACGCCCGGCTTGCCTGCTAGGTAGAGGCCGCAAGCCTGCGGCTGAACCAGGGGCGGAGGCCTCCAACAGCCCGGAGGCGCCTGCAAGGGCTCGAGCGCCAGCCAGACGGGTGGCCGCTTCAGAAACCTCCGAGGCGGCCGTCGAGGAGTGATCCCCCGGAGGGGATGTTCCCTGAATGCCCGCAACTCCCGAGGGAGACGCGGTGGAGGAGCCTTTGTCCCGGTGCCTGTCCTTGTCCTTTTTCTTTCGATGGCCTTCGGGGGAAGTGGACGCCTGTCTTACCTTTTTAAGCTCCTTCTCCATAGAGCTCATTTTCTTTTTGAGGATATGGGCCTCCAGGGATTGCTGCCATGTTTTCCGGGTGGCCACGTTAAAGTTAAGGCAATGCTGGCACTTCTCAACTGGATGATCCGGGCCTAGGCAGAACAGGCACAGGGAGTGGCCGTCCTTGTGCGACAGTTGGGAGCCGCACGAGTCGCACTTGTTCTTGTGCTCGGAGGGTGTAGGGGACGACATACACTGACGTTAACACTGACGTTTGTCGAAAAAAATAAGATTTTTCGTTAAAAAAAAACGACACAGGTAGGGCTGACGAAGCACGAACTTTTCTACGAGGCGCTGCACGAGCTAACGGCAGGAAAGAACTGGAAGGCGGGCGTCCAGGACCGCCCCTTTATACCGATGCCGGTCACCTGACGTGGGGGCGGTCCCTCGCCAGGGACTGCTAGCTAGAAATTTTTCCGTGGGGTCCTGCCGCCTGTCAGCGCCAGTCCTATATGTAATTACCTACTGCAAGAACCCTCTCGAAGTAAGATGAGTAGTGATGGAGGCTGCCATCAGGCCAAGAAGGGGTAGGATCGGCCGGGCCGGGATGGTCCTAGACGAAACCACCCACGAAGCCTGATAGATCAGGGTCTCCACCCTGTCTGGAGGAAGGAAGTCTCTGCATTGGACCGTATCCAGAACCACCCCAATAAACTGTAGTCTCTGGAATGGAGACACGGATGACTTGGTAATACTGACAGTAATCCCCAGTCTGCCAAAGAGGTCCAGGGTAAAGAAGAGAGCCTCCAGTAAAGAATCCCTGGACGTGGCTAAGATCAGCCAATTGTCCAGGTAAGGGAAGACCGCAATACCCTGGCGGTGTAAATAGGCCGCCGCCACCGCCGGGCACTTGGTAAACACCTGGGTGCTGAGGACAGATCAAAGGGGAGTGCTCGAAACTGGAAGTGCTCCCCTTGGAATTGGAACCGCAGGAAATAGCGGTAGCTGGGGAAGACTGGGATGTGCAGGTAAGCATCCTGCATGTCCAGAGCGCACAACCAGTGATTCTCCAGAATAAGTGGAATGAGGCTCTGGCGCGTGAGTATCCTGAACTTTTTGTACTCGACGAAGAGATTGAGGCTGCTCAAGTCGAGGATGGGTCTGAAGTCTCCTGTCTTTTTGGGAACCAGGAAAAAAATGAGAGTAGAACGCGCTCTATTGCATCCTTGAGCAAGAGGCTTTGAATTTCTTCTCGGACGAGAAGAGCTTGATCCCTGGAGTAAGAAGACCTTTTTGGCGGAGATTCTGGAGGGACTTCCAGAAACTCTACAGTGTGCCCGACAGACACCAACTGCAGGACCCAGGTTATCGCCTTCCATTCCTGTGCATGGCGGGTGAACCTCCCCTCCCCCCACCTGCTCCTCGTCGTAAGACTGAGGAGTCAGTGGGGACAGGGAGTCAAGGTGGCAGGACATTCAGGGGGAGGACCCCCTGAACGTCTCTGGTTCTTGCAAGGCCAGAGGAGTGGCTGAACCCACGGCCTTGCATTTGCCCTGGCGCTTGCTTTCTCTGCCTCCAGGTCCTTTTCCGAAAGCGCTGTTGCTGTTGAGTGCCCCGTCGGTACATGGACTTAACTGATCTTAGGGCAAGACATCTGTCCTGGAGATCAGTAATATCTTTGGTGTCTACACCAAAAAGCACCAAGCCCTGGAAGGGGGCACCCTGGATTGCAGACTGAACTTTGTTGGCGAAGCCAGGAATGCCACCTTAAGGCGATGGCAGTTGCCGAAGCGCAAGCCACTGAGTCGACGGAGTCATATGTGGCTCGCAAAGCATGCCTACAGGAGAAGCAAGAGAGGCAAGCTCCTCCTTGAGGCTCGAGAGTTTCATAGACTTGACTCTGGCCTCTAATCTGGCTAAGGTAGCCTTTTGGTGTGACACCATGTGGGCCACATAACTGAGGGATATAAGCGCGCATGTGGCTGAAGAATAAACTTTTCTGCTGAACCGGTCCATCTGCCTCGACTGTCTGGAGGAGAGGTCCTCACGTGCAGCGGAGCGGCCAAGAGCAGCTGAAATGACGACAGAGTCCACCTTAGGATGCATCTTCAGAAACGGAGCTTCCTTCAGTGCATGGTATATCCCTGTCCGCCCTCTTGGGGACAGCCGGGAGAGAATGAGGCATCTGCCAGACCGTAGAGGTGAGGCCCGATCTAGGGAGGAATGGGGACCAGAGACAGAGACTCCAAGTCCAGGTGTTTGGCTAGTCTCTGTCTCATGGGGTCCTGATCCTCCGACTCCCAGTCTAAGAAACCTTTCGTTGACCTCAGAAGATCTGAAGGCAGGGTCCTCAAGGGGGCGGCGACTTGCAGGGCATCTTCTGCCGACTGAAATTGACATCCTGAAATCATCCTCATCAGCCCCTGGTCAGGAAGATTCGGATGTCCGGAAGGGTGATGTCCTGACGTGCAACCCCCGAGACATGTACCATGGACGGAGAAGAGCTTCTCGGGGATGCAGACCTTGGAGAACATAAGTGGGAGTTTTGTCTCCAGGTCTGACACAAACTCTAAGCGCACCCCCTGCCACCAAGACTGGATTAAGGTCTTGAGGTCTGGCGTAGCCAGAGGTGGAGGGGGCATTACTGGTGGGGGTGGGTAGTGATAACCCTGGTATCCCTGAAAATGATGGTCGGGACTATAACCAGGGTAGTACTGTCCAAAGGAACTCCATTCAGGAGGAGGACCAGCCTGGAAATGGTCCCCAGGATACCCGAAAGGGTAATGTGGGACAGTCCGGAGTCTAGTATAAATCCCCCGTCATCAGATCTGACAGAGGGGTACCCACGTTGGACCCGTGTAGTATAAATCTGGGGAGGCGTCGGGACAACACCACCCGATCAGCGTAGAAAGGTCTGGCATTGGAGGCACGCACGAAGGGGCTCAGACTGCAGGGACGGGTCTGGTGCAGACCACAGAGCCCTGGCTGTGGAAGAGTCATCAAGTATCTGGCGTCGAGTTGGTTAGCCAGATCCACGATGGGTGGAGCTCGGGGCCTCCCACCCCTGTGACCCCGTCAAGCCGCAGGACAAACCTAAGAGAATCCACTCGTCCCGAGGGGTCCCGCTTATCGTCGCCTGAGGTACCCGCCTGAGAAGGGAGGGTAAGGGTAAAGGAAGAGGGGCATTCTCCCCCTGTGTCTCTGCCAGGTGTCGGGTGAGGCGCTGTTAGGCCCTGGTCGGGAGAACCATGCCTGAGCGGCCGTTGGAAACAGGCGCCTTATCAGGCAGGCCGGCAGGGAGGAGCCCCGGCAGACTTATTGGCTGGTGACGGAGAGCGGGTCTCCGGAGCCGGCGGTCGACTGACTCTGACAAGATTTTCCAGACTTGCGACTGCCTGGGTCTTCTTAGGCGGCAGCTGAGAGGGCAGCTTGCTCTGCCGAGGGCCGCTGAGGTCTCAGGGCTGGTCTGTGGAGTGCTCCTGCTCTCAAGATTTCCTCTTGTGGTGCTTCTTGAAGGGAGAAGATTTCTCAGAAGAGGACTCTCTAATGTGGTCCATTTGCTTCTCTAATGAAGATAAGCGGACTTTAAGAAGGTGGGCCTCCAAAAGTCTGCTATCTCCGCTTTTTGGTGGCCTGATTAAATGTCTGGCACTCCGAGCAGGATGAGACACGGTGGTCTGGGCCCAAACAAATCACGCACTTCAAACGACAGTCCTTACGAGGGATCTGCATGCCACAGGACGAGTACTTCTTCTTGGGTGAAGACATTAGGTAAATGTAGAATTGAAAGGGAGGAGTGATTTACAAGCATCTATTAAAATGCTTCCCTCCGGGGAAGGGGGGCCCAATACACTAGCCTTTGGCACCTGCAGGCTAGATTGGGTGCAATGCCTCGCACACGCTCCTCGCGTCCCCACTCGGTGGCGTGCACACACAAGGCTGAGGACTGTGGTAGGTGGGGCAGAAAATGTGCTCCTCATCTGAAGAGCTCCGGGTCCTGCCACCACGAAGCCCCAGTCAGCCCAGACCAGCCCTGGTATGTGAAGTTGGTTGGTAAGGCACTTCACCCCTGGAAGAGAGGCACCCTCCCGACATAGGGATACGTCGGGCTATCCAGGTAAGCTGCAATTGGGGCTGCTGGATAATGGCAGGTATCAGGAAGGTGTCTGACATGGACTGAGTGTCCAGACTGTAGTGATTTGTAAAGATATGTACTGACCTCCATGTAGCCGTGCTTCACAGATTTCCAGCAGGAGAACATCCCTGGCAGCGGCTACTGCAGCAGCTGTACCCCTTGTGGAATGTGCCCTCAGGCCTACTGTGGGCTCCTTACCAGCTTTACTGTAGCAAAACTGGATACACGCTACTATCCAACGTGAAATGGTTTGTTTAGAAGTTGGTTTTCCTTTTCCCACATCCCCATAAGTCACAGCTGCTGTTTGTCCTGCCTGTGGCCCGGTTTGGTCAAGACAGTAGCCAAGAGCTCTCTTGACATCCAGGCTATGCAGCCTGTGTTCCCCTGAACTAGAATGTTTAGTGAAAAAGACTGGCAAAGTGATTGACTGGTTCACATGGAAATCAGAGACTACTTTCGGAAGGAATTTCCTATTGGTCCCAAGGACCACTTTATCTCTGAGGAATGAAACATAGAATTTGACAGCAGATAAGGACTGCTTGGCCCACCTAGTCTGCCCATTTTCCTACCTAACAGATAAGCTGCAGATCCTAGTTAACCAACAGCTTACTTCCTCCTATCCCCCACTAGGACTGCCTTATGTCTGTCCCATGAATTCTTGAATTCCTCCACGACCTCCTCAGGGAGGCTGTTCCATGCATCCACAACCCTCTGTGAATAAATACTTCCTCACATTACCTCTGAGCCGTCCCCCCTCCATCTTCAAATTGTGTCCCCTTGTTCTTGCACATCTCTTTCTGAAAGATGCTACCCTCTTGGACTTTGTTGATTCCCTTGAGGTACTTGAAAGTTTCTATCATGTCCCCTCTCTCCCTTCTTTCCTCAAGGGTATACATATTAAGCTCCTTTAGTCTTTCTTTGTACATCTTCTGGTGCTGACCCTGCACCATTTTGGTTGTCCTCCTCTGGACAGCCTCCACTCTGTCTGTGTTTTTGCAGAGATAGGGTTTCACCAACTGTCTGTACAGAGGGATAACAACTTCCTGTTTTCTTCTACTGATGCCTCTCCCTATGCATCCCAGTATCCCCCCAGCCTTCCTTACTGCCTCCTCACATTGCTTGCTCACCTTTAGGTCATCTGATATAATTACCCCCAGGTCCCTTTCCATTTTTACTGTTGTCAGCATCTCACCCCCCACTGTGTACTTTTCCCCCCGACTTTTTGTTTCCCAGGTGCATTATTTTGCACTTCTTTGCACGAATCTGAGCTGCCATACATTTGACCATTCCTCCAACCTTGCTAAGTCCCTTCTCATCCTTTCCACTCCATCTTGTGTATCAACCTGTTGCAGATCTTTGTGTGCGTCTGCAGAGACATACTTTTCCTTCCAGTTCCTCTGCAATGTCACTTATAAAGACATTAAAAGGACCGTCCCAGTACTGAACCCTCACGGTACCCGCTAGTAACCCTCCTTTCTTCACTGTGGACTCCATTTACTACTACCCTTTGCCTGTTGTCTAGCCAATTTTTTATCCAGGCTACCACCTTGGAACCCACTCCAAGGCTGGCTAACTTGTGTATTAATCTTTTGTGTGGGACTGTATCAAATGCCTTGCTAAAATCTAGGTAGGCCATGTCCATAGCCCCTCCCTGGTCTACTACTTTGGTCAACCTGTCAAAGAAATCTATTAGATTTGTCTGACATGACCTTCTCATCGTGAATCCATGCTGCCTTGGGTCCTGTGCACCACTGGCCTCTAGGTACTCAACAGTTTTTTTCCTTCAGAAGCGATTCCATCATTTTCCCTACCACTGAGGTCAAACTAACTGGTCTGTAGTTTCCTGAGATGATATGTAGTTTTGCTCTATACACAGGGCTTGTAGCTCGCTAATCCTTCTGACTGAGGTGATAGCCACCAGGAAGATAGCTCTCCCAGTTACAAACTTCAGATATGCTATAGCCATGGGCTTGGGTGGTAATGCAAACACAGAGGTCCCAAGATGGGACCAGTTCCCTATGGGGAGGGTGCAAATGAGCTAACCCTTTGAAGAATTTTTTGAAAATACGAGCTAGCAGCCAAAGAGACACCCTTGCCCGCCGAGAGACAGGCAGAGAATGATGCCAGGTGGACCTTAAAGAGTAACTTTTTATGTTGTCCCCTCAGGAAGCACAAAGAACCCCTACCTGCTCCCAAATCCAATCCTTGTAATCTTTTCTTGTGCAAGTGCCCCTGCGCTACGTTTAGTGACATCACTATATGAAGAGCGTGGGAGCGCGCTCCTATAGACATGAACGGAGGCTGATTTTTGAAGTTAAATTTTGGTAGTTTAGATGGCCATTCAGGTTAAGTGGTGGCCATGATTATTTTGAACAAGCATCTAAACTACCAAAATTTAACTAAAAAAAAAGAGCCCCCATTCATGTCTCTAGGGGAGCCCTAGCTCTTCATCTAGTGATGTCACAAAACGCAGGAAGAATGGGGCAGAGTGCACTGCAGAGGTGCAAGGAAGTGGAAGGGATTGGCACGTAGGGGGCTCATCAGAACCAAAATACAATCTCCTTCCTTCCTAAATTGGGGCACTTACTGTACACAAGAGAAGATTACAAGGATTGGGTTTGGGGGGCAGGTAAGGGTTCTTTGTGTTTCTTGGGGGGAAATCTGCTAGAGAGCACGATATTTGCTCTTTAAGAGTAGTGGGCTGTTAGCCCGATGTGTGCAAGTGGGTGAGGTAGTCCAAAAGGACTGGCAACCCTGACTGGGAAGGTACCATGCTGTTAGTATTACATCACATGGAAAACCCATTTAGAAGCATAGGTTTTCTTGATTGAGGGCTTCCTGGAGCCCCTGAGAACTCTAAGGACACCTTCAGAAAGGTGTAGGCCAGCATATTCTAGGTCTTCAAGAGCCATACTCAGTCCGAGAGACCTGAGGTTCGGGTACAGGATCCTCTCCTAAGAGAAGATCAGGAGATTGTGCCTCTGAGGGAGGTGTATAGGTTGGGCTACTGACAGGGAGTGCAGCAGTGAGTACCACGGCTGCCTGGCCCAATCTGAAGCTATCAGAATCATAGCAGCCGGTTTGGATCAGAGTTTGTTCAGGACCCTAAGCAAGAGGGGGAATGGAGGAAATGCATACAGGCTCCTCCCTGACCAAGCCAGCACCAATGCATCAATGAGCACTGTGCCCTTTGCTGGTGGCCTGCAACAAAATAGGGGCAACTGACGGTTTTCTTCTGAAGTGAAGAGGTCTAGCTCTGGTGTGCCCCACCTTCGAAATACCACCTCCAGTGCTTGTCTGTTTAGAGACCATTCCTGCCAGTTTTGATTGATTCTACTGAGTGCATCTGCCAGGGTTTTGTCCTTCCCTGGGAGGTGGATGGCTAAGAGAGCCACCTGTAGGGAGTACGCTAGGCTCTATATTTTAATTGCCTCTGTACACAGCAGGGTGGATCTTGTACCTCCTTGCTTGTTGATGTGGTACATCGTAGTGGCATTGTCTGTCCTGACCTGTACCACCTTGTCAATTACCAGGGATGCGAAGGACTGCAGTGCCAGAAACACCGCCCTGAACTCTAACAGAAAGCTGGATTCTGCCCCTGACTGGGCCGTCTGTGTCCTCCGCGGCTCGAAAAGCCGGGTAAGACTCATCCCTGGCTGGGGAAGCCCTGAGCAGCCGCTACTGGTCCTTCGCTCTGCACCTACCTCCCCGATTGGACTCCTGCTCACAGCTTGCTCTCCGATTAACCTGCCAGTCTCTCCGACTACTCTGCGCCCACTGAAATTCATAGCAAAATGCTGAACATTTTTACGCACCCCCCCCAACCTCAGGCCTAATTAAATAGACCTTAGCCCCACCCTCCTGCACGAGGCACCTCCCTGCCTGAAGCCCATTGGCTTCTCTTGTTTGGTTACTGCTTAATCCCCTCCAGAGCCTTTTCTTGCCCTCCGCTACTGCCTTAGCTATTATGACCATATCTACCTTGCTTCCACAGTTCCTCTTCCTCTCTTCAGTTTCCCCTTTTCTGCCTCCCTGCAGCCCGCTACCCCCTCCCCTTCCCATCACACAGTTAGACATTTCCTACCTCCACCCAGGCACCCTCCATTATGAGCCCTGCCCCCCCGCAGGTGCACCCCTCTATTATTGGCAGGACACTCACGAGCCAGCCGGCAAAAGGGCTGTGGGCCCACTTACCTCCTCTCTCACTCACATCACCACTCTGGCACCAGCAACCCTGCCTACACTCCTGCATGAAACGGACTCACAAACTCACTCTCAGGGAACTACGACTATGCACTCTGAAGCTCCTGCTCCTCCTGCTACAGCTGTCAGGCAATGTCCACCCTAACCCCTGCCCCAACACCCCTTCCTCAACCAGCCATACGAAACCACTTGGGGCACTATCCCTTGCTACCCTAAACGTCTGTAGCTTACTCCCTAAGCTTGATGCCCTGCAAATTTTTGCAACCCACTACAATCCTGACATTCTTGCGGTTGTCGAAACCTGGCTAATGCCCAAGGTCCCTGATCTGGCTATTGCTCTACCAGGTTATAACATTTTCAGGCTGGACTGGACGACTAAACGTGGTGGGGGTGTGCTATTTACCTCAAAGACACTCTCCTGGGTCACCCCATTACCACTACCATCCTGGACTCAGCTACGCAGATCCTCCCCATCAGAATCCTTCTAGGGGCACATAAAGCCCTTACAGTAGTCTCTGTGTACATCCCACCTAAGGAACAAGGGAAAGGTCTCAATGCCGTCTTGGATTTCATCAGTACCCAAACTTCAGGCTCAGAACTTATCCTGCTAGGTGATTTCAACATAAACTGGCTGGATCCGGAGATAGGGGGACTAAAATATGCCATCTCCTCAGCACACCTAACTCAGCTGGTTGACTCCCCAACCCAAACTACAAAACAGGTACTGGAACTCTCCTGGACTGGGTTCTTGCTAGCCATCCAACTCGCATCTCCATCCTCCCGGACTCTGTCAGCGATCATTCCCCTGTTATATGTGTTTAGTCAAACAAATTCTGTAAACCCCCCCCAAAGGTCAGCACCAGCAGAGTCCTTCCTTGTCAGCAGCTGTCTCACCTTAAATCCAGACTCAGTAAGCATGACTGGACTCCGTTATACAAGGCAACTGATGTCAACTCTGCCCTTGACTACTTCATCAATGCTTTCAACGAGGCCTGTGATTCGTAAGCCCCCTTCAAGAAGCGCAAAGTCAATACCCTTTGCAACCCATGGCTGTCTGCTGAGCTCATTACATAGCTAAAATCAACGTACCGCCTCTGGATGCTGGCATGGGCTTCCAGTGCGCAAACAGACATACAGAACTATAAGCGGGTCCGTAACGAATGCACAAAATCAATCCGCCAAAAGAAAAGTGCCTATTACAAGGATGCCCTCACTAACACCTGGGGAAATGGGCGAGCCTTCTGGAACAATATTAAAGAAGTTACTGGGAAGCAGCCCAAAACCTCCCCTACCATGCTAAATGTTGATGCGACCATTACTCTTGACCCAACTCTCATTGCCAACACCTTCAACGTTGCTTTTACTGACTTCAGCAATGTTCTCCACCCTGACTTTTTCCTGGATAATGACACCCCTACTCCCCACCTAAGCTCTCCTGCTCCATCTAAACACCCGCCTTTCTACTTCAACTCAGTCAAGATGCACGAGGCCTGTAAATATATTACTAAGGCAATCTCTAAATCTAGATATAGTGGTGACACGATTGACTTCAAAATACTCTCTCTCACCCTCGAAGAAGTGCTAGGGCCCTTGACGAGGATCTTCAACTTCTCCCCTGACAAATGGAAAGCAGTTACTGTTACGCCGGTACATAAAAGTGTTGACAGGGCCCTCCATGGGAACTATAGGCCGATCTCCATATTACCTCCCCTCTCCAAGGCCCTTGAACGCATTTGTTGCTGATCAACTCACTGACTTCCTGGACAAACACAATACTCTGTGTGCACAACATGGATTCAGAAAAGGACATAGCACCACATCCGTCCTCCTAGAATTCACTGGAGCCTTGCACAGTTCTCTGGACAGTGGTCAACTCACCGGGTCAGTCTTCATCGATTTAACAAAGGCGTTTGATACCGTCCACATGACCTACTACTTGAACAGTTTCTGAAGGCTGGGCTCTCACCGGATTCCACAGCCTGGTTTCAAAGTTACTTGGAAAATCGTTTGCAAAGGGTAAACATTAATGATGTCCTCTCTGATGTAAGACCTGTCCGCTTGATTGTCCCACAGGGATCTATACTGAGACCTCTACTATTCAGCCTTTTCCTGAACACCCTCCCGCAATCTTGCCCCGAAAAATAATTTTATATGCAGATGATGCCATAATTCTCGCTTCCCATAAGGACCCATTACCCCTACAAAACAAACTACAGCTTGGTTTCGTCTCTGTTGAAAACTGGTTTAGTAAGCACAAGTTGGTCCTCAACTACAAAAGGAAAAAAAAAAAAAGAGGCAAAGTCAATTCTTTTTAGTAGCTCCCAAAACCGGCACAGGCTCCATCTACTATCCATCGCAAATTGCCTAGGAGTTACCCTTGAGCAAGTGCAATCCTTTAAATACCTCTGTATAACATTGGACCCCAATCTATCCTATGGCACTCACATCGATAGTGTTGCCAAAACAGCAAATACTCGTCTTGGCCTACTTTACAGGCACAGGCAACATCTCTCCCCTGAAGCCTTGACTATCGCCGTCCACAGTTCTGTTGTCTCTATCATCGACTATGGGCTGATCATGTACGCTCTGCCTCAGCTACTGCTCTCAAACGCATATCTACTTGCCTCAACAAAGCCTCTCAGCTTCTCACTGGTTCATGCTGTCTTACACATATGTGTGATCTTTATGCTCAAACTGGATGGCGTCAACTGTCACACCGCATAAAGTATCTAACCTGCATTATGGTGAAGAAAATCACCATGGGCCTCATGCCCCCTGGTGTCCAGTCTATACTACACCCAAGCAATAACCCTCACCTCACCAGGGGGTCAGCAAAACAGCTTCTACAGGTTCCCCGCTGTCATACCGCACTAGGCCAAAGATCTTTTGCTTATAGGGCCCCAAGTTGGATAAATGGTCTCAGCTGTGACATCTCCTCCATTCCCAAACTGGGCATGTTTAAATCCAGGCTCTGCCTTCTCCTCACTGCCTCCAGTTCCTGTGACTGCCTCAGTTAATAAGCCCAACGAACCTCCACCCTAGTCCTATCTGCTCCCTCTTCCTAGCACTTACATTTCTCAATCCCCCGTTACACCAGCACTTCTCTCTGTTTTGATGTTGACAATGCCCCTGGCTGCGTATATGAACACTGTTCTTATACTGTATTTTTTTGTTTCTTTATTAACTGTATTGTACTGTAATCTGACGTGGAACCTTCGTAAAAGAGCCTTGGCTCAAAGGTAATTGTAATCCTAGACTCTAAATAAATAAAAATGTGCAGGAGTGACTCTGCAGGGGACTGAGTGCCGTGCACTATGTGCTGTTCCAGATGTGTACCCCCACCCTAGGAGGGAGGCATCTGTTGAAGTACCAATGTGGGGAACTCCTCCTTGAATGGGAACCCCTCTCTGAAGTGGTTTCTGTCTTGCTACCACTACAGAGCCTGCAACAGTGTCCCTGACACTGGTACCAGCTTTGTGAGAGAATCTCTCCTTTTGCACCAGTGTGCTCTGGGGTGGAACGGAATGTCTTATCTGGGATCTGCAACCCTGGACTGTTCTCCAGCTGCTGCAGCCATGTACCCCAGCAACCTTAGGAAATGCCTTGCTGGCCTTGATTTACCGAGACAGAAGGATCCTGCGATGACTCTGCCCTGAGGGAGGAAGGCCCTCCCTTGCAGGGTATTCAACTCTGCCCCTATGAAATTTAGTACCTGAGCAAGTTGAAGTACAGACTTTTGGACACTGATCAGTAACCCAATGACTCTAGGGTATCCTGGGTGAACTTGAGAGCATCTTTTACTCGCTATGGTGACTGCCCCACCACTAGCCAGTCCAGGTAGGGGAACACAGTGATGCCCTGCCATCTTAGGTATGCTACTACCACTGCCAAGCACTTTGTGAATGCCCTTGGAGCAGAGGTTAGACCGAATGGCAGGGCTGCAAACTGATAATGTCCTGAAGGCAGTCTGCATCTGAAATATTTTTTGTGAGATTCCCTGAAGGGAATGTGAAAGTAGGCATATTTCAGATCCAGTGATGCCAGCCAGTCTCTTTGCTTAAGCGTAGGAAGTATCATTGTCAAGGTCACCATTTTGAACTTTGGCTTTGCTAAGTGCTTGTTCAGAGCTCTTTGATCTAAAATGGGTCGCCACTCCCCATTTTTCTTTAAGGTTAGGAAGTATCTTGAGTAGAACTCCTTCCCCCTTTGGGAGAGAGGAACTGGCTTCAATGCTTTTGCTACCAGCAGGCTGGACACTTCTGTTTCCAGGAGTGCTCTTTCTGTGATTGATGCTGGTCTGAAAAGCTTCGACCTGAGCTTGGGAAAAGATCTGAAGCTGAGGGCTAGGCCCCGACTCACTACATCCAGAACCCATTTGTCTGTGGTGATGGTTTCTCAAGCCTGGAAGTAGTGAGCAAGCCTGCCCCCTACCGGCAGAGCGGAGGCAACCCTGACTAACACATCAGGGAGTCTGTTTTGGTTGGGCTGTAGCCTGTGGGATCTGAACCCCATGCCTAGAGCTCCTTCTGCCCCTAAAGTATCCTCTCTGTTGTTGATAGGGGTGCTCTGTGCCTGGAAAAAAGGTCTGCTGTAGCCTGACCTACCTCCAACCTCCCCTTCCCTGTGGCCCATAGGAGGTGGAAGCCTTCTCTTTTGCGGTATTGCTCTTATAGGTGATTTGTATTCATCCACCTTCATGTATGCCTCTTTTGTCACTCTGCCTATACACACTGCAGCCCAATCAGCGTCAGCAGCTTCTTACACCACTTGTTATACCAAGGGTTACTCGGTCCCTAACCCACATCTCACTGTACCTCTACTCTACACACTGCAGCCCCATCAGCAGCTTCTTACACCCCTCGTTATACTGAGAGTTACTCGGTCCCTAAACCACATCTCACTGTACCTCTACATAAGGGATCCCCATCAGGGTTAGTAGCTTCTTGCACTCCTGGTTGTGCTGAGAGGTTACTTTCACCAGCCTCTTGGTGAACTTCTCAATATTTTCCACTTCACCTGAAAATACAAAAAAAAAAAAAAAAGTAAACAACTAAATGAGGTGCCACTGAATAACAGTTTCGTAAATTTAGTACAGGACCAAGGATTCCCAAGCTCACTGATTTTCTAAAACAGGGCTTACACAGTACAGTCTTTTTCATGATGACCCACATTTACAAGTGTCTGGCCAATAAGTCAGTTACTATGTTTAGTCATTATAAGACGATCCAAAACATTTTTTTTTTTGTTTAAACTTTCATGCTGCAATTATCTGCCACCAACACTTTAGACATCTTACTAACCCATGGACTTCCTTACCAACATGGAAGGCTGCACTGTCAGAGTGCTCCCTCCTAGCCATGCCTCTAATCCCTCTACTCCGGATAGAGATTTGCTTAAATTCACTAATGTCTGCAGCAGTTCAGAGGATCACTTTCCACAATGCTCTCTGTCCACCAACATTTCATGCAAGTTTCTTACAGCTCTGCAGCAGAGGTTCATGGAAGCCGGATTTGGACAGAAATAGCAGAAACAGGAAATTAAAATCCCCGCAGAGAAAACAAACTTATGTATCCTTCTTTCTACTACTGTACTAGTACTCAGTTCACAGGCGCACTAAGGCAGTTTCCACTGAGCATTCCCAATCCCCAGAACAGTCTTCAAGCCAAAGTACTACCTACTACTACCACCACCCTATTATACATTCTGGCTCTGCCCCAACTGGTGTCAGATTTGAAGAGTGGGACACAAACGCAAAGCAAGCCTTACCAGGGACGCTAGGTTGGTCACGTAGATGTGAAATGAATACTATTTTCTTCTAACTACCTAGATGCAGTTTACTAGTCACACATAGGCAGACACCAAGCAGCCCCGGGGTGGGGTGGGCTAGTTGTCTGCCCCAAGGCTTTTAGGCAGCAAAAGACTGGAGGACTGAAGACCCAAAAGTAGCATCCTGGCAGCTGTGGAGATTGATACAGTAGTGGAAAATGAAACTGTTGGCATTAAAATATGTAGCAGACAGACATATTTCTGAGATGAAGCAAGACAGGCAGCGGTATGTCTGATGGAATAAGCTCATAGCTTCCATTTAGTTTTTGTTGACTGGGTAAGTGCACTAGACAAATTCTGCCTCTTTTCAGGCACAACCCCAAATAGGAAGCTCCTTCCCAGCCAACTAACACAAAGCGCAACACAGTATCTGATCCACCTACCAATGATCTGTGAGGGGACAGATGGTCTACACCTTTGAAAAACCTGTAGGCTACTTTCTCCTGAGCCACCACCAGTATACCAGCTTCGGCACAATATGCAGAGATGGCCGCCAGGAGCACCAAAAAGGACACAGCTTGAACCCCAAAGATGAGATGAGAGGCATTCAACAGTATGTGAGCCCATGCTCCACACACCAATATAAAAATCTTTTACAGGACAGTCAAACTCCACATGCCAGTAAGAAGATCTCTTCCACTTGAAACAGTAGTTTTTTTTGTTGAGGGTCAACTCCTTTACCATTCTGACTGAAAACCCAAGGGCCTGGAACACTAGCCACTCAGGAACCAGGCTGTAAGATGCAGGGACTATAACTTATGTGATTCATCTTTTGTATTGGCTGCTTTTGAAAATCAATCATGATTTTAAATAAAGTTTATGGTAAGAAAATAAATAAAACCATCCAGCTGTTCCCTCCAATCTACCGTTTATCCTCCTTAGGCATCTGCTTCAGCCTCTGCCCCGCTCCTGCACTACTGGCATCCATCTCCCCCTAGGATTGACCTCTGTCTGGTCCCCACAGATTACCCCTCTATGGCAGGGTGGAGAGGAGGAGGAAGGAGGGGGCGAGCCAGCCCCACTGTACTCATCCAACTTAGCCAAGACTTCCTGAGTGATGGCACAGGTCTGTGGAGTGCAAGCAGGGCGTCATGTAACCCAGGTTCCATTTTTCCTCGGGAGTTCTCTCTCTATGTCCCTCTCACCACCCCATGATGACAAGCGCAGTCTCGGTCGACTTAAGACAGTAGCAGCACACACTAGGCATGCGCCACCCCTCACGAGGGAGCAAGCTCCCTAGCTCGCCACGAGGAACTGCTGCTGCACCACAGCTTGGCCGTCTCCCTCCCTCGCTGCCTGATCCCAGCAGGCCCAGACTGGCTTCTGAACCCGGGCAGATGGCATGGAAGCGCAGTGTGTTTCCACGGAGACATCAGGCATCCCCAGAACCAACATTGTTAATGGGAATTGCTCACAAAATGGGTAATATGTGGGGGGACACCCGATGGCCCAGTGGGTAGCATGTCGCGCTGGTGACCCAGGGTTGGTAGAGAACTCAGGAGCTGGGTTTGGCTGGGAAGGTGTCTGGATCCTCTGTTGCATGTGAGACTGTCACTGGGGCTGTACCTGATATTGTGCAGGTGAGTGGGGCAAATGGAGCCAGCGTATGAGGCCAGGCCCATTCCCCAATGCCATGCAGGTCGCCTGGTAATCTGGATGTGTGTACTGGGTGAGGGGCTGATGGCTGGCTGGCTCCGGGAAAGATAAAGTGTTGTGGGGTTGGGGGGATATGCACCCAACCAGGGGCTCGCTGGTACTTCTAGTGCTTTAAGAGCCAAGCTATGTAATGACAAATGATTATGAAAAGGAGAAAACTGACAAAGGGACTGAAGAACAGGAATATATGCCTCCTTGACTTCCAGAGATGCCAGGGGAAAAAATCCTCTGGCAAGCACTGCTGAGCTGAAGGTCCACGGTGTTTCCATCTTAAAGAAATGAGAACCTGATTCTTGTGGTGAGGCATCTACAAACTAGGACAACCCGATGCCTCCTGTTAACTTGGGAGCACCAAAGAAAATGAAGTACAGTCCTGATCACCACCTCTGCTGGGTGGGGTGGGGTGGTTGGATTACTTTAATTTATCGGGAATGGCCAATAAATACAGGTTACTCACCTGTAACAGGAGTTCTAGGAACGGTATATGTTGTTCATTCACACTGTCTGGCAGGTTCCTTGCCGCTTTAAATCTTGCCGGAAGGTCTTCAAGCTGGCTCCTCTCACCCACCCGGGTAGTAAAACTCTCGGGTTCACTCTGCTGACGCCAGATCTGTTCGCTGGAAGCCAGGTTGTGCGTCGGCTGGGGAGGTCGTGTGGATGAACAACGTATACCATTCCTAGAACTCCTGTTACAGGTGAGTAACCTGTATTTCTAGGGACATGGATATGTTGTTCATCCACACTGTTTGGCAGACTCCTAGCAGTTCTCCGGGAGGGAGGCAAGGCGCACACCCCCTACTTAGGGAATAAAGAATGGAGAACCGAGGCCCCAAAACCAGCATCCCGGCGTGACTCAAGGTCGATGTGGTAATGGATGATGAAGGTGTGTGCTGACTTCCAGGTAGCAGCCCTGCAGATTTCCTGGATAGGGACGTCCCTGGAAGCAGCCACCAATGCAGCGGTATGCGGTAGAATGAGCTCTTATCCTCTGGGAGGCTCCATGCCCGCCAACCTATAGCAGAGATCTATGCAGGAGGTGACCCACCTGCCTATCGTCTGCTTGGCTGCAGGTCTGCTAGGTGCAGCTTCAGCGTAGGTGACAAACAGCTAGCGAACCTCTCCCCAAACTTCAGCCGTCCGCTCCTTATAATAAGTGAGCGCTCTTCTAGGGTCCAAAGTATGGAGCCTACATTCGGCCTCCGAGGTGTGATTGGGGTAGAACACCGGCAGAGTCAACACTGGGTTAAGGTGAAACTCTGACACCACCTTCGAAAGGAATTTCGGTTGGGGGCGCAGGACAACCTTGTCCTTGTGGAAGACCAGATAAGGAGACTCGATGGAAAGCGCATGGAGCTCTCCCATCCTTCTGGCTGACGTGACAGCCACCAAGAAGGCGGTCTTCCACGACAGGTGAGAGATGTCACACCTGTGCATCGGTTCAAATGGCCTGCCCATAAGCTTAGCCAATACCAGCAGTAGATCCCACGGAGGTGGAGGTTCTAACACCAGAGGGGATATGTGATGAAAGCCTTTGAATAAGCGCCAGACCACCTTCTCCTGCGCCACCGACTCGCTTCCGCCCCACCTCGCAAGCAGAGATGGCTGCCAGGTGCACCTTTAAGGGTCGGTCAATCAAGCCCTTGCTGAGAAAGGGACCACAGGTAGTCCAGAATGCTTGCCAAGGAACAGGAGGAAGGGTCCAGGCCCTTGCCTGACACCAAATGGAGAATCTCTTCCATTTGAAGGCGACCATTTTCTGGTCGACTTTACGGGACGCCTCAACAACGTTGAGGACTCCGCCAGAAAGACCCAAGGCCTGGAACCTAGCCGCCAGGAACCAGGCCATCAGGTGCAGGGATTGAAGGTCCGGATGGAATACCTTCCCTGACTGAGATCAGGTCCGGGTGGGCTGGAAGCCGCTCGGAGCCTGGAGCTGAGACTGAGGAGATCTGGATACCAGAACTGGCAGGGCCAGTCTGGGGCTACCAGAATCACCTGCGCCTTGTCCCTCCTCACCTTGAGAAGCAGCTTGTGGATCAAGGGAAATGGGGGAAAGGCGTAGAAAAAGCCCGGGGTCCACAGCCTCGAGAAGGCATCCCCCTGCAGCATTCTCCCTGGAGGCAAACAGGTCCGCCTGAGGCGTGCCCCAGAGGGAGAACAGATCTTGTACTACCTCCAGCAGGAGAGACCACTCATGGGACGCAGCCTCTATCAGGCTTAGGGCATCGGCCAGGGTGTTGGAGGCTCCTGCCACATGAATGGCTAGGAGATCCGCCTCCAAGCTGCGCACGAGTGACCAAATGCGGAGAGCTTCCCTGCACGGAGGCATGGAGCGCGTCCCACCCTGGCGGTTTAGGTAGTACATGGTCGTGGTATTGTCCGTCTGGACCTGAACCACTTGACCACGTGAGAAAGCAGGTGGGCGGTGAGGCTGGGCAGATGGCTCGGAAGCTCAGCAGGCTGATGTGGCATCAGGACTCCCGAGGGACCAGAGGCCGTGCGCTCTGTGCTCCCCAGATGGGCATCCAACCCATCAGAGAGGCATCGGTCGATAGAGAGACCGTCGGCCTGGGGCGGACAAACAGGATGCCCTCCTGCAGATGTGCTGGAACGGTCCACCACTGGAGAGCTGCCCACATCCCCTGGGTCACTGTCACTAGCTGATCCAGCGGATCGAAGTGCTGTGACCATTGGCCGGCCAGTCCCCATTGAAGGGGACACATGTACCAGCGGGCCCAACGGACCACGCTGGTGCAGGCCGCCATGAGGCCCAAGAAGTCCCGGGCAGGGCGCGATTGCCCAACCTGAAATGATTGGGCAAAGGAGGAAAGAACCTCGGCCCTGTCCGCTGGGAGCCGTACTCTGGCTCGTAGAGAGTCAAGCTCTGCCGCAGTGAATTGTATCACCTGCTTTGGCACGAGTTCCGACTTGGCCTCGTTGATGAGGAGGCCAACCTGTGAGCAAACCTGGAGGGCCAGATCTCTGGACCGCTCCACCTCCGCTCTGGAGGGGGCTGCAATCAGCCAGTCATCCAGGTAGGGGTACACCCGGACCCTTCGGCACCGCAGGAATGCTGTCACCACTGCCATGCATTTGGTGAAGACCCTGGGAGCTAGAAGGCCGAAGGGCATGGCCCGGAACTCGTAAAGGGATCCCTCCGCTCTGAAGCGGAGGAATCTCTGGTGGGACGGACAGATGGGGACGTGAAAGAACGCGTCCTGAAGGTCCAGGGAACAGAACCATATGCCTCGTTCCAAGGATGGGATTATCTGAGCCAGAGTGACCATCCTGAAGGTCCGAGACCTTAGGAACCTGTTCAGGTCGTGCAGGTCGAGAATGGGGCACCAGCCCCCCGTCCGTTTTGGGACCAGGAAGTACCTGGACACAAACCCCGGGTCTGGAGGAGGATCCGCCACCTTCCTGATCACCTCTTTTAGACAGGGCAATGCTCATTTCGGCGGGCCAACAGCAAGGCTGCGGACCCAGTGTCCCCACGAGGGGCGTCGGCTCAGAAGGGTGGAGCCTGCTCTAACTCCAGAGGCAGACCCTTTCCTACCACCTCCAACACCCAGCGGTCCGTGGTGATAGCGGACCAGGCGGAAAGGAAGTGGCAGAGCCGCTCCACTGGGGAGTGACGAGGTGGGGCACCCCTCGACCCGTCACTGGGCAGGCTTGGAGGAGGGACCGGCCGAGGGACCTCCTGGGCCTTTACCTCCCTGCTTCCTATTGGAGGAAGCCGCGGGCTTGGGTTTGGGATGCCAAGCGTGAGCCTGCTGGCCCTGTTGCTGGTGCTGTTGGGATGGACGTGCCGCAGGCGCAGAAGAGCGAAAGGACTTATGCTGCTGCTGTCGGTGGCCTTTGTCCTTCCGGGCGGAGGTGACCGAGTCCAGAGTGGCATTGGACTTCTCGATCCGCTGGGAGGTGACCTTCCACTCCAGGGCCGAAGAGGTCGGTCCCCAAGAAGGGGACATCTGCCAATTTGTGCTCGGTATCCGCCGTGAAGGTGGATATCCTCAGCCATGCTCTGCGGCACATGGCCACCGTGGCCGCAACCAATCTGGCGCAGGAGTCTCCTATGTCCAGAGCCATTTGGAGCTGCTGCTTAGCCACTGCCCTGGTCCCAAACCTGCCGGACCGTGGTCTGCAGGTTGGCCAGGAGATGAGGGATCACCTCATCCAGGGAGCCCATGAGGGGGTGGGAGAAGTGTGCCATCAGTACGGCCAAGCTGGCCTGGTGGAGGCCAAGGGAGGACGCAGCGTACACTTTGCACCCGGCGTAGTCTAGCTTTTTGGACTCCTTGTCGGGGGGGCTTGTCCACGTCCTAAGCGTTCCGGAGCGGCTGGAAGCGCTGTTGGTGACCAACCCCTCGGCAGAGGGGTGTTCCAAAAACCCGGGCAAAGAGCCGGTAAGGGCCGCATACTTCCTGGCCATTCTGGCCGAAGGCGCAGGGCAGGAAGCAGGCCGCTGCCAAAGCTCCAAGGCTGGGCCAACTATGGCCTCAGTCACCAGAAAGGCCTCCGTGAGGGAATCCCCTCGGTCCAGTATCTCCGTCAGGGGATACTTGGCCCGTTTGGATACGGGCTCGAGCTGCATCCCAGTGGACTCCGAGATGAACCGAAGCAAACCCATGAAGGACGATGGGCTTTCGTCCAACGACTGGCCCCCGGAGGACTCCAGGTCAACCGGCCTGGAGAACAGGGAGGAGTCATTGTCGGACTCGAGGAGTCGCGAAGAGCTGCCTGGGCCTGAGCCACCTCCACCTGCCAGGGACGGTCGGGAGTGAGGGTGACCGACAACCTGTGGGGCAGGCCTTGACCCGACTGAGAGTCCTTGGTCGGTGCCCCCGATTTCGGTTGTGGAGGTGGAGGTTCCACCACAATCGGTGGGGCATCAGGTTTCGGCTGAACAACCGGCCCAGGCTTGGGCATCTCGACTACTGCGAGGGGTTGTTTCGGCCGCTCGGGTGACAGCCGAGGAAGGCGTCGGCTTGCTCCTGGACAGAAGTAACTGCTGCCACATCAGGTCCTCGTAGCGTCGACGCAATTTGCGCTTACCTCAGTGCAGAGACCAAGACCGCCGATGTCGGCTGGACCGAGAAGAAGTCCGAGACAGAGTCTGGGAAGGAGCGGGGGACACCTGCTCTTCCCTCGGCTCGGACGCCTTAATCAGGGACTGCTTCACCAGGGGTGCAGGCAGATCCTCTGTCTCCACCGGGGGAACCGGTGAAGAAGGGTTGTCGGCCTCACCAGTTGACAGCTCGTCCGACGGGTCGAGAAAAATCTCGACCGCGTCGATGGGCGTCTCGGCCGGCTTGATGGGGACGCCGTGAAGCCAGCGGCCTTAGCTGCAACCTCGACCGAAGTAGACAGTCGGGTGTCCGGGGAAGGAGACCTCTCCCGCTCCCACGAACGCCGACGATGGGACTTACCCTTAGAGTCCTTCTTTTTGGACCGAGAGGAATGTCCCGATGGCCCCTCTCCCTTCGTGGAAAGGGATTGGCAAAGCTCCTTGAACGAAGCTGAATACGAGGTACCCAGAGAGAGCGGGATAAATGCCGTGACAGAGGAAGAGGATGATGCGGCCTGGGCCGCCTCCTCCTTGAGGGCGATCATCTGATCGAGCTGCTCAGCCGAGCTAGCCACCGCGGTAACCGCCCGACGGGCCTCTTTCGACTTAACCGGCGGGTAGCACTTCTCGAGGCGCCCCAGGTGTAACCGGGCAGCGCGGTTCTCCAGGACGTTGGCTGAAAACGAACGGCATGACTCTCAGGCCTGTGGGTCGTGTTCTAGGCCGAGGCAGTAGACGCACGTGGAGTGCAGGTCCGACGTGGACATCTTCTGCCCACAAGGGCACCGCCAAAATCCGGGAGTCGATTTGTCCATTGCAGCTGCGAGGAAGAAAGATGACCGAAGTCTTGAAAATTTTAAAATTAGTTTCGGGTGAACCGAAGAATTAGGATCCAGTCTATCATGCCGTGTGTTAAGGAGGGAACCTGAGCTTCCAAGCGGTAAGGAAGATCTAGCGTCATGGGGCGGAGCCGAGAGTTTTACCACCCGTGTGGGTGGGAGGAGCCAGCTTGAAGACCTTCCGGCAAGATTTAAAGTGGCAAGGAACCTGCCAGACAGTGTGGATGAACAACATATCCATGTCCCTAGAAATGGAGCACATGGGGAACTCCTCCCTTATATAGGGTGACATTGGGGGTGGAGCTGATGCCGGCGGGGTGCGTTCCCACATCGGCAGTACTAGGGAAAAAACTGCCAGAACCGCCGCCAGGTGGCGTCAGTCCTCAATATGGAACCTGCTGTAAGAGCTTCTCCTCGAAGTAAGATCTCCCTTTCTTCTGCCATCCTAAGGATGCCTCCTATCACTTCATTGTCCATTTCCTCCCCAAGATGGAGGTCTGTATGCAACCCCCATGCGGATTGTGGTGCCATTTCCGGTCTCCAGGGTGACCCACAGTGCCTCCTCTCCTCCCTGTTTACCCTTTAGTTCCACTGCTTTGGTCCCTTCCCTTACATAGAGATCTACGCCTCCTCCTCCCCCTCCCTCCCGTAGATTGTGTACCCTGGTATGTCGACACCCCAGTCACGGTTCTGTGTACCATGTTTCTGTGACTGCCACGATATCCAGGTGTCCCTCTTTCATCAAGGCCACCAGTTCAGGGAGCTTGTTACCCAGACTATGGGTACTGGTATTCATTACCCTCCATTTTTTGATGGCCTTACCACTTTTTGCCCCATCCCTGTCCTTACTGCCTTTTTCTCCATTTACCCCAGCGCCCTTCTTCCTATCGACTTCTCTATCTTGGGATTTACCTCACAAACTACTCTGATTTTTTTTTGGGGGTGGGGGGCACGCTAGGATTTCCCTGCTCCTTTTCAGTGCCTTTACACAACAGTGGAAGCAGGAAGGTGGCAGGAAACTACCGACCAGTCAGTTTGACCTCGGTGGTAGGAAAAATTATGGAGTCGCTGCTAAAGAAGAGTTTAGCAGAAAAACTGACCCCAGGCAACATGGCTTCACAGCAGGACACTCTTGTCAAACCAATATGACAGACTTGTTCGACTGGGTCACCAGAACAGTCGACCAGGGAGGAGCAGTGGACATTGTGTACCTGGACTTCAGCAAAGCCTTTGACCCCATCCCCCACAGAAGGCTAGCTAACAAATTAGAGCATACAGGAGTAGGTCAGAAGATGGTGAACTGGATCACCAACTGGCTGGAAGATAGGATGCAGACAGCACTTGTCAATGGATCATTATCAAGGGAAGGCAAAGTGATCAGTGGCGTTCCACTGGGGCCTGTGATGGGACCTATCCTCTTTAACATATTTAAATCGAGGATTTTGCAAACGACTTGAAGCGGAAGGTTTGCCTGTTTGCAGAGGACATAAAACTCTGCAACAGAGTAGACACACAGGAGGGAGCAAAAGGTATGGAAGCAGACCTGAAACAACTCAAGGAATGGTTCAGGGATTGACAGTTGAAGTTCAATGCCATGAAGTGCAAGGTTATGCACATAACAAAAAAGAAATCAAGGAGTACTGCGCAGTGGTTTAAGGCCCTGAGCTGCAAATCTGGAGACCTGGGTTTGAGTCCCACAGCCCCCACTTGCATACTGTGTAACCCTGAGCAAGTCACCTAACTTCCCTGTGCTCCCAGGTTGCACCTGTAAACAAACTTTCAGCTTAGTGTGCTACTCCTGGTTAAACAATTGAAAAAAATAAAATAAAAAAAATAAGCACACACTGGGAGGGCATAAGTTAGAGGAGACAATGACAGAAAGAGACCTCAGAGTAATCGCAAATGACTTAAAGGTTGGAAAACAGTGTAAAAAAGGCAGCACAGATCAGTGACAGATGCGGGTCGCTGGGGGAGGACTGAGTGCCCGACGGCTGCTCTCATTCTTTGGGGAGGAGTGGGTTGCTTTCCCTGCGCTATACCACCACTGCCTGCGTGACCATGGGCAGTGCTGGTGCGAACAGGGAAAAGCAAGGAGGAGCCAACGTCGGCTGAGGACTGGAGTGGATGCACATCTCAATGCACATCCATCTCACAGGTCCTTCTTCGCGCTGATGTCCGGGATGGACCACAAAACAGAAAAACACCTTGCATCTGGTCTGGGCAATGAGTCCCGCACTGTACATCCACAGGAGGAAACTGGTGGCAGACTCAATATGTACACTCACCTGAGGTTCGGAGGAGGCAAGCGGGGAACCTTCTTCACCCCACCCGGGGTGTGTGTGTTAACTGGGACTCTAGAATAATGGAGTGGGGCACCCTAGAAGCAAACTCCTCAGTCCTCTCGGTGGGAGTGCAGGTGCTTGGGGGCTCAGAAAGTGGATTGACTAGGGGAAGGGGCAAAAGTAGAAAGTTAAAAAAAAAAAAAAAAAAGGCAGCATAGAGGGCGAGTGGCATCCTTAGCCGCATTGGTAGGGGAATTACAAGCAGAAAGAGCAAGGTTATCATTCCTCTCTACAGGTCCTTGGCGAGGCCACATTTAGAGTACTGTGATCAGTTTTGGGGGCCCCACCTCAAAAAAGAGATCGCTTGGAGACAGTATCGAGAAGAGCTACAAAGAAGCTGCATGGACTACATCGTGAGCCATACGAAGCAAGAATCAGGGAACTAAATCTGTACACCCTTGAGCAGAGAAGAAATAGAGGGGATATGTGAACATACGAATTTGCCAGCAAATAAAGGCCTTATGGTCTATAGAGTCTGCTCGAGTGTGCAGCTAGCAACCCTTATACTGCAGCTGCCCCTCCCTCTTACCCCATCCCATCCCCTTTTGAAGCAGTCCACAGTTCTACAGGATACCACTTCCGCAGGCAACACGTTCCACCTGGACATCACTCTCTCCGTGAAAAACAGTCTTCTCATTTCCCTCCTGAACCTTCCCCCCTCCAATCTGAGATCGTGACCTCAAGTGTCCCTACCCCCCCGTTAACTTGAATAGTCTCTCCGTGTCAGTCTTATTTATTCCCTTCATGTACTTGCAGGGTTTCAATCATATCCAGTCTCTCCGCTCCCCCAGCGAGTATGTTCAACTCCCTCAGGCTGCTCACATAAGGTATATCCCCTAGTCCCTGGATCATCTTTGTTGCCTTGAGCTGCACTCCCTCCAGTAACTTAATGTCCCTCTTCAGGTATGGGTGTCAGTACTGCATGCAGTACTCCATGTGTAACCTAACCAGTGATCCATACAATGGCAGGATCACCTCCCCTCTTCTTGAAGATATACCCCTGCCAATACAACCCAGCATTTTGTTGGCCTTTGCAGCTGTCTTCCTGCATTGTGACGCATTGTTCATTGAGGCCATTATAATCACTCCCAGATCCTTCTCCTCCTCCTCGGTCACGGCTAGCAGAACCCCCAGCTGGCAGCTCCTTCTTGTTTTGTTTTTTTTGCCCCGAGGTGTAGCACCTTGCACTTTTTGCCACTGAACCCTAACTGCCAGATGTCCGACTAGGTCTCCAATTTTGACAGATCATCCTGCAACCCATGCCACCCTCCTAGGTCATCACCTACTGCTCCCATCTTGGTGTCCTCTGCAGACAAACTGATCTTGCTCTCGATGCCCACTGAGATGTCTGATATGAACAACCCAAACATCGGTCCCAGCACTGAGCCCTGCGGTACTCCGCTTGTTACTGTCCTTGGAGATGAGAGCTCCCCTCCCACCACCACCCTCTGCTGCCTTCCCTGTAATCGGTTTACTACCCATCTCACCATTTTCGCCCCTGCATCTGCCAGCTTACTACCCAGCCTCCCATGCAGCACAGAGTCGAATGCCTTACTTAAGTCCAGAAACAGCACATCCACTGCATGGCCCTTGTCCAACTGTCTAGTTACCCAGTCATAGTAATCCACCAGGTTGGTTTGACAGGATCTGCCCGAGACAAACCCATGCTGCTGAACGCCCTGCAGCCCACTGGTCTCCAGAAGAGACACCAGCCTCTCCTTCAGGACTGTCTCCATCAGTTTTCCCACGATGGATGTGAGGCTTACTGGCCTGTAGTTTCCCGGTTCATCTTTGGGACCGCTCTTATGGTCAAACTTGATCAAAACTTTTACACACCTTAAGGGAATCAACACAACACAAGCAAGAAATCTCTTCCAGCAAAACAGGGATGCATGTACAAGGGGGAAAAACCCGAGTCTGGTGGAAGGAAAGTTCAAAAGCAGCCTCAGGAAGTACTTCTTTACAGAAAGGGTCATAGATCCATGGAACAGTCTACCTCATGAGGTGGTGGAATCCAAGATAGTAGGAGAGTTCAAACTCACATGGGACATGCATTGTGGACACATCAGGATGCAGTCAAAATAGGGAAGTGGGCAGAAACATGGGCGGACTAGATGGATCATGTGGCCCCCATCTGCCGACACGATTCCTATGTTCCTAAATGCGCCCTGATACCCTCGATTTTCCCTCAACATTTCCAACCGAATTAAGCAACATAAGGGATCTCCCCCAGAATAGACCTTTTAACCAACCCATACTATCTAAACTAACAGTGGAAAGAAACAACCCCTTCAGTGTTGAGCTAACCCTCCCACCCCAAAGTCATGCTCCATGCTCTCTCTCTCTCTCTTTTATAGAGGCAAACCTCAGTCCCGGGTTACCAGATTCAAGAGCTGTCATCTGAGTCTTCCTTTGTCAGGGCATTTCTCTGTTGACCTGAACTCCTCAATTCGTTCAGCTCTCTTTCCAGCTTCCACTGGATCAATAAATTGGTATGTCCGACCACCGTACTGAATTCTAAGCTGAGCCGGCATTACCAACGAGTGCGCTACTTCCTAACTTTCCAGACAGGCCCCGACGGCATCAAATGTTTTCTGCCTCGACCTAGTAGCAAAAGAGAGGTTGGGGAAGAGATGTAGGGTGTTTCCTTCAAAGTTCAGGCCCCAAACATTTCTTGCTGTCTGCAGCATTGCATCCCTTGCCAGGTGGTGACAAGCTCAAGTGCTTGGGGTTAGCTGTCCAGCTGTGAGCGGCGCTGATCACGACTGAATCAGCTCAAGGGTGCAAATTCAAAGAGTCGACACCCTCGGGAGCCTGATAAAGCCTGTCTGACTTCCTAGGAAGGGGAGCTTATGTAAACAGTTGCTTCCAAACAGTGGAGACAAGGTCGGCATGAGGCTCAATCCAGGGTGGCACCAGGGTCGGAGCAGTCTCGGGCAGATCCAGGAGCGCGAGTTTCTTACGCTGTGGATCCGGCTCCAAGAAATGCCATTGATGAACTTCCTGGATTTTTCGCAGCAACTCCGTAAAAGAAAGATACTTCTGAGGAGTCCTCGTGCTGGGCTTATCCGGAGAGTGTGGCTCGTCGTCTAAGTCGGAACAACCATTGGAGTCATCCGAGGTGTCCAAGGAGGATGAAGAGGGAGAAGACTCTTCCTCCAAACACGGAGGAGGAACGGACCCCTTGGGAAGCCCTTGGGGAAGCGTATCCCACCCTGCCCTGGAACCGGAGGGTTCGTCTCTGGTATCCGGAGGTGGGGAGGGAGTCTCTCGTCTCCGACGAAGTGGGGTCCGGAACTGGGACTGGCGTCTGAAGATGGCTCTCTATCTCCCTGGTGAGCTGACTTGTCCTCAGCCCACCATGAGGCTAGAGTCTCCTTCAAATCCACCAGCAGCTGAGGGGGCGGTGGAGGAGGGGGATACGGATATTGAGGATATCCGTACTGCGCGTATCCATACCCTGACGGTGGGTAACCTGGCGTTGGGTAGTGAGGCATTGTGTATTGCGGCGTTGGATACTGCGGCCCCTGGGTATGTCGGAGTCTGACAGGACGGGGTCAGATACCCGGGGAGTCTGCAGGAGCAGATGGCCCAGGAAGATGGCGGCAGGCGGGCCTGGAACAGGAGGCCGAGGCGGCATCCGGGGAGAGGATATCGCCCGGCGTCGAGGAACCGGCGTCAGGTTGTCGGCCCAAGCGGGAGAAGACATGACGGGGCGTGCCTAAATCCTCCGTATCGCCCAGAGAAGGAGGTAGGCCTCCGTGGTGGCTGAGGAGCTGGGGCCTCGGAGGGCAGCGAATGCTCGAGGGCCGGCAGACAAACGTTGGGGTCCCTCGTCAGCTCTGACACGAATGTGACCCGTCGGAGGGCGAGTTGACTTACCGGCAGAGTCAGGCGGACATCGGAGGAGCCGTGCGTCCAACAACGGAACCATCGCCTGAGGGAGGCCGCGAAGGAGGTGAGGCCTGGCTGGGCGGCCCAGGAGCCGTGCGCTACCGAAGGGTCGGCGACTTAGCAGCCTTCTCTGGGCGGACGTCAGAGGGCGACGTCCGGCTTACTGGGCCACTTGCAGTAGGCTGCATGGCCTTGCTGGAGTAGAGCCTCCTTTTAACCCGGGAGGCACCGAAGAGCCCAGCGCGGAGCCAGACAAGTGGGCTGGCGCCGTCTTGGAAGCCTCCAAGGCGGCGTTCTTGAACATTACCTTGAGCATAGCAACTCCAGCGGTCGCACTGGCCCAGGAAGAGGAGTCCTGGTCCCGGTGCTTCTCCTTGTCTTTCTTTTTGTGGTGACCCTCAGGCGAAGTTGAGGCCTGACGAAGCTTCTTCAGCTCCTTTTCCATGGAGGTCATTTTCTTTTTAAGGATGTGGGCCTCCAGGGACTGCTGCCTCAGTCTGCAGGTGGCGGCGTTGAACTTCAGGCAATGCTGGCACTTCTCCACAAGGTGATCCGGGCCCAGACAGAAGAGACACTGGGAGTGTCCGTCCTTGTGTGAGAGTTGGGCGCCTCACGAGTCACACTTATTCTTGTGCTCAGAGGGTGTAAGGGACGACATACACCGCAGATGTAAACTGACAATATCGAGGAATCTAAGAAAAAAACGACGGTAAAACTACCAACAGACTGACAAACAGTTGAACTTAACCGCAAGGCGCTTACACAAGCCAACGGCGGGACAGAACTGGAAGATGGGCGTGGGGGACTGCCCCTTTATACTGATGTCACATGACGTCAGTCACCTGACATGGGGGCGGTCCCCCGCCAGAGATTCCTGGCTAGAAATGTTTCCATGGGGTCCTGACGGCTGCCGGCTTCAGTCGTATATGTAATTACCTATTGCAAGAGCCCTCTCGAAGTAAGATCTCCTGTTGTCCGGCTGCCGAGCTAGGAGAGATTCAATAAACTTTCATCATCTGCAGAGCTGTGGCTTCCTTCTCCAGATGTAGGGCCTCGGGCAGACAGTTCTTTAAAAATTTCAACATATTGCTGCCATCATTCCCTCTAGTAGACTACTTAAACGAACATTCACTGCTCTGCTGGTATTCTACATAGCCTCCAGCCCATATCGGAGCTGCAAATTTTCTTGTACCAGTTTGCCCGCTGTGGATAGGACTTTTGTGATGTGGGCCTCCGCAGTAGCTGCCATTTTTGTAGTGGCTTCAATTTTAGTATCTTGTTCCCCCATTCATTTTAGGATGATTTCCACCTTTGTATCTATGGACTTCATCGATTTTTCCAATGCTTGCCACAGGGGAGTTGTTAACGTAGCTGTCCCCAGTGCAGAGGCCCCCTCCTGATTCTCATGTGGTTGCAAATTTTTCCCTCCATCTCCTTCACCTTAATTTTGTCATCCCATTGCCTTTTTTGACATGGATTTGATCCTGGCAAGAAGTTATATTCAGTAATCAGTCTTTAGTTGGATAGTTAAGTAGAAATAAGAATTTATAGTTAAAAATAGTATTGTGGAGCTGAGGTGAAGTGCATTTTATCAGCAAGACTGCTCCACAGTGCCTCCTAGGTCGTATGTCTTAAAATGTCTGTAAACTGTATCCATTTATTGTCAAAAGCATCGTTCTGCAGTCTCACGATATCAGGGGTTGAAACTGGCACCAGCCCACTAGCCAAGTGCTGGTAGATTTTGTATGAGGCTAGTAAGATTTTCCTTTAACTAGCCCTGCAGGCTTGTAATGGAGAAGGTAACATTTCAGTAAGTTCACCAGCTGGGCTAGTAATTTCGACCCCTGCGATATGCATCAGCTTTTCCATCAGAGAACTCATTCTCCATGCCCCACCCTACCTCCATGGTGGAGAGCATTTAATTTTTTAAGTACTTTTTTAAGGATATGTTTCTTTGCTGCAGTGGCCCCACTTTTTCAATTCCAGCAACTGTTCTGGGACACGATGCACTGGGCATACAGAGAAGTTTCAGGCAATCTAACACACTGGGCTGAGTTCGGCACCCAAGCCAGGAGCTGAGGATTGGACTGATCCTTCCTTTAGGCCACTGTGGGTACACCCAAAATGGCAGAAAACTTTTTTTTTTACATTGGGTGAGAACTCAAGCTAAACCAAGTGCTTCCAAATAATCAAATCCCTTATATTTAAAGTGTTTGACATTGTCAAAAAGGAAAAGAGTGAAGAAATAGTCTCGAATGCTGGTCCCAGTTTTTCCAACCTATCAGTCTAAGAGGGATTCACACTCCAATAGTGACAAGTGATAGATATACCTTTCAACTTCAATAGTAAAATGTTTTTATTTAACCCTATAGAAAATTATCTTGGACACACAAATATAGTATGTTGTACTGAATAGTGTAATTCCCTTAATTTGGAATGAAACTTTACCCCACACATCAATGCAGTGGAATTGGAAGGCCCCGATTCACAAAATCCCTGGTCTCAAAAAAAAAAAAAAAAAAAAAAAGAGAGGTGGGGAAGACTGTCAGCAGCATCCATCAGCGCCATATTCTCCATTCCTGGCTGCAGCGTATTACAGAAGTTGGATATTCTCATGACTCAGTCTCTTCGCTGACAGCCGTGGGGGACGCACGACCACAGTGGCGCGCGTATCAGGAAAGCCGCCTGTGTGTGTGTGTTGGGGGGAAGAGAGGTAGCATTGTGATAGCATGTACAGGGGTGCTGCAGGATCAGCCACATGAAATAAAAGAAACAAAATATAGAAATAAATCTGGGTGGGATCCACTAGTCCCACTGCATCAATGTAGGGCAAGGTTTCCTTACCTTTTAAATTAGCAACAAGAAGCAGTGGTGCACTCTGTATTCAGAGAAAAGTGGACAGAAAAGGTCTCGGCTGCCATCACCAATGCTGTTATTCTATGTACCTTTAGGAACCATAGAGAATGCGGTGACAGTATGCTGATGTACCAGTTTCTCACAGGACTTAAAAGTAGTTAGAACTGGTCAACCAAAACCTTACAAACACAACAGCCTCCGATGACATTTTTTCTTCTCATTTAAAAACTTTTGGCTAACAGAAAAAGCCATATGTAAAGTGCGTTTTTCTTTGAAAGTCAGTGTTTCTCCATTCAACTCTGTCACACATGCCCCTCCCACTTGAAGATTACCTGCTTCCTGAGCTGCCTCAAGCTTCTTTTCAGCTTCTGCCCTCTTTTCGCTTCGTTTCTCCAGCTGAAATGGGAAATGCATTTTATCAGTGTTGATGGTTTGTGGAGCCTCAGTCTGTGGACCTTGATCTCTTTAGCCCTTCTGTGAAAATCCCCAGAAAGTTACCCCTCCTATTTCTAATAGTTACTCACTACAAGCTATTAAAACTGACCCCTTTCAGATCTGGAAACCCCGCTGCTTTAAACAGATGTTAGCCAAGTGCAACGTACAATAGCTAAAGCCTGAAGTGATCAAAACTGTCATTAAAAACAAAAACAAAACAAACAAAAAAAGTCACATGACAGGAGCCATTTTGAAATACGAATTGCAAAAAGCAATGTTAATGCATCTATTGGGATTGACACACAAAGCGGAGAATGTAAAGAAATTATATATTAAAAGAAAACTACATGCAAACAATAAGAAAAACGCATATGCATTGGGCTTTTGTTTCAGTTTCTGACGTTCCGTTTCCTGTGTCTAGGCTAGGGCAAGGTGTTTTTTTTCCCCTTCTTTACTTCTCCCTGCCAGTTTATCTTCAATTGCCTTTGAGCTGTTAGAATTTTCCTAGAACACCCCTGGCAAAGATGTCATTTAGACCCAAGACCTTCAAAGGTGTATCAGCTTTACCACCACACAGTGACAGCACTTTACAAAAATTGTCACACATCCATTGCAACGTTCACTGCTTAAAGAAATCAGATTTCAGCTGGAGTGGGAGGGCACACACTTTTTCAAAGCTGTTAACTCTGACAAGCAGTTGCAGCTGGCTGTTATGACTAGATTATAACTATGATCCTGGGCTCCGAATTCTAGTCCCAGGTCTAACTGACGTCATTCCCAAAGGCATTCCAACAGATGAAATGCATTAGAAGAGGCCTGCAGTGCTACATCCACGAGGCCATAAAACTGGCAGGGAAAAGTAAAACAAAACAGTCACAAACACAGGGAACAGAATGCCAGAGAGAGAAACAAAAACAAATGCATGTGTATGTTTTTATAATTTTTGCATGTAGTTTTCCTTTAAAGGAAAACACTGGAAAAGTACCAGCTGGTGCCAAAATGTCTGATTAGCACGGTTACACAGTACATGAATTTTTTTTTTTTTTATCAGTACCTGTACAGGTTTTTTCCCCCGTTTCCATTACTGGAAAGCACCATCTCACGAGCAGCCACACACTTCCCTTGCTTACTGTATGCCAATATGCCCTGCTGACCAATGGCTGAAGTCGGCAGGGCATATTTATTTTATTTATTCAAGTCTCAGATTACAGTACCTTTGAGTCAAAGACTCTTACAGACCAAGGCATAAAATAAGTGGGTTTGCATCGCAATCTGTAACCCAAGATTGGTAAAAAGCAAGTCAAATCTGGCAATGATTAGCAGTCATTGCTAACTAATCATTGCCAATTGGTCCTGGGTCCTGTAGAAGTGCTTTATTGGGCACTGTCATGAATTTTGTCCTGGTATCTATTTTTTGCCTTCCTCCTCTGCGCCCCATTAACCCCAAGCTGTTCCAATTTGTCCAGAGATGCTTCTTCGCGCCCCCCCAAAAATCTGGTCTCCGCGTGGGAGAAACGTGACAGAGTCCTTTAGCAGAGCATCCAGAAGAGGAAGCAGGAGGTCGAGCAGGAGTTCAAAGGTGAGTCTTTATGTTATTTCATTTTTTTTTTTTTTTTTTTAAATTGTCGTTGTCCGGCTACATAATTGTGTCTTTTTGTTTTGCAGGTGGTTGGAGACAAGCCGCAGCCGGGAAGAGTGGTGGCCGCACAGAGGAGAAGCCGGTGGGAGAGGGCCTGGCCGAGACTGCAAGAGGGCATGGGGGCGACCTGGAAGGAGAGGAGAACAAGTGGTTGCATCGCAGGGTGAGGCACAGTCAGACAGGCAGATTCAAAGGAGAGCAGGAGCGCAGCAGAATCAGGGAGCTCAGCAGCAAAACAAGTAAAATGTTTCATTTGGTCGGGGAGCTGCAAGAGGGGCACACAGACTTTAGGGCACAGACAGTGGGGATGGCGTAATGGCAATGAATGGGCAAAGTGTATTGCTGGACTGTGGGTGGTGGGAGAACAAGAGCATGAAAGGGTCGCCCTGCATTGAACTTACATAGAAACATAGACTTTGACGGCAGATAAGGACCACCTGGCCCACCCAGTCTGCCCATTTCCCTACCTATTGGATAAGCTGCAGATTCTAGTTATCCAACAGCCTACTTCCTGCAACCCCCCCACTATAATTGCCTTATGTCTGTCCCATGCATGTTTGAATTCCCCCACTGTTTTAGACCCCACAACCTCCCCAGGAAAGGCGGTTCCATCGTCCACCACTCTCTCCGTGAAAAAGAATTTCCTCCACATTGCCCCAGGCCGTCCCCTCTTTAAATTGTGCCCCTTGTTCTTACATCTCTTTTCTGAAAGATGCTACCCTCCTGGACTTTGTTGATTCCTTGAGGTACTTAAAAGTTTCTATCATGTACCCCTGTCCCTCCTTTCATCAAGGGCATACATATTAAGCTCTCTCAGTCTCCCTTCATACGGTTTCTGATGTAGATCCTGCACCATTTTAGTTGCCCTCCTCTGGACTGCTTCCATCCTGTCTATGTTCTTGCGTAGATGAGGTCTCCAAAACTGCACGCAGTACTCCAGATGGGGTCTCACCAACTGTCTGTACAGAGGGATAACCACTTCCCTTTTTCTACCTGTGATGCCCTTCCCTATGCATCCCAGTATCCCCCTGGCTCTCCTTACTGACTTCTCACATTGCTTACCCACCCTTAGGTCATCTGATATGACTACACCCAGATCCCTTTCCATTATTGTTGTCGTTAGTACCTCCCCTGCTATTGTGTACTCTTCTCCTGGATTTTTATTTCCCAGGTGCATTACTTTGCACTTCTTTGCATTGAATCTAAGTGCCATATGTCTGACCATTCCTCCAACCTTGTCAAGTCCCTTCTCATCCTTTCTACCCCCCCCTTGCGTATCAACTCTGTTACAGATCTTTGTGTCATCTGCAAGGAGGCATACCTTTCCTTCCAGACCCTCCGCAATGTCACCTATAAAGACGTTAAAGAGGACTGGACCCAGTACTGAGCCCTGAGGTACTCCACTAGTAACCCCCCTTTCTTCAGAATGTGTTCCATTCACTATTACCTTCTGTGCCCTGTTCTGCAGCCAGTTTGCTACCCAGGCTACCACCCTAGGACTCACTCCCAGGCTGGCTAACTTGTATATTAATCTTTTGTGCGGGACTGTGTCAAATTGCCTTGCTAAAGTCTAGGTAGGCCATATCCACAGCCCCTCCCTGGTCTATTACTTTGCTCACTCAGTCAAAGAAATCGATTAGATTCGTCTGACATGACCTTCCTGCTGTGAATCCATGCCGCTTTGGGTCCTGTGCCCCGCTGGCCTCTAGGTACTCAACAATTTTTTCTTTCAGAAGTGATTCCATCATTTTCCCCACCACTGAGGTATAACTAACAGGTCTGTAGTTTCCTGCTTCTGCCTTGCTCCCACTTTTGTGAAGGGGAATCACATCTGCCCTCCTCCAGTCCTCAGGTACCACCCCATCTTCCCATGATTTGTTAAAAAGTGTGGTTAGTGGTGTCACTAGGTCCTCCCTTAGCTCTTTTAGGATTCTAGGGTGAATCCCGTCAGGCCCCATTGCTTTGTCCACCTTGAGTTTTAGGAGTTCTTTCAGTACTCCTTCTGTAAATGGACTGGTGTCAACCCCACTATCCAGAGTACTTCTACTGTTTGGTTTAGGTAACTCCTCCTCCTCTTTTGTGAATACTGAGCAAAAGTATTCATTCAGTATCTCTGTCTTTTCACTGTCTCCCTCTGCCCACCTCCCCTCTCCTTTATTAATCTTCACTATCCCTCCCTTAACCTTTCTATGCTCCCTAATGTACCTATAAAAGGTTTTATCCCCCTTCTTAACTTTAAGTCTGTGCCCTGCTTGCAGTGAATTTGGGAACAATCAGTGAACAATTGCAGTGAGAAAGTACAGTTACGTAAGTACTTACCGTAACAGCAGATCTTCGAGAACAGCTCTTGCAGCAGGTAACACCATTAGGACTGAAGCCGGCAGGCGTCAGGACCCCACGGAAATCTTCTAGCTAGCAGTCTTCAGCGGGGACCGCCCCCGAAGTCGGTCCCACCCCCGACGTCAGACGTAGTACATAAGGAGGCAGTCCCGCCAGATTCCCCAGTTCTCCCGCTGGAGACTCCCGGCCGCAGGAGGACATCAGAAGGGGAGACCGAGGATCCGCCATCAGAAGAAAAGAGCTAAAGCTCCTTCCAAGGCCTGGTAGGCCGTACCTCCTCAAAGGGGGGGGGGGGAATGGTGAGCGGGAAGGTACCTGCTGCAAGAGGTGTTCTCGAAGATCTACTGTTACAGTAAGTACTTACGTAACTGTACTATCTTACTTAGAGATATAGCTCTTGCAGCAGGTAACACCATTAGGACAGATTCCCAAGCAATAGTGCCTGAAAGCATTCTGGGAGGAAATTAGAAGAGATCTTGAACAAGTCCGACTCTAGGACAGGAGACCCTGTAGAGCAGCTAGGCGAAACCGGCTCTCCGCCGTGATGTAATATCCAGGCTATAGTGCCTAATAAATGTGCACTGAGCTCCAAGTAGCTGCAGCACAAATGGCCGAGGTGGAGACGTTGCGCAGTGCTGCAAGGGAGGTAGCCACCCCCCTTGTCGAGTGGCACCGGACTGTACCCGGGAGGGGCTGAAGTCTGTTGTAGCAAAATGAAATACACTGGACAAGCCAGCGAGAAAGGGTCTGCTTTGAGACTGGTTGGCCCAGCATCCTCTCAGCGGAGGAAACTAATAGTTGCTCCGACTTGCGAAGCTGTTTAGTTCTATTCAGGTAGAACCTTAAGGAGCAGTGAACATCCAGGGTGTGAAGCAACGCCTCTCCTCTATTAGAGTACTTGGGGAAATACACAGGCAAATCGATGTCCTGGTTGAGACTGAGGGCAGAGGCCACCTTAGGCAGGAATTTAGGATTCGTCCTCAGAGACACTCTGTCCTGGTGAAAAATTAAATAAGGCTCCTTGCACATGAGAGCGTGAAGCTCGGAGACTCTCCTTGCTGACGTGACAGCAACTAAAAATAACGTTTTCACGACGAAGCGGCTGCAATCGCGGCAGGTTCAAGGGAAGCGTGAGTTGTTCCAGGACAAAGAATAGGTCCCAAGGAGGAACGGGATGCTTGATGGGTGGCCTAAGGTGTAACACCCCTCTCAGGAAGTCTCGAGAGGCATCAAGCTGTGCCACTGTGCGCTGTCCACAGGTGGTATGCAGAGATCGCGCAGAGGTGCACTTTAATGGAGGAGTAGGCGAGACCAGATGGAATAGGGAAAGAGGTATTCCAGCACCCCTTTCACCAGGCATTCTAAAGGGGAAGGCGGCCTCATTAAACCATAATAAAAACGGCGCCACTTCATGGCGTACGTCGCATGCGTTGCGGCTTTCTCGGCTGAAAGGACTTCACCACCTCTTGCGAGACCCCGTATTGCATAATGGCTATGTCTCTAGGAGCCATGCATGCAGGTTCAGTGAGCGTAATTCCGGGTGGACTAGTGAACCCTCCTCCTGAGACAATAGGTGGGAGCTGAAAGGCAACGGAACTGGAGGTTCCCGGGACAACTGCATCAGCAAGGGGAACCAGATCTGCCTGGGCCAGAAAGGCGCTACCAGGATCATTGTTGCGTGCTTCCTGCGCAGTTTGAGAAGAACTCTCTGGATCAACAGGAAGGGAGGGAAAGCATAGAGGAATCTGTCCGCCCAGGAGAGGGACAACACGTCTCGCCAGAAAACACCAGGCCCTGGATTTAGCGAGCAAAAATTGGGCAGTTTGCATTGGACGAGGAAGCGAATAAGTCCAACTCTGGAGTGCCCCATCAGAGAAACAGATCCTCTGCTACCTTCTGAAGAAGTTCCCACTCATGGACTCTGGCCTGGGAACGACTCAGGCCGTCTGCGATTGTGTTGTCCACTCCGGGAACGTGAACTGCAATCACGCTCGCGCCGTGTCGGATTACCCAATCCCATAGCCTCCCTGCAGAGGGGGTAAGAGTGTGCGCATCCTTGTTTGTTGAGGTAATACATCACCGCCGTTTTGTCTGTCTGAAGCAGAAGGGTACTCGACAGTATTTCTGACTGAAAGGCCTGCAGGGCGTAAAGGACCGCCCTCATCTCCAGCACATTGATGTGGAGGTGAGCTTCCTGAGGGGTCCATGTTCCTGGGACCTCACCCGGTTGATGCGCTCCCCATCCCAGCCCTGAGGCGTCTGTGGAAGGATTGCCTTGAGGGGACGGTGCAGCGGGACACCCGCAGAAAGTGTCCCTGGTCTAGCCACCATTGCCAGTCTCGAATCACGGCGTTCGTGATTCTGGACCGGATGCTGCATGGTCTTGCCTTTGGTCCCACTGCACCTTGAGCATCCACTGAGTTACCCGCATGTGGAGCCTTGCCAAAGGGATGGTTGGAATGGCCACAGCCATGTGTCCGAGCAAGCGAAGGACCAACCTGACAGGGACGGTCTTTTTCGCCGAAAGATCCCTGATGAGGGATCTGATGTGTTCTGCTCTTTAGTCGGGAAGAAAGGCTTTCCCTTGGACGGTGTCCAGAACTGCGCCTATGAACTGCAGCTTCTGGGACGGTACTAGGAGAGACTTCTCGTAGTTGATAACAATGCCCAGAGACTGGAACAGGTCCTGGGTGCTCTGAATAGCCATCAACAGAGCCTCTTTGGAGGCGGCCATGAGAAGCCAGTCGTCCAAGTACGGGAACACGTAGTGGCCCTGTCTCCTCAGAGACGCTGCCACGACTGCCATACACTTGGTAAAGACCCTGGGGGCCAAAGACAGTCCGAACGGAAGGGCCCGGAACTGAAAGTGGTGGCCGAGAAACTCGAAGCGCAGGAACCTCCTGTGCGCTTGAGCTACTGGGATGTGCAGGTAGGCGTCCTGCATGTCCAGGGACGCTAAGAAGGCGTCCTTTTTCAGCATGGGAATGAGTCCTTGGAGGGTCACCATGCAAAAACGTTTGTAGGCGACCGACATGTTGAGGTCGCTGAGGTCCAGGATTGGACGGAGGTCCCCTGTTTTCTTCGAACCAGAAAGAAGTGGGAATAGTATCCGGATCCTATCTGGCTCTCTGGGACATACTCCACCGCTCCCTTTTGCAGGAGCGTGAGTACCTCTTGCCTGATGAGTGATCTGTGCTGACCCGAGTAACGGGAGAGCAGAGGAGGCCTTGTGGGTGGCTTGTCCACGAATTCTATAAAGTGGCCTCTTTCTACCAACTGAAGGACCCACCTGTCGGTGGTTATGGACTGCCACCCTGGCAGGTGGTCCGCAATGTGGCCCCCGACCTTGGTGTCCCGTTGATCCTGAGGGGCGGGGGCCAGGAAGGAGTCATGCTGTGGCGGCTGAGGGTCCAGCGGGCTGGGCCGACTTAGCTGGTCATTGACTTCGGCCCGCTGACGACTTCCCCTGGGCTCTGCGGGAGAAGGAGCCCCTCTGTTGCGGACCGGCGCGGGACTGCTGTCTCTGCATCCGGCCTCGAAAACGGCTTTGGTTCCTACGAAAGGAACTAAGCTTGGGTCTGTACATGGCCTGGACAGACCGTACCGCCTTCCCGGCCTCTTGGAGTTTGGTGAGGACCTTCTCCGAGGACTCACCAAGAAGAACTTCTCCATGAAACGAGGCGTCCAGGATGTTCTTCTAGACGTCCGGGGTGAATCCGGAGACACGGAGCCATGAGTGTCTCCGGAGGCATACGCCTGAAGCTGCCACTCTGGCCGAGGAGTCCGCGGAATCTTACGCGGCTCGCAGCACCTGGGTTCCCACGTCCGAACCCATACGAAGGAGTTGCAGTAACTCCTCCTTCTGCTCACCTTCTGGCATCTTTTCCGCCAGATCCAGTCCCTGCTCCCACAAGGCGTTTTGAAATTGTACCATGTGGGTCAAGTAGTTGAGGGATCTGATGGCGCAGGTAGCGGATGCATACGTGCGCCTGCCCATAGCGTCCAGCTGTTTGGACTCTGGGTCCGGTGGCAGGGTGCTCAAATGTTGCGGCCTCTGGGACCGGTCATGAGAGGCTGTAATGACCAGAGAATCGGCCAGAGGATGTGATGCCAAGTACTGGTCCTCCCTGGGGGCCTTGTACAGGCGGTCAGCTTTCTTCGGCATCGCCGGAAGCGAGTGTGGACGTTTCCACGCTGCCTTGGTGACGTCCACGAATGTGTCCACCAAGGATGGCACCACCACAGGCTTAGGATCTTTTTGCTGAAGATATCTGGCAAGGCGTAATCTCTCGGGGTCTAGTTCCTCTGTGTCCCAGCCCATGTTCTCCTGGATATGCCTCATAATCTCTGAGAACGATGGGTCATCCGGAGGAGATCTTGGAAGCTCACGTGGGTCTGGAGAAGGGACGTTGATCGGAGAGGGGGATCTGGATCCGTCAGAGAAGTCCGATCCAGTGTCCTCCGTCGAAGGCGAACAGCGGCGTCTTCTGGGTCTCTTGGGGCTGGGTGACCCTGAAGATGATCTGGACAGAGGTCTACTTTTTTCTGTTCTACCCCTAGGAGGATCCGTAGGCTCCTGGGGGGGGAAGGTACTTGGCCCGCATCCCTGGGTGAAGCGGGGGGCTCGGGGGCTGGCGGAGTCGCAGGTGTGGGAACCACATCCTTCTTTATGGTGTCCCACCAGTAAGTAAACAGCTCCTTGACCCCGGATATGCTGAGGCCCGACGACGGACCGGGTGCCAATGGCCGGTCGTTGGGTTCCGGCGTCGGCTCCCCAGGGGTCTCAGGTTCTGGCGAGGGTTCCCTGGGGGGTGCGACAGGACCGGGTTCGCCCGTCTGGTCCTCTGGCTGGATCAGCTCCTCCTCCGTGATTGCCTCTTGATCGACGTCGGTGGGAGGCGAAAGGGTCCTCTTCTCAGTAGGTATGGACGTCGGTCCCCCGGCCGGCGTCCGTGGAGGCGAAGGCTTAACCAGCGACGGGCGTCTGGCGGTCGTCTGTTCTCAGGACCGATGGTGTTTGGCCGAGGTCGGGTCCGATGATCTCTTAAGTGAAGTCAGTTCTTTGGTCTTCCGCTGGGGAGGAGGAGGCAAAGAAACTGACCTGGCGTCAGGTTCCAAATGGCGGGAACTGGACTTGTGATGGTGATGATGATCCCCCGACCTCGACAGGGCCTTAGTGGCAGAGAACGAAGAAGTTCTGGAGGTCTTGGCCGGAGGAAGAGAGGAGGAGGAACCCGAAGAAGTCTTCACCGCTGCAGGGGGAGGCTGAGAGCGGGCCCGGGAAGGGGAGCAGTCGGACCGGGAGCCAGAGCTACGGAGTCAGAGGCCCTAGACGGGACCTGATCTCACTCTCCCCTATGCTTCTCGAGGTGTCTCCGGGCCTTGTCGGAAGAATCCCTTGGAGGCCGCGCCCATGGCTTTAATCTTTTCCTCGAGCAGGAACGCTCAAGGGCCTTCTGGCAACGGATCCGGTCCGCTGTTGAACCCCTGGCAGAAGGAGCAGGCCCGGTGTCGGGGTTCTGGCCTAGGCACCAGATGCAGGCCTCTAATGCGCTGCTTTGAATGGTATTTGTTTCCCACAGGCGCACTTCGACGGATGGCCTTCAACGGAAGTTGGAGAGGACATCAGACAGAAGCTGAGCAGAAAAACAAACTTTTTCCTGAAGGAAGAACTTAACCAGGCGTCGCGTGCTAGAAACGAACCGAAGGGTCGAGACATGCAAGTCGATGGCGGGAAAGAACTGGGGAATCTGGCGGGACTGCCTCCTTATGTACTACGTCTGACGTTGGGGGCGGGACCGACGTCGGAGGCAGTCTCCGCTGAAGACTGCTAGCTAGAAGATTTCCGTGGGGTCCCGACGCCTGCCGGCTTCAGTCCTAATGGTGTTACCTGCTGCAAGAGCTGTATCTCGAAGTAAGATCAGAATAAAGACTATGTGCCCTGCTTTGCAGAGATTATGGGGAAACCAGAACTTAATGTGCCCTGCTACTGTGTTGTGTGCCCTGCATCTTTGCAGTGAACATTTGGGAACAGATAAGAGTAAGTAAGTAGCCCTGCCTGCTTTGAGATCTTGGTACCCAGAAGTAATGTGTCCTACTAGTAAAGTTGTGAGCCCTGCACTTGACTTTGCAGTGAATTTGGGAACAGAAAAAGGGACCAACTAAAATGTGCCCTGCTTTTCAGAGATTGGGGGAACCAAAACTTATTTAATATGCCCTGCTTCATCTGCAGTGAACATCTGCGAACAGAATAAGACTAAGCTAATGTGCCCTGCTAGTTGTGTGCCCACATGCAGTGAACAATTTGGGAACAGAAAAAGAGACTAAGTAATGTGCCCTGCTTGCAGAGAGTGGGGGAACCAAAATGTATTTAATGTGCCCTGCTTATCATGGTTCCACGTCAAAGTAAAGACAACACAACAGAGAACTAAATACAAGACAAGTGGAATACATGGAGTTGGGAACATCATTCAATAAAATTACAGACAGAGTTAATTCAGGTTACAGCAAGAGTTACAATCTGGTTAAACTTTTACATTCAGGTTTCAGTAGGAAGTGCAGTGGGTTTCAGGACTTGAGGTACGGGGGAAGGGTGAAGAGGGATGCTGTCAGGAATCTGACATTGTCATAGAAGTGCAGTGGGGAGAGAAGAGAAGAATGCAGTCAGGATTTGACTTGTCAAGTGGAGAATTGGGAGATGAGAGGGAGGACAGAGGGTTGGGAGGGAGTGTAGTGGGTGATGGGAGGGGGAGACAGGGGTGGGAGTAGGACACTGGGGGAAATTGCTGAGGGCCATGCGTATACTTTTAAGTGATGTCTCAGACGGTGAGCCATAAATGACTAGGCTACAATCTATTATGGAGAGCACAGGGTTAGTAACAGCAAGTTGAAGGGCATCAGGAGTCATGCTCTGTCTGTGCCTGTAAAGGATCCCTAGATTAATCTCCCAGGCTAGGTTCCCCACACTACTGTTACTAAAGACAAGTGCCTCAAACACCACCTATCAATCTGTTTTTTTTCTACCATGGAGTCCATTCTCCTTAGGAAATGGTGCTTATCTGCTTGAAAATACTTGTTTCCATCAGATGGTGAGCTTTTCAGGCTCTGTGTATGGGAAATGAAAGATAAAGTACAGTTACGCAAGAACTTACTGTAACAGTAGATCTTCGAGAGGCGCTCTTGTAGTAGGTAACACCTATAAGACAATGCTGCCAGTCACTAAGACCCCACAGAAAACTTCTAGCTGGCAGTCCAAGGTGGGGTCCCCAACCTCCGATGTCGGCCCCATATGTCCCCTATGGTATAAAAGGGGCAGTCCCCTTGCATCACCTCAGTTTACCCGCCGGAGACCTGGCTGAGATACAGGATGGGGAACCAAGGAGGATCTCCCATCTCTCCCCACCCCCCCCAAGAGAGAAGTACAGTTACTGAACCCCAGAGGCAGGTGGGAGGGGAAATAACCTGTTGCAAGAGCTCCTCTCGAAGATCTACTGTTATGGTAAGTTCTTATGTAACTATACTATCTTACTTTGAGAGGGAGCTCTTGCAGCAGGTAACACCTAGAGGACTGAGTTCCAAGCAGTACAAGGAGAGACCCAGGTCAGAAGGGTGACAGACTACTTGAAAACAGTGTCCTTAGCACTCATTAGGAGAATAGTCCCTGAAGAACCGCAAGGCCAAACCCTGCTCTCCTTCTGGAACCAGTGTCCAGACTGTAGTGCCTAATGAAAGTGTGGACCGAACTCCAAGTAGCAGCTGCACAGAGATCTGCTGCAGACACATTTTTGAGGGACGCAAAGGAAGTTGCGACACCTCTTGTGGAATGACCCTTGACCGGTCCCAGCAAGAGTTTGTCGTACTTTTGGTAACAGAAAGTAATGCAGTTGACCAACCATTTGGCTAATGTCTGCTTGGTCACTGGAGCCCCTAACATTCTTTGGGCAAAGGAGACAAACAACTGGTCTGTCTTTCTTGATGAACGAGTATGTTCTATATAGCAACGTAAAATTCTATGTACATTCAGAGTATGTAACAGGGCCTCCCCCCTGTTAGAGTACTCTGGGTAGTAAACCGGTTGTTGAATGTCTCGATTTAAAGTAAACTCCAACACAACCTTCAGAAGAAACTTAGGATTTGTATGCAGGGCTACTTTGTTCCTGTGAAAAACAAGATAAGGCTCTTTACACATCAGAGCCTGCAGCTCGGAAATACTCCACACGGAAGTAATACCAACTGAACAACGCTTTCCAAGAGAGAAAGCGGATCTCGCAACTTGCGGCTGGCTGAAAGGGAGGCAAGTTAAGTTTTTCTAACACAAAAAGAAGGTCCCAAGGAGGAACAGGGTCTCTCCTGGGGAGTTTGATGTGCAAGATACCCCTTAAAAAGTCTTGCACAAGTCCAGTTGTGCCAGAGCTTTCCTATCCTGCGGTGCATGATAAGCTGAAAATGCAGAGAGATGCACCTTAATGGATGAGTAGCTGAGACCCATGTCCAACAGGGAAAGAAGGTACTCTAGCACAGATTCCACCGGACAGTGGAAGGGATCAAAGGAATGGAGGGATGCCCACAAACAGAAGCACTTCCACTTCATGGCATATGTTGCCCTGGTAGAGGGTTTCCTTGCTGCCACGAGAACCTCTGCCACCCTGGCAGATACCCCAAATGTGTGTCTGATTAGGTCTGCAGGAGCCATGCATGCAGAGAGCGAAGATTCGGATGTACTAGGGCCTCTTGCTCCTGGGAGAGCAAGTGAGTGGACAGGGTTAATGGGACCTATGGTTCCGATGCCAATTGTTGTAGCAAAAGCAACCAGATCTGTCGAGGCCAGAAGGGCGCTACCAGAATCATGCAAGCACCTTCTGTCTGCAGTTTGAGCAGTACCCTCTGTAGAAGCAGAGAGGAAGGGAAGGCGTACAGGAACCTCCCTGTCCAAGAGAGGGGCAATCTGTTGCACCAGAAAACACCAGGCCCTGGATCTAGTGAGCAGAAACTGGGCAGTTTGGTGTTGTGTAGGGAGGCAAAGAGGTCCCGTTCTGGCTGGCCCCATCTTTCGAAGAGGTTGTCTAAGACTTCCTGCAGTAGCTCCCATTCATGATTCCGAGACCGAGAGCGGCTTAGACTGTCTGCGAGGACACTGTGAATCCCTGGTACACGGATCATTGTGATTTCCAGGCTGTGATCCACTGCCCAATGCTAAACTCTCATGGCCTCTCTGCCTAGGAAGTAAGAATGAGTGCCCCCTTGCTTGTTGAGATAGAAGACTACTGGAGTGTTGTCAGACTGGACCAATAGGGGACCCGGCGAGAGCACCCCTTGGAATGCCTGCAGGTCGTATAGGACGGCTTTCATCTCCAGTATGTTGATATGGGAGAGCACATTCCGTCGAAGTCCAAGAGCCCCTCGTCTGGTGGGATGCCAGGTGCCCCCCCACTTCTGTGGTCAGAATCTGCTGGGGGCCTATCGATTCTCCTTTGGCAGCAAAGAAGGTGGTGACAAGGAGCTGGATGAAACCTGTCATGCCCACAGTGTCAGACTGGAGATCAATAGTGCAATCAATTTATTAATTAGAGCATCTATCTGCAGGCTTGTCTGAGAATACCAGCCTTCACCACTAGATGGCAGAAATGGGTGTGGTACTTGGTCCAAGCTGATCCTTCATTTGATCCATAAGCATGTGTGGAAAATGTGTGCGTGGGGGGGGAGAAGGGGCACTCCAGTTGGGAATGCCAGAGAGGAAAACTGTATTAGGAACAGTTGTGACATATATTTTATTATGCTTAACTTACTTAAAAAGCAGAATATGAGTGTCTTATTTTTTTTTTTTTTACACAATCAATTTAGGAACTATGACAGACTAGATTTACTTTCTTAATATGATTGTACAAAGAAAGCATGAACATCAATGTAATATCTGTTAACAATTTACCACTGCTAAAATGTATTTATTGTGCCTCACAATAAAAACTAAATTAAAAAAAAAAAAGACTTTGCTGGAGGCTGGGACACTGAAATGGAACCCCGTGTCTAGCCAAGAAGGGGTGATCCACCATTCCAGGGACCAAAGAACCACACTGGAGATTCAAATTGGGTGACTGATCATCCGTGCCTTGGTCCCACTGAACTCTGAGGTTCCACTGCAAGATCCTCATATTCAGGCTTGCAAAGGGAACCATTGCAATGGCCACGGCCATGTGGCCCAGAAGTTGAAGCACCACTCTGGCCGGGACAGGACTGGTAGCCATTACCCTTTGGGAAACTGCCCTCAACCTGTCTGCTTGGTCTGCAGGGAGAAAGGCCCTTCCCTGGATGGTGTACAGGACTGCCCCATGTACTGCAGCCGTTGGATAGGCCAGGGGCACGACTTGGGGAGATTCAGGGTGATGCCCAAGTCTTGAAACTGAACGAAGGTCTCCCCTATTGACTGACGCAGCTCGTCCTTTGACAAGGCTGTAAGAAGCCAGCCATCCAGGTAGGGTGTAAACAAAACATAATGACCCCTTCTCTTGAGGGTTGCCACCACTACAACCAGGCACTTGGTAAAGACCCTCGGTGCCGATGAAAGGCCAAATGGTAGTGCCCTGAACGGATAGTGCTCTCCTTGGAAGGTGAAGCAGAGGTACTTCCTGTGGGACGGCAGGATTTTCATGTACATATAAGCATCCTGCATGTCCAGGGAGCAGAGCCAATCTCCTTGGTGGATAATGGGTAACAGGACAGGCAGTGTCACCATCCTGAACCTTCTGTACTCGATGGTGTCCAGTTGGCTTAGATAGAGGATGGGATGGAGGTCCCCTGTCTTCTTCGGGACTAAGAAAAAGTGGAAACAGTATCCTCTGTTCCTTTGACCTGGGGGTACTGCCTGAATCGCCCTTTTCCTCGAGCAGGGCCTGGATTTCTGCCCTTATAAGAGCTGTGTGGGATGGAGAGCAGTGGGAAGGAATGGGCAGGTTGTTCGGTGGAATCTGAATGAACTCCAGAGCATGTCCTCTTTTAATGATCTGGAGAACCCACTAATCGGTGGTAATGTTGGACCATCCACTGTGGTAGAGGGAGAATCTCCCACCTACTGCCTCCCCTTGAGCCTCCGCCGCAGGAGGGGGCTGGCAGGGACCAAGGAACTCTGGCATTTTTGGGGCCCTGGGAGCCTGAAGGCAGGGGAGACCCCTTTGCTCGAACCCCCCCACCCCGTGGTTGCTGATGCCTTCCTTGGTGACCTTAGTTCTTATGAAAAGGACGGCGTCTAGTGGTAGCCAATTCTCATTTGTACATCCTGTGGACATCGGAGACCGCCTTTCCAGAGTCTTACAGCCCGGTAATCAATTTTTTTGTATCAGGGCGGAAGAGGACCAGCCCCTGAAAGGATGCGTCCAGGATAGCATCCTGTAGGTCCCGTCGGAACCCTGAGACCGGCAGCCAGGCGTGTCGCCTCATGCACACCCCTGTGGCTGCTGCTCAGGCAGTCGTGTTATAAGAACTCCTTAAGACATGTCTGCCCACATCAATGCTAGATTGTATAACAGCCATGAGTTCAGATTTACTGTCGGAGTCAGGCTGAGCCTTGACTAAATCTAAGGCCTTGCCCCACAGAGATTTTTGTTACATCACCATGTGTGTGTCAAAAAGTGAGTGACCCGACTGTAGGTGGCTGAGGAGCACTCTACGGCCCATCTGGTCCAGCTTTTTTGATTCAGGGTCTGGAGGCTGGGAACTCATGTGCTGCTGTTAGTACCATGGAGTGCACCTTTGGTTTTTCACTAAGATGAGCCCCCCCTTTTTTTTTTTTTTTTTTTTGTTAAAGGAGTTTTGTACAGGCAGTCCCCCTTCCTGTGGACGGCCAAGGTGGTGGAGGGATGTTTCCAGGCTAATTTGGTAACATCCTAAAAGAGACTCTACAAGTGGAGGAGCGACCAAGGTTTTGGTCATTTGGCCACAGAATCTAGCCAGTCCAGCGACATTTGGGGTCAAGTTCCTCTGTATCCAATGGTTGAAGGACTGGATGTGACGCATCAAGTACAGGAAGGACAGATTGTCGGGAGAACCGGGAGAGTCCTTTTTGTAGTCTGGGGAAGGAAAAGGCCACTCATCCTCAGAAGAATAGTAGTAGTAGAACTCCCTGCATCTTCCCCAGAGGAAGAGTGTGGACGTCCCCTAGAGGAGGGAATGGATGACGGGTGCCTCCTACAATCACTAGGAGCTGGCGACATCCGGTCGTCATCCTCAGATGACGGGTGGTCTGGAGTCTGAGGTCTTTTGGTCTTTGAGGCGAGTGCTCCTTGGGTGGGGCCGGAGTCCTCTAGGGGGCAGAATGGCTCTTGCGGTCTGGGCAGCAGATCTCCTTTAATAGTATTCCACCAGGAATTGAACAAGGCCCCTACCTCCACTGGAATGACAGGCTGTGGCGGCAGCTTTTGTGGTGTGCTCGGTTTGGTTGCCTAATCCCTAGGCTCTTTGTCCTCGGGCGTCTGGTTTGATGGGACCTTCTCTGTTGGGGCAGTGTCTCCCAGAGGTTGGGCATTTGGCTTCTGGGGAGGAGGCATAGGGCTCGACCCATAGTCGATAGGCCCAGGCATCCGGTCTTTAGGTGTGTGACGGGTTGCCTGATCAGACGCATGCTCTTTTGGAGCAGACTGCCACTTGGGTGGTGGCACCTGGTCTGTCTGATGCCGAGTCGGAAGGCCCTGTGGTCTGACAACCTTCCGAGGAGGACGCCATCCTTTGCTCAGGCGGAGGAGGCATCTGATAGCAGTCAGAATCCTAGCGTCTGGAGGAGTCACCCAACCCTTTCAATCTGTCGGACGACCCTGAGGTCTTGTGGGCGGCAGAGTCAGACTTTCCGCCTGAAGACTACGCCTGTCCTTCTGGCTCAGATCCAAGCGACGGCTTGTGGGACCTTAAAGCCAGGGACACAGAGGCAGACGAACGCCCTTGGCTAGAAGACTTTTTGCCCTGTGAAATGGGAAGAGGTGGTGGTCTTCTTAGCAATCACCCTGGGAAGGGTTAAGGAACTAAGGGGAACAGATTCCGACCTCCCGCCAGAGGTGGAGGATGCAGAGGTCTTGTTAGAGGATCTAGGGCGGGATTCTGACCTGGCTCTATCCTCGTCCCTATGGTGGTATTTCCCATCTGATCTCTTCTCTCTGGGGGAAAGAGAGTCCCTGGCTGAAGAAGAGCTGTGTTCGGATTGGGTCCTCTGCATAGTGACCACTTGCTGTTCCAGGAGGTAGGCCTTTAAAGATTTGAGGCGGCGAATTCTTCTTATAAAATTTTTGCCAATGCGGGCAGTCGTCCAGCTTATGGCCCAGGCCCAAGCAGATTAGGCTGGCCGAATGGCCTTCTCTTGCCGGGATCTGCTTGCTGTACAGACACATAAGACTTCCACTGCTGTGTGGGTGGAGATGACACGCATTGAGCATGTAGAAAAGACTAAGAAAATAAGAAAACTATTAACTGTGCAAATTAACGTTCGACTGCGACAGAGGCGTCCGTGCAGCTGATACTAGCGGTTTGACAGCGGGGGAAAAGAACGAAGGTGGTGCCGGGAGACTGCCCCCTTTATACCACAGGGGATGTTGGGGCAGGGCTCACATTAGGGGCGGTCCCCAGCCTTGGACTGCTAGCTACAAGTTTTCCGTAGGGTCCTAGTGCCTGGCGGCATAGTTTTATAGGTGTTACCTGCTGCAAGAGCTCTCTCTCAAAGTAAGATGAGCTGTTCCTTTTGGTCTACTGCAAAACATGTTGCGCAGACAGAGGGTCAAAAGTAGTGGATACATTGGGCTACGACAGGTGAGAGACCAACAGCATGTTTAGATTCCATTTCATTTTCAGGGAAAATACCCATCTGTATCTTCCAGTACTATCAGACTTCTGCTGTAGTTGTGACAGCTGTATGACCCTTATCCAAATGGCAAGTTATGGGGCTTCAAAGGGTCTTCTTATGAATCTGTGACCAGATAACAAGGTTGCAACTGCCAGCAGGGAAACCTCACTTGGAGACGCCACAGCTGTCTCACCAGGGCTTACACCCGAGTTAGTTATCTGACTGCAAAAGGATTTATTCAGGAGAAAGTACAGTTACGTGAGAACTTACCGTAACAGTAGATCTTTGAGAGAGGCTCTTGCAGTAGGTAATAACAAGTAGGACTGAAGCCGGCAGGCGTCAGGACCCCACTGAAAAATTTCTAGCTAGCAGTCTCTGGCGGGGGACTGCCCCCACGCCAGCCTTCCAGTTCTTTCCTGCCAAGGGCCAAAAAGGCAAGACGAGAGAGAAGCGGATATTTCCCATCCTGGAAAAGGAGCTGAAAAAGCTAAGGGGGATGGAGTTTGGGAAGGCATTACCTACTGAAAGAGCCTCTCTCGAAGATCTACTGTTACAGTAAGTTCTTACATAACTGTACTATCTTAATTCAAAAGGGCTCTTGCAGTAGGTAATAACAAATAGGACAGAGTCCCAAGCAGTGTGGAACAAGGAGAAGCACACGGGAGGAGGAGAAAAAAAAAAAAAAAGGTTACTCATCTGTAACAGTAGTTCTAGGAGTGGTGCATGTTGTTCATCCACACTCTTTGGCAGACTCCTAGCAGTTCTCCGGGAGGAGGGAGGCAAGGTGCACACCCCCTACTTAGGGAACAGAGATTGGAGAACCGGGGCCCCAAAACCAGCATCCCAACTTGACTCAAGGTCGATGTGGTAATGGGTAATGAAGGTGTTTGCTGACTTCCAGGTAGCAGCCCGGCAGATTTCCTGGATAGGGATGTCCCTGGAAGCAGCCACCGATGCAGCAGTATGGCGGGTAGAATGAGCTCTTATCCCTCTGGGAGGCTTCTTGCCCGCCAACTCATAGCACAGACCTGTGCATGATGTAATCTATCTTGCAATAGTCCATTTGGCTGCAGGTCTGCCAGAAGTGGCTTCAGTGTAGGTGACAAACAAACAGTTGGCGAACCTCTCCCCGAATTTCCGCCGTCCTCTCCTTGTAGCAGAAGAGCGCACGTCTAAGGTCCAGGGTATGGAGCCTGTACTCGGCATCCGAGGTGTAGTTAAGGTAATACCAGCAGAGTCAACACCTGGTTAAGGTGAAACTGACACCACCTTCGGAAGGAATTTCGGGTGGGGGCGCAGGAAAACTTTGTCCCTGTGAAAGACCAGATAAGGGGAGTCCACGGAGCGCGCCTGGAGCTCCCCTGCCCTTCTAGCTGACGTGATAGCCACCAGGAAGGCAGTCTTCCACGACAAGTGTGAGAGCTCACACCTCTGCATGGGTTCGAATGGCTTGCCCATGAGCTTTGCCAAAACCAGAAGAAGATCCCACGGAGGTGGAGGTTCACGCACCAGAGGGTATATGTGATCCAGGCCTTTGAAAAAGCGCCCAACCACTGTCTCCTGTGCCAGTGTCGACTGACCGTCCCGCGCCCGGTAAGCAGAGATGGCTGCCAGGTCCACCCTAAGGGTCGATGACAGAAGACCCCCTTTGGGGGGAGAGAGAGAGAGACCAAAGGTAGTCTAAAATGTTAGCCACAGAACAGGATAAGGGGTCCAGACTCTTACCCTGACACCAAATGAAAAATCTTTTCCATTTCAAGGCATAACATTTCCTGGTCGATTCCTTATGAGATGCCTCCACCACGGTGTAGACATCCTTGGAAACACCCAGAGCCTGGAATTCTAGCCGCTCGGGTACCAGGCTGTGAGGCGAAGGGATTGAAGGTCTGGGCAGAATACCTTCCCCTGGTTCAATGATATCAGGTCCGGGTGTGTACAAAGCCGCTCCGGGGCCCTGCAGCTGAGGCTGAGGAGATCTGGATATCAGAACTGGCAGGGCCAAACTGGGGCTATCAGGATCACCTTTGCCTTGTCCCTCCTCACCTTGAGTAACACCTTGTGGATCAAGGGAAATGGAGAGAAGGCGTAGAGGAAGCCTGGGGTCCACGGCCTCGAAAAGGCATCTCCCTGCAGTGAGCCTTGCTGAGGGGGGGCGGGCATGGTACAGCCTCAGCTTGTTGCTCTCCCTGGAGGCAAACAGGTCCACCAACAGTTTGCCTCAATGGCAGAACAGAATGTAAGCTACCTCTGGATGGAGAGACCACTCATGGGATGTCTGGCCTATGCAGCTGAGAGCATCCGCCAGTTGGTTTAAGACTCCTGCCAAATGGATGGCTAGAAGATCCGCTTCCAACCGGCTATCGAAGGTCCAGAGCCGGAGCGCCTCCTTGCATAGCAGACGGGAGTGCGTGCTGCCCTGTTTGTTGAGGTAGTACATGGTCGTGTTATAGAACAACTTGACCCCGGAGGTGAGGCGCGAAAGCTGACAGTGCCAGTCTGAGGGCTCTGAGCTCTAGCACGTTGATGTGGCAACGGGACTCCTTGGGGGTCCAGAACCCATGGGCTCTGTGGTCCCCCATGTGGGCTCCCCAGCCCATGATAGAGGCATCGGTTGTGAGGACGACCGTCGGCTTGGGGCGAGCAAACGGGATCCCTTCCTGCAGACGACTTGGGACGGTCCACCACTGGAGAGCATCCCATATCTTCTGGGCGACAGTGACCAACTGGTTCAAAAGACCCTGACGCCGAGTCCATTGAGTGGCCAGCTCCCACTGGAGGGGGCGCATGTCCAATCTGGCCCAAAGGACCACCGAGATGCACGCTGCCATGTAACCCAGAAGGCGCAGTAGTCCCCGGCAGGGTGCAAGTGCACAACCAGAAATGACTGGGCAAAGGAGGAAAGAACCTCCGCCCTGTCCACCGGAAGCCGAGCTCTGGCTTGACGAGAGTCAAGCTCTGCCCCGATAAAGCCCATCACCTGAGAGAGCACAAGTTCTGACTTGGCCTCGTTGATCAGGAGGCCTGATTGGGAACAGGTTCAGAGGGCCAGGTCCCTGGACCTCTCCACCTCCTGCAGGGAGGAACTCACCAGGAGCCAATCATCGAGGTAGGGGTATATCTGAACCCCTTGACGCCGTAAATGGGCTGCCACCACTGCAATGCATTTGGTGACAACCCGAGGGGTCGATGACAGGTCGAACGGCATGGCTAGGAACTCGTACAGGGTCCCTTCAACCCTGAAGCGGAGGAACCGCTGGTGGGACAGACGGATTGGGACGTGAAAGAACGCGTCCTGTAGATCCAGTGAACAGAACCACGTTTCGCTCCAGAGATGGTATGATCTGGTTCAATTACCATCCGGAAGGTGCAAGACCAGAGATATTGATTCAGGTCGTGGAGATCTAGGATGGAGTGCCAACCCTCTGTCCGCTTGGGCACCAGGAGTACCTGGACACGAAGCCTGGGTCTGTAGGAGGATCCGGCACTGGAGCTACTGCCTCCTTGCGGACGAGCTGAGCAATGTCGTCCTGAAGGGCCGACTGAGTACCAACTGAGATCCTTTCCTCCCGTGGGGCACGGGCTCAGCAAGGAGGGTTCTGCTCGAACTCTAGAGACAGTCCCCGACCGACCACTTCCAGGACCCACCTGTCCGAATTGATACCGGACCAGGCGGAAGGAAAGTGGCGGATCTGGCCCCCCCATGGGAGGACCCAGAACTGGCGTGATGGGAGTAGAAGAAAAAATTACTCACCTTAGTAATGTTGTTTCTTCTAATGGAGTCTTGCTATATTATGACAGATGCAGTTTGTCCCACCATTAGAACTGCTCCGGAGGTGAAAGAGTTAACTTCCATGCAGAGCATGGAACTTAGAAAGCGAGCTCGGTTAAAGAAGCTCTGTTAGGGTGGTTTCAAACTGAAACCGTCAGATCTTTTCGAGCAAAACTCACTAAGGCTCTTTGTGGAAGCTGTAACCTACACTAGCCAACTGGCTACTAAAATATTCACACATTTTCCTGGTCCCAACACCAAGACTCAAGTCAGAGGACCAGAAAAATAAGATAAAATAACTAAATAAAACACAATACCCAAACATAAAAGGAGGCATCAATAAGTGCCAACAGTGGACTGCCCACCCCATACCCGAAGCAGAAGTTCTGAGAGGGGCAGGCTGGGAGGGAGGTCATAATATAGCAAGACTCCATTAGAAGAAACAACATTACTAAGGTGAGTAATTTTTTCTTCAAACAACATGAAGTCTTGCTATATTATGACAGATGCAGACTACACAGCAGTACCTCCATGGAGGAGGACAGAACCTACTTAAGGAATAGGCTCTGAAGCACGGCTCTGCCTGAGCGAAACATCCCTCCTGGCCTGGATATCCAGGGAGTAATGCTTGGTGAAGTGTGTACTGTTTTCCAAGTAGCTGCTTGACATATCTCCAAGATAGGATGTCTAGCAGCAGCTAGAGATGCAGCTGTACCTCTGGTAGAGTGAGCCCTCAGGCCTGGGGGAGACCTTACCCAGTTTTTGATAGCAAAATTGGATACAAGAGGCAGCCACCTGGCAATGGATCTCTTAGTGGCAGGTCTCCTTTCCCAACCTCACCATAAGTGAGAAATAGTTGGAGGAGTCCAACCTGTGACCCTTGGTACGCTCTATGTAGTAACTTAGGGCCCTCTTAACATCTAAGCTGTGCAGCCTCCTCTCACCAGAGGAGGAATGGTCAGTGAAGAACATTGGAAGTGAAATAGATTGGTTAAGGTGAAATCCGAAACCACCTTAGGCAAAACTTCCCTGTTAGTCCTGAGGACTACCTTATCCCTGTGAAAGAAATAAAGTCAGTCTCCACTGATAAAATGTAACTCACTTATCGCCTGGCAGAAGTGATGGCTACTAGAAATACAGTTTTCCAAGTCAAATACTTAAGCTCTGCGAAGACAGAGGCTCAAGGGGTTGCATCAGCTGAGCAATGCAAACATTAAGATCCCAAGCAGGGCAGGGTCCCTGAATGGAGGATTGGTATGAAGCAATCCCTTAAAAAACTTGGAAAATACAGGGTGAGCAGAAAGAGAAGAAGGCTTCCCTGCTGAAACGAAGGCAGACACAGCTGCCAAGTGCACTTTCAGGGTAGCTAAATTTCAGAAAAGCAAGAAATTCATGTACAACACAAATAAGATCTGCCAAAGCTGCCTATTATAGAGCTGAATTGGATGCCTCCTACAATAACTCAACCAGGCTCTGGGGAACTATAAAGGGTATCTTGGGCCAAAACTCTACTCCTGCCTTAACCTGCAAACTGCTACTAAATAACACAGAAATTACGGACAAACAAGAAATCCTAAATACCTTCAATGACCACTTCACCACAGCTGGACTAGCATTTGACTCTTCACCTGCAAATCTCCTGAGATCTTCCTTGAACCTTCAATCCACCATGGGTCAAAAGGCTACATCAACCTTCTCCTTCAACCCAATATCCTTGAAAGAAGTGGAAGATCTCTCTCCAATTTAGATACTTGAAAAGTGCAGGTACAGACTCCTGGACCCTACTTCCTCAAGATTGCATCTCAAATCTTATCTGCCCCCTCACTCATCTCTTCAATCTTTCCCTCACCACTGGATCCATTCCCTCCACTTGGAAAACAGCTCAAGTAGTTCCTTTACTCAAATCTGGTGATCCCATGGACCTCAATAATTACAGGCCATTTCCATCCTATCAGTTCTATCCAAGATGCTCGAAAAGTTAGTAAACTCACAATTAAGGGACTACCTGGATAACAATAACCTCCTAAATACAGCACAATCAGGATTTAGATCAAGGCATAGCACCATTTCGGCCTAGCCAAAGTAACCAACGACTGGCAGATTGCTATGGATAAAAGAACAGTACCTGTGCTGTGTTCCTGGATTTGAGCAAAGCATTTGACACAGTGGATCATGAATCATTAATCACCTCCCTTGGCTCACCAGGGTTGGATTCCCCTTCACTCAATTGGTTCCAAGTGCTATCTATCAGATAGGTCACAACTGGTAAAAGATGGAAACTACCTACCACCTTAAAACCACTGTTAAGAGGTGTACCGCAGAGCTCTATTCTTGGCCCCATCCTCTTTGCCATCTATATTAATAATATTGATGCTAACCTCACTCAATCCAACATCCATCTGTTTGCTGATGATACTGTATTATATGTTAGCAATCCTTCATTATCTAAAGCCTGTGAACTGCTACAATCTGAATTTTCCATCCTACAACACAACCTACTGGATAAAAACTACTTCTAAATGCAAAAAAAACAAAAGCTATGTTCTTTACCTCAAAGGTTGCTCTGCCACTACCCACCATCCACCACCTACAACTAACCACCTTACTTGGAGAGAAGCTGGAATTCGTTGATAACTTCAAATACCTTGAGTCTGGATTGATAACAAGCTTGACTATTCTGTCCATATCGAGGAGCTACTAAAGAAACTGAGACAAAGACTTGGTTTATTTTTAGAATAAAGCACTACCTCAACAGAGACTCCAAAAAGATTAATCCAGGCTTCATTCTATCCTCATTGACTATGCTGACTCGCTGTATGGACATTGTTCCTCCCCTCTTAAATAAACTGGACACCCTATACCACAGGTCCATCAGATTCATTACTGACCTTCCTTCAGCACCCATCATTGCTCCCTTTATAAGGCAGTTAACTGGACATCATTACAACACAGAAGAAATAGGAATGCTGCAATTTGGATATTCAAAGCCTTATCAGGCAAGCTACCTACCTATATCTCAGACTGTTTTACTCAAATTACTTCTAGGCCATACAACCTAAGGATCAGCAAAATTATCATTCTTAAGGTCCCCAATGCCTGCACCCAGTTTGGGAGGGCTGCTATCAACTACTCACTAGCAATTGTTTGGAATTCACTCCAAAACCATGAAGCTAAATAACCTCCTACCCTTAATATCCTTCAAAGATTATTCACCACCCTATTCCCAGAGCTCTGCAACTGCTCCAAGGTCTAAACCCGGCCCTACATACCCCCCTTTTCGTGTTCCTATATGCTGATAAAACTCCGTTTCAGTCCCAAGATTCACCCTCAAAATGCCTGCTAGGTCCTATAATCTACATATTACTCCTGATGTGCCCATTGCCTTGTGTCTCACAGATTAAAAGTTTTAATGTGCCGTGTACATATGTATATTGTTATATATTAGCACTTATGTCATTGTATTACTGTTTATGTTACTCCTGTCATTGTATTACTGTTTATGCTACCCTTGTCAATGTAATAACACTTGCACTTCTTGACCACTCAGGTCCATCTTGTAAATGAGCTACGCTCAATGATGTTCGCCTGATTAAATAAAGATTTTGATTGATTGACTGGTAGCTGGTCTCAGTCCCAAAGAATTAAGATGGACCATATAATCCAATACAGTGGGTAAATCAGCAGATTCCGGGGAAATATGCTTCCCAGAACACCATATGGAAAACCTTTTCCACTTGGAGTTATAGGTAGCCCTGGTGGAAGGCTTCCTAGCAGCTTTCAGGATTTCAAGAACACTTTGAGAAAGTTGTAGATCAGCAAACTAACTGCTCAAGAGCCAGGCCTTGAGGTTGAGGTTTGAGATTCGGATACCAAACTCTCCCCTGAGCACAGGTTAACAGATTGTGGTTCCTGGGGAGACACAGGGGAAGATGGACTGCTAAGGACAGAAGGAGTGGGTACCAGGGCTGCCTGGCCCAGTCTGGAGCAATCAGGATCATCTTGCAGGACTGAGACCTGATTTTGACTAGTACCTTGAACAGGAGAGGGGAGGGGAAGGCATAAAGGAACTTCCCTTCCCAATCGAGGAGAAAGGCATCCAGGGGGACTGAGCCCAACACTGGGGGCCTGCAACAAAAAAGTGGAAGTTGATGATTGTCTGGGGCTGCAAAAAGATCTATCTGAGAGTGCCCCATCTGGCAAAAACTATCCCCAGTATTAGGGGATCCAGTGACCATTCGTGATGGCCCTGGGAAATCCTGCTGAGAGCATCTGCCAGGACATTGTCCTTGCCTGGGAGGTGAACTGCTATGAGGGAAGTGTTCAGAGAATAAGCCAGAGACCACAACTTCATCGCCTCAGTGCACAAGGCCGAAGACCGAGTGCCCCCTTGTTTGTTGATGTACAAGTACAACATTGTAGTGGTGTTGTCTGTTCTGACCTGTACCACCTTGTTCTGAACAGGTGCAGAAAAAACCTGAAGTGCTAGAAAAACAGCTCTGAGTTACAACAGATTGATGTGGAGCAGAGATTCCTGAGGGGGACCATAACCCCTGGGTGGAGAGGTCGCCATGTGAGCTCCCATCCCAAGAGGGACGCATCTGTAGTATGGGTCAAGGAGTGGGACAGAGGATGAAAGCACCCCTTGTCTCAGATTGCTCTGATCTTGCCACCACTGAAGGGCCTGGATCAGGGTTGAGTCACTGGGATTAACTTGGATAGGGGATCTCTTCTTTGAGACCAGAAAGCTCTCAAATGGAACTGAATGTCCCTCATCTGAAATCTTGCTCCTTGCACTACAGCTGTGGAAGCAGCCATGTGTCCTAGGAGCTGCAGGAAATGCCTTGCTGGTCGAGAGACCTGCAGAGTGAAGGATGAGGCCAGGCCACCAAGGTCCTTACCCTTTCCAGGGAAGGAAGGCTCTGGCCTGCTTTGTGTCCAGTTCTCGCCTATAAAGGTGAGTACCTGGACAGGTTCCAAAACTGACTTTGGAAGATTGAAGAAAGCCCAGAGAGGTAAGCAGCTGCTGGGTAACTAGCAGGTGTGATTTGACCTGGTCTGGAGACTGACCCACAATGAGCCAGTCGTCCAGGTAGGGAAAAGTGGCAATCTTTTGCCTTCTTAGATGAGCAACTGCTACTGCCAGACATTTTGTGAACACCCTTGGGGCAGAGGTGAGGCCGAAGGGCATTGCTCTGAACTGATAATGGCCTGAGGGCAGTTCGAATCTGAGGTACTTTCAATGGGAGCTTCTGATAAGAACATGGAAGTAGGCATCCTTGAGGTCCAGGAAACTAGCCACTCCCTGGCCTTGGGAGGTAAAATCATTCCCAAGTCACCATTTTGAATTTTGGTTTTAAAGGTGCTTGTTCAGATATCTTAGATCCAGGATAGGCCGCCACTCTCCTGTCTTTTTGGGGTAAGGAAGTACCTGGAGTACAGACCTTTGCCCTGGTGTGGGGAGAAACCCTTTCTACAGCTCTGAGAGCCAGGAGGTTGAGACTTCTGTTTCAAAGCAAGAGTCTCTAAAGGGTTTGCAGGTGGAAAAGATCTGGCTCTCATCTTTGGAAATTTTTGAAGCTGAGAACCAGACCCTGGCTCACTACTTCCAGGACCCACCTGTCTGATGTTAAAGACTCCCAGTCCTGAGCGAGTAAGCCAGCCTGCCCCCTACAGGTAATGGAGAGCCGACCCTGGGCATCCCATCAGGGTGCCTGTTTGGCAGGGGCTTTAGGCTGAGGGGTGGGAGCAGGTCTGCTCGTACCCAGTCTGCCTCTCCCTCTGAAGAACCCCCTCTGAGCATAGGCTGAAGAGGAGGCCTGGGTCTGGTAAAAAGGCCTGCCCCTACTCCTGGGGGGCTGCCTCTGAGGAGTGGCTTGCCGTTCCTTGGCTTGTGCACTCCTATAAGTGGTTCGATATTCATCCATTTTCTTCATATAATTCTCTGTCTGCTCCCCAAACAGAGAATTTCCCACCATAGGAAAATCCATAGCCTTAGACTGGGTATCCTGTGACAAAGTAGTACACCTGAGCCAGGCCAATCTACGAAAAGCCACAGATGTAGCCATGACTCTAGAGGATACATCATTAGAATCCACTGCAGCATGGAACTGCACCTTAGATGCCTCAATACCATCAAGAGCCACCTGCTCCAGCTCCTTTGCAAGCTGGCCAGGGACCTGTTTAGCTAAGTCCATGACAGTATCCATCTAGATTTCTTGTATCTCGTAACATAAGCCATATAGTTTGCTTGTCTGAGTCCCAAAGATGCTGCCATGTATTGTTTTGGCCATGGCGTCAATCTTCCTGGAGTCCTTGTCAGGAGGATGTGAAGCCAGGGAATATTAGCTTTATCACAGGCTGCAGCCTGAACTACTAACATGACTGCATTGCTGTGAAAGAAAATCTGTATCAGGACCTGACAAAGTGTACCTCCTGTCCATCTTTTATCTACAGGAAGGCACAAATTAGGAGCTTTTAAAATTTTTATTGTTTCCTAAAAGATTTATGTAAAGGGATGGACAATCTCCTGGACTCTGGGATATCCATCATCTCTACACAGTCAGGCTCCCTTGCTCATCCAAAGCCTCCTCTAAAGGAAGCTGAGGGTCTCAGCAACTTTTTATAAAACAAAAATGAGAAGGGACTCAAAGCCTAGGGGAGATTCACCTAAAGGTCTGTCTGGGGAGATGTCCGGTTCAATGGGCACATCCAGACTTTCAAAGTCACATTCACACTGATCATAATCATCCTCCCTCCTCTGGTTCATAAAACTCTTCTATATCATATTCTTGAACGGTGGAACCGACCAAACCGACCTTTGCCAGATAGTGGCGGTTCGGAGGAACCGGGACAGTGACTGGACAATCTGTATTGCCCTGGCTATCTCTGCAGCAGTTGGAGAAGAATTTTGACTACACCTGCTGACTTTCTAGTTCTCTTTGCTGGCTGGCTCCTCAGAGTCAGCTTTACGTTGCCGAGAAGTCTGGCCCTGGTCCGAGGGCACTCCCTCTGGTTCGGCTGGCACCGAACTGGGCTGGCCATCCGGGTCAGCGGACTTTTTGGCCTCTCGTTCCCTGAGCCTACCAACTCTCTTATCTAGGGTGGCTGCAGGGAAATTCTTGCAAATCTGGCAGTCTGCATTGAGGTGGTCAAACCCCAGACAATAAACACATGTGGTGTGTGGGTCAGCCTTGGCAAAGGCTTCCCCACAGACACTACAGTGTTGAAACCCAGTGGGCCCGGTTTTCTTTTGGGTTTCTCAGACATAATGCCAGCCTAACCAAAACTTGCCCTTTTGATGGCAGTGCCAGGCAAGACACCCTTATCGGTTCCCAACCGTGTCACGGGTCGTGGAAAAAAACGTAATGAAATCCGTTTTTTTTTTTTAGAACCGATAAGAACTGGGAACCGCACTCTAAGAAGCCTTAAAAGGCTTTAAAACCAAGTTTAAATACAATTCGATCGGTTCAAACCAAACCGATAAACATTTACAAGTTCCACACAGAAAACCTATCTATTACTTACAATACCATAGACACAGCTTGAACCGATCGGTTTGCGGTTAAAATAAATAACATCACGGTTAAATTCAACCCAGAAAAGACGCTTTAAACCGAGGAAATGAACTGAGCAGCAGGAGGAATCTCCGGAGCGACTGTTCAGTGAGGCGGAGTAAAGAATCTGACGGTTTCGGTTTGAAACCACCCTAACAGAGCTTCTTTAACCGAGCTCGCGCTCTAAGTTCCATGCTCTGCATGGAAGTTAACTCTTTCACCTCCGGAGCAGTTCTAATGGGGGGACAAACTGCATCTGTCATAATATAGCAAGACTTCATGTTGTTTGAAGTGGCCACCTCGACCCATTTCTGCACAGGCTTAGAGGAAGAGGAGGCTCCTGGACCAGCACCTCAGTCTCCTTTGCGGGGCTGTTGGGGACCCTGCTTGGGCCTAGAGTGCCAAGCTTGAGCCTGCTGTTGCTGCTGACCTCCCTGGAAGGGGGGCTGTATAACCGCAGAGGAAGAGTGCCAAAAAGGCTTTTTTGTGCGCTTCTGCTGGTTCTTGCCCGAAGAACCCTTTACAGAAGTGGCATCCAGGGTGTCACTGGACTGCTCTATGCGCTGGAGGTGACCTGCCACTCCCGGACCGAAGAGGTCGGTGCCAAGGAAGGGCACGTCAGCTAACTTACGCTGAGTATCCGCCGGAAAGGATTATGATCTCAGCCAGGCCCTGCGGTAAGTGGCCACTGCGGCTGCTAGTGAACGGGCACAGGAATCTCCAATGTCCAAAGCCGTCTGGAGCTGCTGTTTTGCAACAACACGGCCCTGGTCACGGACTTGCTTAACCGTGGTCTGCATGTCCGCTGGGAGATGAGGGAGGGCTTCATATAAGCGATCCCAAGAGGCGTGAGAGAGGTGTGCCATGATCACTGCCGAGCTGGCCTGTGAGGCCCAAGGATGAGGCCGCATATACCTTCCGGCAGAATGGTCCATATTTTTGGACTCCTTATCCGGAGGGCGGTCAGTATCCGCTCAGCTACTCATGCGTCTAAACACTGAGGCAGTCACAAGGCTCTCAGCCAAGGGATGCTCAGTGAAGCCCGCCAAAGACCCCATGGGTACAGTGTACATACGAGCCATGCGGGCAGACGGAGCCGGGCAAGAGGCAGGGTGCTGCCATAGCTCAAGGGCCAGGCCAACAATGGCTTCGGCCACTGGGAAGGCCTCCATCGGGGTACCCCCCCCCCCCCGTAAGGATATCCGTGAGAGGATATTCCGCCTTCTTTTGGATAGGCTCCAAGGGCATACCGGTGGACTCAGAAATAAGTCGAAGGATGCCCTGGAAAGAGGAAGGCCCTTCCTCCAGACCTGTCACTGACAACTCATCATCAGGGTGTGAGTGAAGACCAGTGGTATCCGGTCTGAGGAGTCGGGATACAAGGGGTCTCTCACCTATGTCCCCTTCAATACACCAAGGGCGATTGGGGACAACAGTGATGGACAGATGGGGCAGGCCCATATCTGTCCGATCCTCCTTCAAGGGGGCCACTTCCTGAGGCTGTATAGGTGGTGGCTCCGCCAAAATTGATGGGGAGACCGGAAGAGGCCAAATAGGAATGCGTGCTGGTCCTACGGAGAGAGACCAAGTCTTCAGTTCGGAGGTCTCGTCGGCCTAAGGCTGGGGCCAAGTAATGGCCGGTGAAGCCGGCTTTTGACTGGTCAGAATTAGCTGTTGCCACACGAGGTCCTCATAACGTCGACGGAGCTTCCGTCAAAGTCTCTCCTCATCGGAGGAGGATGAGGAACGATGGCGGCGCCTCTTCCAGGAGTGTTTGTGAACCTTTTTCTGTTTTTCGGCTGACTGAGTCCTAGTCCTCGATCGAGACAGACTGTCGGCTCTGTCGATCGGAGAGGCCGGATTCAGTGAAAACAGAGGTTCCGGCTCCTGTCCCACGATCGGGATACCTGAAGGACGGATCTCCTCGTCGGGGAAAGAAAGGATGGGTGCCCTCTCCAAGGAGTTGTAGAGTGGGGTCGGTGACAATGGCTCAATCGGGTCGAGAAAAATCTCAGCCAGTTCTGCCGCATCCTAGGCCTCGGTGCCTTGGCCTGACTGAAGGTCCGAGAAGCCCGCGGCCGAGGCAGCGATATCAACCAAGCTCAGGACCTGGCGGTCTCGACAATCGGACCGCTCTCGGTCCCAGGAACATCTTCTTCGGGCAGAAGAAGACTTGAGATCCTGCCCCTTTCTCGGGGCAGGAGGAGTGCGAGCCGAGGCGCCTCACTCTTGGTAGGAAGAGATTGGCACAGCTCGAGAAGGACCCAGTGAAAGTGGGCCAGGTTAGGCGGCCCGAAAAAACTTGACTGGCGAGCTTGAGCAACTTCCTCTTGAAAGCCACCAACTGTTTGAGCTGCTCGGCGGATCCTGCGGCTGAAACCGCCCACCTGGCCTCCTTTGATTTCACGGTGAATTCACTGAGCTCGGTCTCCTAGCTTTAAGTCGCGCTTCGGTCGTCCAGGACATTGGGATGGAAGGCCAGACAAATGGTGCAAGAGGTGGTGTCATGCATGACACTGAAGCAATAAACGCATGAGAGGTGAGGATCGGTGCGCGACATTTTCTTTCCGCAAGGACACCAGCGAAACCCGGGGGACGACTTGTCCTCTATGTCCGATGCGCTCGGATCGGAATTGTAAACTCTTAGGAGTTTCAAAGAAAGCAAATGCGGCGAAAGCAGTCAATTAGAATCCAGGGCTTATGGTACAGCGGAAGTAGCACGAGGGAACCTGAATCTTCCAGCAAAAAGAAGATCTGGCGTCATGGGGCGGAGCTGAGGTATATACCACCCAGGGGGGTGGGAGGAGCCAGCTTGAGGACTTCTGGCAAGATTTAAAGGGGAAAGGGACATGCCAAAGAGTGTGGCTGAACAACATATCCACGCTCCTAGAAACTACACAACCATAAAACCTCCAGCTGTAAGGGTCTCAAGAAAGGAGACCCTGCAGAACAGCCAACCCGAAGCCTGCTCTGCGGCGAGAGGCAATGTCCAAACTGTAGAGTTTCGTAAAGGTATGTACAGAAGTCCAAGTGACAGCTGTACAAATGTCAGCTGCCGACACATTCTTGAAACAAGCCGCAGAGGCAGCGGCGACTCTGGTGGAGGGACAGGGAGGGTAAAAGAGGAGGAGGAGTAGCTCTTTACATAAGGGAAGGAATCAAAGCAACAGAACAGAAGGGTAAACAGGGAGGAGAAGAAGCACTGTGGGTAAATTTGGAGACAGGCAATGGCACCACAATCCGCACAGGGGTTGTATAGAAACCCCCCTTCTCAGGGGAAGGAAATGGACAAGGAAATGATAGAAAGCATACTTAGAATGGCAGAAAAAGGGGAGATATTGCTGATGGGTGATCTGAATATGCCAGATGTTAACTGGAGTGCAGTTGCAGCAGCCACTTCGAAGAGTTGGGTTATTCTAGATGCCCTACAGGGGGCATGTCTTAGACAACTAGTATTGGAGCCCACTCGAGAGGGAGCAATCTTAGACCTGGTTCTCTCAAATGGAGACGAAGAGAGGATCACAGATGTAGAAGTGGGTAGCCATATGGGAACTAGCGACCATCGAACAGTATGGTTCACAATAAACACAGCAATAGAGTCAAGCCATACAAAGGCAAAAGTACTGGACTTTAGGAGGGCTGACTTTGCCAAAATAGGTGTGTGCCTAAGGAATGCACTAGCAAATGGGCAGGAAGGAGGGTGGAAGAACAATGGGGAATAATAAAACTGCCATCACAGAGGCAACAAGCCTTTGTGTAAACAAATACAAAATGAAATGATGTAAGAAACCACTATGGTTCTCAAAGGAAGTGGCAGTGAAGGTTCAAGAGAAAAGAAAGCATCGGGAAGTACAAGGAATCACAGAAGGAGCAGGACAGAGAACTGTATCAGTTAAAGCAAAAGGAAGCTGGGAAGGCAGTCAGAACAGCAAAGGCCCAAACCGAGGAAAAGACAGCCAACTCAGTTAAGGAGGGGGATAAAACCTTTTATAGGTACATCAGAGAGTGAAGGAAGACAAAGGGAGGGATAGTGAGGCTTAATAAAGGGAGGAGGGTGGGCAGAGGGTGACTGTGAAAAGGCAGACATACTAAATATTTTGCTCAGTATTTACAAATGAAGAGGGAGGTACCTAAAACAAACAGTAGAAACACTCTGGATATAGAAGTTGATACCAGCCCATTTACAGAAGAAAGGTTCTGAAAGAACTCTTAAAACTGAAGGTGGACAAAGCAATGGGGCCTGATGAGTTCATCCCAGAATTCTAAAAGAACTAAGGGTAGAACTAGTGACACCACTGACTACCCTCTTTAACAAATCATGGGAGGATGGGGTGGTACCCGAGGACTGGAGGAGGGCAGATGTGATTCCCCTTCACAAAAGTGGGAGCAAGGCAGAAGCAGGAAATTACAGACCTGTTAGTTTAACCTCAGTGATAGGAAAATGATGGAATCACTTCTGAAGGAAAGAATTGTGAAGTATCTACAGGCCAGAGGGGCACAGGACCCAAGGCAGCATGGATTCAGAGCGGGAAGGTTATGCCAGACAAATCTGATAGATTTCTTTGACTGGGTGATCAAAGTAGTAGATCAAGGAGGGGCTGTGGACATGGCCTACCTAGACTTTAGCAAGGCATTTGACACAGTCCCACACAAAAGATTAATATACAAGTTAGCCAGTCTGGGAGTGGGTCCCAAGATGACAGCCTGGGTAAAGAATTGGCTGGAGAATAGGACACAGAGAGTAATAGTAAATGGAGTCCACTCTGAAGAAAGGGGGGGTTACTAGTGGGGTAATCTAGGTTCAGTATTAGGACGGTCCTCTCAATCTCTTCTATATGCGACATTGCAGAGAGGATTGGAAGGAAAAGTATGTCTCTTTGCAGATGACACAAAGATCTGCAAACAGAGTTGATGCACAAGGTGGGGTGGAAAGGATGAGAAGGACTTGGCAAGGTTAGAGGAATGGTCAAATGTATGGCAGCTTAGATTCAATGCTAAGAAGTGCAAGGTAATGCACCTGGGAAACAAAACCCAGGGAAGAGTACACAATGGGGGTGAGATACTAACAACAAAAAATGGAAAGGGACCTGGGGGTAGTCATATCAGATGACCTAAAGGTGGGCAAGCAATGTGAGAGGGCAGCAAGAAGGGCTGGGGGATACTGGGATGCATAGGAGAGGCATCACCAGTAGAAAACAGGAAGTTATTATCCTCTGTACAGACCCCATCTAGAGTTCATGCAGTTCTGGAGACCAATCTCCATAAAGACATAGACAGGATGGAAGCTGTCCAGAGGAGGCAACTAAAATGGTGCAGGGTCTGCACCGAAGACATATGAAGAGAGACTTAAGGAGCTTAATATGTATAGCCTCGAGGAAAGGAGGGAGAGGGGGACATGATAGAGACTTTCAAGTACTTCAAGGGAATCAACAAAGTCCAAGAGGGTAGAATCTTTCAAAAAAAAAAAGAGGTGTGCAAGAACAAGGGGGCACAATTTGAAGATAGAGGGGGGGCGGCTCAGAGGTAATGTAAGGAAGCATTTTTTCACAGAGAGGGTTCTGGATGCATGGAACGGCCTTCCGGAGGAGGTTGTGGAGTCAAAAACAGTGGTGGAATTCAAGCATGCATGGGACAGTCATAAGGCAATTCTAGAGGGTAGGAAGAAGTAGGCTGCTGGTTAACTAGGATCTGCAGCTTATCCATTAGGTAGGGAAATGGGCAGACTGGGTGGGCCAAGCGGTCCTTATCTGCCGTCAAATTCTATGTTTCTATGACCTCCGACTTGACCCGGCAGGGTCTTGTGGTACTTGTCGTAACAGAAAGTGATACAATGAGCCAATCATTTAGATAGGCATTGCTTGGTAACCGCATTTCCTTCTTTTCTGTGAGCAAAAGAGACAAAGAGCCGATCAGATTTCCAGAGATCCTTAGTCCAAGTGGTGTAGTATCTCAGTATTCTATGAGCATCCAAAGTATGCAAGAGGCGTTCCCCTTGATTGGAGTGTTGCGTAAAGAAAGCAGGTAGCTCAATGGATTTGATTCAGCGTAGATTCTGCCACCACCTTGGGGAGAAACTTGCGGTTCGTGCGCAGAGCCACACGTTCCTTGTGAAAATTCAAATACGGGATTTTACACACCAAGGCCTGAAGCTTGGAAACACGTCTAGCTGAAGTAATGGCCACTAGGAAGACAGCCTTCCAGGATAGGAACTTCAAGTCTGCTGAGGCTGTCTGTTCAAAAGGAAGCAGGGTAAGCTTTTCAAGAATAAAGTTCAGATCCCAAGGAGGGGCAGGAATGCAAACAGGGGGTCTCAAATGGAGAACCCCTCTGAGGAAGGTTTTAGAGACTTCTAGCTGCACGAAAGTTCTGTCCCCAAAAGGAACATCGTAAGTGGAAATAGCCGCCATGTGAACTTTCAGAGGGGAATGGCTGAGACCCAGGTCAAAGAGATGATGCATATAATCCAGAATTCTCTTGACAGGACACAAGAATGACTAAGTCCTTGGAAGAGGCCCAAATCGAGAATCGCTTCCATTTCATGGTGTAGGCTGATCTAGTGGAAGGCTTTCTGGCCTCCACCAGAATCTCAGCCACAAGTGAGGAGACCCCGAATCGGGCTTGAGCTACGTCTGCAGGAGCCACGTATGCAACTGAAGGGACTTGAGACCTGGATGAATCAGGGTCCCCTGATCCTGGGTCAGCAAAAGCTGCGACAGAGGAAGAGGAGGTTCCTCTGAAAAATGTTGCAGAAGAGATCACCAAACTTGCCTGGGCCAGAAAGGAGCGATGAGGATCATGAAAGCTCCTTCTGAGCAGAGTTTGTGTAAGACCCTTGGAATCAAGGGAATCGGGGGAAGGCACAGACGAATCTGTCCTTCCAGTCCAGAGACACAGCGTCCCTCCAAAAAAAAAAAAAAGCCTTGCCCAGAAGCGAGCAAGCAGAAGGCGGGAAGTTCTGCGTTGCGAGGAGATGCAAAAAGGTCTACCCGAGGTGTTCCCCAGCGCAGGAAGATATCGTCTACTACCTCCTAATCCAGTTCCCATTCGTGAGTCTTTGCTGATGACCGGCTGAGGTGGTCTGACAGCATGTTTTCGACTCCCGAAACATGAACCGCTGTCAGGTAAAGGTTATGTTGCAGAGCCCAACTCCAAACTCTCACTGCCTCCCTGCATAGAGGGTAGGAACGTGTTTCTTCCTGCTTCTTGATGTACCAGACGACACACATGTTATCCGGGAAGCACATACGAGTTCAGACTTTGAAGAGCATACAGAACGGCCCTAAGCTCAAGCACGTTTATATGAAGAGTTTGCTCGAGTCTGGACCAGGAGCCCCGAGTCCTATGAGACCCTAGATGGGCTCCCCAACCCTCTCCCGAGGCGCCTGTCGTCAATGTTTGGGAGGGGGGTTTGAAGCAGAAGGGAACTCCCCGGCAAAGGTTCTCTTGTACCATCCACCATTTCAAGTCCCAAACCATTGGGCTGGAAACCAGGACGTCTTGGTCTAGGTCGTCCAACGTCTGGTCCCACTGAGACTGGAGCGTCCACTGAGAGATCCTCATATGGAGCGGAGCGTGAGGGACTGTCGGAATAGCAGCCGCCATGAGCCAAAGGAGGCGAAGGACTGACCTGGCGCTGCCCGCCTGCGACTGGACAGCAGGCTTGCGTGATCCTGAAGGGTATCCACCCTGTCCGGTGGCAGAAAGGCCATGCCGGTGATCGTGTCCAGGATCGCCATGATGAACTGGAGCCTCTGACAGGGGACCAGATGGGACTTGGCCCGGTTGATGGTGATACCCAGGCTGGTAAATACCCACAGGGTAAGGGAAAGACAGCGCAGGAGATCCTCCCTGGAAGGGGCCGCCAGGAGCCAGTCATCCAGGTATGGGAAAACCTGCACTCCCTGGGTACACAGGTGAGCCACTACCACGGAAAGGCATTTGGTGAACACTCTGGGCACCATGGAAAGACCAAATGGGAGGGCCTTGAACTGGTAGTGAACCCCCTGGAATGAAAACCGAAGGAATTTGCGGTGGTAAGGGCGGATAGGGATATGCAGGTAAGCATACTGCATGTCCAGAGCGCACAGCCACTGTCCCTGCCAAAGTAAGAGCAGAAGACTCTGCAGGGAGAGGATTCTGAACCTTTTGTACTCCATGAACATGTTCAGGGAGCTGAGATCTAAAATAGGCCTCACTTCTCCAGATTTTTTTGGAAATGGGAGTAGTAGCCTGTCCCCCAAAGTTGGATTGGGATAGGCTCTATCGCCACCTTCAAGAGAAGGGAGGATATTTCTTCCCGAACCAGAGGAAGATGTTCCTGGGAGTAAGACGACTTGGGGGGTGGTTTCTGGAGAAACTATTGAGTTTCCTGCTGCTATCAGTTGAAGCACCCAAGCATCTGATGTGATCCTCTCCCAACCTGGTAGATGGAAGGAGAACCTCCCTCCTACTAGTTCCTCTGGACGGTCCAGAGGCATGGGAGAGGAGAGAAGTCAGGAGGTGTGGGGCAACGTCCCGGCTGAAGCTCCCGCTGCTTTTTTGGGTGGGGGGGGTAAGGGCTTGGCAGCCGGAGGGGCCCAATGTTTGTTGGCCCGCTTGCCCTGAGGTTTCGCTTTGGGCTGAGAAAGTCTGCGAAAGGGGCGAGACTATCCCCTGAGGATGCCTGTACATGGATTCAACAGACTTAAGTGCAGTGCCCTTCTCTTGCAGGTCGGTGATTATGTCCTTGACAGCCCCACCGAACCCCTGAAGGGCGCATCTTGAATAGCGGACTGCACTTCGGGGACCAAACCTGACACCCGGAGCCAGGCATGATGCCGAAGACCTATGGCGAAAGCTGAGCTCTGACCTACAGCATCAACTGCATCGTAAATGGCACGGAGCGTGCGCCAACCTGCGGAACGAGCAGAATGGACTAGGTCAGCCACTTCCTGCTTTGCCTGAGATTCAGGAAGGAGTCCAACTTTGCTTCCACCTCACTCAGGATAGCCTTCTGGTAGTCCCCCATATGTGCGACATAATTCAGGACCCTGATCCCCAGAGTGGAAGAAGTGTACACCTTCTTCCCGTACTGGTCCAGAAGACGGGATTCCTTGTCAGGTGGAGACAAGCTGAGATGTTTAGGATTTGCCGACCAGCCGTGAGCGGCACTAATCACAACAGAGTCAGCCTTAGGGTGTGTATTCAAAGAATCCACATCCTCCAGAGCCTGGTACAGCCTATCCGCCTTCCTCGGAAGGGGGGCCAATGCCGACGGCCATTTCCAGATGGTGAAAACACAGTCCGCGTGAGGCTCGATCCAGGGTGCAATCAATGTCGGAACGGTTTCGGGCAGATCAGAATGGGCAACGAGTTTTTTCTGCTGTGGATCTGGCTCCAGAGATCGCCACTGGTGAATCGCCTGGATCTTTCTCAGCAACTCCAAAAAAGAAGGATCTTTCAGAGGCTACTTTGGAGGAGTCCTTGACCTGGAGTGCATGGCTTGTCGTGAGGATCGGAGCACCCATCAGAATCAGAGGTCTCCGAAGAAGAAGAAGATTAAGACCCCACCAGGCACGGGGAGAAAGCGGACCCCTTGGGCAACCCTCGGGAGCGTATCCTTCCACCCCCACCGAGTGCTCACCTCTGTTGTCGGGTAAGGAGGAGGGAGTCTCATCTCAGACGACGGGCATCCGAACCGGGTCCCGTCTGCAGACTGCTCTCCACCTCCCTGGTAAGTTGTGCCTGGGCCTCAGCCACCAGGAAGCCAGAGTCTCCTTCAGATCCAGCGGCGGCTGGGGAGGGGGAGGCGTGGAGAAGGGGACTACGGAATCTGAGGGTATCCGTGAGTGTGAGAATCCATGCTACGACTGCTGGTACTGCGGCTCAGGATACTGCGGTCCCGGGTAGGACGGCGTCGGATACCCAGGAACCAGGGGCTCTGACAGAGCAGAAGGCCCTGGGAGAGGCCTAGCAGGCAGGCCAGGTACAGGTGGCCCGGTGGGCGTCTGGTCCGGTGCTGGGACTGCATCCGGCAAAGGGATGTCGCCCAGCGTCAGACAGGCCAGCATTGGAGCCGGCGTCTGAGGGTCCGGCCCAACAGGAGGGAGACCTGATGGAAGCGTACCGGCGTCCTCTGTGTCGCCAGGGAAGGAGGACTGAAATTCACGGGGTCCAACAGGGGAGATGCTGGAGCCTCGGTTGTCAGCGGTGAGCCGGGGACGGCGTCCAACATCGGATCAGACGCCTGACGAAGGCCGCGATGGAGAAGCAGTCTTGGCGGGCGTTTGAGGCCGTGCGCTGCCCCGGAGGGTCAGGCGTCTTAGCGGCTGTGTCGGGCAGGCGTCTGTAGCACTGGCGTCCGACTTACGGACCTGCTTCGACCCGGAAGGCCGCACAGTGGCGGCGGCCTCCGGGAGGGTCGCCTACGGGAGGATGTCACCATTACCTTGAGCACGGCGACCCGGAAGTTGAGGCCTGCCAAAGCTTCTTCCACTCCTTCTCCATGGAGGATATCCTTTTCTTTAAGATACGGGCCTCCAAGGACTGCTGCTTCCGTTCGCGGGTGGCGGCGTGGAATTGTTGGCAGTGCTGGCACTTTTCCACTGGGTGTTTCGGGCCTAGACAGAAGAGGCACAGGGAGTGACCGTCCTTATGCAGGAGCTGGGCGCCGCATGAGTCGCACTTGTTTTTATGCGAATCGAATGGAGCAGAGGACGACATACACTGCAGATTATCGAATTACTTTTGAGAAAAACGAGAAAAAATGCGTTAATAAAACCGAAGACAGACTGACGAAGCAGAGTGAACTTAACCACAAGGCACTTTCACCAGCTAATGGCGGGCATGGGGGACCACCCCTTTATACTGACGTCGCCTGACGCTGGTCACCTGACGTGGGGGCGGTCCCCCGCCAGAGACTGCTAGCTGGAAATATTTCCGTGGGGTCCTGATGCCTGCCAGCTTCAGTCCTATTTGTTATTACCTACTGCAAGAGCCCTTTCGAAGTAAGATCAAATGCTGCTCTCTGAAAATGTAGAAACTTATGACTCGCGGTTCTATTTGCTTTGACATTCTCCTGAAAGAGGCAGTGCAAACAGCAGAGTAATGAGCTATCTGGATCTGCAGGGAAGCAGTGAAGGCACCCAAGTAGTGGGTATCCAGATCTGAACAAGGTAAGTACGGACACTCAAGCAGTAGGGCATCAAGATCTGAATCAGGGCAGTACATACATCTTCTGAGCTGTGGGGCATCCTGACATGAAAGGGGCAGTACAGAAACCTTAGCAGTGGGACATCTGTATCGGAAAGGAGGCAGTACAGAAATCCTAGCAGTGGGAAATTCAGATCAGACAAGGGGGCAGTAAAGACAATTAAGCAGCTGGGCATCTGGATCTGAAGGGGGGGGGGGAGAGAGTAAAGACACCTTAACAGTACAGATCCGAATCTGAAAGGGACAGTATAAACATTTGAGCAGTGGGGTATACTCAATATGAACTGGGGCAGTACACACACCTGAAAGTTAGATATTTGGATTTTCAAGAAGGTAGCAGACATACCCAATCAGTGGTGTATCCAAATCTGAAAAGGGGTAGTACAACCAATCGAGCAGTGGAGTATTCAAACTGAAAAGGGACAGATAAACCACTAGAGCAGAGGGGCATTCAGATCTGAAATGGACAGTACAGACATCTGAGCGCGCAGTGGGTTATACAAATATGAACTGGGATAACACACGTACCAAAGAAATCAGGTATCCAGATTTCAAAGGGAGCAGCACACACACCAAGCAGTGTGGTATCCAGAACTGAAAAGAAACAGTGGGATAGATTTTCATAATGACATACAGATTGAGTTCCTAAATCTGTCCTTTGCAATACTATCCTTACCGAGTGGTCACTCCCAGTTTTCACTCCATCCTACTCAGATCAAAAACATTCTCACAGTGAATGATGGAAATAACTCACTAAGATGGAAGGGACCCCACTTACAGTTCTGTCTCCCCGGTTCAAACATAACTCAAACCCATTAGCCCTTTCCCCTTACACCTACAGGTTACCCTTCTGACGCAGCTACCAGGCACGTGTCCCACAGTAAAATTAACTGACCTCTCCAGATTTCAGTTGAGGGGGTTTGCCATCAAATACATAAACTGGCTTGATCCCATTTTCAACCATCCGAATGGTCCGGTAAAACATACCCATCAGGTGACTGCAGAGGAAAAAGAAAACAATTATGTGTCACTGTACGCATGTGATCCAAGGAAAAGCAGTCAAAAGTCCTCAAGGAATAGCACTCTACACATCACATAAGGAAAGCGGAATTCAAAATGTACCCAGAGGGAATCAAAATTTGAAAAATAACCTTCATTTATGTTGGACAATTTTTCACTGATAAAATGAATTGGTATTGTTTTTCTTTCATATACATGATCATTTTCTTAAGAGTAAAGTCCTGTGCATTACTTAAAAAAAAAAATCACAAAGAACTGAGGATGGGCACTCACTATTGGAAACTGAGCAACAACTAGGACGCTGAAGTAGGATGCTTCAGCTTTATTCCAACAAAAGCACTCACAGTGCTGTGCAAGACAGATAAGGCAGGCTCTAGGTACTCAGTGTCACCTTTCCTACAAGGCTCTTTCAAGATGTCCAGTAGTGAGTGCACTCCCCCATTACTCCTAGGACTGGAGCACCTGGGTCTTATCACAATGTCACCAGTTACGGTTGAGTAGGCTGCTTAATGTTATACCCCAACTCTGCATCACACTTTGCATGTGCAGCCTTGGGGCCAAGGTTTCTTGACTTACCAAGTTTTGTTCTAGCCAGATGTGCCGATTCCAAGATCTGGATAACAAAAAAAAGTATGTGTTTTTTTTTTTTTTTACTGTCTGTCATCACCTAGCACCCAGACAGTCTGGAATTTTGCTCTAAAAATTTCAAAGTAAAAAGAACTTGGGCCAACATGATGCCTTTCACTGGTTTGGTGAAAAAATATTACTCTGTTCAAGAGTTACAAGAATTTTAAATTTTGGTTCCGAGCATGCGTAGTAGTCTTTTGAACAGCTGTTTCATATCTGGCACATATGAAAAAAAGATTGTTTCGTATGGGGGATCTTTTTCTTTTTTAATCAGAAAAAAAATTCTTTTTTCGTATGGCCGTCATCTTGCTCTTTTTTTTTTTGCCCCCAAAAAACCATATAAAAGATCTTGCAGAGACACTAACACATGTATCTTGATAACCGAGGGCCCTATTAGCTGGATTCTGCAGTTTGTTTTTGGAAAACTCACCCAGAAATGTGAACATTTTAAAATCTTTTTTCATGACCCTAATTTCATACGACCATGAGAGAAAAGATTCCCTTCGAACGAAAAAAACCCCCCAAAACACGAATTTGGACTTCGTGGTTTTTATTAAGCATTTAAAACTTTAACAAGCCATAACTCTGTCAATATATGCAGTTATTGGGCAATCTAGACAAAAGTAGGGAAATGTGGCGTCAGGGTTCCCAGCCCTGCAGGCAACAGAAAAAAAACACTACTATTTCAGCTCTCCTCAGTTTTCGCAAATCAGGTGTGGAGTGTACCTTGGTGTTGTCAACCCTAACACTCGCCCCCATTCACAACTCCCCAAACTGGCACTATTCAAGAGGGAATTAAAGGCTCTCGTATCCAATGCCAACAGACTACTACAACCGATCCCTTTCTACCCTCTCTGAACTACCTGCTCTGTCCCAGACAATGCTCCTTTGAACAGCCACTGCCTTAGCTCTTGTGTATTTATTCACTTTTGTGTACGCTACTTAAGTTAATGTCTTGATCAATGTCATATTATACTACTTTGTTGAGCTCTGAAAGCTGCCACTGCTGTGGAACAGTTTTTATTTTTCGTTCTGAACCAGATCGCGGCTCAGCCCTGCCGACAGCCCCACCTCCCCCCATGCTCACGCTTGCCCCCCCCCTTCCCGACAGACTTGGGGGTGAGACCTGGCTTACCCCCACCTCATCGGGGCCATGGGAGTCACGACACCCCCCAAGCAGACACTGGTGGGCAGCAAAGATAGCAGCGGGCTGGCGTCATACATAAGGGCCAGCTTTTTCTTCTGATGCCAGCTCCCCAGGGGCGGGACGCTCAATGACATCCAGCATCTGTCCCACCCACCCCATACATGATGAAAGTGCCGCTGGGAACCCCCTGCCTCCGCCAGAGGTCCACAATGCACAGTCAATGTTGGGTAAATTACTTTTTCTATTACTTTCTATTACGTTTAGAAAATTGTTCCAGAAAGCTCTGTGCAGTCACTAGCAAGGATGGATAACTACTAGAAAAAATTATACGCCTTACAATTAGTTACTTATTTCTTTTTATACAAAAACAATACAATAATAATAATAACAACAATAATAAACTATAAAAGATTACTTTTTTTTTAAAGTAATAAGTCAGTTACTAGTTACTTTCAAATAAATGCAGTCAATTACAGTTACGTATTTCTTTTGTGTAAAAAAACATAAGTAATTGTAACTGTAAGCTGTATTACATTTTCCAGTACTTCTCCATCCTTGCTAGTGACTGCACAGAGCTTTCTGGAACAAGTTTCCAAAAGTAATAGAAAGCAACAGAAAAAGTAACTTACCCAACACTGTGCACCGGACACTCATCTCCCCCAACAAAGAGAGCAGTCCTCCGGATGCTCAATCATTCTCCCGCCAGCTGGCCCTCTGACTCCCAAGTCCACTCCCGAACCCAAGATGTTGGCACCGCAGATGGATGCCTTGCCCGTACGCCGGCTGTCATGGAACCTTTATAAATGAGCACTTGTCCTCAAAGTTGTAATTCTGAATGCAAAAATAAATAAAATAAACATATGCAGAGATTTGTAGAGGATGTGAGAACTGGGTGAGCGTTAGGGTTGTCGACTCCAAGGTACACACCAAGCCTGATTCGCGAAGACTCAGAGGAGGTGAAACTGTAATGATTTCTCCTGTTGCCTGCAGGGTGGAGTGTTGCGGTCGGGAACTCTAGCATCACACTTCCCTGCTTTTGATGCTTTCACCCTAACTGGTGCATTAACAAAGTTTTTTTCACAATGAATATCTTTACTTTTTCAGGTAACGCAAGTCCCTCCAACATGTCCAGTTGTGTGTAGTAGAACAGGCACCACTCCATAGATGCATACATCCATGTTGGTGAGAAGTGCAGGGCAGGGGTGTGCAAATAAAGTTTTTAAACACTTGCCCAAGGGCAAACCAAGTTGTAAATTATTTGCCCACAAAATCTTGTACTTGCCCTACCACGAAACAAGGGCATAGCCAGGAGTTTTAAACCTGTACTCAAAACTGATGCACTGTTGCCCGCCCCCTTTTATGTGAACATAAACCAAAATACGCCAACAATAGGCTGTCGCACCCTCTGTTTGCCAAGTCTGAGTTTCAAGTTATCAGTTTTTTCCTGTAATCTACATCCTTAGTTTTTGTGCCTACCTGGTAAATTTTTGTGTGTGCATTTGGCTGGTGGCATCGGTGCCCCTTGGCAAACAAAGGCAGAAGGTCTCAGCATGACAGACACAATGTGCCTTACAATGTCCTTGCTTTCCTCTTTTTGTTACCCGCCTGATTTTTTTTTTTTTTTTACTGTACTCTGAGTACAGTGCGTATGCCTCACTGACACCCCTGCCGCCAAAGATATTACTGTAAAGGAGTACAACCACTGGCCCCAGAAAAGGACATTTCTTCTTACTTGTGTATAGGATCTACACAGCACCTTCTCATACGAGTTATAACTTACATGAAGAGAAGGGCCAGGGGAAGAGGAAACTGTTCAACTAGGAAAGGCAAGCCACAACAAGCTAAACAAGTTTGTTTACATGGGAGCAGAAGTAATGTAATAAATTAGTCGCTCACTTCACTGTCTGATGATGCCCCTTGACCCGGACAGGCACGGCCAGCCACCTCTGACCAGTACCCCACCCTCCCCATCAAAAAACACACAGCACTGAACGAAGAGCAGCAGTTGCAGCACTTGCAAACAGTAACTAGTTAGCAACACTACAACCACCCACCGACCCTCAACTACTGTTAGACAACCAGACCCACCCTCCATCATCATTCAGTCAGAACTAAGCAAGCATTATGGGGACCGACGGGGTTATCATGGCTAATCTATATCAGGTAGCCAGTACAGTTGACTGCCAGCCAGTGCCCAGCAGCAACACATCAATTCATCATTCAATTAATGTTGTCCCCAACCCCACAAACCCTTAGCCACAAGTGTCTGACCCATTTCAAACAAATTCAAGAACTGAACCAACCAAGCAGCCCCTCAACAGTTTTGTCATCTCACACCTTAAAACATGATAGTAAGCAAGGGACAGGACAGGACAGGATAAGACAGACAATACAACTCCTCCTATTTCCCATTGCATCAAACCTTTCAGCTGACCCGGTCCAACCCCGACGTCAAGTGAAGTATCCAGACCTCGTTGAGTATTGCGCAAGTACTTGTACACTTAACTTACTGACCCAGGCACTGTCCTCTCTGCTTCCGCCCACTCCGAATCACCATGCCCCCCCTTAGTAGCACCACACAAACATTAGCCAGCCTGCTGCTAAGAAAATGCAAACTAATTTTCAGTGCCTAGACTAGACATACAATAGCTGCTGTCTCAGCAGTTCTGCACTACACAGTATGAGTGGTCAGGGGTCCTCTCTCAACAAATTCAACACAAGATCCAAACCACCAAACTAAACAACAATCTACCAGCATGGCCATCACTAGTCGAACTCTCACGAGACCACATCCAGGCCTGAGGAGGGGACTGATGAGGATTACAGCCTCCACGAACCACAGCCTGGTCAGATTCTTGGATTACACTAGGGCACGTGCACCGCACCAGGCAGAACCAACTGCTAACCATCTACATACATCGTCGAAATGGGTCTTGGTGCAACTGATGTAACAGCAGTGAAATCAGATGAAGCCCTGTAAATACCTCAAATAATCAACATGACAACGTATGCTGCTCATTGCAGTGCTGCCCCATGACAATGTACCATTTTAAAATCAATTTTACACTAAAACTCACTGAATATGTAGCAGATACACCAAGCAGCCAGAGTCTCAGACTTTTTTTTAATAAACATGGCAGCAGCTGTCGGCCACGAGGCAGACACAGACACACAGGTAGACTATAGATTACAGAGATGGCTACCGGGCGGGTTGACTATATCAGACTAGTAATCAAATCAGACCTGGTTCAGATGATTTTACAATAAGATGCCTTACAGGTAGGCAGCAATCATAAACTGATGTCCGACCCAGTCCTTATCCTAATCAACCAAACAAACATACAACACCCACAATCAGTGAATGCAAACCTGCTCTTTGTTTCTGCTGGGTCACTCAGTGGCCTACAGGTCTATCAGACTGGGGGTGAAACAAAAAAAAACAAAAAAACAAAACAAACAAAAAAAAAAAAAACAGCAAAACTTACAGGACAGGAGTCGGGGAAGCAGAGAACATGGCATTACAGATGTATGCTGCAGTATCACCCGACCTTGCTATTATACAAGAAAAAATTACTCACCGCAGTATTTTCTTTCTTCCAAGGGGTCCTTTAGCAATAGTAACTTTCTGCACTTAGCTGGCTAGGTGCAACTGCCCTAGAAGTGTGCCTTTAAGAGATATTTAAATGAGCTTCGGGCCAAGCCAATCAGAACAAAGGAGGGGGAGGGGTCTGAGCTAAATGAGAGCTGCTGAAGGCTTCAGAATTTTGAGAAAAAACAAGGGCAATTGCCCTGAAAAAGGATCAACAGGATTCAAAACACATGCAAATGTTCACAAAAAGACGCAACAGAAATGGCAACACGAGCTTTAAAACAAAAACAACAAGCATTTGTCAATGCCGAATGTTGTCTCGCTGGCATTGGCATTGATAGTGCCGGAGTTAGAGACACATAATAGGAATGGAAGTGAAGTATTAAAATGACGTCAACCCCACCCCCACCCTGTAGAGACAGACAGGCATTGGGGTGTGCCTTTGGGTTGTCAGCTATAGCAGCTCATGCCATTTGCCTCACCCTACCCTGTAGACACTGACAAATGTAGGTGGTGTGCTATGGGGTCTTTGGGTGTTATACTTACCCCATTCCATAAGGAAATATGCTGAGGTGGGTGCAGTATAGGAGAAGGAATGATATAAATGGTCGGGGGCGGGGGGGGGAAGAGAGACAGTAGATTTGCTGGAACCGCAGTGAAAAATCACTATGAACTTCCCAACGAGAGCGGGTCTGCAGCGGGAAAGAACTGAGGTGGAGCGGGGTCCGTCCCCTTTGTAGCATGACAGGCGTAAGGGGGGGGCACAGCGGTCCCCACTGGGTACTACTAGCTAAGTTTTTCTGGTGGGTCCTAAGGCCTCGTCAATAGTCCTAATAGTAACAGCCTGTTGCAACAGCTCCCCCTCGACTATACCCTGACGATGCAGAAAAGCCACCACCACCGCCAGGCACTTGGTAAAGGTCCAAGGTGGTGCGGTAAGACCAAAGGGGAGGGCCCAGAACTGGAAATGCTCCCTTGGAAACAAAATCGCAGGAACCACTGTTGGTTGGGAAAGACTGGAATGTGCAGATAACCATCCTGCATGTCCAACGCACAAAGCCAATGATTCTTCAAGAGGAGGGGGAGAAGACTTTGTAGGGTAAGCATCCTGAATTTTTTGTACTCGAACAGGTTGAGACTGCTCAGGTCGAGAATGGGTCTCATGTCGCCAGACTTCTTTGGAATCAAGAAGTGAGTACAACCTCCGCCCCCTTTGCCAGAGGGGAATGCACTCTATTGCTTGTTTGAGCAAGAGGCATCGAATTTCTTCTCTGACGAGAAGAGCCTGGTCCCGAGCGAGAGTAGGCTGACTGAATAGGCAGAGAGTCTGGGGAGTCCCCAAAAACTCTATGGTGTATCCAGCAGACACCAACTGCAGGACCAAAGCATCGGAGGTTATACCCTGCCACTCCTGCATGTGGCGGGTGAACTACCTCCCCATCGCACTGTGGCTGAGGAGGTGGTGGGGCAAGGGAGTCACGAGCTGACGGGACCGTCATGAGGAGGTCCTCCTGATAGTCTCTTATTCTTAGAGGCGGGAGGTGTGACGGAACCCGTGGACTTGCATTTTCCCTGGCGACGAGCCAGGGCCTGCTTCCTCTGCCTCCAGGTCCTCTTCCGAAAGGGCTGCAGCTACTGAGTGCCCAATAATTTCAGACCATCACCGAAATTACTAGGACCCCCCCCCCCCGGGGGAGTCAAGGGCTCCCTTATCGACTGGCTCCTGAGCAACAGACTGGATAAAATCATCCAAACTGGCACACTCCCGGATGCATTTCTGATCATTCCCCCATATACTGCATTTGGGGATTCCACCACCCCTAAAATCCCCTGCAGAGTAATTCAGATGAGAGACTACTCCCAGTTTATCCTTCACGACTTCCTGGATGACCTCCGTCGTGCCAACTGGTCCAGGGTACTTAGGTCTAATGACCCTGCTATAGCTTTGGACTACTTCCTTGAGATTCTCATCCCTCTGCAAGACAGACATGCTCCCCTCAAGAAGAGGAGGGCACGGGGCACGGCCACAAAGTGGCTCCATGGTGGTCTTCTAGCTCTCATGAAGCAGTGGGACAAGTGCTGGTTCAAGCTTAAATATACCAGCGACACACATGACCTCCTTGAATATCGTCGGCTCAGGAACTCCTGCAAGGCCGCCATTCGGGTCGCCAAGAGAGAGTTCTGCAAATCTGCCATGCTCAACTCGGCCTACAACCCCCGGCGCTTCTGGCAAAACATTAAGAACTTGGTCGGAGGTTCCACCTCTAACCCTGGCACCGATAGGATTATTGAGGGGGCAAACTGCAATAACCCCCTGACCATAGCCTCGGCGTTCAACGACATGTTCTCCACTTTGCCGGCCACCCCACCCCTTACACTCTCCACCCCTGAACCTCCGGGCACCCCTCCCCCTCGGCCTCCATTTTACCTAAAGCAAATCAGTGTTAGGGAGACTCAAGCTCTGCTTGTTGGTCTCTCACACCACACTGGGGTGGGTTATGATAATCTGGAACCAAAGCTCCTCAGTCTGGGGGCGCCCCTCCTCGCCCTGCCGATTACCCACATCTTTAACTCTTCCCTTACCTCGGGGATCTTACCTGACTTGTGGAAGGTGGCCAAGGTGGTCCCAGTGTTTAAGCATGGTGACCCTAAGGAGATGAGCAACTACCGCCCCATTGCCATACTCTCTGCCACCAGCAAGCTACTCGAAAAGGCTATAGCTGCTCAAATCTCCCATTACCCTTCAGGAGTATGCGGTTCTCTCCCCCGCGCAGCATGGGTTCAGGAGGGGGTACAGTTCGGCCACTGCTATCGCTGCTGTCACCTCAGAGATCAGATCTGCTACCGACCTTGGCAAACTGACTGGAGCCATCTTTGTCGACCTCTCCAAGGCCTTCGATCGTGTCGACCATAGCCTCCTTCAAACCACTCTGCTCTCACATGGCTTCTCCCCCCGTGCCCTCGCCTGGTTCTCCAGCTACCTTGGGGGTAGACTACAATACACCTGCTACAACCGTGCCCTATCGGACCTTTCACCTGTCAGTTGTGGTGTCCCTCAAGGCTCCGTCCTCGGTCCAATACTGTTCTCCCTCTACATCAATGAACTCCCCTGCATTGCTACCTCCGGGTCCACCACACTCTATGCGGACGACTTGGTACTCCTGTCTAGCTCTCCGGACATCTCAACCATTAACGCTCAACTCAACTCTGACTTTGGGCGTGTCCAAAACTGGCTCGTGGGTCACAAGCTCGCAGTTAACCTATACAAAACCCACGCCATGTTATTTGGGTCGGTGGCCAAAACTGCATCATGCCCTTCCCCCCTTGCCGTCCTCGGGGGTAATAGCTCCCTCCTGCCTGTCTTGAAATCCACCAGGTACCTAGGGGTGACCCTTGATCTTGCGAAGCATCTTCGGAACATCTGCAAATCATCTAACTGCAAGCTCGGTCTAGCCTACAGGGCCAAGGACTGCCTCACTCCGGCTGCCCAGCTCGCCATTGCTAGGGGGGGTCCTCCTACCCACACTCTGCTATGGGCTGGTTGCCTTTGCACCGGTCCCGAGTGGACACCTTGCAAAATGGGATCGACCTAGAACATTGTCGCGCTGACCCGCCTTATGCATCGGTGGCCTCTATGCCCAACTGGGGTGGCTTCCCGAAAAACACCGTGCCTTTGTCCTTGGTAATATGATCGACAACATTGTCCATACGGCCTGCCCCCCTGCTCTTGCCCTTCCCTTCAAGCAGTGCTCCTCGACCTATCAGCTAAGATCCAGGTTCGCTCAGGTCTGCCGATTCCGAGGACCCGCTCCCTTACTGGCGATCGGGCCTTCTCTGCCTATGCTCCGAGACTCTGGAACTCCCTTCCCGTCTCAGTCCGGGCAGCCCCCTCCCACCCTGGCTTCAAAACGTCCCTTTGGAAGTTCCTCAAGGCTGCCTCCACCTGTCTGTGTGCCCACTAGTTGCTGAGTGACTGTCTCTGTGCCCACTAGTTGCTGGGTCTCCCCTCCTCCCCCCACATACTGAACTTCGACCTCTGACCTCCTTCCCCTTCCCCCTCCGTTAGGCGCCCCCTTACCTATTCATGCCCCCTCCGCTGCCCTGCCCCCATTTTTACCGCTTTTGTTCTCTCCCCTGCAGCACTTAGACCAACCCTCAACCCCTACCCTCCGTAAGGAGCCTCCTCACCTGACTTACCCATTAGCTCCCTCCCTTGTGGCACTTAAACCTTCAACTCCCTTGCCTCGCCCTCTGGGGTTCGCAACTGTAGGGCCGCTCTCCCCCTACAGGCCTAGCCTATCTTATCGCGGTGGTCCTCCTGCCGCTCCCTGTTGACCTTCCTCCCTGCCTACTCTCCCCCCTTGCATACTCTCCTGACCATCACTTTGCCCCTGCTCTGCCTACCTGCTAATCCACTCCTGCTCCCTTCTGTGGACTTCCACCTTCCCTCTCGTTCGGTTTATACGCACCTGTTGCCTTGTACTCTCTACTTTTTTCCTTTCTAGCTGTTGTTGAACACAAGTCTTTACTCTGCACCCCGGCCCCTCCCTGTGTGATGGCTTGCATGCCACCTTGACAGTGTACCATGTTCTCTGTATTGTAATATTTTTGCTGGCTCACCTGTTGTATGGGCTTGTTTTCTACCATGTCTATGTACCTTGTTTTCTGTATTGTGCATGTTTGCTACCTTGACTCTGTACCTCGTTTTCTGTATTGTACCTGTATTGTATTGAGCAGTCGCAATGACAGAGTCCACCTTCGGATGTGCATTAACCTTCCGGGTCGCACCTGAAAATAGGCATTTGTTGTCTAGTGGGCCTACCTGGTTAACAAAAGCAAATAAATAAAATAAATAAATAGGTACATGGACCACACCGACCTTGGGGCCTGGCCTTTACCCTGAGGTCAGTGATGATGTCCTTGGTGTCACCACCAAAAGGCACCGAGCCCCGGAAGGGAACATCCTGAATCGCAGACTGGACCTCACTGGCGAGGCCAGAAATGCGTAGCCAGGCCTTTTCGTCTCAATGCAACGGCAGTCGCAGAGGCGCGAGCCACTGAGTTGACAGAGTCGTAAGTAGCCTGCAAGAAAACCGGGACAGGCAGAGATCCTAGGCGAGCTCCTCGAGTTCCGATGGTTCCATAGCTTGGACTCGAGCCTCAAGCCTGGCCAAGGTCACTTTCTGGTGTGACACCATATGGGCCATGTAGTTGAGGAACCGAAGCGCACACATAGCCGAAGTATAGACCTTCTTACCGAACTGGTCCATCTGCTTCGACTCACTGTTGGGAGGAGAGGTGCTCATGTGCTTGGACGTAGAGGAGCGGTCATGAGCAGTCGCAATGACAGAGTCCACCTTCGGATGTGCATTAAGGAATGAAGCATCCTTTGGCACCCGGTACACCCTGTTCGCCCTCTTGGGGACAGCCAGGATAGAATGGCATCTGCCAGACCATAGAGGTGAGGTCCTGGTGAGGTCCAATCCAGGGAAGAACCGGGCTCGGAGACAGAGACTCCTAGTCCGGGTGTTCGGCGAGTCTCTGTCTCATCGGGTCCTGTTCCTCAGACTCCCAACCGAAATAAGTCTGCATGGACCTCAGGAGGAAGCTTTGCCCTTTTCAGAACCTCCGATTCGTGATCAGAGGGCTCCTCCGACGACTCATCACCATCCTCATCGTCGTCGCCCATATCCAGACAGACTACAAGGTCCAGGAGAGCAATGTCCTTATGAGTGGTCCCCAGAACATGAACAGTAGAGGGAGAATAACTCTTCGGGGACGGAGACCTAGGAGAGCGTGGAGGTGGGAGCCTGCTCTCAAGAGCAGAAATGAACTCCAAACTTGCCCCTTGCCACCAAGCCTGGATTAGGGACTTGAAGTCCGGCTGAGCCGGAGCTTGTGGAGGAGGTGGAAGAGGTTGAGGCTGCAGGGGAGGAGCAGGATAATGGTACCCCTGGTAACCAGAATAACCATACCTTGGGTACGAATAATAGCCAGGGCAGAAATGTCCTGCACTGCTCCAGTCTGGAGGGGGACCAGCCGGGTAGTGGTCTCCAGAGTACCCTGAGGGGTAATGAGGGACAGTCTGGGGTCAAGAAAATTGGCCCAACGTCAGGGGGCCTGATGGAAGGGGAACCCACGGAGGGCCTGCCGTGGTATACACAGGTGGCAGGTCTGGCGTAGGAGCCGCTGACGTCAGGACTGGTGTCGGAAAGGCATCCAGCGTTGGAGGAGCTGGATGAAGGGGCCCCGGTTGGGGGGAGCGCGTCAGGTCCCGGAACCGAAGGCTGGGCCCAGGCTCAGAGACGGTTGGAGGAGATCCAGCTTCCAGTGAGCGTTGGCCAGCTCCGGAGGGATCACGACCCGCATATGGGTGACGGGTTCGGAAGGATCTCCCGAACAGGAGGAAGGGCCTCCGGCGAAGGCCTCAAGGAGGAGCCTCCTCCCTAGTGACCCCATCAGGGGAGTGCGGGACAGATCCCAAGGGAAGATCCACATCAAGGGGTCCCACACTGTCCTCGCCAGAGGTAGAGTGGAAGAAGCGACCGGGAAGGAAGAAGGGGGAGGGGGCAATTTCCCCTTGTCTCTGCCGGACGTTGGGTTGGGTGCCGTTAGGACCCGACAGGAGAGCCACGTCCAAGTGCCCGTCAGTTGTAGGAGACTGACTGGACCGAGCCGGGAGGGGGAGGAGCCCCCTGTCGGCTTAGCAGCTGACGCCGTGCAGGTCCCAGAGGCCTGGGGAGCTGACTTACCAGCGGCTGGGCAGTCCCTGGAGGAGCCGGGGGCTGACTTAACGGCAGGTGAAGTGCGACTGACCGGATGAGCAGACGGTCGACTTACCCACAGAGAAAGATTTGTCCGACTTACCATCCGAAGCAGCCAGCTTTGCCTTAGGCGGCGGCTGGAGAGAAGCCTTGCTGGTTGAGGGTCGCCCGGCCTGGGACGCTTCCATGGAGCGCTCCTGATGTTTCTCTTTCCTTGGTCTTTTTTGGAAGAAGATGACGAACAACAATGGATTCACTCCATTTGCCTTTCTAAAGACGCCAGACAGGTCTTCAAAAGGTGGGCCTCCAGAGCCTGTTACCTCCTCTTACGTGTGGGCCTGGTTAAAAGGCTGGCAATCCAGGCAAGAGGAAACTGGGTGGTCTGGACCTAGGCAGATCACACACTTCAAGTGGCCGACTTTATGAGGAATCTGCATGCCACAAGTGAAGCACTTCTTTGGTGAAGACATAGAAGGAAGTTCTTGGCAAAATGTGAAAAAACACGGTGAAAACAGACAAGAAAAAAGGCACTTTCAACGACGATCGCTTTGGGAAGTCTACAATGCGACTGACATGAGGCGACAACGGGAAAGAACTGGAGGGCAGGTGTGGGGACCGCTCACTATATACAGGCACGCTGACGTGGGGTAGGCGGTCCCCCGTCAGGTATTGTTAGAAAAGTCTGCCATGCGGCCCAGACGCCAGGTGGCACCAGTCCTACATGTGATGACCCTACTGAAGGAACCCACTCGAAGCCAGGTTTGTGGAGGAGGCCAGCCAGCTGGAAGCCAGGTTTGTGCATCACAGCTGGGGAGGTCGAGTGGGTCAGTGTGGATGAACACATATCACTCCGAGACAGTATCGTTACTGAAGAAATGACCATAACAGTAGATCTTTGAGAAACTGTCTCTTGCAGTAGGTTATTACACTTGGGAGTTCCACCAGGTGGCACTATCACATGGCAGCTTCTTCTAGCAGTCTTCCATAGGGGTCGCAGGCAGAGTACAAGTGTGGGCAGCCCCAAGTACCCTCTGTTTCCCCGTCTGCTTCAGCATGCAAGATGAGGACCAAGGGAAACCGAAGGACCAAGGAGTCCCCACCCAACGTCCAGAGAGCAGGGGACCCGAAGAAAGAGGTAGGAGGCCAGAAGGTGGAATTCCACCTGCTGTAAAGACAGTTCCTTGAAGATCTATTGTTACGGTAAGTTCTTATGTAACAATACTATTTTCTACGGATCGGTCTCTTGCAGTAGGTTATTACACTTGGGAGAGTGCCAAGCAAGAATTCCCAAAAGAACAGATAGCCAAGGCAGGAAGCCGGGCAAGATGGAACGACCAAAAGTCGGGCAACAGCAGAAAACAGTCTCCAACATGGAAGGCCAGGAAGGGCAAGGAGCAGAGAAGAAAAGGCGGCCAGTCCCTGGGACAGGCAAAGGCAGAAGAGAGGCCATGTCTAGAGGCCAGGCGGCATCCGTAGAGGAGTGCTGCAAGAAATCTCAGACAGCTGGTATAACCCCTCACGGGGATGGCATCAGAGACAGTCACAGACCTGTCAACTCGAACCACACCCGGTAGGGCAGAAAAGCCAAGGGTGAGTGAGGACAGCATACGTCAAGCATGTCGTAGAAGTAGGTGGCCATGCACATTGATTCATCCTGACAAGGCAAGGGTCTAAAGGCCATTGCATGAAGTCAAATCCAGTAAAGCCCCAAAGCGCGGACCACACTGGAGGTGGTGGAGGGAACCAGGGCAAGACGCACCAGGAATCCTACAGCAAGCAACAACTAAAGGGCTCCAGAAGGGAGAGTAGTAGAAGTTCCGAACAGATCCGTAAGGAGGAGCAAAGCATTCTGTATCGGGAAGCAAGCCTCCAAAGAAAGGGTGGAGACACCCTGGGGCACCTCAGAGACTTGCAAGAGGGGGCACGGGGAAGCCCTGAGGTGCGGCCAAGGCACAGGGCCGGGTACAGTCCCCCGAGAGGGACAAGCACAGAGTTGAGAGGCAGACATGGCAGTCCCCCTGGACGCCCTACCGTGGTTCAGAGGAGCACCCTGATAAGGGGGTCGGGAACGCAATGGCCTGCCAGCCGAAGTGGAGGACTGGGCCCTGGCACGGTTGAAGTCCTGGACCGACCACAGGGCATGCCCTGAAGCCTGAAGGGAATACAGAATGGCTTGGGTACCAGGACCAAACAACTGGTTCTGTCAGAAGGGGGCATCGGCAACCAACAATTGGATGCAGTGCACCAAACCCGACACACAAAGCCAGGCACGGTGTCGCAAGACGCCGCTGGTGGCAGAGAGGTGGGCAAAGGCATCAACCGCATCGTAGCCTGCCCCAAGCAGGTGACGGGAGATAGAGGACATGGACAGAGCCAACTGTGCTGACTCCTGGGAGGGCGGCAAGGAGGGCAGCAGGTCCAACGCCGAGGCACTCAACGTGCCGAGGTACCAGACCATATGGCCCACATAGTTGAGAATGCGAAGCAGTAAGGTACCAGAGGGCATAGACCATCTTTCCAATTAAATCCAGGCGCTGGAAGTCCGCATCTGGCAACATGGAAGTGTGGCGGGGCCAAGTGGTCCGGTCATGGGCCGCAGTACGACCACCAAGTCAGTCGCAGGAGTGGACGACAAATAAGGATGGTCTGATGGGGCCTGGTAAAGCAAGTCTGGCCCCCGCGGGGCAGGTGGAGTGGAAGCGGGATGACGCCAAACCTAGGATTACCACCTTTGAATGAGGCAAAAAACAGATCCTAAGCTCCATCCCTAGCCCCACCCCTTTTAATGGGTCATCATGTGTTGCTCCTCCTCCAAAGCCATATCAGTAAGACAACACCTAAAGCAGCAGTTTAACAAAAATGTTATGATACTGTACTGTATTTGTTAAAGCTACTTTCCTACGTTCTTTTTACTTATTTATTTACGTATGCATGTATTTATTTATTGACAATGGTTTGCCAAATAAACATACAGAGATAAAAGAAATATTATTTACAGATATGATCTGAGGGGAGACAGGGAAAACACTGTACATAACATACAACAGTATGCAGTGTGTATATAATGATATATACTAAACACAACTTTCCTGCAATGTGTACTTCATATCTTTTTTGGATTTCCATTTCCTTTTCATATCCACAGGACTATTTCAAAACCAAGTAAGCAACCATACTTTTATCTTGAGGAAAACACAAATAAAACATTTAAAAATGTCTAAATTCTGTTAGAGATGAAAATGTTTACCAGTAAATGAAAGTAGAAAGCAACTTGCTCTTTTACTATTACAAAACGTGGGGGCAGCTTTATTGCTATGCCAAGTGCTAATGGCATTAATGGCCATATTTTACATCTCCCAGGTTGACTGCTTTGACAAACAAAGAGCTATATTGACAACAGAACTTGTCTGTAACCTGGACATGCAGCTGAAACAACGAAGGATATGACAAATTCTGTTTCAAAAGTGTGAGCACTCAAAATGGTTCAAAAACCTGACCAGCACTGAGAAAAACTGGATTACCTGATAGGGAACCTGAAAACCTTTTTATGCTTTGAAGGTGAAGAAGATGTGGAAGCCGAATCACTGATTTTCTCCATCTGCTTTTCTAGCGACGCTAATCTAAACTTTAAAAGATGGGCCTCTAGGGCCTGCTGCCTCCGCGTGGCCTGGTTAAAAAGCTGGCAGTCAGAACAGGAGGTGACTGGGTGGTCTGTGCCTAGACAGATCGCACACCGTTTATGACCGTCCTTGTGCGAGATCTGCGCACCACAAGATTCGCACTTTTTTGGAGACAACAAAGATCAACAAGATTAAGGGAATAATGGGTAATTTTTGACCAAAACACTGAATAATTAAACCAAGGATCGCGGAGGTGAGTCTACCAAAAGGCACTGCACGAGGCGACGGCGGGAAAGAACTGGAAGGTGGGCCTGGGGACTGCCCACTATATAGACTCACGCTGATGTCGGTCACGTGACGTTGGTGGGCGGTGCCCCATCAGGTATTGCTGGAAAAGTGCCTTTGGGTCCTGATGCCCGAAGGCGCAAGTCCTACATGTTATGACCTACTGAAGGAACCCTCTCGAAGTAAGATTTCCCCTTTCTCTTCCATCCTAAGGATGCCTTCCATCATGACCTTGTCCATTCCCTCCCCGAGATGGAGGTCTGTATACAACCCCTGTGCGGACTGTGGCGCCATCTCCAGTCTCTAAGGTGACCAACTGTGCCTCCTCTCCTCCCTGTTTACCCTTCAGTTCCATTGTTTTTATCCCTTCCCTTACATAGAGACTACTCCTCCTCCTCTTCTACCCTCCCTGTCTTTCCTGTAGGTTGTGTACCCTGGTTTAACACCCCAGTCATGGTTCTCTGTGTACCATGTTTCTGTGACCGCCACAATATCCAGGCATCCCTCTTCCATCAAGGCTATCAGTTCAGGGAGCTTGCTGCCCAGACTATGGGCACTGGTACTCACTTGCCCTCCATTTCTTTATAGCATTACCCCTTTTTGCTCCATCCCTGTCCTTATTGCCTTTGTCGTTTTCTCCATTTACCCTTCTCCCTATCAACGTCTCTATCTTGGTGTTTACCTCACTAACTACCCTGACTTTCGGGGGTGGGCGCGCTAGGATTTCCCTGCTCCTTTCCAGTGCCTCCCCCCATGGCTAGTTTAAATGCCTGCCAATTAAGTATTTAAACCTATCACCTAGGATCCTCGTTCCCCTCCTGGACAGATGCAGCCCATCGTGCCAGTATAAGCCTGCATCACTCCAGGTGGACCCCCAGTCCTCAATGAAGCCAAACCCCTGAGCTCTGCACCAGTTTTTCAACCACTGATTGAATCCCATGGTGTGGAGCACCCTAGCCTCACCCATGCCAGAGACAGGCAGCACCTCCAAGAAGGTTACCGTGTGTGCTACTTGTCTAAGGCCCATCCTCAACTCCTCAAACTCCTGATCCCTTTCCCAGCCAGGTCATTTGTCCCTAGGTGGACAATGACATCCATTTCCCTCCCCCGTGCAGCTGCTCCTGCGATCCTGAGGATTCACTCCCTGTCCCTCCAAGCCATGGCACATGGCAGGCACCTTACCTCCCTCTCCCTCCCCCAGTTCTACCCTCCTAACAATGGGAGTCCCCCACCAGGAGTCGTTTCCTTCCCCTGTGAGGTCCCATGCCACCCTCCTGTGGGTCTCCTTTGTGGAGTTCCCAACATCCACCTTGGTCTCCACTGCGGGTGCCTCTGTAGAGGAACCACACTCTGCCAGAGTGGCATGCGGATTGTGGAGAGGTACAACTGGAGAGATGCACCTCTGTTCCACCACCATCACCTTCCCTGAGCCCACTGCGGTCCAGTCGCTTCTCTATCTTGGCAACCTCTGAGGCAGGGGCGGCAGCCCTGGTGGTCCCTGGGTGGGAGAGGTGGTCCCCCAAATCCTGGCCAGCTCAGCATGGAGATGAGCAACCTCCTCCCTCAGTCCAGAATAACACTGCAACTTTAACAGGTTATAACTCTGTTGACGTAAATTATATATCAACATAAAACGCTTAATGACTATTACAACACTAAGCCCATAAAAAAAATAACTGAAAATGGTTTATCCCTACAAAACAATTACAAGGAAGCAGATAAATTGCTTTTCTGTTGGAACAGAAGTGTAGGGCTCAGAGGGCCCTGTGGTTCCATAATCACATGGATGGGTCTGACATGCGTGAATGACAATACGATTCTACCATCTCAAAAAGTAAGGAAACATTGCAAAAAAATCATCATTAATGCACCACTCAGGGTTAAACCAACATAAGCAGGGAAATGTGATGTTGAGGTTGCCCACCTTAACACTCCACTCCCATCCTGCAAGTAGCAAAGGAACAAAAAGTTGCGGTTTTGGCTGTCCTGAGTCATGGCAAATCAGGCCTGGGATCTTCCTTGGGGTTACTGGCTCACCTATACTTTAGGTCTCTGGTGTTATGGCAACATGAAACAGTATGGCCAACTGGAATACTCTGGAGGATGGGAGTACAGTCAGTACTGTGCTCCTGAAAGTTAAGCATGAGGAACTATAAAGCAGACAGGCAGAGCATAGCTCAGCGTCCCTGCGCCTGTAGTGTACTGGCTACAACAGACCGTGGAGGAGCTGGACCATGTCTAGCTGACCTGGGTTTGATTCCCCCACCTACATCAGCATATCAAGTGACCACCCCCAAATCCCTGATTAAGCTCAACCTCTGATCATCACCGAAAAGGAGCTTCTGCCTGAATAAAGTACAGTTACGCAAGAACTTACCATAACAGTAGATCTTCGAGAGAGGCTCTTGCAGTAGGTATTCATAAATAGGACTAATCCACCAGGCGTCAAGACCCCCATGGAAAAATATTTTAGCTAGCAGTCTCTAGTGGGGACCGCCCCCGACTTCAATGACCGACATCAGTGTCCGTCGCCAGTATGGGGGCGATCAGCCGCCCTCAGTTCTCCGCCGGAGGAGAAGACTTGCCTCCTAAAGAGGAAAGAAAAAGGAAACTGGGATTGCACAGAGCCTCTCAAGATCTACTGTTACGGTAAGTTCTTATGTAACTGTACTATCTTACTTCAAGAGGGCTCTTGCAGTAGGTATTCACAAACAGGACTGAGTCCCAAGCAGTTCGGAACAGAAAAATAACAAGGGAGGAGGAACAAATACAATCTGTCCACAGCCAAAGAAATAACTGGCAGATCCCGGGCTCATGAAAGGAGCCCTTGTAAGACTGCCAGGCCAAATCCAGCTCAATGGTGAGAAGCAACATCCAAGCTGTAATGCTTGGTAAAGGTATGAACAGACGTCCAGGTGGCTGCAGCACAGATATCTGCAGTTGAGACAGTCCTAAAGCATGCAGCAGAAGCCGCCATGCCCCTGGTAGAATGATCCTTCACCTGACCTAGAAGGGTCTTGTCATACTTACTGTAACAGAATGTAATACAGTTCACCAATCACTTGGAGAGACATTGCTTGGACACAGCAAGCTCCTCCTTCTTAGAAGCAAAGGAGATGAAGAACTGGTCAGTCTTCCTGCAGTCCTTAGTTCTGGTGGTGTAGTACTGCAAAATCTGATGGACATCAAGGGTGTGAAATACAAGTTACTCACCTGTAACAGGAATTCTAGGAATGGTATATGTTGTTCATCCACATGGACCCAAATGACCTCCCCGGCTGCGGACGCACAACACCTGGATTCCAGTGGGCTAAGATCTGGCATCCACTGCGGACACCGCCCAACGGGCCTCCTTCGACTTCACCGGCGGAAACCACTTTTCTGTGTGCCCCAGATGGAGTCGGGCAGCGCAGTCTTCGAGAACCGATGACGAAAAGGACTTTCACAGATCGCAAGCCTGCGGATCATGGCCAAGACCAAGGTAGTAGACGCACATGGCGTGTGGGTTCGGTTCGAGACATCTTTTGCCCACAAGGGCACCGACAGAAGCCGAGAGTAGATTTAGGTCCATCGCAGACGCAAAGGAAGGTGAAGACTGAAGTCGTGTAAACTTCAAAACAATTTCCGGTAAAACCGAAGGTTTAAGATCCAGGCCTAGAGACGCAAGAGCGCTAAGGAGGGAACCCGAGCTTCCAAGCGGTAAGGAAGCTCTGGCGTCATGGGGCGGAGCCGAGGATTTTACCACCTGGGTGGGTGAGAGGAGCCAGCTTGAAGACTTTCCGGCACATCTAAAAGCAGCAAGGTACCTGCCAAGAAGTGTAGAGTGAATAAAATATCCACATCCCTAGAAGGAGAGTTTCCCCTTGACTGGAGTACCCTGGGAAGAAAACCGGAAGCTCAATGGACTGATTGAGCGTAGAGTCCACCACGACTTTGGGGAGGAACTTGGGGTTGGTCCTCATAGCCACCCTATCTCTGTGAAAAATCAGACAGGGGACCCGGCGCATAAGTGCCTGAAGCTCGGAGATCCTCTGAGCTGAGGTAATGGTCACAAGGAAAAGCGTTTTCCAAGACAAAACCAAAAAACGCATATCAGCATCAGCTGCCAGTTCAAAGGGAGGCTATGTGAGCTTTTCCACAATAGAATTAAGGTCCCAGGGAGGGGCTAGATTCCGGATAGGGGGCCTCAAGAGCAAGACCCTTTTGAGAAAGGTCTTGCAGACTTCCTGCTGAGCCACAGACCTGCCCCCCACAAAGAGGTGATAGGCCGAAACAGCTGACAAGTGAACCTTGAGGGATGAGTGTCTGAGACCCAGGTCGTAAAGGTGCTTTAAGTAGTCCAGCACTCTGGCAACTGGGCAGAAAAAGGGCTCCAGATCCTTGGAGGCTACCCAAATAGAAAACTGCTTCTGCTTCATGGCATATGTGGACATGGTGGAAGGCTTTCTGGCCTCCACCAGGATGTCAGCTACCTCAGGAGAAACACCGAACCGAGCAGAGGCCAAGTCTGAAGGAACCAAGCAAGAAGATGGAGGGATTTGAGTCCAAGATGTACTAGGGTCCCCTGATCCTGAGTCAACAAATCCTGGGAGAGCGGAAGAGAAAGAGGAGGTTCTTCTGACTACAGTTGCAGCAAAGAGAACCAGGCTTATCTCGGCCAAAAGGGAGCGATGAGAATCGCGCACGCCCTTTCTGTCCGAAGTTTGCAAACTCTCGAAATGAAAGGAATGGGCAGGAAGATGTAGACAATCTTGCCTGTCCAGGACAGAGACAGCGCATCCTGCCAAAAAAAACACCTTGCCCTGGAGCAAGCGAGCAGAAGGCAGGAAGTTGTGTGTTGCTGGGTGAAGAGAACAGATCTGAGGCATGCCACACTGGGCAAACACACTTTCTAACATCTCTTGTTTTGATTCCCACTCGTGAGCTCTCGCCGAGGTTCAGCTTAGAGCAGGAGTTCTCATACTTTGTCATAATGAGCCTCCCCAAAGCCTTGGAAAAGATCTTGAGCCTCCTCCTAATATAGAAATAATTTTGGGCCTCCCCATAGTTAGAACAACAATCATATTTTGCACATTACAGGAAGAATACAATGAAGTACTTTTGAGTAGCTGAGTTTATTCTCATTTAATTGAAGTTATTATTCTCCCTCTCTATAACCCCCCCGGTCAGCCTACTAGCTCCACACTCCTGACTTTTGGCCCTATTTTCCCCTCTTTGCAATACCTTCATGAGTCAGACTGTTTTCTTTGTCAGTTTTACGCTGCTCTTAAACACCTTTTTGGGGACCATTTTGCTCCCTCCTAGCCTTGCTCCTAGTATCTCTCGGCTTAGCCTTTGTATTTGTGCTTTTCTGCAGCCAGTATAATGGGTCAGTTGTTACCTTGTTCCTATTCATTTGCTTTATTTTGCATTTTGTTTTGCATAGTTTCCAAGAATTGTGTTTCCTCCATTCAGCTTTCCCCATGTCATACCAGGAAACAAGTGTTAGATTGAGTGTTTTCCTGGTAACCATTTTGTACATAAATTCGCATGCCATTATTTGCTTTCAGTTTGCTGCATCCTTTCACACAAAGCATCCAAAAGTTGACATTTAAATATAGTACATTTTAAGGCTTGCTTGAGCCTCCCCTGGAACAGGTTGGGGCCTCCCTTGGGAGGCTGGCCTCACCATTTGAGAAACCCTGGCTTAGAGCAACTGCGTTTTTTTTTTTTTTTTAACATTCTTTTTATCCTCGCCTCTACTGCCCCCAGCTCTCCACTCAAAATCAGACCCCTACAATGCACCACACACACACACACACACACATATCTATCCACCCAACCCAACGTCTGCCCCTAGAGTGCACAGCTTGACTCCCCGAGATCCCTGATGGCCCGGATTGCCCCCACCCCCCGGGCGGGGTGAGGAAAGGTCCCCCTTACCTTCCCTCCGTGTATGTCCAGGGAGACGGCTTGCACAGCGGAGTCTGCCCTGCTAGTCGGTGGGAGGCGCGCATGCTGCTCGAGAGGTCGTCACCCAGGAGAGGTAAAGGTTTGTTTCTGTGTTTAGTTCCCGATGCCTGCGTGCAATGGGGAGCAAGGGGTCAGGTGCACGCTGAGACGTGCGTCCGCCCCAGTCCTCTGCTGACGTCAACACTGTGTTACCACCCCCCCCAGTTCACCAGGAGGCGGCGGTATCGCAGCAGGGAAAGCTTCCCATCCCAGAGAAGGAAAGCAAGCCGTTGGGCGCTCAATCCTTCTCCTCCTGGCCAACCCACTGGCAGCCCGAGTCCCTTCCCGAAACCCGTGTCACCGGCGTGGAGCGAGGTGTGGCATCCAGCGCCTCAACCCTCAGCGCCACCGGGCCGGCTGCGAGAGAGTTTTGAACTCCAGGCACGTGGAGCGAGTCAGTTGGAAATTGTGCTGGGAGGCCCAGAACCATATCCTCATTGCCTCCCAGCACAGGGGTTAAGAATGAGTCCCCCTCTGTTTGTTGAGATATCAGACGACACACACATTGCCCGACTGGATCTGAAGGAGGCCGGGAAGAATGAAGAGATGGAGGGCCTGGAGAGCGCAGAGGACAGCCCCCAGCTACAGCACGTTGATGTGTAATTGCCACTCTCCTCGAGACCAGTTCCCCTGAGTCCGGTGGGACACAAGGTGGGCTCCCCATCCGAACCCTGAGGCACCCGTGATCAGAGTCTGGGTGGGAGTCGAAAGACTGAATGGAACTCCTCGGCCATGGGATCGGAGATGAGACCGTCATGATCCAAATTGTCTTGAAGACTAATCCAACTGGACTTTGAGAGTCCACTGCGAGACCCTCATGTGCAGGTGGGCCAAAGGGACCGCCTGAATGGCAGCCGCCATGAGGCCCAGAAGGTGAAGGGCCGTCCGGGCTGGGACATGTTTCTGGGCAAACAGGGCCCGGACCTGTTGCTGCAAAGCCTCAATCCTGTCTGGGGGAAGAAAGGCTCTGTTCTGATTGGTGTCCAACACAGCCCCAATAAATTGGAGGCGTTGGCACGGGACCAAATGGGATTTGGCCCTGTTGATAGCAATTCCCAGGCTGCGAAAGAGCCATAGGGAGATACCAAGGGCCTGCAACAGGTCCTCCCTGAATGCTGCTGCAAGCAGCCAGTTGTCCAGGAAGTGGAACACCTGGACTCCCTAGGTGCGCAGGAAAGCGGCTACCACCGAAAGACATTTGGTGAACACCCGGGGAGCCGAGAAAAGGCCAAAGGGCAGGGCCCTGAACTGAAAATGGGTCTCGTGAAAGCGGAAACAGAGAAACCGGTGATGAGAAGGATGGAGAGGGATATCCAGGTAAGCATCCTGCATATCCAGGGTGCATAACCACAGACCCGCTCTCAAAAGAGAGAAAGGATCTGGAGAGAGAGCATCCTGAACCTCTTGTATGTCACAAACTGATTGAGAGAACTCAGATCACCCATTTTCTTTGTCACGAGAAAAAAAGTGGGCGTAGAAGCCCATTCCTTGGAACCGCAGAGGAATGGGTTCTATGGCCTCCTTCAGCAGAAGGGTGCCTATCTCTTACTTCACCAGGGGGAGATGAAATGAGGGATAAAAAGACGACGAGGAGGTCTGAGGGGATTTCTGCAGAAACTCGGCTGAATTACCCTGGGCCATCAACCGGAGCATCCAAGAATCTGACGTTACCCTTTCCCATTCTGGTAGGAGGAGAGAGAATCTGCCTCCTACCAGCTTCGCCGGACAAGAGTCCAGGAGGAGAGGGAGAGGCAATGAGTTAAGATGTAGAAGGGAGGGAAGCCGCTGTGGCTCCCAAGGCTCTTCGGGATTTGGTCAGGGGAACTGGCAGCTGGTGCAGCACTGTGCTTATTATGGCAGCGGCCTAGAGTCTGCTCTGCCTGATGATGGGTTTGGCATCGAAAAGAACGCCGTTGGCTTTGGGGGGGGGGTCCTGTACATAAAAATGCAGACTGCAAAGCTTGACTTTCTGGACTGGAGATCAGCAAGGATATCCTTCATGTCTCCACCAAAAAAAAAATGACCCTCGAAAGGGCGCATCCTGAATGGCGGACGGGACTTCAGGAGCAAGGCCCAAAATTGTAAGCCAGGCATGTCTGCACAAGCTTACAGCAAAAGGCCGAACTGCGGCCAGCCGAATCTACGGCATCATAAGTTGCCTGGAGCACATGCCGGCAGACCGATCTGGCTGAACGGACCAGATCTCCGAGCTCCTGCTTGACAGTGGAGTCAGGGAGAGATTCCAGCTTGGCGGATACCTGCTCCAGCAGACATTTCTGAAAATCTCCTATGTAGGCCACATAATTCAGCGCCTCGATACCCAAAGTAAAGGAGGAGGTGAAAATCTTACCATACTGATCAAGGATCTTGGAATCCTTGTCTGCTGGGGTGAACCGAGATGCTTAGGATTCAAGGTCTTATGAGCCGCACTGATGACCACCTAATCCGCCATGGGCTGAATGCTGAGGAAATCTTTGCCATCATGTGACTGATATAGTCTGTCTGCCTTGCGAGTTGCAGGAGCCAAGGAGGAGGGCTGTGACCAAATGGTGGTGAGGCTCAATCCAAGGAGGGATCAATGTTGGAGAGCATTCCGGCAAATCCAAAAGTGCAGCCAACTTCTGACACTGAACATTCTGTTCCAGTTTTCCACTCAGAGGTCTCCTGGATTTTCCGGAGCAGCTCCAAGAAGGAGGGACCCTCCGGGGAGATTTCGGAGATTCCTCTGGAGCAGGACGCTATGGGGTCTGGAGCTTCTCCTCAGAATCACAGGGAATATAGGCGTCATTTGAGTCTGAAGAGTCCTGCAAACTGGAGAATTCCACAGGAGGCAGAGGCAAGGTCACAGGTCTAGAAGCGTCCACAGGGAGAGTAAATTTCCTGAGGACGGGCATCCATAGACGGTCCCGCCCTATCCACAGGGAGAGGTGAAGGAGTGTCAGCTGAAGGATGACCGGGACCTGTCGTCGGCTAACGCCTTTCTATCTTACTTCGAGAGGGCTCTTGCAGTAGGTAATTACATATAGGATTGAGTCCCAAGCAGTCTGGAACAAAGAGAAGCACACGGGAGGAGGAAACTACTCACAGGAGATCCTCTGGCTGAAAAGGACTTAAGAAAGAAGTCCTTGCAGAACAACCAACCCGAAGCCGGCTCTACGGCGACAGGCAATGTCCAAACTTTAGTGTTTCGTAAAGGTATGGACGGAAGTCCAAGTTACGGCGACGCAAATATCAGCCACTGACACATTCTTGAAACAAGCAGCAGAGGCCGCAACACCCCTGGTGGAGTGACCCCTGATCTGACCTGGCAAGGTCTTGTGATACTTGTCGTAGCAGAAAGTGATACAGTAAGCCAACCATTTGGACAAACATTGTTAGAAACAGCGTTGCCTTCTCTTTTGATGGCAAAAGAAACAAATAGTTGGTCAATCTTTCTGAGATCCTTAGTCCTGTTGGTGTAGCATCTCAGAATCCGGTGAACGTCCAGGATATGTAAAAGATACTCCCCGTGATTGGAGTGCTGCATGAAAAAGGCAGGCAGTTCAATGGACTGGTTCAACGTAGATTCTACTACCACCTTAGGAAGAAAATACAGGTTACTCACCTGTAACAGGAGTTCTAGGAATGGTACATGTTGTTCATCCACATTTTCTGGCAGGTATCCTTGCCGCTTTAAATCTTGCCGGAAGGTCTTCAAGCTGGCTCCTCCCACCCACCCAGGTGGTAAAACTCTCGGCTCCGCCCCATGATGCCAGATCTGGCCCGCTGGAAGCTTAGGTTGTGCGTCGAAGCTGGGGAGGTCGGGTGGGGCGTGTGGATGAACAACATATACCATTCCTAGAACTCCTGTTACAGATGAGTAACCTGTATTTCTAGGGACATGGATATGTTGTTCATCCACACTTTCTGGCAGACTCCTAGCAGTTCTCCGGGAGGAGGGAGATAAGGTGCACACCCCCTACTTAGGGAATAGAGACTGGAGAACCGAGGCCCCAAAACCAGCATCCCGCCGTGACTCAAGGTCGATCTGGTAGTGGGTTATGAAGGTATGTGCCGACTTCCAGGTAGCAGCCCTGCAGATATCCTGGATAGGAACGTCCCTGGAAGCAGCTACCGATGCAGCAGTATGGCGGGTAGAATGAGCTCTTTACCCTCTGGGAGGCTCCATGCCCGCCAACCTATAGCAGAGATCTATGCAGGAGGTGACCCACCTGCCTATCGTCCGCTTGGCTGCAGGTCTGCCAGGTGCGGCTTCAGCGTAGGTGACAAACAGCTGGCGAACCTTTCCCCGAACTTCAGCCATGCGCTCCTTATAATAAGCGAGCGCCCTTCTAGAGTCCAGAGTATGGAGCCTATATTCGGCCTCCGAGGTGTGATTGGGGTAGAACACCTGCAGAGTCAACACCTGGTTAAGGTGAAACTCCGACACCACCTTCGGAAGGAATTTCGGGTGGGGGCGCAGGACAACCTTGTCCCTGTGGAAGACCAGGTAAGGAGACTAGATGGAAAGCACCTGGAGCTCTCCCATCCTTCTGGCTGACGTGACAGCCACCAAGAAGGCGGTCTTCCACGACAGGTGAGAGATGTCACACCTGTGCATCGGTTCGAATGGCTTGCCCATGAGCTTTGCCAATACCAGCAGTAGATCCCACGGAGGTGGAGGTTCTCGCACCACAGGGGAAATGTGATCAAGGCCTTTGAAAAAGCGCCAGACCACCTTCTCCTGTGCCACCGACTGCATCCCGGCCCGCGCCCCGTAAGCAGAGATGGTTGCCAGGTGCACCTTTAGGGCCATCGACCTAAGCCCTTGCTAAGAAAGGGACCATAGGTAGTCCAAGATGCTTGCCAAGGAACAGGAGGAAGGGTCCAGGCCCTTGCCCTGACACCAAATGGAGAATCTCTTCCATTTGAAGGCATAGCATTTTCTGGTCGACTCCTTACGGGACACCTCAACTACATTGAGGACCTCGTCGGAAAGACCCAAGGCCTGGAACTCTAGCCGCTCAGGAACCAGGCCGTCAGGTGCAGGGATTGAAGGTCCGGATGGAACACCTTCCCCTGATTGACTGATAACAGGTCCGGGCGAGCTGGAAGCTGCCTCGGGAGCCTGGAGCTGAGGCTGAGGAGATCTGGGTACCAGCATTGGCAGGGCCAGTCTGGGGCTACCAGAATCACCTGCGCCTTGTCCCTCCTCGCCTTGAGAAGCACCTTGTGGATCAAGGGAAATGGGGAAGGCACGAAGGGCCTGGGGCCACTGACCTCGGAAGGCACCCCCTGCAGCGAGGCCCTGCTGAGGGCAGACATGAAACAGCCTCAACCGCATTCTCCTGGAGGCAAACAGGTCCACCCGAGGTGTGCCCCAGTGGGAGAACAGATCTTGTACTACCTCCGGCAGGAGAGAGACCACTCGTGGGACACAGCCCCTATCCGGCTTAGGGCATCGGCCAGGGTGTTGAGGCTCCTGCCACATGGATGGCTAGGAGATCCACCTCCAGGCTCGCACAGTGACCAAACAGGAGAGTTTCCTTGCACAGAGGCATGGGCGCGTCCCGCCCTGGCGGTTTAGGTAGTACATGGTGTGGTAGTGTCCGGCCTGGACCTGAACCACTTGACCCCGTGAGAAGCGAGCTAAAGGCGGTGAGGGCTAAACGAACCGCCCGAAGTTCCAGCAGGTTGATATGGCATCGGGACTCCTGAGGGGACCAGAGGCCGTGCGCTCTGTGCTCCCCCAGATGGGCACCCCAACCCATCAGAGAGGCATCGGGCGATAGAGAGACAGTCGGCTCGGGGCGGACAAACGGGATGCCCTCCTGCAGATGAGCTGGAACGGTCCACCGCTGGACAGCGTTCCACATCCCCTGGGTTACCGTCACTAGCTGGTCCAATGGATCGCAGCGTTGTGACCACTGGCTGGCCAATCCCCACTGAAGGGGACGCATGTGCCAGCGAGCCCAACGGACCACGCTGGTGCAGGCTGCCATGAGACCCAGGAGGCGCAGGAAGTCCCGGGCAGGGCGCGATTGCCCAACCAGAAATGATTGGGCAGAGGAGGAAAGAACCTCGGCCCTGTCCGCCGGGAGCCGTGCTCTGGCTCGAAGAGAGTCGAGCTCTGCCCCGATGAAAAGAATCACCTGCTTCGGTCCGAGTTCGACTTGGCCTCGTTGATGAGGAGGCCGATCTGAGAACAAACCTGGAGGGCCAGATCTCTGGACTGCTCCACCTCCTGTCTGGAGGGGGCTGCTATCAGCCAATCGTCCAGGTAAAGGTACACCCGGACCCCTCGGCGCCGCAGGAATGCTGTCACCACTGCCATGCATTTGGTGAAGACCCTGGGAGCAAGAGAAAGGCCGAAGGGCATGGCTCGGAACTCGTAAAGGGATCCCTCCGCTCGAAAGTGAAGGAATCTCTGGTGAGACGGACGGATAGGAACGTGAAAGAACGCGTCCTGTAGGTCCAGAGAACAGAACCACATGCCTCGTTCCAGGGATGGTATAATCTGAGCCAGAGTGACCATCCTGAAGGTCCGAGACCTTAGGAACTCGTTTAGGTCGTGCAGGTCGAGAATGGGGCGCCAGCCCCCCCGTCCGTTTTGGGACCAGGAAGTACCTGGACACAAACCCCGGGTCTGAGGGAGGGTCTGCCACCTCTCTGATCACCTCTTTCTAGGGAGCAGGCGATGTGGCTCGGCGAGCCGACAGGCGGGCTGCGGACCCGAGCCCCGGGGCGACGCTCGGAAGAGGCAGGGCCTGCTCGATCTCCAAAGGCAGGCCCTTTCCTACCACTTCCAGCACCCACTGGTCTGTGGTGATGGCGGACCAGGCGGAAAGGAAGTGGCGGAGCCGTCCCCCCACGGGGGGAACTTGGGGTGGAGTGACGAGGTTGGGGGCGACACCCCTCAACCCGTCACTGGGCAGGCTTGGAGGAGGGACCGGCCGAGGGACCTCCTGGGCCTTTACCTCCCTGCTTCCTGGAAGAGGAAGCGGCAGGCTTGAGTTTGGGATGCCAAGTGCTAGCCTGCTGGCCCTGATGCTGCTGGGCCGGACGTGTCGTGGGCGCAGACAGACGAAAGGGCTTGGGTTGCGGTCTGCGGCCCTTGTCCCTTTGGGCGGATGAGACCGAGTCCAGAGTGGCATTGGACTTTTCAATCCCCTGGAGGTGACATTCCACTCCAGGGCCGAAGAGGTCGGTCCCCAAGAAGGGGACATCTGCCAACTTGTGCTGGGTATCCGCTGTGAAGGTGGATATCCTCAGCCATGCCCGACGGCGCATAGCCACTGCGGCTGTGACTGACCTGGCACATGAGTCGCCGATGTCCAGAGCAGTCTGAAGTTGCTGCTTGGCCACTGCCTGCCCTGGTCCGCACCTGCTTGACCGTGGTCTGCAGGTCAGCCGGGAGATGAGGACTACCTCGGCCAGGGAGCCCAACAGGGCATGAGAAAGGGTGCCATCAGCGGCCTAGCTGGCCTGGCGAAGGCCAAGGGAGGGCATAGCGTAGACTCGCCCGGCGTGGTCCAACTTCTTGGACTCCTTGTCGGGAGGCTTGTCCACGTCCCTGGCGCTTCGGCATGCGGGAAGACGCTGTCGGTAACCAACCCCTCGGCTGAGGGTGTTCAAACCAGACAGAGAACCGGTAGGGACGGTGTACTTCCTCGCCATCCTGGCCGAAGGCGCAGGGCAGGAAACAGGACGCTGCCAGAGCTCCAAGACCGGGCCGACAATGGCCTTGGCCACTGGAAAGGCCTCCGTGGGAGAATCCCCTCAGTCCAATATCTCCGTTAGGGGATACTTGGCCCGTTTGGATACGGGCTCGAGCTGCATCCCGGTGGACTCCGAGATGAGCCTAAGCAAACCCATGAAGGACGATGGGCTATCGTCCAGCGACTGATCTCTGGAGGACTCCAAGTCGACCTGCCTGGAGAACAGGGAGGAATCGTCGTCGGACTCTGACGAGTCCGCAAAGAGCTGCCTTGGGCCTGAGCCACCCTCCACCTGCCGAGGGTGGTCGGGAGTGAGGGTGACAGACAGCCTATGGGGAGGCCCTGGCCCAACCGAGAATTCTTGGTCGGGGCCCCAAATTTCGGCTGTGGAGGCGGAGGTTCCACCAGGGTGGTGGTGCAGCCGGTTCGGCCGAGCAACAGGCCGGGGCAGGCGCCTCGGCTGGGCGGGGGTTGCTTCCGGCTCCCGGTGGCAACCACTTGATGGCGGGGAAGGCGGCGAGCGTCCGGCATGCTCCGGGCAGAAGGAGCTGTTGCCACATGAGGTCCTCACAGGCGCCCGACGCAGACGTCAAAGCCTCTCCTTGTCCGAGGAGGAGAGAGCGAGGCGGCGGCGCCCGCTTACATGGTACAGAGACTGAGACCGCCTATGCAGGCGGGATCGAGACGCGAAAGATGTCGAGACAGAGAACCTCAGCGTTTCGAGGAGGTTCTGGGGCAGAGGCGGGGATACCCAGCTCTCCCCTCGGCTCGGAAGTTTCGACCGTGGACTCGGAACCGGAGGCACAGGCAAGCCCGGTAACCTCGATCTCCGCCCGGAACCCGAGGTGAGGTTTTCAGCTCCACCCGGTGACAACCGTCCGACTGGTGAAAAATCTCGACTGCGTCGACAGGTGTCTTGATCTACTGACCTGGCGGGCGCCTTGCGAATGATGGCAGCTGGAAGATCGACGAAGTCGATGGTTGACTACCTAGGGAGGGACCTCTCCCGCTCCCAAAGCGTCGACGGAGGACTTACCTTTGAGTCCTTCTTCTTGGACCGAGAGGAAAGTCCTGATGTTGATCCCTCTCCCTTGGTGGAAAGGGACTGACAGAGCTCCTTAAAAGAAGCTGAATAGGAGGATCCTAAGGACAGCGGGATAAAGACCGCGGCCGAGGTAGATGAAGATGCGGCCTGCGCCGCCGCCTCCACAAGGGCGATCATCTGCTCGAGCTGTTCCGCCGAGCCAGCCGCCGGAAACGCCAAAGCAGACCGCCGACTTTACGGCGGAGTAGCGTTTCTCGGAAGCCAAGTTATAAGCGGGTGGCGGCGGTCTTCAGGGCGTGAACCGAGAAGGAAGAGCACAGGTGCATGAGCCTGCTGGTGGCGTGCTCAAGGCCTAAGCGGTGAGCGCATGTGGAGTGCGATCCGTCCGGGACATCTTCTGCCCGGACGGGCACCTCGAAACCGGGAGTCGATTTGTCCATCGCAGCGCGAGAAATAAATGACGAAGTCTTGAAAACATAAAAGTTATTGGGTCAAGCGAGAAAATAGGAACCAGTCTTACTCGCAGGCGTTAAGGAGGAACCTGAGCTTCAAGCGGTAAGGAAGATTTGGCGTCATGGGCGGAGCAGGACTTTAACCACCGGGTGGGTGGGAGGGAGCCAACGAAGACCTTCCGTGAAGATTTAAGCGACAGGATACCTGCCAGAAAGTGTGGATGAACAACATATCTATGTCCCTAGAACTTGGGATTTGTGCACAGAGCCACCACGTTCCTTATGGAAAATCAGATATGGAATTTTGCACATCAAGGCCTGAAAGCTCAAATTCTTTGAGGAAGTAATGGCCACTAGGAAGAGCCTTCCACAGAAAGGAAAGTAAGTTACGTAGAACTTACCGTAACAGTAGATCTTGAGAGAGGCTCTTGCAGTAGAGTGATACATGGGACTGGCCTTACGGCTGGTGGCAGGACCCCACAGAAAAACTTCTAGCTAGCAGTCGTGTGAGGACCGCCCCACGTCAGGTGACGGCGTCATGCGATATCCGGTATAAAGAGGTCCCAGGCGCATATCTTCAGTTCTTTCCATCACAGGCCGGACGAGGAGAAGCAGATGTTTCCATTCCTGGAAAAGAGCTGAAAAAGCCTAGGGGATGGAGGCGGGAAGGTATTACCTACCAGAGCCTCTCAAGAGATCTACTGTTATGGTAGTTCTTATGTAACTGTACTATCTTACTTGAGAGGGCTCTTGCAGTAAGCAATTACATATAGGACTGAATCCCAAGCAGTCTGGAACAAATAAAAGGCACTGGAGGAGAAACTACTCCTGAAAGTAGCAATAGCCTTGCAGGCCTCAAGACAGGAGGCCTGCAAAACAACTAGCCAAGCTGCTCTGGAGAGGCAATGTCCAAACTGTAGTGTTTCATAAAGGTATGGACAGAAGTCAGGTGGCTGAGCGCAGATGTCTGCCGTGAGACACATTCTTGAAACAAGCTGCAGAGGCTGCTACTCCTTGTGTGAGTGACCTCTGACCTGACCGGAGGATCTTGTTGTACTTGTCATAACAGAAAGTGAGGCAATGAGCTAACCACTTCGATAGGCATTGCTTGGAAACAGCATTGCCTTCCCTTTTGTGAGCAAAAGAGACGAACAACTGGTCAGCCTCACTGAGATCCTTCGTCCTGTCGGTGTAGTACCTCAGAATCCGGTGAACATCCATGGTATGGAGTAAATATTCTCCTTGGTTGGAGTACTGCGTGAAAAAGGCAGGTAACTCTATAGACTGATTTAAGGTTGACTCTGCTACCACTTTTGGGAGAAACTCAGGATTAGATCGAGAAGAGCTACTAAGTTCTTTTGTGAAAAAATCAAGTAAGTTTTGCACATCAGAGGGCCTGGAGCTCGGAAATTCTGCAGTAGTAATGGCCACAAGAAGAGTGTCTTCCTGATAAAACTTCAGGTCTCTCAGGCCACAGGCTCAAAGGGAGGAAGGGTAAGTTTCTAGGGGACAAAGTTTAAGTCCCAAGGCGGAGCTGGAGTCGGATCTGAGGGCCTAAGATGGAGGCCCCTCTAAGGAGAAGTTGGATACCTCCAGCTGAGCAAATGCCTTATCAGAAAGGGACATAGTAGGCTGAAATAGCGCCATATGGACCTTAAAGAGGAGTGACTGAGACCCAGGTCGAAAAGATGGCGCATGTACTCAAGCAGAAAAGTCACGGGCAGGAAAAGGCTCACGTTCCTGGATGCAGCCCAGATAGAAAATCTTTCCATTTCATGGCATGAGACTAGCCTGGAGGGTTTCTAACCTCCACCAGAATCTCGACACCTTAGAAGAGCCTTAAAAGCGAGATTGGGCTAGGTCTGGAGGAGCCATGCATGAAGTTGAAGGGACTTGAGTCCCGGATGGACCAGGTCCCTGATCCTGGGTCAGCAATCCTGGAGATAAAGGAGAGGAGGAGGAACCTCTGAGTATTGTTGTGAAGAAAAGAACCAGATTTGCCTGGGCCAGAAAGGGCAATCAGAATCATTCTCGCTCCTTCTAGAGCAAGCTTCTGTAACACATGAGGGACCAGAGGAATTGGGGAAAAGCATAGGCGAATCTGTCCTTCAGCTTAGAGGCGTCGCTCAAGCGCCTCGCTCTGGAGGCGGCGAGCAAAAGATCGGAGCTTTGCATTTTGGGAGGAAGCGAACAGGTCTATCTGAGTCCCCAAACCTGGAAGATGCTTTTAGGACTTTTAGGTCCAATTCCCACTCGTGTGGAAGAGCAGGCAGCAACCTAGATCTGTCTGCCGAGGACATTGTCGACTCCGGAACATGGATCGCCGTGAGGGTGAAGGTTGTGAAGTTGCCCAATCCCAGACCCTCATTGCTTCCCTGCACAGCGGGTAGGACCGAGTTACTCCCTGATTGTTGATGTACCACACCACGCACATGTTGTCCATTTGGACAGCTAGGTGACCGGGAAAGATGTATTGGTGAAGGGTCTGGAGTGCATAACGCACTGCTCGAGCACGTTGATGTGGAGAACTATCTCCAGCTTTGACCAAAGGCCTTGGGTTCGGTGAGGACCCAGATGGGCTCCCCAACCTTCGCCTGAAGCGTCCGTGGTCAGAGTCTGATCGGGGGGAGGATGAAAAAAGGGGACCCCCCGGAAGAGGTTCTCTCGAACCATCCACCATTGCAAGTCTCTTACCATCGTCGAGGAGATCAGAACCGGATGATCTAGGTCATCTACTCGTTGATCCCACTGAGATATTCTCATGTGGAGGCGTGCGCGCGGAACCGTTGGGATGGCCGCCGCCATAAGCCCCAGTAGACGGAGCACTGACCTCGCCGGGACCCTCCTGTGTTCCGATGAGGAAATCTGTGACTGGAGGAGCCCCTGTCCGGAGGCAGAAGGCTTTGCACAAAGTTGTGTGAGGTACCCGATGAACTGGAGCCTCTGTGAAGGATCAGGTGAGACTTGGAATGGTTGACGGTAATACCCAGGCCAGTGAAAACCTGCGGGTGAGGAGAGGAAATGCAGGAGTTCCTCCTGGGCGGGAGGCCGCCCAGAGCCAGTCGTCAGGTAGGGAAAACCTGAGCTCCCAAAAAAGAGCATGGTGGGCATACCACCGCCAGGCATTTAGTAGAGACTTCGGGGGCAGGTAAAGACCAAATGGGGCGCCGGAGGAGTAGTGGACCCCCTGGAGCATGAGCCTGAGGTACTTTCAGTGCGAGAGGTGAATAGGGATGTGGTATGCATCCTGCATATCTAGTGCACAAAGCCATTGGCCCGGCCGAGCAGGGGCAAAGGGATTGAAGGGAGGCATCTGGACACTCTTGTACTCACATACAGGTTCAGGGGCTGAGATAGGAATAGGTCTGGGATCTCCCGTCTTCTTTGGTGCAAGGAAAAAGTGGAAACAGTACCCGCCCCGTGAGGTGGGGAGGGAATGAGTTCTATAGCCTGTTTCGCAAGAAGCGCTGAGATTTCTTCCCTGACCAAGGAAGATGGTCCCTTGAGTAGCGGAGTTCAGAGGGGTGCGTGGAGGTTTCTTAGAAACTCTATGGAGTACCCTCTGCTATGATCTGAAGCACCCATGAATCAAAGTTATCCTCTCCCAACCCGGAAGGTGGAGAGAACCTCTCTCTACCGGTTCCTCCAGGCGTCCGGAGGCGTGGGAGAGGAAGGAGTCAGGTGGTGTAAGGCAGCGCCGCAGCTGGGACCCCGTTGCTTTTGGGGCGGGGCCTGGCAGCTGTGGGGAGCCCGGCGTTTGGTGGGCCGCCTTCCTGAGTTTAGCTTGAGGCACGTCTGCGTCCATGAAAGGGAGACGGCGCTGTGGGGGATAGGGGACGGTACATTGAATCAGACGGTTTAGGGCGTCCCTTCCCTACAAATCAGTGATGATGTCCTTGACATCACCACCAGCTGCAGAACCTCTGAAGGTGCTTCTTGGATGGCTGACTGCACCTCCGGGACCAAACCCAGTACACCGCGGGCCATGCGTGACACCGAACTTACGGTGACGCAGAGCTCCGTCCCTGCAATGTCCACTGTGTCGTAGAGTCGTCCTCAGAATGTGACGACTGGCGGACGAGCAGAGCGGACCAGGTCGGCCAACTCCTGCTTGAGTTGAGAGTCAGGCAGTGAGTCGATCTTGGATTCCGCCTGGGTAAGGACGGCCTTCTGGTAATCCCCCATATGTGCCACATAGTTCAGGGCCCTAATCCCCAGTGTGGAAGAAGCGTAGATCTTCCTTCCATACTGATCCAGAAGGCGAGATTCCTTATCCGGGGGGGGAGGGAGAGAACGAGCTCAAGTGCTTCGGATGTGCTGACCGGCCGTGAGTGGCGCTAATCACAACCGAGTCTGCTCGGGGGTGAGAGTCTAAAAGCCCTACACCCTCCGGAGCCTGGTATAGCCTGTTGACTTCCTGGGAAGTGGGGCTAAGCTGACCAGTTGTTTCCAAATAGTGGAAACAAGGTGGGCGTGAGGCTCAATCCAGGTGGCACTAGGGTAGGAGCCGTAAGGGGCAAGTCCAGATGCTCGGCGAGTTTTACCCGTCGAGGATCTGGTTCTAAGGAATGCCACCGATGAACTTCCTGGATCTTTCTAAGCAACTCCGTGAAGGAAGGATCCCCCGGAGGAGTCCTCGGCCGGGGTTTGGACGGAGAGCGTGGCTCGTCGTCTTTCTCGGAACCCCCACTGGAGGCCTCTGAGGAGTCAGAGAGAGAGAGAATGGGAGGAAGAGTCTGAAGCAGAGTAAGACTCCCTAACTCGTCTAGGGGAAGGAACGGGTTCCTTGGGAGGGATCCCAGAACACATGTCCTGCCCCTCTCTGGATCCCGAGGGCAAAGCCCGGGAATCCGGAGGTGGAGAGGAAGTGTGCCGTCTGGGGCTCACGGGAGCCGGGGTGGCACCATCGCGTGAGGCAGCTCGACTTCCAGGTGAGCTGAGCTTGGCCTCAGCCCAAGAAGCAAGAGTCTTCTGCAGATCCACCGCGCCTAGGGGCGGAGGAGGAGGAGGAGGAGGGGATAGTTGTACGGAGGAATCCATTGGAGTATCCGTAACACGGCTGCGGGTATCCGGAGTCGGGTACTGCTGGCGTCGAAGAGTCGGCACCGGTGCGGCGCAGGGATACTGCGGACCTGGGAAAACCTGCGACGGATACGACGGGCGGATACCCAGGCGCTGAGGAGTTGCCGGAGCAGACGGCCCAGCCGGGTACTCCACGGGCGGATCAGCCGGGATAGGCCCATGGGGTAGAGGGCCCGAAGGAAGAGGAAAATCCCCCACCAGTGTCGGAACCGGCGTCAGGGGAACGGGCTCTTCAGGAAGAGGATCGGACGGTAGCCCATGGTCCCGAGTCTCATCCGGGGACGGGGGGGAGAGATCCCCGGGGTCAGGCAGGGGGGGACTGGGGTTCCCCTGATGGCAGCGAAGGCTGCTGAGAGCCTGGAACGACCAAACCAGTCGAAAACGCAGAGCTCTAAGGAGGGAACCTGAGCTTCCAAGCATTAAGGAAGATCTGGCGTCATGGGGCAGAGCCGAGAGTTTTACCACCCGAGTGGGTGGGAGGAGCCAGCTTGAAGACCTTCCGGCAAGATTTAAAGCGGCAAGGAACCTGCCAATAAGTGTGGATGAACAACATATCCATGTCCCTAGAAAAAAAGATTACTGTGGTAATTTTTTCTTCTCACCCCTGCAGTTCTTTAGCATCAGTAACTTTTGCAGAATACCATGGAGAACACTAAGTGGGAGGTTGGCAGAGAACCTACTTAGGAAAGAGGCTCTGCACAAAACGCCCTTCCAAATTCCGAATCAGATCTGGTCTGCACATCCAAACTGTAGTGTTTCACAAAGGTGTGCACAGATTTCCAGGTAGCTGCTTTGCAGAGATCCAGCAGGGGAATGTCCCTTGCTGCTGCAAGAGAGGCTGCGGTGTCTCTGGTGGAGTGGGCCTTGAGCCCCACTGGAGATTGGTGACCAGTTTTTTCATGGTAGAAACTAATACAAGCAACTCACCAGCGGGAAATGGTTCTCTTGGTAGCTGGTCTTCCCCTGCCTACACGCCATAGATAAGAAACAACTGCGTGGAGGAGCCTCTGGACTGCCTAGTGTGCTCTAGGTAGTAGAAGATGGCTCTTTTGACATCCAAGCTATAGAACATCTGCTCACCAGGCATGGATTTCTCAGTAAAGAAGACAGGCAGAGTAACGGACTGGTTTAAGTGGAACTCTGAAACCACCTTTGGCAGAACCTTCCCATTTGTCCTGAGCTTAACTTTATCGTTGTGAGGGATGATATAATTTTGGCTCCATGCACAGGGCCTGTAGCTCTGAAAACCTTCTGACAAAGGAAATGGCTACCAGGAAGGCAGTCTTCCAAGTTACAAACTTGATGAGGGCCATGGACATAGGCTCGAAGGGTGGCCTCATAAGCCTGTCTATTCAAAGGTTTCGTGCTCCAAAAAGGAAAAGGCTCCCAGATTGGAGGCTGGAGGTGCAAGAGGCCTCTGAAAAACTGTTTAATTATGGTGTGGGGGAAAAAAATGATTTTTTCTTTCCCATCGAAAGGCAGGCCGAAACTGCCGCCCGATGTAGCTTGAAAGAAGATGGTTTCAAGCCTGACACCTGCAAGAGTAGCCCAGCAATCTAGCCACTGAGGGTCTGAAACGGAATGGGATTCAACCCTTTTGCTCTTGCACCAGAGGGAAGACATTTTACATTTAACTGCAAAAGTCTTCTTACTGTGTTTTTTTTTGTTTTGTTTTTTTAACCACCCTCAGTATCCTAAGGACCTGTTAAGAGTACTACGAGGATATAGACTAACTCTTCCAGAACCAGGCCTTGAGGTGAAAGGAATGCATGCCTGGATACTGCACTCATCTCTGAGGAAAGGTCAGCAGGGAGTGAGTTGGAGGCAGGCAAATGGACTGCTGCAGGATATGGAGGAGGATAGGGGACCAGGCTTGCTTAGGCCAGTCCAGAGCCACCAGGATCATAGATGCAGACTGCTGTACGAGTATCAGAAATACTCTGAGAATCAGGGGAAAAGGAGGGAATGCATACAAGAACCTCCCAGACCAGACCAGGATCAAGGCATCCAGAGGAGGCGATCCCCAGGGCTGCAGCCTGCAACAGAACTGAGGAAACTGAAGCTGAGAGGAGAGGCAAACGGATTCACTTCTGGGTGCCCAACAAAACACCATGCTAGTACTAGTTAGTTTGGAGTCCATTAACTCTGGCTTTGACTGATGCGACTACAGCGTCTGCCAGAGTGCTGAGTTTGCCTCGGAGGAGAATCGCTGAAAGGATGGCTCCCAGGTAGAGGGTAAGAGAGCAATTTTTATAGCAACTGCGAACAGAGTACTCCTGATCTGGCCACTGCAGTAGCGTCTGTTCAACTCTACAAGTCTGTCCTCTTATGACAGGCTGTAAAGATTTCTCAGAGTTCTGAAGAAATATGATTAACTGTGACTCCTGCACAGTCTAGGTGCCACTTACTGAGGCACTCACTGTCCAGATGTGCTTCCCACTACAGGGGGAAGGCATCTGTGGAACTGCTCTGTCAGTTTTCAGCTTTGAAAATTGTTGCTTTCTGACACCAGCAAGCTGCAGAGAGACTTGTGGGTGACGCATCCTGTATCTGCACCCTGGGACCACTGCAGGCACTGAAGCCATGTGTCCCTATAGCATGAGGGAATGTCAAAGTGACGTGATTTGCTCAGGACCACATCATACACTGAACTAGTGAGGGTTAATGATTCAACCCCAATTAAGCGCTTACTGGCTGGTCTCCCTGTCATTAGATGAAGAAAACTGCCAATGAGGGACATCTTGAATTCTTGCCTGCAGAATGAAGACATATCCTTCCTGAATTCTGGGAGGGTTCCCAGTGAGACGTTGTTTAGATTTATCCAGGAACCTTGAGATTACAGATAGAGCCCTGTAAGGCGGGGATGGGACTCCTTGGCCTGACAAGGAGACTTTGGCAGGCTAACCGGCAACTTACTGGTGTAGCTACAGGTGCCCATATTTCTGAGGCGTGCTGCTACTACTGCCCAGCACTTTGTAAGACCCTACCATAAGTGCTGTAGGAATAGTAGCAGAATAACTATCTTGAATTATGGTTTTAAACAGCAAGATGGGAAGTCAGTCCCCAGTTGTCTGTGTCAGGAATTATGTGGAGCAAGGGCCCTTTCTTTTCATGGCCAGGGATCCTCTCCACCATTCGCAAAGTTAGAATGCCTCCCCCCCACCCCCCAAACACTTCAACAGAAATGTCTATATTGGGGATATAGGCTTAGACACCTGGGTACACAAGAGGTCTGCTCACAGTGACTTCAGGCTTTGGAGTGCAAAAACACCCCTGTACCGAGAGGGCTGGGGTTGGGGGGGAGACAACTCTGCCCCTAATGCCCTCAGGAGGAATTTCTGTGCAGCAGGTGGCCTAGATGCAGTGAGATGTTCTGGAATCGAACAGTATGTTTTAATCACAAGGAAAGTATATGGCTTTAAACTAGGCGTTTGAGGGCAGACCAGTAGCTCCAGGCCAGACAAAGTGCTTCAGAGAGACTGCATAGGCCATGACTCTGGAGGTGGCATCTTTGTTATTGTCCTGTGGAAAACTGGCTCCTGCACCAAGAACCAGGACAGAGTTCTGCAGTGTTTATTTATTTTTAATATTTGGCCAAAAAGCCAAGTAGGTGAAAATTTTGACAAGCATCTGCAGGTAAATAAGAATCTATTTTCTGGAGTCCTTATCGGGGGGAGATAAGAACAAGGAGATCCCAGTTTTCTCGCAAGCTGCCTGATGCACTATACTCGCATGGCTGGCATGTACAAACAAGCACTCAGTATTGTTAAACAAAGTACAGTTACTTAAGAACTTACCGTAACAGTAGATCTTCGAGAGAGGCTCTTGCAATAGGTAATTACGTATAGGACTGATGCCGACAGGCAGCAGGACCCCATGGAAAAATTTCTAGCTAGCAGTCCCTGGCGAGCGACCGCCCCCATGTCAGGAGACGTTGGTATAAAGGGGCGGTCCCGGACGTCCGCCTTCCAGTTCTTTCCCGCCACAGGCCAAAAGAGGCCGGATGAGAGAGGAGCGGATATTTCCTTCAATGGAAAATGAGCTGAAAAAGCCTAGGGTGATGGAGGGCGGGAAGGTATTACCTACTGCAAGGGCCTCTCTCGAAGATCTACTGTTAAGGTAAGTTCTTACGTAACTGTACTATCTTACTTCGAGAGGGCTCTTGCAGTAGGTAATTACATATAGGACTGAATCCCAAGCAGTCTGGAACAAAGAGAGGTACCGTGAGGAGGAAATCTACTCCAAAAGTTAGTACTGGTTGTGCAAGTCTCAAGATAGGAGACCTTGCAAAACAGCCAGCCCGAAGCCTGCTCTACGGCGAGAGGCAACATCCAAACTGTAATGTTTCATGAAGGTATGGACTAAAGTCCAGGTGGCAGCAGCGCAGATGTCTGCCGCAGACACATTCTTGAAACAAGCCGCAGAGGTAGCTACTCCTCTTGTGGAGTGGCCTCTTACTTGACCCGGGAGGGTCTTCTTGTATTTGTCATAACAGAAAGTGATGCAATGAGCCAACCACTTAGACAAGCACTGCTTGGAAACAGCATTGCCTTCCCTTTTGTGAGCAAAAGAGACGAACAACTGATCAGTCTTTCTGAGATCCTTTGTCCTGTTGGTGTAGTATCTCAGAATCCGGTGAACATCCATAGTATGGACTAAGTACTCCCCTTGATTAGAGTACTGCGTAAAAAAAGCAGGTAACTCTATGGACTGATTTAAGGTAGACTCAGCTACTACTTTAGGTAGAAACTTAGGATTCGTGCGAAGAGCAACTCGTTCCTTGTGAAAAATCAAGTAGGGGATTTTACACATCAGGGCCTGGAGCTCGGAGATTCTTCGAGCCGAAGTAATGGCCACCAAGAAGAGAGTCTTCCACGAAAGGAACTTCAAATCGGCAGAAGCTGCAGGTTCGAAGGGAGGAAGAGTAAGTTTCTCGAGAACAAAGTTCAAGTCCCAAGGGGGAGCAGGAGTACGGATGGGGGGCCTCAGATGGAGGACCCCTCTGAGAAAGGTCTTGGAGACCTCCAGTTGAGCAAAAGCCTTGTCTGCGAAGGGAACATGATAGGCCGAAATGGCAGCCATGTGTACCTTCAGAGAGGAATGGCTGAGACCCAGGTCAAACAGATGACGTAGATACTCCAGCAGAAGCCCCGCTGAACAGGAGAAAGGTTCCACGTTCTTGGAAGCGGCCCAAATAGTGAATCTTTTCCACTTCATGGCATAAGTGGATCTGGTGGAGGGTTTTCTGGCCTCCACTAAAATCTCCGCCACTTTGGGAGACACTCCAAAATGGGATTGGGCTAGATCTGCAGGAGCCATGCATGCAGTTGAAGGGATTTGAGGCCTGGATGGAACAGGGTCCCCTGGTCCTGGGTCAACAAACCTCAAGATAGAGGAAGAAGAAGAGGAGGATCCTCTGAATATTGTTGTAGAAGAGATAACCAGATTTGCCTGGGCCAGAAAGGAGCGATCAGAATAATTTGCGCTCCTTCTGAAGCTAGTTTCTGCAAGACTCGTGGGATAAGTGGAATTGGGGGAAAAGCATAGAAGAATCTGTCCCTCTAGTCTAGAGACAGAGCGTTGCTCCAAAAAGCGCCTCGCTCTGGAACGAGCGAGCAGAAGACAGGAAGTTTTGCATTTAGGGGGGGATGCGAACAGGTCGACCTGTGGTGTTCCCCAAAGTTGGAAGATATTGTCTAGGACCCCTTGGTCCAGTTCTCACTCGTGAGTCAGAGCAGAACAGCGACTTAGCTTGTCTGCCAGGGTGTTGTCGACTCCTGGAACGTGAATCGCCGTGAGGTGAAGGTCGTGTTGTGTTGCCCAATCCCAAACCCTCATTGCCTCCCTGCATAGACGGGTAGGACCGAGTCCCTCCCTGCTTGTTGATATACCACACCACGCACATGTCTGTCTGGACGGCTAGGTGGCCGGGAAGGATGCATTGGTGAAGGGCTTGGAGAGCATACAACACTGCCCGAAGCTCGAGCACATTGATGTGGAGAGCTTGTTTTAGCTTGGACCAGGTGTCCTGGGTCCGATGAGGGCCTAGATGGGCTCCCCAACCTTCGCCTGAGGCGTCTGTGGTTAGAGTCTGGGACGGGGGAGGATTAAAGAAAGGAACTCCCCGAAACAGGTTCTCGAACCATCCACCACTGCAAGTCTCTCATCATCGGCGAGGAGATCAGAACTGACGTGATCTAGGTCGCGTCCACTAGCTGATCCACTGAGGCGTAGAGTCCACGAGAGATCCTCATGTGGGTCCAGGCGAGGTGCCATCGGGATAGCAGCGCCATGAGCCCCAGAGGCGAAGGGCCTGGGCCATAGAGACCAGCCTCTGTCGGACAACAGACTTATTTGGGTCTGAAGGATGGCCGCCCTGTCCGAGGGCAGGCCTTGCCCATGGTCGTATCGAGGATCGCCCCAATAAACTGTAGCCTCTGGGATGGGTCCAGATGAGACTTGGAATGGTTGATGGTAATACCCAGGCAGGCAAAAACCTGCTGGGTAAGGGAGAGGAAACGCAGGAGTTCCTCCCTGGACGAGGCCGCCAGGAGCCAGTCGTCCAGGTAAGGGAAAACCTGCACTCCCTTGGTATGCAGGTGGGCCGCCACCACTGCCAGGCATTTGGTAAATACTGGGGCCGAGGATAGACCAAACGGGAGTGCCTTGAACTGGTAGTGGTCCCCCTGGAACGCAAAACGAAGGTATTTGCGATGAGATGGGTGAATGGGAATGTGCAGATAAGCATTCTGCATATCCAGAGCACAAAGCCATTGACCCGGCCGGAGGAGGGGCAGAAGGCTCTGCAAAGAGAGCATCCTGAACCTTTTGTACTTTACGTAAAGATTCAGGGGACTAAGATCTAAAACTGGTCTGAGATCTCCTGTCTTCTTTGGGACCAGGAAGAAATGGGAATAGTAACCCGTCCCTTGCAGATGAAGGGGGACAGGCTCTATCGCTCGCTTCAACAGAATAGCCGAGATTTCCTCCTGGACCAAAGGAAGATGTTCCCGTGAATTCGACGACTTCAGAGGGGGGTGGCGGGGTGGTTTCTGAAGAAACTCTATGGAGTGTCCTTCTGCTATGAGCTGGAGCACCCAAGAATATGTGGTTATCCTCTCCCATCCCGGAAGGTGGAGGGAAACCTCCTCCTACCGGTTCCTCCAGGAGTCCGGAGGCAGCGGAGAGGAAAGGAGTCAGGTGGTGGGGCAGCGCCGCAGCTGAAGCACCCGCTGCTTTTGGGCGGGGGCTTGGCAGCTGTAGGGCCCAAGGCTGTGGCCCGCCTTCCCTGGGGTTTCGCCTGACGATTCCGCCTGCAAAAAGGGCGGCGCTTGCTGCTGGTGGGGACGGTACATGGAATCAACTGACTTCAGAGCCGTCCCCTTCTCTTGCAAATCGGTAATGATGTCCTTGACATCACCCCCGAAAAGCACTGACCCCCGGAAGGGTGCTTCCTGGATAGCAGATTGCACCTCCGGGACCAAACCTGACACGCGGAGCCAAGCATGACGCCGTAGGCCTACAGCGAAAGCTGAGCTCTGCCCAGCAGTGTCCACTGCATCGTATGTCGCACGTAGCATGTGTCGACTGGCCGAACGAGCAGAGCGGACGAGATCAGTCAACTCCTGCTTGACTTGGGAGTCAGGCAAGGAGTCCAGTTTGGCTTCCACCTGAGTCAGGACGGCCTTCTGGTAGTCCCCCATGTGGCCGACATAGTTCAGGGCCCTGATCCCCAGTGTGGAGGAAGCGTAAATCTTTCTCCCATACTGGTCCAGAAGGTGAGATTCCTTATCAGGAGGTGATGAGCTAAGATGTTTAGGGTTCGCCGACCAGCCGTGAGCGACGCTAATCACGACAGAGTCAGCACGAGGGTGAGAATCTAGGAAATCAACACCCTCTGGAGCCTGATATAGCCGGTTCGACTTCCTAGGAAGTGGGGCTAAGGCCGACGGCTGTTTCCATATTGTGGTAACAAGGTCAGTGTGAGGCTCTATCCAGGGTGGCACCAAGGTAGGAGCTGTCACGGGCAGATCCAGATGCTCAGCGAGTTTCAGACGCTGAGGATCTCGTTCCAGGGAGTGCCACTGATGAACCTCCTGGATTTTCCTAAGCAACTCCGTAAAAGAAGGATCCTCCGGAGGAGTCCTTGGCCGGGGCTTCGACGGAGAGCGAGGCTCGTCGTCTCTCTCGGAGCAGCCGTCCGGAAGTGGCGAGGGAAGTGTGCCACCTTGGTCGTACGGGAACCTGGGACGGCACAGTCGCCAGAAGGCGGCTCTCGACCTCTTTGGTGAGCTGAGCTTTGGCCTCAGCCCACCAGGAGACCAGAGTCTCCTGCAGATCCACCGGCGGCCACGAGGTCAGTGGAGGAGGAGGAGGGGGGGGATAAGGATACAGGTTATAGCCATATGGAGCATATCCAAAACCCGGCTGTGGGTAACCCGGCGTCGAGTACTGCGGCGCCGGATACTGCGCTCCCAGGTACACCGGCGTTGAATAAGATGGAGGATACCCGGGAGCCGGGGGGGCTGCCAGAGCAGACGGCCCGGCTGGGGACCTCACGGGCGGGTCCACAGTGGAGGGCCCGATGGGAGCAGAATCTCTCTCGGTAAGGCCGACGGCGGAGGCCCTGGCACCGGAGGTACCGAAGTCAGGTCCAGGAAGGACTGACGGAGGCAAAAGATCCCCAGCTTCGCCCGGGAACGGAGGGGAAAAGTCCCCAGGGTCAGGTTAGAGACTGGTTCCCAGACGGGCAGCGAAGGCTGCGGGAACCGGGCGCGATGGACGAGGGGGTCCGGGTCGCCTGTTCCTTTGCCGGGCCGGACGCCGGACAAGCCGGCGGAGGCTTAGAGGTAAGCTCTCGGCGGTGCCGGAGGAGCCGATGTCCGACTTACAAGAGCCGTCACGGAGGCAGGCTGAGAAGAGTGATCGGCCTGGTCGGTGGTAGAGGCCGTCGTCACCCGGAGAGTCGGACGGCTTACATCCCTCTCCAGGCGGGGCGTCAGAGGCCCGGCGCGGCGCTACGGAGTGGCCACAGTGGTGGGCCGCGAGCCTGCGGCTGAACCAGGGCAAGGCCTCAACTGCCCGGAGATGCCCGCGAGGCCCAGCGCGAGCCAGGCAGGCGGGGCCGCGCCTCAGAAACAGGCGGCCATCGAGGAGCAATCCCTGGAGGGATGTTAGCTGCATCCCAGTGACTCCGAGGGAGCGCTGTGGAGGAGCCCTTGTCCCGGTGCCTCTCCTTTTCCTTCTTCGTCCGATGTCCTTCGGGGGAAGTGGACGCCTGCCTCAATTTTTTGAGCTCCTTCTCCATAGAACTAATTTTCTTCTTTAGAAGATGGGCTTCCAGGGATTGCTGCCACCTTTTCCAGGTAGCTGCGTTAAAACTGAGGCAGTGCTGGCACTTCTCGACCAGGTGATCGGGGTCTAGGCAGAACAGGCACAGGGAGTGGCCGTCCTTGTCCGGTAGTTGGGCACCACACGAATCACACTTATTCTTGTGCTCGGAGGGTGTAGGGGACGCCATACACTGGCGCTAATACTGCAGCGTTAGTCGAAAAATAAAGTGTTTTTGAAAAAAATGATGAAAGTGGAGCTGCCAACTGAACTTTTCCAGCAGTACTGCCCACACAGTGAGCCAGGAGGAAAGAACTGGAAGGAGGCGTCCGGGACCGCCCCTTTATACCGGCGTCTCAGCGCCGGGGACTACTAGCTAGAAATTTTCCGTGGGGTCCTGCCGCCTGCCGGCGTCAGTCCTATATATAATTACCTACTGCAAGAGCCCTCTCGAAGTAACATCTTAGGTTACACTACCAAACCTGCCTGCTGGCGAAAAATGCGCTACTAGGAATTCTCCCCAATGACACAGCAAACCTACTTCAGCCACACAGCAACAGCAACACACAACGGACAAGAAGTGCTAGCACTCGCCTCTACCACGTTCCTCATCTTCAAACGACGCATAGTCAGTGCTCTTTTGCCTACAGAGCACCCCTCTGGTTTAATGCCCTCAGCCAGGACATCTCTGCTCAGCCTACACTGGGCCCCTTCAAGAGACTACTACGCCAGCAGCTTTCCACATCCAGCACCTGTGACTGTTATCACTAGTCCCTCTGCCACAGGGCTCTGACCTACCTATACGCGGCTCCCACCATGGCATGCCCAGGCCATCTCTACTACCCCCTACCTCCACTTGGTGGCTAAAAACTTTGCTTGGCCACCCACCTCATGCATCCACCCCTCACGTCTCTCTCTTGACAAGGTCCATGACTGCAGCAACTCCACTTCCCACCCTACTCCCCCCTCCCATCATCTATCAGCCCCCTCTTCTCGACCGCCTACTATTCTCTCCACTAACTACTACCTCAGCGAACTGACTCCAACCTTCTACTACCTGCAACTATTCTCTCCTATAACCCACTGTAAACGCAGCCCTATGGGTGTCTTACCCTATTTTTTTTTTGTTCATTTAACTTGCTTGAATAATCCATTGTAATTATTGTAAATAGTGTACATGTTTTATACTCTGTGTTGCTTGAACCCTTGTAATGCTGTCTTCCCTCCTATTGACATGGAACCTTTGTAAAATAGCTCTTAGCCCAAAAGTGTTTAATCCTGGATCCTAATAAATAAATATATTTAGGTGTTTATTAACACTTCCAGACCACCTGTAAACCTCTGCCACAGGAGTGGGAGTTTTAAGCACTTTTGTGGCACTTTTATATTTTTCCATTATAGACAGAGCTTTTAAGAGGTGGAACCATTCATCTCCCTATAATCTTTCTTTTGTTATCCTTATCCTCACCTTGGAGAGACTCCTGAGAAGGGAAGTCCAACATGTTTTGGGTAAACGAAGGCATAGAGGGAGAACCTCCTTGGATATATAGTGTTCTAGGCCCTTCACAGTCATGTTAGGAGCATCATAAAAATTCTCATATCATCTGTATCACCCTCATAGTCTCTGGGGTGAGAACTGTGGAAGTGTTAGCAGCCCCTGTAGGCACGGACGTCATAAAATTATTTATCATTCGCTGTTTGCCAGCCCCAGTAAAGAAAGGACCCATGTTTTGTAGGGTCTCAAACAGTTGCCATGCTTTTTCCCATTATTTTGCATAGATGGAATACTGTGCAGGTTTTCTGTGTGCTTTAAGCTGCCTGTTGTCTCGCTACTGGCTTTCCCAGGAGCATTTACGTCTGGACAGTTTCTTTTTAGCCACTTCATTAGCGGCTTGATCAAGCTCCTTTCCTGTCACTTCTTCTAGTTTTTAAAATGTGAGGAACTTCATATTTGGGAGCTTTACTTTTTGGCTGGGATCTGGAGGGTTCCTCAGCACCTCCATACATTTTAGTATTTTTGAGTGGCCCCTAGTCGGAAACCTTTGATATGTCTTCAGCCATAATAATCAAAGGTATGTCTGCTAAATTTGCCAATTCAAGAAAAGCGAATCAGTCCTGGATGTTACAAACTGAGTGCAGGTTTCTGTGAAAATGCCAGTAGCCAGTCCTGCCACAATGAATTAGTTCTGTCTGTTGCCAGTGCCTCCCCCCCACCGTAGTTGTAGAACAGGGATCTATACTAGTGCCAATCTTAACAGAAAACCCAGCAATACTTGTCAACCGCCACAGGTGGCTGCTGGACCCTTACAGACAGTCCTGTGACAGATGATACCCAGGTCCAGTTCCTTATGTATAAATATATAAAAACAAAAAAAAGAGAGAGAGAAAGGTTTCTCTTAGTATGCCAATCCTGAGAGACCCCCAGGCACTGTTAAGCTCCAAATTCCACTGCAGGTGCCGTATAGTAAATCCTGCGAAGTCAGAGGTAAAAAAAAAAAAAAAAAAAAAAAAGCGACTGTTTCACAAGAATTTGCCCAAAAATGAAGGGAACCCTCGAAAATAAGCACCCACGATGAAATTAGACTTTAAAATGAAAATTCGCAGTAAATATAAAGCCAAAATAGCACAGTCGTGCTAAAAAGAAATCAGCACGGTGCCAACGAAAAATGTACAACTTTCACTCAGCACACTTTTAGAAAATAAATATGAGGAAGACTTACCCAGATAAGTACTAGGAGCTGTCAACAAGGAAAGATGACGCACCTCAGGGGCAATGTTGCTCAGTCCAGCGGAGAAAAAATTTTTTGAATCCTTCAACAGCTCTCACTCAGCTCACTTTCTTTCCTGTCTTCTGACTGGCTTGTCCCTCAGCTCATTAAATTCTCTTACAGGCACACCTCCGGAGCAGCTGCACCTAGCCAGCTATGTACAAAAGTTACTGATGTTAAAGGACTCCTGAAGTAAGAAGCGTACATTTTCTGAGTATCCAGCTGGGCCCCTTGTGAAGATGAGCAGCTGGGTGGGTTCCGGGTGAGATTTGTTTAGATTTACCAGGAAACTCAAGACACTCTAGTGTGTGTTCTGTGAAGAAAAGAGATTCCCAGACCTGGCAAGGAAACTTTGCTATTATGAGCCAGTCATCCAGATAGGGGTAAAGTGTGACACCCGGTCTCCTGAGATGTGCAGTTACCACAGCGAGACACTTGCTAAAGACTCTTGGGGCCTATGACAAACCAAAGGACACTGCAGCGAAATGATAGTGACCCAAAGAAGTTTGAACCTGAGAAACTTCTCGTGACATCTCCTTATGGGTATGTGGAAGTAGGCGTCCTTTAAGTTTAGCAAGGCTAGCCAGTTTCCCTGCTGTAAGGACAGTATGACTAGTGACAGAGTGACCATTTTGAATACATTTTTTTCAGATGTTTATTTAAATATCTGAGATCTAAGATAGGTCGCCATTCCCCAGTTTTCTTTTGTGTCAGAAAATACCTGGAGTAGAGGCACTTGACTTTCTTGTGGTCGGGGACCCTCTCCACTGCTTGTAAAGCTAGGTTTTGAACCTCCAATTCCAACAGCAGTATCTGTGTTGGGGAAAGAGGCCTTGACACCTGGGCACGCTTGAGGTCTGGCATCTGCCTGAACTGTAGTGGCAGACCCTTCTCCACTATCTCCAGCACCCACCTGTCCAACGTGATGAGGGACCAGTGCTGAACATGGTGGGAGTCTCTGCCTCCCACCAGAAGCAGGGAGGCAACTCAGACACTCGCATCTGGACTTAAGAGGCAGATGGATGGGTAGAAGTGGCTATTCTATGACCCCTTCTGCCCCAGCCTCTGAAAGACCGTCTGTACTGGCCAAAGTCAGACTGGGGATAGGAAATGTAAGACCTGGGAACAAAACTTGTGCCCCTACTGCTCCCGAGATGGGATCTTTGAGGAGTGGTGGGCTTAGGTTTGGATGAGTGGCTCTCCCAGGAGGCCTTGTACTCAGACTTTTTTCATGTAGTCAGTGGTTCTGTAATTAAACATGTTTTGATCGCAGGGAAAATCCATGGCCTTGTTCCGAGTGTCTGTGGTCAGACTGGCTGTTCTAAGCCAGGCAAAGCATATCAGAGAGATGGCATGGGCCATCCCCCTAGAGGCTGCATCACTGTTGTTGTCTGCCATGTTGAACTGGTACACAGTGGCTTCCAGGGTAGTTTTTGACATCCACCAGCTCCTGCACCATAGAAATCAGATCCATTGTGGGCAACAGCCTAGGCAGATTTCCAAAGGGCTTTCTGATACTTGGCTGTGAACGCCATGTAAGAAGTCAGTCTGAGAAGCAGGGAAGCTGTGGCATACATTTTCTTCACTATAAAGTCAATTCTCTTGGAATCCTTGTCAGGGGGAGAGGGGAACAAAGAGATTCCAGCTTTCTCACAAGCTGTCTGCTGCACTATACTCTCGTGGCTAGGGTGTGCAGACAGAAACTATCATTTTTAGACAAATTTATATTTTCCCTCAAGCCGCTCATCAACCCCAGATACTGAAGTGGGGCGTTGAAGCACTTTCATGGTATTTTTCTAAATACATTATAGGTAGGGATGACCAGTGTCTTTGAGGATGAAAGACCTCTCAACTCCCTATAATCTTCGTCTTCAACAACATCCTGATTGGGCTCCTGCGTAGGGATGTCCAGCACAGTTGCATCCCTCCTATGGCTAGGCGTGAACTTGTTCAGAAGATGATATTGCCCATTTTCGACTACTGTGACGTGGTCTATGATGCTGCCACTAAGTCCCCCCTGGCCAGACTGGACATACTCTTCAATTCCTTCTGCCGCTTTGCCCTGGATTGCCCCCCTTGCACCCATCACTGCAAATTTTTATCATGCCCTATTCTTCCCCTCTTACAAATAGCCGACTACCCCACTGTGCTAAATTCACCTCCAAGCACTGGTTGGGTGAGCTCCCTTCCTACTTCACCTCTTCCTTTATAACATCCCCCCCACCCTCCTATTCCCTTAGATCAACCCGACTTCTGTACCCTGGTTGTCCCCCCACAGATACACCCAAATTGGTCAATCTAATTACAATCACCGCTTCCCAAAAACTTGGAACCCCACACCCCAATCTGGCACTCATCCTCCACCTATTCCATCAGCTCTGCCCTCAATAATTACCTTGCACCTAGTTGTTTCTGCCATGTCCCTCCATAATTCCCTCTGTAACACCCTTGTTCCCAGGGATTACTAGAATCCCATTAGAATCAGTGGCAGGCAGGGAAAGGCAGCTAGTGAAATGCCAGTTAAATGGGTTTCCCCTGTCTATCTCTGGTTTCAGTTTCAGCTGAGCTGGAGGATGATGTACTCATGGAACTGTCACAGCAGCATAAGACACACTTGAGCTAGCTGTGGGGAGATAGCTTTAGAATGTTCAGTTAGAGTGTAGTCATTCTGCAGTTGGAGTCAGTGGAGGAGGTTGCAGGTAGTGCAACTCCTCTCTTTAGCTCTGTCAGAGAGCTACCAGTAGTGTGTTTCTCACCCTAGTGTGAGCCAGTACAGCCTACTGGCGGAAACCAAATCAAGTGGTTTTCACGGTGCCCCATCCCAGGAGGGATGGGGTAGATTCTAGGATTTAGGGGCAATCCCCTGGTCCAGTTCTGGACTGTGTTGAAGCTGCCCGAGATTCAACTGCTCTACGAGTACCTGTGACTTGTGTGGAAAAGCCCTGGGGCACCTGCATTCCTTTTGGTGAATTTTCTCTGACAAAGGGACTCTGTCACCTAGACTGTTTTCTGTTTAAAAGTGTCTGCTAAAGTTGGGGTCTAGTGAAGAGACAGTGGCAATTTCAGAACTTTTAACTTTGACACCTCAGAGGTGTGTAATGTAGTATGTTAAACGTGAAAGGCATTTCAAGATAGCATCTACAAGTTTTCTCCGAGGGTGTTATTAACCAGATGAATGACCGAGTATAAACTCGGAAGCAAAAGGTGGGAGACCCCCCCCATCTGGACTAACCAGTTTACCTCTCCGGGTTCAGTTTGGGCACCTTTGTTTTAATTCAGTGCATTTGGCCAGTGCCTAAAGAAAACAGTTTACCCAGACGTGGGTTGGATTCTCTGTGAGTCTGTATGTGCTCTTTGGTGGTCGAGGGTGCCACCAGTAATTCCTCATGAAATATGGGAAAGTCTCCTAGTACTGGCCGTGTGTGCCACTCTTCCATTTCAGAACCAGAGAGTTCGCTGTGCAATTCAGAACCTGAGGGCTCGCTGTGTGTGTTCTCTGTACCTCAGTAATCTGCATTACCAGTAGGAGTAGCCCTGTGGGGGTCCAACTTCGCTTTGTGATTATTCTGTGTATGTGAATAAAAGTCACACTCTAGAATCCCAGTCTGGTTTGGACAGTACTGTTATTGCTTCCATTGTGTCTGGATTTACTTGGGTGCCCCTGACCAGAAGTACAAACCTAGCATAACTGTGAGCAAACGTTTTCTCCCAGGGACCCAGGTTGATGGCCATGGTGAATGGTCCCACCTGGTGTGGGCCAGGTAGTTGCCACACTTGGTTTGCCTGTCTGTGTATGGCAGGCTCAGAAGGAAATGTACTGTAAAATGTTATGTAAACCCCCATCCCTCTCTTTGGCGCCATGTGGTGAGAGGAGCAGCCTGCTAGTTAAACAAGGGGGCTGGTGGCGGGGGAGTACACCTCCTCTAAGCCCTGGACAAATCCCTATCATCCTACCCTCACCTTCATTTTACCCTGTGCACACCCACCCTCCAAATCCCTAGCCTTTCTCTCCTTTACCCTAATCCCCCTCCTTACTGGCCTCCCCTGATCTCTCATAGAATGCAAAGGACCCTAGATGCTCTCCATGGTTCCCTCTCCTTAACCCCCACCAGAGGAATGCATCTCTCATCTACTCCCTTCCCCCACCATCTTATAAGGGTCTCTCTGGGACAATGCCTTAAGCCCTTCTCTCTGGTCCCCCCAGTCCTCTTGCAGGGTTCCTCGCATCCTGAAGGGGTCTCCAGGGGCACGACTCTTCCCCCTCCACCACCTCACCCCTCTGTCCCCTTTTCTTTCATGCAAGTACTTGTTTACCTATTAACCTGGCACCTATTTTTGTTCACTCTTTCTACACGTTATGCTCAACACTGTTGTAACAGTTTGTAACACCTGCCTTGCAACTGTATGTTAATGTTCATCTTGTAACTTGAATGTTAAATGTATCATTCCAGCTGTACCCCTTCCCCCCCAGGAGACGAGTGACTTGTTGCTCAGTGTGCCTTCCTGGTGAAACATGTCAATAAATAAATATTTTGTATAAATGTAAACAGAGAAAGGATCCTTGTGGTCACCAGGGGGGATCCCCAAGATGAAGGTCTGGAGAGTCCGTGGACTCAAGGCCCTCAAAATCCATGTCAGGGACATCATAAAATTGATCTACGTCACCCTCACAGTCTACAAAAGAGAACCGCGGAAGAGTGCTTGCCAGCCCCGGTAAATAGAGGACCCATCCTTTGAAGGGTCTGAAAACAATTGCTATGCTTTTTCCATATCTTGAACTAAGAGAAGAACCTGCGCAAGCTTCGTTTGTAAGTGTTTTTTTTTTGTTTTTTTAACGTATGCTTTAAGCTGCCTTTTGTCTCTCTATTGGCTTTTTCAGGAGCAGCAGTAGTATTTTTGCCTTGACAGTTTCTTTTTAGCCACTTCAGAGGCTTGATCAAGCTTCCTTTTTTCATCAGTCTTATTTTTAAATTTATGTGAACATCTTTGAAAGCTATTTTCTGGCTGGGATCTGGAGGGTTCCTCAGCACCTCTGCTTTTAGTATTAGTACTTTTGGATGGTCCCTCATCAGAAGCCTTTGAGTTATCCTCAGCCACAATAATCAAAAGCTTTGTCTGCTATGTTTGCCAATTTAAGCAAACTAAACTAGTCCTGGACCTACAAACTGAGTGCAGGTTTCTGTGAAAATGCTACCGGCGGGTCCTGCCCCACTTAATAAACTCTATTACTAGTGCCTTTTTTTTTTGGTTGTAGAACTGGGATCCATACCAGTGCCAATCTTAATAGAAACCCAGTAATACTGGTCAATGTTTGCTAGACCTTTATGGACAGTCCTGACACAGATGATACCAAGATCCAGTAATATAACAAAATGGTTTTCTCGTGCTTGTCAATGTAGAGAGAAAAACCCCAGGCACTGCATAAATTTGAAATCTACCACAACATTCTACGAACAGCCCCAAGTTTTTGATTAGTTTATCAGTAGGTGAAATGTGCTCAAAGGACAATTTATCATCAATTTGGACACCTGTTTGTAACTACAGTATTTATTCACATTCGTGTCTGCCCCAAGTGGGAAAAAAAAAAAAGTTCTTCCTGTTTAGCAAAACACCCGACCTGGAGATTCACCCTCTCCTCCATAATGCTGAAGTCTAGATGAAGTTTACATTCCAGTTCATCTTGACTGTGTCATCCTTGCATTCTGACTTCCCTGTAAGCAAGTATATTTATAAGATGCTTTAAATAAATAATAAAAAGCAGTGGGCCTACCAAAGCATTTTATTATTTTTTTTAATTTTCGCATTTATTCCTCCTTTCCTCCCCTCAGCTCCAGTCTCCTCGGGAGCACCAAGGAGTCATCCCTCTGTGGTCTGCCCTACCTGAGCAGTCCTCCGTTGCTCATGTAGCCTGTGTGCTTGACCAGCAGGAGATGAGGTGAGCCCCAAGACCCCAAGCAGTCAGTGGCATCGGTTGGAAGGGTGCCAGGTGGGTGGCCGCGGATCGCGGGCAAGCTCCAGTGCTCCATCTCCGCCGGAGCTGAAGGGTATTTTCCCCCTTCTCTACGTCGTCAGCGCTTGCTGCATCTCCGGCCTCCGCCAGAGGGCAGCTGAGCAGCAACTAGGGACCCCTGTCCCTCCTGGGAGAGGAGAGCCGTCCTCCGGACGCTCAATCTTCTCCCTCACCTGCCGACCCCCAGCAACCCGGGCTCGTTCCCGAACCCGGGTCGGCAGTGTGGCACGAGGGCCTACCAAAGCATAATATCTGTAAGATGTGTATGCTGGGAACAGAATGAGACATCACTGCTATCTGCATTTAGATGAAAGCCCTCCCCCAAACCGCAGTCAGCATCCAGCCTTTACCCATACTCCACTAGAAGTGACTAAACTAACAAGTCCATTGCAATCAGTTGTTCACAATAGTACAAGCGAAATCAGACAGAATTTGGAATCTTCTGAGAAGCTAAATATTTTGAACTTTCCTACTACTACTATTATATAGTAGAATTGCTGAGAGAGAGGAGATTCCACACCCAGTTTTAGCATGTTGTTTATGCTTTCAGAAGCAGTGCATTAGGAAGAGCAAAGTGATACAGCCAGCTAAATCTCACGAGGTTCAGCAGAGAGCAAGTTAGTTGCAGGGACTGTGGGGTGCTCTTCTCTAGGTTTACGCTCGGCGTTGGGGGAGTCACTGCCCCTTCCAGGGGATCTTTGCAGGGCCACATGCTCTTCTGGTTGCAGTGAGGGAAGCGCTCTATCATGCTGCACCGGTTTAACTGGAAGTCTGCGGCTCACACCCCACTCTCCCCGAAGCCCACTGGTCTAAGTGGGGGGAGGATGGATGGGCAGGGAGAAAGGAGGCAGGGGTAGCCACAAGGTCAACCAACCCCACACCGCCCTGACGATAAATTGCTTTGCACCCCCTGCAGAAGACTCCGGTACCAGACTCCATCAGGAGGGTCTCTGGTTCTGGTGGTAGAAACAGGGAGTGAAGATCTGGTGGCACTGAGAAGTGACGGTAAGGCACCTAAGAGAGTCTTAGTGGTCAGGGACTCTGGGAGTAGAAAGCGTATTGGGTGGTCAGGTACCATCCTGGGGCACCAGACATGTGATATAGACAGAACAGGGAGGACAGTCGGGGGAGGGGGATGTCGGGGTGTTGGTACACTTCGGTACCAAAAATCTGGTGAATCAGCCTACGGAGAAAGTGAAGCGGAATTTTAGGACCCTGGGGGACAGACTGCAAGCATACTTGGCCTCCCTGGCCTTTTCTGAGGTCCTCCCAGTGTGGACTGGGGGAGGGAAAGGTAAGAGTACACAAGAAGTGACAGAGGAATTAAATGAGTGGTTAAAGGGATGGCGTAAAGAAAAAGGGTACCACTTTGTGGGGGACTTCTGGGACAGGAGGCTCTTCACAGGTGATGGTCTTCACCCGACCAGCGAGGGGACAAGCGTCCTGGGACAAAAGTTGGACATCTAAATTAGGCAGTTTGACTGCAGGAGATGCTGTGGCTAGAGGAACCATAGTAAAAGGAGTGGGGATGGGGAACAAAGTATCGTAAGAACTTGCCATAACAGTAGATCTTTGAGGAACTGTCTCTTGCAGTAGGTTATAACACTTGGGAGTTCCATGAGGTGGCACTATCACATGGCAGCTTCTTCTAGCAGTCTTCCAGGGGGTCACCCACACAACATCACTTCCTCAGGCTCAGTATAGGTGTAAGTGGCCCCAAGTACCTTCTGTTCCCCATCAGCTTCAGCACGCAAGGTGAGGACCGAGGAGAAACAGAGGGACCAAGGAGTCAGCACCCAACCTGCTGAGATCCGGAGACCCTGAGCAAAAGGCAGGGGGACAGAGGGCGTGATCGTACCTACTGCAAGAGACTCAGGGTAGAGAACCCAGAAAGGCCTGGGTACCAGGACCAAACAACGGGACACCACAGAAGGGGCGTTAGCAACTGACAAAGGCACTTCAGGAGCCGAACCCAACACCAGAAGCCAGGCATGGCATTGCAAGGCAACAGAAGCAGCAAAGAGATGGGCAGATGCAGCAACTACATCGGTGCCCACAGGAAGCCAGTGTCAGGAAAGCATGGAAATGGCAGACAGGAGCAGCACCAACAGGCCCAAGCCCAGCCAAAGTGGAGGCACACGAGGTGCAGAGACACCGGACCACAAGGCCCACACAGTGGAGACTGCGAAGCAGCAAGGCACGAGAGGGCAAACCTGCACACCAAGGAATGAAGGCGCCAGAAGACCACATCCGGTGGACAAGAACAGGTGAGACGGGGTCGAGTGGTCTGGGAAGGAGATCCCGTGATGCCCACGAGGCAGCCTCAGGAGCAGCAGGCAAACAGGGAAGACCCAACGGGCGCAGCGCATAGCTGAGTGGAAGGGGGCCAAATCCCAGGAACCCCATGGCCAGACCCCGGAAACTGTGTGTGTGTGTGTGTGTGTGTGTGTGTGTGTGTGTGTGTGTGTGTGTGTGTGTGTGAGGGAACCAGAAGAAGCCTATAGGTGGGGGACCCGAGTGGCAATCCCGGAAAACCAGGGAGGGCATCCCGACCCCAGAGGTAGCACTGGATGAGGGCGAGGAACGAGACCCAGGAACCTCAACCCGAGGGGTGCAGGAATGGCGACAGAGGAGACCCCTGGCAACGCAGAAATAGTGCGCCCATGCCAAGGCGGAGACGACACAGAAGGGTCCCCAACCAGGGACAGAGCCCCTGTCAGCGACTACGAACCAGCCCACACCAAAAGGTGAGGCATGAGGGAACGTCCCGTTGACAGGGGAAGCAGTCCTGTCAACGAGGAGCATTCCATCGACAGAGAACAGTTCCTCATTGAGGAGACACAGATAAGAAGGCTGTCGACAGGGGAAGCGCTCCTGTCAATGAAGGAAAGAGCAAACATGCTCCGCTGACAGGTAGAGCTGCTGCGTCGACAAGGAACACTCCGATGGGGGAAACAGTGTCAGTCGACAGGAAACGTATCCCACAGTGCTCTGTCGACAGGGGGTATAGCCTGTCGACATCAGGCAGAGTGTTTCGTTGATAGGACATGGCCCATCTACGAGGATCTGAGCAATGCAGGCTCCATCGACAGGGGGAGCTGCCCGGTTGACGAGGAACGCTCCATCAACTGTGGAGGAGCCACCGTCGACAGGAGTGTGAGGAGTGAGTCCTGCTTCCTCCGATGCCGGGAACGTGAGCCCTGGGCCGGGGACCCTTAACATGGGTCGCAGGTGTCTGTTCCGGCACAGCCAATTTGTCAGCCATAAATGAAGCTCTGAACCCATCAGGAGTGCCTAGGCCAAGGAGCAGCGGGGTCGCTGTGAGTGGTTCACAGGCCCGGTCCCAGAAGCAGAAGAGCTGGGGTGTGTGCGAGTGGTTCACAGGCCCAGAACAGTAGAACAACAACTGGGTCCAAGTTCATGTTGAAGACTGCAACACACTGAGCTAGCTGCTGTGTAAGCTGAAGCCAGCGGGAAACTGAACAGAGGGTACTTGGGGCCACTCACACTTATACTCAGCCTGAGGAAGTAATGTCGTGTATGTGGCCCCTATGGAAGACTGTTAGAATCTGCTGTTTGAAAGCACCACCTGGTGGAACTCCCAAATGTAATAACTACTGCAAGAAACCAGTCCGTAGAAGATCTAGTGCTCCCCTAAACTGCGGAATGGTAGCAGTAGGTAGGTAAAAATAAGGTTGAGGTTTAAAAAGAGTAATAGAACAGGAGAAGAGCCTGTCAGGGTCTGCAAGTAATTGGGGAAAAAAGTAAGGAGAATGAGAAACAATGCAGGTCCAGGATCATAAAACAGCAAAATAGGATGGAGTCAGAGTATGCATTTCAGAATGAGCAAATGTGGTACTTAAGAACACAGCAGGAGAGGCAGCTTAGTCTGACTAGGGACATGGCTTTGTCACACCTGTCGCGATTGCGTGGCCCGACAGGCCTTTTTCTGTCAATTGTATGTACAGTATCTGATTTTGGAATACAGTTATGTTATCCAAGCAGCTCTTACCCAAAGGTATAACTGATCAGCACCGTAGCAAAAGAAAGATGATTTCTAAAGATGGCATATCTAGTACCAAACTATCACCGACCTCTGGGATATGGACATCCCACCCCACACTGACCCCTGTGATATGGACATTTTCCCCAACCTCTGGGATGCAGACATCCCCTCACCAATAACTCCAAAGTCAATAACATGGCCCTGAACAATACCTCGTTGTTTCACCTTCTTCATTCTGCAGAACATTTCCATCCTGACGTACAGCGATCAAGAACTGGTAGATACTCATAGATGCATCAATAGCAACTTTTCTGCCTGAAACATGAAGGACATCATTATAGTTACAGCTGGTCCATGTCAATCCTGCAGAAACTCCTAATATGTATGGCTGCTGCAAGTTCTTTTAATTGGTAACAATGAAACAGCTAAAACGATTCAGCCACACTGGTATCAACTATAGCCACCAGAGGCTGGCCCAGCAGTGCAGGGGTAGCACTACCACTCACGACGCTGGTGATACAAGTTCAAGAACCAGCTCAGGTCGTCACGGGCAGGCTGGAGTGAGATGGGGGATGGAGGATAATTGTTCAGGGCTTAAAATTTGGTTTGTTCGTGCGGCGCGGCAGCATGGGATCCCCACAGTCTACCCAATGGGAAGAACCCCAATTTTTTTGTGGAGGGAGGCATTTTGGGGGAAAGCCCCCCCAAAAAACAAAAAAGAATACTTACTTTCTTCTAATTGTTGCAGAGACTAAAATTCCTTAAAATAAGAAACAACATGAACTGAAGAACTACAGCACTTGGTCTGAAAGGAAAGCTGTCATCAAGACAGCCTCCCGTCCCCGCAAGGGGACTGAAGTGGATGGGGAGGAGGGTGGCAAATTACTGCAGGAGGACTTGGCAAGACTCAAGGAGTGGTTGCACACCGGGCAGCTTGGGTTCAATGCCAAGAGGTGCAAGTTGATGCATTTCCGAGCCAAAAACCCAGGATACAGCTGTTGGATGGATGGTATCAAACTGTCCACATCCAACAATGCGAAGGATCTGGGGGTGCTGGTGACAAGAGAATTAAACCACTCAACCCAGTGTAGGAAGGTAGCAGATAAGGCTAACAGGATGCTAGGGTGCATAGCAAGGGGGATTACATCCAGATCTTGCGAAGTCATAATGCCTCTGTACAGGTCTCTGGTGAGGCTGCACTTGGGAGTACTGCGTGCAGTTCTGGCACCCGTGCTTGAAAAGGGATATCAAACTACTGGAGGCAGTGCAGTGAAGAGCAACAAAGATGATCCAGGGGTTGAGGGACAGAACTTATGAGGAAATACTAAAAGAGCTCAACATATATACTCTGGAGCATAGGAGAGAGTGAGGGGACATGATCGAGACATTCAAGTACCTGAAGGGGATGAACAGAGTAGGCTTCCAGGGTGGGTTCACTCTCCAGAATGGAAGAGATACCAGAGACCACTCCCTGAAGTTAAAGGGGGGCAGATTCAGGATGGAAAGGAGGAGGCACTACTTCATTGAAAGAGTGGTAACAGGGTGGAATGCACTGCCTGAGCAACTCATATCAGTGCAGACTGTAGGGTGCTTCAAGAGGGGGTGGGTCAAATTCAAGGGGCAGCTGTAGTCTAATGAGCTGAAGTGCTGCACACTCGAGCAGACTAGATAGACCACATGGCCTGTATCTGTTGGCAATTTTGTAAGGCTTAGCCTCCGGTTAAGCCCTTTAAATATGTTCCAGCGTTTTTCTCCCACCACAACATACTTCATTTTAATTACAAAAAGACCCTGACCCAGAAGTCTGTTGGACACTAGTGGGGCTCCATTACGTGTAAAGGTTTGGCGACGCACCATGCAATACTGAAAGTATTGAAGCGCATGGTGCGCCACCGCACCATTACACATAATGGAGCCCCCACTGGTGTCCAACAGACTCGGTCACAGACTTTTGTAATTAAATAAAGTATGTTGAGGCGGAGAAAAATGCCACAACTCTAAAAGGCTTAACCGAGGGTAAGCCTTGCGGGGGCGGGAGGCTGTCTTGATGATAGTTTCCCTTTAATTTGGATTATTTCTGAGAAAATAAGTCTGTTCCATTGGTAAAGGCTACACATTGTCCTGTGAAAAAACATGTTTCAGTAAGATATGTCACGCTTTGGGCTTCAGTAAAAAAGGTGGTAACCCTAGCTGTGGCCTGCCAAAATACATGAAAAATGCAACATGTGCTGATCATTTTAACGGAGTTTTTTTTTTTTTTTCCTCTCTCGTGGTCATAACTTTCTCATAATAACTGGATTAGGCTTTTTCCCCATAGGGAAACCATGGCGTAATTTGCCATTATAAAGGAGTGTTTAGAACTGCAAACACGCGCATGGTTTCCCTCGCTCGCCACCAAATTTCTTCGGCTGTCGAAACCGCACCACCGCCACTATCTCTAGGCGGTAAGTAACTAAAAAAAAAAAAAACTTCCTAACAAACATCACACTGTAAAGCGGACAACAAAACACGAAAAAGAAAACTGCTGTTAAGCGACCGAGGACTCTGCTAAACATCATCCAGACCACTGCTGCACCAGACCGTTTATTTTATATAACTGGCTGTGGTGAAAAAGTCTAACCCAGCAATTATATAAAATAAAATATGCGGTGGTGTGTGTAAACTCGAATTTTACACACAACCTCGGGGGTTGGATGCCTGGATAAACTATATGCCATCCAACCCCTCGGGTGTGTGTAAAATCTCGTTACACACACCACCCCATACTTTATTCTATATAGTGTATAATGGAGTGTTCTGTATAGAATTCCATCCCTTTCAAAATGCTGTTCTACCACAGTTCCAAGGTCATGGAATGCTGTTCTACCCTACTGGGGTTGAAGAGCATTCTAGAAACTCTTGAGACAGCATGAGTCAGTTTTATTTCGAAAGCAAAACACATTTTTCACTTAGTACTATACACTATAAAAAATACAGTATGAGCAACTCTATGCATAACCAGTGTGTTTTGCCTCCTTGGGGTTCTGATTCCCATGGACCCCTCGGGCATCGCTCTCGAGGTCAGAGGGAATCAGAATCCCTCAGTGGCAGAACACACCGGTTCTGCATAGTTGCCCATCCAGTATTCTCTACATCTTTTAATAGTTTTTCTACATTTTGCTGCCAAGGTCTTATTTAGGTCCCCTCTCACAAACTCAGTGTTATAACACCCTATAAATAGGTGTTTGCCAACCACACCAACGCAGCCTGCTAACATATAGCAAAAAGTAGAAAAAAGCATCAAAAGGTACGAAAGTGATCACCATGGGGGTTGGGGGAACAACACGGGCTACAAATAATGGGCAAAGCGGCACATTTGCATCCGAACTGAGTCTCATGGTTTATGTTTTCTGGGTCACTACTGCATTTCCACATTGGGACGGGTTTTAAAATTAAAAAAAGGCACCTGTGAAGGAGGCCTGAGAGATGGCTGATTCAGCCGGATAGCTTTTAATAAAGATCTATTTTCTCCGAGTGTATGTTTGGCTTTAATGTTTGTTTTACCATTTAGTCAGGATAACCCAGCTGATGGTCCTGCTTCTACTCATTTCTGCTGCTTAACTGACAAATACTGGGAGGTTAAGTGACTTAAGGAGCAACTATTCCAGTATTTAAAAAATCTGCCCCCAAGAACACTACAGAAGCCTTACCTGGCTCCTTTTCATTTGCTGCCTGTATTTTGATTTTTAAATGTCCCTAATTTGGAAGGGAATAAATAAAGGGATCATATTCTGGCTCCATGGAGCCACACTGATCCCTTCCACTTCCTGGTACCTGTAGAAACTCTGATCTACGGCCAATCCACCCCCCCCCCCGCCATCATGTTTTCTGATGTCACTATATGGACAGCGCATGGGGGCACGCTCCAGAGATGAACTGGGCCGGTTTTCAAAGCCCAAAGATTTATAATATTAAAAAAAAAAAAAAAAATTCAGTGGTGTATCATTCCAACACGTAAGAGCAGAATACAGCAACAGGGCTCCAATCAGCGGAACACATGTTGGTTTTTACGCACTTTTTTTTTTTTTTTAATTTATTTTTGCCTCACTAACAGGAAAACAAAATGGTGGCAGAATGAAAAAAGATTCCACATTTGCAACACAAGACTGCCCACATACGACACAGAATACTAGTTATTTTATTTAGCTTTTGTTGACCGGGTAGGTACACTAGACAAACTGTATGCATATTTTCAGGTACGACCCGGGAGAGTACAATGAAAAATACAGGTTCAAACAAGGTACAGAACAACAAGAGGGGCAATGTACAGAGTATCAAAAGAGCAAGATGAACATAGATAGTCAACAGCGAGCAGTAATAGATAAAATACACATATAGAATAAGACATTCAAGGTAATTACATTGTATGAGTGACCCTATTTACTAGGGCCACATAATTCATAAGCAGATGGCGATCAATCACATGCTTCCCAGAGTTAAAGGACAGTAGGCAGTGTGTCGGATGGGACCAATTTGGAGACCTGGTTAGGGTGGCTTGGGACACCCACACACTGAGGACAGTTTCAAGTGCTCCCATAGGGAATTCCGGAGACACAGTTGGGAGGGGTAGGAACATACATGGTCAGGAAGGGAGTACCATAGCCTTGGAGCACATGAAGCAAAGTCCCTATCTCCCATTAGGGTTTGAGTATATAGGACTTTGAGCACAGCCGGACCCCGAGACCTAAGGGAGCAGGAGGAGGATTCAGCAGGCTTGAGAAGCTGTGCAAGCCCCAGTGGGGTGCCAGTTCTGAGCACCTTTCCAACGAAGCAGCCCAACCCATATTTCAAGTGATTGGCCGGGGAAAGCCAGCTCAGCCTGTCGTATAATTTACAATGGTGGGTGAGACATAGGGCTGCCAGGGCAAAGCAACAGATGCTGTTGTAGGTAGTGTTCCACCTGGCAAGGTGGACCTTGGAGGTGCCAGCGAACAGGAGAAGGCCACAGCTAAGCAAATGGAGCAGCACACATCTGGCCAGTGCCAAGCGAGCTGCAGACGTCAAATTTTTCTTTGCCCTGTACACAAGACCCAGTTTACAGTTCTGCAAACATTTAGGATGTGACTCCCCAGATCGAGTTGGGGATCAACTGTTACCCCAAGGTATTTTGCTGAAACCGTGGTTAGGAGAGGGGAGCCATCCACAACACTGACACATAGAGGGACAGGAGAGGCCTTGATCTTGGCTGCTGACCCAAAGAGTATGGCCTGAGTTGTTTTTTTTTTTCAGATTAAGGACCAGCTTGTGAGACATTACCCAGGCTTGAACATTCTTAAAGGCCTCACTCAGCTGAAGGTTAAGAACCCCAATGTCCTGGGAGTGTGCAAGGATGACAAGATCATCTGCATAAAGGGTGACGCTACAGTTGGAAGCAGCAGCAGGGAGGTTGTAAACAAATGCGGAAAAGAGAAGGGGCCCCAAAACTGATCCCTGTGGGACACCTGAGGTCACAGGAGTGGGGTCAGAGAGGACCTTGTTGAATTTAGTCTGCTGTATTCTGCCCTGGAGGTAGTTTCTCAGCCAACTCAAGGCGGGGAAGGGGGACTCAGGCAGAGGGACTGCATCTGTGAGCAGAGTAGTGCATAGTCCACAAGGTCAAAGGCCTTGGATAAGTCTATGAATATAGCCCCAGAGAGCTTGCCCTTGTCCATGGCCGCACTGATGCTTGTAGAGACAGAGACAAGGGCAGTGGTCATGTCATACCTTTTACAATATCCATGTTGAGCAGGGGACAGCAGCTTATGAGCCTGAATATACTCAGAGTTGTTCGGCCACAGCTTTCTGTAAGAGTTTACTAATGGCCGATAGGATTGCAATTGGACGATAGTTGTCCAGGACTTTGGGGTTACCTTGCTTCGGAACGGAGACAATCCTTGCTACTTTCCAAATACCAGGGATAACACCAGTGGCAAGGGACAGACTGAAGATATGTGCCACTGGGATGACAATGTGGGGAGCACCCAGGTTCAGAAGCTTGGGCTCCATGTTGCCATGGCCAGCACTGGAGTGTAGGGAGAGACCAGAGAGAAGTCTCTGCGACTCCTTGACAGACACAGCCCTGAGATAAAATAATGGGCGACAAGAGTGAGCCTCCTGAGTGACAGCGGTCGAGGGGCCACTAATTCCATACAGCAGGGAAACAGGAGGTAAGCGTAGACAAGTCGGAAAAGTGGGCATTTAAAGCATTAGCAATCGTAAGAGGATTATTACAACTTGACCCACCAATGATCATATCAGAAACCCCCGAGCTGGAGGAGCCACTGACTAAGTTTTTTATGTTCTTCCAGAACCTTTGTGGGTCCTTAGCAGAGCTAAGTAGGGCAGATTTACAATATTCACTTTTTGCCGCCCTGATGGCATTTTTGCACTCATTTCTGAGCTTCCTGTACTGATGGAAGATGGACTGATCCAACGTGCTTTTGAAGTGAGCCCGACACTTGTCCCATGCACGCATAAGAGCTAGGAGGCTCCCGTGCAGCCATTTTGTGGCAGACCCCCTCACTCTCCACCTAATAAGGGGGGCATGTTTGTCCTGCAGGGCACCACAATCAGTGAGAAACTGGGAGACAGCTGTGGACGGGTTATGGGCACTAAGCACTTCTGATCAGTCAGTGATCCTAAGATCTTCGTGAAATGACCCCAGATCAAACCTAGAGAAATCCCTAACATGAATGATTTTGTGGGGAATTTTTGAGGAGGGGACCTTCCACATACAAAACACCGGGGTGTGATCTGAGATGGAGTCAGGTAGGGTTCCAGCTGAGCTGATCCTATCTGGACGGTTAGATAAGACCCAGTCCAGTAGGGAGCTAGTACCACCTTTAGCAGACCATCTAGTGGGCTCCTGGATAAGCTGAGTCAGGGCAAGACTCGCCAACAGAGGTTCAAACAGTACAGTTTAAGTTCACATCTCCTAGGATCAAAAGTTCATTATTCCCAACAGAAGGACCAGTGGTATCCAGGAGGTGGGTAAGTCCAGGCAGACCATCCTTGGGGGGGATTGTATGTGCATACAACATGCAGCTTCTTTGCATTTCCAAGCAACACCACAGTGTGCAGCAGCTCGCAGGTAGACAGGGAGGACTGCTGATGGATTACCACACACACACTAAGAAGACTCTCATAGTAAATTAGGATACCACCCCCTCGCTTTTTTCCTGGCCGATCCTGTCTAATAAACTCATAATCAGGAAGTACACAGGCAGAGTCTGGTACTGAGGGTTTCAGCCAGGACTCTGTAATGCCAAGTATTTCAGGCTTACAGTGGACGACCCAGGCAGATAGTCATGGTTGGGTAGTAGACTGCGAATGTTAAGGTGAGCAATTTTTATCCCCTTTCCCAATTTCCAACATTCAGGGATTGAGGAGGCCTGATCTATGGGACCAAGGTTTAGCATGATGTCACCCACTAGGGCCAGTATCACGAGGAAGAGCCAGGGGAGAAACCTTGGGGAGGAAGGGGTACCACTGGCCGAGGGCCTACAAAATGGTCATCTCCTCGTCAAGGCAGTGCCCAGAAGACATCTGAGGTCAAGACAGCAGGAAGGCCAGGGAGGCAGTCTGTCTTGAGCTAGAAGGTTAGAGAAGGTGAAATCAAACACCTCATGTGGGACAGTCATCCCCCAGTGGTCACCATACGACCAAGAAGAATTTATGACCATAAGAGAGAAAAAAAGGCTGGTGAGGAGACCAATGGAGAGGACAGCACAAGGCAAGAAGGGCAGGGCGCCATTCCTGGTAGGTCTTGGAGTCACCATTTTCCCTCAGCAGTGACCAGTGACACCCAACTCAAAGAGACAACCGTGACTAGTGGGTTAGCTTGAGAGGAGTGAGACCAGAGTTCTTAGTGCGCTAGTTCAGCAAGTGCGGACAGGATCTGCCTGAGAGTTTAAAGGCATACAGCGTAGACAGACTAACAATGACCTGGACGTAATTGCAAAGCACTCACCCCGATGATACTGACAGTTAGGTGAGGGCAAGTATGAAACCTGAGAACCCTAACTTTTTTACCTGGATAGTCCAGCAAACATCCAAAGCAACATCCTGAGGAGATACTAAGCAGTTAGGGCATTTGTTAGCATGAAACCTAGAGAACACTAACTTTCGCCATTTTGAGACGGGAAAACACACAGAGTAACAGTTCAGGGAATTTTAAAGAGTAGGCAGGAGCATTCAGTAGTCATATGGTACAGGAAAGAAAAGACAAATGACAAGAAACTGTTTTTTTTTTTTTTTGCCACATCCAATCTGCCAATAGGGTCCCTGAAACATTAAGGGAGGGGCTTACAAGCATTTAACGGGAGGAGGGAACAGGGTGGGAGGGCAGAACTTTCCCTTTCTCTCTGTTCCTCGCTCTCTCTCCGTGGTCCAACTCCTCTGTTGCAGGAGCCCCACAAGAGAGCACAAAAAGTCCGTGTCCCAAGTGGGGAAGGAGGGGGTCCCAGCGAGGACCAGTCCACACCTCCAACCCCCGATGCAAGTCCAACTGTGACCAGGGCTGAAGCCCTGCTATTTAAACTGCACCAGCTCACATCTGTCCCATTGAAAATAATGGGACTTTTTTTTTTAAATACACTTTACCCCCTCAAGGCTGGCCCACATCTGGCTGCTAGCCTGGTGCACCTTGGCTCTAATTAAGGCCCTCACCCCCGATACCCCCACTGCTTGCCCCCCGTGTAGAGGTGTTCAAATCAAAAAACTTTTAGTACTTGTCCAGCCATGACTATAGCTGAATTTTCACTTGCCACTATTCATTAAAATGAAATTAGGTCTCTCTTTTTTTAAACTTTACGTTTATTCTTTTAATATAACAAACTTACAGTTTATACTCCTTCATTTGTGCATTCAGACAGGTATTACAATGAGAGCGTCACTCCTCTTAATACACTCAAGGTTAGACAAATGAAATAAGATAAGTCATGCAGGGGATTTACAGTATCATTATAGAATATTTTATACACTTTCTGTATTTGAGTCCAAGAGCTGCATGGTTCAATACTAAGAAAAATCAAGTCCACAGTTGTAGTATAGTTCATACCTTCCCCACATCAGTGAGGCTAGTACCATGCCATCCCATGGTTAAACACTAACTTTAGTGTTACTAGAGTAAAAGTAAAATCTCCAGAGCTCCTTTCAAGACAGTACTATTTTAAACTCTACATATCTATAATGCTTAGCATACAGACCTCAGGCGCTTAAACATGTTTTTCTATTATTAATACAGAAGGGAAATAAACTCAAAATCTTTAATTAGGGGGCCTTATTAAGCCTATACAAGTATTACCACAAAAGAAAAAAAAAAAGGGGGGGGGGGTTAATTATTCTGAGCCCCTTCATTTTATTAAATGTCTAGCCCTGTTGTGGGCCAATAGTCCCTGCAGTAAATTATCAGCAGTCCGGTGCCTGAATGATACCAGAGTTTTAACTTTACATTTCAACTTAGCTGCCCTCTCTAACACACATTGGCTAGGAGGAAAAATAACGCATAAAAAAAAAAAACGTATCTCTGGTCCAGCAATACTTTCAGAGAAGTTCATCTTCAGATGAGTCATCTTCTTCTGGATCCCTTCTTCGTGAAGATGCATGCTTTCGGCACCACTTGAGCGCCTCGGACGGTTCGTTAAAGATGAAAATCTTGCTAGCATGTACGATCCGCAGACATGCCGTGAATATTAGGCCATGTGGTATGCCCGCCTCTCGCAGAATCGTGCCCACCCCTCGAATCGCTTTCTTCTCTGTCGGGACGCGTAGGATAAGTCTGGGAACAATTTGACTTGATTTCCTTCATGCAGGAGGATTTTCTTTCTCTTTGCAAGTGCCATCAGGGAGTCTCGAGAACCCGCTCCATCCAGGACCATTACAATGGTACGTCAGGATTATCCTGCCTTCCTCTAAAGGCTACTCTATATGCCCTTCGAATCTTCTGCATTATTTGGGCCCCTTTGGAGCCTAATTGCTGCACAATCCACTCTGCCAAAAATAGAGGCAAATGATCTCCCTCGCTCCGTTCTGCTAACCCCACTATGCGAATGTTGGAGGCTCTCATTTGGTTCTCTAGCATTTCTACTTGAGAGCCCAAGTGGGAATTTTCTTTGATGGCTGTAGTTACTGCACCCATGGCTGCGTCCGCCGTTTTAGTAGCCGATGCTGATGCCTCTGTCACCGAGCTCAAAGTAGCTTCCACAGTTGTAACCCTATTAGTTAGGGAATCAAACTTGTTGGATAAACCTGATACTGAAGCTATCAAGTGGTTTATCTTTTCACCCAGCGTTTGAAGGGTTTCTTCCTTAGGCTCCGCAGCTTGGCCTAGACCACGGTCTTGCTCACCTCGCGCAGTAGAGAGTCCTGAAGTTGTTTTCGACCGCGCTTCGTCAGTTGAGTATTTTTCTTTACGAGGATTACCCATTTTGTACCCCGGGATATTTTCTATCTATGTAGAGTCTGACCACAACGGACAGTTTAGAGTGCTTATAACAGTTAATTAAGCTTGCAGTACCTACAGAGATCTAGAGATTTGCAGCCATATTGCTCGGGCTCAACAGCCCCCACCCCCGAATTAGCTCTTTTATACTTGCCTTGGACAGTGGGCAACTGGATTTGCACACACCCTGGGAGCAATGAGCTCCCTTACTCACTCGCGAGATTCATACCAGGGCCTGCCATCGGCCGTTACTCGGACTGCGGGCGTACACGACACTACGGAGAGGAGTGCGCATGCATCAGCGCACTCTTCCTCCAAATGTCTGCCCCAACTCCTCCCCCTTCTGAAGCGCTAGGGAGCAGAAGACCGCTGACTGCTAAGGACCCCCCCCAGAGGAGAGCAGTCCATCAGACGCTCAATCCTTCTCTTCCCCTGCTGACCACCCATGGCAGTTTCCAAACACAGGTTGCTGGCGTGGCGTAAGGTAAGGCATCCAGCGCCTCAGCACCACTGGGCTGGTTAATAATACCAACATACTAAAATGCCCGCAGAGCAGGCCTATTGGTCTTTTGTGTCTGCTCATTTGGTTGGCCCCCAACCTGGGAGTTGACCTTACTGTCGCCCCCACCACCTCAGGATTTTCCATTCCCCATCCAAGATATTTCCCTTGTATTGGACTTTGCCAGCACTACCCTACCCCTATACCTGTCCCAACTCCTCTTGAACCCTTCCACAGTCTCTTTCTACACTAGTCCCCTGGACAGCACATTCCATGGTTCCACTACCCTCTCAGTGACGTAGCACCCCCCACCAGCTTCCACCCATGCCCTATAGTTGCACCCTATTTCCTTTGAAGTACCCTGCCTGAGCTTCCCCTTTTTATTCCCTTCATGTACGTGAGGACCTCTATCATGTCCCCCTGTCCCTCCTCTCCTCCAACGTGTACATGCTGAGCTCCTTGAGCCTCTTCCCCAGGTCCCCCCCATCCCCAAATCATTTTGGCTGCCCTCCTCTAGACCCTTTCCAGAACTGCAATGTCCCTTTTTAAGTGCGGCCTCCAAAACTGCACACAGTACTCGAGGTGTGGCCTAACCAAGCAGTTGTACAGAGGGAGTATCACTTCTCTCCTTCTTGAGGTAATCCCCCTAGTGATGCATCCTAGCATTCTATTAGCTTTGGCCACTGCCCTCCTGCAAGTCTCAGAGTTGTTCATTTTAACACCCACCACCACCCCCAGGTCCCTCTCTGCCATAGAGACTTGAAGCATCACCCCCCCCACCCAGGGTATACACTTGGCCCGTGTTTCTGGCACCCAGGTGCAGAACGCTGCAATTTCCTGCACTGAACCTCAGACTCCACTACCCTGACCACCTCTACAGAGCACTTGGGTCCTTCTGCAGGGTCACCCTCCCCTCCTTCCCATCCACCACCGCTACCAACTTCGAGTCATCTGCAAACAGACTCATTTCACTCTTGATATCTACCCTTCCTTATGTCAAGAGACAGAGGCGTTAAACAGGAGGGGCCCTAGGACAGATCCCGAGGACCCCCACTGATGACCTCCTTGGAAGCGAGACTACCCCAAACCCACGATCCTCTTGAGTACGGCGCTGTGAGTCATTTCTATCCATCTGATCATCCGCTTTCTACCCCATGTCCCCCAGCTTATCCAGCAGGCCCCCATGAGGAACAGAGTCAAATGCCTTGCTGAAGTAAAAAAGGATGTCACCGGCCTGCCCTGGTCCAGGTTTGTACGACATGATTTTCCTGAGATGAAGCCATGCTGTCTATCATCCAGGTACCCCACCTTCTCTAGTACCCCCAACCTCTCCTTGTTAATACCCTCCATCACCTTGTCCACCACCAATGTCAGGCTGATGGGCCTGTAGTTCCCTGCCTCCTCTCTTGCTGCTCCTTTTTGGATAGACACAATATGTGCCACCCTCCAGTTCTAAGAAACCCATGCCGTCAGAGATGCTGAAGAGCTCCATCAGGGGTTCCGCCAGAACATCCACTAGTTCCCTCAGCACCCTAAGATGTAACTGATCTGGCCCTGCTGCTTTCTCCGTCCTAAGGGACTTGAGGGTTTCCCTCACTCTCTACTGGGATTTCCACCTCCAATTCCTCCCCCTTGGCCCCCGTTCTGCCTTTCTTCCTCCTGACAGTGATGTCACCCCCCAGACCCGCTGGGGCTCCCGATCGGTAAGGGCCCTGCCCCCTCCTCCCTTGAATAACTCAACCCGCCCCAATTCTCCCTATGGTAATAACTGAGGCAAAGTACTCATTTAGTACCCCGGCCTGCTCCCCCGGCTCCTATGCCCATCCCTCCCCTGTTCTAATCCTGCTAATCTGCCCCTTCACCTTCCTTGTTTCCCCAAAGTATGTAAAGAACCCCTTGTCCCCCCCTCCTGATTTCCCTGGCCAGGTTCTGCTCCTTCCTTGTCTTCACCGACCTAACCACCCTAGTGACTCTTCTGGCAGTCAGCTCATACTTCCTTTGATCCCTTTCGCTCCTTAAATGTTTGATGCACCTATAGGCAGCCTTCTTTTCCCTCACCGCCTCCTGAACCTCCCGGGTCCACCAACAGGGTTTTCTGGCCTTACCGCATTTGCGCCTCACTTTTGCACAGGTCTTGATAGCCTCCTGCACCCCCTTCCTAATGATTTCCCACCTACTGTCAGCATCCATATCTGGCCTTATCACATCCAAATTATCCTTGAGGATCCATTCCATCACTTTGAAGTTCGCCCTCCTGAAGTCAATTACCACTGTCTTTGTGTGGCCTTCCTACCCCCAGGTCCAGGCAGAACCAGACCATGGTATGCCATCCTTCAGATGAGACGTTAAACCAAGGTCCCTTCTGCCCATCCTGGTGGGTGTCCAGGTGGAAGTAAAAGATCCCAGGGCACTCTTTGCAAAAAGCAGGGAACATTCCCGGTGTCCTGGCCAACATTCCCTTCCCATAAACCGGTTCATGCAATTATCCATGCTGTGTGTGGGTGACGTGCGATATGGCCGCCACCACACATTCAGTCACTTCACTACCAGTCTAGCATTGCCTGTAAAGTGCTTTGGGATACTGTGTATGAAAAGTGCTACATAAATGCTGATTCTTCTTCTTCTTCAGACTAGTTCAAGTGAAACGGAAACCACCTTTGGCAGAAATTTCCTATTTGTCCTGAGCTCAACATTATCACTGTCAGGGAATGATGCAATTTGGTTCAGAGTACGGGGCCTGTAGCTCTGGAATCCTCCTGGCAGACGTAATAGCTACCAGAAGACGGTCTTCTAAGTTACAAACTTCACGTGGACATGGGCTTGAAGGGTGGATTCATGAGCCCATCTATGCAAAGCTTCAAGCTCCAAGGAGAACAGGCTCCCTGGTTGGAGGTGCAAGAGGCCTTTGAAAAACAGTTTAAAAATGTTGTGGAAACACACACACACACAAAAAAAAAAAACACACCACACACACACACACACACACACACACGATTTCTTCTTTCCAACCGAAAGGTAGGCCGAAACTACAGACAGGTGTAGCTTGAGTGAAGATGGTTTTAAGCCTGATGTCTCCAAGTCAATAGTTCTTAGACTGTCACAGTGAGCCTCCCCAAATCCATGGAAAAGATTGAGCCCCCCAAAAAACTGAAATAATCTTGGGCCTCCCCAAAGAAAAATAACATGATACTGTACTTTGCGCAGTACACCATGAATAAATTGAAATCCCTTTGAGTACTTGGCTCACATTCAGTTCTTTGTCTTATACTGATGTGGAACCTTTGAAAAAGAGCTCCTGTGCTCAACAGTGTTCTCTGAATAACAAATAAAAATAAACAAATATTATTCAGCTTTGTAACCCCCACAGGCCAGCCTACTTGCTCTGCTATTTTCATTCTTGAACCATTGTTACCCCTTGCTGCAGCACCTTCATGGGTCAGACTACTTTCTCCATTTCCTCTCTATAAAAAATAATCTTCCTACATAATTTGCCTCTCCCCCTCCTTCCCTGCTCTTAAGCAACTTCTCTGGGATTACTTTGCTCCTTCCTGCTATTGCTCTTAGCACTTCTATGCTCAACCCTTGTATTTGGGCTGTTCTACCATCAGTCTACAAACTGATCAATTACCACCTCTCATTATTAGTTTATTGTTCATATTTGTTTGTACTATTGTTCACTGTGTATTTCTTTATTGTTTTGCAGTTACCTTTTGAAATGTATTCACTACATACCCTTCCCCGGGTACACCTGAAATGAGCCTTGGCTCATTCACCTTCCCTTGTCACCTATTAGTAAATAAATACATAAAATTCACCTACTATTATCCTCTTTCAGTTTGCTTCATCTCTTCACACAAAATACATAAAACTCAAAATTTAAATACAGTACTTTTTTAGACTTGCTTGAGCCTCCCCTGGAAGGCTGGCCTCACTATTTGAGAACCCCTGCTCTAAGTGTACCAGGCAGTCTAGCAGCTGAGGGTCTGAAGCTGATAGGGATTCAGCCTTTTTGCTCTTGCACCAGAGGGAAAACCTTTTCCACCTGGCTGCGCAAGTCTTCTTGGTGTTCAGTTTTTTAGCCATCCTCAGTATCTCAAGGACCTGTTTAAGAGGATGGAAACTAACTCCTCAAGAACCAGACCATGAGGTGAAGAGAGTATGTCTGGGTACTGCACTCCAATCTGAGGAAGGGTCAGAAGGAGCAAGCTGGAGGCAAGCGAATGGGCCTGCTGCAGGACACAGAGAAGGAGAGGGTACCAGGCTTGCCTGGGCCAGTCTGGAGCCACTAGGATCATCGATGCAGGCTGCTGCCCGAGTTTCAGCAAAACCCTGACTATCAGGGGAGAGGAGGAAATGCATATAGGAACTTTCCTGACCAGTCCAGGATCAGGGCCTCCAGAAGAAGTGTTCCCAGAACTGGGGGCCTGCAAGAGTACTGAGGAAGCTGAAAATTGAGAGGAGAAGCAAAGAGATCCACGTCTGGTGTGCCCCCACTGCCTGAACACTGTGGCTAGTACTTGCTTGATCAGTGTCCATCTGCTCTGGCCTTGACATATGCGGCTTAGAGCACCCACCAGAGTATCGAGTTTGCCTGGGAGCCTGAATAGCCGAGAGACTGACTCAAAGGCAGAATGCTAGAAATCAGAGCTTCCAACCAGAGTATTCCTGATCTGGTACCACCCTGCTCGTTTATGTAGAACACTGCAGTGGTGTTGTCCGTATGAATTTGAACTGCCTGCCCTTCTATGTTGGGAGCTAGTAAGACTGCTCTGAGTTCCAAAAGATTTAAGTGCAACTGTGACTCTTTGGGAGTCCAGTTGCCGCTTACTGAGGCACTGTCCAAATAAGCTCCCCAGCCGAAAAAGAGAGGCATCTGTGGTGATCACCTTTGTGGGAAGAGAAGCTTGAAACAGAACCAGTCTGCAAATTTGCAGGGTTCTTCCACCACAGCAAATTTTGGAAGAAATACTCCAACACAGGTATCAACTTTGAAAATGTGTTCCTTCTCTGAGACCAGCGAGCTCTGAGATAGGCTTGCAGGAGTCTCATCCTGTACCTGACCCCTGGGACTAGTTCAGTCAGAGGTCATATGTCCCAGAAGTTTGAGGAAATGTCTGGTTGGTCTTGGCTGTCCCCAGGCAAAAAAAATCTGCTACTGAAAGGAAATGAAACTCTAAATTCTTTCCTGAGGGAGGAAAGCATATCCCTTCTGAGTGTCCAGCTGGGCCCCTACAAAGGTGAGCAGCTGGGTGGGTTCTGGGTGAGATTTCTTTAGATTTGCCAGGAAAGCCAGAGACTCCAGAGTGCGTTCTATGAAGGAAAGAGATTCCTTGAACTGGCAAGGAGATTTTGCTACTATGAGAAAGTCATCCAGATAGGGGTAGAGAGTGACACACAGACCGAGATGTGCTGCTACCACTACGAGACACTTAGTAAAAGACTTTTGGGGCAGAGTACAGACCGAAAGGCACTGCAGTGAACCGATACTGACCTAAAGGAAGTCTGAACCCGAGAAACTTCCTGCGAGATCTCCTTATGTGTATGTGGAAGGAGGCGTCCTTTAAGTCTAGGGAGTCTAGCCAGTCTCCCGGCTGTAAGGACTGTAAGACCAGTGACAGAGTGGCCATTCTGAATTTGTTTTTTTTTTTCCAGATGTTTGTTAAATATCTGAGATCTAAGATAGGTCGCCACTCCCCAGTTTTCTTCTGTGTCAGAAAATACCTGGAGTATAGGCCCTTGCCATGGGCAAGGACCCTCTCCACTGCTCATAAAGCCAGAAGGTTTTGTACCTGCATTTCCAACAGCAGTATCTGTGTTGGGCACAGAGGTCTTGACACCTGGGTATGCTTGGGATCTGGCAGCTCCTTGAACTGTAATGGCAGACCCTTCTCCATTATCTCCAGCACCCACTTGTCCAATGTGATGAGCGACCAGTGCTGAAGATAGTGGGAGAGTCTGACTCCACCCAGAAGCAGGGAGGTGACCTGGACACTCACACCAGGAGTGAGAGGCAGATGGCTGGGAGGAGGTGGCTCTTCTTTGGCCCCTTCTGCCACTGCCTCTGAAAGACCCCCTGTACTGGCTGAAGTTGACTGGGGATAGGCACTGTAAGGCCTGGGAACAAAACGTTTGCCCCTACCTCCCCAGGACGGGATCTCTGAGGGGTGGCGGGCTTAGACTTAAATGAGTGGCTCCTCCAGGAGGCCTTGTGCTCACTAACTTTTTTCATGTAGTCAGTGGTTCTGTAATCTAACATTTTGATCACAGGGAAAATCACTGGCCCTGTTCTAAGTGGCTGTGGTCAGACTGGTTGTTCTGAGCTAGGCTAGGCATCTCAGAGAGATGGCATGGGCCATCGCCCTAGAGGCTACATCACTGTTATCTGCCATGTGGAATTTGTACATAATAGCTTCCGGGGCAGTTTTTGTCGTATCCACCAGCTCCTGCACCACATAATCTGATCCGCTGCGGGAGACAGCCTGGACAGATTTCCAAAGAGCTTTCTGATATTTGCCTGTGAATGCCATGTAAGAAGCAAAGTCTGAGAAGCAGGGAAGCTGTTGCATACATTTTCTTTGCCATAAAGTCAATTCTCTTGGAATCCTTGTCAGGGGGAGAGGGGGACAATGAGACTCCAGCTTTCTCACAAGCTGCCTGCTACACTGTACTCTCATGGCTAGGGTGTGCAGACAGGAGCTAGGTACCATTTTTTTTTTTTTTAGACAATTTATATTTTCTTTCAAGCCGCTTATCAACCCCTGATACAGAAGTGGGGTGTTGAAGCACCTTCACGGTATTTTTTTCTAAATGCATTATAAATAGGGATGACCAGGGTCCTTGAGGATGAAAGACCCTTCATCTCCCTATAGACATATATAAATAAACAATGAGGGTTTGGTCAGTAAGCTAAGGGAGGCGGGGGACAGAGGAGGGAGACAGATTCAAGGGAAAGGAAGAAGGTGGGAGGGGACATGAGTCTAGGTTGGAAGGAATTATGGCAGGAGAGGCACTGAGGGAGAACAGGGTGGAAGGAGGCAAGACCTGAGGTCGGGCGGTGTCAGGCGGGAATGTCAATCAAGGGGGGTGGCGGTATAGTGTTCTCTAGGGTACTTTTGAGACAGAAATCACTGGAAGAGGTGGAAAATAGGGTAGGAGGCCCTCAGGAGTTGGTGGGTGGGAGTAGCAGGAGGTTTCTGGTGTGGGATCAGATGTTTTAACTCAAGAAGGGAGACGGGGTCGAACTGGGAGGCAAACTCGATCACCGGGAGATTTGGGAGGCGAGGGCAAAATGTCAGTCGAGGTAAAAGGAGTATGGTAGAGCATGCACATGAGGGTGGCCCCCAGGCTGATGGGGGAGGGAGGAGCAAGCAGGGGGTAGCTGAAAGGAGAAGTCTGGAAGGAACAAAAAGGGTTTACAAGGACCCCCAGGCTGATGGGAGAGGGAAGAGCAAGCAGGGGGTTGATGACAGGAGGAAGAGTCTGGAAGGATCAAAACGGGCTATCGAAATGGGGGTGGGACGAAGGTGATACTGCTGGGAAACTCCATGATCAGGGGTATCCAGTGGGTGGGGGAGAATAAAAGCAGCCCAGTCAAGGCTAAATGTATGCCAGGACTATCCATACACAAGGCTAAATTCCACCTACACTCATTAACATTGGATTGCGGGGGATCCCCAGATTTCTTAGTACATCTGGGGACAAATGACTTGGAAGGGAACAGTGAGTTGGAAATACAGGCTAGATTCCGGGAACTGGCCAGGGTTTGTCACTCTATAGGAAGCAAAATATCCTTCTCTGAGATTCTGCCAGTACCTAGGGTAACCAGGGAAAACCAGCTAAAACTTAGAGAGGTAAACCCGTGGCTCAGAGACTGGTGCAAGGCAGAGGGATATGGGTTGGTGGGGGATTGGGGGGATACTTGGGAGGATAAAGGGCTTTATGCCAGGGGATAGGTTACACCTCAACCTGGAGGGGAGAGAGATCTTGAAATTAAAACTTTCTGGATTTATAGGAGAAAGGTGGGGTTTAAACTTGTAATGGGGGCCGAAGAATAAAAATGACCTCAGGGGGCTGTTTGAGGTCTAGGGCACGAGAAGAGTGGGGGGGGCACTATGTTGCAAATCCAAGTAAAACTGGGCAGAAAAGGGGACTGTGCAGGGTTGGGGGGATTGGAGAGAGGGGAGAAGTCATGGTGGAGGACAGTCCTGATCAATGCCAGGAGTATGAGCAATAAAATGCCCGAACTCCAGGCTATGTTGGCTGAGGGAACAGCAGATGTGGCAGCAATTACAGAGACATGGACCACCCAGAGAAATGATTGGGACCTAAACTTAGAGGGCTACAAGATATTCAGGAAGGATAGGGGAATGGGTAGAGGATGAAGGGTTGCGCTGATAGTCAGAAAAAACATAGTGGTTAGTGGAGTGGAGGAGGCTCTAGGGGGTGTGGAGGCAATCTGGGTAACCCTTCAAATGAGAGGAGGGAAGAAATTGAAGATAGGGGTGGTATACAGGCCCCTGCAATAGATCAAATAGAGGATCTGGAGGATAAACTGGTCGAGAACACCAAGGGTCACTGTGACCTTGGAAAGGGTAGGGGGTGGTGGTCATGGGTGATCTTAATATGCCGGAGTGGACTGGGACACCATGACATCCTCTGTAACAAGGGAACAGAGACTGATGGATGTCTTTCAAGATGCCTTTCTGGTCCAACAGGTGGGGGAACCTACTAGAGAGAAGCGGATATTGGATGTTGTCCTAGTGGACAGTGAACAAATAAGGAGCCTAGAGGTGTGCAGTCCACTGGCGGATGGTGACCATGACATGATCGGGGGCGCACTCATACAGTAGTGGTAGATTTCAGGGAAGTGGACTTTGTGGGTATGGGTAGGATTCTAAGGGAGAGGTTGGACATGATTAGGCCAGACATGGATACTGGAAGCTTGTGGGAGACCATTAAAGAAGGGGTGCAAGAGACTACTAGGTCCTGTACTAAAGTAAGGCACAAGAATGGTGGACCAGGGAGGTGCAGGAGGCGGTGAGGGATAAAAATGCTGCCTATGCACGTTTTAAACATTCTGGGGGGGGGACAAGGAGTGAGAGGAGTATGAATTATTGGCCAGGAAGGTCACCAGAGTGGTGAGGGTCGCCAAGGCAGGGATGGAGAAGAACCTGGCTAGGGATATCCAGAGGTGGGGTAGGGATTCTATAGCTACATAAGAGAAGAGAAAAGAGAGGACACAGATCAAAAGGTAATCAGTGGGGTCCCTCAAGGTTCAGTATTGGGGCCACTCTTGTTCAATGCCTACGTCTCGGATATAGGGAAGGGGATTAGGAATAGGTTGAGTCTCTTTGCGGACGATTCAAAATTGGGAGCATTGGTGGCTTGGGAGGAAGCAAGGGAGACAATCCAGGGGGATCTGGATACCCGGAGGGGTGGTCAAGGAGGTGGGGACTGAAATTTAATGCCAGGAAATGTAAGGCACTTCATTTGGGGTCAAAACCTGAGCCATGTATACACCCTGTATATTGGGGTGTCACACTGGGAGAAAGGAATATAGGGGTGGTGGCAGACATCAAAATGAATAACTCTGAAAACTGTAGAAGAACTGCAGCCAAAGCAAACAGGATACTGGCCTGCATAGCCAGGGGTATTATATCCAGAAGGAGAGAGGCGATCCTCCCTCTATATAATGCCTTGGTCAGGCCGCAGCTTGGGTACTGTGTACAGTTTTGGAGACCTCATCTGAAGAAGGACATAGCACTGCTGGAGAGAATCCAGAGGAGAGTGACCAGGATGATTCAGGGTATAGAAGGGAGACCTTATGAGGAGAGACTGGAAGAGCTTGGGCGTTACACATTGGAGGAGAGGAGGAACAGGGGAGACATGATAGAGGTTTTCAAGTATGTAAAAGGAATAACCAGGAGTGGAACCAAGAAGCTGTTTAGGCTAAAGAAGGGGGAACAACCAGGGGTCATGAGTGGAAGTTGGAGGGGGAAATTACAGGGGGAGCGTAGGAAGCATTATTTCACTGAGAAGGTGGTGGAGCTGTAGAATGCACTGCCCGGGAGACTGGTGGAGGAGGGCACAGTGGAGGGCTTCAAGAAGGGTTGGGACAGGTACAAGGGGAAACTGAAACCAAAGACGACCCTCTTGGGGGCTGGGGTGGCAAGGCGAGCAGCCATTAGGTTGCTGGCTTTCGAGCAGACAAGACAGACCATTTGGCCTATTCTGCTGGCTTTTAGTATGTTAGTATGTTAATCTTTGACATCCTGGTTGGGTTCCTTTGTAGGGAGGTCCAGGGTGTCCAGCATATTTTATATAAATGTAAACACAGAGGAAAGATCCTCGTGGTCACCAGGAGGATCCCCAAGATGAAGGTCCGGGGAATCCTGAGGCTCAAGGCCCTCAAAATCCATGTCAGGAGCATCATAAAATTGATCTGTGTCACCCTCACAGTCTACAGAAGAGAACTGTGGAAGAGTGGAATTCCAGATCCACCCTCTCAGGGATGGATGCATAGTCTAACTGCTCGCGCCCACCTCGAGAAACAAAACCCTCCATTCAGCGGTTTTAGAGTCATGATTTGGTAAAAATAAGTGTGCTACTAAGAAACTAGGAAGAAGTCATTTAAAATAAAGCTGCAACAAACTTGGGGAACTAAAAGATGGAGGAGATGGACGATAGATCTGAATCGGAGGCCTCCGACTACAGCTCACAAAGAAATATGGCGTCCGTGGGAAATCGTCGAGTTGCCTCTAAATCTCTAAAAACAACAAAATTAAAGCAAAAAAAGTAAAACTGGACACCATCTACCAGGAAAGTACAGTTACGCAAGAACTTACCGTAACAGTAGATCTTCGAGAACAGCTCTTGCAGCAGGTTACACCATTAGGACCCGAAGCCGCCAGGCGCCAGGACCCACGGAAAATTCTAGCTAGCTAACTACAGCGAGGACCCCCAGCTCGGTCCCGCCTCCGCCAGGCGTGTGAGTACAAAAAGGGCGGTCCCGCCAGATTCCCCAGTTCTCCCGCCGGAGACTTCTTGCCGCAGGCTGACATCAAAATGGGAGACCTAGGATTCGCCGTCAGAAGACAGAAAGATAACAATTCCTGCTCAGAAAGACTGAGCCATGCTTCCTCCAAGGGGGAAGGTGGGCGGGAAGGTACCTCCTGCAAGAGCTGTTCTCGAAGATCTACTGTTACGGTAAGTTCTTACGTAACTGTACTATCTTACTTCGAGACACAGCTCTTGCAGCAGGTTACACCATTAGGACTGATTCCCAAGCAGTAACGCTGTCAGAAAATCCGGGAGGAGGAAAATAAAGGATAAAAACCAGGTCCTGAACCTAGGACAGGAGACCCTGAAGTACGGCCAAACCAAAACCAGCCCTTCGCCGAGAGGCGATGTCCAGGCTATAATGCCTGATAAAGGTATGCACAGAACTCTAAGTGGCTGCAGCGCATATAGCAGAAGTGGAAACATTTTTGAGCGCTGCAAAGGAAGTAGCCACCCCTCTAGTGGAATGACCCCGGACTGTACCCGGGAGGGGCTTTTGTTTGATACCATAACAGTGAGAAATACACTGGACAAGCCAGCGAGAAAGGGACTGTTTGGATACTGATTGGCCCATCATTCTCTCAGAGAAGGAAATGAAAAGCTGCTCAGAACTACGAAAGGACTGAGTTCTGTTGAGGTAAAACCTCAGGCTGCGTGAACATCCAGGGTATGGAGCAGAGCCTCTCATTAGAGTAGTTCGAAGTAGACCGGAAGGTCGATATCCTGGTTCAGAGTGAGCGAAGAAACCACCTTAGGCAAGAATTTAGGTTCGTCCTCAGGATACTCTGTCCCGGTGGAAAACTAAATAAGGCTCTTTGCACATGAGAGCGTGAAGTTCAGAAATTCTTCTTGCCGAGGTAACAGCAACTAAAAACAACGTTTTCCACGACAGAAAACGTAGCTCGCAATCCGCGGCAGGTTCAAAGGGGGGAAGCGTGAGCTGTTCAAGGACAAAAAGCAAATCCCATGGAGGCACAGGGTCTCTAATAGGAGGTCTAAGGTGCAACACTCCCCTAAGAAATTCCCGAGAGGCGTCCACCTGAGCCACTGTACGATTTCCCACCGGGAGGTGGTAAGCCGAAATGGCACAGAGGTACACTTTAATAGAGGAGTAGGCTAGACCCGAATGAAAGAGGGAGAGCAAATATTCTAATATTACTCCCACAGGACAACCTAAAGGGGAAAGGTTGCGTGCTCGCGACCATACACAAAAACGGCGCCATTTCATGGCGTACGTCGCATGCGTTGCCGGCTTTCTGGCTGCAGAAAGGACTTCTGCAACCTCTTGCGAGACCCCGTGACGCAAAATGGCTATGTCTCTAGGAGCCAAGCATGCAGGTTCAAGGAACGTAGGTCCGGGTGGACAAGTGAACCCTTCTCCTGAGACAGTAAGTGGGAGCTGAGCGGCAACGGGAGCGGGGGTTCCCGAGATAGTTGAATCAACAAAGGGAACCAAATCTGTCTGGGCCAAAATGGGGCCACTAGGATCATTATTGCGTGCTCCCTGCGCAGTTTGAGAAGAACTCTCTGGATCAACGGGAAAGGAGGGAAAGCGTAGAGGAATCTGTTGGCCCAGGAGAGGGATAACGCGCCTCGCCAGAAAACACCAGGCCCTGGATCTAGCGAGCAAAAATTGGGCAGTTTTATGCTGGATGGGGAGGCGAACAAGTCTAGATCTGGAGTTCCCCATCGAAGAAACAGATCCTCTGCTACCTCTTGAAGGAGTTCCCATTCGTGGACTCTGGCCTGAGAACGACTCAGGCCGTCTGCAACCGTGTTGTCCACTCCGGGAACGTGCACAGTGATCAGATTCGCGCCGTGTCTGATTACCCAATCCCACACTCTCATGGCCTCCCTGCAAAGGGGGTAAGAGTGTGCGCCTCCTTGTTTGTTGAGGTAATACATCACCGCCGTGTTGTCTGTCTGAAGTAGAAGAGTACACGGTGGGATAACTGACTGAAAGGCCTGCAGGGCATAGAGGACCGCTCTCATTTCCAGCACGCTGATGTGAAGGTGAGCTCCATCTGGGTCCACGTATTCTGGGACTTTACCCCGCTCAGGTGTGCCCCCACCCAAGACCGGAAGCGCCTGTGGTGAGGGTGACTCCGGGACGGCGCAATGAACGGGACGCCTGATGAGAGCGACCCTGGGGCTAGCCACCACTGCCAGTCTTGAATCACTGAATTCGTGAGTCTGACCGGATGCTGCAAGTGGTCTTGCCTTTGGTCCCATTGCACTTTGAGCATCCACTGAGTAATGCGATGTGGAGTCTTGCAAAGGGACAGTAGGAATGGCCGCAGCCATGTGCTGTCCAGCAAGCAAAGGACCGACCTGGCAGGTATAACCTTGCTTAATGATAGGTCCCTTTATGAGGGATCTGATGCGCTCCGCTTGTCGGCCGGAAGAAAGGCTCTTCCCAACAGTGTCCAGAACTGCTCCTATGAACTGCAGTTTCTGCGACGGTACCAGGAGAGACTTCTCGTAATTTATGAGGATGCCCAGGATCGGAACAGATCCTGGGTGCTCTTGATTGCAAGAAGCAACGCCTCTCTGGGGCGGCCATGAGAAGCCAGTCGGTCCAGGTACGGAACACGAGTGGCCCTGTCTCCTCAGAGACGCTGCCACGACTGCCATGCACTTGGTAAAGACCTCGTGCGGAAGACAGTCCGAAAGGAAGGGCTCGGAACTGAAGGTGGTGGTCGAGAAACTCGAAGCGCAGGAACCTCCTGTGCGCCTGAGCCATAGGGATGTGCAGGTAGGCATCCTGCATGTCTAGAGACGCTAAAAAGGCATCCTGTTTGAGCATGGGGATAAGACCCGGAAGGGTCACCATGCGGAATCTCTTGTAAGTGACCCACATTGAGGTCGCTGAGGTCCAAGATTGGACGGAGGTCCCCTGTTTTCTTGGGAACCAGGAAGAAGTGGAATAGTATCCTAGTCCTCTCTGTTCTCTGGGACGTACTCTATCGCTCCCTTCGTAGTAGCGCCAGTACTCTTGCCAGATCAAGGCTTTGTGCTGACCCTGATACCGGGAGAGCAAAGGAGGCCTCGAGGGTGGCTTTTCTGCGATTCTATAAAGTGGCCTAGACTGACCAACTGAAGAACCCACCTGTCGGTGGTAATGGCCTGCCATCCCGGCAGGAAGTTCGCAATGCGACCTCCGACTATAAACTCCGCTGATCCTGAGGGGCGGGGCCGAAAGGAGTCAGGCTGTGGCGGCAGATGGACCCGCTGGCTGGGCCTGCTCTAGGAGAACGCTGGCCTCGGCTGGCGGGTGTTTGCCCTGGGCTCACGAAAACCAGAGCCTCTGAGGTGCAGCGGAGTGGGTCTGTTGCCTCTGCGTCCACAAGACGAAACGGCTTTGGTTCCTACGAAGGAAACTAAGCTTAGGTCGGCACATGCCTGAACCGACCTTACCGCCTTCCCGGCCTCTTGGAGTTTGGTAAGAATCTTTTGTAGGATTACCAAACAATACTTCTCCCAAAAGGGCGCCCAAGATGTTCTTTGGACATCCGGTAAAACCGAGAGACGCAACCAAGAGTGTCTCCTCCGAGGCAAACGCCAGAAGCTGCTGCTCGGGCCGATGAGTCCGTGGAGTCATACGCGGCTCTTAGCACTTGGGTCCCCACGTCTGAACCCGTACGGAGGAGCTGAAGCATCTCCTCCTTCTGCTCACCTTCGGGCATCTTTTCAGCCGCTTCCAGACCCTGTTCCCACAAAGCGTTCTGGAACTGAACCATGTGGGTTAAATAGTTCAGGGATCTGATGGGCGCGAGTGGCAGGCTTTACGTGCGCCCTACCAATGCGTCCAGTTGTTTGGACTCTGGGTCCGGTGGCAGGGTGCTCAAATGTTGTGGCCTCTGTGACCGGTCATGTGAGGCTGTGATGACCAGAGAATCGGCCTGAGGATGCTGCGTCAGTACTGGTGGTCCTTAGGAGCCTTGCAAGCGATCAGCTTTCTTGGTCCGCTGGAGCGAGTGTGGACGCCCACGAGCCTTGATGACGCCCACGAAAGTGTCAAACCAAGGGTGGTACCACCACAGGCTTGGGGTCCTTTTGCGAAGATATTTGGCGAGTCGCACTCTTTCGGGGTCTAAGTCTTCAGCATCCCATCCCATGTTCTCTTGTATATGTCTCATAATATCAAGGAACGAGGGATCATCCGGAGGAGATCTAGGCATCTCACGTGGGTCCGGAGAAGGGATGGAGAGTGGAGATGGGGATCTAGAGGTGGAGTAGTCTGATCCCGTGTCCTCCGTTGGAAGGCGATCGGCCGGGCGCCTCCTGGATCTCTTGGGGCTGGGTGATCCAGAAGAGGATTTCAAGGAGGTCTCCGCTTATCAGGTCTCCCCTGGGAGGGCTCTAGGCTCCCGGGAGGAGGAACACGGCCTGCCGACCCGATGGCGAGGGGGCAGGAACCGGGAGCAGGAGGAGGAGGAGGAGGAGGAGGAGGAGGGGGAACCATGTCTTTTTTAATGGTATCCCACCAGTAGGTGAACAGATCTTTCACCTCCACTAGAGAGAGGCCCGACGGCCCGGGTGCCGGTGGGCGGTCGTCGGGTCCCGGCATCGGCTCCACAGGGGGCTCTGGTAATGGCGAGGGTTCCCTGGGAGTACCTACGGGACCGGGGTCGCCCGTCTGGTCCTCGGGCTGCTCTAGATCCTCCTCCGATAGAGGCTCCTGACCGATGTCGGTCGGAGGCAACAGGGCCTTCTTCTTTTCAGGAGGGGCGGGCGTCTGGTCCCCCTACCGGCGTCCGCTGGGATGTAATGGCCGGCGTCGGTCGTCGGGCCGACGGCGGCTCCAGGGAAGAAGGGCGCACGGCTGACGGCTGTCGAGCCGGCGTCTGGGCTACAGGCCTTTTTAAGGGCGTGAGCTCCAACGTCTTGCGTGGAGGCACCGACGAAGACCTGACGTCGGGTACCGAGGAGCGGGAACCCGACTTGCGGTGGTGATGGTGTCGCCCTCGGACTTCGCCAAGGCCCTGGAAGGAGGAAGGCCTGGCGGATTTCTCCTGAGATGAATGCTTCTGATTGCAGCCGGGAGATTTCAACCGAGCTACGGACTCAACCCTGAAGGGGACCTGAAGGGGCCTTCTCTTCTCCACGTGCTTGTGGACCCGGAGCTTTCTGAGGACATGATCTTCAGTTGTTCCTCCAGAAGAAACGCCTGCAAAGCTTCTGGACGCGGATCCGGCACGGCTACTGAACCCTTGGCAAGAAGGACAGGCCCGGGTATCGTGGTCTGGGCCTAGGCACCGGACGCAGGCCGTGTGGGGGTCCTTGAACGGGATCTGCTTTCCACAAGCGCACTTCGAAGGATGGCCCGAAGTTGGTGATGACATCAAGATCTTGCTTGAAGAGGATTCTGAAGATTTTCGAAAATTTTATCGAAAAAAGAACTATTCACGCGTCGCGCGCTAGACTGGTAACCGAAGGGGTCAGGTAGCTAAGTCGACGGCGGGAAAAGAACTGGGGAATCTGGCGGGACCGCCCCCTTTTGTACCACGCCTGACGTCGGAGGCGGGACCGACGTCGGGGTCCCCGCTGTAGTTAGCCAGCTAGAATTTTTCCTTGGGGTCCTGGCGCCTGGCGGCTTCGGTCCTAATGGTGTAACCTGCTGCAAGAGCTGTGTCTCGAAGTAAGATCTGGTCTCTTTCAGAGTTGAAGTGAAGGACTTGTATGGTGAGCTCTGTAAAAATGTTATACAACTAGAACAACAAGCAGGCGATTTGGAGAGGCAGGGCACAGTGACTGAAAATAGAGTGGATGATCTGGAGATGGCGGTAGAAATACTGAAAGAACAAGAACAGCCTGAAGCCCGTCAAGAGGACTCAGAAAAATCGAGCCAGAAGGAAAAGTATTCATATATATTACATATAGTATTTAATTTATTTAGCTTTTGTTAACCAGGTAAGTACACTAGACAAGACAAATTGCCTATTTTCAGGTACAACCTGGGAGAATACAGGAAATACACAGTGTCAGGGGAAACAAACACCTAGACAGCAGGTACAATGGTCATAACAAAATACAACTGAACACCAAGCTGCGAGCAGCACATTACATACAAGTCATTATAGAGTAGGAATCCATTTAAATACAAAATATATACAATATACATCCCCAGCAAGGGGAGGCAGGGCCAGGAAAATACCCAATGCCTAATAAATTGAGTGCAGGACAGAATCCATGCAGACAGGCAGAACATAAGGAGGAAATGTTCAGTGCAGGGGGCCAAGTGAGATTACGGAGGCTTGGGACAGCTACACACTGACGAGAGCTTTAAGTGTCTCCACAGGGAGGTTCGGAGGCCAGCATGGGAGGGGGCGGAGCGAACCTGGGCAGGAAGGGAGTTCCATAGTCTGCGAGCACACAAGGCAAAGTCTCCGTCACCCATCTGAGTGTGTGTCACCGGGATCCTTTGAGCCACAGTGTTCAGGGATCTGAGGGAGTATGAGGGGGAGACCGCTGGAACGAGGAGCTCCGCTAATCCAGATGGGGTACCGGTACGAAGGATCTTGCCCGTGAAGCAGCCCAGGACAAAATTTAAGTAGTTGGATGGGGAAAGCCAGTTAAGCCTACTGTACAGGTCACAGTGGTGGGTGAGTCTAGGGGCAGTGAGCGCAAAATGGCAAATATTGTTGTATGCGACGGTCCATTTGGTGAGGTGGACTTTGGACGTACGGGCAAACAGGAGAAGCCAATAGCAGAAGGAGGGGAGAAACACACCTCTAGCCAATGCAAGGCGAGCAGCTGGTGTAAGATTGCTCTTTGCACGATAGGCCAGACCCAGCTTACAGTTAACAGCTCTGCAGATACAGAGGATGTGTGTTCCAAGGTCGAGCTGAGGGTCAAGTGTAACCCCAAAGTATTTGATGGAGTTGGTGATGTGGACCAGGGCTCCATCAAGACCAGTGATATGCAGGGAGGCAGGGGAGGCCTTAATCTTGGCCAGGGACCCAAAGAGCATAGCCTGTGTTTTACTGAGGTCGAGGACCAGCTTGTGGGACGTTATCCAAGATTGGATACTCCTAAAGTCCTCGCTCAACTGGTGGTTTATAACCCCAATGTCCCAGGAGTGGGTCATGATGACCAGGTCATCCGCATATAGTATGGACCTGGAGTAGGAAGAGGTACAGGTAGGTCGTTCACAAAGACAGAAAAAAGCAGGGGCCCCATGACTGAGCCTTGGGGAACACCTGAGGACACAGCTGTGGTATCAGACAGCACCTTGCTGCATTTGATCAGTTGCTGTCTGCCCTGCAAGTAATTGGAGAACCAGCAGAGTACTGGGGGTGACAAGCCAGGAGCAGAGCAGAGCATGGTCAGCTAGATTGAAGGCTTTGGACAGGTCGATGAAAATGGCACCAGAGAGTTTACCCTGGTCCATAGCAGTTCTGATCCCAAGTGCAACGGTGACAAGGGCCGAGGATGTACTATGCCCTTTACGAAAGCCATGCTGCTCAGTCGACTTAAGCTCATGTGCCTGGACGTTCCTAAGGGCTCTGAAGACAATAATGTCAAAGAGTTTATAAACATTTTACTACATACTGCACTGGAGTTACCCAGCAAGCTGGATCTTCATTTCGAGCATGTACACAGAGCTCTGGCCCCTGAGCAGTCTAGCTCAACTGCACCTCCAAGATCAATCATTGCCAGATTCAACACTTGCGCTCTAAAAGAGCAAATCCTGCTTATAGCCTGGAGAAAACAAAAAAGTATTTCATGAACAAGCTTGATGTTTTATAGATCATGATTATGCCCCCAAAACTATGAGGTTGAGGAAAACTTACTTGCCACTACCACCAATGATTAAAGCAGCTGGATTGAAGTTTTTGACCCCTTATCCAGCACGACTGGTACTCCAGCTACCAGAGAGGAAACGAGAATTTTCCACGGCTCATAAAGCTCGAACAGAACTAACAAAATTTGGGATGCAGTTTCTAGATAAAACTCAAGAGGGGAGAGACATACAACAGCAACCCACAAGATGGCAGACAGTTACTAATTGATCGAGGGGGAAGCAAAACATCGGGGAAGTGAAGAGTGCTCTGGCGATGTACCGTAGAGACAGTCCCTCTACTCAGACCTGAACAGGACTTTAAAATAATGGGCACGTTGACACCATCAGTACGTTGAGATAAGTGTTTTTTTTTTTGGGGGGGGGGTATCCCCATGAGGGATTTGGTGGTCTCCTCGCTGGCTTGACTCTAGGCTACGGCAGACCCTCTATTTCTGGGTTAGCCTATGACCATCTGTCTTTCGTGCTGAGGTCTGCCTAGTTGGACACCCCCTTTTCCTCTTGGGTGCTCACCGTACAGTTTGATGCGAGCACGAGTTTCAACTCAAGAGACCTGGGGAAAATAACTGTCTAGTAATAAAAGGCAAGAAGAGATCTAGGACTTGATTGTCTGGAGAAGATCAGAGATATCAGACTATTCTTTTTGTCCCCTCTTCTTGAAACACTATAGTATAGACTGGGGATGAAGGGACAATAAATATACTGTTGAGGTTCCTTCATTTTTCTAGAGACAATTACACTTTTAATTTTCAAGAATTTATTATTATGGGAGGCTATATTCTAATGTTTAATCACAGGATAGACCTATAAGGCAGCTGATTCAGTTTTATTTTTTATTATTGAGGATTTAGAATTTCTTGTGAGTCATGGTTGCAGCCAATACTGGAGGAGGTTTGGTAATGCACCTGGGGGGCAAGAAGCTTGCATTGATGTGGAGTTTATTCCGGAGGACAATGACCCCAACCTACCAGATTTGTTTTTTTCTCCCCCTCCTTCTCTTTTGGGGAACCTACAGTATATCTTGTTTCCCAGAGGCTCCAGACACATTAGTACTGGGATTACCTCCTTTCCTAGGGAGAATATAGATCGGTCATGGAGCTCCCTTGGAAAATATAGGGAGAGAACTTAACACCTCCCCATTAATGGAAGTCATCCTTGATTTATTATACATCGAGCTATCAACAGCACTAAATGTATATAGTTTTATGTTTGTTGCCAGGGAAGTTGCCGTTTGCAGACTTCCTGGTAACTGGCTATTGGTTAATTCTACTTTAATAGATATGTGGGGCGCACGATGGTACAGTATTAAGTACACGCTGATTGTTTTTCAAAAACAGAGTGAGATATGGAGAGATGATACTGAATTGCAAAGTAGGAAGTTCTAATGCCAAGAGGGCTGTAAGAACAGACTATGTCCACCAGAGGGAGCTAAAATTTCACCAGACTTTATGGCAGGGAACCCAGTAAAAATTCTCTCTTTGAATATAAACGGCATAAATAGCCCCATCAAGAGATCCAGATTGCACCAATATCTGCGTAAGGTTTGGGGGGTAAATTTTATATACTTGCAGGAGACACACCTATCTCAGGTTGAACATATGAAGCTCTCAGCTGGCGGTAGATATTCAGTCATCTCTCGTCCTGCCAGTCCAGGAAAATGCGGAGGGGTTGCTATATTGATTCCATCTCCTACACGTTTTATGAAGAAATTGGAGTGGGCAGACCCAATGGTTATTTTGTTATTACCCAAGGCTGTATTCATGAAAATGAAGTCACCTTAGCTAATGTGCATCTACCCCCGGGGGCTCCCCCAATACACTTACTAACATACTAAAATGCCAGCAGAATAGGCCCAATGGTCTTTCGCGTTTGCTCGTTTGGTCAGCCCCCACCCTGGGAGCTGACCTTGTTGCCCCCTCTCGCCTTCTCTGGCTTCTCCCTTCCCAGTTCCGGAGATTCTCGCTGCACTGGATTTTGCTTCCAGAACCCTTCCCCTGTACCTGTCCCATCCCCTCTTGAACCCTTCCACTGTCTCTGCCTCCACCAGCCCCCTAGTCAGCACATTCCATGGCTCCACCACCCTCTCAGTGAAGTAGCACCTCCTCCTTTCTCCCCTGAATCTTCCCCCTCCAGCTTCCACCCATGCCCTCTAGTGGCCCCCTTCTCCTCCCTTCGAAGCACCCTGACTGCTCCTCCCCTGTTTACCTCCTTCATGTACCTGAAGACCTCTATTATGTCCTCCCGGTCCCTTCTCTCTTCCAACGTGTACATATTTAGCTCTTTGAGCCTCTCCTCATTAGGTCCTGTCCCCCATGCCCCAAACCATTTTGGTCGCCCTCCTCTGGACCCTCTCCAGGAGTTTAATGTCCCTCTTTAAATGTGGCCTCCAAAACTGCACGCAGTACTCGAGGTGTGGCCTCACCAAGCAGTTATACAGAGGGAGCATCACTTCCGGAGGTGATCCCCCTAGCGATGCATCCCAGCATCCTGTTGGCCTTGGCTGCTGCCCTCCTACAAGTCTCCGAGTTGTTCATTTTGACATCCACCACCACCCCCAGGTCCCTCTCAGCCGTTGAGACTTGTAGCATTCTCTCCCCCCCCCCCCGGTGTACACTTGACCCAGGTTTCTGGCCCCCAGGTGCAGTACCTTGCATTTCTCTGCACTGAACCTCAGCTTCCACTTTCTAGACCATCTTACCAGAGCCTCCAGATCCCCCTGTAGGGCCACCCTCCCCTCCTCCCCATCCACCACCACCCCCAGTTTTGAGTCATCCACAAAGAGACTCATCTCACTCCTGACACCTGTCCTTATGTCAGAGACGTAGGCGTTGAACAGGAGGGGCCCAAGGACTGATCCCTGTGGGACTCCACTAATGACCCTCCTTGGGGACGAGATTATCCCGCCAAATTCTTCAACAAACTATTAGATATGCAGAAGGGAACTGTACTCATGGGAGAGATTTTAATGTCACTGTCTCCCCACAATTAGATTCCTCACACCCTCAGAGGCATAGGGTCTCCCCGCCCAGAAATGACTAAAAATGCAGTTACCTATGGCTAGGTTTGTTGGATGTGTGGAAACATTTCTATTCTACTAAGGGAGGATTTACATTTTTTTCCCCCTAGACACCACACCTCCTCACATAGAGACTATTTTTTGTATCCACGGTGCATGCTGACAGACTTAGGGAGCCAAGTCTGGAAGATCGTGTTCTGTCAGATCATACCCCCCCCCCCCCAAATACTTAAACTAGACTTGGGTAGTTCCAAGAAATCCTCTCTGTGGCAACTGAATATATTCTGTCTGAAAGATCTGGAGTTTAAGGAAATGATTGAGGAATGTATTCCACAAATCATTCAAGAAAATCAGTCTCCAGAGGTTTCCTCAGCATTGCTCTGGGATACGGTGAAGGCTGTGATGAGGGGAGATATTTTGTCCTACACTTCACACAAAAAAAAAAAAAAAACGGGAGTTTAGATATAAGCAGCTACAGTCTACCTTGAGGGAATTGCAAAAGGCTCAGACAAATGGAGAGAAAGTGTCCAAGTCAGACATTTTAAAGATTCAGGAAGAAATACAAAAAATTCTAGATTTAAAAAGGTACAGGCAGCAATGTTTTACACAGAAAAAAATTCTACTATGAGGGAGGCCCTAGGGGAGCTAGAAACCTAGCTAAACATACCAGAGCATTTGATTTTTGTGATGGTAGCGGATTGTTTCGAGACCCTCATACAGGCACAATGATTCATGGAGGGCCAGGCATAATGCATGCTTTTCAGCAATTCTATACAGAATTATATTCTGAGCAAAATCCCCCCTTGCTACAGAATATTCAAGCTTTTCTAGGATCACTAACAATTCCAAAACTGACCTAGGCTCAACAAGCTTCTCTCTTAACCCCAATTATTCTGGAAGAAATAAAAACTGCGATTGGTAATGCTAAAGCCTTAAAAAGTCCAGGACCAGATGGCTTCTCTATGGAGTGGTATAAGGCCTTTTATCCTTTACTAAGTACCCCCCACGTATAGGACTTTTTTGGAAGTTCAATCAGGGGAGTCTCCCCCAGCTTCATGGGCATACGCAGTTATATCGGCCATACCAAAACCAGACAAAGACCTACAAATCACGGAATCATATAGACCGATTTCGGTTCTAAGTTGTGATTATAAAATATTTATGTCAGTCTGGGCTCCTCATCTGGAGAATATTTATTTGTGCAAGTCGGATTTACAACCTTTGAGTCAGAGACTCATTTACAAAGACACCTCGTTATATAGAGGGCAAGACAATAAAACATTGTGCAGATACAACACTGGACAACATTACAGGTGCAGACATTGAACACAGAATACACTTAGTTACATGCTGGTATAAAATACAGATTTACAATTAAAGATGTACAATTTCTCTGCAGTCACAGTGGAATACATCCTTGTGTAAACCTAAGGGGGGGGGCAGGTAAAAAGGGGTAGGGAGAAAGCTGAATCGGCAGTCCAGTGGACCTTGTCGAGATTAGGGGGGCCAGGCAAGGAAAGGTCCTGTAGTAGGACTGGGAGGGTGATGGTTAGTTGCACCTCCAGCAACGTACATTAAAGAGATTGTTCTGGAGAGCAGTTTTGAAGAGACCAAGTTTGGCAGTGTTGGTGATGCATGTAGGAAGGGAGGGAGTTGAACCAGGCGGGGGCTCGATAAAAGAAGGACCGCTAGGCAAGGGAGGTCTTGGTTCTGGGCACTCTGAAGGTGGCTTTAACAGAGCTGCGGGTGGAAATGGATGAGGGTGACTGTGGTAGGGAGGCAGAGACTCGGGGGGGGGGAGGGGTCTGAGCAGGGATTTCTTAGCAAGAAGGCAAGTCTGATACTGCAGACGTTCCTTGAAGTTAAGCAGGTTGGCAGAGGAACAGAGCAGGCAGGTGTGGATGCAGCTGGAGGCTCCGGTCAGGAGCCTACAGGCCTTACTGATGGAAAGCTGGATTTTAGAGGGGCAGTGTTATCAGCTGCAGCATAGATGGGCAAGCCGTAGTCCACCAAGGGGCAGGCAATCCCTATGGCGGTAAAGTAGGCCAATCCAAGAGTTTATCGCAGAGGAAAGAGCGTTGATGTGGGTGTGGAAGGTGAGGGCAGTATCAAAAGTGATGCCTAGGTATTTGTATGTGGGCACTTGCTCTAATGGGAGCTGAGAGTTGGGGGTAATCAGGTGGGGGGCACGTCTAGCTTTAGTTTGGTGGCGAGAGAAGAGCATAGATTTGGTTTTCTTAAGGTTTATGACTAGTCTGGGTTCAAGAAACCACCTTTCTGTTTGGTTGTAGGCGAGCTGAAGGGATGATTGGAGAGTGGAGGGATCTGGGTGTGAGATAAAGAGTACTGCATCGTCTGCATAGAGGAGCATCTTGCTGTTGCAGGAGTTGGGGAGAGTGTTGCGGTAGAGACCGAAGAGAATGGGACCGAGGATTGAGCCCTGTGGGACCCCAGAGCTAACGGGTCGAATGTTGGAGAGGGAGTCATTGATTTTTACATGCTGGGATCTAGCAGAGAGGTAGCTAGAAAACCAGGCAAGGGGACCAGCAGAGAAACCAAGTTGGTGAAGAGAGTTGAGTAAGAGGGGGTGACAGAAAGTGTCAAAGGCCTTGGAGAGGTCAATGAGCACTGCACCGGCCAGTTTGCCGGAGTTGAGAGCAGAGTATAGGTATTGGGAGAACTCCAGGAGAGCAGTGGTTGTACTGTGTCCTGGGTGGAAGCCGTGCTGCTCTGGTCACATAATGTCATACTTAGCCAAGTACTCAGACAGTTGGACAGACAACTTTTTCCAAGGGTTTTGGAGAGTGGGGGGAGGATGAAGATTGGCCACTAGTTGCTGGGGGAGGATCGATCACCGTTCTTGTGTACTGGAGTGATTTTAGCAGTTTTCCACGCACTGGAGAACTGTCCAGGGCATAGCGAAGGATCCTGGAGTCGAGGGGGTCGCTGCTGGGGTTATTACTACCAAGGGCTTTTAGCAGGTGCGGCCTGGCTTTTGGGGGGGAGATAGGGTGTGCAGGTAGAAAGGGGCCATGCAGGGCAGGGGGGAGTGAGGAGGGGATTGGATCAAAAAAGCTGCTGGGGAGGACAGAGTTTAGATCAGAGAAAGTGGTGTTGGGGCAGTCAGCTATAGGTAGTGGATCAGAGTAGGTAGCGCCATCGATGGTGAGCCGAGATGGTGGAGGGGAGCATGTCTTCCCATTTAGTTCTTTCATGCTATCCCAGAAGGTCTGGACCGAGACCCAGGTGGAGGCGAGGGTGGCCGGGTAGTGCTCCGCCTTGGCCCGTCTGATGGCCCAGGTGCACTTATTGCGCTCTGCGATGTAGGCTTGTCTGCATCTACAGTGACTCGCCAGAGATTATCCCTATTCTTAAGTTTCTGGATGAGGGAAGGGGTGATCCAAGGGGTGTTACGTTTCTTTGTATGGATCTGGTTGGGGGGGGGGCAAAGAGGTCACAGGCCTTGCAGAAGGCACTTGTGAAGAAGTCAAGAGCTGAGTCAATATCTGGGGCATGTCTGATAGGGGACCAGTCTAGCTGGGCTAGGTGCCGTTTCAACTTTTTTAGGCCACCAGGGCGTAGCTGCCAGCGCAGTGTAGCCTGGGACACTGGTTTTGGAGATAAGGATAACCAGGTACAGATGACTGGAGAGTGATCACTAAGCGAGTTGGGGAGGTCAGTGATGTCCCGGATTTTGAAGGGGCGGTTTGATAAGATAACGTCTAGGAGGGTGTTGGTTCCACTGGATCGGCTGAACCTGGTGGGCTGTGAGACTAGCTGGGACATATCCATGGCAGTGAAGGAGTCCCTGGTTTGGGAGGTGGTGGAAGCAAGCCAGTTAACATTAAGATCACCAAGGATGACTTGCTCGACTTTGTGCGGGAGGGATGCGAGGTAGTCGATGAGGGACTGGACTGCTGAGTTCTGGTTCCTTGGGGGTATGTAGGCAACTGAGGAAAAGAGGGTCTCTGGCTAGGTCAGGGATAACTTTTAGTGTGAGGGCTTGGGCACCATAGTCAAGTCTGGGAGCAGGGAGTGCATGACCTATTAGGGTGTCCCACATGAATATAGCACACCCATCACCGCGTCTGCCTACGTGGACTTCCCTGAATAAGGTGTATCCAGGGAGGGAGAGTCGGGGTGGACTTAGACAGCCAAGTCTCTACCAGAACAAGAATATCAGGTTGATACTGGGTGACCCAGCACTGGAGAGCAGCAGTTTTCTTTAGGAGGCTACATATGTTAAGGGATGCAAGGCGGACACCGGTAGTGGTACAGGATTTGGGCGGGCTGGCAGATAAAGGTCCAAGATTGGGGTGTATGTTTCCAGACAGTAAGAGTAGCAATGTGATTATTCTGATTAGGGGATGGCGGCGGCAGGGATCCAAGGTTCGGTGCCCGGGCGAGGACCTGGGGATAAGGGTGCAGGGGATAGGTAGAGCACGAAGGGTGGGTATGGCAGGGAACAGGTGGGTCCAGGGTGGGCCGGGGGAATCGGGGCTGTAGGTAGGGGTGCGTTCAAGGTGGGGGGAGGGGGCCTGGGTCATACTGGGGTAACTTGGGGGTGAGTTGCCTGATGTAGTGGGCGGGAGCTCAGGTCATGGGGAGGTTTGAACCAGGAGAGTAAGGGTGAGAAGACCTATCAAGGGAGGTGCGAGTGCCCATAGTTCTATGCTTATAGTGAAAAATAAGGGAGATAGCTGAACTTCAGTGAGGGTGACTGCCACTGTAGAGCAGTGATCGCATTACTGACTTTGGTGCAAGAAGTCCCAGGTTAGAGTACACCAGGGAGAGGGCGTCTTAGAGCCTTGTGGAGGAGATGTCGTAGGTTACCCAGGGGCTGGATAGGGATGGGTTTGGAGAGGAAAGGAGGGGAGAAATAGTGATTTAGGTTTGATCTCCTTAGGAAGGGAGGGTGTGGTTTCAGGGGATAGAAAACCAGCTGACTGTAGGATTCCAGAGGGAGGAGTTCCTGGACAGATACTATGTAATAAACTGTATATTCTGCCTGATCTGATCCATATGGATCAGGTTGGCTTTATGAGATCGAGGAAAACAGCTGATAACACTCAGAACACGGTTTATTTGATGGAATATGTGCCGCGGGGATCTGCTCAGTCCATTTTGGTCAGTTCAGATGCATACAAGGCCTTCGACAGGGTCTGTTGGCAGTATTTGTGGAGGGTCTTAGAGTCCTTTAATTTCCCAGAAGATTTTATAACTTGGCTTGGTAAAATTTCTCTCTCCCCTAGCGCCTATATTCGAATAAACATCATCTCAAACCCTATTTCATTAGAAAGGGGTACACGTCAGGGATGTCCCCTCTCCCCATTACTCTTTCCAGTTTATAAAGAGCCCTTAGCAATAGCAATAAGAGAAGCAGAGGAAATCAAGAGAGTAGAAATAGGGGACTGTAGTTTTAAATTAGCTTTATATGCAGATGACATTATGCTCTCCCTGTTGGATCCAGAGCATTTCCTCCTGGCACTCTGGGGAATTGAGAAATTTACCTAAACCTCTGGTTATAAAATTAACTCGACTAAGACAGAGGTACTTACTTTCCATTTCTCCCCCTCTCAGGAACTTGAATCTAAGTTACCCTTCAAGTGGCGGAGTACAAAAATTAAATATTCAGGGATTTATCTACCCCAGAACATACAGAATTTGGCTCTTATAAATTATGACCCTCTTACACAGAAGATAGAAGACTTACATAAGTGCTCTCAACTTTATCTCTTTTCATTCCAGAATTGACCTTATATGTATGAACATTTTACCCAGGCTATTTATTTTTCACAATACCGGGCTTTCCTGACTTGTCATACTTTGCATCTGGGAAATAGAACACTTGCCAGATTTGTATGGGCTGGCAAGAAGCTACATATACGTTGGTCTATATTGCAGCTTCCCAAGAATGGGGTGGTGGGGGTGGGGGTGGGACTCCTAATCTTTTAAAATATGCACAAACAACAATCCTGTCTCGGATGCTGTGCTGGTAATCCCAGATCATCAAATACCATGGAAAGTTAAAGAAATAACTATTAATGCATTTCATGATATTGTTAAGACCTCAGTGTTTGCCTTAGAAGGACCTCCTCCCCGGTCTAAGGAATTTTATACAGGGGCCCTACATAGCTTACAGGTATGGAACAGACTGAAAGCCTCTATGGATGTCAGTATGATTTTTATTTTCTGAGATTACTTCAGGTTGAAGCCAGGTTTTGAGATATCCAGATGGCCCAGACATTTAAATATTGGCATCAAAAGGGTCTCATTTATATACCAATTGTTTGAAACTCAAGGAATAGTGCTATTTAATGTAGATTACAGGAGACCTATAGTTTACCAGAGAGAATGACAATTATATCAGACTCCAAACTTACTTATCACAAAAAGGCCCCCAGAATAATTGCCTTCCAAATCCCTTACTTCTGCTGTTAAATATTTTTGTCTACTATGAGAGATTTTAGATGGCCACATATCATTGGAATATTATACAAGGGACTGCAGAACTTTCACTTGAATCCACATGGAGATCCTTGGGGCTTGGAACAGGGAGCTCCCTGCTCCGGTCTCTGAAGAAGACTGGATCAAAAATATCAGACACTCCCGGGGCATTTTGCTGTCTCCATACTGGCGAGAGTTTGCCTGGAAGGCCAAGAACAAATTTAATACTCCAGATAAGCTGGGAAAATTTCTGGAGGCTGCCACAGGTAATTACTGGCAATCATGTGGAGAAACTAATGCAAGCCATGTACATATTTTCTGGTCATGTCCAGCACAGAGTCAATTCTGGCGGAAGGTAACAGACTCTATAACAGAGCTGGTGGGTGACGAGGCTGTTTTAACCTCAGAACTAGTATTACTGGTCCCCCTGAATGCCTGCAGATTGCTAAAGGGTCTTTTCTTTTTACATACATTTTAGCTGCCAAAAAGGCGATAACGCATATGTGAAGACAGAGATCCCACTACCATTATGGATTGGCATAAAATGATGAGTGAATTGTATACAATGGAAAGACTTATAGCAAGATGCTTCAACAGACTGGATAATTTCGAAATCCAATGGCGCAAAATCGAAATTTAGATACCTGTAAATTTTCTTTCTCCGACGGCTGGTCTCCGGACTTCCTTACTCCTGGGCTCCACCTCCTGATACTGACAGACAGACAGGAATCAGACCTCTGCAGCAGGGGACATCCAGCCCTCCACTTCCAGTCTCCCTCAGTTCTTCCTAAAGCAGTCCAATGTGGCAACACTACAAGAACTTGGAAACAGAAAATAAGAATTTTAAGGCATATATGGCCGTGAGGTCAGTCAAGTATATACATTCTGGGAGGGAATCCGAAGCCCGGAGACCAGCCAGAGAAAGACAATTTACAGGTATTTAAATTTCAATTTCTCTCTCCTAAGCTGGTCTCCGGGCTTCCTTACTCTTGGGATATACAAAAGCAGTACGTCCCCAGATGTCCCGGGTGGGAAGAATGTCAGAAACCCACAGGGATCCACCACCACTTGAAGTATTCTACAGCCAAGGATGCCTCCTCCGAGGGCATCACTTCCAGCGAATAAATTTAAACAAAAATGTGTGAATGGATTATCAAGTGGCATCTCTGCATAAGTATGCTGTTGATGTTTCTCTGAAGTACGCCCGCGAAGAGGCCATAGCTCTGGTGAAATGGGCTCTCCCTGGGCCAGGCAAGTTTCCCTGGCATAATCACAAGCCATGGAAGTGGCTGATGTAATCCGTCTGGCTATAGTGCCTTTTGAATCCTTGTTACCCATAATTTTGGCCCATAGCTGACATGAACAAACTTGAAGTTTTGCGAATAGCTTACTCTCTTAATATACTTTCTTCCGGGGCAGACTGAATCGGCCTCGCAGCCCCCGACTGCCCTCAACCTCAATGCCTCTATGTTTTTATCACACCTCCCAGCTGTAGTGGAGGCAATTCCCCTTCCATATTGTTTTGGAGAGTGGGCAGAAGGAAGGAAGAATGAACTCAATTGTAATGGAATGGAGGCATAGCTTTGGCAAATAACCTAGAACTGTTTGAGCCAGATGAACAGCAGTGTATAGCTCTTGTATAAGCAATGCTTTTAGTTTGCTGATCCTCCTGGCCGAAGCAATAGCTATGAGAGAGAGAAGGTGACCTTTATTTGGAGACGCGTGATGGATATTTCTTCGACAAGTTCTAAAGGGGCCTTGGACACAGCCTTGAGAACCAGTTTAAGACTCCAAAGTGGTAGCTTAGGAGAGTTGGAAGGCATTTTAATGTTGCGGTCTTTAGAAACTACAGACAAGGGGATATGAAACCAAAGATTCCCTTGGATCCGTCAGCAAGAGTGCCTCCCATGCAAAAAAACTGAAACTGTAAGGAGGCTGGTTGCAGACCTTGGACTACTCATCTGAAAGGAACTGCAGTAGAACAGGCGATTATACTGGAAGTTCTATGTGTGTGTTGAATGAAGCCAGAACCAAAATTTTCTCCAGATTCAACAATACCCTTTGGAGGAAGAAGAAAGACATGAGTCCCACATCGTGTCAATAAGAGGAGCTGAGTAGCCTAGCTCCTTGAAGGTCTTTACACTCGATGTCTAGGCCTAGAGATAAGTTGTATAAGTGGGATGCCGAGCCGGACCCTGATGGAGAATGTTCAGGCTGAACTTGAATGTTAGACGTGGTCACCTTGATGTACGAATGATAATCGGGATCTATGTGCGGAAAGGCCATTGGGGCAGACTAAAAACATGACTGTCCTGTCCCGAATGACTTTATGAAGGACTCTTGAAAGAAGCGGTATTGGAGGAAAGAAATACAGGCAACCGAACTCATCCCAGTTTAGGGGAAAAGGTGTCCTGAACCCCCACTGGTTCATCCTTGGCCAGGTAGCAGAAAAGCTTTACCTTGGAGTTCCGCCAGCAGGTGAAAAAAATCTGAGGACTGCCCCACTGTTCTATCAATATGTCGGAAGCACTATCCTTTAGCTCAGATTCCCCTGGTTGACCAATCTTACCACTAAGCCAGTCTGCTGTGACATTTACCTGTGTTGGGATATACCTCACTCAGTGGTGCTCAGCTCACCAAGAGAAAAAGGGCTTCCCTTAGCCTTTTGTGCTTCTTGTGCCATCTTGATGGTTCGTGTATGCCAACATTGACGGATTGTTGGTTGGAACCAAATTATACTGATTAGGGAACAGCTGTTCAGAGTGTCTTAGGGCATGGCCTACTGTTCTGTCGGGAACGTTCATACTTACCTTGTGTCTCTAACAGTGACCACCTGCCCGGTGCCAACAGCTGATGTAGGCGAGCTCTCCTCAGCTCCCATGGCTCGCATCAGTTGCGATTCGGTTTTGGTGAGGATGGCCTAACTTGCAACCCTTCATGATCCCTGTCCCCCATGACCGTCACCGGAGGAAGGGTCTATTCTGTCTCAATGAACTGCATGAAAAAATAAGCAGACAGCTGAGGAGTTACGTGAAACTCCTTGGTGAGCTTTGGCAGAATCTGAAATTTAATATTCGGAGGGAGAAAAACTTGTGTCATGATGTCTGCCCCCAGGAGGATCAAGGTCTGCTTTGGAATTAGGGAAGTCGTTCGCCAGATGATGAGAAAACCGTGCGCCGGCAGGTACCAGACCACCTCTGCCACTGCTTGCAATGTTTGGTTAAACTGTGGGGCCTTAATGTGTGCTATGACCACTACCAGCACCTTAATCCTGTCCATGGGCCTGAGGATGACCCCAATGGCAGGGTCTGAACTGAAGTACTGTTCTGCCAATCTGAACCCGAGATCACGCGTGTGACGTTATTGAGTGGGAAATGTAAATAGGCATCTTGCAGATCTATGGATGCCAGAAAAAAGAAAAAGCCTTTTTGCGATTCCCTGATTGATAAGGTTTCTGCCTCGTAGGGTGTGCTGTGGACCCAACTATTCAAGATGATTGATGACAAGGTTTCCATTTTGTAGGGCCTGCTGTGGGCAAAACTATGCCAGAATTCAAGAACTAGGACTGGCCTGAATCCCCCCTGCGTTTTGGTATGATAAAGAATGGGAAGCTAGCCCATTTGCAATAATCCCATAATGGGGGAGGGCACCATATGAGGTAGTGTGGGCATGTATTAGGCACTGGTAATGTCTATGACCCCCTCTGTCCGATTTAGTTTGGGCCCATGCCCAGAGAATTTTTAAAAACCTGCTCCCTGCTGGGGGAGGAGCCTGGATAGCATGATCTTGCATGGGATAGACATAAAGGAATTCTGGAGGTCAGGGTTAAGGGGCAACAGACTTCTAGGAAAACAAAGTAAACTTACAAGCTCAAATGGGCAGACTGGGTGGGCCGTAGGCACTTATCTGCTAACACCGGCTATGTTTGTATGTATCTTTTTCCAGAGAAATTAGTATAGTATTTTGACCTTTACTGAAAACTAGCTGATGCAAAAAATCTTCTGGGGCCTGATATGAAGACTGTCCCTTGCCTCTTGATGTGGGAAGTGTGCCTTGGCCTCTTTTCATAACCCCTCACTATCTCCTTTGGAGCCTAGCCAAACAGGAGATTACCTACATTGGGCGAGTTGACCGACTGACTCTTGTAGAGACGATTGCTTGCCAGACCCGAAGCCAGGGGCTGCAGCAAGTCGAGGTTGGATACCTGCTCCAAGCGGCACACCTGACCGCCTCCCCAAGGACTGTAGCTGATGAACAGTTCTGTTCCTCTCTGGATCAGTTACCAGAAAATAAAAGACTAAAAGTGGGACCCCAGACAGAGCATTTTAGACCAACATAGGATTGGTTAGGGAACTCCTTCTCTAGTTGCCACCCAGAGAACGTTGTCTGTGCTTGGAGGACCCAGTTGAGTGAGGCATCCACATCCTTATACATTGGGTTTCTGACAGAAGCCCCTCCTTCGGCTGGGATGACCAACTTCTAGGTCTGGTTTGAATTGGAGAGTCGATGCGGGGGGAGAGTAATCACTTGTTAGATTGCTTCTTGTCAGACTTGGGAATCTTAGAGATCTGCCAGACCACTGGATAAGTGTATCCTGGAATTCGCCATTCCTAAATAGCAAGTCCACCAACACCTGGGGAATATAGAAGGCTGAAGCAGATGTGGTTGCAGTTGTAAGGTCAAAGTCTGTTTCGGCTGGGTGGAAGCCTCCGTGGAAGGTCCTAGGAGAATCCTGTCTAAAACCTCTCCTTTTTCCTCTCTCTCCTTCCTTCTTCACACACGAAGAGGGCTGCCCTCACACCGCAGTGAGGACTACTGCTCCACTTCACATGAAGACGGGGCTCTATTTCGTGCTGTGCGGGACCCCATCTGGAGGTACGGGGGGAGGGTCCCCGAGAGGTATGCTGGGTCCAGGGCGAAGATCCAATTGTACCTGACCGTGAGGCCTGTAGCCAGTGAGGGGGCTGTGGACTGATGGGTCTCCTGGTAGGCGCTGCTGTCTCAGACCTGGTGGTTGCTACTTGTTCAGCCCTATCTTGTCTGTTGACTATCAGTCTGAGTCAAGGAAGGGGCTGCCTCCTTTGACTTCGACATTGGCGGACACTGCCTTCTCACCAATTAGGCAAGGTGACCAGGCGAAAATGATTAGAAGTGGGGACAAATCCACACTGTTTTTTTGCCCCTCGAAGGTTTGCCTGAAGCCATGCCCTAAATGGTCCTGTTCCCCTTTTAATCAATGCACCCCCTCCCCGTGGAGGTTTTCAAGCTATGCTGCTGAAGTTGCATGAATTGCTGCTAGCCCTTTAAGGGCAAAAAAGTAAGCTGCTCCCCTACTTTATGTGCTGTAAGCAGAAAATTTAATGAATAAGATCCATCTTGTCCCTTGATGCTATTCTGGGGGGACTGCCCATGCTAACAGGGAGCTCCGCTGGTCCTGTTTAAGGCCCCCCCCCCCCCAAGCACTGCGCTCGAATCCTGTAGGGGAACCTGCAATGTTGAATACCCCTGCGCTGTGCACCTTGTGTGTGGGAACCCTACAGTGCTGCTGGGTGTCCTCAGCGTTCCAAATGAAGGGTATCTTCTAGCACTACCGTTAAATAAAAAATCCCATCTGGGACCACCACTGTGATGCTGTTCCCAATGGCAATGAGTGACCTGGCGCTCTCCTCAGCGCTTGTCGTCGCCGAGAGGCCTAGCGCTCACCTCAGCATGCTGCTTGGGACGCCATCAACGAGTTGCCCATCAACGAACGGCTAACATTTTCACCAAGGCTGCTCGAAGAAGGCACTCGTACTTATCCCCCGAAGCACTGCATTGCTGGAATATGGAACCCCTCTAGCACTGAAGGCTGCTAAAAAGAAAAAAAAAAAAAAAGTCTCCCTAGCCATGAGGGCTTACAGGTGCTCGTTGTGGGGGAAACCGAAACAGAGTGGCCTGGCGCTCTCCCCCGCACACTGCCTGGATCTCCACTGACAAGAGGCTTAAATTTTCCGCCAAGCCAGTCGTCGATAGAAAAAAACCTCAAGAAGCACTCCGGTGCTTAAATAAGGAGTCCCCCTCGCCTCGATGGCTTCCAGACGACCGTTGCAGGGAACCCAAAATGGCGGCAAAAACGGAGATCCGTTCAGAGGTGGGCCAGTCTGTGCAGCTTGCAAGGCTGAGACTGGGTCCCACCAAGGGACGATTCTCAATTGCTTCTAGCCATCCTATAGTTGCTCCATAAGTAAAACCAAGAATTTTATAACTTAGTCTCTTCAGTCCTGCCCCTGTGGCAGAGCTCTGCTGCAGAGTACCTGCTCCACTGAAGGCAGGAAGTAAACTTTGGAGACAGGAAGTGGAGGGCTGGATGTCTCCTGCTGCAGAGGTCTGATTCCTGCCCGTCTGTCAGTATCAGGAGGTGGAGACCAGGAGTAAGGAAGCCCGGAGACCAGCTTAAGAGAGAGAATGGATTATGTTTGTATCTATTCAAAATTCCAATTTTGTCCCGAGGGTGGGAATTAAAGGCAAGGAAGATGGGAAAAGGCTGAGAAAACAAAGTAAGGGAAGTTCACGGTCTTTTTACTACTCTAAGTTTTCCAAACTTAGGTAACATGATCTACAGCTCCATATTATGGCAAAGTGCTGGAATCTGTACTCGTATCTTGTTTTGGCTCCAACTCCTTACCGCCCTGTGTATAATACCCTTATTAGGGAACCCACTGGGCAGGATCTACCTAAATGGGGAGCTATATCCTTCATCACAAGAGTGTGTACATATTAAGCCATTATTTAATTCTTGCATTACCCCTACACTTCCGCACCTTAACCAAGTTGGGTGTCATACTTGGGGCACCTCTAGATGCCAGATGCCTGTGGGAGGAAATCCACCATTTCCCTTCAGTAATTATACTCCTTGGTGCTTCGCAGCAAGGGTTCTATGCTATGTACCGCTAGGATAACATAGTACTAAAAACAGGTTCCTGCAAACATATTCGGATGCTTCATCTAACCGACAAAGGACAAAAATCTCCAAAATATACCTTGTTGCTTTGAGGAAACTTGTTCTCCTCCTATTACTCTGTTTAGGCAACGGTGAACTCAATCCTGGTCCAACAAAAGACATTACATCACCCTCAGCGCTCTCTAAGTTAAAAGGAATTAGTTTTATGCATGTCAATGCATGTAGCCTTTTAAAAAAAAAATTTCACCTCTATCCAGGTTTGGCTTACACACCGAACCCGACGTACTTGTTATCTCAGAGACCTGGCTCCAGCCATCCACTTCCGACAAGGAGGTCAGAGTTCCCAACTATATGCTATTCAAAACCGATGAGACAAAATAGGGGTGGTGGAGTCACCATCTACATCAAGGACAAATTCAGTCTCCATCCTTGACTCCTCTTCACTTGCCAACGGATTTGAATGCAAGTCCTTAAAAACTGAAATCACACCTGCGACAGTCATCCGTATCATCGGCTGCTACAGAACACCATCTGCTGGATCGCAGCTCCCATCTCACCTTTCATCTATTATGGACACTAGTAACCTCGAAACAATTATACTGAGAGACCTTAACTATGACTGGCTGTCCAGTGCTTCACTACCTCTCAAATCTTTCTGCAACTCCCAAGGGACTTTCATTACTCACTGACGAACCAACACGCATTAACAAGAAAAACCCCTTGAGTAGCACCCTTTTAGATGTCTTACTAGTAAACAAACCGTACTTCTTCCAAGCTGGCATCTTTCAAGCCGATGTTAGCGACCACTGTTTCATTGCTGGTGTAAGAGAGCCAACCTTATGCCTAAATCCACAACGAAATTCTCTACTAAAAGATCAAAACAGAATTTTGACCCGCTGGCTTATAGCAACGATCTAAAAGCCTCCCCCCTGCTTTGGCAGAGCTTCTTCCTTGCTAAATCAATAAACAAAACATACGCCATCTTCCAGGAAATTATAACAAATGCCCTCAATACCCAAGCTCCGCTGGTCAAAACCCACATAAAGCCTAGAACGTTTCACTGGTTCACTGCACACCTTAAGTCTGCATTAGTAAAAAGAGACAAGCTTTGGAAAAATGCTCGCAAATCACATCTAGCCAAAGACTGGTGTCTCTTCAGAACTGCCAGAAATTCCTGCACTACGTTGACCAGAGAGGCCAAGTCTAAATTTCTACCACACAGAGCTAGACTTCGCCTCAAAATGCCCAACCAAATTCTGGACCACAATAAAAGATCTATCTGGCCATACGACAGGAAACGCGCTCCCCCTCAAAAATCTCCTCGGACAATGTCATTATCAGTGATAAGAAATATTACAAGCCTTCAATAACCATTTTGCCTCAGCTGGACTAGCATTCGACAACTTGCCCGCTTGCAGCCTGCACTCTCAGATGACTGTATTGCCTCCTGAGCCCAATCTAACAAATGCCGCCTTTTCCTTCTCACCTGCTACTCTGAAAGAGGTTGAAGACCTTCTCCTTCATTTGGACACTAAG